>JAKIJQ010000015.1:2400000-3667878 GCA_023373905.1 Rhizoglyphus robini
AGGATATTGTGAATTTTCATCGGTTTTTAATGTAGAATTTGCGTTATAAGCTGTAATGATCACAACTGTCCCTTCATGATCCTTCCTGCGCTTTTTGTTTACATGCTACAGTGGTTGTTGGCATTAGGGATCGTCATTGAGATAACAGTTTGAACTAAGCAAAACACAAACTCTTATCGTGTTAAACCTTGTTTCCATTGTAAAAATAATCAAACAGCCTATCCCTAGTTGGCATGGCATCACTTGGCAGTGAGCAGCAGTACAGGCGCTCAGGCGTACAGGCCTGCTCTATTGTTTGATTTTTATTATCCCTATTTGGTGTGATTATTTCGATTCTCTGTTTGCAAAATTTGAGTTGATTTTGACTTGAGTCTCTTGATCACCTTGTAACTTTCATCACTCTGCCCACGATGTCTACCAATTCACCAGTTCTAGTGCCCGCCAGTTTGGTGTCTCAGTTTTTGGCCAATGAGAAGATGGCCTCTCGCCACTGGCTACAATGCCAAATGGAATGCTTGCTAGACCAGGTGTTTGACCAGTTGAGCACCAAATTCGAAGATTACCTTGCGAGTAATGCAATCACTGGCACTGCACATCACACAACAATCGAGGGTGAGGCTATTCAACATGAACCTACTTTTCAGGTCCATTCTCGTCCTCAGTTTCCAGTTACTGTTGGACAATCACAGAATGGAGGTAATGAAAATGAGATGGATTCTAATGGACAAGTGAATCAAAATGGAATCGACTCTCAAGCAGTCATGTCAGACCAAACACAGTATCCTTCTGGGTTACCTGTTTCAGCCTTAAACTTAGAGCTATCAAACCTAAACGATGAACATCGAGAATGTGGTTTGGATGGAGATGAACAATCACTGGATGACGACATTGGAGATAATTCTATTCGAATGGATAGTGAGATACCAGAGGTCAAAAAGGAATTTAACGTTACAAACAACCAACTAATCACAGCAAATAAAGTGTCTCAAAGTACCTCATCTTTGCATGCACCGTCCTCAAACGAACAATCGAACCAGAATTTGATTAAATGTAAAGATGAAGATGATTGTGACTGTGATGATTGTCGAATTGAGGTAAAGGAAGAAGAAGATGCTGATGATGACGCCCAAACTATCGAAGACAATGATGAAGAATATGATTTGGACATTTGGATGGATGGAGGTTCACGAAATGATGAACAACAGAATGGACTTGAATATGGTGACAGTAATGATGAAGTTGAGGTGGAGGGAGAGTTTGACAGAACAAACAACCAACTGTCCACAACAGAGCCACAGCTACCACAAAATTCCCATTATTTTCTTTCTCCAACTTCAAATGTCGAACAGTCGAACGAAAATGATTACCAATATGATGATCTGGATGGAGATGATGACCAACCACATAACGAATTGACCAATGAGCAAAACTCACAGACACTCCCAGAGGTAGTTGCATCAAACACTAACGAACAGTCGAACCACAACTTGACCAATGGAGATGAAGAAGAAGATTGTTACTGTGATGATTATCGAAATGGAATTGAGTTGGAGGAAGAAGAAAATGGAGATGAGGATGATGATGTCCAAATTATTGAAGACGAAGATGATGGATCTTTATTGCCTAGAAAAAAATCTAGAATGGACACAAGTCAGCTAAATGATCCACAACAATCACATGTCATAGGGCAGTCTCCGATACTTGAACACTGTGAACAGTCTAACGTAATCGAGAGGCAACCAACTGAGGAGGAGGAGGCAAACGAGACGAACCAAGTGAACAATCAGAACAAACAAATCATCACCCTGAGTTTGCAATGTCTCGAAACAGATTGTCCACAAATGTTCAACAACAAAACCGAACTCAATGCACACATGAACACTCAACATGACATTCTTCCATTCCGATGTGTTGTCAAGGATTGCACACAATCGTTCAGTACTCAGTAAGTAGTCGTTTATTTTATGTTGCATAACATCAACTGACATATGTTGTTTTAGGAATAATTTGAGCAAGCACATCAAGCAAGCTCACCCGCACACCATCCAATGGCACTGTGACAAGTGTGCAAGGCATTACCCGTCATATCACCAATTGTCCGTGCACAACTATCAATATCACCAACTCGGTCAGTACAAATGTGCATTCCCAGATTGTACATTTATAGGAGGACACAGAGCAATAGTGTGCCAACATTACAGACTTCATCGACACAAACCAATAGTTGAATTTATATGCCAACATCCCAATTGTGGACGTCGATTCAATGACAAATCTAACTTCAGGAAACACAAACGAGTTCACCTTAAAATGAAGCCATATCGATGCAAGTGGCCCTCTTGTGGCTATGCTTCAACACGAGGACAAACCACAATTGCTCACATTAAGAAAAAACATTTGAACCAAGGTCCAACTGAGACGTCACAGGTTGATCCGCGAGAATATCTCGAGATAATTCACTAGTTGATGTAAATGAGCAATGTCTCCTTCTTCACATTACCAAATCTAATCTCAATCAAAACTCCAATTGCATTTCACATTCTCATTTGTCTATGTTTATAAACCCGAAATGTGCACTCAATTTGTACTCTCTGAATCGAAAAAATATCTCAAGATACTGTGTATTTTTTTGTAATTAGTTCATTCCAATCATGTTTCATTCTTCTTTATTAATGCTACTTTAATAATTGTAATTTCACCGTAAATACTTGTTTCTATTAATAAATTGATTCTTAAAACCAAACTTTCTTTTCATTAGTAAAGTAAAAAAGAGTGCGTTAAAAGACTCAATTTGTTAGCCAGTGGCAATCAATCAATGAAACTGCCTCAAATTGCTGCGCCGCAATTAGTGATTCACATAGGGGCACCCAGTCCAACTAACATCAGCAATGTTACCATCTAGTGGACAAACAAGAAACTATGACTTCAACTAGGTGATAAATTTAAATCTAGGGGTATAGGTAGTCCCTAGTTAAAAATCCCCTAGAAAATAGACATGGGTACCCAGACCACCTATGTCACCTATTTGGATTTAAATTGAGTTTAAACGATATGGGGAGTTTTTGCAAATCAGGCAACTCTATGGATCCAGAGTCTGGAAATATATTCCCCCGTTAAGTAGATTGATTTATTACAAAATTATTGGCCTAGGACTCCTCCCAATTTGGATTTCAAATTTTATCACACAATTGGCTGGCCGTTAAGATTCCTTATTTGACTCATGTCTAATAATTGGTGGGTTGAGAAGAATTCTAAACGAGTCCTACCTTAAGGTTCAATTGCAAATTAGATTCTCCATTTAAACAATTGTGTTTTTTGCCGTAACTTTCACCAAATTAAAGATCTAATCTTATCCAACAAAGGTTGGTGGTTGGTATGTTTGTTTTGTTTGGTGGGCTAAGAAAATCCTCAAATTAGACTAAATGGTCATTTAAAAGTTGATTCTCTTATTATTACCCAGGGGCGTGCACTGGGCTGTTGCGTCTCTGGGCGAATCCTCCGAGTTGCGCCTTTGGGTAAGAGGGGAGTTATAAGTTTTTCCAAAAAAAAAATTGCGCCCAGATTTATAAGGGTCCCTCTTATCCATTTTCGTCATGCAAAGGTTGCGCCTGAAGGCTTGCCTATTTTCGCTTACATTAATGCACCCCCTGTTATTACCGATTGGTTTAAATTAGTTTGCAACTTAGCTAATCATCAAATCCATTGATTGAGTTGACCACTGATTAATTTTTGGAATAGAATCTATCATAATAATCAGAGAATCATCTGGTCATGCCAATTTTGAAAATGGAGTTCACCAATTCAATTGGAGAATCTTCCGAACCTCTAATTTGTGGATAAGATCCTACTACCAAATTGGGGCTAAAAAAGGGTCGTTAAAAGTGAATCCGAACACCATTTGTCCATGGTGTCATCTACCGACAATAAAAAGACCTAAACAAAACTAGCAATTAGTAGGGGTAGCACTAGGGGAGTAGGTAAAAAATTACCTAGGTGGGTGAGCAAACCCTATGTGGGACTACCTAGGTGGTAGGTGCCCCATATTACCCCTAGACCACCTAGTCCCCTAGGGTGTAAATCAAAACAACTAGGTGTAGGTGTAGGGGGCACCCAAGTGACCGTCAATCTCAAAGGCTAGAACCCCTAGCCGCAATCATCATAATTCCATTCAAGCGACCTCTAGTGAGAGAATGGAATATCAAATTGTGGTTGTTTACATGCTTCAGTCAACAGAACATGGCAGTGAGCAGCAACACTCAAGCCCTTTTGTTTCATATTAATCGTCATATTTTGTGTGATTACTTCTATTCCCCGTATGCGGAATATATGAGTTACTGTCATTTTGACTTGAGTCTTTTGATTGCCTTGTAACGAATTCACGTGGGCATCAAACCATATCGATGCAAATGGCCCAGTTGTGGCTATGCCTTTTCTGATGGATCACACACAATCAAACACATCAGACGAACGCATTTAACGCAAAATGAACAATCACTCGTTGATCCAAAAGAATATCTCGAGGTACTGCGTCATTTGTTGTGATCACTTCCGTCAAATCATGTTTTCCATTTTTAAATACATGCTTTTATTTTGTAACTCAAATTAATCTCAGTAACCCTCGAAAACGTAAATTTTAATTAAAAACTACAATATCAGACACATGCAAACAAGCGCGAATTTGCATTTCCAATTCTTTGAAACCAGCTCCGCTTCTTCTTTTTGCCTTGAGGCTTTCCATCAGAAACGAGTTTGCGTTTATTGGATAGAAACGATCTTAATTCTGCCAAATCTTCTGGTTCAACATCGGCAAGTTGATCTTGTTGAGGCTCATTCAACACGAACATCTTGTGGTCCTCCAATTCGGTCAAATCTACTGGTTCAACGTCCGCAAGTTCATTTGGCTGATCACGTTCATCATGATGTTCATCCAACAAGAACTGCTCGTAGGGCGCCAATTCGTTCAAAAGGGGATTTCCATTTCGAACGTCTTCTAGCCAGTCTGGCACAAATGTTTTCACTTGGTTCTTCTCATCGTCAAAGTGAACTTTATTCACTTTTTCACTGTTCACCTCGTACATGATGTTCCAGTACGAGTTGCTTGCTTGAAGTAAAGTCTTGGCATGTTTCGCTGCTGCAGATCTTCTCGATCTGAGCATATTCATCCGTTGGCCATCACGGACATCTTCAATTCGCTCAACTTCTTCATTAGAGAGGGACGAGTAATCGTACTCGGTTGGGTAAGGCGGAATGTTGAGAGACATGATGGATCAGGAAATACTAAGACACAAAATGTGTGCAGGAAATTGTGAGGTGACAAGTGAGAGAATGCGAGCCTTCGTAAGTCAAGCACAGAATAAAACCTAACATATTACTGGAGCTGTTTATATAGAAATGTATTTCCTTCTTATTTCTTCAAACACTTGTTTGGTTTTAAGAGTAATCTATTTTTGAAAACATGCTCAAATATGTATGTTTGAGCAGTTCTATGATTAATTCCAAAACAAAAAAACTTTTTAAAATTTCTACTTTTTACCTTAAGGCAATCTTTCAAAAAATAGACCGAATACAAATATACCAGAATCCAAGATCACACGAATCCATTCAAAAATTCAATATTTCTTTTATCCACAGACACTTTTTCCAGGAAAAACTTTTACCAATATAAATAGAATTTTTACTTACAGTAAAGTCTCGATAATTGGTGCTTGGCTTAATTCGAAAGTCTCTGTAATTGGTAATTCGAAGGCAAATTTTTAAACTTTGGTATAATTCGCTAACTATCACTGTACAAATGATCTTTATAATTGGAAAATTACTGGTTAGTTGGTAATTGGAAAGAAAAATTGATGCTAATTCGAACAATTTTTATCGTTTTTGGTCAAAATCAAATCTAAATTTCGAAATTGGCCATCTAGATGCAGTAAGTAAGATTTTTAACAGAATTGTCTGACTCATTATCAATTTAGTAACGCTATACAAGAATGGCTCATTTTGGCAAATTTATGTCCCTCACACCATAAATCTATATTCTGACTACATAGGTTTTAGACTAAATCTTAATTAACGCTAGATTTTCGCTTAAATGACATTTTAGCAGTTCAAAATATTCAAATTGGTAAAATTGTTTGGCAATTAACGATTTCCAAAGTCTATTTTGATCTAAATCAATCAAATATAGTCATTTTCAAATAGTCTCGATAATTGGTAATTCGAAAAATTTTTTAGGGTTTGGGGTCCCAAAATTTTCGAATTAACAAGACTTTACTGTAATACTTTTGATGTATCATCCAAGTTATCCTTTGATTCATTCAAGCTAACAACACACAAAGTTTAATTTAAAATATTTATTTAGATTAAAATTTGTGATTTGGTCATTTATTTTGATGAATTAGAAAATATTTTCATGAAGTACAAATTTGAGTTTTTTATATTTGAGTGGAACTGATTGTGATGTGTGAAAAGATTAGATAACTCCGTAGATCTTTATACTGCAAATGAATTTGTTGATCGTGCATCCTGTCTCGGCAGCCGTAGCTGTTCATTTTGCTGTTGTTGTATGAGTGCCAATCTTTGCTTATTAACCTGAATACAATGGGCAATAAATTTAAAAATTGCAGCAACCAGAAGGATAAACAAAAGGAAAAACAATCCTCCAATTGAAGAATCAATACCCCATTTTCCGGCCAACAAAATACGAGGAGGGTTGTTCTTCTTTTCATTTCTCTTCGCAAACTTTTTGATACAATCATAATTGTGGATGCATTCGGGTTGTAGCGAATCGGTTGTTTGGTTAAAAGTTGTAGAGCTTTTCGTAGAGGAATCTTCAGTTTCTTTTTCTTCGTCTTTAAAGTCATCATCAAACAAAGTCATCGAATCAAGATTAAATGATGAATTTTGATGCCCATTCTCAGTTTGAATTTGAGTAGAATATATTGTTTCGATGGATAGACAATTGAATGACGAAAATACATGATGAAGAATGAGAAGAAAAAGTATCATGGTTTTATGGCAAACAAAAAAAGATTTGAAAAACTGTGATCCAACGAAAAACAGAATTTAAATAAAAATATTCGTCTCATGTGGTTCTCACAGACTATTCATGTATCCAAATCTAAACAACATTTCTCTCTCGAACGATCATAAATTGCCTACCAAATTCATTTGCATGTTTGCTTGTGCAACGTGTCTGCTTATGTTTATGCACGCTCTTAAGTAAACTATGATTTCGGTTGAATTCAGATTCACTTTGTATTTAAAAAATGCACAAGAATTTGATTATATACTTGTGCAATAAATTCGAGTGAATTTAATTTAACTAATGCAATCAAATGTGCTGTGTTACAAACAAAAGAATTCGATATAAATGATTCATTAAAATAGAAAATTAGTATAAAAGGCGTTTTAATGAATGGGTCTATACAACAAACAAAGAAATTCATTCATTAACATTGAAATATAAATAGAGAGAGTTTATAAAATAGCGCCAAAAAGCAATCGATGATCGTCATTTTTCTATTCAAGCGAACTCTAGTGAGTGAATGACAAATTAGAATTGTTTACATGCAGCATAAAGAATATTGCAACAGTGAGCACTGAGCAGCAAGGCAGTGCAGTGCAAGTGCTCTATTTTTCACTATATTTCTCTATTGGAAAATATTAGTAGTGGCACATTTTCGAATCAAACTTTATTTTTTATGTAGGTCTTTTCACCAACACCACTTTCTCCCCTCTGTCACAATGTCCACCAACCCAGTGCTCGTGCCCATCAGTTTGGTGTCTCAGTTCTTGGCTAACGAGAAGATGGCCTCTCGCCACTGGTTACAGTGCCAAATGGAATGCTTGCTGGACCAGGTGTTTGACCAGTTGAGCACCAAATTCGAAGATTACCTTGCGAGTAATGCAATCACTGGCACTGCACATCACACAACAATCGACACTGATCATATTCAACATCAACTGAGACATGAACTACCCTTTCAAGCTCATTCTCATCATCAGTTTCAGCCCACCACTGATCACTTGACTAACACGAATTTGCTGGTTGCTGTTGAACAATCACAGAATGGAGGTTACAGAGGAGATGATCAAATAAATCCAGATGGAATTGATTCATCAATCTATCATGATCACCAAACAATATACGACCAAACACAGTATCTCCCTGGGTTATCAGTTCCAACCTTGAATCACGTGATATCGAACCAAAATGATGAACACCGGGTATATGGTTTGGATGGGAATGACCAATCACTGGATGACGACATTGAAGATAATGCTGCTCGAATGGATAGTGACGAACCAGAGGTCAAAAAGGAATTTGATGAAACAAACAACCAACTAATCATAACAAACCAAGTGTCACAAAGTACCTCATCTTTGCATGCCCCGTCCTCAAACAAACAATCAAACCAGAATTTGATTAAATGTAAAGATGAAGATGATTGTGACTGTGATGATTGTCGAAATGGAATTGAGGTCAAGGAAGAAGATGGAGATGATGATGACGATGATGTACAATTTATTGAAGACAATGATGAACCTTCACGACCTGCAAAGATACCTAGAATGGACACGACTGAATCTGACAACCGACAATCACTGGTCACCAGAGGGCTTTCCAGACTTGTAAGTATTAATCAAACAGAACAAATTGAGTACAACATCGAATCGACAAACTTTGTGGGAATGCAACCAACCGAAGAGGCAGACGAGACAAATCAAGTGAACAATCAGAACAAACAAATCATCACCCTGAGTTTGCAATGTCTCGAAACAGATTGTCCACTAATGTTCAATAACAAAACCGAACTCAACGCTCACATGAGGACTCAACATCAAATCCTTCAATTTCGATGTCTTGTCAAGGTTTGCAAACAATCGTTCAGTACTCAGTAAGTCTATTTTATTTTGTGATGCATTACCAACTAACATATGTGTTGTCTTAGGACCAATCTGAGCAGACACACCAATCAATTTCACCCGCACACCACCCAATGGCACTGTGACAAATGTCCAAAGCATTTCTCCACATATTCACATTTGTCCATTCATAATCATCAATATCATCAGCTTGGTCAGTTCAAATGTTCATTCGGCAATTGTACATTTACAGTTGGACACAGGAAAAGAGTATTTAATCATTATCGTGATCGACACATAACAGTTGATTTAATATGTCAACATCTCAATTGTGGCCGTCGATTTAATGACAGATCGAACTTCAGGAAACACAAACGAGTTCACCTTAAAATGAAGCCATATCGATGCAAGTGGCCCTCTTGTGGCTATTCTTCAACACGAGGACAAACCACAATTGCTCACATTAAGAAAAAACATTTGAACCAAGGTCCAACTGAGACGTCACAGGTTGATCCGCGAGAATATCTCGAGGTGGTCAGCTAGTTGATTTAAATGAACAAAAACTCATATATGAGTTTATATTATAATGTTTTCTTCCTCTCAACCATCTCATGAGATCTTGATCATGGATATATATAAGCGCTGGTATAATTTTTATAATTTATAATTTATAATAAAGGTATTTATACGTTCATGGCGACCTCTTGTGAGTAATATATCAAATTGTCTACATGCTTCAGCACTGCAGTCTGCACTGGCAGTACATGGCAGTGAGCATCAAGGCACTGCAGTGACGGCACGCTCTATTGTGTTATTTTAATCGTCCCTATTTCTCGTGATTATTTTTATTTGCAGAGTAACGAGTGGCACATTTTCCAATAGAACCACATTTTGACATTATCATCTTGTAACTGTTTAATTGTAAATGCAACTTTTTCTCTCTTCCCCAATGACCACCAGTCCAGTGCTCGTGCCCATCAGTTTGGTGTCTCAGTTTTTGTCTACCGAGAAGATGGCCTCTCGTCACTGGTTCCAATGCCAAATGGAATGCTTGCTGGACCAGGTGTTTGACCAGTTGAGCACCAAATTCGAAGATTACCTTGCGAGTAATGCAATCACTGGCACTGCACATCACACAACAATCGACAGTGGTGCTATTCAACATCAACAGAGACTTGAACCATCCTTTAGGGCGCATTCTCATGCTCAGTTTCGTACCACCACTGATCAGTTGATTAAAACGGAATTTCCTGTTGATGTTGCTCAATCACAGTATACATGTCAAATGATGAATGTAAATGAACAAGTGAATCCGGATGGAATTTTCTATGAAATGAACCAAAACGATGATAACGGTTTGGATGATCGACTATCGAATAGACAACAGAATGAAGACATTGACGATGATGCTGCTCGAACTGTTAGTGACGAAATAAATGTCAAAGAAGAGATTGATGATTCAAACAACGAAATGATCACAACAGACCAAATGTCCTCAACTTTGTCTGCACTAAACTCAAATGAACAATCGAACCACAACTTGACCAATGGAGATGATGAAGATGATTGTGACTGTGATGATTGTCGAAATGGAATTGAGGTAAAGGAAGAAGAAGATGATGATTCCCAAACTATTGAAGATAATGAAGAAGAACTTACTCTGCCTAAAAAGAAACCAAGAATTGACACAACTGAACCAAACCGATCACGTGACACCAGACATTCTTCTAGACTTGTTCATCATAATCAAACAGACCAAGTTCAGTCCAACAATGAACAAACTGAGGAGGCAGACGAGACCATCGTAGAGAACAAGCAGGAAACTCAATTCAAAACTCTCCGTGTCCAATGTCGCGAAACTGGCTGTTCACTAACGTTTGAGAACAAAACCGAACTCAACGCTCACATGAGCACTCAACATGGCCTTCTTCCCCATCGATGTCTTGTCATAGATTGCAAACAATCGTTCAGTACTCAGTAAGTCTATTTTACTTTGCAATGCATTACCAACTAACATATGTTGTGTCTTAGGAACAATCTGAGGGGACACATCAAGCAAGTTCACTCCAACACCACCCAATGGCACTGTGACAAATGTCCAAATAATTTCCCTGCATATTCAAAATTGTCCGCGCACAACTATCTTTACCACCAGCTAGGTCAATATAAATGTACTTTTTTCAATTGCACATTTTCGGGAGAACAGAGACAGAAAGTGCATGACCATTACAAACGTCAACACAAAAAGAAAGTTCAATTTATATGTCAGTATCCAGGTTGTAGACGTCGATTCAAAAACAACTCCATTTTCAAGTTACACCAACAAATTCATCTGGGCATCAAGCCATATCGATGCAAATGGCCCGCTTGTGGCTATGCCTCTACGATTGGTTCAAACACAATTGCCCATATCAAGAACAAACATTTGAAACAAAGTTCAACTGAAGGTTCACTGGTTGATCCGCGAGAATATCTCGAGGTGCTAAGTGAATTAATCTGATCAGTGATCACCACTGTTCTATCGCAATGTTTCCTTCATCTCTCAATACCAATTTCATTTCAAAGATTTTTTCAATTTATAAATCACAACTATTTGTTCATTTTGAATAAACATGAATTATTCATTATTCATTAAACATTGAAATACATAAAGTGTTTAAAAATGCGCCAATTAGCAATGCACTGTATTAAATCATTCAATTTGAATGCATCAATGTTCAGTTCAAGCGACCTCTAGTGAGTATCAAATGTAGTATATCAAATTGTGGTTGTTTACATGCTGCAGCCAACAGAACATGGCAGCAGTGCAAGTGCAATATATTGTGCCGTTTTCATCGTCCCTATTTCGTGTGATTATTTCTTTTCAGCTTTTGAGTGGTGTATTTTTCAATCAAGCCACATTTTGAATCGAGTTTTATCACTTCGTCACTCTTTCTTTTTCAAAAAAACATTTGCTCTCCCCCACAATGTCCACCAGTCCAGTTCTAGTGCCCGCCAGTTTGGTGTCTCAGTTTTTGGCCAATGAGAAGATGGCCTCTCGTCACTGGTTACAATGCCAAATGGAATGCTTGCTGGACCAGGTGTTTGACCAGTTGAGCACCAAATTCGAAGATTACCTTGCGAGTAATGCAATCACTGGCACTGCACATCACACAACAATCGACAGTGGTGCTATTCAACATCAACACAGACATGAACCATCCTTTCATGTGCATCCTCATCCTCAGTTTCAAGCCAACAATGATCACTTGATTAACTCGGAATTTCCTGTAGCTGTTGGACAATCACAGAATGGATGTTACAGTGGAGTTGATCAAGTGAATCCAGATGGAATTGATTCATCAATATCACATCAAATAACTTACAGCCATGGCCTGCAGGCACAGTATCCACCTTCATTATCTGTTCCACTCATGAAACCAGAACAATTAAACCAAAATGATGCAAATGAGAAATATGGTTTGGATGTTGGTGATGATCAATTGCAGAATGACAATGACGACAATGACGATAATGCGGCTCAAAAAGATAGTGATGAACTCCAAGTCAAAACGGAATTTGACGACTCAAATAACGGACTGATCCCAACAGAACAAACGTCACAAATGTCCTCATCTTTGTCTGCACCACACTCGAATGAACAATTGAACTACAACGCTACCAATGAAGTTGAAGATGAAGATGATTGTGACTGTGATGATTGTCGAAATGGAATTGAGGTAAAAGAAGAAAATGGAGATGATAGTGATGATGATGATGATGTTCAATTTATTGAATACGATGATGGACCATCACGACCTGCAAAGATTCCTAGAATAGACACGACTGAATCCAACAACCAACAATCATTGGTCCCCAGACAGTCATCCAAACTTGTTAGCTGTAATCAAACAGACCAAGTTCAGTACAACATTGAACCAAATGGTGAGGCAGACGAGACAAACGAAGTGAACAACAAGGACAAACAGTTCATCACCATCAAGCGGCAATGTCACCACACTAGCTGTACACAAATGTTCAACAACAAAACCGAACTCAACCAGCACATGAACACTCAACATGACATTCTTCCGCATCGATGTCTTGTCAAGGATTGTAATCAATCGTTCAGTACTAAGTAAGTCTATATCATTTTGCGATGCATTACCAACTAACATATGTTGTCCTAGGGATAATCTGAGCGGACACATCAAACAAGTTCACCTAAGCACGACCCAATGGCACTGTAATAAATGTGCCAAAACCAAACCAAAACACTTCTCCACATATAAACAATTATCAAATCACAACATGAGATATCACCAGCTAGGTCAATACAAATGTACATTTCCCGATTGTTCATTTACGGGAGGATACAAACAACAAGTGTATGGTCATTACATTAATCTACACCAGGTTGAAATAACATGTGACCATCCCGATTGTGGACGTCAATTCAAAAAGGTCCACGATTTAAAGAGACACCAACAAGCTCACCTGGGCATCAAGCCATATCGATGCAAATGGCCCAGATGTGGCTTTGCTGCTACACAGAAACCAAACACAATTGCTCACATCAGAAGAAATCATTTGAAGCAAAGTTTAACTGAAACATCACTGGTTGATCCACGACAATATCTCGAGGTGGTCCGCTAGTTGATGCAAATGGCCAGATGTTTCCTTCTTCTTCTCTCTGCACCAATTATAATCGCAATCAAAAAGTTTTATCGCATTTTACATTTAATATTTCAATTTTTCATATTTTCGAATTTCACATTCAATTCAATATTTGAACCGGAAGAATATCTTAAATTACAGTTGGAGTTGCAACAATTTGTTGTGATCACATCTGTCAAAACATATTTTCTTTTTTGTCTCTCCAATTTCATCTCCATCGATTGTTTCATAAATCAATGTTTTTTGTACCTATTTGTCAATTTTTTACTAAATCGATTTGTTACCAATGAAAAAAAAAACAAAGGGCGAGAATTAAAGGTTGCCAAATTAATTTAATAGTCTCGAATTATACCGTTCAAGCGACCTCTCGTGAGGGAATGCCAAATTGAGGTTGTATACATGCGGCTGTCAACTGGCGGAACATGGCAGAAAGCAGCAAGGCTGCAGTTTATGCGCTTTTGTATCAATTTCATAGACCTAATTTTGTATGATTGTTTCGATCTCTATTTGCAGAATATTAGTGGCATTTTTTCATTCAAGCCGCATTTTGTCATTATTTGCTACAAACTTAACTTTTCCCACCCCCACAATGTCCACCAGCCCAGTTCTAGTGCCCGTCAGTGTTGTTTCTCAGTTCTTGGCCAATGAGAAGATTGCATCCCGTCACTGGTTACAATGCCAAATGGAATGCTTGCTGGACCAGGTGTTTGACCAGTTGAGCACCAAATTCGAAGATTACCTTGCGAGTAATGCAATCACTGGCACTGCACATCACACAACAATCGACACTGAGACTATTCAACAGGAAGAGAGACATGAACCATCCTTTCAAGCTCATTCTCATCCTCAGTTTCAGCCCACCACTGATCACTTGATTAACACGGAATTTCTTGTTGCTGTTGGACAAACGCAAAATCGAGGTCAAATGATGAATGTCAATATACATGTAAATACGAATGAAATTAACTCTGAAATAAACCCAAACAAAGATAAATACAGTTTTGATTATCAACTATCGAATAGACATCTGACTGATGACATTAACGATGCAGCTGTTAGAGTGGTTAGTGACGAAATACATGTTAAAGAAGAGTTTGATGATACAAATGATGAAATATTCACTTCTGACCAGAGCTCACATATAGCTCTACCTGTAAATGCTTCAACCTCGAACAAACAATCGAATTTGACAAATGAAAACGATGAAGAATACGATTTGGATAGTACACGAGATGATGAACAACTTAATGGATATGGTTACATTGAAGATGATGCTCAAATGGATTGTGACGAAGTAGAAGTGAAGGAGGAGATTGACGATACAAACAACCAACTGTCCACAACAGAACAACCAGAGGATCAAGCTTGGTTAACTGCTCAAACTTCGAACTTCGACCAGTCAAACGGAAATGATGATGACGAACATAATTTGGATGGTGATGATGAGCCACCTAATGAAGTTCTGACAGATGGCCACGAAGATAATGATAGAATTGAACACAATGAATGGCCTTCACTGCCTAGAAAGAAACCAAGATTGGAAACAAAACAACCAAACACCACACAAACACGTGTCACCAGACAGTCGATGAGACTTGAGAATTGTAGTAGAATAGAAAAAGTTCAACACATCAATGAACAGTCTAACTTTGACGAAATGCAATCAAATGAACAGACTGAACCAACCGAGGCAGACCAGACGAACGAAGGGAACAACCAGGACAAGCGAATCATCACCCTCAGTGTCCAATGTCTCCAAACTGGTTGTTCCCAAATGTTCAACAACAAAACTGAACTCAACGCCCACATGAGCACCCAATACAAAATCCTTCTATTTCGATGTATTGTTAAGGATTGCAAACAATCTTTCAGTAAAATGTAAGTATATGTTTTACTTTATGTAATTCATTACTTACTAACGTGTTTTATTAGGAACAAATTAAACGGGCACATCAAACAAGTTCACCCGAACACCAGCCAATGGCACTGTGACAAGTGTGCAAAACATTATCCGACATATAAACTATTGTACAGACACAACTATCACTATCACCAGCTCGGTCAGTATCAATGTGCTTTCCCCAATTGTACAATTACGGCTGAGCACAGACAAAAAGTGTGTGATCATTACAAAAATCATCACAGCACAGTTGAATTCATATGTCAAAAATCGCCAATGTAATCGTCGATTCAATGACCAATCTAACTTCAAGAAACACCAACAAACTCACCTGGGCGTCAAGCCATATCGATGCAAATGGCCCGCTTGTGGCTATGCCGCTGCACATAGATCAAACACAATCAAACACATCAAGAATATGCATTTGAAACAAGGTTCAACTGAGACATCACAGGTTGATCCACTTGAATATTTTGAGATGATCGGCTAGTTTGCTTTAAATGGCCAATGTATCCTTCTTCTTCTCTCTGCACCAATTCTAATCTCATGCAAAAGTTTTGTTGCACTTGTTACTTTGTAATTATCAATTTCCATTAACTCGAATTGAACATTTAATTCTGCGTATCACATATTGATTATTAAAAAATATTGATGCTCGGCTTGTATCATTATAATTATGATAATTTTGTGCGATCACTTGTTCTCCAATCATGTTTCCTTTTTGCTGAGTTTTTTCTCTTTCTATGCCAATTTCATCTCAATTTATTGTTTCTATTAATAAATCATTTATTGTTTAAAAATCATAATTTTCTGTGCATTAGCAACATTCAAATTCAAGAGTGCGCTAAAAGGCGCAAAATTCACCAACGGCAATCGTCTACACCCAAGCGACATCTAGTGTTGTAATATTAAATTGTTGTTTACATGCTGCAGCCAACAGAACATGGCAGTGAGCAGCTTCAGTACAAACAAGCTCTATTCAATAGAGTCTATTGTGTGCAATTTCGTGTGATTATTTCTGTTTGCCGAATATTAGAAGCACTTGTTCATCCGAGTCTTATTTTGACTTGAATCTCTTAATTTTCCAAACATAGTTTCTTTACCGACTCCAATATCCCCTCTCATCTCTTCACAATGTCCACCAACCCTGTCCTCGTGCCCGTCAGTTTGGTGTCTCAGTTTTTGGCTAATGAGAAGATGGCCTCTCGCCACTGGTTCCAATGCCAAATGGAATGCTTGCTGGACCAGGTGTTTGACCAGTTGAGCACCAAATTCGAAGATTACCTTGCGAGTAATGCAATCACTGACACTGCACATCACACAACAATCGACACTGATCATATTCAACATCAACATGAACCACCCTTTCAGTCACATTCTCATACTCAGTTTCAAACCACCACTGATGAATTTATTAACACGGAATTTTCTGTTGATGGTGAACAATCTCAGAATGGAGGTTACAGAGGAGATGATCAAATAAATCCAGATGGAATTGATTCATCAATCTATCATGATCACCAAACAATATACGACCAATATTCACAGTATTCACCTTCATTAGCTGTTCGAACCACAAACTTAGAGCTATCAATCCATAATGATGAAAAAGAGAAATATAGTTTGGATGGAGATAATCAATCACTGGATAACGACATTGAAGATAATGCTGCTCAAATTGATAGTGACGAACCAGAGGTCAAAGTGGAATTTAACGATACAAACAATGAACTAATCACATCAAATCAAGTGTCACAAAGTAACTCATCTTTGTCTCCTTCATCCCCAAATGAAAAATCTAGCCAGTATTTGATAAAATGTGAAGATGATGAAGATTGTGACTGTGATGAATGTCTTAATGGAATTGAGGTAGAGGAAGAAGATGGTGATGATGATGATGATGATGTACAATTTATTGAAGACAATGATGAATCTTCACGACCTGCAAAGATACCTAGAATGGACACGACTGAATCTGACAACCGACAATCACTGGTCACCAGAGGGCTTTCCAGACTTGTAAGTATTAATCAAACAGAACAAATTGAGTACAACATCGAATCGACAAACTTTGTGGGAATGCAACCAACCGAAGAGGCAGACGAGACAAATCAAGTGAACAATCAGAACAAACAAATCATCACCCTGAGTTTGCAATGTCTCGAAACAGATTGTCCACTAATGTTCAATAACAAAACCGAACTCAACGCTCACATGAGGACTCAACATCAAATCCTTCAATTTCGATGTCTTGTCAAGGTTTGCAAACAATCGTTCAGTACTCAGTAAGTCTATTTTATTTTGTGATGCATTACCAACTAACATATGTGTTGTCTTAGGACCAATCTGAGCAGACACACCAATCAATTTCACCCGCACACCACCCAATGGCACTGTGACAAATGTCCAAAGCATTTCTCCACATATTCACATTTGTCCATTCATAATCATCAATATCATCAGCTTGGTCAGTTCAAATGTTCATTCGGCAATTGTACATTTACAGTTGGACACAGGAAAAAGAGTATTTAATCATTATCGTGATCGACACATAACAGTTGATTTAATATGTCAACATCTCAATTGTGGCCGTCGGTTTAATGACAGATCGAACTTCAGGAAACACAAACGAGTTCACCTTAAAATGAAGCCATATCGATGCAAGTGGCCCTCTTGTGGCTATACCGCTACACGTAAAAGTTACACAATTACTCACATCAATAGAATGCATTTGAACCAAGGTTCAACTGAGACTTCACTGGTTGATCCACTAGAATATCTCGAGGTGGTCAGCTAGTTGATTTAAATGAACAAAAACTCATATATGAGTTTATATTATAATGTTTTCTTCCTCTCAACCATCTCATGAGATCTTGATCATGGATATATATAAGCCCTGGTATAATTTTATAATTTATAATTTATAATAAAGGTATTTATACGTTCATGGCAACCTCTTGTGAGTAATATATCAAATTGTCTACATGCTTCAGCACTGCAGTCTGCACTGGCAGTACATGGCAGTGAGCATCAAGGCACTGCAGTGACGGCACGCTCTATTGTGTTATTTTAATCGTCCCTATTTCTCGTGATTATTTTTATTTGCAGAGTAACGAGTGGCACATTTTCCAATAGAACCACATTTTGACATTATCATCTTGTAACTGTTTAATTGTAAATGCAACTTTTTCTCTCTTCCCCAATGTCCACCAATCCAGTTCTCGTGCCCGTCAGTTTGGTGTCTCAGTTTTTGGCCAATGAGAAGATGGCCTCTCGCCACTGGTTCCAATGCCAAATGGAATGCTTGCTGGACCAGGTGTTTGACCAGTTGAGCACCAAATTCGAAGATTACCTTGCGAGTAATCACTGGCACTGCACACCACACAACAATCGACACTGATCATATTCAACATCAGCAGAGACATGAACCATCCTTTCAGACGCATTCTTGTCCTCAGTTTCAAGCCAACACTGATCACTTGATCAACAAGGAATTTCCTGCTGGACAATCACAACATCGATGCCAAATGATGAATGTTAATGGACAGGTGAATCCGGATGGAATTTTCTATGAAATGAACCAAAACGATGATAACGGTTTGGATGATCGACTATCGAATAGACAACTGAATGAAGACATTGTCGATGATACTGCTCCAGTGGATAGTGACGAAATAGAGGTTAAAGAAGAGATTGATGATACAAACAATGAACTGTTCACAACACACCAAATGTCCACATCTTTGTCTGCACTAGCCTCGAATGAACAGTCGAACCACAACTTGACCAATGGAGATGATGAAGATGATGATGATTGTGAGTGTGATGATTGTATAAATGGAATTGAGGTAAAGAAAGAAGAAGAAGATGATGATGGTATCCAAACTATTGAAGATAATGAAGAAGAACTTACTCGGCCCAATAAGAAACCAAGATTTGACACAATTGAACCAAACCGATCACGTGACATCAGACATTCTTCTAGACTTGTCTATCGTAATCAAACAGACCAAGTTCAGTCCAACAATGGACAAACTGAGGAGGCAGATGAGACCACCGAAGTGAACAACCAGGAAACTCAATTCAAAACTCTCCGTGTCCAATGTCGCCAAACTGGCTGTTCACTAACGTTTGAGAACAAAACCGAACTCAACGCTCACATGAGCACTCAACACGGCCTTCTTCCCCATCGATGTCTTGTCATAGATTGCAAACAATCATTCAGTACTCAGTAAGTGTATTTTACTTTGTGATGCATGAACCAACTAACATATGTTGTGTCTTAGGAACAATCTGAGGGGACACATCAAGCAAGTTCACTCCAGCATCACCGAATGGCACTGTGACAAATGTCCAAATAATTTCCCCGCATACTCAAAATTGTCCGCCCACAACTATCTTTACCACCAGCTCGGTCAATATCAATGTACTTTTTTCAATTGCACATTTACGGGTGAACACAGACAGAAAGTGTACGACCATTACAAACATCAACACAAAAAGAAAGTTCAATTGAAATGTCACCATCCAGGTTGTAGACGTCGATTCAAAAACAACTGCGATTTCAAGTTACACCAACAAATTCACCTGGGCATCAAGCCATACCGATGCAAATGGCCCAGTTGTGGATATGCCTCTACGATTGGATCAAACACAATTGCCCATATCAAGAACAAACATTTGAAACAAAGTTCAACTGAAGGTTCACTGGTTGATCCGCGAGAATATCTCGAGGTGCTAAGTGAATTAATCTGATCAGTGATCATCACTGTTCTATCGCAATGTTTCCTTCATCTCTCAATACCAATTTCATTTCAAAGATTTTTTCAATTTATAAATAACAACTATTTGTTCATTTTGAATAAACATGAATTATTCATTATTCATTAAACAGTGAAATACATAAAGTGTTTAAAAAATGCGCCAATTAGCAATGCACTGTATTGAATCATTTAATTTGAATGCATCAATGTTCAGTTCAAGCGGCCTCTAGTGAGTATCAAATGTAGTATATCAAATTGTGGTTGTTTACATGCTGCAGCGAACAAAACATGGCAGTGAGCTAGAGGTAGACAAAAAGCATGCACGCTTGCGAACGCTTGCTTGCTCTACCTCTACAGTGAGCAGCAAGGCAGCAGTGCAAGTGCAATATATTGTGTCGTTTTCATCGTTCCTATTTCGTGTGATTATTTCTTTTCAGCTTATGAGTGGTGTATTTTTCAATCAAGCCACATTTTGCATCGAGTTTTATCACTTCGTCACTTTCTTTTTCAAAGAAACATTTGCTCTCCCCCACAATGTCCACCAGTCCAGTGCTCGTGCCCATCAGTTTGGGTGTCTCAGTTTTTGGCCAATGAGAAGATGGCCTCTCGTCACTGGTTCCAATGCCAAATGGAATGCTTGCTTGACCAGGTGTTTGACCAATTGAGCACCAAATTCGAAGATTACCTTGCGAGTAATGCAATCACTGGCACTGCACATCACACAACAATCGACACTGATCATATTCAACAGGAACAGATTCATGATTCTCATTTAAATTTGAATTCTCATCCTCGGTTTCGTGCTACCACTGATCACCTGATTAACACGGAATTTCATGTTGCTGCAGGGCAATTACAAAATCAAGGTTACCAAAGTGGTAATCACATTATGAATTCTGATGGACAAATTAATCTGGGCCGGGTAGACACTGAAGCACCCGTGTACGACCATCCTAAGCATCCACTTTCGTTATCTGTTCCAACCTTGAACCAAGAGCTATCGAATAAACATGATGCATATGAAGAATATGGCTTTTGGTGGAGATGATCATTCGTCAGATGACGATATTGACGATTATGCGCCTCAAAAATGATAGTGATGAACCAGAGGTGAAAGAGGAATTTGACGACACAAACAACCAACTAATCTCAACAGAACAAATGTCCTCATGTTTATCTTCATCATTATCGAATGAACATTCGAACCACAACTTGATCATAGAAGATGATGATGAAGATGATTGTGATTGTGATGATTGTCGAAATGGAATTGTGGTCAAAGAAGAAGAAGAAGAAGAAGAAGATGATGATGATGATGATGATGATGATGATGATGATGATGATGATGATGATGATGATGATGATGATGATGATGTTCAATTTATTGAAGACGATGATGAATATGTCCGACATGCAAAGATACCTCGAATAGACGCGACTGAATCTTGCACCCGACAATCACTGGTCTCGAAAGAAACTTCAAGACTTGCAAGCAGTAATCAAACAGATCAAATAATTCAGTCAATTAATGTACAGAATGGAGCAACTGAGGAGGCAGACGAGAAGAACAACCAGGACAAACAAATTATCACCACAAGTCTGCAATGTCAGTACACTGGTTGTTTACTAATGTTCAGCAACAAAACTGAACTCAACCAGCACATGAACACTCAACACCAAATACTTCTATTTCGATGTGTTGTCAAGGATTGCAATCAATCGTTCAGTACTAAGTAAGTCTATTTACTCTACGATACATTGCCAACTAACATATGTTGTCGTAGGAAAAATCTAAAGGGACACATCAAACAAGTTCACGCCAACTTAACCAAATGGCACTGTGACAAATGTGCAAAAGCAATGTCCCACATATCGACAATTGGGCACTCACAACTATCAATATCATCAGCTGGGTCAGTATCAATGTTCATTTTCCAATTGCACATTTACGGGTGAACACAGACAAAAAGTATTCGACCATTACAAACATCAACACAAAACAGTCGAGTTCATATGTCACCATCACGATTGTGAACGTCGATTCAATAACAAAACCAACTTCAAGAGACACCAACAAGCTCATCTGGGAATCAAGCCATATCGATGCAAATGGCCCAGTTGTGGCTATGCTTCTACACATGGATCGGGCACGATTACTCACATCAAAAATGTGCATTTGAGCCGTGGTTCAACAGAAGCATCACTGGTTAATCCGCGAGAATATCTCGAGGTGCTACGTGAATTGTTGTGATCATCATATTTCCTTTCAGCGTTCACTTTCCTTCTTCTTCTCTGCACCAATTCAAATCTCATACAAAAGTTTTGTTGCACTTGTTACTTTGTACTTATCTATTTTCTTTAACTCGAATTGAACATTTAATTCTGCGAATCACTTATTGATGATTAAAAAAAATTTTAGGCTCGGTTTGTATCATCATATTATTATAATTTTATGCGATCACTATTGTCCAATCATGTTTCCTTTTTACTGAGTTTTTCTCTTTCTATGTCAATCTCATCTCAATTTCTTGTTTCTATTAATAAATCATTTATTGTTTGAAAATCATAATTTTGGGGCCATACTTTAATTACGTGATCAAAAAATCGAGGTTTTTGACCCCCTAGTACCATGCGTGATCAATCCGTGATCAGGACGTGACCCCCTACCTCTACCCCCAAAATTTGATAACGTGACCACAAAAACAAGAATTTATTTAATAATCAGTATCTCTAACAAAAATTGGTGTGATATAGTAAAATGCGCATGCGTGATATTTGGATTTGCACAGTTAGCATTGTATGATAACAAACTATTTACATATATTTCGATTATTTTGATAACAAAAAATCCGAGAATTCGGGATTCTTCGTTTTGTCTGAACTTTAGACCCCCTCCAAAATTCCGTGATAAAAGCGTGATCACACCTTCGACCCCTCCCATCCAGACAATTGATCACGTAATTAAAGTATGGCCCCTTTTCTATTCATTACTAATGAATCATTAGTAACATTGAAATTCAAGAGTGCGCTAAAAGGCGCAAAAATTTCCAGCGACAATCGTCTTCATTTATCCAACCAAGCGACATCTAGTGTTGTAATATTAAATTGTTGTTTACATGCTGCAGCCAACAGAACATGGCAGTGAGCAGCTTCAGTACAAACAAGCTCTATTCAATAGAGTCGACTTCTACATTGTATTGTGTGCAATTACATCGTCCCTATTTCGTGTGATTATTTCTGTTTGCCGAATATTAGAAGCACTTGTTCATCCGAGTCTTATTTTTTTTGACTTGAATCTCTTAATTTTCCAAACATAGTTTCTTTACCAATTCCACTCTCCCCCACTCATTCACCACAATGTCCACCAGTCCAGTTCTAGTGCCCGCCAGTTTGGTGTCTCAGTTTTTGGCCAATGAGAAGATGGCCTCTCGTCACTGGTTACAATGCCAAATGGAATGCTTGCTGGACCAGGTGTTTGACCAGTTGAGCACCAAATTCGAAGATTACCTTGCGAGTAATGCAATCACTGGCACTGCACATCACACAACAATCGACAGTGGTGCTATTCAACATCAACACAGACATGAACCATCCTTTCATGTGCATCCTCATCCTCAGTTTCAAGCCAACAATGATCACTTGATTAACTCGGAATTTCCTGTAGCTGTTGGACAATCACAGAATGGATGTTACAGTGGAGTTGATCAAGTGAATCCAGATGGAATTGATTCATCAATATCACATCAAATAACTTACAGCCATGGCCTGCAGGCACAGTATCCACCTTCATTATCTGTTCCACTCATGAAACCAGAACAATTAAACCAAAATGATGCAAATGAGAAATATGGTTTGGATGTTGGTGATGATCAATTGCAGAATGACAATGACGACAATGACGATAATGCGGCTCAAAAAGATAGTGATGAACTCCAAGTCAAAACGGAATTTGACGACTCAAATAACGGACTGATCCCAACAGAACAAACGTCACAAATGTCCTCATCTTTGTCTGCACCACACTCGAATGAACAATTGAACTACAACGCTACCAATGAAGTTGAAGATGAAGATGATTGTGACTGTGATGATTGTCGAAATGGAATTGAGGTAAAAGAAGAAAATGGAGATGATAGTGATGATGATGATGATGTTCAATTTATTGAATACGATGATGGACCATCACGACCTGCAAAGATTCCTAGAATAGACACGACTGAATCCAACAACCAACAATCACTGGTCCCCAGACAGTCTTCCATACTTAATCAAACATATAAATCCAACAATGAACAGACTGAGCCAACTGAGGAGGCAGATTATGATAATGTCCAAACTATTGAAGACAAAGAAGACGAGCTTTCTCTGACTAAAAGGAATCAAAGAATGGATACGACTCAACAATCATTGGTCACCAGACAGTCATCCAAACTTGTTAGCTGTAATCAAACAGACCAAGTTCAGTACAACATTGAACCAAATGGTGAGGCAGACGAGACAAACGAAGTGAACAACAAGGACAAACAGTTCATCACCATCAAGCGGCAATGTCACCACACTAGCTGTACACAAATGTTCAACAACAAAACCGAACTCAACCAGCACATGAACACTCAACATGACATTCTTCCGCATCGATGTCTTGTCAAGGATTGTAATCAATCGTTCAGTACTAAGTAAGTCTATATCATTTTGCGATGCATTACCAACTAACATGTGTTGTCCTAGGGATAATCTGAGCGGACACATCAAACAAGTTCACCTAAGCACGACCCAATGGCACTGTAATAAATGTGCCAAAACCAAACCAAAACACTTCTCCACATATAAACAATTATCAAATCACAACATGAGATATCACCAGCTAGGTCAATACAAATGTACATTTCCCGATTGTTCATTTACGGGAGCATACAAACAACAAGTGTATGGTCATTACATTAATCTACACAAAACAGCTGAAATCACATGTTGTTAAGTGTTGTGTTTTGGTAGTGTCCTGTAACGTCCTCTGTGGACGGTTTTGTGTTATGTTTAGAAACGAGTAGAAAGTTCTCGAAGTGAAAACTTCACGACGCTTCTCGAATGTTCCCTCGCTGTATATAAGGCCTGATTTGTGCTCAGTCTGTTAGCTTGTTATGTTGAATAAACATCGTGTTTTTTCCTGTCTCTCGTGTCCTGCAACACGTTATCAGCCACGATGTCTCTACTCGAGTACCTCGCTCGTATCCTGTGGAACCTGTACGGTTCATTCCTGCCCGATGTCTCGACTGTGATAATCATTACGGCTCTCACTGTTTTGGTCCTGTACATCATTTACCTTCGTTCCCGTCCTGTTCTCGTTCCTGCCCGTTACCAGACAAGTGTGGCTCCGGCCATCGAGTCTCCCGTTCCCGAGGATGTCCTTGTCTCGCCAGTCAACCATGTTCGTGTCATCGATGACAACCCGATTCCTATGCTCGACCAGTACAACTTTAAAACCTGGTTCTTCATGCTCTCAGTCGCCCTTGAAAGAGAGGGCCTTCTCGATGCCATCGACCACGTCTACCCGCAAGATCATCCCGTCAATCGCCAGGCAATGTGCATGGTTCTGAAGACTGTTCCAGAGAATCTCCAGTCCTGTTTTGGCTCGTCATTTGTTGCCTACGAGGCTGTGCACAATTTACGGGAGAAGTACGGAAAGTTGTCATACACCAAGTTGTCCCGTCTCGAAGAAGAAATTAAGTCTACCAAGCTGGTCAAATTAGATGACAATTCCGTGTGCGAGCATCTCGACCTGGTGGAGAAGAAAATCCAGAATCTCCGTAGTGGTGGAGCTATTTTTGACAGTGACAAGCACCTTGGTCTTCTTGCTGATTCCCTCCCCGATGGTCCCGACTGGTCATTATTCAAGGACACCGTCGCGTATGGCACCCACTCAGTCGATGAGGCCATGGACAAAATTAAGGACAAGTGCCGCAAGATGAACCAGAAAAACTCGGCTTTCGTCACTCGCTACGTGAAACCTCGAATGTGTCCCGCTAAAGAAGCCCAACGAACCAAAGACATAGCCAGCAATGCCTGTTTCTATTGTCACAGGCAAGGCCATAACATCTCGAACTGCACCGAACGTGTCTACAACGATTTCAAGAGGTCCCACAAACCTGAGCCCTATGTGTCCCGTGCTTTCGCCTCCTGGGTACTCGACTCAGGAGCCACTCAGAACTATGCAAACTGTGACCAGAACCTTGTTGAAATCCGGGAAATCAACGGTTCTTCGGTGGTACTCGCTGACGGAGCTATCTGCAAGATCTACAGAGCCGGCGATACATTCCTGCACACTGGATCTCGTCAACTGAAGCTCACCAACGTTCACGTTGCGCCATCATTCGAAGAGAACCTGATATCCGTGAGCCAGCTAACCTCGAACGGTTTTAAAGTGCTCTTCGACAAACATGAAGCCATCGTATTCAAAGACAATCAAGTGTACCTGCGTGCCAAAATGATCAACAACCTGTACAGGTACATTGATACCAGTGATCATGGTGGCCGTGACTCAGCTTTGGTCACGAAGAAGCCCGATTGGCACAGTAAGTTCGGTCATCCAGGCGCAGAGAAACTGGCTGCCCTGAGGAAGCTGTATCCCGAACTGGAACTGAATCACCCAGAGAACTGTGAAACATGCCTGAGAAGTAAGCTGCACCAGTTACCGTACCGCTCAACCGAGGACCGTGGAACTGAGCCTCTCGAACTGGTCCACACCGATCTGTGTGGACAGATGCGAAAAACCGGCTATGATGGAAGCAACCACTTCATCATCTTCATTGACGATTTCTCCAAGTACGTGGAGGTGTTTCTTCTAAAGGGCAAGTCATCAGCCGAAGTACTCGATGTTTTCAGGAAGTTCAAGTTACGGTTTGAAAACCAACTTGACCGAAAAATCAAGAGTGTCCGCAGTGACAATGGTGGGGAGTTTGCTGGTTATTTCGGGGAGTTCCTCGCTGAACATGGAATCCAGCTCCAGCATTCTGTGCCCTACTGCCACCAGCAGAATGGAACCGCTGAGCGGACGATCCAAAAGGTGGTCACCATTGCCCGGGCGTTGATGTTTGACAGTTGTATGCCTGCCCGATACTGGCCACTGGCTCTGAAGACTGCCGCTTACCTCGCTAATCGCTGGCCACATGCCTCTTTGGATGGCCAGATCCCGTTCAAAGTTCTGTTCCCTCGAAAAGACGATGGCATCAAGAAACTACACGTGTTTGGATCGGCCGCCTATCGTTGGATTCATCACGAAAAGAAGTTGCGAGACAAGTTTGATCCAACTTCTGAGAAAATGGTGTTCGTTGGATACGCACCTGATGCCGATGCCTATTTGCTGTTGAACCCAGAAACCGGCGCCATCGTTCCCGAACGCAATGTGAAGATCATTGATGGTGTGTTCCCGTTCTGTGAAAAGAAGGAACCAGACACCGAGTGCCACTGCAAAAAGATTGAAGAGTGCCGATCAACCTGTGTCTTTCCGGAGGAGCTAATTACGGACATGAGTGTGACGATTCCCCAATCAGGGGGTGCAATTCTTTCGTCTGTCTTACCTACGGCTTCATCTGATGATCATCAACCAAGTCAGAGGGATGGTGGTCAGACAATACCCAAGACTGTCTGGACCCTGAGAAATGGTGGATTCTATGAAGAAACGGTGGAACCTATTACTACGGTTACTGTGGCAGCCAACCCAATCCAGAACGGTCCACCTGAGGTGGCAGCGGACCCAGCCCAGAATGATCCATCCGTAGTGATATCGAACCCGACCGAGAATGATGCACCTGAGGTGGTTGACAACCCGATCTTGAATGACCCACCGGAGGTTGTAGCGGACCCGACCGAGAATGACCCACCGGCGGTGGTTGACAACCCGATCCTGAATGACGCACCTGCGGTGGTCGACAACCCGATTCTGAATGACGCACCTGCGGTGGTCGACAACCCGATCCTGAATGACGCACCTGCGGTGGTCGACAACCCAATCCTGAATGACGCACCTGCGGTGGTCGACAACCCGATCCTGAATGACGCACCTGCGGTGGTCGACAACCCAATCCTGAATGACCCACCTGAGGTGGTTGTGAACCAAATTGAACAACCTGCCGCATTGCGGAGGTCAGCTAGACGAAACATCGGAGTTCCACCCGAGCGATTCGGAGAATGGGACTTTACTGGTCTGGCTGCCGAATTGAAGCATCTTAACGCCAAGGAGGTGAAAGTTCCAACCACTTATGACGAAGCTATGAATGACCCGAACTATGCTCACTACTGGCAAGGTGCCACCAACGATGAAATCAAGTCACTGATGGAGCATCAGGTGTTTGACGTTGTCGATGAAGACCCAATGAAGAAACCGATCACCACCAAGTGGGTTTTCGATATCAAGAAGAAGGCAAATGGACTGATCGACCGATTCAAGGCTCGACTAGTGGCTCGAGGTTTCTGCCAGAAGAAGGGCATCGACTATGACCAAACCTTCTCGCCTGTCGTCTCTTTTGCCTCAATCCGTTTCCTGCTGACTATCGCGGGATTACAGAAACTCCATGTCCATCAAGTTGACATCAAAACGGCCTTCCTCAATGGCGATATCGACACGGAAATCTATGTCAAGCCACCACCTGGTTATGCTGAGCCTGGAAAGGTATGGAAGGTGTGGAAATCCTTGTATGGCCTGAAACAAGCGCCCAAGTGCTGGTTCGAAAGGGTGAACTCGATCCTCGCTGAGATGGGCTTCTACCCGACCAAGTCTGAGAGGTGCATCTACGTACGAAGAGATGGGACTAAGGTCAGCTATATCCTAGTCTACGTAGATGACATCCTGATCCTCACAGAAGACCTCAAAACTATGGAGGAAATCAAGAATCAACTGAAACGATTGCTTGAAGTGCGAGATTTAGGCCCGATTGGCCGGTTCCTGGGAGTTGATTTTGAGCGAAGTCAAGATATGGCGAAACTCTCTATGTCACAGGAGAGCTATATCAACGACTTGACCGAACGATTCGGCATCTCTGAGTCGAAGGAGTCTGCGTCATTGCCAGCACTCGAAGAGATCGACCTGACCCAGGACTCTGTGGATGAATCAATGCCCGTACGAAGCATCATCGGCGGCTTGCTCTTCATTGCGAACATGACCAGACCCGACATCTCATCTGTGGTCAGCCTCTTGTCAAGACATCTCCATCGTCCGAGTCACCGATTATTCAAGTACTGTAAGAAAGTGCTCAACTACGTTCGGTCGACCAAGCACAAGAAGCTACACCTGGGAAATCTCGATGGTTCCAATTTGCTTGCCTACGCGGATGCTAACTTTGCACCGAGCGGTGATCGGAAATCTCAGTCCGGAGCACTGTTCAGACTTGGTGGCAGCTCAATTCATTGGTTTAGCAAGAAACAAAAGACGGTGAGCACATCTACCACCGAAGCAGAATACATCGCTCTGGCTGCAGCAACTAACGAGGTCTTATGGCTGCAAAATCTAATGGAGGAATTGTCCATTCCTGTAAAGTACCCGACTGTGATCTACGAGGACAACCAACCCACAATGCAAGTGGCGACCAACCGGAAGAACAACTCGATGGCCAAACACATCGACACTAAATTGCACGCCTTGCAGGACTACATCCTCAAGGGCTACATCGATGTCCACTGGACGGGGACCGCGACTCAACTTGCCGATGGTCTAACCAAGACGAAATGCGCCTCCCGAGATGTTGACAAACTGCTTGGAGTTCCGTTCCAGACAGTACCAAACCAGGGGGTGTGTTAAGTGTTGTGTTTTGGTAGTGTACTGTAACGTCCTCTGTGGACGGCTTTGTGTTATGTTTAGAAACGAGTAGAAAGTTCTCGAAGTGAAAACTTCACGACGTTTCTCGAACGTTCTCTAGCTGTATATAAGGCCTGAATTGTGCTCAGTCTGTTAGCTTGTTATGTTGAATAAACATCGTGTTTTTCCTGTCTCTCGTGTCCTGCAACACATGTAACCACCTCGATTGTGGACGTAGATTCAAAAAGGTCCACGATTTGAAGAGACATCAACAAGCTCATCTGGGCATCAAGCCATATCGATGCAAATGGCCCAGTTGTGATTTTGCCGCTACAACATGCAGTAACACAATTAATCACATCAAACGAAGGCATTTGACACAAAATTCACAAACAAATGAACAGCCACTCGTTGATCCGAGAGAATATCTCGAGGTGCTGAGTGATTTGTTGTGATCACCTCTGTCCCATCCCAATCTTCTATTTGTATCAATTTCTTCTCAATATTTTTTGTTTGTTTATAAATCTTTGAATTCTCAACCACAGAATGGAGGTTACAGAGTAGATGATAAAGTGAATCCAGATGGAATTGAATATTGTTGTGATATTGTGCCAATCACTCGGGCACATCAAGCTGAAAGCATTTGAAAAAGATCGAACTTCACAAGCACATGAAGATGATCCGAAATAGTATAATCTTGATATATTTCCTGAGTTGTTAAGATCACCACAGTCCTATGGGCCATCAATTGGTTCTTTTTCTATTTTCATTATACCAGTTTCACTTTAATCTAAAATTTGTTTTTTATTCATAAATTGATGATTTTTGTGGTTTTTTATTTTTGTCTTTTTTACTAATTATTTATTTTGTGATTAATCATTACTAATAATCAATGAAATTCATAGAGATCGTAAAAGGCGCCAATGCAATGCAGCAATCACCATTAAGCGTTCAAGCGACCTCTAGTTAGAGAATATAAAATTATAGTTGTTTACATGCTGCAGCCAATTGGCACTGTCTGGCAGAACATAGCAGTGAGCACTGAGCAACAGTTACTGGCCGCTTTTACACCAAAGTTATAGCTATATATAGCTAGTGTAAGATGATTTGCATCGTTCCTATTTCGTGTGATTATTTCTATTTGAAAAAATATTTGTGTCGCATTTTTCAATCGATCCTAGTTTTGACTTGAGTATCTTGAACATCTTGTTACTGTTCCCCTACCAACTTTACTTTCTCCACAATGTCCACCAATCCAGTTCTAGTGCCCGTCAGTTTGGTGTCTCAGTTTTTGGCCAATGAGAAGATGGCCTCTCGCCACTGGTTACAATGCCAAATGGAATGCTTGCTGGACCAGGTGTTTGACCAGTTGAGCACCAAATTCGAAGATTACCTTGCGAGTAATGCAATCACTGGCACTGCACATCACACAACAATCGACAGTGATCATATTCAACATCAACACAGACATGAACCATCCTTTCAGGTGCATTCTCATGCTCAGTTTCATGCGACTAATTTGGTTAAAACGGAATTTTCTGTTGATGTTGGACAATCACAACATGTAAGTTACCGAGGCGATTATCACAAGAAAAATTCTGGTGCTCAAGTGAATCCGAACGGAATTGACTTTCAAGCAGTCATGCCAGACCAAACACAGTATCCCCCTGGGTTATCTGTTCCAGCCCCAAACTTGTCGCTATCTAACAAAAATGATGCAAATGAGGAATATGGTTTGGATGTGGGAAATGATCAATCGCTGATTGATGACTTTGACGATAATGCTGCTCGAATGGATAGTGACGAACCAGAGGTCAAAAAGGAATTTGATGAAACAAACAACCAATTAAACCAAGTGTCACAAAGTACCTTTTCTTTGTATGCGCCGTCCTCAAATGAAAATTTATTGAACCAGAATTTGATTAAATGTAAAGATGAAGAAGATTGTGACTGTGATGATTGTCGAATTGAGGTAAAAGAAGAAGGAGATGCAGATGATGATGATGATGATTCCCAAACTATTGAAGAAAATGATGAAGAATATGATTTGGATGGAGGTTCACGAAATGATGAACAACCGAATGGACTTGAGTATGGTGACATTGACGATGATGCTCGAATGGATAGTGACGAAATGGAGGCGGAAGGAGAGTTGTACGAGACAAACAATGTAATGTCCACAACAGGGCAGCCTCAAAAAACCTTCTTTGTTATCAGTTCCGTTGAACGTGAACATTGAACAGTCAAATCAAAATGCTGATGTTGGCTTAGGCCAATTGTATAGTATTGTTGATGGCCCGCAGCAAAATGAACATCTGAGTGATGGCAACCATGTCAATGAAAGGATTGTTCACAATGAAGATCGTTCTCGGCCTAGAAAAAGACCAAGATTGGAAACAACAACTGAACTAAGCAACAGACAATCACGTGTAACCAGACAGTCTTCGAGACTTGCAAATAGTAATCAAACAGACCAACACATCAATGAGCAATCTAACTGTGACGGAAGGCAATCAAATGAACAGATTGGACAAACTGAAGAGGAAGAGGAGACAAACGAAGTGGACAACCAGGACCAACAAATCATCACTCTCCGTGTTCAATGTCACCAAACTGGCTGTCCACAAGTGTTCAACAACAAAGCCGAACTCAACGCTCACATGCGCAATCAACATGACATTCTTCTATTCCGATGTCTTGTCAAGGATTGCAAACAATCGTTCACTAATAGGTATGTGTATTTTGTGATACATTACTAACTAACATGCTTTCTTAGGAATAATCTGAGCTTCCACATCAAGCAAGTTCACTCCAACACGAGCCAATGGCTCTGTGATAAATGTCCAAGACATTCTCCCACGTATAAACTTTTATTCATTCACAATTATCTTTACCATCAGCTCGGTCAATACAAATGTGCATATCCCGATTGCTCATTTACGGGAGAATACAAACAACAAGTGTATGGTCATTACATTAATCAACACAAAGTTGAAATAACATGTGACCATCCCGATTGTGGACGTCGATTCAAATCGACCAGCGATTTGAAGAGACATCAACAAGCTCACCTGGGCATCAAGCCATATCGATGCAAATGGCCCAGTTGTGGTTTTTGCCGCTACAACATGCGGTAACACAATCACTCACATCAAACGAATGCATTCGACACCAAATTCACAAACAAATGAACAGCCACTCGTTGATCCGAGAGAATATCTCGAGGTACGGCGCGATTTGTTGTAATTTGTTGTAATCATCTATGTTTCATCACAAAGTTTTCTTTTTCTCTCTGTATTCATGTCGTTTGTTTCTATTTTCAACTCATATGTATGATTCTATAGTAGGATGAACATCTGAGAGAAGGCAACGACGAAATGAATAAACACATTGAAGAGCGTTCTCTGCCACAGCATTTGAAGCAGGGTTCAACTGAAACATGACTCCATTATCCGCGAGAATATGTCGAGGTGTTGCGTGTTTTATTCTGATCAGTGATCACCACTGTTCAATGTTTCTTTATACTCTCTGTACCAATTTCATTTCAATCTCAATTTGTGTCTATTCATAAATTATAACTTTCTTTTCATTCTGCTGTATTCAACACTAATATACTATACGAGCAAATAAAACCTAATTAGGAAACCCAATTCTGGGGAATAGTCGAGTGTAAGAGAACACATTATCCCCTAACCACACCTACCTAACCACCTAATTGCTTAACTGACCTAAACCTAATCCCTAACAACAACTGCGTAACCACCTAACAGCCTAATCACAATATTATTGAACGACTCAAATCAAACTTTTCATATTGCATGTGACAAAATTTCCCATTGCAATTATTGCCCTCATTGTTGGACCTTGAGACCCAACAATGAGAACTCAAGCTTTAACTTTTTCCATCTTAGATTTGTTCGGTAGGTATACCTGAAAAACATTTTTCGCAAAACCCAAGGTTGAACTGCACATTTGCAAGGTATTCTAAGCACATTGGCCAAGTTTGATGCAAATCGTTTGAGAAGTGTAAAAAGAGTTACATTCACAAGAATCGAAAATGCTGTACCTTAGTCTTCGTTTACGCTAGACAATTAACAAAATTTATTAATCAAATTGATAGTCAAATAAATCCAATAGGTCTAGTTTAGTTTAGCAAAACATATTTGAATTAGTTGTTTGCAATAGTTTCCCTGATCCAAGGCAGATACTCGGTAATTCGTGTATACACCCCGGGATATTTTGGTTTAGCACAGCCTATTCCAAAACTGGTCACTCCAACAAGGTTCCACTTTCCATCCAAATAACAAACAAATGGCCCACCACTGTCACCTTGGCATGTGTCTTTTCCAGGAGCAGCAGCACAGATCATACCGTTTATAATTGGAATATCATCAGCGTTACAGGATGCCTGTTTCACAATAGTAATATTGGCAAACTGAAGAATTTCACTATCATGTCCGCCTTGGGATGTAGTACCCCAACCGGCGATGGTGCAGACAACTCCTGCCAAGTAATCCAAATTATTTGGTGGCCGTTCTTTGGGCAGACAGATCGGGGACAAGTGCAAAGTTGAATTTGATAAGGGCAAATATTCTTTCAACTTCAACAATGCAACATCATTCCATATCCGATCACTATCGTAATTTGGATGCGGAAAACCTTTTTCAACATGCGAAACAGTTCGAGGTTGATCACTATGTCCTTCATATTTCAAACTGCCTGCAATAAACTTAAACTTGGACAGATCGTTCATTTGATCCGTATCACCATCGACTAGACAGTGAGCAGCAGTAATGATCCAACGGTTGTTCAAGATCGAAGCTCCACATAAATCACTACCATAGCGACCATAAAAAATTAATGCGCCTTGCCAAGGAAATTCAAATGGGGCCGCATCTTCTCCTCCAACAATTCCAAGTTCACCTGACGAGTGTGGACCTTTGACACCACAGGTAGGTCCATTCGGAGCAAGTTGAGGTGACACTAAACCTCCAAAGAAGACAAAACTAAGGACGAGTTGTTTTAACATTTTGAAGAACAATTAAATTTGAAGATCAAAATTAAAATGCCTCGAAATTAAATCAGGATGCTTTTATACTATATTTTCAGAATTAAAAAATCATTTTAATTGGTCGATTAAATATTTCTCGGATTTTATCTAATAATGTGGCGTCAGAAAATTAAATTATTCATAAAATTATCAACCTTATCTTTTTGGGCTTTTTTCGACAAAAATTAATTTCGCAAAAATTGCCCAGATCCCGACAAAATTTGTGTCTCAGAGGAAGAGAGAAATTGGCCACTTCTATTTTAGAGGTTAAGAAATTTTTTTTGCTAAATTTTAACATTTTTTAGTTGAGTGAAATTTTTCTATAGAAAAAAATAATTTGGCGTCACAAAATTAAATGGTCTAGAAATCATTTTAGTGCAATCGGGACCGTTTTAGTGAGACTCTAAAGCTTGGGTGACTGCAATACATTAGAATTTTTACTATATATAAAAGAAAGTGAAATTTAATTTAATTTCAAAATTAAAATTTGTTGTTTCTGAATTTTTAGGTAAGTTTTTCTTTATTTGCTCGTTTCATATTTTTCATTTTTCTATTTCTAATTTAGCTCAATCTCCTCGCCATGTCTCCTCTCTATTGTCTCCTGTTTGTGGCCTTTCTGGGTTTGCTTCGCACCAGCTCAGCTGATTCTGATGCCCAACTTGACCAACTAGCAGAATTCGACAATCTGAAGCCCAACAGCGAGCAAGTTCTTGCTGCATTCAACGCAACCACCCCCGCAATTTTGGCCCTAATCAACCAGAAGTATCCACTAACAATACCAAGAGAAAAGTACGGTCGTGTGGGACCACCGTTCGCTGCCAAGCAAGAACGATCATCCCATGAGTATCGTATCACCTTTCAGGTCGTTGAACTCCATGACACTAGAGAACGGAGAGTGGATGGCACTTTCACCGCTTTCATTGATGAGATCACTGATCAAGAAGGAGGTGTAAAGTATCGATTGAACGATGTAGTAAAAAACTCATACGATGAATAAGTTTCTTTGATGAAAGTTTAGTGCAGAGGATAGTAAATAGTTCAATCTTCTATTTTTAAATAAAAGTTTTTATTGAATCTTGAATGATAAATTCGAATCTAAAACAAATCAATTTTACGAGAATTTTTCCTAATTTTTATGTGATTTTAATTATGGACACCATTTCTGGCACACAGAGAGTCCCTAGGGCGCTAAGGGGCTTGCTGGTGCCAGTTGAAAAAAATTCTCTTTAGGGATTGGTAATTTCCTATTGACTAATTCGAGAACGGAGAATCCATTAATAGAAAACATTTTTGGATATAGAGAGAACCTGTTGCCATAGAGGGCGATGTCCCAATCAGACGTCAAATGGTAAATTTTATAATTATAAACATTTTTTGTAGATTTCCTGGAATAAATCAAGCCACATTTTAAAAAAATCGACTCGAAATAACGTAAATGAAATGTAACAAATTTAAAAGATGCTATAAATACTGGACACAACTGAAATTTTATTGACAAGCAGTAACAATATATGTAACATGTTGAAGATGGTTTGAATGAAGATGAAAACCAAACACGGAATGGAGTCATTGACGATGATCAAATAGATGTCAAAGACAAGATTGAAAATTCACATGAAGAAATATTCACAATAGATCAGTCCCCATATCACCATTTGTTATCTGTTCAAACCTCGAATCTTGAGCTCTCGAACCAAAATGATATTGGAGCTAACCAACCACCAATTCAAGATGATAATGCTTCTCGGATGGATAGCGACCAAATAGAGATTAAAGAAGAGAATGATGATACAAATGACGAATACCAGTTTCATTTTAATCTAAAATTTGTTTCTATTCATATATCAATGATTTTTGTGTTTTTTTTATTTTTGTCTTTTTTGCTAATTATTTATTTTGAGATTAATCATTACTAATAATCAATGAAATTCAGAGAGATCGTAAAAAAGCGCCAATGCAATTCAGCAATCGCCATTATTTCAAGCGTTCAAGCGACCTCTAGTTAGAGAATATAAAATTATAGTTGTTTACATGCTGCAGCCAATTGGCACTGTCTGGCAGAACATAGCACTGAGCACTGAGCAACAGTTACTGGCCGCTTTTACACCAAAGCTATAGCTATATAGCTAGTGCAAGGTGATTTGCATCGTTCCTATTTCGTGTGATTATTTCTATTTGAAAAAATATTTATGTCGCATTTTTCAATCGATCCTAGTTTTGACTTGAGTCTCTTGAACATCTTGTTACTGTTTTCCTACCAACTTTACTTTCTCCACAATGTCCACCAGTCCAGTTCTAGTGCCCGTCAGTTTGGTGTCTCAGTTTTTGGCCAATGAGAAGATGGCCTCTCGCCACTGGTTACAATGCCAAATGGAATGCTTGCTGGACCAGGTGTTTGACCAGTTGAGCACCAAATTCGAAGATTACCTTGCGAGTAATGCAATCACTGGCACTGCACATCACACAACAATTCACAGTGATCTTATTCAACATCAACTGAGACATGAACCTCAACATGAACAACCCTTTGGGGCGCATCCTCATCCTCAGTTTCAAGCCAACAATGATCACTTGATTAACTCGGAATTTCCTGTAGCTGTTGGACAATCACAACATGTAAGTTACCGAGGCGATTATCACGAGATAAATTCTGGTGCTCAAGTGAATCCGAACGGAATTGACTTTGAAGCAGTCATGGCAGACCAAACACAGTATCCCCCTTGGTTATCTGTTCTAACCTCAAACTTGTCGCTATCTAACAAAAATGATGCAAATGAGAAATATGGTTTGGATGTGGAAAATGATCAATTGCACGATATTGACGATGATGCTGCTCATGTGAATAGTTGCGAACGAGAGGTCAAAACGGAATTTGACGATACAAACAACCAATTAATCACAATAAACCAAGTGTCACAAAGTACCTCTTCTTTGTATGCGCCGTCCTCAAATGAAAATTTATTGAACCAGAATTTGATTAAATGTAAAGATGAAGAAGATTGTGACTGTGATGATTGTCGAATTGAGGTAAAAGAAGAAGGAGATGGAGATGATGATGATGATGATGTTGATGATTCTCAAACTATTGAAGACAATAATGAAGAATATGATTTGGATAGAGGTTCACGAAATGATGAACAACAGAATGGACTTGACTATGGTGACATTGGCGATGATGCTCAAATAGAATGTGACGAAATGAAGGCGGAAGGAGAGTTGTACGAGACAAACAATATATTGTCCAAAACAGGGCAGCCTCAAAACCCTTTTTTGTTATCAGTTCCGTTGAACGTGAACATTGAACAGTCAAATCAAAATGATGATGTTGGCATAGGCCAATTGTATAGTATTGTTGATGGCCCGAAACAGAATGAACATCTGAGAGATGGCAACGATGAAATGAATGAACACAATGAAGTGCCTTTTCGGCCTAGAAAGAAACCAAGATTGGAAACAACTCAACAAAACAGCACACAATCAATGAGTCATGCGAATCGTAATCAAACAGACCAAGTTCAACACATCAATGAACAAAATAACTTTGATCGAAGCCAATCAAATAAACCGACTGAACAAACTGAAGAGGAAGAGGAGACAAACGAAGTGGCCAACCAGGACAAGCGAATCATCGCTCTCCGTGTTCAATGTCACCACACTGGTTGTCCACTAATGTTCAACAACAAAACCGAACTCAACGCTCACATGCGCACTCAACATGGCATTCTTCTTCATCGATGTGTTGTCAAGGATTGCAAACAATCGTTCAGTACTAAGTAAGTCTATTTTACTTTGCAATGCATTACAAACTAACTAATGTTGTGCTAGGTATAATCTGGGAGAACACGTCAAACAAGTTCATCCAAACACGACCCAGTGGCACTGTGACAAATGTACTAAACATTTTCCTGCAAATCCACAATTGGCCAAGCACAACTATCTTTGTCACCAACTTGGTCAGTATCAATGTGCATTCCCCAACTGTAAATTTACTGATATATTCCGAGTAAAAGTATTCAATCATTATCATCAACACACCACAATTGACTTAATATGTCAACATTCCAATTGTAGACGTCGATTCAATGACACTTCTAACTTCAAAAGACACCAACAAGTTCACCTGGGCATTAAGCCATATCGATGCAAATGGCCAAATTGTGGCTATGCCTCTACACAGGGAACGCACACAATTGCTCACATCAGACGAATGCATTTGAAACAAGGTTCAACTGAGGCATTACAGGTTGATCCACGAGAATATCTCGAGGTCGTTATGATATAAGTTATATCATATAACGAATTAGTTGATGTATGTATTATCAATGTTTTTTTCTCTTGCCAATTGCACCCCAATCTAGTATATCGTATTCATAAATCAGTGCTTAATTTTGTACCATTTTAAGTTTATTTTGTGATAAATTGATTTGTTGCCAATAAATAAATCTAATAAGATCTTGGAGATCTGATAAGGCTATGGGCCTTCAACTGGTTCTTCATTCCATTTTCATTATGCCAGCTTCATCTACTTACTTCTAAAATAATACATTTTAATCTAAAATTTGTTTCTATTCATAAATTAATGATTTTTGTGATTTTTTATTTTTGTCTTTTTTGCTAATTATTTATTTTGTGATTAATCATTACAAATAATCAATGAAATTCTGAGAGGTTGTAAAAAGGCGCCAATGCAATGCAACAATCGCCATTATTTCAAGCGTTCAAGCGACCTCTAGTGAGTGTTATATCAAATTGTGGTTGTTTACATGCTGCAGCCAATTGGCACTGTTTGGCAGAACATAGCACTGAGCACTGAGCAACAGTTACTGGCCGCTTTTTACACCAAAGCTATAGCTATATAGCTAGTGCAAGGTGATTTTCATCGTGCCTATTTCGTGTGATTATTACTATTTGAAAAAATATTTGTGTCGCATTTTTCAATCGATCCTAGTTTTGACTTGAGTCTCTTGAACATCGTGTTTTCCTACCAACTTTATTTTCTCCACAATGTCCACCAATGCAGCCTCAGTGCCCATCGGTCTGGTGTCTCAGTTTTTGACCAATGAGAAGATCACTTCCCGTCACTGGTTCCAATGCCAAATGGAAAGCTTGCTGGACCAGGTGTTTGACCAGTTGAGCACCAAATTCGAAGATTACCTTGCGAGTAATGCAATCACTGGCACTGCACATCACTCAACAATCGACACTGATCCTATTCAACGTGAACAGAGACATGAACCTCAAAATCAACTACCCTTTGGGGCGCATTCTCATCCTCAGTTACGTGCCACCACTGATCACTTGATTAACACGGAATTTCCTGTTTCTGTTGGCCAATCACAAAATCGAAGTTACTCAGGCGATTTTCGCGTGATAAATTCTGGTGCTCAAGAGAATCTGGAACAAATTGAATATGAAGCACTCATGTACGACCAACCACCGTATCCACTTTCGTTATCTGTTCAAACCTCAAACCTAGAACTATCGAACCAACATTACACAAATGAGGAATATGGTTTGGCTGGAGATGATGATCAATCGCCAGACGACGTAATTGATGATGATGCTGCTCGAATGGATAGTGACGAATCAGTAGTCAAAAAAGGATTTGACGATAAGAACCACGAATTAATCACAAAAAACCAAATATCCGCATCTTTGTCTGCATCATCTTCGAATGAGCAATCAAATCATAACTTGACCAATGGAGATGATGAAGATGAAGATGATTGTGACTGTGATGATTGCAAAAATGGAATTGAGGTAAAGGAAGAAGAAGAAGATGATGATGATGATGATGTTCAAATTATTGAAGACGACGATGAATATTCACGACCTGCAAAGATACCAAGAATGGGCACAACAGAATCTTACAACCGACAATTATTAGTCACCAGAGAGTCTTCCAGCCTTGTAAGCAGTAATCAAACAGATCAAGTTCAGTCGGTTAACGAACAGACTGGAACAACTGAGGAGACAGATGAAATGAATAATCAGGACAAACGTATCATCACCATCAGTTTGCAATGTCTTGACACAGATTGTCCACTAATGTTCAACAACAAAACCGAACTCAACGCTCACATGAGCACTCAACATGACATCCTTCCTCATCAATGTCTCGTGAAGGATTGCAAACAATCGTTCAGTAAGCAGTAAGTCTATTTAACATTTTGTGATGCATTACCAACTAACATATGTTGTACTGTATATTAGGAACACTCTGAAAAGACACATCAATCAAGTTCACCCGAACACCACCCAATGGCACTGTGACAAATGTCCAAAATATTCTCCCACATATCTACAATTATACAAGCACAATTATCTCTTCCACCAGCCATGTCAATACAAATGTACCTTCGCCAATTGTACATTTACGGGAAAACATAGACAAAAAGTGTTCAATCATTTCAAAATACAGCACAAACCAACAGTTGAATTCATATGCCAACATCCCAACTGTGCACGTCGATTCAATAACAAATTTGGTTTCGACGTACACAAACGAGTTCACCTGGGCATCAAGCCTTATCTATGCAAGTGGCCCAGTTGTGGCTATACCGCTACGGATAGACCAAATGCAATCGCTCACATCAAACGAATGCACTTAACACCAATTTCACCAGCAAATGGGCAACCAATCGTTGATCCGAAAGAATATCTCGAGGTTTTACATAATTTGTTGTGATCACTTTTGTCAAATTTGTCAACTTTAAAGCATGTTTCTTTTTTCTCTCTTTGTGTCTATTTCATTTTAATCGATTGTTTCAATTCTTAAATCCATTCGTCCATTTGTACACTTTGGTTTATGTTTGTTATAACAAATTGATCTGTTATCATTGATAACTTATCAATAAAAAATGAGAGATCGTATACAGGCATCAATATAATAACCATTTACTTTTAAAACACCGACAAAGTTTCAATTTCTTTTCAACCATTTCTTTCATTTATAGATAAACATTAGTTCATTGTCAATGTTCATTGGTAAAAAAACTCAGTAATATAGAGATAAAGATGCACAGTAAATTTACAGTAACTTAAGTTACTGAGTAAACTTAAAAGGAGCTTTTGCAATTTCCGTTAAAGCGACCTCTTGTGAGTAAAGTTTAATATGAATATCAAATTGCAGTTGTTCACATGTTGCATGATGCAAGTTGCCTTTGTGTGATTTCCTCTGAAGTGTTTCACTTTGAAGTGAGTTGCCTGAGGCTTTGCAGAAGCAGACGTTGGCAGAACAGAAGATGACAGTCACTGTCAGACAGTGAGCAGTCCTCACTGAGCAGATAGCTAGACTGCAATGCTCTATTCAATGTGTGAGTGAGTCTATTGTGTCATCAGGTCTATTTTGTGTGATTATTTCTCTGCAAAATATTAGTGGCACATTTTTCAATCAAACCAAATTTTTACTCGAGTCTTATCATTTGGTACATCATCTTATTACCAGATCACTGTTCTCATACCAACTTGACTTTTCCTATTCACCTACAATGTCCACCAATCCAGTGCTCGTGCCCGTCAGTTTGGTGTCTCAGTTTTTGGCTAATGAGAAGATGGCCTCTCGCCACTGGTTACAATGCCAAATGGAATGCTTGCTGGACCAGGTGTTTGACCAGTTGAGCACCAAATTCGAAGATTACCTTGCGAGTAATGCAATCACTGGCACTGCACATCACACAACAATCGACACTGATCATATTCAACATCAACACAGACATGAACCATCTTTTCAGGCGTATTCTCATCCTCAGTTTCGTGCCACCACTGATCACTTGATTTACACGGAATTGCCTGTTGCTGTTGGACAATCACAGAATGCAGGTCAAATGATGAATGTAAATGGACAAGTAAATCCAAATGGAATTCACTCTGAAGCACTCATGTTTGATCAGCCACAGTATCCACCTTCGTTGCCTTTTCAAACCTCGAATCTCGAGCAATCGGATCAAAACAAACAACATGGTGCAGATGGTTTGAATGAAGATGAAATCCAAACTCGGAATGGAGACATTGACGATGATCAAATAGATGTCAAAGAAGAGATTGATCATTCACATGAAGAACTATTCACAATAGATCAGCCCCCAAATCAACATTTGTTATCTGTTCAAACCTCGAATCTTGAGCTCTCAAACCAAAATGATAATGGATCTAACCAACCACCAATTGAAGATGATAATGCTTCTCGGATGGATAACGACCAAATAGAGATTAAAGAAGAGATTGATGAGTCAAATAAAGAATTGATGACAACTGACGAAAACTCACAAATAGCAATAACTATTCCATCAATCTCAAACGATCAATTGAACCACAATTGGACTAGTGAAAATGATGAAGATTACGATTTGGATGGTACACGAGATGGTGAACAACCGAGTGGACTTGAGTATGGTGACATTGACGATTATGCTCAAATGGATAGTGACAAAGTGGAGGTGAAGGAGGAGATTGACGATACAAACAATGACCTCGCAAATGAACTGCAACAGAATCCAGCCTTGTTACCTGCTCAAAACCCAAATGTCAACCCGTCGAACGAAAATGATAATGATGATGGTCATGATGACCAACAACAAAATGAACATCTGAGAGATGGCAACGATGAAATGAATGGACATAATGAAGAACGTTCTCGGCCTAAAAAGAAACCAAGATTGGAAACAACTCAACAAAACAGCAGACCACCACGTGTCACCAGACAGTCAATGAGACTTGTAAACCGTAATCAAACAGACCAAGGTCAACACATCAATGAGCCGTCTAACAGTGACGGAAGACCATCAAATGAACAGACTGAACAAGATGATGAGGTAGACGAGACGAACGATGTGAACAATCAGAACAAACAAATCATTACTCTCCGAGTTCAATGTCACCTCACTGGTTGTCCACAAATGTTCAATACCAAAACCGAACTCAATGCCCACATGCGCACTCAACATGGCATCCTTCTATATCGATGTCTTGTCAACGATTGCAAACAATCGTTCAGTACTCCGTAAGTATATTTTACTTTGTAATGGATTACCAACTAACATGCAATCGTAGATATATTCTAAAGGATCACCTCAATCAAATTCACTCCAACACAACCCAATGGAACTGTGACAAATGTCCAAAACATTTTTTTCCAAATGTCGATTATTGTCCGCACACAACAATCTCTATCATCAGCTCGGCCAATACCACTGTTCATTTGCCAATTGTACATGTAAGGGTGAATACCTTAAAAAAAGTAATCAATCATTACAATTATCAACACATGGTAGTTGATTTAATATGCCACCATCCCAATTGTGATCGTCGATTCAATAATAACTTTAACTACAAGAGACACCAACAAACTCATCTGGGCATCAAGCCATATCGATGCAAGTGGCCCAGTTGTGGCTATGCCGCTACACTAGAACAAAACACAATCGATCACATCAGACGAATGCATTTGAAACGAGGTGCAACTGAGACCTCACAGATTGATCCACGAGAATATCTCGAGGTAATTCACTAGTTGATGTAAATGATCAATGTTTTCTTTTTTCTAATGCCAATTGCATCCCAATCTCGTATATCTATGAATAAATCAGTGTTTAATTTTTGTACTTTTTTGTTTATTTTATGGAAAATTGATTTGTCAACAATAAACAAAACTTGGTTTAAAATGCTTTAAAATGCTTTTTTATAAAATGCGCCAATTTTTAAGATTGCTGCGACATCTATTGGTACTCAATGCAGATAGTCCTTGTTTACATGCTCGATTGAGTGAGGCCCTCACTGTGAGGGCGATCAAATTTAGCACACAAGGCTTGGCTTGACATCTTCTGACTTTTTATTTATTTATCACCATCTCATCGTTGTATCTCCACCAACTTCACTCTGCCACAATGTCCACCAATGCAGTCCTCGTGCCCATCAGTTTGGTGTCTCAGTTTTTGGCCAATGAGAAGATGGCCTCTCGCCACTGGTTACAATGCCAAATGGAATGCTTGCTGGACCAGGTGTTTGACCAGTTGAGCACCAAATTCGAAGATTACCTTGCGAGTAATGCAATCACTGGCACTGCACATCACACTACAATCGACAGTCATCATATTCAACATCAACTCAAACATGAACCATCCTTTCAGGTGCATTCGCATCCTCAATTTCAAGCCAACACTGATCACTTGATTAAAACGGAATTTTCTGTTGATGTTGGACAATCACAACATCGATGTCAAATGATGAATGTTAATCCGAATCCGAATGCCATTCACTCTGAAGCTCTCGTGTTTGCCCAGGCACAGTATCCACATTCGTTATCTGTTCCAAGCTCAAACCTCGAGAATTCGGATCAAACCGATCAACATGGTTTGGATGGAGATGATGGCCAAACATGGAATGAAAATATTGACAATGATGCGGCTCGAATAGATAGAGACGAGATGGGTGTCAAAGAAGAAATTGATGATTCACATGAGATACTATTCACAACAGACCAGGCACAGTATCCACATTCGTCATCTGTTCCAACATCGAATCTAGAACAGTCGAACCAAAATGATGTTGAGGATGAATATCAACAACCGATTGATGACGATGATGTTTCTCATGTGGATAGTTACCAAATAGAGGTTAAAGAAGAGATTGATGATTCAAACAATGAACTGATCACAACAGACCAAAACTCTCAAACAGCCATACCTAAATTTGATTCATTCTCAAACAAACAATTGAACTATAATTGGACTAGTGAAAATGATGAACAATACGATTTGGATGATACACGAAATGATGATGAACAACCGAATGGATTTGAGTATAGTTACATTGACGATGATGCTCAAATGGATTGTGACGAAGTGGAGGTGAAGGAGGAGATTGACGATACAAACAATGAACTAACAAATGAACTGCAACATAATCCAGCCGTGTTACCTGTTCCAACTCCGAATGTCGACCCGTCGAACGAAAATTATTATGTTAATGATGATGGTGATTATGGCCTTGATGACCAACAACAGAATGAACATCCGAGGGATGACAACGATGAAAGGAATGGACATAATGAAGAGCGTTCTCGGCCTAAAAGAAACCAAGATTGGAAACAACTCAACAAAACAACAGACAATCACGTGTCACCAGACAGTCAATGAGACTTGTGAACAGTAATCAAACAGACCAACTCATCAATGAACAGTCTAGCTCTGACGGAAGACAATCAAATGAACAGACTGAACTAACTGAGGAATTTGATGAGACGAACGATGCTAACAATCAGAACAAACAAATCATCACTCTCCGTGTTCAATGTCACCACACTGGTTGTCCACAAATGTTCAATACCAAAACGGAACTCAACGATCACATGCGCACTCAACATGGCATTCTTCTTAATTAGCCTTGCCAACTTTCGTTAAGGGAAAGAAATGCTGGTCGTAAAGTACGTTACACTGCTGCTGTTTTTCAACAACTGCCCACTGGCAAAAAGCTATGACTGGTACAGCGGTTAGTGTGTTTGTCTAATAACATAACGTTCCAGTGTTCGAGTCGCCCTTCAGAATCACTTTTTTATTTTTTTATTTATTTTTTATTTGTCATTAAAACGACAATTAGAATGTAATTAGAATATAGAAATTCATGAATTTGAATTATACGAATAAAATAATTGCCAAACATTCTCTTAATAAGCGTTTTATTACACATTTTCGTATGGCTGTGCTTGGCTGACAGTAGTAGTATAGATAGTATTCATAAATTGATCATATTTATGACTTGCTTACATTACTTTCGCTCACCCATCGATCATGTCATCATCACCACTCAAAATTTTAATCTTCTCAATGGATGGAGTAGGCTACCAGAACGCCTGTGTCGGTATGGCTCAAGCACTGTATGCAGTTTCTGCTCAACCCTGTTTCAAAGTTCAACTTAGAAAATTTTGTTTAGAAGAAATCTATTTCATAGTGTGTTGCAACCCAAGAAATTGTTGATCCACCAACAACCAATAACAAACCAAATCCAATCAAACAGTAAGCAATGAACCTGATCGGTCTTCTTTCGAGTAAATCACATCTCGAATAGTTGGGGGGGAACAAATTGCCCGTCCGGTAAAGCAACTTATGCTCAAAATAAGAGATACAATGTTGGAGCTCAATCTACTGATTGAGTAGATCATCAGGAAGGAGACGCCTGATCTAGTGATTGTGGACCACTTGTTGATTCCACCAGCGATTCCAATATATGGCTTTCCATGGGTCAGTCTGTTTAATTGACATCCAATGACTCTGTACGATTTGGAGAAGTGGCCACCTTGTGGTGCAGATTTCGCTAATGACAGTGGTCCATCAAGTTGGGCAGAGTACAGAGAATTGCGTGTGAAACGTTCCGCTACTACATATCGTCAGTCATACTACAGTAATCTAAAGTCGATTTCAGTATACTTACGTACGCTCTATTGGAAGTTTGGTACCATTTGGAAAATGTTGTATCACCGTACCTCAATATTTATGGATATCTGAAAGAGTTGGACAATCACAATATTGTGCCTATTCCAGATGGATTTGCTCGGGTTTATGCATTCCTTCGAGTTGATGAGGATTCTATACCATCACATTGCGTTACAGCTAGAGTTCGTCACTAATAATGAGAAGTTGTCTAACTTGGATCGATGAGTTCAGTTGATGTGATCTTGATGAAATGGATCACTTCTGTTTTGGCTAAATTTACTAACAAGTTTATCATCAAAAGGATCACGTGCTGAAAAGTATGAACAGCCATGTTGGGTTGAGGCATTCCTACTCCAAACCCGAATCCTGTCCCTTGTGGACCTTATGATCACTCATGGAAGCAACAACAGCATCACTGAGACATTCTCCTTTGGCAAACCAATGATTTCCCACTATTCGCTGATCAATTAGACAATTCACAAAGAATCCAAAGGAAATGATTTTGTACTCGACTATAAATTTATACATTTACCAAACAGGAACTACTGGACACAATTGAACGACTACTGAAGGTATGATAGGGATACTGCCAGCCAAGCACAGCCATACGGAAATGTCAAACCAAACCCTTATTAAGGGAATGTTTGGCAATTATTTTATTCGTATAATTCAAATTCATGAATTTCTATATTCTAATTATATTGTAATTGTCATTTTAATGACAAATAAAGAATAAAAAAATAAATAAAAAAAGTGATTCTGAAGGGCGACTTGAACACGGGAAGGTTGTGTTATTAGACAAACACACTAACCGCTGTACCAGTCATAGCTTTTTGCCAGTGGGCATTTGTCGAAAAACAGCAGCAGTGTAACGTACTTTACGACCAGCATTTCTTTCCCTTAACGAAAGTTGGCAAGGCTATTCTTCATCAATGTCTTGTGAAGGATTGCAAACAATCGTTCAGTAATCAGTAAGTCTATTTTACTTTGTAATGCATTACCAACTAACATGTTGTCTTAGGCATAATCTTGGAGAACACGTCAAGCAAGTTCACTCCACCACAACCCGGTGGCACTGTGATAAATGTACAAAGAAATTTGCCACACATCGAATATTGGCCCAGCACAACTATTTTTATCACCAATTTGGTCAGTATCAATGTGCAGTGCCCAACTGTACATTTACTGATATACTCCGAGTAAAAGTATTCAACCATTATCATCAACACACCTCAGTTGAATTCACATGTCAACATCCTAATTGTGGACGTCGATTCAATGACACATCTAATTTCAAGAGACACCAACGAGTTCACCTAGGCATCAAGCCATATCGATGCAAATGGCCCGCTTGTGGCTATGCCGCACCACAGAGATCAAATACAATCGATCACATCAGACGAATGCATTTGAAACAATGTTCAACTGAGACATCACAGGTTGATCCTAGAGAATATCTCGAAATAGTCCGTTAGTTGATGCAAGTCAGCAACTTTTCATTATCTCTGTATCAATTCCAATCTCAATCGAAAAACCAAATGCATTTTACATTCAACTTTACATACATTTCATACATTTTCAAATTGCACATTCGATTATACATGTATTTTCACACACTCTCAAACGTGTAAAGATACCGAAAATTTTGGCAACCACTATGCAACACTTATCTCACATCAAACTGGTTATCTGTTTGTACTTGTACAACGGATACAACAACAGCAAACGTGCTCGTTTGTGTATGGATGTTTACAGATTGAACTAAAGCACACAACTAACGTATACCAACATATGACGATCATACGCGATGGAAAGGGCATTTTGTGTATGGTCGTTCCAAAGCTTTGTATATAAATAAAAGTCGAATCGTAAACATTTTTGCAATCGCAATGATTCCGTAATCTAATGTTCTTTGGTACATTTTTCGAGTATTTAAGAAGCTACTCTCAGTAACTTTGCATTAGTTTACTGACAAATTGTTCAAGTTTTTTCTACAATTTACCGAAAATTATCAAAATGGAAACTCTACTTCTTCTTTTACTCACATTTGTGGGTCTACTTGTGTACTACATTGTAAAGTAAGTTCCTTCAATTTAACTGTTTTTCTGAATAACCCATATTTTTATCTAGTTCATTTTACCAACATTTCACTTACTGGCAGCGTCAAGGCTTACCAGCCCGGTCCATGCTCAATTTTGGCTTGACTGGAATGACTGTATTCCAATTTTGCTATGAACAAGCACAAAAGCTGGATCGCGTCTATGGTGGTTATGGATTTCGTGTTAAAATTTTGATACTAAATGATGCAAAACTGGCACGAGACTTGTCGATTAAGGAGTTGCACAAATTTCCCATACGGAATTCTTCCCTCAAAAGTGGTAGCACCAACTTGAGTAAAGCACTGTTCTTTATGGATGTGAACGAGGACTGGAAGCGGATTCGATCAATCGTTACGCCTGCGTTCACTTCGGGGAAGTTGAAGCGAATGTTGACACCAATCGAGCGTATCACGAGTAATTTTGTGGAACATATGAGACCGCTGGCTAAGACGGGCGAAGAATTTGATCTTAAACGATACATTGGTGGCTTCACAATGGATGTTATTGCGTGCTTGGTTATGGCATTGAGATTGATTCGGTGCGGGAGCTAGATAATCCAATTGTGGTGAATGCTAAGAAGATACTCAATGTCGATGTGAGTTTAAGTCAGGTGATTTGCTTCCAGTTTCCCAAATTGGCACAACTGCTCAACTTGGATGTGTTCAATAGGGATGCAATCAACTATTTCGATGATTTGACATTTCAAATTGTGGAAAAGAGGATCAAGAGCAAGGAGATCAAACGTAAGTTTACTTTCTAATCTTCTTATCTAATCTTATTTAATCTTAAATAGAAAATCCTGACCTAATCGGTTTGATGATTGAAAACTCAACCCTCGACCAAAATCACAATTCCCAAAAAGACACCTCAAAGTTAAAAGGCATAACCAAAGATGAAATCTCAGGTCAAGGGATCATATTCTTCATTGCCGGTTTCGATACAACTCATGCAACATTTGATCACGTGATCTACTATCTTACCCAACATTTGGAATGGCAGGAAAAGTTGTATCAAGAGCTGTTTGAGGCGAAACACGAATTGAATTATGAGAAATTTCAAACTTTACCCATTCTCAACGCTTTCATCAATGAAACCCTACGGTTGAATCCACCGCTGGTTCTGTTTCACCGAGAAGCAAAAGAGGACTGCACTCTGCTTGATACAGAAATTAAAATACTGAAAAACACGAGAATCACAATTATGCCTTATGTGATTCATCGTGATCCGGAATACTTTCCAGACCCATTGGAATTTAAACCGGAAAGATTTCTCGATGATTCACAAACAGAATCCCATTTCGCATTCATGCCTTTTGGCACAGGACCGAGACTTTGTGTGGGCATGAGATTTGCGTTAAACGAATTGAGAATTGGATTGGCTAATTTTGTGCTTAATTATAAAGTCACCGCAGATTCAAGTTTTAAGGTATGTTATTTTTTGTTGTTGTAATCAAAATGATAATTTTAAAATCAATTTTAAATTTTAATAGCTGGAATATTTTAAAGGCTCTGTATTGATGTCTCCCAAGCGGCTAATGGTTCGCATTAATGAACGGCAAACAAAATAATATTTAGTAAATGAAATATTAAATAAAATGTCTTTTGAGGAAATTCTCGAGGTACATAAGTCATGTATAATTTTTTTTATTTATTTTAATATGATTGTTAGGCACAAGATGGGGTTTGTTCTGTTTGTCATGGATGGCAGGGAAGTATTTGAGCTCAAATTAAATATGTTCATAAATAAAAATCGTCACTATTGTAACAAATTAACTCTCAGTTTTTAAATATTTAGTTTGTAATAAATTGATTTTAATGTAAAAAATTATTTATTAATTTTATTTTTATGGAAAATTATAAAATTACAATAATTTGGTTTATTTTTGTTTAACCGGTTTCACTTTATTATTGGAATCAAATTGTTTAACCTGGCTTTTATTTTCCTGTTCAATGAAAGCTTTAATGTCCCGCGTATTTTGAAAAGTCATCCTTTCAATTTTCTTTTGTACGGTCAAAATTTGGGCTAAATCAACATGCTTTGGTTTGATTTTATACTTCACATATAAATCCGAAAGAAAATAAACATTGATCAAAAAGGAAATCACTAACAGCACAATGAGATAAAAGTTGACGGCTGCTTGTTCCTGCTGTTGTTCAACTTGCTGTGTTTGAGTCAATTTTTCCTCAATGACCATACAACCGCCAATGCAAGGGTGCAAATCTTCATTCTTCAAAGTGGTGACACAAGTTTTGAGGCACGAATTTAAGTCAGATTCATTTTGCGATTGCCCAGTTTGAATCCATTTGTAGCCAAATAATAGGAACAAAGCTATCGCAGCTATTGTAATTACAAGTTTTGTATTCACTTTGTGTAACTCCATATCAAGGATTAAAACTTGTAGACAACAACTGGTTGGATATACGACCGCAATTGATTGCACATTGGAAACATTACCTATTCAAAGCCTAAAGAGGTATATTGTTGTTGCTAAGATGCGGGATGATATACAAAGTAAAGGCTGTCTGAAAGCCTGAAAGCTCACAAATAAACAAAAAGGAGGGGGTTTTACTGGAAAGACCAACTGACAGTTTAACGCTCTTTAAATTTGGGTTTAATCCAGTGACAAATCAACTAAAAACTCAACTCAAATTATACGAATCATAAAATGATTTATTTTGGGGATTGTTAAAATTTGATTTGTAACAAATCTTAAGAAGATTTTAGCAAATTTCCAACAAACAAATATTACATTATTGAACAAATTACATCAGGTGGTCTAACAAACTGGAGAGACTTTAATTTTTCAAAAATTTATTTTTTATTCCATTTTTAATGCCTCTTTTATTTTTTACAATTTCATCCACAATAAGCTGCAACTGACATTTGGTTTGTTTTTTTTAAATTATTTAGATCATTTTGTTGTTTTTCGAATTACGATGAGCAACCAAGTGACAAAAATTACACTTATTGCAATATAGACATAGAACCACTTTGATTGTGCTGTTGTTGAGCTGGTAGATTGTCGTTGATATGTTTGTCTCGAATTGGGATAATTAGCCAAAGGAGAAGCTCGATAATACCGTTTCGAGGGATAATTCTTTGCCGTTTGAACGCATGCGTTAATGCATTGGTCCAATTTGAAACCATCCGTTTGTTGACGACACATTTGCAGACATGATTGTAATGAGGTGTTTGATTGTGCTGCTTGAAAACCCAATAAGAAAAGAATTAGCATAGTACTGATCAGTGTCATTTTAAAATAGAACAACAATCTATTTGATTTGGTTCTAAATAAAGTTGCAAATTAGAAGAAACAGTTGACAAATTGTACTGTCAACTTTAGATGACAACCTTGGACAATCGTGCAAAAGTGCCTCACAACTCACCTTCCCACTATTGGCAATACTTTTATTACTTTTATTGACACATTTAATCTCCAAATAACACTTTGGACTGATAAACTAATAAATCTCCAATCTTGTACTTTGTTAAACCTGATTTATTCGTTTGTCGTCACTTTTAGCAAGAATTTTTGTCTGGCAAGCGTTACCTATTTTTACAGTCCTTCATTAAAACACGAGAATGGTGGTTTATTTTTTGCAGGCCCATTTTTATTACAGTCAATATAACTTTATTATATCATTGCCCAAACTTGTCTGGGCAAATTCAATGCAAACCTTCCCCTTTATCAACTGTGCATACAAATTGTTCATAAAGATATACGCATACGCTGTAATACCATATTTTTACAACATAAATTATCAGAAGACTTAAGGAGTAGTAGTCATTTTAAAAATTTTTATTTTATTGACAAATACAAAAATTTATAACTAATTAATAACAGGAATTAGATTTGTACTATTCGGAATTGTTTTTAACAAAATTCCACATACCTTTACCAGCATAAAAGACACCACCTACAACAGTACCTACAACAGTACCAACAATAGTGTCAATAAGTGATTTTTCTTGTATATTTTTCAACTTTAGCTGTGTTTCACGAAATAAAGTAGAATTTTTCTCTGACTGTACCTTCAATACTTTCAAATTGGCTTTTAAAATCATCGAGCCTACGTTCATTCTCAGAAATTCTCTTTGAATTTCTGGATACTTTTCTAAAACCATTTGATTGAAAGGAAGTTGGGCTTGTTGAAAATTTTCAAGTCTGGTGCTGGTCTTTGTTTGTTGAATTGTTAAAAAAAATATGCCAAAGAGAACAAACGAGACAAAGATAAAAACCATGTAGAATATCAATGAATGGAGAAGTTCATTTTCTTGCTGTTGGTAGTGTGATGCATATTCTTGCCTAAATGAGTGTTCGTTCTCTTGGGAAAATTGTGAATACATAAAGTCCTCTATCTCATTTTCGGCCGCTGAACATGAAGCAAAACAGGTGTTCAGATAATTTTTGCTGTTTGCCTTTGCATTTGTTGTGTGACATTGCTGGAAGCACAAATCAACAGGATCGTTGGGCGTACTTGAAATCGGACTTAACTCGAATTGGGATAAAGGATCCTTGTCATCGCTGGTAGACGGGGGAAGAAATGTGAATATTTATTATACTTGAATAAATATAATAAGACACTATTATTAGTGCGAAAACACTAAAAAATGTTGCACTCATTTTTGGATTACTTTTAAATCAAGAGTTGATTTTTTTAAAGAAAACAGTCGGAGTATAAAGCAACCAATGTCAAAGTAACATATTCTATGAATCCAGATGCGCATTAAACAAACTCACGCAGGAGCAATAAAATTCATATCACCTTAAAGGGTGGGGATACTGGTAAATGGTATGTAATCATCATTGTAGCTAATAAATAGAAAAATCAGCTACACTGCACAAATTAAACATTTTCTGTATTTAAATAATTCTCTCTGTTTGCATTTGTCAAATCTTCAAAAATTCGAATTTATTAAAATATCTTTTAACCGATATACATTTCGTATTCCAATGAAAATGTCTAATTGGACTGAATAATTTATTTAAATGCAAAATTACATTACCAAACAGCACACTTCTCAACCGGATTCATCTTGGATCCAGAAGGACAATTGAAAGTCTTTGCAAATTCTGGCGTATTGCCAAGCACAACATTCACTCGATACTTTCCTGGTGGATGTGGATCGTGTTGAATGAGGTTCTGCAACATTTCCTTTCGGGTTACAGTGCACAAATTCTAGCATACAAAAAAATCAAAATTTAAATTTAACACCAAAACATCAAAATCAAACATACTCGAGCATAAGACACATAAAACAGTTGATCTGCATTCAACTTCAGTTCAGCCAGCACCGGCGACTTGCCACTCTTGGTCTGATGGCTAAGGAAAGCACTGTGCGCCTCTTTGATTCCACCGTTGTCGGCAATGTTTTCTCCCAAAGTTAGTTGACCGTTAAGCTTAATTGACAAAATATTAGAAAAATTTTCTAAAAATCACAATCAACTCACATGCAACCCCGCAACTGGATCCACGACAGCACCGTACTGTTTCACAAAGCACTGAGTCCGGTGGTTGAATTCAGTCAACGTAGCATTGGACCACCAGTTCTTCTCGGTGCCATGCAGATCGAACCGTCGACCCATGTTGTCAAAACCGTGCGTAAATTCGTGTCCAATGATTTGACCAATAGCGCCATAGTTCATAGCGAATGGTCGGTCAGCGTCGAAGAAGGGCAAGTTGAGAACCGCGGCAGGGATTGCTATTTACAAATCCGACTATTAGTATTCTGCAAAATTATTAACCAAACTAATAAACATACTAATCGAATTCTCAATTGGCAAATAGGCGGCATTGACCGTAGCAGGAGTCATAGGCCACATCAAAGTATGATTAATTGGCTCATTGAGAGTGTCCAGTCCATGTCGCACTGTCAGCGTATTCAACTCAATAGCAGTTTCAAAGAATTTGCCACTGTGAACTGGTACATTGTGCAAATGACTGTAGTAGTTATCGAGATCACTGTTCGACATGACCCAGTCCGGGTAGCCAACATTCTCTTTGGTGGCAGCCAACTTTTCCAGCGCCAAAACTTTGGTCTGAGCATCCAACCAAGTGTTTGCTTCGAGCACTTTCTTGAAGGAGGCTTTCACTTCGTCCACTAAAGTAACGGCTACCTTTTTGTCTGCGGGCGTAAAGTGAGTGTCCACATAGACACGACCCATTGCAAAGGGTAGTTTGGAGTTGACAATGTTGTAACAGAATTCGGGTGTGGGTAGTTCGGATTGAGCACCGGTCAGAAGGGCCTTATACTGAGCTTCTACGTGACGGAATTTGTTTGAGGTTAGGGGACCGAATACGGTAACCAACAACCAGGCAAACAGATTGTGAATCACTTCTTCGGTAGACTGATCCAACACTTCAGCAGCTCCATGAAGATAATCCAAATTTACAGCAGCAAGATGATCAGCTTCTTTGAAGTGAGCCAACGAGGATTTAGTGGCAGTCAAAATCGAATTCACCGTCTGGACCCAATCGATTCGATGGTTTGTGGCAGTGTTCAAGCCCGAAAAGGTTCCAACTCTAATCATGTTCATTGGAGATTTGGCCATGATCTGGTAAAGATATAATAACAAACATAAAAAATAATTTCAAAATCAGGGTCAAATAACCTTGGCAATATTAGTCTCCAAATGCAACATCTTCTCAATGTCTTCATTCAACTTGGCCCCATCAGTAGCGCCCATCAAAATGGCAGCATTCTTGACATACTGCTTGTACGCATCGATCGCCTTCTGATGCAGCTCAGGCTTATTGAGACTGTCGGGCGCAATGCCAGTGCCACCTGGTGCTACAAAAATGTATTTTTTCGCCAAATGTCGTTCATACTGTACGGTGATGCGAAACACTGGACTTAGGCCTGTTTGAGAGAAAGTCTGAGTGAACATCTCGGGCCATCGTTTGCCGTGAGCAGTGTGAGATCCTTTCAACATTGGCCATCCGCCCAGAACGGTGTCGAGCATGTCTTGCAGGGGTTTTAGGCCTCGAGATTCGAGGGTTGCTTTTAGGGGAACGTTCAAGGTCAAATATAATATAAATCAGTAAATTACAATCTTACCAGTGTTGTTACACTCCAGAAAGAATTGGGCCAAATACTGAACCGAATGAGATTTCGAACCAACAGCATTTTTGATTGCATCGTTAATTTCATGTCTAACCTGTCCCGCACGAAGTGCAATACTGTCGAGTCGTGACTGGTGCGCCGTTAACGGATGACTTTTGGGCCAATTACCACAGACATACTCGTAGAAATCATCACAAGGGTTTACACTCGGGTTCATCGAGTGATTCACCAGCTCGTCAGAAGCCTTCTTACAATCAGCAGATGAACATTGTTCTGTGAATTTCAAATATCAAGAGTAAAATAAAATTATCAAGTCTTTAGAAAAAAAAGAAATTACCTTGAGCAGAAACTATAGTTCCCAGCAACAACAGAAATCCGGTGGCAATTTTAATAAAAGCCATTTTTAGTCAATGCTAGAAGTTAAACCAATTTAACCTCTAATGACCACCAAAACCAATCAAACTACCTAACTGTAATCACAAAATAAGTCTAGCCACTATGACCTCAATTAAAACTTATACCCAAATGTATCAATCAAATCAGTTGCCTTCTGCCTCTATCATTCGAGTGCGCCTCCATCTAAATCTAATCACGAGTTTGAGATAAGATCAATTTAAATTGGTCATATGAACATCTTGAAAAATTTGTCTACTCTGCTTAAAAAGTTCTCATACTATCACCAATCAAATCAGTAATTTTAATTAATTAGCAAATCTTGTCTTGTGCAATACAAGTGGCAATACTTGATTTGTCCGGTTAGTTGCCTTTGAGTTGAAAGCGATGTTAGGTATATCAGTCATATATGAACTAGCTTAATGTTTTGTGGGGTGGAAAAAGTGTTTTATTGGTTATTAAAAAGAAATTACAGTTTAAATAGGAAATAATGAAAGGAAAAAATAAAGAAAAGCAATTCAAATTTATCGAGTTCTTCCAAGAAGAGATCTGCATCGGCAAAACAGGAGCTTCATCAAGTACGGTTTCAGACAATTCTGCCAATTCACCTTCATGCAAAGAATTGCATCGCCAGTCGAGCAGCAGCCAGCCGACTATTCTTCTCAGTGTCGCCATCACCTGGGAAGGTGGCACCACGATAGATACCATGGTAGACACTGAGCAGTGTACTGCTGTCTCCAACATGTACAAAATAGTCTCGGGAGAACTGGAATCGGGAATTGAAGGAGTGCAGCCATGAGATCGGGTCAGTTGGAATGTCCTTCAGGTACTGGTCAAACTCGACTTTGATCAAGCCGTAGACAACCCGCCAGACAGTGTCCAGCCTGTATCCGCTGTCCAGGTAGATGGCACCAACCATCGCTTCAAACACGTCAGCCAACATCTTCGGTTCTTCTATTTGGAAGCCCAGGGACAGAGGACAGACATTGTCGGGAATGTGAATATCTTCAGTTGCAGATTTGCAATGTTGGATAAACCCATAGATGTCTGCATCAATGTCCGGATGTTGTCGGCGTATATGAAGCGGGAGCTGGTGCTTGACCATGATTGAAGCGAAGAAATAGTTACAAGTCAACGCTTTGTGCAGGTCGGCGATCTTTTCTGGTGAGGTTTCGCCCATCTGGTACAGGACTGCGGTGATCACATAGTCCAGGACTGCATCTCCAATGAATTCCAATAATTCATAGCTTGCTGCGTACCGCTGGTCACCAGTCATTTTGTAATTGCCATTGAAGAATGACTGGTGCGTGAATGCTTGGACCAGAAGAGCCCTCTGCTTGAACTCGTACTTGATGGTTGCTTCAACATTGGCAAGCAGCATTGAATGGTATGGACCATCTTTCGGCTTCGGCACCTTGAATTCTGAGCTATTGTCAGTAGGACAAACAGGAATAAAGGTTTTCAAACCTAACCATTGGGCGAATCGGGTGGCATCTTGCCCACTGCCATGATGAAGAAGCGCTCCCATGAGCGACACGATGTATTCTGGGATGCGGACGTCAGGTTCCCCGAAAGAAGGAAACTTCTTCGCAAGTCCGAGCTGGATCAGGTTGCTGGGGTCTGCTTCTGCTTGAACCATCATCGACAATTTGAATGCGTTTGCTGCTGGAAAATTAAAATAAAAATAGAGCGCGGAAGCCATTTTGAGGAATGAGCTACCAACGCGGTTAAAGTGCAGCAGCGCGCGCTGATTCACGGTACTAGTGACCGATAAAGAAGATAGGAAGTCAAAGGAAGCGGGAAAGGAAGTACGGTCAAAGCTATTAAGCGAAAAGACATCAAGTTTACCAATATTACCTACAAACTTGTACATGGAGATGTGTCCATACCGCAATCGGGCTTGAATATCTTGAGCGTTGAAACGTTTTCCAGCTGACGTGGCAGGCTCGAAAAGTTTCGCCAATTGATAGCAGGATTTACCACCAGTAGAAAATTTCTTGGCAATCTTCTGACTGAACAGCTCGGAAATCGGCGCAAATCGAGGTTTCGAGATTTTCTGTTCAACAGGCTTGGGGTTTGAGATCAGGTTTGCTTTGGTAGCTTTGACCGGGACAGAGACAGGAGAAGTAGACTTAGCAGGGACTTGGACAGGTTTGGATTTAGGAGTGGGAGCAGGCTTTGGCTTAGAGGAGAGATCAGGTTTGGGCTTAGAGGATGGTTTGGGAGCAGGTTTTGAGGTTGCTGCAGTCTTGATGACGGGATTCTTTGGAATGAATTTCTTTTTTCCAGAAGAATTGCCATTCGAAGGGATAGACGGGGCTGGAGTCGGGGACTGGGTGGATGATTTGAAGAACCATAATACCAGGAAGACTGCGACAATTCCAGCAGAAGAACCATAAGCGATCACTTGGCGAGATTCCATGGTTTGATCTGTTGCTGAAAAGAAAAATTTTGATATTAGTAGGAAGGAAATGAAAGAACAAAGTTGTTGAGTCTTCAAAAGCAAAGAGCAGGTTAAAATAAAACATCATCATTGCGACCTATTTATAACTTTATTTTGATTTAAACCACTTTCAAATTAACGCCCGAAGCGTTAAGAACCAAAAAAGCTTCAAATCTACAAAAAAAGCATGGCACCTCAGCCTTAGGGGAAAAGGGGACTTTACTAAAAAAAAATTTTGGTTGAAACAAAATAAGAAATCTAGAATATTAATTCAGAAATTTCATAATAAAAAATATAGGGCTTCCGATCTAAGGTAACCCTCCGTAATTGATTGATAAGTAAATGAAATGTAAAAATTGTTGGGGAAATATCTGAAATACATGTAATTTATTTTCCTATTCCAAGGTTATTAAATTTTACCAAATGGTTTTAAATGTTTAAAAATGCAGGCCACAACAATTGACAATGTACGGGCTACAACGCTAACATATCCAAAAAATAAGATTTATTATGCATTTTTGATCTATTTCATATAAGTTGGTCTGTAGCCAGACAGACTGTTTCAATGTTTAAATGTGAGATTGAAAACTGTTTATTTGGATTAAAATTAAAATTTTACATCATTATAAATGACATTGTTTCGAGTATGTATCAACTGTTTTTAAATTATTATAAATTAAAAAACAATATTCCGATGCAAATGAGGTACTATTCAGATTAGAGTGGACTCCAATTTTTGCGGCTTCTATTCGTTGTAGTTTTCTGCAATTTTGGGTCTTTCTATTTTAAGCTTTGTAGTTTCCATACAACTGTCGGTGGTACTAACACCTAAACCCGAATTGTCACTCACTTCTGCCGCTTGCACCTTGCCACATGTCACAATACGCCAATAGCGATGTGCTTCTGTTTGGAATTCTGCATTGAAGTAGCAATAAATGAATGGATTGTATACAATACTGGTGATACACAACCAGTAGCACAACATGTACAAGGTAGAACTGTTGCATGTAGTACTCTTCTGGGTGGGAATTACATAAGACATGACAAAGTAGTAGATGTGTGCAGGCAGATAGGACAGGCCGAACAGTACTGTGACCATGATCAACATCTTGATGGTTTGCTTCTTCTTGTACTCGAATGCTTGTCGTTTCTCGTCCGATGTCGTACCAGACATTTGTTCACGTGACCAAATTCGACGCATAACCAGAGTGTAGAACACAGCAGTCAGACCCAGTGGAATGCAGTCACGGGTTACAATCAAAACGTTTGCGCGTACTTTGGGGCTTATAAAACCAACTTTCCATTGGGTGAAAATCATTCGACATGTGATGAGTCCCTACAAAAAGATTCACTTTGGTTATGTTTGGGGAAAAGCAAATTGAATATAAAGCGAACTTTAGTTGAAGAGAAGTACTCAGTCACTCTCATAGCGAATAGATTGCCAGTGATGAAGAGAATACTGAGCGTCCAGACCAGAACCAACACATAGGTGACATTCACTCGACCGCTCATTGGTTTGGTAACCAGTCGATAACGGTCGTAGGCAATGGCAGTCATGGTGAATGAAGACACATAGTACGATAGAATCTGTAGTGTTTTCATTAGCCAACATGCGCAACTGGCGCACAAGTAAGTTCCATCCAGGACAAAGGTGGAACAGAACAACCACTGAGCAGGAATTACGAAGCCACCGAGAATGTCAGACACGGCCATGTTGAATATCAACGAATATGTGGTAGAGTTGAGTCGTTTTTTGCGAATTATGGTTCTGCACACGAATAAGTTTCCCAAAATGGCCACCACTGCGGTGACAAAGTACAAGGCCAATATTGAGGCATCTCTGGCGGTGGTGTTGTATCCATTTTGGAACTGAAGAAAATCACTTTGGTTATTCATTTTGGGCACAGTTTATCAGGGCTCATGTTTACAATCACAAAATTGTGACATTGTAAACATTTTCATTTTCTTTCGGAAGTCACCCTTTCACTGACGCTCAAAACAGGATAAACTTTACTATGAAAAACGTTTCCTATGGAAATAGATAAAAACTTGCTTTTCAGGTCATTGACAAAGAATGTACAACATTCAAAAATGTCCTTCGAATTAATCACTCAAAACAAGCTCACTGAATCAATGAATGAACATTGTTAAACGTACTTGAAATGGCATAAACGACTTTTGGCATAGTAATTGTGATTATAATGAATCCTTAAAATGACGCAGCCTATTGTTTGAATTTATAATTGATTTATGAGGTTAAAAATATTTTATTGAATGAAAATTTAAAATACAATTTGGAAAAATTAAAAGTCAAAAAAGGAAATAAATATAAACGTTAAAGAAAATTCGGAATTGTCGAGATCTTCCCAGAATATCAATCACTATCGGCAATGTACAGGAGCTTCATCAGGAACTCTTCTTTCCATTTTTTATGCAACGAATTGCATCGCAAGTCGAGCAGCAGCCAGCCGAAGGTGGCACCACGATAGATACCATGGTAGACACTGAGCAGTGTACTGCTGTCTCCAACATGTTCAAAATAGTCTCGGGAGAACTGGAACCGGGAATTGAAGAAGTGCAGCCATGAGATCGGGTCAGTTGGAATGTCCTTCAGGTACTGGTCAAATTCGACCTTGATCAAGCCGTAGACAACCCGCCAGACAGTGTTCAGACGGTATCAGCTGTCCATGAAGATGGCACCAACCATCGCTTCAAATACGTCTGCCAACATTTTCGGTTCTTCTATTTGGAAACCGAGTGACAGGGGACAGACATTGTTCGGAGTGTGAATATCTTTAGTCACATTCGTACAATGCTACATATTCTTACAGAAATATTTACCAATGTCCTGATGCTTAGGCTTGTTAGGCAATAAAGTAAGTGGCATTGCTGTGCCAAGGTTTGCCGGGAACTTGCAAGTTTGGATTCGATTTGACTTTGCACTTTGAGTCGAGCTCACATTAGATATACTTATTCACACTAATAAGTCTCAACTAATATGTTCCAATCGATTGTATTGTTGTGTAAAATATTGATTTCTTGAAATTAATTAGATAATACTTTGTGGGGAATTGATTTGATGAGATTACATAATCTTTCTTATCTTAATTCAAAGTTTAAAGTCCGATTTTGTGTTTCGCAATTCGAGTTTGCGCGTGGTAAATGAGTCACCCTATCGATAATCAATTATTTCTGATGTAAATTCAAAAATTCATTATTCAAAGTTTATGAAAAAAAATTACTTTCACAATATTCAGAAAATTATTCAGTTACACATTCGAATATAAGCAAATTTATTGGTTTTTGAAAGTAAATATACAGATAATGCGGTACAACTTATAATTTATTTCTAATCATATAAACATTCCACTCACAACTCATTAATCGTAATCAGAATTTCATCATCGCCACCAGGACTCTCGACTGCGATAGTGTGCAAACTGGTACAGAGTCGAAATACTTGCCTAGTAAGACGCTTGCATTCGTATAATCGAGAAGCGAGTTCGGGTTCAGACTGTTCGATATCGTGAGGCTTGTCATTATAAGGAGAGTCGATCGAGTCGATCCCACACTCAGGACATCTAATGATTTTCTGCTCCAAACAGAGTACTTGAACATTTGGAAAAATCAGTTGAATGTTGGAAAACTTTTCAGAAACATTGTGTGATTCGCTTTCGAAATTAATGATGAGAAGACGAACTGAGTGGACTTGAGCAAACTCCTGATTTTCATCTTCAACTTCATAATCGTCCAATCCAAAGCGCAATTCAAACTGAACCAAGTGGCGAAGCTGTGCCAAACATCGAGACAAGGTGGCAAGACGCAGCGTGGCAGTAACAAATGTTAGCTTAGTCAGTGAACTGAATCGAGCACAGAACAGGCTCACGGGCGAGAAATCTTCATTAAAGAAACGAACATTCAAAGCACTGAAGCTGGTCACTATTTCAGTGTCCATTTGAAGCAGTGTGGTCAGATCTTCACAACGGAACATCTCAAATCTGCTCTCGGCAGTAGTTGTGAGCTTGGACAGTGATGGCAAAACATCAGTGATAGTTCGAAGCTCCGATCCATATAAAACATTCTCAAAATTAAATGCAAAAGTTTTCAAGTGGAACAGCTTGAGCAGCAACGGGAGATGAAGGTCAGCATTCGATACAGGTTTGTAGGTAGTGAGATGCAGCCGAAGATGCTCAAGGGCAGAAAGACGACCAAGGCAGGCAATCAGATTGGTCATATTGTGATCATTTGCACAAGTTCCATATCGACTATAACCCCCACCTTGTCTTTACACGGCACTCTAGGGCATCATCGGGATAGGCATAAATTTTGAGCTTTAGGTCCACCAATTGTGCTGAGAAGTGTTCAAGAATGCGCACCACCTGTGGTAGAGTCGAGTAAGGACAGCGTTGAATCAGCACCAACTGAGTGATGTGTGACAGGTGCAGCATCATTGAGGTGGTGAATGGCACAGTGCACGGAAAGTCATTCGACAGCAAAATTGCATCAAACTTGATTTGATCACGTGACTCGAGTGTGCACCAAGACGATCCATCATCACGACGAACGTGCGGAATCAAGTAGGTTTCATGTCGAGAGTAAATGAAGTAGGAATAAATTAGGTCGAGTTGATCCTCGGACAACATCACAAGACGTCGACGTTGCCTGAGTGCGGTTGCACGAGACTTGTACCAGTTTTTGCACACCAGTCCAACAGTGTCGAGCAGATCCATCAGTGGAAGGTGATTGAAGATGGCTTCGAGACACAGGTCTGGCATGCGAGACAAACAAGGCGCCATTCTGGAACGGGCAGAGAGATTCGAGATATTCGGAAAAGCGAAAATGAAATCGAGACGAAGTTGAAAACACGAAGATGAACACACGCTGTCGGACAGAGCACACACAACAAACACAGACACAAGCACAACAAACTACCGTTACTCGTACTATTACACACATTAACATGCGCGCCTATGCGCATGCGTAGAGAGGCTTACAATCGACATATCGTAGTCCCATTATGATTCATAAGTTACCTTTCAAATAAGACATTTCATTTTATACAAAGATAGTGAGATAGCAATGATAAGCTTATGCTTAAGCATAAGAGATAAAAGTTTGAAGGCGTTACTTTGACAATGTAAAATGTAATGTAATGGGTTAAAATGTGTTTTATTGAATGAAAAATTAAAATACAATTTAGAGAAATTAAATGAAAGTTAAAAAGGAAATAAATATAAAGGCTAAAGAAAATTCAAATTTGTCGAGGTTTTCCCAGAATATAAATCAGCATCTGCAATGTAGGAGTTTAATTAGGAACTCTTCAGTCCATTCTTCATGCAAAGAATTGCATGGCCAGTCGAGCAGCAGCCAGCCGACTATTCTTCTCAGTGTCGCCATCACCTGGGAAGGTGGCACCACGATAGATACCATGGTAGACACTGAGCAGAGTACTGTTTCCAACATGTACAAAATAGTCTCGGGAGAACTGGAATCGGGCATCAAAGGAGTGCAGCCATGAGATTGGGTCAGTTGGGATGTCCTTCAGGTACTGGTCAAACTCGACCTTGATCAAGCCGTAGACAACCCGCCAGACTGTGTCCAGATTGTAGTCGCTGTCCAGGTAGATGGCACCAACCATCGCTTCAAACACGTCAGCCAACATCTTCGGTTTTTCTATTTGGAAGCCGAGTGACAGGGAACAAACATTGTTCTTGATGTGAATATCTTCAGTTGCAGACTTGCAATGTTGGATAAACCCATAGATGTCTGCATCAATGTCCGGATGTTGTCGTCGGCGTAGATGAAACTGGAGATTGTTCTTGACAACAATCTAAGCGAAGAAATAGTTACAAGTCAACGCTTTTGTGCAGGTCGGCGATCTTCTCTGGTGAGGTTTCGCCCATCTGGTACAGGACTTCGGTGATCACATAGTCCAGAACTGCGTCTCCAATGAATTCCAGTAATTCATAGCTTGCTGCTTCTGTCAATATATTTGGTTCTTTAATTTGGAATCCCTGGGACAGGGTACAGACATTTTTCGGAATGTGAATATCTTCAGTCACATTCGTACAATGCTACATATTTCCAAAGAAATTTTAATCAATGTCCTGATGTTTAGGCTTAAACAATAAAGTAAAATTGCATTAAGTGGCATTGCTGTGCCAAGGATGATCAGGACCTTGAGGTTTGCCAGGAACATTCCAAGTTTTGATTCGATTTGACTTTGCACTTTGAGTCGAGCTTACATTAGATATACTTTATCCATACGAATAAGTCCCAACTAAAATGCTCCAATCTATTGTATTGTTGTGTAAAATATTGATTTCTTGAGATTAATTGGATTATACTTTGTGGGGAATTGATTTGATGAGATTACATAATCTTTCTTATCTTAATCAAAGTTTAAAGTCCGATTCTGCGTTTTTAATTTTGAGTATCAGATACCACTTTTCTGCAATTTCCTATATACCAAAAATCTAAGTTGTAATTATTAATTATAATTAAAAACAAACAAACATTTTATTAATCTTTCAAACTCAACACTTCAGCTATCAATTCAGCCACCTGATCCACCCCGTACTCAATCAGTACATTTCTCATATTTTCCTTCATCACTGAAAGGTCATTCTGTACAATTTGTAACAGGATTGTATATTTCAGATCTGCTGCTTCAATGTTGCGATATTTGCTTTCGAGGTAACGACGAAACAGGTGACAGTACACAAAATATTGATATCTCACAGATTCCAAACAGGTTTTATCGGTTGTGAACGGTTTTGCCAGGAGAATTGCGCATAGCTAAATAAAATAAGTTAGTAATGTATTGTATCCTCAAAAATATCTTACCAGGATCATAATAGTCCCATCGTCTTCCATCTCTTCGTTCAATTTAGCAAATCTCTCAATATTCCAATGCTTTAAATGCAAAAAACTTGACGCATAGTGGTCACCGGTATCAATCAAAATAGCACCCGTCCCCGTTTCATCTGCCAACATGATAAACTTCCGCGTATCTCGATTGAAATTGAACGCAGCCCGAATGCATGCAATCTCAAAACAAAACGGTTTCAACAGGACGAGTTGATCATCCTGATTGAGGGACACAAAGAAGGGAATGCTTTTGCAGAATTTGATTATTCTTCTCGAGTATGCGGTGCACATTTTCGATAGATATGTTATGCCCTGTTCGAGTCCCACAATCGGCAAGGTGGTTTCATTTTCGAAAATGTTCATTGCTGTGCGTATTTCCTCAATTTGTTCCAATTCGTACTGATTCAAATCAAAGTTTTGAGTATTTTTTGATTTTTTGATAATCGATTTGATTGACGATTTTCTTTTCGTTTGATTTAATTCATAATTATCATCCGCAGAAAGAAAAAGTTTATCGCGAATATTAGAATCGAGCGCATTTTCAAGTACTATTTTTGAAATATTATCGTTACTATTGTCGTCACTAGATAGCGCTGTGTGCTCCATTGCCGATGCTAAATCGTACTTTTCCGCGCTTTCCACAGGCTTCAGACGCATCCCAATGACGAAACACTTGTCCATGCGACATTTGGCGCAACATTTTCGAGTGATGAAATCCATTTCACAGTTGCCCTCACGTCGGCAGATTAATTTCTGAAACCAAACAAAAATTTTATCAAAATTGAATTACCAAAATGAACCAAAAATGTACAAACATCATGTTTCGCTGCGTTTCGATAGAAAAATACCCGACACGAAGGACAGGACGGCAGTCCGCTAAAGTTGAAACCTGTGTAAAGGTGCATCATAGAAACAAAAACATGAAGTACAAATTCTCTAATCAAAATTATCATCATCTTACTTCTAGCTTTATCACCACAAATTTTACATATTTTGTTCATATTCATGTTTGAAGCTTAATCGCAAATTCAATGATCAACTAAACAATTCCATTGACGCAAATTCAACAACACAAAAATGTAAACATACACAGGCATTGAGCAAACCACACGTTGAGAGTTGAGATCATACACAAACCCAATAAACGAGTATTTGGAAGTCGAATTGTGGTAGAAGCAATGCCAACAGATACTAAACTCAATAAATACAACAGTCATCATCGAAACAGACTGTCAACCAACTCGAGATAACTAATTTACTGTACATTTAACATTGCTTTCATGGCATATGTTGCTAGACATTTGAGCGATAACGATGGATTTATAACTTTAGTATTAGCATTGAACATGGGAACTTGACTTGACTGTTTAGTTCACAAAGTGCAAATACTGTTCATCATTCACTTTCTATATTACAATGCATTTAAAATGACATTTCTGTAGATGGCGCTACAATCGCCCAAATATGGATAATATCATATTGTCTCTCTCATATTGTATTCCATAACGCACTACATTTGTACCTTATAGTGCAAAATTTCATGTTCTCCAACATATCATATGTTTTAAAGTTTGAAATGAAATTATATCTAGAACGGACTCAAAACCCCCTAATGGTAGATTTCCGGGAAATAACCGCCATTGATTGACAGCTGTACCTTGATGTTCTGTATACAGTTTGGTTCATGTATCGTTCACTAGTATCCTCTATTTTATTTTCATTATGCTATATATAAAACCAATTGCATAACACAAAACTTGTTTTAGCTGAAAAAAAACTTATTTCGAAATAAGCAAATCAAAATAAAATATGAACAGACCCAAAGAATATTTGGTACGAATCAACAAGATAACACCCATAATTTCGACAATTAGTAATAATGATGTCCATCATCATCATCATTACCAACAGGAAAATTATCATACACTTGCAAATGTCGATCAATTTTACTTTCAAGGACCATTTTGTAGAATATTGAAATATTCATGGCTTTTTCCTTTGTGTGTCGCGATCATAATTCCGGGTTTGAGTTTTGTTATGTAAGTCGTTTATTTTATAAATTTTTTGTTGTTAACATTTGTATTTTAGTGAATTTGGATACTTTATCCCACAAGGAGGGGTATTTTCTCAATTGATGGATATCCTTGCCATTTTGAGTGAGTTTTGTTTGAACGTGAGCACTAAATTTAACCTTTTCCCCCTTTTTATGTCTAGTCTTTATGACTGTTGTTACTCGTTCGAAACAGGTGAATTACTACCTACGCTTTCACGTACGTCAGAAGCATCAACTGATCAGTGGACAGTCGGTGGATCTGTCAAGACGGCTCATTTATAGACTTCATCGAGCAAATATGGTGGCCCTGGTATTCGCACTCGTGAGTGTACTTTTCTTGGGAATGACTGGCAATTTCGCTGGCGCCCAATATCCTCGGTATTTGTACCTGTTTGGCTCGGGAATGTCACTACTCTGTCTTCTACTGTACGGCGCCTGTATGGTGTACATTTCATTGCAATTGAAACGGGCAGATATTGAAACATGTCCAGCGACTATGACATTTTCTGTAACATTGGGCGCTATATCTTTCGTTTATTGCATAATTTATAATATGATTTCACTGCACAAGTTGGGTCCAAAAACATTCTATGGAAATCATAATGTTGTGCATCAGGACATTAAGAATCCGGCCTATTTGTGGCATATTTTGGGAGTGAGTTTCAAGTGGGTTACGGTCAATAGTTTTGCGCTCATGTTTGCCTGTTTGAGTCGAAGGATGAGACGTTTTAGAAAGTGAAATGAAATAAAACAACAAAACAAAAATATACAAAAATTCTTGCGAACCCCATAATTATGAACCCAAATTGTACTCGAAAGGGGAACGATTTAAACCGTTAATTTCGAGTACTGACGCGACATTCATCACTCACTCACTCACTCTTATCGTACAATCACTTTTTTGTTCTCAAATGTTTGCATTGTAATAAATGTATTAGAGGAAGTGTAATACAAACGATAGTACAAAAAATGTCAACGGCAGAGTGTACAAATCCAAAAATGCATTGTGAAAAAAGGAAGGCATAGAAATTGACATTTTTAACCTTGACAGTGCATTTCAACTATGCTACGCTCTTATATATCTACTCATTGTTCATTCTATTGCATTAAATTACATTGAAAATTACATGTAGCTGTAGAAACTGTATGATCACGATGATGATGGTGAGCATCATCAAATCAAATCAAAAGAGAGCCAACGTCAACAGGCGTTGTCTATCCACAATTAAAACATTACATTGTGTTGCTATTTTGCTGTTGTATACGTCTGTGATTCAGACAATGATGATTCACTGCATCATTGACACACAGTGGCGTTACTTTTTTTCTCAAGGGGGAGCAGCGCCCAAACAGATTTAAATTTCCCATTAACGCTGTACCACAATTTTGAATGGAGCAAAGTGGAGGTGTAAAGTCCAATGTGCGGCAGTGCCCATAAGATGGAAATTTTCTGAATACACATCTCAATATCTCATCCCACTGGGAGAGGTAATGCGTATTTGAGTCCTGCGCAATGTAGCTGTATACACAAATGCAAGAGGCACATGACATTGAGCAATGCATGCGTCTGTTTATTTTAGTGCAACACTCACCACTGTACAGTCTCGTACTACCACTGGACTCAAAATCAGCGCTTTCAGCGTGACTGTATGACTAGTACAACTGTCATTAGTCGTGCTACTTTGCTTTACTGTCAATCTGTGATCAAAATTAATTTTAGTGCTGTGTTTTATATTTGTGTTGCTTTTTTCCTTGTTCAACTCGTTTTTCATTTCCATATCCATTTCCATTGCTCATTTGTACCCTAAATAATAATAATCGTATTAATAATCATCACACAATACGCACTACTCATCATCATGTCATCCATAAATTTACTACAAATTGCGAATACCCTGGTGAAGCGTGTCTTTACCGATGATGATCCCTTCTCGGTGGTGGAAGTGCCAATCAAGGATTATGCCAATTATGATGTTCTCGAAAGTGAAAATTCTCTGACTTACTATAAACACACGACCGAGGATGCACAGGAGACGTACAAGTATGAGATTGTGCTACAGACGGACTCTCAGACCAAAAATGTTTTCAGGTAATGTAATTTGATGTGTTTTAAGGCAGGATAAGACGTAAAAATTTTTTGCATTACATATAGGGGCTATTTTTCAGTACAGATTACCAAGCAATTTGTTGTTCCATTTTGACAAATGAGGAGACTGTATTAAAGAAAATTAAACGATCTATAAAATGAATTGATTAGTTTTGCTAAATTAAGCTTTGTTATTTGTCAAAATTCGATTAAAATTGATTTTCAAAATAAAAAGCTCATTTTTTCATTAATTTCTGAAGATAATTTAAAATACTGTTTTATATAGCAAATAATTGCAAAATCTAGTAAACTCAAATTTTAGATTGTTTTATTTTCTTCAATTTAACTTTCTCATTTGTTGAAATCGGTTCAAAAATAACTTAAAAAGTTGTACCGAAAATGACTACTTAATTTTACATCAAAATGTGTGGCATTTTAAACAGAGTTTATTTCCATTTAGCCTTCCCTTGATTAGTCAAATTTCTTATTATTTTTTTACCCATAGAATCTACCGTTCCTCAAACCAAGAAGAAAGTCGAACCTACTTCTCCATCCTAAAAGACAAAATCCCCACTGTATTACCTCGAATCTTCTCAGGCTCCCTGCCACTGCCCAATCTGATCATCCAGTCCCTTCTCGAGGACATCTTCAAGTACATCAACAGTCACCCGTCCCAGAACATTGCCCACGTAGGCGCATACTACGGCTATGAGGATTACTTTCACAAAACGACAGACATTGCGCCCGAAGTGCTCAACTTTCAGGACGATAAACTCAAAACTCCACTTATGATTGCGATAGAGAAGGAACGCCTCTCGGTTGTCAAGAATATCCTCAAATTATCACCAAATTTAAAATTGGTCGACGAAGACGGTGACAATGCGTTTCACTATGCAGTGCTGGTCGGGTCGGACTATGTCTCAGCATTATGTTCTGTTGAGAAATCTGATCCAAACACAGAAAATGCAACCAAAACCAAATTGATCGAACTTATGAATGTGAGAAATCATTCCGGTTATACGCCCCTCTATCTCGCATGTCAAAAGGAGAAAACCGACTGTGTAAAGGAGTTGCTCAAAAATGGTGCAAATGTCAATGCAGCTTCGCTACCGTTGGATCAAAATTTGGAACAAAAATCAGCTTTGAATTCAGAACTGGACAACAAATGGATTACGAAACTTAATGATAAAGACATGAAGAATGGTGGCACACCGCTTCATTGGTGCAAAAGTACAGATGTGATTGATGCACTGTTGAAGTTGGATGTGAACGTGAATGCCAAAAATTTTACCGGTGATTCAGCTTTACATGTCATGATTGGTAGAGCGAACATTTCGTGTATTATTGTACTGCTAAGTCATGGCGCTGATGTGAATGCAACGGACGCTAATGGGAACACTGCACTTCATCTTGCTATTAAGGTAAAATGATGAATCTCAATTAACAAACAAATCTAATTAACATTCCTCTTAGTCAAACGACATTGCACTGGTCCAGTCCATAATCGTGTTCGGTGCCAATCTCGACACTGTCAATTCAAAACTCGAATCCGCACGCCATCTAGCCGCTACCTCTAACCAATCTCCAGCCAAAGACGTTATCCTTTACATGTTAGATTCGATTTCCGCAAAAAGATGCTCAGGAAGTAGAAAGCTGAACTGTACGGAAGGCTGTTCACCGGGCTTCATGTACAACGGCGTTCCACCGCAGAATCCTTCGTTTTTGCGCAATACTAAAATGTTTAGTGAAATTTTGAATGAAGAAATTGTGAGCAATGCTGTGCGGAATAAGAGAAATAAAGCAAAATCGCCAACAGAAAATCATGAAGAAGGTCACAAGAAGGTGAAGCTACTTTCAATGGATGGAGGCGGAATTCGGGGGCTGATTTTGATTCAAGTACTGACTCATTTGGAGCGGTTGGCCAAGAGGCCTATTGTGGAAATGTTTGACTGGATTGCGGGTACGAGTACGGGTGGAATTTTGGCTCTGTTACTTGCGTCCGGTTACTCAGCACACGAATGTCGTCAAATATATTTTCGATTGAAGGATGAACTTTTCGTCGGTTTCAGACCTTATTCCTCGGAAACACTCGAAAAATTTCTTCAACGTTATCTTGGAGAGGAGAAAAAGATGCGAGATCTTGCCAAACCAAAGTAAGCAACATTTTTTGTGTATCTTTTAGGGTTTTTTTAAATTCTCGATTCTAAAGAATCTAGAAAATCCTAACCGTTTTAGGTTCGGTTTGTAATCCAAGATCTAAGTTTCTTGTTTTGTTCTTTGTAGAATCATGGTCACAGCTACAATGGCAGATCGATTCCCGCCCGACATAAAATTTTTCCGCAATTATCAGGATCCTGAGGAATCTTTGCACTATTCGAAAAATCCCGATAGCAATAACAACAACAACCAAAACAATCATCATCACGATCTGAAAAGCACTGAAGAATTTCTGTGGAAGGTTGGTCGTGCCACTGGAGCGGCTCCTACTTATTTTGCTCAATTTGATTCCTTCATTGATGGTACGTACTTTACGAAACTTTAGGATACTAATCTTACCATTCCTATTAAGGTGGCCTAGTCTCGAACAATCCAACCCTGGATCTCCTCTATGAGATACAACTCTCAAGCCGTGTCAATCAACTTCAACAGCAGCCAACCCTCGACATTGATCTGATGATCTCACTAGGAACTGGTGTGATACCCAATTCACCACTAGAGAAACTTAACTTTGCTCCACTTGCATCTCTGTCTGCTCTGTCGAATTTTGCATCGAGTGTTGGCTCACTGATGAAGGTTCTGGTTGAGCAGGCCTCCCAGTCCGATGGTCAGGTGGTGAAGCGAGCCGAGGCCTGGTGTTCCGCCATTGAAGTTCCATTCTTTCGGATCAATCCACCCATTTCTGTGGACATTCAAATGAACGAGATTGAAAATGCCAAATTGGTGAATATGCTCTGGGAGACGATGGCCTATCTCAATCAGCACAAGGAAACGCTTAATGATATTGTCACACTGTTGACTTAGATACGTACTTTGAGTGTATTTTGTGTCAAATAGTTAGTAAAAGAATTTTAATAAACATTTTATCACTCAGGCTATGTAATGTCTATTTTTTTTATAGTAGATCCACCTAAAAATCATCAATTTGGCATTATTTACCTTTAATTTACCAGTTTGCTAATTTTTCAAGTCACTCAATCGTTAATTACTCAACTTAATAGACGAATTACCAACAGTTATAAATGTTGTCTATTGGTCTATTGATGTATAGTTTATATTGTGTATTTGTTTTATAATCATTTATTGGGTGTCCATTCATCGAATCTAATCTGCACTCGCTCAAAGCGAGTACAGCATGTTGAGGTGTAAATGTTCGAGCTAATGTACAATAAAGATCACTTATACACTCGCACGTCTTCTTGACAACTGCTATTTAAGTTATTGTATAAAGTCACATGATCTGTTTTGTCAAATATTTATTTAAATAGTTAGTAAATTTTTTTTGATAAACATTTCCCAAGTTAATAAAAACTCATTAAATGTCAATTTTCAAATTAAAATTTTATGATGATTTATAATAGTAAAATTAGTAATTCAGTGCCCAGGTTTGTTATTTATTATTTGTTTTTCAACAAAATGTTATTAGTCAATTGCTAGGTAACGATCTGGGAAACGTAACCCAAAATGCACCATTAAATTTTTAATTTTAAATATAAATTTGCCTAAACAAAATTCGTGCTAAAAAACTTCACAAAATGGAATTCAATTGCTTATTTGATTTTTTACATAAAGCCAAATTCAAATTTAAATGCATAGCAAAGCACTTGTCTGACTATCACATTGTTTGTGACTTTGACTATTTTCGTGATTATTTTCAAACATGGAGGATCATTTTTGATCAAGGCCCAGAAGCGCGACGAAGGCTGTTCTATGTTCAACTATGTAAAGCTTTCCTGTGTTTATCAATTTTGCGTTTATTTCTTTTGAGTTTGTATCAAAGCAAACTCACTCACGAATGGAATCTTTTGCTGTTCAATTTGGTTTATCTCGAAGGAATGAATGCTCATTACAATTTGGGACTTGCAACTCTACTACTGTGGTCTGTGATTTGTTATGACATGATGTACAGGAAAAATTATGGAATCGTTGCAAAACTGATGTGGGAAATATTGATGCAAGGAAGGAGTGATTTTTATTTGTCGAATTATTTCGGCAGATTTGGTAGAAGAAGTAAAAGTATTTCCGAAAACTTAAGGTTAATTGGAATTGGGTTGAGAAATTATTTTCAACTTGTTTACTTTGGATTTGGTGAGTTTAATGATATTTAAATTTTGAAAATATAAAATTACATTTTTCCGACAAAAATTTAGCTATTCAAACAATCTCCATTCAAATCCGAATATTCACCAAATTTGCCAAATCTGGCAAACTTACCTCAATCTATGGATTGATCAAATATTTAACATTTCAACTTTTCTGTATCCTCAATTTATCCGCAATTTTAGTTGCACTTCACTCGGTCATATTGGTAGGTGTCTTTGTAATCTTATTAGGAATGATATGCTACATAAAATTGGTTCAAGTCCAACTTTATGTCAAACAAAATTACCGGACGAGACAATTTAATGCAGAAAAATTGAGGAAATTTTTACGAATCAACAATGTCCAGCTTCAAATACTGAGAAATGTCAACGAAATCTACGGAACCATTCTGTTCGTCTATGTACTGATTGGGCTGCCCTCAAACGCAATTCTTTCCATGACGCTGGCGACGAATTCAAAATTAAGTTCACTAATGATGCTCTATCTTATTGCAATCATACTAGTTGAGATGTTGTTTCTCTTTGGAGCCTACTTCAGTGCTGCAATGCTGGTTCTCAAATTGCACTCGCCTGCGAAACTAATTATGAATCTATTGATTTATAATAAAATTTTAAATCTAAGGCTCAAACTAAAGTTGGTTCGTTATGTCGAACAGTTTCATACGAACAATCCGTACACGGTCAACTATGGCAAATATGGCAAAATTACACTCAATTCATTTGCAAAGGTATTTAGGTGAAAACAATTTACAACAAAATGATCTAAATACACATTTAAATTATTTTACAGCAATTATTCTTTTATGTGAGATTTCTTATATTTTCATACAAGATTTTAAAATATTTAAAATGATTATATTAAAAATTGTTTTTTTTAAAATAAATTTCTGTAAACAAGTCAACCCAAACATTTCTTTCATCCTAAACTTAATTTTTTTAAATCAATACCTTATCAATTGTTAATTCTCACAGAGTGATTTTGGGAGAATTCTAATTTTGAAATCTATACAAAAAACGCGATTTTAAGAATTTGAAATTGAAAAAGAACAAAACTCAAATCTAAGTTTTTAAGTCAAATCAATTGCTATACATTATCCGGATCTATGTAAGTCTCTTTTCTCAATGTACGTAAGCTGCACTTGACCAGGCAAAAAATTACGATTTTAATGAAACGCTCCTATGTTTAGGAAGTGACCCGCTGTGACTCTCTGTGGTTGCGAAAATTATATAACGATTCTAATCGAATCATGATCACTAATTCAGACACAGTACTGTACACAAACAAACCTTCAAACCACGAATAAGCTCATATACTGATGCGCGCACTCAATCATCATCACAACTTGAGATGTCACAATTGAACAACGATCATATTGAAGAAAATGATGATACATTAATCGACTAAATAAAATGGATTACTAGACCAGGATTCAATTTTTTAAATGTAAATAACTTCCACATTGGATTCGTTTGTATGAACAAATCCAAAAATTATAAATAAACAATTAAACAAGCAAACAAAAAATGTTTGATCCATCCCCAGCATTGTAACTTACAATACCATTTAACTGTGTGTACTTTCATGAGTGAGAGAAGACATTTTAGCGCCAGTGGAGATAATTTTACTATCTTGGAAATAGGTAAGAGTCATTTGACTTTGGTTGATTGAATGCTACCAAATAAGAGTGAATGCATTTTTAGATAAAAACAGTTAGCCAGTGGTCGAGCTAATCAAATTGTGATTTCTATATTTGAATGAATACTCATTTTGAGTATTTGGAAGCATTAACAAAATGTTTTCTCTAAACAAATTCTGTTGCTTTCTTATTTCAATATTTACAATATTTTTCGTATCGTGTTCTGTGAATTGTCGGCAAATTTCTTTATGGGGAAAATTGTAAATATTTCAATTCCTACATTTGAAAGAGCATTTTTGCCCAACTACATCAACTTGACTGAATATATCCTGCCAAATCAAATCAATGTTTCTGTTAGTGAGCAATGTTACCTGGACATTCATCAAATTATGCTCGCACTTCGAAGGGGTCAAAATTGGGCAGCCTCTTTGTTCAATTCATGGGCAAAATTTCCGCCCAGTGGATTCGCCCAAGGAACTCTAACCGATTTTGGCGATTATGATCAATGTTTCAGCACTCGAAGCGAATCCATCCAATCGCAGTACTGTTTAGTAGATCTATCGCTTCCAATGCCTACACTACCCAAACAGCACAATTTTTATCACAAATCATCGACTTTACCTGAAAATCATCATAACATTTCAAATCTGATTCCCATTACAAATGGTTCTCTTTATCGTCTTCTCGAAAGCGAATCTTCGATTTTCTTCTATACGACCATCAAACTTGGTATTTGTCTTCCGAATAGCTGCACCACAAAAGATGTTCAATTTATTGCAAAGAATAGTAAGTTTAAAATTTCTATTTCATAAAATAATTGTCTAAATTTCAATTAAGATATCAACAAAATTGGCATTGATTTCAAAAGTGTCCAATGTGAAAACAAATTAATAGATGAGCAAGTCCAATTTAATTGGATTCAAGTTGGCGCATTGTAAGATTTTTTCTTCTTTTTGATTATGAATCTTAATTTTTTAAATAGAATTTTTATTATATTTGTTGGACTGTTATCGCTTTTTGCTGCACTCTACGATATTTTTGTGAGTGAAAAGAGAAGAAACAAATATGTTTTATGGTTTTCTCCAATACGAAATGCACGAAAGTTGGTTTGTACAAAATCGAAAAACGGAGATCTTGCCTGTTTACACGGACTGCGATTTATTACGATTGTTTGGATCATTTTTGCGCATACTTTAGAATGGAATAGTTTAAACATGTACAGTAAGTTTTTATTTCATTTTAAACTTACATTGAAACTTATCTTTAATTTTTAGAACATTCGTTTGCCCTAAAAGATCGCTTATCTCAATTGAGCCTACAGTCACTGTACAAAGGACCCTACGCAGTGGAAACATTCTTTTACTTAAGTGGACTACTCACATCGTATGTTACATTGAAAATTGTCAATTCTCAATATGAAAATTTTCGATTTGTTCCTTTTTTGGCATTTCGCTATCTACGACTCACTCCTCAGCTGTTTGTCTTCCTCTGGTTAACAAGTCTGTTACCTCCAATGTTTGACGGTCCAATATGGCAAAGTTATATTGGCAAAATCACGGACAAGTGTTATCCAAATTGGTGGCATAACATTTTGTATATGCAAAATGTGATTGATGTTAAAAATTTGGTGTGAATAATTTATTTTTTATTTTTTATATCGAAAATTTTAATTTTAGAAAATTTTTACAAATTTTATTTTTTAAGTGTGCATGGCATACCTGGTTCTTGGCAACGGACATGCAACTTCATTGGATGTCACTCCTCCCAATCGTATTTCTTCTACGAAATCGAATCCACGGAATTATCATGACGACAATTTTGATTTTCGTTTGTATCTTAATCGGAAGTTCCACGATTTACAAGGAGAATTTTCCACCTGACTTTGTGATTACGAGTAAAACGTAAGTTTTTGTTTTAACTAAAATCTATTTTAATTTTTTTTGCTAAAAATAGCGATTTCCTGGATCAAGATGGTGATCCAAGTCAATTTGTTGCTTTTTTCTACAAACCATGGAATCATGCAATTGTCTTTTTTGTTGGACTGATTTTCGGGGCCTTCATTTCGAATAGTAAAAACCTCGCCAAAGTAGTTTACAAAAAGGTATTATTTGAAATTTTTATTAAAAAAATTAATTTTGTGTTTTTAATTAGAGTACAAGACGCTTCTTGTGGAGTGTAATCTTACTTTGCTATCTATTTGTGATCTACAGTACAGCTCAATATCTGCACGATCAAGCATACGAACCTGCTTGGTCTGCTTTATTATTTCCACTAAACCGAGCAGTTTGGTCAGTAATGTTGACTCTGCTTATTTGGTTGTGCATCACGGATAATGGCGGAATGTTGGGCAAATTGTTCTCCTGGTCGGGCTTTAAGCCACTTTCCCGAATGACCTATTCTGTGTATTTGACCCATGCCTGGGTCCTGTGGGCTGCTCTGGGAACACGTCGAGGTTTGATTGACATTGAACATACAGTTCCTGTATTGGTTTTATGCTGTGGAACGACATTCATGTCTTTTGTGGTTGGCTTTGTGTTCACGGTACTGTTTGAAGCCCCGGTGATATGTCTACTAGAGTGCTTCAAATTTTCGAAGCTAAACAAAAAAAAGTCAATGAATTTGTAATGGAGTTTTTTTTGTGTGTCACGTCAAAATTGCAAATCAATTTTCCTGATGCAAAAAATACAATTTCAATTGATTTTTTAATTTTAAAAAAATAAAATCAAAGTTGAACAATGTGCATCATGTGTATGAAAACTAGTGCATATCGAACAAAGTGTTGAACCAAGGAGTAGTACAAAATGTCAACGTTAAGATAGCAAACTATTTTCCGAAAGTGTGTCTTATCCACTTATGGCACTCCATTTAGTGCGATAAGTTGCTGCTGCACATCCGAATGTGCATTTCGCTTGTGCTGTGTCAGACAAATTGACAGATTGCATTGTAGGTCAATTGTGAACAAACATGACAGATTTGATCAATGCCCCCAAATATGGCGCGACGAGTACATTCAATTGCATTCTATATAGCAAAAATACATTTCAAGTACTCTGATCAGTATCAGTTCTGATCGGTGCTGCTCGATTATTTCATTTATATAAGCCAAGGCTTGTAGTGGCTACTAGTGTTCGAAGTGTACAACACCACAACTACTTTTAGACATATTTCAATGTTGAACCACATTTATTAGTCAAGAGCAAATGAAAAATGTTTTCAATCAAAAAGAGCTTTCCTTTAATTGTGATTCTCTTGATGATCTGCATTTGCATCATATGCCAAGGTATTGTGCATAATTCTGAATTAACACTAATAGATTATAGATTAAAAATATAAATTGAATTGTTTTAGCAAATGCCAATGTGTCCTCAAAAGGTGTTCGTCAAATTAAAACTGTAAGTTTATCTATTTAAAAAATGTTAAAATTTTTAACCGATCAATTCAATCTCGAATCAGAATCGATCTCTACGAGCGGAAATCAAGCCACTCACTTTGCGAAGAAAACGATTTGTCATGCCAAATGCTGTCGAGCAACGCAAAATCGACAAAAGGAAAATTTCAGAGTTGCTCTGGAAACAAGCAACATTTAGCACTGATTCAGTTAAGAAAAATCTAATTTTGGAAAAGAGAAAGAGAAAATTTGTGGTTTTTGTGAGCAAATGAACTTCACTTTAAAGTGTGTCACAAATTTGTGTCTAATTCTATAAACAGAATAAAGTTTGTAGTTTTTTCTCTATTTGTGTTAAGAAAAAAGGTTTAAATCTGTTAGCCATTTGACATTGACTAATCAAACAGTCAAAGTCCAGGTTAGTCTTAAGGACAAAAAAAATCAGTTTGACTTCTCCGGGAGAAGTCGATAAGTCGTGGATAAGACAGATAAGAAGGTCTCCAGTTGAGCGACTTGTATTTGCTGCTGTGCTAATTAGCTAAAAATGTATCTATACGTATTATCATTTGCAATTTGGTCAATGTTCAAAGGTTGAATATGCTCAAAAATAAAATAAAACACAATCGCAATCGTCTTGATTTACACTGATATATACAATTTGACTTGCTTAATATGGCATTTCACACAGCTGATACAATTTAACAGGACAATCTTCATTCTAACATTATCACAGACTGTGCCAACATACTAAATGAACGTGGGAAGCACGTGCAAAACTCGCGGATGTAGGCAAATGTTGGCACAAAAGAAAACAAACAACCTGGAGAACCAGGATTCAATGACGTTCACTGAGATAAACACAAAAGCCTCAAATCGAACGCAAATCAAACTTTGACAAATACTTTTAAATACTTGGTACCAATGTCAATAATTAAATTTATTATTTAAATTATTATTTGTTAATGTTATTTACTATGTTATCAATAATTGGCTTGATAAAGCAATTGGCATGAAATTAGCATTAAATTTAATAATTAAAAAGAATTGATAAAGTATTAAGTCGGAATAGACACTAGACTCCAGTGGTACAGTAGATTATAATAGTGATTCGACTCACGGATTGAGAGATTGAGGATTGAGATTCCACTTAGATATAAAAAGCTATTGATCCGTTTAGTCGTATTACTTTGGATTAAACCAGAAAACAACCCAAATCAAAAATGTTGTTCATTACCGTGTTGGCTCTGTTCGCAACTTCAGCTTTCGCTGCCCCACAAGTCGATGGTATGTGATTGATTGCTCGATTCAATGACTAACTTTTCTTAACCTTCCACAGTGAAGCATCTCGAGAATGTGATCGACATTGCCATCGCCGAGATCGCCAAGTCCAACCTCAAGGTTGTCGACGGTATCAGCCTGAAGGGTCTGGAAAGTCTGAAGCGAACCCAGTGCGCCGTGAAGGAGGGAGTGTTCACCTGCACTGCCGTCGCCGATGCCACCATCAGCTCGCCTGAGGCCCAGGAGCAGAAGGTTCTGGTCAAGATTCCAGTCAGTGCTCTGTTGAAGGGCGAGCTCTTCGATCAATTCCTCATTGGTGAGGTCGAGATTGAGGAGGTTACCGACGGTCTGTTTGGTTTCTGGAAGAAGGTCAAGAACGCCGTGTCCAAGGCCGCCAAGACTGTCGTGAAGACTGTTGTGCCAATTGTGACTGATGCCGCCAAGGCTGCAGTCAGTGCCAAGGCTTCAGACCTCGCCGGTAAAGCCGTCGCCGCCGTATTGGTTGGTTAGATATGTTTGAAACATAATGTACTTTACTTTGTTATCAATAAATCTACAATCTAAAATCTGATTTCATTTGAGTATACAGCACCATCCAGTGGCAGAAAACGAAACGACAAAAAAGTTACTACAAAAAAAAGTTGTGCACATTGTATAGATTGCCTAATTGGCAAACACAAGCATTTGATCAAAATCAACATGAGAAGGTTGTCATCATGTTGGTGAGTGATCCACACCACACAGACACAAACATGCACATGTCTGCAATTGTTACGTCAATAACCTAGAAAGGCATTGACAGCTACTGATAAGACCAAAAACTGGTGATCTAAACTTTGACAAAAACAGTATATTTTGAGACTATTTTGAGACTGTGTCTTAGTCGAACCTATTTATCAAGCCAATCTATCTACAACAAGTTGCACCCATCGCGCCACATTTTTCATACGAAAATTTTTATTTTTTATTTTGTTCCTCAGGCTATCCTACTGTGTGTTTTGTTAGCTTTTGTTTGTACATTTTCATTAACATTTTCATTAACATAACAAAAGTAAAGAAAAAAATCCAAAATCCAAATGATTAAATAATCGGGAAAACACGCGTTGATCGAAATTTGTCTATCCTCCGAAGGAGTGTAAATGATGTTTGATGTTGATTTGTGCCTCACTTGTTGTGCTGTGTCAGGCAGATTGTTGTTGGCTAGATGGATGATTGAATGAATGAGAGATGGAGAGACAAGGAGAGAGAAAATGTTGTTCGATTAGCCCCCTAAAATGGTGTTGAGAACGCGCACACAGTCGAACACAACAAACACAAACAGCAAACACTTATCGAACACAATATTACAGTTATATATATATGTTATATACTACATAATATAAGCCAAGGTTGGAGATCTCACTTGTTTTGTGCAAGAGGATTGAACATTTTTCCATTTTCGGACAAACATCATCAATTCAATTGAGCAGTAGAAGAGAAGATGATTTGCAAGAAAATTGTTCATTTGTTTGTGTTTATACTTATGTACTTCTGGTTCGTGGGTCAAGGTAAAATTGATATTTTGTGAAAAACACAAAAGAAAAAATCACAAAATTAATTAAACAAATTTTATTTCTGATTAATAATTCAACAGCCAGCAGTAATGATGTGCCAGCTACTAGTGATCGCCGCATCAAAACCATGGTAAATTTTTAATTATTCTAATAAATTAATTAATTTTTTATTTTAATTTTTTTGCAAATAAAAATACAGAATCGTTCTCTACGAAAGGAATTTAAACCGTTTAATTTGCGCAAACGACGTTACTCTATGGAATCGATCATCATGGATTCACGATATTTCTCGAACTCGGACAACACTGCACCACTTCTAAAGACAAACTTGAAAAATCGTAAAATTAGTTTGCCTTCACTGTTAAGCTGATTCGAATTTTTCAGCATTTACTAGGCTTTACAATTGTGTGTTATTGACTTGACGTTCACATGTCGGACATTCACTTTAATTATGAATTTGCAATAAAGTCAAATAAAATGTTTTTTTACAATTTTATTTTTGAATTTTTTGTCATGTCAAAAAATATTGAAATTAGTTTTATATTTTTGGTTTTTTATAACCAACAAAAAGAAAGTGCCAATGTATGAAATTGCCTTAAATTTAGTAGAATATTAAATATTAATCAATTTATTATCGTATTAGGAGAAAGTGAAGTAAATACCAGATGAAATGTTTTTGAAGTGATGCGATAGTTTCCAAAAAGGCGAAAAGCATAACCATGCAATCTTCGACTGATTTGCATTGATTCAACCTGAACAAGTGAAAGTAACAAGTTAGAGAAGGTTGTATCAATTTATATATAATTCTTACTAAAAGTAAATTACGAATTGTGGCCCGTGGCTTAACCGATTTGCTCTGTTGAATGTTAAAGAAGAATCGTCTGTTTTCACTCAGAATTCTCTGATTCAACTTGACCACCCGGGCACATTGATCAATCAACAGTGCTAGCATTACATCAATTTCGATTATACAGAAAAAGAAAAAGTACTTTTGCTTAAACGGAATTGATTCAACGAAGAAGCATACAAAGGCGAGATAGGCCTGCACCCAGCCACAGTAGGGCAACACTAGCGACAGGTAGGGAGACCAAAAGTGGGTGCAAACTTCAATGTCAGAACAAAGTGACAGTAATCGACGATTGAGTTCGATATATTTGAACCAAACTGATCGATAGCTTTTGGTCGAGATTGTCAAAATTTGACGATTAAGCTCGATCATTGCGCTCAAAATAGAGTTCAATCGAATTTGTAAATATTTGCTCGCAAGTATTACAAACACCATTATGCCCAATAGTCCTAAAATATTAAAGAATGCAAATAATTAAAATATAAATTAAAACATATATGTAATAAATATAATTCACCAAAAATGACGTCGAACAAAAATCTTGGGAATAGAACCAGCCAAAAGAGTGCATCCACAATGGTTACTTTGTACAAATTTTGATACCACAAAACGAAATAAAAGTAGAACATGCCCAATAAATCAAACACGACAGTGGTTACAAAGAAGATGGTTTTGTAATTACCACGAAATGCGCAAATTTTCAAAGAATCCTCTTTGCTTAATTCTGTTGAGAAATTAAATAAATATTTTTTTTTGTTTTTAATAAACAAATAAATCAATCAATTACAAACCAATTTTACGAATCACTAATTTTCCATTATCTTTCAAAATCATTTTGTATTCATCCTCACGAATGGGATTGAACACAAAATGTGCATACACACATAACGTTACCAGAATTGAGACATATCCGCACAAATCCAACTGTGCCCTTATTTCTGGTAAAAATATTTGATGAAACACAATGTAGGGACAGTTGAACAAAGTTTGGAAATTGATTTCACCAGTATGCTGATACTGCAAACCAGCGAATCCCCATCCAATTGTGATGACATATACGAACAAATGAGGCACAAAGGTGAGATTCAGTCTTTTTCGGACGTTACTGCCAATTGAAGCTTTATCACTTTGAGGCTCGATTTTCGCAAAGTTGAATGCTCGAAAACTTCCTTTTGGATCCTCAACTGGATCAAAGTACTGATACTGGCCATAGAGGTAGTGCAAAATTGCAGCAGTAAAATATTGTTTCAAGTACATTTTGACAATGACAATTTTCATATATTTTAAAGTTTCTTCTGTTAAAAATTCTTTGTTGGCACACTGAAAAGTTGATTCCCCCGTTTTTTTTTTTTTTTTTTGGTTTCAATGAAAAATGAGTAAATGAGCTCGTGCTCGTGGTAATGAATCATCAAGTCAAAAGTTGCCAAAATATTAATGTAAAAATATTTATTTTTAAAGGTAAAATTAATTAATTTTAAAAGAATTAATTTCTTTCAGTTGAGGAAAATTTCAACATAATATTAATTAATTTTAATTTAATTTTAAACTAAGCCAAGAATAACTTTATAAAAGATTTTAAAGTTTAAGGTAACTAGCGAAATGTTCAACTTAACTTGCTCGAAGGAATGAAATTTATATATTTTGAATTTGAATTTAAATTTGAATTTTCAAGTAAAAACAAACAACGCAAACATTTTAAATTTCCGCTAAATTGTCAATAATTAAACATTTATAGTTTGCTAATGATGTTGTGTGTAGAGGTAAATTCTATGATGCTGTCAAACTAAAAGGTAATTTCGTAAATTTGAATAATTGCCTTTTCAGTTTGTTATTAACTTTTGAATTTAGTTAAAAATAAACAAAGATCACGATGATGATTCAAGCAATTTAGGGTTTTTCTTCATTTTTTGACTTTTGAAAACCAAAAGACAGAAAGTGCTCATATAAGAAATGACTTGTGGAAGAAGTAGAAATTGATCAGATCAATTAGTATGAGATATTATATTACCAAATAAAAAGTTTTTGAAGTTATCCGGTAGTTGCCAAACAGACTAAATGCAAATCTGTGCAGTCGTCTGCTAATTTGTAGTGACTCAGCCTTTATAAATAAATTTACATGATGAGAATTTTTGATCAAAATTATTTTGCTTTTACCAAAAGTAAATTACGAATTGTGATCCGTCGCCCATTTGACTGGTTTTGTTGAATGTTTATGAAAAATCGCCGATTTTCACTCAGAATTCTCTGATTCAACTTTACCACCCGAGCACATTGATCAATTAACAGAAAAAGCATCAAGTCATAGCCGACAAGGCCGTCAAAAAAGATATATTTTTGTACAAATGGGATGGATTCAATGGAGAGAAGAATGTACGCGAGATATGCTTGCACAAACACATAGAAGGGAAACATTATCGAGAGATAGGGCGACCAAAATTGGGTGTAAACTTCAATGTCGGAACAGAGTGACAGTAAGCGACCATTCAATTTCGTGTACTTGAACCAAAATGATGGCATGCGATACTTTTTGCCATTGATAGAATATTTCACAATTTTACAATTAAGTTCGATCATTGCGCTCAAAATGGAGTTCAATCGAATTTGCAAATATTTGCTCGAAAGTATTACAAATATCATTAGGCCAAATAATCCTAAAATGGTTTTTGTTTTTAAATTGAAATTATTTAAAAATATAGAATAATTTACCAAATTCAATGTCAAACAAAAATCTCGGAAAGAGAAACAGCCAAAAGGTAGCATCCAGAATGTGCACTCTGTACAACTGTTGATACCATAGAAAGATGTAAAAGTAAACCAATGCTAAGATGACATACACGATAATGGCGAGAAACATTTTGGTTTTATAACGAACACGAAATGCACAAATTTTCTCCGAGTCTTCTTTGCTCAATTCTTAGAGAAAATGTATATTTATTATAATTTTTAAATTATTTTGATACTATATAAATAAAGTAAATTATACGAACCCATTTTCCGAATGACCAATCTTCCATTTTCCTTCAGAATCATTTTGTATCGTTCTTCATTGACTGGATTGAGCACACAAAAGATGTACGCACAAAAGGATGCCACAATTGCGGAATAGAAGCACGTGTCCACCTCGGACCACATTTCCGGTAGCAGTATTTGATGAAACATAATGTACGGACTGTTGAGCAGAGTTTTCAAATTGATTTCACCTACATTGTAGTGCTGAAAGCCAAACACTCCCAATGCAAGTGTGATGATATACGAAAACAGATGAGGCATAAAGGCACGATTCAGGAATTTTAGGGTGTTACAGTAGTTTTGAGGTTGGATTTTCGAACCAAAATTGAATCTGCGAAAACTCGCCTTTGGATTCTCGACTGGATCAAAGTACTGATATTGGCCATACAGGTAGTGCAGAATTGCACCGGTCAAATATCGTATCAAGTGCATTTTGATGATTTTTAAATGTTCAAGTATCATTTGTTCTTTTTTGAACGAAATTTACTTTTCAATGTTTTAGGTGCGGCCAAAATGAGAAGTTTTAGTTAAATGACTCGGTAAATGTTTCGTCAACTCAAAAAGGTTTCAAATTAAAAAAATGTTTAAATATTTCATTTTTTAAGGTAAAAATTAATGGTCCATTGTTGCAAAACAGCTTAAAATTAATTATCATATGGCGGTGGTACTGACATTTCATGATGATTCCAATTTAGACAAGAACAAAAAACTCATTAATTAAGATTTATTTTTTATTTTTAAATTGTAAAAATTTATATATTCGAAATACTAAAACAATTTATTTGTGTTGCTGAGCCAACATTTTTAATGTTTATCAAACCTTCAAACAAACAAAAAATAACCGCAAACATTGATCGATGCGAATCGGAAATTGTTGTTTACAAAATTATAATACTAGGAAATGGATTTATTCATACTTTTATCGATTATTATCATTACAATCTAAATCACTAGATAGCGTTGTGGGCGCTTTTTGTTCGATTGTCCCAATTCTAGGCTTCCGATTCATTTAATTAGCCAACTTTCTTCGTGTTCTTTGAAGCTCTCCTGCTGAGCTCTAATCTCAGTCATCATTTGATCAAACTGTCGAATCCATTCCTTCACCCGAAGCACTTGTCCCTGAATTCGGGCCGCCCGTTTCTGAGTGTCCGGACCGACAAATGCATAGTCACAAATGGAATTGAACCCCTGTGTTGGTTCGGTTAGAATGTTGATCATTCCCATCATTGCATTTAGGCCCAGCTGCTGTTCGCGTCGCAAAATATGTTTTGCCTGCTTTTCCAGGTCTTCATCTAAAAAATTCTATATTTTAAATAGAAAAAATATTTAACTTTTTAAAAATTATTATTGAGGTTAGTAGATGGATACAAAATTGCACGTATTTACTCAATAAATCTGACGCATAGCATTCGTTATCATTAGCATTTTCCAAAGTTTCTCCAAACTCTTGAACAATTTTCTCCATCTCTTCCTCGTCACTTGATTGTTCATATTTCCTTATCAACTCTTTACGCTGCTCCAACAGTTCTTTAATTCGAGCAATGTAGCCCTCGGTTTGTTGCATCTTTTCGCCGGTTTCATTTTCTTTGACAAGCTTATTTGAATTTAATATATATTAATAGTTATTTTTACATTTTAAACAAAATGCCAAGACATACACGTTGATCGTACTCTTCTCGTGTTGTGGAAAACATTGTTGCGTAATTTTGGACGGCAAAAAAAACAAATTTTTGAGTTTGAAAAAAGAACAAATAGAACAAAATGGTAATGTTACATTGTGAGTTCTTAGTTCAGCCGCAAACTTAGCAAAAATATTATCTCAAATGATAAATTCTATAGTGAAATTCACAAGAGCTGAGTTATCAAATCGTAAATATTTATATGTGCCTCAATTATACGATGTTGGACAGACTGGATTAAGATTATATGACATCTTTGACAGTTGTAAACACATCTAGACAAAGGCTAGGCATTGAAATTGCATTTTGGGTACAATAAAACTCTATCGCTAAATAATCAAACTTTTTGCTCATAAATCAAACAATAGAATTGAAAATATTTTAAATAAATAAGTTTTTTAATGTTCAACCAATGCCAAGAAATTCCCTATTGTGAAATCTTTATTGCCCTTGTTTGTTTGTTCCCTATCGAAGACATGTGCCACTGAAAAAGCCTTGAAAATAGCGCGTCAGAACAATTGTCATGCAAAGTAAACGTGCATATCAATGTGCGTCAAATTAGCCAAAACATATGTTTTCTTGTTGTCAATTGAAAATGTCAGCTTTTCGCTGAATGTCTTGCTTGTCTCCTGAGTGTGATCGGCGATCACTCTCTGCATCAGTGATACTGCAATATATTGCTTCGAGGAAACGACCTCTCGATGCATGATTTGATGTATTGAGCTCATTCAAAATGAAAACTCGTGTAAACAACCGCGCAACAAGACTTGAACCGTTGCCCAATAAGGCAAACCCGAGCCAAAGATTGATCTCAGATTGAGAACACGAGCGCTTATCACTAACTCACTCACTCACTCTCACGCATGCACAAACCAACTCGCACGTAATATCATCTCACTAGCCAAATTACTCAAAATGTAGATGCACACCAAAACTGGTGATCTTATACGATAAAAAAAGAAAAGAAAGAAATGCTTATCAAATGTTACAACTATCGATAAACCTCTAAGCGTGTGTATGCATACAAGGCTGAATACAGCAATGAGAGTCCTAAATATGACTTTATCGGTATAGCATTTGCACTTTTGTGGAAGGAAACTTCAATAATTTGATTGAAACATATACGTATTATCAAATTGTAAACAAAATTGTTCTCGTTCATAGAGTTTGTACAAGTGCATAGTGAGTACGGATTATATACATTCTACTATGCTCTATAAGATCTAGATTTATGGCATAAATTGAATTCAATTGAAACCCAAAGAAAAATCTCTTCAAAAGACCGACAATTTGATTGATTCGAAAAAAAATAAGTAAAATCTTTCCATTTTGCTGGATTATTATTGATTTGTCGTCCTCGACAAATGCGTTCAAACTCAATAAGTTGATAAATTGTTGATGATTAATATACTATATATGAGTAAAATATATCATGAGATACATAATCGACAAAATGATGATGTTGTTGGGCACAATGGCAGATTGCAATTAGTCACTGCAATTTAACCGAACAAAATAAGATTCGGTCAAAATCGGCGCAACTCGATTATATCGCATGACGAAATAAAGAGGCCCAGATTGTCTTGTCTCTCTCTCTCTTTGTTGATGGAATCAACCAGATTTTCCAAATAAGGAAAATCTAAAATGTTTGTGAATCTATGAATTTATATTGGGGCGTTAATACTTTGTCAAACTCTATCAACCTTTTGCATCTCTCAAAATAGAAATATATTTGTTGTTGTTGTTTTGCACTCCCCAAAAGCTCGAGTTATGAAACCACTTTTGTGTTATTAGAAAATAAAACCCAATAATTTTCACCTCACTCAGCTGCACGCCACATGAAAAGTTGTTTGTGTTGTGTCAAATGTGGTTTCTATTTTCAGACACACAAGGGTACCGTTATCATGCCAATCTAGGTTGCACTGACACATGCACACAGACACTCCATTCTCTTGTATGCATACACAAGTCATAATAAAAAATATAAAATATTAGACCAAATCTTACGATATAATATATGTCTATTAGGGCACAGAGTTTGCTCTCGTCGGATGTCTTATTAATCGAACCTAATCAGTCAAAAATCTTTGCTGCTGCTTCTCTCACTCGAGTGAATGATAAAATGATCGCGAAAACACGTGAAAATGATACGAAAGTGGTGGATGCACTGTCGCAGTGAGAGTGTGATTAGTTGGTGAATTGAGAGCGAGAGCGCATTGATTCATTGTCCCCTTACTACTGATTGAATGATTTGAATGAATACTGAGACAGATCTCGATAACAAATGTGATCAATGTGAACGTGCACATACATTTGAACAAACATCACAAATAAGATTTCTGCCGGTGATTTGGGGGCCTGTTATCAAGCACGCGATTGTGCCACATGTTATATATAAACCAAGGTTGGTAACCACCAAATAGCTCTGCAATCGAGTGCTCTGAACTACTTTTTCGGGACCATCACATCACTTCACATAATTTGAGTCAAACTCAGCATCATGATTTTCAAGAGAAAGTTTTATTTCTTTATAATTGTCCTAATTTCAACCGTGTTCATCTGTCAAGGTAATTATCATTAACACCCAAAAATTGTTATCAAAATTTTTAATCAAAAAATAATCAAAGTATTTTTATTTTTGATTGATGCAGCAAGCGGAATTTCACCTGCCTCAAAATCGAGAAGTCCAATTAAGGATCGATCCCTCCGAAATGTGGTGAAACCGATAACTTTGAGAAGAAAGCGTTTCGCAGCAGCACAGCTTTCGAGCACAACCGAGAAAATCATTTCCGAATCATCATTTCTGGCCAAAATCGTTGTCATACTTAAGTCAAGTTCAAGTTCAAGTTCAAATTCCGCCGAAAATTTCGAATCAAGCAGAAGAAAATCCACTGCGCATGCGCAATCCTTTCACATGGGTCATCATCAACTTTTCAGGGTACACTATCCACTGTGGAGAACTTATAAAATTAAAAGTAAATTGCAGTATGGTTCTGCAAGGTAAAATTGTTCCTGTTAAACACAAAACCAAAGATTCACTGTACATAATAAAATTAATTTTAATTAAATTACATAATAAAAATATTATATTTTCAAATTTTGAAAAATTATCGTAGTTTTTGTTGATTTTGAATAGATTTTTTGAGTTTTTTGATGAGTTGGCTAATTTGATTTACATGACCTTTTACACATACGCTCAAAGTCATTTGTGAGAAACAGTCTTTATGAATGATGAACACAATTTGTCAAACAAATAATCAAATTAAGAAATGAAATTGACACAGACACAAAAAAAATTCATAAACAAATCTTTCCAATTTGAGATGCTTTAACATACTAAATGACACTAAAAAGATTTAATAGATATAACTAAATGTTTGGAGAAAGTGACACTCACTGAATTCGTGATGTTCACGTTTGTTCATTTTGATAATGTGAAAATCATCACTCAATTGAAGCGTGTCCGTTTGTGTAAACATTTCATTTTGCGTTCTCAGAAGAGTCTTATGTTTTTTATATGTTTTTCGCTTTTACTATTACGATTCATTAACAGAAACAGACACAAACTATTTACTTAACTAATTGCAATTTCGTTTCAATTGTTTCTTATGTTTCTTTCATGTTTTAAGTGTGTGTGTCGGAACATTTATGTTCTCTTGTGTATTTGTATTTGATATTGTAGTGCTATTGAACCAACATAAACCCACGCACAAATCTTTGAACACTCAACATTTCATCGAGATTGGTGTTTTTTTTTCTTCGTCTAGTTCTGTGCGCACAAACTGTGTGGTCAAGTCTATTTTAATTTATTCTCCAATCTTCTCCATCTCCTTCTTCTCCATTTCTTATTTAGTTTTCATTGTATTGTTCAATGTGTCAATTTGTTATGTCGGCGAAATGCAAATTGAGTTTGACAGGAAACCGAGAGACAAGACACACTCGAATAGAATTGGTATTTTTATATGTGAATCTTTTGAAGAATGAAAGACGAAGAATTCTTTTCATTAAAAAATATATTTCATTTATTAAATTTACGAATTAAAAAACATTAATCGAATTTCGAGTAGGAAAATATTTAACTAGTTCAGTCCTTGTTTTTAAGTAAAATTTATGATTTTGTTATTTACCGCAAAATTTTCCATGAGCAAATAGTTTGAGGTTTTTAAAATTGTTATTCGACCTTGAAATTTGTAGCAGCAAAACAAGTTAATCCTCTTGTGGTGAAAAGATTAACTTGGCATTTTGTTAATTAATTAATTAATTTTGTTGTTGTTGTAAATTAGAATTGAAAAAGTAAAGCTCTTTTAATTTAAATTGAATTTCTATATATTGAAAATAATATATATAAAAATCTACATAGGGTTGAAAGGGTTAATGAGAGTGTTATGTTGTCCAATTATTTACCCAAACTTTACACCGGAAATATGTTTTCATTAAAAAAAGAAACGGAAAAAATGTTTAACCAAATTAATACTGTTTAAATTTTAATTAAAAATTCTCAAATACAATTTCATTTATAAATTTGCTTCTGTTTACAATTTGTTTGAACAAACTCAAAAACTCAAATTCTCCACTTCAAATTCTCTCCTCCATCTTTCTGCTTTTCTGTCACACGAGTTTTGTTATTGAATTTGAAATGTCTCTCTCTCTCTCTCTCCCCTCTCTCTCTCCCCCTCTCTCTCTCTCTCTCTCTCTCTCTCTCTCTCTCTCTCTCTCTCTCTCTCTCTCTCTCTCTCTCTCTCTCTCTCTCTCTCTCTCTCTCTCTCTCTCTCCCTTTTCCATTATACACCACAAATATGTTATTTTATTTTATATTTTTCAAAATTATTATTATTATTAAATTTGTTTTATCTACACACAAACAGTTCTCGGAAATTCTGTGCTAAATCTAAAAATAATGACAAAATTTGAGCACACACAAATTGAAACAAACAAAACCAACGCTCGGTCCATTTGGATCAGGCACAAAATTTTGTTGTTTGTTTCGCAAATGTTGTAATACTTATTCGATTTGAGCTTATTTGGCTGGAAAAATAAATCTTTTTATTATATATATTATAAAATATATCTACTTTTTTCAGTTACAGTGTGTTTGAGTATCCTTAAGTAGTAGAATTATGGCACTAAGGAAGTTATTTGAGCGTGAGATGAGAGACAAACAAATGTGATTAGCTTGTTTGGGTAGATGGGAAGAGAGAGAGAGAGAATCGAGGGTACGTTCGAAATCAGTTCAAATTCAAGAAAATATGTTTTATATTATTCTATTGATCGATAATAATCGGAAATGATTGGATTGAGAAGAGGAAATGTGTCTGTTCTTTGTTTGTTTGTTTGTACATTAAAAGAATAAATGACCAATGAGGGACAGAGTACAAAAATCATGTGATCTGTCCAAACATATTAAGATTCATAATAATTTTTTTGTTCTATATTTTTGTTCTATATTTTTTTGATTCTACAACATTCTACTGTGTATAAAGTCTCTATCTTTAGAATTCACAATTCCCAAGCGACCAATAGAATTGAATGATGTGGATGTTTTCACTCTTAATTCAAATCGATCGATTGTTCTAGAGAGCGAAAGTTCGAATGTACTGTATCTCAATGACTTCGTATCATCATCATCACTGATGCACTCATTTCTTGATTAGTTACCCCAACAAAATGTGCTTAAGCAATTGCTGATTGAAGGATAGGATAGAGAGTTCTGGTGAAAATGTTTTCTCAGACTACTAAATGTCTGCTTTCAAAACACTCTTGAGATACGACAATGATGAGTTTAATCAAGGTTCGATGTTATCTGGACACCGGGGGTCGTGCATAAATGACATGTTATTATGATAATAATCAAGCCTATTGGAAACACTTTTTAATGACATTCACAAGTTTTATATTAAAATTAGTTGAGTTTGATTGATTTTTGGTTGCTTGTCATAATAAAAACTGAAGAGGACATTTTGACACGTTGATTTGTTCAAGTATATAGCTATACCTTACATTAGATTATTAACGGGTTTGATGAAATCAAATGAAGCAGAATAATCATAATATTTTGCTGGACTATATAGAGAATATTGGATAAAAGCATCTTTTATTCTGTAGAATTTCAAATTAGTTAGAGAATGATGATGCTCTCTTTTGAGTTTGCGTGCAGAGTGAATGAGAAAGAATGAGAGAGAAAGGAAATTAGATAAATGGAAGAGAAGAAGACGAATATTACCGCACACAAAATGTGATTCCTCTCTCATTCCCGCTTCTGTTCTCTCGGTGTGATTGTGCCCAACTTGTTTGAATTTTATTTCGAATTTGTCTTCCATTTCTTTCATTTCATTTCTATTTGTTCGCAATGAAATTTACAAAAATGACTCATTTACATTTGAATAGCTCAATCCACCACAATGACACTCAACATTCGGACGATGGAAATTATACGGACTGTTTCATACTACCGACCCTCGAAACGATCACCTCAACATTTACACAGAATTTTCTGCTCGCTCTGTATACCTCGACATCGTTGCTTGCGCTACTTGGCAATGTGATTGTGATTATTGTGCAACTGTTTGGACGGGAGGCGACCGCACAGAGTATACGGAAATATTTGATTAATCTGGCAGTGTCGGACATTGTGCTCGGGGTGTTGTGTGTTCCCTTTACCTATACGGACTTTGTGTATCGACAGTGGATTTTTGCCCATTGGCTGTGTCCGTTGGCTCAGTTTGTGCAACTGCTCAGTGTTTTCATCACTTCGATTAGTTTGAGTATTATTGGCATTGAAAGGTAAGTGAATGATGATGGTGGGTTTGGAAAGATTTGATAGTTTTGGACTAAAGCGGAGATGGATTTTTCAAAAGCTCTTATATTTTTGACCATCGATCCACATTTAGGAATTTTGACAGATTAGGATTTCCCAATAGAGTTGTGTGAGTTGGCCCTCACTTTACCATTACCCTAAGGGTAGGCCCGGTAGGGTCAAGGTAGGGTTAAGTAGGGTCGTAATGAGGCAGGGTCAAAGTAGGATAAACTTTTTAAACCAAATTAAGTACCGTAAATTCCTGATTATAGCCCGCGCCCGTGTATAGCCCGCACCCATGTATAGAACTTTTGGAAAAACCCACTAATTTACCCATTATAAACTTGGTTTATAGGTCAATTTTGAACTAATTTTGCGTTATTTGTCATATTTGCTAGAATAGGTTAAAACTTTCAAAAAGTATCTTGTGTATAGCCCGCACCCGAATATAGCCCCCCAGGAGGCCACGAAAAAAAGTTGTTCCGTCTATAGCCTGCGGGCTATATTCGGGAATTTACGGTATCTCAATTATAACCGAATTTAAAATTTCCTTCCCCAATTGTCCCAAAACCTCAAATTGTCATTCTTGATTGTCCCATAACCAAAAACTTGAGTAGAGTAAGGTGAGGGTAGGGAATGTTCTTAGTAGGTTCAGCAGCGTCAGAAGGGTCGAGGCAAAAAATGCAGACCTGCGAAAAATGAGTGAAATGAGTAGGGTTGGCAAAGCACCTCAATTCCCCAACTCTAAACCCTCTGTGCTTGAACTATCCAAACTGTCAACCATTTCATAAATCTCAATTGTAAACTTGATTTTTTAAAACGCATTTAAACTTTATTTATCAACACCCAACCTAGGACCCTCCACACTACCCTCGCCTTTATGATAGAGTTGAGGGGAAATAAATTAACCATAATTAAGTGTAGAGTCATACAATATATCGTTGTAACTCCATTAGTGGCAGAAAATATAATTTTTAGACTAAAGAGAAGGGCAATTTATCCTAGAGGTAAAAAAATTGTCTATTCTACACTGAGACATAACTTGATCCAAATGGTAGGAGCAGAATCAGAAGGGTAAGACCATTTAAGATTGTAGTCGGATTCCCAGTAGAGTCAGAAATTATATATTTTTTAGAGACCAAAGAGACGAGTAATTTATTCTAATTATCTCTTAGTAAAAAAAATTGCTTTCGGAAATTGTACTGTCCCTATATTGGTTTTTCGAAACGTCTCCAAGTTAGACAAACCTAAATATGGGTAAAATTGGTAGACTAACGCCAAAAAGTCTTTAGGTTTGGAAAATATCCTTTCTATTAAAATTTCTTCTTTTTGTATAGATATCTAGCAACCCTCCACCCCCTCTCAACACCCCTTCGATGGCTTCAATCGCACACAAACCTAATAATCATCCAAACCTGGATAATCGGTTGCCTGTACGCCTACATCCCGGTCCGTCACACCTCCCTGGAACAGTTTGACCTAAACAACACCACCTACTACCAGTGCTCGAACGACAATGGCCTCACCGAGGGCCAGCGGCATTTCTATATAATTCTCAACATTGCCTGCACCTTTGTGGTGCCATCGCTCATTTTGACGTTCTCCTACTTGGCCATAATGAGAAAGCTCAGGTGCGACGAGCGAAGGCCCGCTTTTTCCAACTACATTGTGTGTGATAGCAATGTGGACAGGAAAATGTCCGATGAGAATGCACAGCAAATCAAAATATGGTGCCATGAACAGATGAGCAGTGGGGGCAGCATTCGACTGAGGAAGATTAAACAGACTGAAAATCGGTCAAAGGTAGGGGTCGTACTTAAAGTACGTACTGAAATTTGTTAATTTGTTATTTAAATTCTAGACAATCAAAACAATGTTCATCATAATCGTTCTATACGATGTGTGTTGGTTCCCAATCAAACTGTACCAACTTCTGCTCGAGTACGATCAAATCACCTTTTGCACAGAAATCCAATTCCACATTTTCATTTACGCCTACATTGTCTGTCACTGGGTTGCGATGGCAAACAGTTTTGTCAATCCAATCGTTTACTCATTCACAAGTAAAGGATTTCGGGTAAATATAGAACAAAACTAAAAACCTAAAACCCCTCAAATAAAATCGATTAATTAAACAAACCTTCCCTAAACAGAACGACCTACGACGCATCCTAATTAAATTAATACTCAAATGGAGAACAAAGAAAATTAACGGAGAAGGAGAAACGGACCAAGAGAGAATCTTTAAATTGGACAAACTTGTACAAAAGAATGGAACTCAATTGTGAATATATTATTAAATATTCGAATATCCAAATTTTTAATAAAATTAATAAATCAAACTTTTGTTTGAATAAAGGATCTAATTATTTAATATATTAAAGAGAAAGATAAATTCAATATTTACACAAGGGAGAATTAATCAAACAAAAGAAAAGGATCATTATTGACCGTTAATTCTGCGTTTAATAAGCGTCGCTTAATAAATTCCTGAAATTGTGTGACAAGCAAAGGGAGTTATTCTCGTGAATTATTCTGTTTAACAATTATTCGGTTGAAGGAGACTGAGAATGAAGAGAATTATCTCTCGCTCTCTTTGAAATGTTTGCGAGTACTTCGTTCTTTGTACTTTGTTCCAGCTGCTGTGGTTTTTTCATTTATTATATTAAATAATATGCTAATTCAATTATTATATAGCTTATACCACAAATTATGTAATGTATAATATATATAATGCAGTTATAATAATAAGATGTATATTCTTTTCTTCGAATTTCCTTTGATCTGTCAAGAATCGATCCGTACACAACATATACAAAAAATCATTCGATAAATTAATCCCAAGGCTAGATAAAAAGAAGAAAAGGACAGCATCCTTTGAGGTTTCTCCCTTCACGAAAATTTTCTCCTTTTCGATTCGAGTCTCTCAATGTACGACGTAGGAAACAACGTTGAAACAATGACAGGAAGTGCTTATTGTGATTAGTTATCGTGTGTGTGTGTTCAATACAACACTTAACCCCTCACATGATGACAAACACGATTCGTTTTTCTACTTTCTTATCAATACCATTATGATGATGATTGATTATGTACGAACGTAGTACATATAAAGTAGTTGCAAATTGAAATGCAAAAACATATTTTGCATCATGAATAATGAATTATATCGATTCGTATACAGTACAGAATTTACAAAGAAATGAAATACAGAAATTCTACCGAAACAACAACATTTCATTATAATGAAAGTTTTATTATGAACAAATTCTAATTATGAATCCAACAAAATCGTTAATTATATTTTAATTATCAATCAAATTTGTAGTGCGCACAAAAAATTGTTGTTTTTGATTTGATCAACACACACTTGAGTAGACATCTGGGAATTTTCCATTGGATATTTTTTTCTGGTACAAGAATATTCTCTATGAACGAGAATCTCCACTTTATCTAACTCTATTGAACGTATACGATAATAAGTTAATTAATAAACAAGAAAATCAATCAATCAATCATAATACGTATGGTTATTATATATTAATTATTAATTATATATTCTGTTCTCAAGGGCAACATTCTGTTGGACACTTATCGTCAATATGGTGAAAATATCATATCATAAATCGCATAATTATAATTTGTATGGACTGTTAATGACACACGGAATCTCTGATTAGGCGAGAGGTACTTTTTGAAGAAGGGAGAAATTGTGAAGGGGAATAGAATAATTTATTTGCAATTTTGAAGTATAGCAGAATGACAGAATGGTTTGGTTTTGTGTGAAGTGTTTTCGCGTAAACATCACATCTCATCTCACACAATGTGCACCCAAACAGAATTGTAATTATAACTGTCAAAGTTTTTTTTATTCATTTTGAATAATGAGAGGAACACACATTTCTGATTAATTGAGTGCGAGCAATTATATTTGTTTTTGTTAATTATTTTCAAGGGCAAATGAAAGGATGAAATTTTTTTTGTTATTTGGATACAATTTATGGGTGATTTAATGTTGGTTATATTAAATTATTAATATATGCGAAATTGAGTCTGTTTTGCTTGCTTGTCATGTGATGAGTCGCCGATCAATCTTCATTCATTCAGACAGAATTTTCGTCAAACAGAAGGCAATGCCACATGAAATGTGTTTCCAATACTTCCGTTCCAAATTTTATACATATCAATCAATTACGGTGGGGTTACCTAAGATCGAAGGCTGAACTTTCTTTGGATAGGAATTGGGGGACTGATATTTGTCGAGCGTAAGCGAAGACTATGGTACAACTTTTTCGATTCTTGTCCAGCTAACTCCTCCTACATTTCTCAACCGATTTGCATCAAATTTGGCCAAAGTGCTTAGAATTACGTGCAGATGTGCAGTTTGACCTTGGTTTTTGCGAAAGATGTTTTTAAGGTACACTTGCCGAACAAATCTCTGATAGAAAACCCCAAAGTTTGATTTCCCATTGTTGGGCCTCATGTCCAACAATGAGTGCAACAATCAAAATTGAAAATTTGCTCACAGAGAGGATAGTGGGTGTCGGTTAGGATTGGGTTAGGTTAGGTTTAAATGGTTTTTTTATGTATAAGGTTTAGGTGGTTAGGCAGGTGTGGGTGTCGGTTAGGATTGGGTTAGGTTAGGTTTAGGTGGTTAGGGAGGTGTGGGCGTCGGTTAGGATTGGGTTAGGTTAGGTTTAGGGTGGTTTTTTTTATGTATAAGGTTTAGGTGGTTAGGCAGGTGTGGGTGTCGGTTAGGATTGGGTTAGGTTAGGTTTAGGTGGTTAGGCAGGTGTGGGTGTCGGTTAGGATTGGGTTAGGTTAGGTTTAGGTGGTTAGGGAGGTGTGGGCGTCGGTTAGGATAGGGTTAGGTTAGGTTTAGGTGGTTAGGGAGGTGTGGGCGTCGGTTAGGATAGGGTTAGGTTGGGTTTAGGTGGTTAGGGGGGTGTGGGCGTCGGTTAGGATAGGGTTAGGTTAGGTTTAGGTGGTTAGGGAGGTGTGGGCGTCGGTTAGGATAGGGTTAGGTTAGGTTTAGGTGGTTAGGGAGGTGTGGGCGTCGGTTAGGATAAGGTTAGGTTAGGTTTAGGTGGTTAAGGAGGTGTGGGCGTCGGTTAGGATAGGGTTAGGTTAGGTTTAGGTGGTTAGGGAGGTGTGGGCGTCGGTTAGGATAGGGTTAGGTTAGGTTTAGGTGGTTAGGGATGTGTGGGCGTCGGTTAGGATAGGTTTAGGTTAGGTTTATGTGGTTAGGCAGGTGTGGGCGTCGGTTAGGATAGGGTTAGGTTAGGTTTAGGTGGTTAGGGATGTGTGGGCGTCGATTAGGATAGGGTTAGGTTAGGTTTAGGTGGTTAGGTAGGTGTTTTTGCTTACACTCGACTTTTCCCCATAATGCCAATTTTGGGGACATTACTTTCAAAATACATTCAAAAGCTTCAAATTTAGCACCCGCAGGGCCCACTAGTCTAGATTTTGCTTTTTGGTTCAATGAAAACATTTTTATTATAAACCCCGATTTTGCCTTAAGGATTATGAATATAGTTTTCGTTCAGGAAAGTTGTAACGATTTTTTAAAGCTTTAAATCCACATTTTCTAAATTATTAAATTTACAGTTCAATAAAACAACTTTCAACTTTATAAATTGAAAAATGAATTTTGCCAATAGATGGTGTCTTCTCCCATGGATGCATTTATTATCACAAGTTACGTCTAGGCCGTTGACCTCGATGGAATTGTTTTGAACCAGCAAAGTTTTCACTGTGAGTTTGTTTTGATGGTCATTGGTCATCACCATCACCAAGATGGAAGCAAACAATCAAGATGCTGATCATGGTCACGGTATTGTTCAGACTGTCCTACCTAGCCGCACACATCTACCACTTTCTCATATTTTACACGAATGTAATTCCCACCCAGAAGAATGCAGTTCAACCTTCTAAATGTTGTGCTACTGGTTGTGTATTAGCAGTATTGCATACAATCCATTCATTTAATGTTACTTCAATGCAGAATTTGTCAAGCTACAGACCAACTTTTATTGAATAGATCAAAAGGCATAATAAATTTTCTTCATTGGATTTGTTAGTATTTAATTGCATTAAAAAAATAAAACCCTTGGATAAAGTTTAGTATTCTTGGAATTGGGAAAATAATCAACATGTATTTCCGATATATCCGAATAAAATTTTATGCATTTACTTATTAATAAATGACGGAGGGTTACCTAAGATCGAAAGCCCAATATTTTTTGTTCCAGAATTGATATTTTAAATTTCGCATTCTGTTTCAACCAAAAAACTTTTTTTAGTAACACCCGCTTATCCCCTAAGGTGTAAAAGTGCCACGCTTTTTGTAGATTTGAAACTTTTCTTTTTGGTTCTTGACGCTTTGGGCGTTTTGAAAGTAGTTTAAGGCAAATAAAGTTTATAAATAGGACCAAATCTGATGCCTTATTTTATTCTGCGCTTTGCTTTTGAAGACTCAACAGCTTTGTTCTCTCATCTCCTTCTCTCTAATATCACAACTTTTTCTTTTCAGCAACAGATCAAACCATGGAATCTCACCAAATGACCGCCTATGGTTCTACTGTTGGTTTCTTTGCTGTCTTCATCTTGGTATGGCTGAGATTTTACAAACCAAACTCCCAGATTTCAACTACCTCCCCGTCTATCCCTTCGAATGGAAATGCTTTTCGTAAGAAGAAAAACATTCGCAAGAATCCTGTCCTGAAACCCGCCACTAACCCTGTCGTGAATCCCACCTCTAACCCTGCTTCAAAACCCGTCCCTAAGCCTGACCCTGTCCCAGTCCCTGCTAAATCTACACCTCCTGTCGCTGTCCCGGTCAAAGCTGTCAAAGCAAGCCTGATCCCAAACCCCAAGCCTGTTGAACAGAAATTCTCGAAACCTCGCTTTGCCCCGATTTCAGAGCTGTTCGTACAGAAATGTACCAAGAAAACTTCTACAACTGGAAAATCCTGCTATCAATTGGCGAAACTCTTCGGAACGTCTGGCAAACGTTTCAACGCAGAAGAAATTCAAGCCCGATTGCGGTATGGACACATCTCCATGTACAAGTTTGTAGGTAAAATTGGTAAAAATGAAGGCTTTTCGCTTCATAGCTTTGACCGTTCTAGCTTTCCCTGTCCCTCTGAGCTCCTTTCCTCTTTATCGGTCACTAGTACCGTGAATCAGCGCGCGCTGCTGCACTTTAACCGCGTTGGTAGCTCATTTCTCAAAATGGCTACAGCGCTCTATTTTTTCTTGAATTTCCCCGCAGCAAACGCATTCAAATTGTCGACGATGGTTCACGACGAAACAGACCCCAGCAACCTGATCCAGCTCGGACTTGCGAAGAAGTTACCTTCTTTCAGGGAACCTGACGTCCGCCTCCCAGAATACATCGTGTCGCTCATGGGAGCTCTTCTTCATCATGGCAGTGGGCAAGATGCAATCCGATTCGCCCAATGGCTAGGTTTGAAAACCTTTAATCCTGCTTGTCCAACTGACAATTGTCCAGAATTTAAGGTGCTGAAGCCGAAAGCTGTTGAAGCATACCGGTTAATGCGGCTTGCCGATGTTGAAGCAACCATCAAGTACGAGTTCAAGCAGAAGGCTCTTCTAGTCAAAGCATTCACCCATCAGTCATTCTTTGCCGATCACAAAATGACTGGTAACCAGCGGTACGCAGCCAGCTACGAACTGTTGGAATTCATTGGAGATGCAGTCCTGGACTATGTGATCACTGCAGTCCTGTTCCAGATGGGCGAAACCTCATTAGAGAAGATCGCCGACCTACATAAAGCGTTGACTTGTAACTATTTCTTCGCTTCGATTATGGTCAAGCACCAGCTCCAGCTGCATATACGCCGACGACAACATCCGGACATTGATGCAGACATTTTAGGGTTTATCAATCATTGCAAATCTGCAACTGAAGATATTCACATTCCCGACAATGTCTGTCCTCTGTCCCTGGGCTTCCAAATAGAAGAACCAAAGATGTTGGCTGACGTATTTGAAGCGATGGTTGGTGCCATCTTCCTGGACAGCGACTACAATTTGGACACTGTCTGGCGGGCTGTCTACGGCTTGATCAAAGTTGAGTTTGACCAGTACCTGAAGGACATTCCAACTGACCCGATCTCATGGCTGCACTCCTTTGATTCCCGGTTCCAGTTCTCCCGAGACTATTTTGTACATGTTGGAGACAGCAGTACACTGCTCAGTGTCTACCATGGTATCTATCGTGGTGCCACCTTCCCAGGTGATGGCGACACTGAGAAGAATAGTCGGCTGGCGGCTGCTCGACTGGCGATGCAATTCTTCGCTTGAAGAATGGACAGAAGAGTTCCTGATGAAGCTCCGGTACATTGCCGATGCTGATTGATATTCTGGGAAGATCTCGACAATTCTGAATTTTCTTTAACCTTTATATTTATTTCCTTTTAATTTCTCCAAATTGTATTTTTAACTTCACTCAATAAAACACTTTTAACCCCCTAAATAGATTATCAACCAATAGATGGCGTTATCTCCAGTAGATGCATCATAATCACAATAAGTTAGCTACTATGCCAAAAGTCGTGTACACCAAGCACAACATTTGACCAAAACCAACAAGGCAAAAAATTGTGCACATGCACAAAACAAAAGTATGCAGACACATAGTTGCACTGGCTATCATCCAAGGTTTGAGCGTTATAAAAACAGACACGTACAGTAAATACTTATCATGTGAACTCCAAAAACGCAGGATCCTCAACTTTTGTAAGACAAATGTACATCATAGCTCACCCGATACATCATATAAAAATCTTCCCCAAATCACACTAAACCACTCAATGGCAATACATTGCTTATCAGCTTGGTTGATAAGATAGTTTGGTTGGGCTGCTGCTGCTTCTGTGACAATCGCTCTCTCCCTCTCATCATCATGACATGAGTGTAGCACAGGACAATTTTAGTAAGGATGATCACGCACGTACGACTTTGCATTAGCAAATAGAGAGATAGACACAGTTTTGGATGTGCAGTTGTATGCAAGCATGTCTCTGCACTATCATCAGCACCAGAGCATCACCGTAAATGTGCGTTTCTCGACCATCTCAAGGTTTTTCCTCTGAAAATTGGAGCATGTTTTGAGATGAGGTGTATACTTTTGGGTTTGTGTGTATTTAACCTTGATTCCATTAACCTAACCTAAATTTGCGTTCCAGTTGATAAGAAATGAATTACGTCAAGATGCCCACCACAAGTATGGATTTGCCCGAAAATGGTCAGAGAAACGTCCAACAACAGGAAGCGAACGCAACAACACTCAAGCCAATGCTCAATCTACTGTTGCATTTCAAGTATATGTTGGATTTTATGTTTAAGAACTTCCCATCTGAGTTTGATCATCTGAAGTTGGCACAAATTGCGCCCGAATTTCATGCTGATTTCAAACACTGTTCCGAACAGTTTGCACACTTGTTAGCGAAATCATCTGATTCAAATCATCAGTTGATCCGAAAGCAAGAACAATTCTACCAGTGCATTGAACGCTACTGTCCCTTTAGTAGTTGGCAGTATTTGTCAAATTCGAGTTCGACCTTTGACCATGATGATAGCAATCAACAAGAAATTTCTGATAAGAGTTTCGATAACGAAAGCGCACAAGTGAACTCGAATCTAATGGAAATGCCCAAACTTCCAGATTCTATCCCAAATTTCGAGAATAACTCACTGAACAATTCAACAATTTGCTTCTCGGATCATACCTTTCATGATCAATTCAGTCCAGGAAGTACATTTTCGCAAGACGTTGTAATTCCCATGCCTTCAAGCAGTAATATATCGAACAAATGTCAACATGAGAACATCACTGACTGCATGTTGAGTGATGAGATGTCAAACGAGGATTCTAGTTTACTGGAATTACTGCCTCAATTGGATCCAAATCTAAAACCTAAAGAACCAGAAATCCCTACTAAAATCGAATCCGAACCTATGGATATCCAAGATTCAACGAAAGAATCCAAAGATCCAGAAAAACCAGCAACAGAACTTCCAGCACCAGAAGAATCGCAAGAACCTAACCCTCAAATCGAGAATGACATCCTACAGGTTGAGTATTGGTGTTCGTTTGAGAATTGTCGCTTCCGATCGAAATCCCTGACTCAGGTGAAGGAACACGAAGAGAGACGACACGTGCAACCGGTTGTAAATTGCATTCAAGACGGCTGTGGCTCCATCTTTCAGACAAAACAGGACTTGGATTCACATCTTACGAGTTTGCATGCAGCTTCACTGTTCAAATGTGCCCTGGAAGTTTGTGCCAAGGAATTCAATAGCGAGTAAGTCATTTTACTCATGAGACTTAAAGGGTTAACCATTTTTATCGTTAAGTTATCGATTCAAACAACACGTTCGCGAAGAACACAAAGAAGAGTACCGCACCTGTAAGCTATGTAACAAAAAATTCAAAACCCGTAAATATCTGATGAAACATCTTCGGAACTTGCATCCAAAAGAAGCTGAGGAACAAGTCGTGGATCAAATTATTGATTCTACCATTAACTGTACAATTGATAATTGTGATAAGAAATTTATGAAAAGGTTTGATTCGCTTCTTAAATTAACATTTTAACGTTTCCTTCATCTTTTTAGATTAAAACTGCGTCAACATCTGAAGGAACAACACGCCGAGGTGTATCTAACCTGCAAATTCTGTGACAAACAGTGCAAAACTCGAAACAACCTGACAAATCACATTTGGATTATGCATGAAGAGGGCGATTTTAGGTGCACTTTTGAGCAGTGTGACTTTAGTTCACGTTTCCGAAAGAATTTGCTATCCCACAAAAAGTTACGTCATCAAACTGCGCGGAAATGCGCAATTAACGATTGCGGTGAAATGATACCCATCACTCGGTATCAGCGTCACATGAGCAGTCTGCACAAGATTAAGAACTATCCGTGCTCGTGGCCGGACTGTGGCAAAACTTTTGCCGACCATAATGCACTGAAGAATCATGTTAGGATTCATTTGAATTTCAAGCGGTATCGTTGTAAGTGGCCAGAGTGTGGCTATGCGTCCGAGCAGCGGTTTACTGTGATTACGCACATTCGAGTTTGTCACTTTAAGTTGCCGAGGACAAAGAAGAAGCAAAAGGAACTGAATATTAGTCCTGATGAGCAACAGAATCCGTACGAGTATCTGGAGGTTTGTAGGGAGGATATTTGCATTTGAAGAGAATGTGTTGCATGCAATAGATAGATTATATAATCAAGAATTAAAAACAATTTTAAACCAAACATTAAATCAAATTTATATATTTATTTAAAAATTAGTTATATAACCGAAAATGTGCAATGTACAGTTAAGGAATAGTATCTCTATTCTCTTTTTCATCATCGTCTTTCTTTTCATCATACTGTAAAGGAAATTCCTTCAAGGAATAATTCTCTTCTTCGTCTTCATCGTCTTTCTTTTCTTCTTTAGCTCTTTTTGTGTTCGCTTCTTCTTTTTGCAAGAATTTTCGGATACAAGCGATTTTGCGTCTATTGCAACTTCTAAGTGAACATGGAAATTTGGTTAGAATTCATGCAATTGTCCGAAAATGTTTTTTCAAGTGTTGAATCGATGTTGACCCGTGAATCGATTTAATAATCTTTTCAAATTGGATAAGCAATTTTGCTTTTGATGATTTTTTGAGTTGTACAATGTACAAGGCGCGAATTGAACTTGGCGACACATTGCCAGAGGTGTTCAATTTTTGCAATTTTTACAAAATTCTGGCAGAAGTGAGTTTTTAAAACGATTTGTGAATCGAAAATGATCAATGGCACAAAAACTTGACTCAACTTAACAAGCTTCGACTCTATTGTTGGATCTAGGGTCAAAGGGATTGAGCTAATCAAATTATTTAGAACGTGAAAATGATCAAATTATTGAATAAAAATTAAAAAATTATAATATACATTTTAACAACAACAAAAAACAAAATTTAATTACAGAATGATAGAATTATGAAATTTAAAAAAATTGTAAAAGAGTTACTTTGCAAATGAAGTTGATCTATTAAATCTCACTAACTTTAGAAAGATTCGCAAATCATTGCACAAACACTTGAATTGATTGAGCTTTATTTGATTGATATGTTGAAATATTTTTTAAAATGGGGAATGTACCTAATAGTCATATAACATGCAAAAGATTTAATAATTATTAAGTACAAAAATTATACAAATAAATGAAAAATAAATAAATAATTCTGTAAAAATGATTATTTTAATAAAATGATGAAATAAAGTTTATTTTGTAGCAATCTTGTCGACATCGTTGTTCATGTTGGTTTTCTTCGGTCAAACCCGAATCAACATCTTCCACAATTTCAACAGGGTTAACCTGAGGCTTGTCCAGATTATTGTAGACGCAGTGAATGTGCATAATTTGCTCATTCAAAATTATTTCTCTTTTCATTGAACACATTCATCAGGTACTGAGCGAGTCATAGACTGTGCAAATGAGATGAGTCAGAATTGTTTGATGGCAAGATGAAACTTTTTGCCAAGGCTTTGCAACAGTGAGTTCAAAATAAACGATTTGACAATCGAAAATACAATGATCAATTACACTAAAACTTGACCCAATTTAACAAGCCTCGACTCAATTGTTGGATCTAGGATCGATAGTATTGAGCTAACCAAATTATATGAACAAACAATCAAATTACGGATAAAATTGCAAAAAATTAAATTAGACATTTCAATAAAAGAAACACAATTACGGAATGATAGAATATTGAAATTAAAAATTATGAAAGTGTTACTTTACAAATGTAGTTTAAGCGATCTATACTAAATCACTCGAACTTTAGATAATTTCAGTTCGCTTTTGAAAGTGCAAACACGTGAGTGTATTTAGCTATCAAATTGATTTGTTGAGTTGAAGAAGTAAGAAAATTTAAAATAATAAAACTTGAATAGTTTTTAATAATTAAATACTCAAATAATAAAATATTAATGACAAAGTTATATAATTTTATAAACAATGTTTCTAATAAAACGACTAAATTAAGAATCTTTTCCTTGTAGATGTAATATTAAGATTTTTCTACCTGAATCGAACTCGACTCGCGGGACTTGTCTGCTGTCAAACCTTCGTCTGTATTTGTCCTTCACCAAATCCAAAAAGTGTTTCTTGGATGCAAAGGTGAATGGATCCAGGTCCGCTTTGTCCAGATTGGACAAAATAAGACAGCACAATTCTCTGGTGGAAAGTTATCAAACAAAGGTAGATCGTAACTTGAAAACAATGTGGCACCAGATGATACTAATTGACCAACGAAATAGCTCGAGTGATCGCGAGAACAAGGCATTGATGTTGTTTAGATTAGAACCTTTTGATGCCACATGGTTTTGAGATTACGATCCACTTTCGTCTGGTAACTCTCCACTAAAGTGTTAGGCTGGCGGATTTTGTCCAATTGGGTCTGCAGTGTGGCGATACGGGATCGGCACAACCGAAAAGGGACTGTAAGCTCCTTAGGTAGTCGAATCAGAAATTATCGGTTGAGTCTGCACAGGACTCAAGTGACCAGGAAACCAGTAAAATTAAATATATTTAATACAGACAAAAGGTGAGGGTAATAGATGAGATGAAGAGAGGGGAAGCCAACCAGGCCTTGTGAGTCTTTAGACTTGGCAACCAAAGTTTGGTGTCCACCGAAAGCTGGTTTACGAGTCCTGGTTCGAACCAACTTGCGCCAAAGGAACCTTCCGAAAAGCAAAAGGGTAATTGTAATGACCGATCGAACCAACTCGATCGGCTTTTAAAGCGGCCACTCGTTCGCCACCGAATTCGAATGCGTTGTCGTCACTGTTCGAGTGACAGATGATACTAATTGACCAATGTATTAGTGCGAGTGATCGCGAGAACAAGGCATTGATGTTGTTTAGATTAGAACCTTTTGATGCCACGTGGTTTTTAAGTTATGATCTACCTTCGTCTGGTAACTCTCCACTAGAGTGTTGTGCTGGCGGATTTTGTCCAATTGGGTCTGCAGTTCCTGTTGCACTGCCTTTACATCGGTACTTTGGGACTTCTTTTCCCAAATGTGAGACAATGATGTTGTTTTCAACAAGAGTCGTCTGGTTGGTGCAGTTGCAAAGAAGACTTGTGGGACAAATAGAGTAAGCTGCAGTGGTTGTTGGAGTTGTGAATGCAGAGTTCAAGAGACCAGATCCAATTGGGAGAAACACGAACGAACGAGCATATGGAACGGCGGCACAGACACTAGGTGAAATAGGACCAAAACCACTGTGATTTGCGAACATTAAATTGGATGAAAATTAGACGTGAACCATGACGAGGCGCCAGGCTTTAGATTGACTGGTCGACATGGTTAATATAGCGGTTACACAAGTGATAAGAGACCAAGGGAAAACGTGATTGGGTACGCAGTGGACTTTTATTTGTGATTCAACTCTCTCTCAGATGAGAAAGTTACGTTTCTATTGGTTGCTAACCAGTTAAACCGGCTAGTACCAGACTCAATTGTCGATAACATCAACTCGATCACAAGTTGCCACATCAGAGACACTTTTTGACAACAATTTTCGGCTTATCCAGCACTTTACCACTGGTTATCAACAACACTCACAATGAGCCAATCGTAAAACCGTGAAGATTGGCTCGAAAGAAGGTTAAATTTAATCCCTTTATCATGGAAGCTTTATCAAGACTGTACTTTTGCGTGTCGAAACATTAGCGAAAGGTTACAGCATCACTTGGACTGACTGACTCATCGAAACGAAAGGAAAGTTGAGAGTTTATTGATGACTAATACTCGTAGTATTCGGAATAATTCTATTATTACACAGACATGATCATCTTGGCTGTTTTTGGATTGATTCGAATGAAACAACGTCTTCGATATCGGCAGGATAAACAGCCATTAGATTTCATTTTTTTCTTTCTCTTGTCATAATGAACTTTAACCTTAGCACTGAGCGTAAGAAGATGTCAGATTGAGGCTGGAATCGACCTTTCTCTGTCGAGTATTTTAATGACTGACGAAACACTTTTGAGCAATTTCGAATAGACACTTTTGTTGTCGTTTGATTCAATTATGACAGTACAAACGAGTTTCAGATTCTACAATTTGCAATTTGACATCAGCAATGTTAACTGACTCGAGTTGAAGAGATTTCTTGTGTTTTCTTCTTGGAAGATGCAACTCATTCGATCCGTCTTCAAAAGCGGTTTTCTTATCACCTTGAATTTTCGGTTGAAAAGAATTCTTCACTCTCTTAAAGGGCTTTTTGAGTGATTCTTTGAACACTAACTTGGTCGAATTTTTGCATGTAGATATGGCAATCCAACTTTCATCGACTGTGCTGTAGATGTTAATTTCTGATTTGTTTAATCTTCTTTGTATTTGAGATCAGTAGAGCACAATTGCTTTCATTGAATATATTCATCAGCAACTGAAAGAGTAAGAAAACAGTCAGCGACTGTAAAAATGAGTGTCAGATTTGTTTGATGACAAGAGCATGACATGTTTATAAGGGCTTAAAGCATTTGGTACAAAAAAACGACTTGAGGATCGAAAATACAATGATCAAAGGTTCGAAACCTTTGCCTAACTTAACAAGCCTTGAATCAATTGTTGGATCTAAGATCAAAGTATTGAGCTAATCAAATTATATGAACAAACAGATTAATCAAATTACTAACAAAAAATTGTTAAAATTGAATTAAACATTTTACAATTGTTTTTATTTATTTAAATTATTTTCCAATTCAAAATGGAGCAAATCCAAAAATTTAATTATTGAATTATAGAATAGTGCAACGTGATAAACAAATTCTCGCGTGATAACTTTGCTTGATACTAAAAAGAGTAACATGACAAGTGTCGTTCAAGAGATAAACTAAATCACTCATACTTGAGATAATTATGATTACGTAACACGTAAGTGGATTAAGCCGTAAAAATTGATTTGGTTTAAGCTATTTTTAAAATAGTGATCAGATTAAAGACTAATAGCAAATCATACTTGAATCACGTTATCAAGCACAAATGAACTTTAAGACAATTGGATGTCAATTTTCGCATCAAGTATCAGATGGCGGCTTACTTTCTTAAGACAAGTAGCAGTGCATCGTTATCTGAAAATAGATGTTATCACTTTGGTATGTAATCTCACTTTGTGACCAATATAGATAATTGGACAAACGGAACTAGAGAATGTACCAAAGTTCGTAAGATTGACTTTGCCCCAGGCAAAACCAAGTAAAGAAGTTAGGTTCACTTTACTTCACTTTGATCTATTGAAATCTAATCTTGAATCTAAAGATTAAACTTTGTAAAATTTTGTCGTTAACATCTTTTGCTCCATTATCGATATGAGGTTGAGATTGATTTTGATCCAGTTGTTAATTACTATTTAAGCAAATGTCAAATTAAGGCAAATATCATCAATCGTAAATTCTTACAATTTCAATCCAGAAAATTCCTTAAAATGCTCAAATACATTTGCCTTGCAATACTTTTGGCAACGGTTGCGGTAGGAAATGAAGTGTTGTTTAAGGATTGTGGTAAGTATTTTGATTAACATTACAATCAAAACGTTTACCTATCTTTTCCTCAGGTCATCACGAAGTGATCAAACTCGACATTGACCAATGCGGCGGCGAGGTGTGCATCATCCACAAAGGCAAACCGCTGAACCTGGACGCAGAATTTGTTGCAAATCAAAACACAACTCACGTTCAAGTTCACCTAACCGCCAAATTGTCTGGACTCGAGTTACCAATTCCCGGTGTGGACACAAACGGCTGCAAGTACATCAACTGTCCACTGGTCGCGGGTGCACACTACAACTTTACCTATCACTTGAATGTGCCCAAAATCGTGCCCGACATCACTGCAGATGTTGGTGCGAGAATTACTGGTGATCATGGACTGCTCGCATGTCTTACACTGAAAGGGGCTATTAAAAATTAAAGTGGGTTTGTAAATTCAATGTTTTTTAAATTTAAAGTTTATAAATTCAGTGTGAAATTCTTGCTAAATATGGTTAATTTTAAAAATAAATCATTTAATTAAATTTTAAGAGTTTTTTCCTATATTAGTTCATAATATCAAGATCAAACGACTCTTTTGACTCTACCAATATTTCTCGGTTTTCAGCATTTGATTTACGTAATTTGATCAAACCCAAATAGGAAAACGAACCAAGAATGGCGCCAATGTGAGGTCCAATAACACCAACTGCCAACCAGTGCCAGCCTTTTAAGTGACTAATCAAAAAAAGACAAATTATCATTTCAATTTCATTAAATAAAGAGAATCACGTACGAAAACACAATATTATGATAACCAAAGATAGTGAGGAATATTCTAGGGGCTATGTCACGTGCTTTTTCACAAAATAAATTGTTAATTAATTTTTCATTAATTATTAAAACAAATACCAGGATTTAGTGGAGCGCCACAGTTGTAGTTAAACGCTGCAATAATCGCAAATAGAGAAAAGCCAATTGCCAGGGCTTGAATAACGGGGAACGTTCGGAAACACGATTTATCCGTGATAAACAAAATTGTCAATGCCAACAATCCCGTGCCCAGCACTTGATCAATCACTGCTGGAACGATTGAAATGTACGGAGACGGAAATGTGACAAATATACTCGCGGTGGCTTCACTTGCTGTACCATGATGAGATTGCTTGTCATAACCTTTCATACTTTCAAAGTACAAAATGTATGTGATAACACTTGCCAGGAATGCACCAAGGTACTGGGCAGCAAAATAAACTGGAACTTTACGCCAGGAAAATTTGCGAATTGTACTAAGTGCCAGAGTGATTGCTGGGTTTAGGTGTGCGCCTAAACAAAGATGATATTTGAGTCATGTAATTCATAGAAATAAAAAAATATTTTACCTGAAATGGATCCACAGAAAAAGATTGCAATGAAAGCTCCAGCGCCAAATGAAATCGCTGGATAGAAGGCTGAGCCAATGTTGGGCAAAATTGATGAGGCACAGCCGCTTAGACCAAACAACTTCAAAAACAAACCAAATTTTGAAACCAAAAATTAATAAGAATTAAACTCAAAATCCAAACTCACCACAAGAATAAATGTGCCAATTAGTTCTGCCAAAAACTCTCTGAACAGATTATTCATGATGATAATTGATTTGATAATTTTAAAAACACTAAAATTAGACTGATTTTAGTCGAAAAAATAAAACATTTACAAAAAAAATTAATTTTAAATTAATTTAAAATTAATTTTTAATTCAATTTTTTAAATATGCACGTCGAGTTTTATTATCATGTATACAAGATGTGCCTAATTCGGAATGACATTTGGTATCACTATGTGTGTGGTTATATAATTACGATTGTTCAACCTTTATTTACACAGATTATCTCAGTTCAATCTCAAACACAAATGTCATAAGCGAAAACATATTGATATGGCTTGACACACAATCTATACTTGATATGAAAGCCATTTTGTACTCTCTCAGTTGGGAGTTACGGGAGTTTTCGAATTTTCGATTTTCGACGCCATCTATGAACACAAAATGCAGTTGTGTTTGCTCCCTTTTTCGATTTTGTCTGTCGAACGCTGTCTTGCGTATACGTGTCTTTATGTGTGAATGTATGTTTTCTCTTTTTCTACTTCTCAAACTACGATTTCTCTCAACGTGAATTTCCTTCAACTCACTTTGTGATATCTTCTAAATGTCGTACCCAGCTATGGTCACCCTGCCGGATTTGCCTCTTCTCAACATCCTCAAACGCCTTCCTCTGTACGATCTTGTTTACGGGGCTCGACAGACTTGTTCCCGTTTTCGTGTCTTAGCACCGACCGAGTTGGCCCGTCGACGTACTCTGGTGCTCACTCACGGCGATGATCAAGACAAATCGCTGAATTCACTTCGAGAGGATAAGCTACATTGTGGCCAGTTACTTCAACTTGTTCAACGGGAGGATGGATCGCCTGTGGTACAGCTGCCCACACTGGAGCGGTACAAATTCGATTTTGTCCCACTCGAAACCGCCGTTCATGGAGCAGCCCTGATGAGTGCCCTTCCTGGAATAACTCACCTGACCGTGTCGTACAGCAGCATTTCGCCCGTATTCATGAACCGTGTCATTCGCATGCTCATCCACTGGTCGGACAGTCTGGTCTCATTGACCATCTACCTTAAAGATTATCACTCTCGATTTGGCTATGTCATTGTTTTGCCTGTGTTTGAAGCGATCAATCGACTCAACTCACTACGCCACCTCAAGATTGGTCTGCCTTACTGTGAGTGTGTGCATGCATAATTGTGTGGCAAATTGTAATCATTTTTATCCCTATAGTTGTTCCTATGACGGGCGTCCATCCGACTCCAAATCTCCACTTTGTCTCTCAACTCTCAACACTCTGCGTTAAAGATGGCATCGAGCCGGAATTGTTTTTCGAATCATTGGCCCAATTTGGCACTGCAAATGTCAATCTACGCAAAGTTTGCTATCATGTTGGTGTTTGTGCGGATACTTTTCCCCAAATGTTACAGTTCGGTTTGGATCATCCACGACTGGCCACCTGCTTCACCGCTCTCTCAGTTTATGTCTTTTGTGATACGTGGTGGAACGAACAGAGCGTTCAAAGGATGGACCGTCTCTGTACTCGATTCGCCTCGCTCACCACACTCGAACTCGACATGGAACCAACTGCCATGGCTGGGCTGGCTCAACAGTTGCGCCGTCTGCCGCACTTGGTCACTTTGAAACTGAACATTGAAAGACATGATAATGATGATGGCGAGCCCGGATATGCTCATGGTTGGCCTATTTTGGATGAATATCTTCCTCCGCCCGATGACGCTCTGCTGGTTGGCTCTGTTCGGGTGCTTCAACTCGCCTTGAAAACCGCCTCACACCGAAACCTAGCCGCCATTCGAATTGCGCACTACTTTCCCAACATTCAAGTGCTCCATGTGACGCAATTTTCTGGCTACTGTTACGACTGCACTCCTGATGCACATGGTACTCTCGATTTCACCATTTATCACTGCCTTCTCCGGTCTTTGCAACCATTTCGTGTTTGTGCTCACCTGCGCACCATCGTGTACAACCCTCGACTTAGCAGAGAATTGAGCAGTATTACTCCACAGCAATTGCCACTCAATTTAGATTAGATTTTGAATATTTTGTGTGTTATTTTGTATTTTATTAATAAACTTTTGCCTTTATGAATAATTATTGCTCTCATTTGTTGTTTGTATGTTTGCCCTTTGAATAGATTCTTTGCTCTGTATGTGTCACCAGATGTCACCGGTCATTTCTCAAAATGCCAGACAAATCTTCCTTCAAACTGCAAAATTTAAGATGATTTCAGTATTTGTCTAGTCAATTCTCAATTTGACTAGTCATTTCGAGATCTGGAAAACTGCACCCTGCAGAGTAAATTTTCTATAGAAAGTTTCGTGATTTGTCTAGTCAATTCTCAATTTGACTAGTCATTTCAGGAAACTATAAATTCAACCTGTCAAAGTAAATAAGTCAAAATCGCTAAAGAATTTAATAAGAGATTTTTATTTTGATTAATTTTGATTAAATTATTGTTTTTTAATTCATGATCTAATAAACTTTAAATAAAACAACTAGAAACATCATTTGGTTTATATTTTGTGCATAAAATGAGAAGCGAAAATTTTACATCGTTTCTTTAATTTGCTCTGCTGCGGAGTGCATTTTGTCATATCTCGAAATGACTAGTCAAATTAAAAATTGACTAAGCAAATACCGAAATTACCTTGAATTAGACAATTTCGCAGATTGACGAACTACAAAGTTAGTAAAACCTCAAAATGACGAATTCTCAAATACCCTGTGACATCTTCACCAATTTAGACTTGATCGTTTATTTCAACTTTATTTTATTTTTAGATGTTTACAAATACATGCTTAGTAATACTAACAAACATTGAAAGAGAGTGTAAAAGGCGCCAACATTGATTAGTAGCGCCATCTATGTACACAAAATGCAGTTGTTTTTGTTCCCTTTTCGATTGTGTTTGTCGAACGCTGCTGCTGTCTTGCGTATACGTGTCTTTATATGTGTGAATGTATGTTTTGTCCTTTTTCTATTTCTCAAACTACGACTTCTCTTCGTGAATTTTCTTCAACTCTCGTGTGATATCCTCAAAATGTCGTACCCAGCAATCGCCACCCTGCCAGATGTGCCTCTCCTCAACATCCTCAAACGCCTCCCACTGTACGATCTTGTTTACGGGGCACGACAGACCTGTGCCCGCATGCGAGCTTTAGCTCCGATCGAGTTGGCCCGCCGTCGCAATTTGGTGCTCTCTCACGGTGGCGATGATCGAGACCGTTCGTTGATGGCGCTTCGAGACGACAAACCACATTTTGGCCATTTGCTTCAACATGTTCGTCGGGAGGATGGATCTCCGATGGTACGACTGCCCGACCTGGCGCAATTCAAATTTGAGTTTGTCCCGCTCGAAACTGCAGTTCAAGGCGCGACACTGATGAACGCTCTTCCCCGGCTCACTCACTTGACTGTTGAGTACAGCAACATTTCGCCCGTATTCATGAATCGGCTTAATCGTATGCTCAACCATTGGTCTGGCACTTTGATTTCGTTAAAGCTTTCTCTCAGAGATATATCTCAATTTGATTCGCTCAACGACTTGCGAGTGATTGAGTCTATCAATGGACTCAACTCTCTGCGACATCTTAAGATTTGCTTGACTAAGTGTGAGTATGTGGATCCATAATTGTCTTTATTAACCATTTCCACCCTTAGGGGATAATGTTATGCCATTCAACCCGAATACAAACCTTGAGTTTATCGCTCGTTTGTCTACTTTGTGTGTTCAAGGCATGGCTTTCACGAATGAATGGTTTTTTGCTTCCCTGGCTCAGTATGGCACGGCTAATCTGAATCTACGCGAAGTGTGTTATCATCATAATGGTAACTATGGTGGCTATAATCCTCGAATGTTGCAGTTCGGATTGGACAATCCCCGACTGGCCGCCTGTTTCACCTTCCTCTCTACGGATGTATTTCTTCAATGGTGGTGGGGCGACGAGAGCATCCAGACAATGCAGCGCCTGTGTGTTCGTTTCAGCTCGCTTACCACACTCCAACTCGAGATGGAACCATCCGCAATGGAAGGTTTGGCTCAACAGTTGCGTCGTCTGCAACATTTGGTCACTTTGAGCCTGTTTGTCAGTCGACTTGAAGAACACAATGACGCTAATGATCGTGATGCGGGATTTGTTCATGGCTGGCCCGTGTTGGACCCAAATCCTCCCCCGATCGATGCCGCTCTGCTTGTTCACTCGGTTCAGTTGCTTCAACTATCCCTGTCAACTGAGTCACACGAGAACCTGGCCGCAATTCGAATTGCTCACTACTTTCCCAACATTCAACTGCTCAGTGTGACCCAGTTTGGTGACAACTGTCGAATCTGCACTCCTGAGGCTCATCCTCATGATTTCACCATTTATCGCTGTCGTCGCCAAGCTTTGCAGCCATTTCGAGCCTGCGCTCACCTGCGTACCATCGAGTACAATTGCCCCGGACTTGGTAGTGAATTGGAGCAAATTACTCCTCAGCAATTGCCACTCAATTTAGATTAGAATTTTGTGTGTCATTCTGTATTCTAATAATAAAATTTTGCCTTTATGGATTAATTGTTGCTCTCATTTGTTGTTTATATGTTTGCCTTTTGAATATGCGATTTTACGGACATTAAATGAAAAGGCTAATTAACATTTAAAGAAAGTGTTAAAGGCGCAAATTATTTTCTTTGTTTCTGAAAAATGTCAAACATTAATAAATCATAATAATGATTTTAATTGAATTTTTACGAGTTTTTCTTGATTTAAAAAAATTCAGGAACAAACGATTCTTCTGGCTCTTCCAACTTTTCTTTGTTCTCAGCATGCGATTTACGCATTTTGACCAAACCCAAATACGAGAACGAACCAAGGATAGCACCAATGTGAGGTCCAATTACACCAACTGCCAGCCAGTACCAACCTTTCAAGGGTCTAAATAAAAAAAAGTCAATCATGAATTTTTTTATTAAAAATAAAAATCACTTACGAAAAGACAATATTGTGGTAACCGTGTATGGCGAGGAATATTCGAGGTGACAGGTCACGTGCTTTTTGGAATATAAAATTTAATAATTAGCATTTAAAAAACTGATTAATTCACAAATACCAGGATTAAGTGGTGCGCCACAGTTGTAGTTGAACCCTGCTATAATTGCAAAAAGTGAAAGCTCAATAGCCAGAGCTTGAATAGCCGGCAGCGTTCTGAAACACGTTCCGTCCGTGATGAATAGAATTGCGAATGCCAACAAACCCGTGCCCACAACTTGATCAATAACTGCGGGGGCGATAGAAATGTACGGAGATGGAAATGTGACAAAAATGGACGCGGTTTCTTCACTTGCTGTACCATGATGATATTGCTTATCATAACCTTTCATACTTTCAAAGTACAAAATGTAGGTGATACCACTTGCTAGGAATGCACCAAGGTATTGGGCGGCAAGGTAAACTGGTACTTTTCGCCAAGAAAATTTGCGAATTGTACAAAGTGCCAGAGTGATTGCTGGGTTAAGGTACGCACCTAAATAGTAGATAATGCTTCAGTTACGTTATTTATGAAAAGATACCTTTTACCAGAAATGGATCCACAGAAAAAGATTGCAATGAACGCACCAGCGCCAAATGAAATCGCCGGATAGAAAGCTGAGCCAATGTTGGGCAAAACTGAAGAGGCACAGCCACTCAGACCAAATAACTTTATAAAATAAATCGAATTTTGAAAATTAAAAAATTAAAGAAAGAATTAATCAAAACTCACCACAAGAATAAATGTCCCGATCAGTTCTGCCAAGAACTCTCTGATTAGATTATGCATGATGATTTATTTTATAACTAGTATTAAGTGACGCCATTGGCGTAAAGTCGGAGCGGGAGTATTGCGGACACCCATTCCTACAATCTCACAATTGCCCGTTTTCAAATCACAATGGAGATATTGAGCAAGTTTGATATCGATGAATTCAGCTTCGTTGAAATGCAAAGAATCTATATTCCAATTGCGTGATTTTGATGTTCACATGTGTTGTGCACTGTACACGTTGACATGAGTCAACTCATTTATTGTTGCTAGTTACGATGAGTTAACTGTTAACTGTTGATTATAAAGTGTCTCAATGATTAAGTTTTTGTTGCTAATGCATCGAGCTTTTTTACTTTATATATTGACAAAATTGTACTTTGGCATTGGTTGTGCGTTAACAAAAAATGCATTGCTGTATTTGATCAAAGAAAAAGACCTTCTCTTAGTGGCTCTAATGATCAGATCCAATAAATCTCACAAATGTTCTCACATTGTCTTGTGATTTAAGCTTTTGTAAAATATCTAATGTCGAATTCCTTCAACACCTTGAACCAATTTATATCTGTAGTGTTGTTTTCATTTTAAAAATGCGTTCAAGGGTAAATGATTTAAAACGTGCTGCTCATCTGGTCTAGGATTGCACACTTTGTATTGCATGTATTGTGGTCAAATGTTACTAATATTACAACTAAAAAGGTTATCAGAATGAAAATTATGATTAAATGTTTATTTTAGCAAAATTTAAACAATAGATTCTAAATTTAATCCATTTTGACATTGCAATTTGTCGTGGTGTTTTTGTCAGTCATCTATGAGTCATTACATTGAGTCACACACACGCGTAAACTCATCTCTCAATACATTTTTACTTAAAATATCACTAATTATTTTTTATCTCTGGTGACCTTTGGCCTTATGTGCCCAAAATCTAATCAGTTCGTCTACACCCAGACCAGAATTTTTGGTAAAATTTGCAGGGCCATCCATTGAGTGGTGTAGGCTCTATCCTGCTGACAAGCCTTTTCCTATCAAGCGGCGCCAGAGGAGTCGATCACTCACAAACTCAAACCCTCGCTTCGCTCGGGCTTGAGTTTGTTCGTTCGCTCCTCCAATTAATTGAACACAAAAATATTAGACTGACTTGTTAATTAGAAATATAAACAATTTTCCAAAAAGTGAAATATTATTTTAAGTTCAATTTTAATTAAATGTTTTTAAATGTGCACCATCGTCATCTGTAGTTGTGCCTGATTTGGAATGGTATCTATGTAACATCATGTGAGCAATATAATTGTTCATTCATTATTTACGTAGCTTATCTCACCTCTATCTATAATATTTTCCCATTGTTCTAAGCTAAGATATGATAAAGAAACACAATCAATTTTATTTTATATTATGAACGCCTTTTATATTTCTCAGTAGGCGTTAACTTATGCGCACAAATACTGCACTTCAAATAGAGGAGTAGACTATAGACTTTATAAAGAGAAATTTATCGAATTGGTTTGATAATTTATTATATTGCATTAAACAAGCACAAAAACAAAAGTCAATCAAAAAAATTCTAGATAATGCTTTACTAACTAAGTAAACGGTAGTAAAATGGCATATGAATAAAAAATATTTCCAGGTAATCCTGCACTTGCTCCTAGAAAATTTCTGCGTTAGGTTTTAGTAAGTAAATCGAATCGGTGGAAGACAATCTCCACTTCTGCAAAAAAAATCCCGTTCCATGCGTCTCCGAATTACCAAGCCTGGAGCTACCACCACTGTACCATCCTTCCGTGTCGCTTTATTCCATCTGGCAAATTCCCTTGAGGCTGCATGATAATCACGTGCCTTAATCAGACGGCCAATTGTGGATTTTTTCGTGTCGGTCAAACTATGACAACCCGCGTTGAAAGTGAATGAAACCAGTGCAGAAAATTGATAATCATTCAGGTAGGGGGCAAAGTCGTTGACACATTTTTCAAAAACAAGCAAATCAGAAAAAAGAATGATCTCAGCTTCTGTCTCATTTATTGGCGCTATTATATTGTCGCAATTTTGACTCTTACACTTGTGTCCATAGCCAATTGTCCTATGACCCTGCAAGCACAAAAAATAAAAATGTAAACATATAGACCAATAGACGAGTTTACTTACAACAAGGTCCGGATAGATATCTGCTTTAAATGATTCCTTCTCTTTGATAAATTCCAAGACTTCGCTATTGATTTTGCGAGCATCCACAATTCCGAGAGCAAAAATTGCCAAAATCAAAACAATGATTTTCTTCATTTTGAAGCTTGTTTTTTGTTCAAGTAAAGCTGCTTTCTATGTTTTATATACAATTTTGCGTTTGCATAGTTACATACAAAGCATTTGTATTAGGTACATAAAAATGTTGCTTGCATTGCTTTACAAGTAAGCAACATAATTTTCGCATGATTTATTTTTTATGTGTCCAATATGATAACACACAATGTCTGCTAATGATAATGAACAAACTCTGCATTGTTTTTATGTCAAGATGTTTGTTGACAAGAGATTTCCAGGAATTTGTTGCCATTTGATGAAAGGACACATATTGCAATAATTGTGAACAATTGTGATTAGAATGCCTAACTGAAGATTAAATAATATCTCTGAGATTGGTGCCTCACATGTCACGAGGCTCATACATGTAAAAAATAATGTTAATTTATGCTTCAGTTTGCAAGCACCTAATTTATCATCTCTTCGATATATATACGAACTATAGTTCACTTTGAGCGTGAGAACGCAAAAAATTGTTGATATACTTAATTCCTGGAAAAATTATGATAGATCAAATAGATAATTCAGGCGCCTCTTATGCTTTTAAATGTACAAACGCAAAAGTGTCTGTGTGTGTCATTTTGTGTAATCTAAATCAAATTGATAACTGTAGCGAACATATTTTGGTGTTGCTCTTGTACACACATTAAATAGTTTACCAAATCAAGCCGAAAACAAATGTTATCACTGTTTTTTGTGTGCTTCGAAAATATCGCTGATTTGTTTTTGATCAATAAACGTTTTGACAGCTGAATTTTAAATTGTTCATTCAATTTTGCACAACAACATTACAAAATTTTCAAAAATTTAGATCATCATTTAATCAAAAATGTCAATTTTGACAGATATACCATTCAAAATTAGCACAATTATAAGTTAATTTTAAAAACAAAATTTATTCATATAATAAAAATTCAAATGAAAACTTTAACAACAATAAATAAAATCAAACTCGCTCCAACATAGCGAGCTAAGAGCGTAAATAAATATTCAGGGTAAATGTCCAGTGGATAGATCATCAAAAGAACATTGAAGCTCACTTGAACTAGACTTGTGGCCAACTGAAAGGCCGTGTTGATGCTGTCGGTCAATGTGAATCGGTGTTCCACCATGGCTAGGATTGCGCCCTCCATAGCCGAGAATCCGTAGCCAAGGATTGCAGATCCAACGTATGAGGCTTTGCTGGAAAAAGTATAGAACCAGATAACCTGTCACAATAATGACAAAGTGATAGGCGAGGATGCAGTCGGGTGAGACAAACAAGGAGAGAGCGGCGGTGAATAGCGGTCCAAGTGTTAGTAAGGCTGAGAAAGTTCCGTACACTTGATTGGCCACTTCGCCCGACAGGTGAATCGGCAGGAATTGCCACATTTCGGTTGCGTACTCGGCGTAACCGTCCTCTGCTGCACTGTAGATGGCCAGAAAGAGACAACAGAGCGATAGTATCACCATATTACGTCGGCTTGAGATTGGCTTTTCAACTGGTTCCGGTTTAGGCTCGCAGTTGAGATTGTCGAGGCAGATTTGGTCGTTGTTGTTGACCTCCGAATAGTGGTATTCGTCCAAGGAGCGCTTGTATTTGTACGGCTTGACAAAATACAGAACTAGTAGGACGAATGAGGCCAATGCTTGAACGAGTCCAGCGATGCCAAACGGTACCATCAGTGCGTGCATACGTTCGTAAGTGCTGACCTTTGCTTCACCGAGCACAAATCTTGATGCAATCAAAGGGGCCGCAATTGCTCCAAGTCCTTGGACAAACTGGTTCGTCTGTAGGATTGCGTTAACATGCCTGGGCCACATCTGCGTAAACCATATCGTAACGGAACTGTTGTACACTCCAACGCATACGCCGTTTATGAATAAGCAAACGTAGATGGTTGTGAGTGGAGCGTAGTACGGTATCAGAGCTGTCGTAAGGGCCAGAACGAGCGCGAATAGTGCCATTGTCAGTTGTCGGTTAATTCTTCCATAGAACAAGCCAGACAGTGTTCCAAGAAAGGTTCCTCCCGTGATAGAGGTGCAAATCATCGTGAGTGTATACTGATCTACTTCGTAGAGGTTCTTGAGATCAGTGAGGCAGGAGTTGAACATCGTTACACAAAGCCCAAAGGCAAATGTGTTCAGTAGCAGAGTTGCGGTGTAAACGATGTTGGAAAGCGTGATTCGAGACATTTTGAGCATTGAATGGAATAGTCAATAGTCAGAAGTGAGAATCGAAAGTGCAAGTGACACTGGGTCTCAAGGCTGCTTCCCAATTCAACTACCGTCTTTTACGGTAGATAAGTCGCGCCTTTAGATAAGTCGCAGCGAGCTATTTTTCGAGTTTCAATGTTCCTAGATAAGTCGCGCCTATAGATAAGTCGCACTAAAGGTAAATTTGTCTCGCAGGGGCTAAAATAGGCCCAGGTAATGCCTTTAACTGCACATTTGCAATACTTTAAATTAAGAACTTCTTATAAAAAATATTATTGTATAAGTCGCACCTTTAGATAAGTCGCAGAAAACGAAAATTTTGTATTCAGGGTGCGACTTATCTACCGTAAAAGACGGTAGTTAAATCCCCATTGTTGGTTCTTGAATCAAAGTGTTGGGCAACTGAATTAAATTGAATTTTAAATTGAACAAGGAACCAATCAAATACATCAAATTAGCCATTTAATTGAGAATTGTTAAGCAAATTGTTGTTTCTGTCAATGGTGTTGGTCGTTTTGATTCTTCATATTTGAAAAAATGATATTCACAATAAAATATCCATTTATTTTTAACCAAAAATAATTCAAAATTGAATGTTTTACAATAATAAATAAAATCAAGTTTTATCTGCATGTAGCTGACTCTACCATCATTTTTATGAACGGTATTTAATTGTCTTCTTTTAATCCATTGAATTGGAGGCGTTTTGCGAGTACCATCAATTGTAGACATCTATGTTTCAAATTATAATTTCTTGAGAAAATTGCAATCCTTTCTTTATCATTCGCTCCCGTTTTGAGACAATTCCATTTATTTGTGAATTTACAAATATTTTATTTTCTTTGAATTTTCGATGGAACAGTGCCGGCCAATTGAGTTTCTTTAAATTGAGTTTCTTTTTGTTGATTTATTTGTTCCATATAGTTCGAACAGTGTTCTGAGGAATGTTCCACTCTAGGTTGAGTTCAATTTCAGAATTGTCATATCCACTTCGTAAAGGCATTTGAGATCAGTGAGTTAGGTAGACAGATAACCTAATAGATGGAAAATAAATCAAATCGCTCAAAAACACAATTGACAATTAATATCATTTTACTGTTTAACATTATTTTTGCAATTTTTATCTCGAATCTAATATTGTCATTGGGAATATGGAATCGCAAACAAATTTGAAAGTTATAATATTTATTTCTTTAAAATAATTCTGATTCTTAAGATTCTAAGAATATTTCTTTTTAATTATTAATTAATTTTCTTATTTCATGTTCTTTTGTTTGGATATTGACGTGTTGTGAATTGAATTGTGAATTCCAATTCCAAAAAGCAAAATTTTCTTAAAGATCGAATTCTTCATTTTCTAATTTGAAATTTCAAATAGCCATTTTCCTATTTCTATAAGCGATTTATCGCTTGATTTGGTCATAGTTTTGAGAAAGATTTGAAGTATAACCTGTGCCTCTGTCCAAAAGTTCTGTTCTCCAATCTTTGTGCAAGTGCCTACTACCAACTACTACTACCAACTACCTTAACGGATGGATTGGGATAGACCAAGACGCTCTTCGCGGATTTCAGGCAAGTCGATACGACAAGTCAAGAAAATACGGCGCCCAACCAAACGGCCAAAGACCACGACTGGGAATGTGATGGGACGGGTGGCGGCCAAGAGAGGTACTGAGAAGATGCCTTGTTCGAAAAGATTACGAAAGATGAGAGAACCTTTGTACCACGGTAAACAACCTTCGAATCTCTCAAGTAGATCGTTGCTTTCTATGTGTACGACTCCAACTACACCAACGTGGCCTAACACGGTGATCAAGACCCGAGGCGATTTACCAGCACAAGTACCAGCACAAGTACCAGCACAAGTACCAGCACAAGTACCAGAACAAGTACCAGCACAAGTACCAGCACAAGTACCAGCACAAGTACCAGCACAAGTACCAGCACAAGTACCAGCACAAGTACCAGCACAAGTACCAGCACAAGTACCAGCACAAGTACCAGCACAAGTACCAGAACAAGTCACTTATCAACCACCAAATGTCGCATCTGGTGGGAGTGCACCGTATGATAGGACTCTGGTCGGTTCTGAACAGTTTACTAATCCGTACCTACTGCCCGATGATCGAAGCAGTCAAGAGCAGGTGGAGACGACGCCAAGTTGCACCAGCAACCCAATCGAACCAGTCCAGTCATCGCCGCAGCCTATGGCCATAACCCCGATGTCCGACCTGCCCGAGACTTCCATCAACACTCATAGCAACATTACCGTCACTTATCAACCACCAAATGTCGCATCTGGTGGGAGTGCACCGTATGATAGGACTCTGGTCGGTTCTGAACAGTTTACTAATCCGTACCTACTGCCCGATGATCGAAGCAGTCAAGAGCAGGTGGAGACGACGCCAAGTTGCACCAGCAACCCAATCGAACCAGTCAATTCATCGCCGGAACCTATGGCTCAACCTCAACCTCAACCATACGGTGCTAGTGGTAGTCCATTCATGAACTACAAATGGCACTACTGCGTTTGCGGAATGACCCTACGACATTGGGATCACACATTCAATCCTTGCCTCTATTGTGGCAAATGAACATTGAAGTTCAATAAATTATAATTTATTATTATTTTGAATGTTTTCGATGAGTTCATTTATGGGTCATTCGTATATGTGAGTCGTATAACCAAAGTTGTACCAACAGCGATCGCACCAACACGCATTCCAGTTGAGTTACCAGGGTCACAAACTTGCTCATCACTGTCGAGCTGGTATTCATCTTTACAAACACAATGATCAACTTTTCCTTAATGTTCACGACCACCTTCATATGAATATTCAGACAATATATAATAATAGTTGAATAAAATGGTTGCAAAAACAGGTTGCGAAACAAATGGCTGAAACAGTTTTAATTGCAACACACAAAACTGGCCAATAAAAATTCATTTAATTTGAAATAAAAACTGCAGTAGGAAATATATGACTCAAGAATATAAAATCATAAAACGTTGTAAACATAAATTGATAAAAACATGCATTAGATAATCTAATTTGGATTTTAAATAATTAAATTGCAATTAAGATTTGCATAAAAACAAATCATGATTTACTGTAGGGATCCAATGACGAGGAAATCCAAAATGTCCACCTGTGACAGATAAATTGGTGTAAAATGACTTTTCTTAATGTGTGCAATGGTTGTGTTTATTGACGAACTGGAATAGTCACAGTCTTGCCATCGGCATTGGTACGGTTTGCAGAAATGATTCAAATTTTTAAAACAGGATACAACTTAACGTGCCCAACCTACATTGTAAGACCTAGAATAAAAATGTAGGGAGATTATCAAATTAAATGATGTATTAAAAATTCAATAATCTAAAACAGTTTTATTTATTGAAATAATTGTTTCAAGACCCTTAAATGCAGGTAAAAAAGAACTAACCATGCCTGAATAATTGATTTTCATTGTAATTAACATTTTTCGTTCAGTAAGAGTCTTAAGTGTTTTTTCCTCATCAAATCTCCAATTTAGGTCTCCAAGTAAATAATGCACATTGGTCACTATTTAAAAAAAATAGTTAATGAAATGAAAGATAGAAAGTAACAAATCAAAACTTACTCGTTTTTTAGGGATGCAATTTTAATCTTGAATAAATGACCAAGTTGATTGATGAGAAGACTTTTTATGTAGTTTTAAATATTTTTTTTTGAATGTCGGATGTTTGAATATGTTACATAATGAAAGTTATGAAATAAAGTTGTATAGCTAAACTAAAATGCACTAAAAATGTTATATTTTGTGTTATTGTTTATTTTTTGTAGTGTTTTATAGATTTGATAAGTGATTTTGTAAAAAATATTCAGTATTTCTGTGTGCACAAAGAAAATAATTTCAATTGTCATCGAAAAAGCCTTTCAGTTTCAAGATTGGTAAAATTTGTGAACTCAAATTGGCAATTCGTACACTTTGTTCTTGGGCTGGAGATAAAAACATTGCATGATTTGCCAAAGAATTGTTTTTGCCCCAAAGCATTCCCGCAATTAATTGTCCAAACACTAAGCTTCCATTAGTATCAAAAGACTTTGCTACAGAATTGTTAAATCTAGTGTTATCACTAGTGTTGTAGTCAATTCCATTGAGGTCCACCGAAAATGCTGATTGAAAATCGCAAATTGTCTCAATTGTTTTCACATACAAATGTTTTATCTGATCAACGAAAGAACTTGCTCGTGTTGCGCTACTTGTTAATGGCGGAACATTGAATGTATCATCTAAATCATTAGCAGGGATTGTGTGATTTTCAACAAATCTTTTCGTTCGACTATTTGAAGCATTGGAAAGTTGATTATCAAAAAAGTGTGATCCAAATTGTTCATCATCATCATCATCTATGGTGTCATCTACTTTATAGTAATGAGCAACATTTAAATGTGGAAAACTGTTTCCATTCCTCTGAACATAACTTCCACGTCCAATCAATTGCAAATCAACTTTATCACCAAACATACTCAATTCACCGAAGAATGCAGTTTCTGTGAGATTGACCAGTTTCACCCTCCACATTGCATACGGACTTAGCATTAAATTGCCACTCACAATTTTGCTGTAAACTGCATTCGTGTGAATTGGCACTCCACTTTGGGCATCTTTCTCGAAAGAGTACTGCATAGTTTGACTTTCACTGCTAATCACATAGTACTGGCCATTGTAACGGTAATATGAATTGCCCAAATGGGTTGATTCCATCTTGAAGCTTTTGAGTTTGCGATCCAGTTCAGTTTGAGCAGTTGCATTTGATGATTTAAAGACAAACTCAATTAGATTGAACTTGATTGCATCTTTATCGTGTTCACTCTGGCGCGCATCAGCCTTGAGCATCACTTCATGTCCGGATAGTAATCGTGAAATTGTGTATTCGTGATGTGAATTTTTCCAAGTGAAAAAAGGTTTTGTCGAAACGTGGTCACTGTCAAACCAGCCACTGTGGGAGTACTTGTCAATTGACCAAATAGTTGTACGATGTTCACGAATTTTGAAAGTAATTTTAACGATTTGGTCAATCGCTTTTGCGGCAAAGGTTTTAATATCGGAGCCATTAGAGATTTTTTGTTGGTTCAGAATGAAACTTTCATTTTGTAAATAAAACTGAGCATACGGAAAAACCAGCTGTTTCACTGCGCCCAGTATTGTTTGATAGTGCTTCAGAACAATATTAGATCGAATCGTGATTTCCAAATTGTTGAGTGCACTCGAAAGCACAGGATCGGTCACCTCTAGGGCACTAAAAGTTGGTTGATTTATTTTTGCTAAATATTTTCCAAAATGTTGCTGCTCTTGATAGTTCTGAATGCGATCATAGATGTTGGTCACAGTTGTATAATCTCATCGAACTTTTCAATACAACGTGCCAGATCGTCCTCCACTGCAAAGCCTTTGGTGAGCTTTCTAATCTCTAGTTTGACGTCCTTTAGTGTGCTCTGAACTTGCCATTTAGTAACATCTAGAACCACTTTTGATTTAGTGTTTAGTTTGCTTTCATATTCTCGAAGAAATACATGAACACTTTGTAGCATTGGCGCAATTGTTGTGTGAATACGCTTTTCGTGTTGTTTGAGCATGCGAAAAGAATCTTTTGCCTCACTGACCGCGATACTGATTGTTTCGAGTTCTGGTGGGTTATCTTTGTATTTAGTAAACAAATCCATTCCAACCGAAGCGACTGACTGAACAGCGCTAGCTTTCGTCAAAGCTAATTTGGCTTTTGGATTGGAAATTTTGCGAACTTTGAAACGCTTTTCGGCTGTTTGAATCTCTTGATTCAATTTTGTGTCCAGCATGTCCACCTTTTCATATACCTGACCTATATTGTCGTTACTTTGGGATTTTGTCAACTCTATCTTGATTCGTGTTAAACGCTTTGAAGTGTTGCCCAATTCGGGGTGCTGCTTCAAGTCTTGAGATATTTCATCTAATTTCCTATTTAAATCTGCTGCCTTTTGGTACTGCGCATTGATGAGTTTATCATTTATCATGTTCCAATCATGCTGAACACTTTGAGGCAATGCTAGTGGCGCCACTTGTTCAGGCTGTTCATTTCCAACAATAAAGCCTTCACTTATTTGTAGCGCAGCTCCTGCTGCAACTCCAATTGCAAAACCTGCAGGCCCTAGAAAACTTACTGCGACACAGGCCACTTTCAAAAGTAGAAATATTTTTTTCGTCACTAATTCACATTTCAAATTTTTCTTTAAATCGGCAAGATTTTGTTGATTTTGTACACTTTGTTGTTGCAGCGCAAGTGTTTGCCTAATAAGTGCCTCAATTCGTTTGTCAATCTCATCACCAATGGCCGCAATCTCAGGCATAATATGAGTGTCAATGATGGTTTTAGCCTCTTGAATTTTGCGTTCAATCTGGCCACTGTAATCCTTGTTCAACTGATTGATGTATTCAAACTTGTTTTGTCTATTCTGTATTTGATTAAGCGCTTCAATGTTTTTTTGCACCAAATTGAGATACTCATTTACGTCTACAATCAAGTTTGGAGCATCTGAATTTGTGGACTTTGAATTGGATAGTTTGGCCAGCGTTGCTGCATACAAATAGCCGAGAACTTTTTTTGGCTGACTCACCCCATTGGGAGAGTCTTGTAAACTTCTGGCGTGTTCGCCAATTCGGTTGAGCAGGGATTGATAACAAGATAAAAGAACATCTTTGTCTAGAAAAGCCGATTGCTTATCTAAGCCTTGTGACTCATCAATCAGGCCAAACGTATCATAAATTTTCGCTATATCTCCATCTGTATTCAGCCAATCGTGAAATTGTGCAAGTGAATATCTTTTGAAGCGATACTCAGTAGTGTTGAGATTTTCTCTAATGAAACATTTGTATTCATTCAAAATGTATTGTCGCTGTCGAATGCCAACCTGAAGTTTCGGATAAATCTGACCAACAACATTCTGGCCATCAGCTCCATTGAATGCATATTTTAATGAATAATTATTGTTTTTAATTCTTTTGACAAGAAGTTTATTGATCGAACCAATAAATGGATGTTGACACGCAAACATAATATCATCTCCATTCTTGCCATTTTGTGCTCCATTTCCACCAATGCCATTACTTCCAGCCAACCCTTTCTGGTTATATCTCTCCACGGCCGAATGATTGTGCATTCCAAATAGAAGAATTTCACCAGGATTGCCACCAATTCCTCCTGCTCCGCCATTTCCACCCGCTCCTCCTTCTCCACCCGGCTGGCCAATGAGCTTATAAACACAAGCCTTTTCACCGGTAGATATTTGCACAAAAGTCCACACAACAGTAGATTTTGTGCTTGGAAATGGACCAACTTGAGAGCTGGTTTCATTGGCAACACACGAAATTTGCTTACAATCAAAGTCTTCATACACCTCATCACCACACATGCCATCATATCCTTTTTGGCCGTCGCCTCCGCTTTGACCGGCAGCACCCCAGCCTCCATTGGCATAAATAGTCAAATTGGCTTCATTGTAGAGCTGTTGACCAATACCGAAAAAGCTTCCACCCGGCCCACCAGGTAAGCCTGGCATTCCATCAAATCCCTTATTTCCTGCCTGTTCGCCATCTTGTGCTTTTTGTGGGAGCTGCACATGCGCATTAGCTCCGTTTAAAATGATCACCCTATCACCAATAATTTGCCATTTTGGGGCAATTAAACTAATTTTCAATACATCGCCCAGTGCATTTATATCCACATCAATGAAGACAGTGTTTGTCGCGAAAACTATTACTGAGCTCAATTTCACGTCACTCGAGCATAGATTTGCAATTTGTCCAGTTGCTTGAATGATGAAATCACTAAATTTGACATAATCTCCTTTGATCACCAATTCAGCAGGATGAGGACAGTTAAGGTTCAATTTGTGCTTCAAAGTTACGTTTAAAACGTGATTCAATTCCTTCAAATGAGCGTCATTGATAATTTTCGAATCACAAACCAAATCAAGGCCAATTAGACTTAGTGGTTTAATTTTGTTGAAAAATTCTTTTACATTTTCTCGGGTAATGTTGAAACCTTGTGCTTTGCCCTCAGTTGACAAATCTTTCAAGTTTGCCACACTGTATCGAGTTGTGTCTCTCTGAATGTCATACTGTGATAGACGAGTATAGAGTTGGTTTAAAAACTTGTACCATGTGATTGAGTCGTAGATGTATTCGTCTATTTCATCAATTTGAGCTGCCAAAGCTTGGACAGTGTTGAACGACATTTTTTCGCTCAAAATCTGCACAAATGTTATATGTTTGCCAAAATAATAAAGTCGTGATGCCAGTGTCTTGACTTTGCCTGTTTCCAGCTGCAGTTTGACTAAACTTTTATGAAGCTCGAGCGCAAACTCTTGTGGACTGGTTGTTTTGTTAACCATCTTTCGCATCTCGAGCACCGCCTCATGCTTGTTCTCCAATTTAAGAGGTAATATTTGAATTTCGAGTTTAAGCATTTTCTTGTGCAAATTTTGCTTAATTTCGTGCACCAACTCACCAACAGTAGAATTGATTTTCATTGCAATCGTTCGGTCGGCATTGTCGATATCAATTTGAATGCGCTCGTTTGTGTTCACAATTGAAACCAAAAGATTTTGCATCAAACTTGTCCATGGTCGAGTTGCAAGTTTAGTGTTACTGACTGCTTGTAGAAAGTCGAAATAGTCTCCTTGATTGGAAATACGCTCAAAATTGTCTTTGCATGTTGCGATGTTCAAATTAGCTAAACCTGTGGCAATTAAGCCTGAAAGATCGTTTATTGTGCCAGTTTTGGTTGTTTTTCTCACTAATTCTTTACTAACATTTAGTCCTTTGTCAAGTAAAGCTCTAAATGTTTTAGCTTTATTTGCATTTGCTTCCACAATTTGTGTGCTTGTAGCTGTTGCTAGTGCCATGATATTAAAACGCATTTTTTCAAACAAATCGTCGTAGAAGTTTTGAATTTTTTCAACAATTACACTCAAATCGGTCCAAACATTATCGTTAATTTTCTCAACGAGTTCAGCAATATCATTCTTAGACCGCTCTGATATAGTATGTCCAAAATCGTGTTCATTCTTGGGCGTAAAATCGAGATACTCGGACAGCATTAGTTGAATGTGTCGTTTGCCTTCATGAAAAATCAAAATTTGATTCAGCGGTCCAGTTTCGTCTGGTCGGCGAAAAATTCCTATTCGTGTGTACGTTTCATCGTTCTTTCTCAGCAATATTGTGACAAATTTAATCGAATTGCGATAAAATGTTCTGTCTTTCTCCGAAACTCCATTCGAAAGCATCAATCTGTCTTGTAAACTTTGTTGAATTTCACGCAAAAAATCCGCAACACTCTCAATCACTTGTCGATCGTCAACTAAAGCAAAACTTTTTCTCACCTTCACATATTGATTATCAACTTTGGTGACAACCAGTGCAATGCTATTCGCAAATTTAGCCACATTTCGAATAATGTCCGTCGAATGCCTAAGCAATGTCATAAAATCCTGCCTATCCACGCCTTTTCGCACAGAGGGATAGCCAACAACAAAGAGCAGCTTGACCGCCTCAACATGATCTGCAACTTTTTTGATGAAATAACTAGTGGCAACATCAAAACTAGTACTTCGTGTATCACTGAATCCTGGCGTGTCATAGAATGCTGTTTGTGTCCTAGGGTCAAGCAATAACTCGGGAAAGACAGTCTTTGATGTGATGGTAGCATTGCCAATTCGATTGTCAATGTCCTCAATCAAGTACTCTCCAGAGCCGGGTCTCAATTCTTTGGCAATCAGTTTGCTATCATCTCCAGCCAACCACTGAACAAGTGCCGACTTGCCTGAGCCTGTATTGCCCAACAGTAGAACAACATTTCTGTGCTGTTCAGACAGTACAATTTGTTTCTCTCCTTCGGCCAAAAGTTCAAATGTTTTTTCTACTATTTGTGAATTGGTAAAGTTTGATGTATGTGACATGTTTGTGTATGCTTGTTTAATTTTGTTTGTTTGTTTCAAATTTCAAATCTACAATTAATGTCTGTGTGTCATGGTATATGTAAATATGAGCAATTTGAGCCTTGCATGAATTATGCAAACATGATGGCACAAAAAATGGAATCACTACAAATCAAAGTAATCAAATTAAATTAAGCACTGAAAACTAACATAAGAAATAATGCCACTAACCTTGATAACCAAGAACGCGATCACAAGCTGCAGATATGAAGCTTCATTTGTTTAGACGTAGTAGAAAACGATTGACTTGATGATAAGAGTAAAGCCGTTTTGATATTTAAAAAATTGAGTCGTTGACCCTCAAGAAACAATGAGGCAGTGTTGAATTCGAATATGCATGGACTTGAAGAACTTGAACTGCGATTTTAGAGTTTAAAATGGGCTGAAACATGAAAATAAAATTATTTATGATAAAGATTTTCAATAAAACATAATGACAAACCAAAGTGACATTTTTCGGAACTCTCATTTGAAAGTAAATATTTTTTAAGATTTGCAAAAAAAATCACAAATCTTAATAAGAGAATATGAACCCAAATTTGTTTTTTAAAAGTTGGATTTAAAAATTTGATAAGATTGGCCAAATTCCGCAAGGGATTTTCAGTACAACATTATAGAACCAAAATTAGTCTGTATTCTTGGTTTTGATTTTAAAATTGTAGATTTTAGATAACTATAAAGAATAGTACCAGAAATGAACAAGAATGTTGTTGGTCATGGAAAATTAATGAAAAACGTATCACATGAAACTTACTCTTCAATGCAGATTATTCAACTTATGCACTCTAAGATGGCTTCTCTCTTCTGACAGTCACGAGCCTGTTACATGATCGAACAAACACGGAAAGAATGGTGACTTTTGTTTGAGCTTGAAAGCACGTGGTTTATTATCTCTGTTGATACATTTTTGTTCTCTTAATTCCTGGAAATGTATGATAGATGCCAACTTTTTTTGAGTGTACATGTACTTCATGTGCTTTTGCAAACGAACAAACGCATAAGTTTCTTACTCTATCTAAATCAAGTTGGTAACTGTATTACATTTGTTGCTTCAATTATACAAGCTACTATATGCAGCAAAAAAATTGTTTACCAAACCAAACTGAAAATATGTTATCATTGCTTTTTGTGTGTGTCGATAGGATCGCTGATTTGCTTTGATTAAGAGTCAATCAATGAAAGGCATTGGCTTATGTTTTTGTTTGGAAAAAACTTTTATTTATTTAGCAAAAGTGTGTGTTCTGAAACTGTAAAATGCACATGGATAATAATGATAACGACTCAATTTAGTTAAAATAAATTATGAAACAAACTTATTGATTTGCAAATGAATGTGCGCAATTCTTGACAAGACATCTGTTCGGTCCAATTGTTCAATTGTTATGAATAATTTATTTGTATTTGTGTTTTATGTATTTTGATGTTGTATTCTTTTATTCCATTGTTAATAAATGCTTGTTTTGTTTTTTTTTTATCATTTTTAATTTTCTTTTAATTTACAATATTTCTCATTTTGATTTTTACACGATTAAACAAGGAAAGCCTTAAAATGCAGAAATATATTTAATAAATATATTTAGAGTATTTTTGGAATTATTATCTAGAATCTAATTTTGTCAGTGGGGAATTGAAATCGCAAACAAATTTGAAAGTTATAATATTTATTTCTTTAAAATAATTCTAATTCTAAAATAAAGAATATTTATTTTTTAATGATTAATTTTTTCTTATTTAATGTACTTTTGACTATTGACGTGTTGTGTTGTATTCGGATTGTGTATTCCGAATCCAAAAGCAAAATTTTCTAAAAGATCGAATTCGGCATTTTCTAATTTGATATTTCGAATTGCCATTTCTCTATTTCTATAAGCGCTTTATCGCTTGATTTGGTCATAGTTGTGAGAAAGATTTGAAGTATAAACTGTGTCCTCTGCCCAAAAGTTCTGTTTTCCAATCTTTGTGCAAGTACAATCTCACCTCAACTCGATGGACTCTGATGGACCTAGACGCTCTTCGCGGATTTCGGGCAAGTCTATTCGACCGGTCAAGAAGCAGCGGCGCCCAACCAAACGAACGGTTCCAAGACCTGCTTTCAAGGGCAAGGGCACTTTTGTGAAAGGCCGGACTGGTCCCAAGAGGTACCAAAGAAAGGTGAAGGTACGATCGTACGGACCTCGACCGACTGCTCTCGCAAGCAAGTCCGTCTTATCTATGTGTCCAGTGACTATGGCTATCACTCCCACTGGTGGACAAGTCAAGACAACGACTGAGAAGGGCATCGCCCGTACAAAGACACGCGCACGAAATGTGATGGGACGAGTGACGGGCAAGAGCAGTACAAAGAAGGGACGTTCTCGTTCGAAAAGATTCCAAAAAGTGCCCGAACCTTTGCCCGGTAACCGAACTTCCACCCTCTCTAGTAGGTCAATCCGTTCGATGTGTACCACACCCACTGCACCAACGTGGCCAGTCACGGTGATCAAGACCCGAGGTGATGTACAACCACAAGTACCGACACTAGCGCCGCCGCTTGCACCAAACCCACCAGCCCTGGTGGCCCCTGGACCTGATCAAGCTTGGACTCTCGATCCTTCTCCTGGTGATGCCCAAGGACCTGCAAGGGGAGATGCACAGACTGGTGATGCACCAGAAGGGCCGCCTCACCTACCGCTGGCAGAATTACAAGACCGCCAAGCAGCACCATCGAATCATCAAGCAGCTCCTTTTGTGCCGAATCGATACAACCTGGACCAGCAAGGTCAGCTTGCACCTGTACAGGCACCGGTGCACCTTCCAGCAATTCAAGTACTACCAGAAGCACCAATCAATCCTCAAGCAGCAGCACCTGAACCGGATCCAGATCAAGACGATCAGACCGAACATGGGCTCGAACCTGAATCCGAACCTGAATCCGAACCGGGTTCAGTATCAAGACGCCCTTGGTATCAATTTCGATAGGTCCAGGACCAGGTGCATTACTAAATAAATTTTTTCCTTTATTCGAATTTTCGTGTTTAAGAATTGTAATGAGTCGAACGTTTTCTTTGTTCGAAACCAGAGAAAACAGATTTTCTAATTGACGAATGAGACAATTTTCTAATTTTCGAATAGGAAAGGGTTCTACCGCTTTACCGATAAATTCTGTAACTAGTTTTTTCATGTTTATCAGGTGTTTTTAATTGTTATAAAATTATATAAAATCCGTTTTTTATCAGCAACTCAGATTCTGCATGGACCACATCATTTTCATGAACGGTATATAATTTTTTTCTTTCAATTTATTGAATTGGACGAGTTTTCCAAGTTCCATTAATTACCCAATTACAGCAATTGTTAGCATCTCAGTTTCAAAATTTTCAAATTATAATTTCTCGTGAAAATTACAATCCTTTTTATCATTCATAATTCAGAAACAATTCCATTTGAATGGATTTTCAAATATTTTATTTTCTTTGAAAATTCGATGGAACAGTGCCAAAGGAGTTTCATTTCAAGTTGTTGACTTATTTGCTTCATAGTTCGGACAGTCTTCTGAGGAATGTTCCACTCTAGTTGGATGAAACAGTTTAAATTGCAACACACAAAAATGTCCAATAAGAATTTATTTAATTTGAAATAAAAACTGCAGCAGGATACAACTCAAGAATATAAAATCATAAAACGTTATGAACATAAATTGATAAAAACATACATTAGAAAAATTTAATGTAGATTTTAAAAAATTAAATTGCAATTAAGATTTGCATAAAAACAAATCATAACTTAAGTGATTCAATGACCACTTGGTAATCCGCTGGTTTTCCCGGCTTTGCCACATCAATTGGAGTAAAATGTTTTTTCTTAATGTGTGCCATGATGGTGTTTCGTGGCGAACTGGAATAGTCACAGTTTTGCCATCCGCATCGGTACGGTTTGCGGCCGAGATGGGTTCGTTCGTGTTCCTTGAAACGAGTTGGATTGGATTGGTCCATAGGTGGAATAGGCCAACTGCTTGGTCATTTCCTTGGTTTGTAAAAGTATCAAAGCAATCCAATTCGGGACATTGAAGCTGAACAGTGATGTAGTGTTTGTTCAGGTCGTTTGGCTGTGCTTCAGCTGTTGCTTGTCTTGGACACACTCTTGCCACCACTCGTTGGGCATCGTTTGCTTGATCAATTGAGTTGAGTTGTTGATTTGATTGAAAAATCGCCACATTTTCGGTTGCGTATCCGTCCAATCCATCATGTGATTATTCCATTTGAGCGAATTTTCAAATATTTTATTTTCTTTGAAAATTTGATGGAACAGTTCCTGCCAAACGAGTTTCACTTTTACTTTTTGTTGGTTTATTTGTTCCATAGTTCTGACAGTGTTCTGGGAAATCCACTCTAGGTAGAATTCATTTTCAAAATCGTCTGATCTTCTTCGTAAAAGCATTTGAGATAAGCGAGCCAGGAAAACAGACAAATTGTCTAGTCTGATTTGCGTTTTCGCTTGTTGTTCTGGTTGTTTCCTTTTGTTGGAACACCAATAATCAGCATGATTTGACTTCACTTGCATATTTGTTTCAAGATCAACTACTGTTCAGTAGAATGTCGAATGCATTCATGCATGCATAAACTTGATTAACAGATTCCAACATGCAAATGCGTGAATGAGGTTTGATTAGTGATTCCAGTAGTCGAATGGCTTCCGTGAGACAAGAATTGGAAACAAGGTAAATATCAAAAAGAAAATTTGCGAATCGAAAGCGAACTATGATTCAAAATCTTAAAACTGGGTACAACTTAACAAGCCTAAGCTCCATTGTTGGACCTTGAACAAAAATGTAGTGAGCAAATTAAATTAATCGACGAATTAAAAATTAAATTATTAAAAAAACGTTGTTTTTATTTATTGAAATAATTTTATTACTACAAGAACAAACACATACGTAAAAATAGATTAAGCCTTAATCAATTGCCTTTCATTGGAATGAACAAATGATTAAACATTTCTCTGCTCGATTCGTTGAATATTCTTTGACCTACTCGACAAAATGACACAAGCAGCCATAATTGCACATACAACCAAAATTGTACCAACAGCAATTGCACCAACACGAATTCCATTGAACCCACCACCACCACCAGGAACACAAATTTGCTTATCACTGTCAAGCTGGTATCCATCTTTACAAGCACAATAATCACCTTTCCCTGCACGATTTCCCTTGACACAAAGAACTCGAACATAAGCCTGGCCAAATTTCTCTCCACAATCAGCATCAGTTCGACAGTTGAATAGACGACAATCCATTCCGTTTCGCTCAAAGACATGACCAAATTTGCATAAACATCTCTGTTTGTAACAGAACTGATTGTTGCCACAGTAATTCTGGTTACAGTAGTGGGGATGATCAGAAGAGTAGACTTTTCGAGAGTGGACATAACATGTGAATAGAATCACAAGGAAAAACATTTTCTGGTTTAAATGAAGCATTTTTGGGGGTAACTAATTGACTTGTCAATGATGATGACACAAATGAAACAAATTCAGACAGTAAGCGACCGGTAAAAAAACGTTTTGTGTCATAAAATCAGAAGTTCCCAAAATATCTTGTCTTTATTGTTGTCAAGGAAATATTTTATTTGCATTTGCCGTTTATTATAAACGTTAGAATTGGATTGTTTTTTGTGGGTAATAAAATATTTTGTTCAAACATTGAGCAACATATTATTACACAAATGGTGAGAAACTCAAGCCAATTTTTATTGCATTACAATTTAATGGGAAAAGTTTTTTTATCAGTAAGATTAATTTGAAATGTTTTGTCTAATAAGTCTCCTCTTTTTGATTTGTTTCCAGACAATCAGTCCCACAATCGCAATTATGATCAGTACCAAAATCGCACCTCCAACAATAAACCATTTGACATTTTTCTTCAAATTCGAGAGAATAACCAAATTTTTACAACCAAACTTCTCTGGCTTACAGACACGTTCTCTTGCAATCGTTTTGGTGGTATTGAAAAGTTGGACAATTTCAAGTTTTATTTCACGACAATCTGGTTCGTCTACAATTTTTCGTGTACAAACAAATTGAGCCCAAAAGCCACAACAAATGTTTGGATTTTGAAAATTTAGTGTTCCATTTGAGTTTTGATTTAAAGATTCTGGAAGACGTTTTTCGGATTTGTTCATTACATGAATTTTCAATATATTTAATTTTGGCAGCACATTCCGTATGATTGGACACTAGTTGAGCGATGGCGGCTTTGAGTAGATCATTTGGAGAACAAAGAATTTGAGCTTGGAGCAGACATAGCAAACTCAAATGAAAAATCAGAAAATATTTAAAATCCATTACAAAAAAAATATCTTTAATTTAAAAATTCAAATTTGTCTTCACTACTATTTATATTAACATAAGAAATGTCCCAAAGTGTATACGATTTGACTTAATTTACATCCTTAAAGTACAGCTGTACTGAAGTGATGCACTTTTATATACGTAATATATTTTGTTTTATGCACAGATCAATCGAGCAATTTGATTATAATGAATTTAAAAATAGAACCCGTTTCACAACCAGATTGTAATAAATAATCATTACTACATTTTATATTAATTATGTGTCTGATCCTCGGCTCCACTGTCTTCAGGTAGAAAATCCTGTAGAGCCCGGGTAAAATGATCCAGTGAACAATGTGACGTTTCAGTGTTCAAATGGCTGAACACATTTGACTGGTGTAAAGGTAGGGGCTCAATTTCGAATTGTTTGTTACCGTCTGCGTAGAATAGATGGACTCGAGGGGTTTGAGATTTAGGATCGCGGCGTAGTTCGAGAATGATAGCGCTGCCGAAACCTGGTTGATCTGTAAATGGATTGTTAATAAGATTTTTCTTAGATTACTTCCACTTTCTTACCTTTATAAAAACCAAATAAATGCAACAGTGGCGCCAGCAATGAATCATGAGTAGAGTAAAGGTACAATTCATTCTTCTTTTCTTGATCACCACTTTTGGCTGCTCGATTAAAATTATCAAACATTTCCTTCATTACTGGACCAGTTCTCAGTTGGAAATAACTCGCCGGTAAATGAAAAGTTCGTGTAAAAAGAAAATTTCGGACCCTCAACAGTCGGTCCCAAGCATCCGAACCCAGCTTTTCCATCCACTCAGGTTCTTGGAAACTGTCACCAAAGTAGTGTCGCTCACAGACCATTGAGTCGGCCACGCCAACGGCCATCAACCATGCTCTTTTCGGATCCAAACCTACGTGTTTTGAAAAGTTATCCAAGAAATCTTGATGTTCTTCAAGGAATTTTTGATTTTGCTCTAGCTTTATTGCTTCCTTTTCCATTTCTTGACCTTCAAGACATGGAAGAGGTCCCAGATTTTTGTCTGAACTCGAAACACCGATCGGTTGCCAGTGTTGGGCAACCTTCAAGTCTTGGGACCAGACTTGTGTTTCCACTGGAGGAAATAGACCACCTAGTACAGCCAAAGCCGTTTCTAGACAACGTCGGGCAGGTGAACTTTGTGCATTGATGTTCTTCAGTAAAACTCCATCTAAAGTCAACGAAATGTTACAAATCAACTAAAATCTGCGACAAAAATAACTTACCCAAATAGTTGTCATAACGTTTTCGCAAAATTTGTCCCAGCTGAAACATCTGCTCTTTACCAGCAGCTGTCAGGGCGCCCATCCCTTCAGGATAGTCAATTTTGTGACTCGGACTGCCAGGATACTTGAAGACAGGAGTTCGGGCGCCATGACGAAAGATCGCCTGCACCAGCAGCAGATCGCCATGTTCGTTGTCGTCGGCTTGATATTGTCCAACCATGTTTGTTTGCTTGTGTATAGATCAAGTAGATCTCAAAGATGATTCCAAAATTTGATTACGCATTTTGTTTATATAACAAACAATCTTTGTAGAGTACACAGCCAAACAATTTATGGTATCCAGCATTTTTAATTAGTAGAAATGGGCCGGATATGAACTTATATTACATTGTAGCATTATGTAAGTGCAAAAGTGAATTCTTATTGTTTAACAGATTGCAGATCAACCAAAGATGGTTTGATAGCATCTGAACTCATCAAGTTGCACTGCAGATCTCTTCGTTAAGCAATCTCTAAATTAATAAAATGTATGCTTTTCTAATGTGTTGGATAATAAATGTGTTGAAATTTGCAGAGATTTGCAGTGCAGCTCATCTCGTAATTGAGTGTCTACTGTATTAGATTTGTTATGTCTTATCTAATTAAAACATTAGATTGTATATTCTTAAGTGATACATTGTTTGAGCTATATAAACAAAATTATCGGATTACCGCTTGTATGTACCTGTCAATAAGAGTGTTATTAGCACATCAAATCTCAGTGAGATCATGAACTGGATGCATGATATTTTGGAATGCATCTATTGTGACATGTGTTGTACATATGCATAGACATGTTCTGCATTGGTACATTTAAAACAAGTGCTTCCAAGTGGACTAAAATTATGTCTTTTATGATAGGATTTTTATTGCAGTTCCAGATTAACAGTGTTTATGCACTTGTCTGAGGTACTCATCATTATTGTTTGTCTATCTAAATACATACAAGATTAAAGCATTTTGGTTTGTTTTGTATATGTTAGCGTCAAAGTCCGACGGCTCGTCATTTTCGGAAAATGCCGCGGCAAAGTCCGATGTCAGATATGAAAATAATTTGAGCGAACTATGCCGCGGCAGTTCTTGAAAATGCCGCGGCAAAGTCAGAAGTGCCTAAATTCATTTCGGCATAGTTGTTTTCTAATTAATTATTAATGGATTTTTTAAGATAAGGTAATTAAAAATCTTCAAAAAACTATGCAAAGAACAAATTTATTATATGATATTATTTATCAAAGAAAAAGTAGCCTGATGTCTTTATTCTTTGCAAATAAGGAAAATAATGGAAAACATTCTGTTTGGTTTTCGTGGCATTTTAATTTGTTTTATTTGCTTAAGTTATAATTCATTGCTATTAATGCATTATTATTAATTTTCTAATCAGTTATCTTATGAAAACGGCTAATTTATTCTTTTTAGCAATTTATTTTAGTCAGAAAAATGGGTTTGCCGGACAGAATTCCGGCATAGTGTACTTAGCCGCGGCATTATCCAATATTGCCGCGGCAATGTCATTCAAATTGTTTTTATAAATCTGACTTCGGACTTTGCCGCGGCATTTCCCGACTTTGTCGGCTACCGGACTTTGACGCTAACATATCACTGCTAATCACTAATCATATTTATTATTGAGATGAACCTAAAGAGTAAAAGATTTTGAAAAATAATCTTGAATTTTAATTTTCAATAAATTAGCATTAAAAATATATTTTAAACAAACCATAGTTCGTAAAGTTTGTATATGGGTCTTTATTTTGCATTGAAATACGTTAAAGCTATTTTCAGTAATGACGTGAGTTCACACCTCAACATACAAACATGCAAACATTATTTAGTCAACATGGAATTAATTTTATTAAATTAATTTAATTAACACTTTTTACTTACATTTGTACATTTGTACATACAAATTCAATTATTGTACGACAACTAAATAAAACAAAAATTAAAATATGTAGTTTATTAGCATGAATTTAAAGAAGTAAAGTTTCTTTTATATGAGGGAAATAACTTGAAAGCTCATAAATTATGCTAAATAAATTTTCGCTTGACAACTATTGACAAATACAAATACAATCATGACAAACGCAAACACAGACTTGGCCACAAAGTGATAGATAAGGATTAAATATATGCAACACGGGGAATTTATTTCTGTGTCTCTCAATTAAAATTTTAAATTCAACACCAAATGCAAAATCAAACAATAAAATTCGAAAATAATAAACAAACCAAATAAAACAATATAAGACAAATGCAAGTGCGTTTGGGTTAATTTAACTTAAAAGGAAAATTTAATATCGCTAAATAAAACAATTTAAATTTATTTGAATTTTCAACAAAAATCTCAAATCATGTATCAAAGCTCTCGTTTTGTCCGCACACCAATCGACAAACTGCCCTATCCAACATTTCGTTTAAACCAATCCGCAGTAACCAAAAGTGACACCAAACCCAAAACTTTAATAATTCTCTTCGTTTGGCTCACTGCCCGCGAGCGTCACATTGACAAATTTCGTCAACTTTACCTCGACAAGGGCTATGATGTTCTGTCAGTACGGGCAGTGGTAACCGACGCGCTGATTCCTGCAATTGGATCTAAGATAAAATCACGACAATTGTTTGATTTTCTATTCGAACACCATCATCAATACGATTCGATTGTGTTGCATTCCTTCTCAATTGGTTCATATCTAATGGCGGAATTGTTGCTACTGCTTGAAGAGAAGAAGGACATTTGTTCGGAAATTAATCAACGAATTCGCGGACTCATCTTTGATTCACCAGTTGATATCGAATGGGTTGGAATTGGCATTGCGAACACGTTCGCCAAGAACTCATCACTTCTTCAATGGATCATTATCAAACTGAATAAAGTGCATTTTTTTCTTTTTCGCCACATTGCAGTCAAACACTACATCACAGCATCTGCGATTCTTCACAAAAATCCAAACAATTATCCAACAGCCCTCTTCTTTTCCAAAGATGATGACTCAACCGATTGGGGACACATGTCCCGTCTTGTGGATGGTTGGACACAAGGTGGAACTTGTGTGTGGGTCAAATGTTGGGACGAGTCTCCGCACGTTTGTCATTATTATAAACATCCACAAGAGTACACAGAATTGTTGAATGATTTCTTGGATGAAATAAACTAATCTCAAAATGCAAATTTCGATTAAACTTTTAGGAGATATTTTTATTCAAAAATATAATTCAAATAGCTAACAATTAAAATTAGTTTAATTTGGTTCCTTGGTTACACAAAATTAAAATTTTGAAATAAAAATTTTCTGTGAAGTCAATCTGAAATGTCCATTTTTAGCGAGACTCTTTTAGAGTCGTAAGCTTATGCTATTGCCATCGTGTCTGTCCGTCTGTCTGACCGTTCGTCCTTCCGTCTGTAAACCTTTGTCCATATTCTGAGAAAACCGTAGACCCTAAAATTAAATGGGCGCCATGGATCATGACGCCAAATTTTGGTAACGCCAAGTTTTTAAAAAGATTTTTTGTGGCCACTAAGTTTAAAATGATGTGTTGCACATTTTAAATAAAAATATTGGTCTCAATACACCTCTTTAGTGATCCAAATGGATCAAATAAAGTCGTTTTAAAAGTTTCTAAGTTGATAGTTCTATTTATTAAGAGTCTCGCACTTTGCCTGGCTTGCCAGACAATCTTATTATATAAATATAAATTCTGGGAGTGTTCCGGGAAATCTAAAACTAGTATGAATGTTCGCTACAAGCTCTATACAAAAAAAACAAATCTGCATATATACCCTCACAATTACCATGATTTATTTTACACACACAAAGTCAGTCGAATAATTGACATAACAAAATAAAACAATTAAACAAATAGTTCATTAACATTATCAATCAATAAAGTAAAGTTTCTTTTGCGTACAGAGGGGAAATAACTTGAATGCTAGTACATTTTCAACTTAAACAATCGAAGCACAAGCACACAATCGTCACAAAGTGATAGATAAAATCAAATATTCAACATGGGGGAATTTATTTCTGGTCTCAATTTAAAATTTTATCAGCAAATACAAAATCAATCAAGAAATTTTGAAACTGAAAAACAAATAAACACAATATAAATGCAAAAGCGTTTTGTAAAATTAAAGGAAAATTTAGTCTGAATAAATGATGTAATTTGTGTATCTTTAATTTTATCTTTAACCAAAAATCTCCTACCATGGCTAAAAATTGTGAATCTCGTTTCGTCAACACGCCTCTCTCTAAACTGCCCTATCCAACATTTCGGTTAAACCAATCGCCATTAACCAAAATTGACACCAAACCCAAAACTCTAATAATCCTTTTTGTTTGGCTCACTGCCAGTGAACGTCATATAGACAAATTTCGTCAACTCTATCTCGACAAGGGCTACGATGTTCTGTCAGTACGGGCAATCGTAACTGACGCACTAATTCCTCCTTTTGGTTCTAAAATAAAATCACGACAATTGCTTGAATTTCTATCCGAACACCATCATCACTACGATTCGATTATGTTTCATTCCTTTTCAATTGGTTCATATCTAATGGCAGAACTGTTGCTACTGATCGAAGAAAAGAAAGACATTTGTGCAAAGATTAATCATCGAATGCGCGGACTCATCTTTGATTCACCAGTTGATATCGAATGGATTGGAATTGGAATTGCGCATACATTCGCCAATAATCTATTTCTTCAATGGATAATAATCAAACTGATTAAAATGCACTTCTTTATTTTTCATCGCATTGCAGTGAAACACTACATCACAGCATCTGCGATTCTACACAAAAATCCTCACAATTATCCAACAGTTCTCTTTTTTTCGAAAGATGATGTCTCAATTGATTGGGGACACATGTCTCGTCTAATGGAGGGTTGGAATCAAAATGGCACTCGTCTCTGGGCTAAATGCTGGGATAAGTCCCCTCATGTTTGTCACTACTATAAACATCCACAAGAGTACACAAAATTATTGGATGATTTTTTAAATGAAATCAACAAATCTGCAATTTTGGATTAAACTTTTAGGAAATATTTTGCCTGAAAATATTATTCAAATAGTTATTAATAATTAAAATAGGTTTAATTTGGTGCTTGGGTTGAACAAAAATAAAATTTACAAATAAAACTTTTTTCTGAAGTCAATCTGAAATGTCCATTTTAACAACAATTGCTGTATACAAAATTATATTTTGATTAATACAAAATTGCTCATAATTGTAGCGCCATCTATTGCTTTGTGAGATAAATGACGAACTCTTACAACATGAACAGAAACAGTACTGTACATGTACATGTACATTGTACATTGAGTGTTACACGACTCATTATATAGCCATAAAAGTAAACAAGCCGGTGGTTGTCATTTTATATACAACTGGCATTTTCCATTTACTCAAGCAACAACAGTGACTGATTAGTCACTATTAGTCACGTAAACTGTTCAGTAGCAGAAAAACGCCCCTTGCTTCGTGTTTTTGTGTATTTTTGTGTTCAGATTTTCCTTTCTAAAAAAGAATGTCTTCAAATCTGACAATTCTGGTCGTGGCTGCGGATGCAGTTGGCCACGTGAACGCCTGTGCCGGTGCTTTATCTGAACTCACATTACGTGGACATCGAGTGATTTTTGTGCTAGAAAGCGCCTGGAAGGGAAAGTTGCTTCGAAAAGGCTTTGAAGAATTTATTTATTCACAAAATGAAACCTCAGTTACGGATAAAAATGTTAATCCTGGCGAAGAACTTGCCTCCCACATGTTGGCAAACAAAATCATTGGTCCATTTGAGCCTACAGAAAAGATGCAAAACATGATCAAGTACTTTGAATCGTCGGAAATACGAAAATCGTTTGCTCGATTTGATCGAGCTGTGAAAGAGGCAATCGAGAAGTATCAACCTGATTTGGTTTATGTGGATGGACCGTTGATGCCTTCGGTGTACGAGTCAAAGAAGCCTTGGATTTGGCAAATTAGTGCAAATCCTATTTATTTTGTTTTTGACGAAGACGTGCCCCCTGGTGGTTTTGGTGAGTTTTTTTTAACTTTAGACTTTTACCTTGAACTTTTCACCATGAACTCTTATTTTAATTGTAGGTCTATCTACAAACGGGAATCGATCCACTTGGCCTGAGTGTAATCGTTTACGACGGGAACTTCTCTACTGTAAAGATTTCAACGACATGTTACAAGAGATGGGTTATCCTCGTTATCCTGAGGATCATGTCATTCCTTACGAATCTGCCTCACTGGTCGTGTATGCATATCCTGATGAGTTGAACTATCCACAGGTGAAATCGAGAGACTGGTTCAATCTGGAGTTGTTTCACAAGAAATCCATCTTTGAACAAGTTGAAAAAGTTCGACTCACCCAGTTGGTTCCGGAGGAGTTCATGTACTACGATATGAATGACAAGTGGAGTAGAAAGTGGATCTATGTCTCGATGGGTTCGATGGGTTCGGTTGATTTGGGGCTGATGAAGAGATTGGTTGATGTGCTGGGCAAAACCAACCACAAGTACATTGTCTCAAAAGGACCTCGACACTCCGAGTACAATCTCGCCCGCAACATGTACGGCGATCGTTATCTGCCTCAAACCGCAATCATCCCTCATGTGGATCTGGTGATAACACACGGTGGCAATAATACAGTAACCGAGGTGTTTGCCGAAAGCAAACCAATGATCGTTATGCCACTGTTTAGTGATCAGTTTGATAACGCACAAAGACTGCACGAAACTGGTTATGGAGTACGGATTGATCCATACAACTTTCAAGATCAGGATCTTATCAATTCAATTGAAAAGATTCTTTATGATAGAAATCTACCGGCAAAACTGGAAGCAGCATCGAAGCGTATTCAAGCACAGAACAGACACGAACAATTGGCAGTGAAAATTGAGCAATTGATTAACAGAAATTGAGGAAAAAAGGTTTTGCTCCCAGAAATTGAATTTTTCCTGGAAAAAATAAAATTCAACTTTAACGTGTCATCATTATTCTCAGAATTGCAATCGGCAATGTGGCAATAAAAATTTCGAACCGAAAATTTCGATTAAAAATTGAATTTATAATAAAAATCCATTCCACTAATTTCTTTATTGTTTGGGGTATTTTTTAATATTTTCGTGTTAAGTTTTAAATTGAACGTGAAGTAATCTGGTATAAAGTAAAACATATGTTTTTTTTAAATCAGAGCATATAAAAAGCTTTTGCATAAAAGCATTCGAGCTTTGTGGCGATTTTAATTTTACTACGAAGAGCAACAACAAAATCATGAAAAAGCTAACAATTTTGGTCTGTTCTAATTTATCTGTGGGTCACGTGACTGCATGCGCTGGCGCCCTGTCTCCTCTACTGGCACGCGGTCATCGGGCGATCTTTCTGTTGAACAAAAAATTTGAAGGAAAATTAGCTAAATTGGGCTTCCAGGAATACATCATGCCAACAGATGAAGTTCTAGAAAGTAAATTCAAAACCGAAGGCAAAACTCAAGCTGCCGCCTCAGCCGAGTTCCTTTATTCAGCAAAAATCATTGGACCCTACAGTCCGAAGGAGAAGGCGGAAATCGAGTCAAAAATTATGGATCGAAATAAAGTGCAGCACCATTATATGTATAAGGACAAGTGTGTGCGAGAAGCGATTGCTCTCTTTAAACCAGATTTGATCTATGTCGATTTTAGCCGATTGCCTGCGATTCTCTACTCGGACATACCGTGGATTCTCAACATAAGCACACAGCCACTATCGCACTGTTTGGATGACGAGACATTGCCACCATGTGGATCGGGTCTGCCAACTGATGCCGATCGATCCGAGTGGGCCGAGTGGTCAGAACTACGTTCGAGATACTCTCGGTGTCTCACTGTTAATAATCTAATTGAGAAAATGGGCTATCCTCGCTATTCCGACGACAAGTACCCGCAGACACAAATCTTGACTGTGTACGCCGTTCCAGAGGAGATCAATTATCCTCAAATCAGAGCCAAAGAATCCTGGTTCAACATTGAGGTGTTCAACAAGCCGGACATGTCAAAACAATCTGTTGATTGCTTGGAAGCCGTGGTTCCAAAAGAATTTTTGGACAATAATTTCGACGGGAAATTTAGTGGAAAGTTGATCTACCTTTCATTAGGTTCAATGGGCGCGATCGATTTGGATCTAATGAAACGGCTGATTGCATCACTTGCCCAAACCAACCACAAGTACATCGTTGCGAAAGGACCACGGCACTCGGAGTATGAACTGGCACCAAACATGTGGGGTGGCGAATTTTTGCCTCAAACCTCAATCATCCCTCATGTGGATTTGGTGATAACACACGGAGGCAACAACACGGTGACAGAGGTGTTCGCTGTGGGCAAACCAATGATAGTGATACCACTGTTTTGTGATCAGTACGACAATGCACAAAGATTGCACGAAACTGGCTATGGAGTACGGCTTGATCCATACAACTTTCAGGATGGTGATCTTATCGCTGCAATTGATAAGATTCTTGATGATGGGAATTTACACACAAAACTGGAGGTTGCATCAGAACGAATTCAATCACAGAACCAACACGAACAATTGGCCTTGAAAATTGAGCAATTGTTAAACTAAAAATGTTTTACTAGCAAAAAATATATCTTTTCCAGGTAAAATAACATACAACTTTTAACGTGCCATGATTATTCTGAGAACTGCAATCGGTCATGGCCATATGACAATAAAAAATTTCGAAATGAAAATTTTGATCAGAAATTGAATTAATTATAAAAATAAATTCTTTGAATTTTATGATTTTTGCCCAAATTAATTTTTTAATTTTTTCATGTGAATTTTTTCTAAACTACACGTAAAGCAATCTGAAAGTAGAACATATATATTTGAAATCAGAGCATATAAAAAAGCTTTTACACCAATGCATTTGCACTTAGCGACAGTTTATTATATTTTAACAAATTTTTACTAATGAAGAACGACAACAATAAAGTTATGAAAAAGCTAACAATTTTGGTCTTCTCTGTTTCAGCTGTGGGTCACGTGACTGCATGCGCTGGCGCCTTGTCTGGTCTACTGAAACGCGGTCATCGGGTGATTTTTATTTTGGGTAAAAGTTTTGTAGGTCAACTTGCAAAACTGGGCTACGAAGAGTACATCAAACCTACAAGCGAAACTTTAAATGAGAAATATCAACAAAGCAATAAAAGTGCTAGTGCCAACACAGCAGAGATATTTCAGGAAGCTAAAATCTTTGGGCCTTACAGTCCAAAGGAGAAGATGGAAAATATGTCCAACCTAATGCATCGAGATGAATGGCAGGACAATTACTTGTACAACGACGAGTGCGTGAAAGAAGCGATTGCGTTCTTTAAACCAGATTTGATCTATGTCGATGGTGGTCGACTACCAGCGATTCTCTACTCGGGCATACCGTGGATTCTCAACATAAGTCCACAACCACTGGCACACAGTTGGCATGACGAGACACTGCCACCTTGTGGATCGGGTCTGCCAACTGACGGCGATCGATCCGAGTGGGCCGAGTGGTCAGAACTTCGTTGGAAATACTCTCGGTGTCACACTGTTAATAATCTTGTTGAGAAAATGGGTTATCCAAGCTATCCCGGAGACAAGTATCCGCAGACACAAATCTTGACTATTTACGCCGTTCCAGAGGAGATAAATTATCCTCAATTCAGAGCCAAAAAGTCCTGGTTCAACATTGAAGTGTTCAACAAGTCGGATAAGTCAAAACAAACTGTCGAATCAGTGATTCCAAAAGAATTTTTGGACAACGATCTCGACGGGAATTCCAGTGGACACCTGATTTACTTTTCGTTGGGTTCAATGGGCGCGATCGATTTGGATCTAATGAAACGGCTGATTGCAGAACTCTCCAAAACCAACCACAAGTACATTGTTTCGAAAGGACCACGACATTCTGAATATGAACTTGCCCCAAACATGTGGGGTGAAGAATTTCTGCCTCAAACCTCAATCATCCCTCATGTGGATCTGGTGATAACACACGGGGGCAACAACACGGTGACAGAGGTTTTTGCTGAGGGCAAACCAATGATCGTTATGCCGCTGAATGCAGATCAGTTTGATAACGCACAAAGATTACAAGAAACTAGCTATGGAGTACGGCTTGATCCATACAACTTTCAGGATGGCGATCTTATCTGTGCAATTGATGAGATTCTTGATGATAAAAATTTACACGAAAAACTAGAGGTTGCATCAAAGCGAATTCAAGTTCAGAACAGACACGAACAATTGGCCGTGAAAATTGAGGGATTGTTAAACAAAAATTAGAAAATGTTTTTCATCAAAGAAATCGTATGTTTTCCAGGAAAAAATATCATTTAACTTTGAACCTGTGTTAATTTTTCTCAGAAATAAAATAAGTCATGGTAATATGGCAATATAAATTTCAAATCCAAAATTTTGATAAATAAAAAAATATTTCCCCGAATTTTTTTTATCGTTACTCGTAATTTGGTATTTTCAAGTTAATTTCTTTTAATTAAATTAAACGTGAAATTATCTAGTAGAAAGTAGAGCATATATTTGAAAGCAGAACATAAAAGTGCTTTTTGCATAAATGCATTTGTGTTTAGTGACAATTTATTATATTTTTTTAAAAATCAAGAACGAAAATAAAGTTATGAAAAAACTAACAATTCTGGTCTGGTCTATTTCAGCTGTAGGTCACGTGACTGCATGCGGTGGTGCACTGTCTGGTTTACTGAAACGCGGTCATCGAGTGATCTTTATTTTGGGGAAAAATTATAAAGGTCAACTTGCGAAACTGGGCTACGAGGAGTACATCAAACCTGCTAATGAAATTGTAAATAAGAAATATCAAAGAGCTGGTATAAGTGCCAGTGTCGCCTCAGCCGAGTTTTTTCGCGACGCTAAAATCATTGGACCCTACAGTCCGAAGGAGAAGGAGCAGCGCATGGCCAACATTATGGATCGAGATGAAATGCAGCACATTTATGTGCACAACGACAAGTGCGTCAAAGATGCCATCGAGCTGTTCAAACCAGATTTGATCTATGTCGATGGTGGGCGAACGCCCGCGATTCTCTACTCGGACATACCGTGGATACTCAACATAAGCACACAGCCATTGTCGTGCATTTTTGACGAGTCACTTCCACCAGGTGGATCGGGTCTGTCAACTGATGGCGATCGATCCGAGTGGGCAGAGTGGTCGGAACTTCGTTGGAAAAATTTTAAATGTCCAAAAGTGAATGACGTGATTGAGAGGATGGGCTATCCACGCTATCCCAACGATTTGTACCCACAGACACAAATATTTACAGTTTATGGAGTTCCAGAGGAGTTGAATTATCCTCAATTCCGAGCCAAGGAATTCTGGTTCAATATTGAAGTGTTCAACAAGTTGGATAAGGCAAAACAAGTTGAAAATTTGGAATCCGTGATATCGAAAGAATTTTTGGACAATGATTTAAATGGAAAATTCAGTGGAAAGTTGGTCTACCTTTCATTGGGTTCAATGGGTGCTATTGATTTAGATCTAATGAGACGGCTGATTGCACCACTTGCCCAAACCAACCATAAGTACATCGTTTCGAAAGGACCACGACATTCTGAATATGAACTGGCACAAAACATGTGGGGCGAAGAATTTCTGCCTCAAACCACAATCATCCCTCATGTGGATCTGGTGATAACACACGGGGGCAACAACACGGTGACAGAGGTTTTCGCTGAAGGCAAGCCAATGATAGTGCTACCACTGTTTGCTGATCAGTACAACAATGCACAAAGACTACATGAAACTGGCTATGGTGCACGAATTGATCCATACAACTTTCAGGATGGTGATCTTATCGCTTCAATTGATAAGATTCTTGGTGATGCAAATTTACACAAAAAACTGGAAGTTGCATCAAAGCGTATTCGAGCACAGAACAAACACGAACAATTGGCTTTGAAAATTGAGAAATTGTTAAACTAAAAAACGTTTTACTAAAAAAGTTACATATTTTGCATATTCAACTTGTTCATTTCGTAAGGTAGGAGTAGCAAATCGTCCCCAGTGGCGCAATTGGTTAGCGCACGGTACTTATACTAGCAGTACTGTGAGTGTTTAAGCAATGCCGGGGTTGTGAGTTCGAGCCTCACCTGGGGAATCGAAAGGTTCTTTTTTATTTTTTTATTTATTTTTCACAAAATCTTATCAAACACTTATCAATAAATCTTACCCTATGAGTATAATGCACTCATGCAATAACATTGGTTAGAAAATATATTTTAGGAAGGTTAACATTGACATCTAAACTAGATACATTTGTTACACCAAATACGTTGATCACGTGTTGTTCATGACCAAAGACTTTGTCAAGGTCAAAACTTGCATGCAAATTGCTGTCGCTAATCTATGATTACTAAACTAAGCTTAAATAAACCTTGTTTGATTATTACTTTATATTATACCTTATCAATCCAACTGCCTTCAATGACGTTAATGGGTCGCTTGATAAGCATTGAATGGTTAGGTGGTGTATGTTATTATTTTTATATGTTGAACATGATAATCTTGTTGATGATAGATAATATTGATGAAATGAGAGCATAAAGATGATGAGAAGAGAGGTTTTGTGCTTGGTGACAACTTTCAACCAATTTTAGAAGAAAAAAAATCATGAAACGCTTGACAATTTTGGTTTCAACTTCTCCAGCTGTGGGTCATGTGAATGCATGCGCAGGTGCACTGTCTGGTCTACTGGCACGCGGTCATCGGGTGATCTTCATTTTGAGCAAAAATTTTGAAGGCAAATTGGCTAAATTGGGCTACGAAGAGTACATTGTGCCTTCAAATGGAAAGTTGGATACCAAATTTCAAAGCTCAGGCAAAAATCCTGGTGCTGCTGCAGCCGAACTCTTTTTAGCTGCTAAAATCATTGGGCCATACAGTCCGATGGAGAAGGTGCAAAACATGGCCAAAGCATTGGACCGATCAGAATCTCAAGACATGTTGATTAGCAAAGACAAGTGCGTGAGAGAAGCGATTTCGCTTTTCAAACCAGATTTGATCTACGTCGATGGTGTCCGAATTCCCGCGATTTTCTACTCTGACATACCGTGGATCTATAACATAAGTCCACAGCCATTGGCAAACATTTACGATGAGAATCTTCCACCTGGCGGATCGGGTTTGTGTTTTGTAAATTTGGCATTTAGCTAAAATTTATTGATAATTAAACTTTAGGTTTACCGACTGATGGAGATCGATCCGAGTGGGCCGAGTGGTCGGAAATTCGTTGGAAAAATTTTAAATGTCCAAAAATGAACTTTGAGAAAATGGGCTATCCTCGCTATCCCGACGATTTGTACCCACAGACACAGATTCTAACTGTGTACGCCGTTCCAGAGGAGATCAATTATCCTCAGTTCCGTGCCAAAGAATCCTGGTTCAATGTTGAAGTGTTCAACAAGTCAGGCCAATTAGGAGATCCTGACGATTTTGGGTCGATAGTACCAAAAGAATTTTTGGACAATGATCTCGGCGGGATATTTAGTGGAAAGTTAATTTACCTTTCAATGGGCTCAATGGGATCGATCGATTTGGATCTAATGAAACGACTGATTGAGCCACTCTCCAAAACCAACCACAAGTACATCGTCTCGAGAGGACCACGACACTTGGAGTATGAGCTTGCACCAAACATGTGGGGCGAAGAATTTCTGCCTCAAACCGCACTCATCCCTCATGTGGATCTGGTGATAACTCACGGAGGCAACAACACAGTCACCGAGGTGTTCGCTGAAGGCAAGCCAATGATAGTGCTACCACTGTTTTGTGATCAGTACAACAATGCACAACGTCTCAAGGAGACAGGTTTCGGTGCACGAATTGATCCATACGATTTCACTGAATCACAGATGTTGGAGGCTATCGAACAAATTTTAGCAAATAATACACTTATGCAAAAACTAAAGAATGCTTCCGCGAGAATCAAAGCAACAAATCATCACGAGCAGTTGGCCTTGTTGATTGAACAAAAGTTAGATTAGTTGTATAATCCAATTTGTAATCATCATTTCATTCCATTGATAAATTTGTTTTTGCAATTGCTCCTGTGCATGGATTGCCCCTGGATATTTCCCCCAATTTTGAAATGTCTACTAATCTTATGTTTTGCAATTTTCTATTTTGTTTATGATATACCCAAAAATTACAAAATAAAGTAAAATTATATAATATAAGAAAATTTGTAAAAATTTTTGAATACAAACACTATTCATTTCGACTCTAAATTAGATCATCAACATTAGTCAACAGTCTTTGTCACAAATTCATAAAGACGAAATATCTTTCATTCCTGTTTGATGTTATAAAATCTTATCAACAAATCATATAATCCTTACGATTGCACTTGACAGATGATAATTCCAAGGAACGTTATTTGACTACTAATCTAGATTCTAGATTTGTCACAAGTCAAGTCACAAGTACACATTTGATGATCACGTGTTAGTGCAATGTCTGAGATTTTGTAACGTTGTCAAATGTAACATATGCAACTTATGTTGTTTTCGTATCTTTTACAGACTAAGCTTATATAACGCTTATTTAATACTTTATTTGATTTATCAACCACTGTCACTGTCTGTAATGACGTTAATGAGTCATGTTCTTTGATAAGTGCCCTAAATGAATACAACGTAGTGTTTATTTTTAGATTGCACGTGAACACGGCAATCTGGTTTATACAGGACACTGGTCGTAACCAGATTGTGTATGGATGAAATCAGAGCATTATGCATTTAAGTATAAAAAGGTGCTGAGAACTGCGTTTGTACTTAAAGACAATTTTCGGTTGACTTTTTTTTATGCGAAGAAGAAGAAACAAATCATGAAGCAACTGACAATTCTGGTTTCAGCCGTTCCAGCTGTGGGTCATGTGACTGCATGCGCTGGTGCACTGTCTGGTCTACTGAAGCACGGTCATCGGGTGATCTTTATGTTGAACAAAAATTTCGAAGGAAAACTTGCGAAACTGGGCTACGAGGAATACATCATGCCTACGAATGAAATTCTACAAAAGAAATTTAAATCCGAAGGCAAAAGTCCTGCTGCTGCTTCTGCTGAGTTCTTTTTGGCTGCCAAAATCATTGGACCGTACAGTCCGAAGGAGAAGGAGGAAAATATGGCCAAAATAATGAACCAAACTGGAACATTTGAGTTTTTGGAACACAATGACAAGTGTTTGCGAGATGCGATCGAGCTGTTTAAACCAGACTTGATCTACATCGATGGTGGCCGAACGCCTGCGATTCTCTACTCCGGAATTCCGTGGATTTTCAATATAAGTCCACAGCCATTGTCACAGATTTATGATGAGAATCTTCCGCCTGGTGGATCTGGTTTGTGATAACATCTGTCACAATTTAGCAAATTAATCAAGTAATATTTATTTAATAGGTTTACCAACCGATGGCGATCGATCTGAGTGGGCAGAATGGTCGGAGATTCGTTTGAAACATTTCAGATGTGCACAATTGAACGACAACTTTGAGAAAATGGGCTACCCCCGTTTTCCCAACGATCTCTACCCTCAAACACAGCTGCTAACTGTGTACGCAATTCCTGATGAGATCAACTATCCTCAATTCCGAGCCAAACAATCCTGGTTCAACATTGAAGTTTTCAACAAGTCGGACAAGGCTACACAGGAAGTTGATAACTTGGAATCGGTTGTACCTAAAGAATTTTTGGACAATGATCTCGACGGGAAGTTTAGTGGCAAGCTGATTTACCTTTCGATGGGTTCAATGGGATCGATCGATTTGGATTTAATGAAGCGGCTGATTGCACCACTCTCCAAAACCAACCACAAATATATCGTTTCGAAAGGACCAAGACACAGCGAGTATGAACTCGCACCAAACATGTGGGGTGAAGAATTCCTGCCTCAAACCTCAATTCTACCCCACGTAGACCTGGTGATCACTCACGGAGGCAATAACACCGTAACAGAAGTTTTCGCTGAAGGCAAGCCAATGATTGTGCTACCACTGTTTTGTGATCAGTACAACAATGCACAACGTCTCAAGGAGACTGGTTACGGTGCACGAATTGATCCATACGATTTCACTGAGGCACAACTGTTGGATGCTATTGAAAGAATTCTTGAAGATGATGTACTCCAGCAAAAACTAATAAATGCTTCCTCCCGAATCAATGCAAAAAATCATCACGAGCAATTGGCCTTGTTGATTGAACAAAAGTTAGCTGAATTGTAACTCTATTTTATGATATTTTCCTTATTTCGTGTATGATTAATACGAATATAACTAATTTCTGGACACATTTATCACACCAAGTCCAAGAACACATATCACGTTGATCACGTGCTACAATGCAATGTCAAATCTGTCAGAGAGACTTTGTAACTTTGTTAAATGTATATCTGCAACTGGTTTTTTCTCTTATCTTTCTCAGACAAATAAACCTAATATTTATTTTATTACTTAACAACCAATCTGCATTGACCCAAATGAGTACATGTCTATTGATAAATACTGAATGAATGTATTGTGTTCATTTTAAGTTAGCATGTGAACATTGCAAACTGGACTTTAAGTGCAGTACTTTGTTTATAACAAGATTAGGGATGCAAGCAATGCATATAAAATGGTGCTGCGTTTGTACTTTTGGTGACAACATTATGGAGCAATTTCAAAGTTATAAGAAATATCATCATGATGCAATTCAACTTGTTTTTTCTCTTATCATTCACAGACTAAAACTTATTGCAACCAAGACAAGACTTCAATAAACCTAACATTTACTTTATTGCATATATCAACTAACGTAACTTTTCTGCATTTTCCCCAATGAGGCAAGTCCTTTGATAAAAACTAAATGAAACTGTATTGTTCATTTTAAGTTAGCATGAGAACATTTCAAACTGTTTAATACGCTGGACTTTGTTTATAACAAGATTAGGGATAAATGCGAGACATATAAAGGTACTGTGTTTGTATTTAGTTATTTGTTAGTTATAATTTTTGAGCTAATTCAAAATAACAAGGAAATTTCATGAAACAACTGACAATTCTGGTCTCAAAGAAAGAAATTCGAAATTCGAAAGAATTCTAGAAGATGATTTACTCCAACAAAAACTCAATAATGCTTCCGCCCGAATCAATGCACAAAATCATCACGAGCAATTGTCCTTGTGGATTGAACAAAAGTTAGCTGAATTGTGAGCTCAATCTAGTCAACAAATTTTGCTTTTTTGTCTGAAAACAAAACGAATACATTTAAATACGAAATAGTTTGTTTAAAAAAATAAATTTTATATACTAGCATTTTATTTTAGGTATTAATTTTATGATCGTTAAATCAAAGGTTGGTTTTGTCAAGTTTGTTTTTTGTTCCATATGAACTGAACTTTGTTTAATTAATTGTTCTTATTCGAATTACCTATGATTTCGAAAAGTAACTTGAAACAACCATTTTTGAGTTACGTGTTGATCGAACACTTCGAATTTCTATATGATTTCGAAAAGTAACTTGAAACAACCATTTTTGAGTTACGTGTTGATCGAACACTTCGAATTCAGCTGAACTTCAAAGTTGCATTTCAATATAAAAGGACCAGCACTCGAGTGCCTGCTCATAGTAGAAATTAGAAAAAGATTTGAATTATAAACTTGTGCCTCCAAGCCTGCAAGACCTCCTAGCAAGACCTCCTAGCAAGACTCCTAGCAAGACCTCCTAGCAAGACTCCTGTCAAGACTCGCCATGAGTGGACCTCTACTAAATGCCGACTTACCTGACGACATTCTGGTGCAGCAGATCTCTCGACTGCCACTGGTGGATCAAGTTCGAATCGGTCGCACCTCGCCTCGATTTCACCGTTTGATGACTCGTGCACTTGGCCTCGTTGACTCGCTTACGGTGGTGCTCGAGACTGGCCACTTCCCCATGGATTACTGGTTCTCGGAAACCTTGTGCCCAGACATGGGTCGTTACGTCAAGCTTGATGGAGTGGCCGAGTGCGAACGGGACGCTCTGTTAGGCTTCAAGCGGATCGAAAAGAGGTCTACTTTGCGTTTCCCCAGCGAGGAACAGGTCAACCTGGACTGGCTCGCGACAAGTATGCCCAACGTTAGCAAGCTGATGTTTGTACAAGGTGGTGGCAACTGGAACGTGAACCAACTGGTCACCCTCCTGAACGCCTGGTCGCCAACTTTGGTCAGCCTCACCCTACTGTGCAATCCTCACGAGTATTCGATGACCACCGAGGATTCGAACCGACTGTTTGGTTCTATCAACTCACTGGCTCGCCTACAAGACCTCTTTATGGAATTTATGCACCAATTCGAAAGTGCTCGCCTTGAGTTGTCGATTTTGAGCCAACTGAGCCGCTTCCACTTTTACTCCGATGACCTGTCCAACCAGCTACTGCTCACCTCTCTACAGCAGTACGCTCCCAACAATCGAGGCTTGCGACAGATTTTGTTGGGCAAGGGCACAAACTGTCTGGTGGAAGACTACTTCCCGGACTATCTCAATCTGGACAGACGAATTGCGTCGAAAGTGACAGCTCTGTACAACCGGTACGAGAAGAGTGAACAAGATGGTCCCAAGATTGACCGCCTGTGCTCCAAGTTCACCTCGCTCACTTATCTCAAGTTGACTGTCGTCTCGCAAGTGTACACTCCTGCCCAGTTGGTCAAAGCCTTGTCCCGTTTGAATCAGCTCTACTACCTTGACCTCGACCTCTCGGGTGCGACCAAGATGAAGATCAGTGCACAAGCAGCCAACAGTGACAGCAATGCCAGACCCGGTGGACCTCGTCTGGCATCGGTTCAAGTGCTGGTGGTTAACTATGGCGAGTCGTACAATCACCGAGACCTGTCCCACATGTTGGATTGGTCGTTCACGTTTCCTGGTCTACGGGTCGTTGAGGTCAACGAAAAGGGGTTTCGCGAATGTAACCGTTGTCGTGTGCAAAAGCTTTCACGCGGACAAGCGATCAAACCTGGGTTTTGCCAAGTTCGCCACCGACCAAGCAAGTGCATCCGTAAAATGACCTCAACCTTTCGCCACTGTCCTCTGATACGCAAGCTAATGCTGTACAACCTTGAATATCAAGACTCGAAAGATTCTGATGGTTGCATCAAGCATTTGATATGCAAACACATTCGATATCATTAAACTGTCTGTTTAATTATTAATCTGTCTTAATTTTTTAATTTTTTTTTTCGAGTGGTTTGAGTGAATGAAGTGACTTGATTGAGAACTTTCGTGTGATTCGAATTCGAACGCCATTAATGGTAAATAGTCATGTGACTGGCAATCCCAAATATGATGGTGAATCTTAATGTTTTAATAAATTTTCACTTATTAACAAAATATTTATACAATAATCACAAGATTTTCTAATATATCAAAATGTTTTTAAAGATTAAAAAAAAGTTAGTTATAATTCAACAAATAAACAAACAATATAAAATTGATGTCAATGGGTTAATTATAACATTTAAATTTGTTATTCAAATTATTGTTTTAACTTTTAAATTTAAATTGTTTTCGAGGAGTTGAATTTTAAATTCTTTTGAATTTAATGTTTTTAGTTTTTTTGCAGAAAAAAACAAGAATATTTTCAAAAATGATATTTTTAACTGAAATTGCAGTTTTAAAAAAATAATTATCAAAATTAATTAGTTTTTATATATCCATTTTTTGATTGATATTATTAATTTGGACTATTTAACAATATATTAAATGCCAATTAAATGTCAATAATACTTTTAATTTAAAAATTTAATTTGAATTAAAAAATATTTGAGTGAAAATTGGCAAAAACAAAAAATTTTCAAAGCATACCACATTCACAATCTTTTTTGCAATTTTTAACGGATGAGATACATTTGTCTCTGATCAAAATAATGATCGACGAATCACAATACATTTATTAAGATGATGATGTGCTGAGTTGAATGAACTAGAAACTTGTTTTTCGATAATTGTGTTCAAACAGACAAGACCCATTAAATTTGAACGGTTTCGAGTATCTATTCGAGTGTGTGTTGGATGACCAGTTTTGTTTGTATTTGTTTATCTCTGTCATTTGACATATATAAAAAACCTAAGACAATACTGATCATTACGACAAGATGTACGTAAAGTACAAATCAAGTTGTAAGTTAGTAGTGCGGTTGGACTTGGCGGTCATATTTCGGACAGTTGGGTTTATTATAACCTTGAAAGATTTTTTTTGTTTTACGTTAAAATTTTTTAATATGTTGGAGACCTCATTTTTAAAATATAAATTTATATATTCGGAAATAACACGTCTAGTTTTTTCCCATGACCCGTATGCAACCAACACAAAAAATGATTTTCTAAATTATCCGGTTTTAAAAGAATGTGCCTCTATGTATTTTTGCAACGCCTAAGCGAACTCTTAATTCGATTTCGAAAATAATAATCCATAAAGAAACTAATAATCCGTAAATACGGAATTCGTCCGATTTTGTTCGGTAAGTCGATTAAGCCCGTATGGAATTAACTTGCAAAAACAGTCGGAAATGTTGCGAACTGATTGATGATTGATTGAGATTGATAACTCAATTCAATTGTAATCATTTTTTCATAACAGAGCAGAACTTTGTTTGTCCACTTATTATTGTTTCATACTAATATGGTGATGATGGTTTTTTTTGTTCATTTCCAATCTCAAACTATATAAAAGTGACTGTCCTGGGCCATTGTTCGAGTAATGCCCTACAATGATGTTGCGAGCAGTACATCATGGAAAAGTTTTTGTGTTGTCACTTGTTGATGATGTTGTTTGCACTTTTGCGTCTTGTGAACTATGTCGATTTACAGTTGTTTGAAAGTTTTCACATTGTTTCACGTTTTGATATACACGATTACATCAGCAATCGAAAGCAACTCATCAGTCAACTCATCAATTTGGATGCTGACACGGGTCTGTGGGAGTTGTATCCGAGGGTGGGGGCGGCAGACCCGGGACATTTGAGATTGTGTTATAATGCTACTGTTACTACGAGTGGGGAAGAGTACAACATTTTTCGGTATACGATTTTTGAAGCTATTATGGCGTTTTATGTAAGTGATTTTTGTTGTGATTTTTTGAGTAATTTTCAAAAATTAATCAAACATTTTTTAAATCACAGAAATATTTCCCAGAAAATTTCAAACCGAATAGATTTTGTAATAAAGTGAAAAGTTTGTTTAAATCTTTCAATGAAATTGGCTGTCATACGACGAGGTGTTTGGTTGTGCAAACTAATTATCAACTTGGTCTCACGCAATTGGCTGATTTTGTAAGTTTTTTCGATGATTTGATTTTTAACTAAAAATTTTAAAAATATTTTAGAGCGATGCCGAATACGAGGTTTTATTAGGCGCACGAGGAAACGACCTCGAAACTGTTTTTGGCTACATGGAGAGACGAAAAGAGCGACCCAGAACAAATAAAATGGAAGATAATTCTGTTGTCGATTCAAACAAAAATAGAAAAACTAAGAGAAAAAACAAAAATAAAAACCTTTCCTATCGAAGATACAAACGACAGGAACAGACAATCGATGCAATGTGTTTCCCTCAAAACAAAGCAGATTTACCCGAGAAATTCGATTGGAGACGTATGGGCAAGGTAACGCCGGCAAAGTATCAAGGCGAGTGCGGCAGTTGTTGGGCATTTGCATCGATTGCCAGTGTGGAGAGTGCCTATCTGATTAAGGGGAAAACGAAAAATAAGAATTTTAATCTCAGTGAAATGGAAGTCGCGGGTTGTGCAAAAAGCAATGGTTGTAAGGGTGGAACGTCCGTGGATGCGTTCAATTATTTTTTGGATAATAGAGGCGTGACAAGTGAGAAAAGTTTGCCATATGATTCGGAGGTTTGTTTTTTGTGTGTTTCAAATTTTATAAAATAATCTTAATTTTTTTTAGAAATTAAGATGCAAAAAACGCTCCAACAAAGTAGCCAAAATCAAAGACTACTGCCTGCGTGGCATCTACTCGAGTGTCAACGGTAAACCAGAAATGTTGAAAGACGAAGACATTCAACGGGCAATTCGTGAATTTGGTCCGGTCTACTCGACAATGGACGCCAACCATCTCGCAGTGAAGCATCACAAGTCGGGCATTTACACAAATCCACGCTGTTCCAATGTGACCAATCATGCGGTGACAATTGTGGGCTGGACGAGGCGATCGTGGATCATCAAAAATAGTTGGGGCAATAAGTGGGCTGATCAGGGATTTTTCAAGATGAAAAGAGACGTGAATCTGTGTGGGATTAACACTTATATCACTTATCCGATTGTGTAGTGAATGTACGTGAAATATTTAATATTGGAAAAATACTTTTGTTCTTGAATATGATTTTTTGTATATTTAATAAGAAAAATCTGAAGCAAAAATTTTCCATTTTGTATTTTTCAAATTTTAAAAAGTTTTATTTTAATCGCTTAGTCTTTCTTTATGTAAAAATAAACAATTATTTTGTTTTTATATTGACCTTTATTATTAAAAAACAAATACAACTCAAGCATATAAATTATATTAATTATTAAAATATTAAAATGCACGTTTTACCCGGATAGTTTTGTAAAATTATTACTTATTAATTAAAATTATATCATATTGTTGTGCCACACCCACGGTCGAAAGTGTCTATATCTACGGAGTTGGACTTTCACCAGTCTTGAATAATTTCTCGCCTCCATCGGACATTGTGGCCACCGGAAGGCGGGGATAGGAGTGGAAGGAGGCTCACTCCTGAGGAGCCTTGGATGGGATCAGGTACAACTACTCTAGGATAGTATTTGGAATCATCGCAGCTGACAGCGCCAACCAACAGCACCAAGGCGACAAACAGGATCAAAGTTCGGTTCATTTTGAAGTTTTTCTTGTTCTATTAGAAAATACAAAACAAAAATTGAATATATAATTTAAATCGATAAAAAGTGTGTTTTTATACACCTAAAAATGCAATTTTGAACGGAACAAACTTGAACGGAAACTAGATTGTGTGTGTAATCAAACGGAAATTGAAATATGTAAGCAGCAGAATTTCTCAAGAAGAATCGTGTATCGACATTCGCAAATGTTACAATGTTTCATGTTCATAATGACTGACAATATGAGTGCATCTAATCATTGAGGATGGGTTTGGGGTCAAGAGGTTAAAAACATTTTTATCACATCCTTCACAAATTGGTAGTAAGTTTTTATTTGTCAAAATAAATTTTTCGTTTAAACAAATTGTCAAAGAAAAAAAACTAAATTTTATTTATATTTGACTTTGTCAACTTGTGAAATATTTCAATCCTAATAACTGTTAGGGGATTAGATACAATGTCAAGCTGTGCAATATATAAAGCATTCAATAAATATTTTTTAAAATAATTTTATTTTAGAAAATTGCAATAAATAAAATTAAAAACTTTTGTAGCATAAATAAATCGCCAACATTCAACATTCAATATAAAGCTCAAAACTTCATTTTTTACATTTACGTTCGTTTTGCAAAATAAAATTTATATTAAATAAAACATTTAAAGTGTAATTTAACAAGTTAATTTTAATAAAATTAAAACTCAAATTGTACAGCAGGCACAAGCCGAGTCGAGCTGCAGTCGAGTGGAGCCAATCAGTACCACACTGGTCGGATGTAAATCTTGCTGCGTAGCTCCTCCGGGAGTAGCAGAAACTTCTCGTCCTGGTCCCAGTTGGTCGAGAGTGTCGCCACCAAAACTAGCTCCAGCTCCTTGTTTTGTTGAGCGTACTCTTTCAAAGAACTAAGCAGAATTTGAGGATGGTCCGCTGAGTGAAACTTGAACTCGATCAGGTCAGCCAACACGGGCAAGTCGAGCTGATCATCGTTGGGCATGACCTCGGAGTAGGTGGATGCAGCCTCGGGGTCATTATCGTCATCATCAGAATCGTGCAGGCTTTTATCGTCCTCATGCTCATGACATTGATCGTCGGCATCGTCGTTCAAGGGACCAATGTCGCCATCCTGCCCACCTTGACTCTCTTGACCATCTTCTTCATCACCAACAGCTGGTCTGGCGTCGTCTGGTTCTTGGTCACTATCACTAAAATTTTCAATATAAACCGCATCATCATAACTTCGACGACCGAATAGGCGAATTGGATTAAAGTCCAACGAGAGCTTCTTCAAGTTGGCCATTGAGTTGATGGCAGTCAGGAGTCGATGCATAATCGCGCCACCATTCACCATCACATCGGCAGAAATGAAGATTGCCAAGGAGGTCAACTGATGCTGCCAGTGTTGCAGAATCTTAACCAGTAGCAGCAGCTGTCCTTCCACTCGAAGGTACGAATCTTGACTAAACTCGTGATGAACCCCAAAATGGCGAATGGTACTGGAGAAGGTGTCAAAAAGGAGGCCAATGTCCACTTGACTCAACCGCGGGCTTGACAGACACGAGTCGGGGTCTACTTGTTTCATGAAGCGCGTACGTTTGAGTATCTCGGTGTCAGTAGACCCATACCTGTGACCCAACAGTACGGTGAGCGATCGGCTGCCTTGGAATCGGCCAATTTGGCTTCGCATTTCTGTCTGGTCTTGAATTCGAGAAAGCTCATTCCGGCTGAACTGCACTATAGGATACTCGCCGTAGAAGACAGTCTTTAGTGAGGCGCACTGTTCAAATGGTTGCATCTGCCGTCGGATGCATTCGATGACTCGCTCGGGATGAAACAGCGAATTGCACTTGAACTCTTCACAGTCCACCCCATGAGGCCAATGGTCCACAACTTTGGCCACTTCAACGTTGGGAAACATTTCCGGGAGTCGTAGTGGGGACAGATCAGTATGACGAGCCTTGAACGCTTGACACCACAAATCCAGGATTCTAACTCCCACTAGTGGACACAGAATTTGCTCGCCGTCAGCTTGAATCAGGCCAAACAGTCGAAGCGGAGGTGGTTCCTCCATATTCACCCGTGCATAGTACTGGAAGTTAATCTTTAGATAGACCAGTGAGTGGGCAAGCGGTTCGAGTTGGCTTGAGAGCTGTGCCATCGAGACAGTGTCCTTGAGCCTGATGGACAGTGTGGAGAGGGAACGAAACTGGTCACATCCACGGGAAAACTCACTGTCCACTGTAATCATTTGTGAGATCGAGTGGATGTTGACAGCGAGAGGAACGTGCTTGTAGTCGGGAAACTGGTTGTCACTGTCGTTCCAAATGGCCAGTCGGACATCTTGAAGGCCTTGGGTAGAATAGCGTGCGAGTGAGTCCACCAGACAGTTTGGATGGTCCCAACTTGAGAGATGCAACTGGCTGAGGCGAGAGAGCACTGGAAGGTCCACCTGAGGAAAGTGCACATGTTCGGGTTCGTCGGGGTTGAAGCGATTGTGCCGCATCTGATCAAGGTACTGTGTGTGTGGAGCAAGACTTTGGTGAGCCATCTCGATCACAAGACGCTCGATCACGGACAGCGAGTTGATGGCAGCCAGAAATTGGTCTGTGACTGCTCGAACTTGACCACCACCACCGAGCCACAGCTTGAGGGTGACCAACTTGGTGTGCCACTGGTTGAGCAGATAGGTGACATGGCTAATGACATCGACACTTGCAACCAGGCGCAGAGTTCGAATCCTCGGAAAAGTGACCACCAGCCAGTTGACCTTGTCTTGAGTCAGTTCGAACAGCTGCAGGAACGAGTCGCGAAGCAAACGGAATTCGATTTGCGGGCTGCTCAGATGGTGCTCTCGAGACAGGTTGACTTGGTCCAGGTAGGGCACGTTGAAGTTCGATCGTTCAATCTGACCAAGTTTAGGATCACCGACCAGCACGGTGATGGATCGCCTGCGAGCCAGAGCCAGTGCACGGATGCGGTTCCATCGGCGACAGACTTGGTCAACCTTGGCCAGAAGATCCATGAGAGGAAAGCGGTCAAACAGAGCCAGTAGCGGCTCATCGTGAAGATCGTTGATGGTGAAGGTCACAGGGGGAGAGGTCATCAGGAAAGGGTGGCAGGAGAGAGAGGCACAGGAGAAGTCTACTCGAACAAGCCAAAACACACAATGACCTTGCAGTCACAATTCTACAGTCTTAAATAGAGAAAATCGCCAAATCGAAAATTCGAAAGTGTTTGTATTCGATTTTCCAAAATCGAGTCGAATTGTTTGTTTCTTCAAGCTTTTCGCTTTTTACTCTCATTTTACAGTGATTTTTACAAAAATTTTTGAGATGTCTCATTCATAAACGGAATGTCCATTTAAATAATATTTTTTAAAACTATATAATATAATATTTACGAAAATAAGCCTGATTCAAATATATAGCACCAGTTAAATTAGTATAAGCAAATAGAATTATCATATAGAATCGATCATACTGATTTGATAGATTGGATAAGTTTACGATAAAACAACGTGAACAATACTATTTAAATCGATTTTATTGTTGTAAGTTTATAAAATAAATTTATACTTCAAATAAAAAATTTATTCACCAATATTTGTGTACTTCTAACCTTTGAGAAGTAATTTCACTTTACGGTCACTTATTCGATTGTGCAACGAACATATTTATTAGCAAAATCAAGGACACGTGAATTAACATTGGAAAAATACTTGAATGCTAAAATATAAAAATATTTGTTGTATATTTAATATTCAATAAGAAAAATCCGTTACAAAAATATTCCATTTCAGTAATTTTCCATTTTCAAATTGTAAATAATATGCTCAAAATTATTTTCACTAGTCACTTGATCACAAGGTTTGGCAGGATGAACTTTTTAAAACTTTTAGTTTTTGTAATCCCCATCTTCATCTCACTTTATTCTATTTGGTTTTGGTTTTGTACCCAGTTTTGGTTATTTTTATTATTTTCAAACTTTTGTGTTGCTTCGGCTTTATTGATGATTTCTTGGACCACTGGTTATTGGTTTTATGATTTGTTTAATACGGGGAAAATTTGTTCAAGTGGGAAAATTGTGTTGATTACGGGTTGTGACAGCGGTTTTGGACATGAATTATCGATCAAGTTGGATGAATGCGGTTTTCATGTTTTCGCTGGTGTTTTATCACCGGAAGGAGTCGGTGCACAGAAACTGCGTAAAATTTGTTCACCAAACATTCGTGTTATGCAAATGGATGTAACCAAAATTGATGAAGTGGAAAATGTGGTTCGAGAGATAGAAAACTCCAGTGGACTTCAACTTTGGGCAGTGGTGAACAATGCTTGAATTGTGATGGAAGCCTTCGCAGATTGGGGAGAAGATGTTCAAGTGTTCAGAGAAGTGTTGGAGGTGAATCTGTTTGGACTGATTCGTGTTACCAAAAAGTGTTTGCCTCTTTTGAGACAATCGAATGGTCGGATTGTGAATGTCGCGAGTCTTGCTGGTAAGTTATCGATTTTTAAAATAAAATTAAAAATTAAAAAATTTTATTAATTTAAATTTTAAAATTAATTTACAGATCGAATGACAATTCCTTCCACAAGTCACTACTGCATTGCAAAACACGCTGTTCGAGTCTTTTCCGATGCCCTTCGACGTGAATCTTCTCAACAATGACGCTATTCAGGTTATCACAATAGAACCGGCAGCCTATCGAACCGAAATTATCAATCGTGAAAATGCTCAGAAAAATACAGAACGAATTTTCAGTGAAACTCCTGAAGAAATCAAAAAGAGTTACGATTTTTCGCAAATCCATAAAATGTACAATTCGCTGCATAGTTTCGTTGAAAGCATCGCATCAGATAATGTACACGAAGTTGTGGATGCAATGGCAAGCGGAGTGATGCTAAAGGAACCGAAACAATTTTACCGTTGTTGTAGTTATCCGGAAGTGATGGGATGGGCAATTTCACATGGACCGGAAATTCTGCTCGATTTGTTCATGTTTTGGCACTCGAAATTGGTTAATAAATTTTACTAAATTTACATAAACGACAAAACCCACTCTCATGTATCCAACTTGAACTATTCTCTGATTTAGAAATCATTTTGACATAATTTTGAACTTTTATTCTAAAATTAATAATTTTGTACAAAATCCGGAAATAGTGTTGCAATTTATGTTGTTAATAATTAATGACTTGAATTATTGATTTAAATTTTCGAGAATATACTTTGTATTATACGAAAAGTTTGATCAGAGGAGAAGTTTTTGTATTCTATTATTAAATATTTTTAATAAATAACTTATGAAAACATGTTTTGAAACGTGATCAAGGTTTTTAAAGTTTGTTTCAAGTTGGTTTCTTATCGATTTCTAATCAATAGTTTGGTCGAACGAAGCCTACAATTCTCTTGTCTTGTCATTTGGAAAACAAAATTCTCAAACTCACGGCTACCAAAAATGGAGCTCAACTGCTGGAAGCCTTATCCGTTTGAGACTCTGTTTGATGTATTTGATCATCATCTCAACCAAGTGAAGTACTATCTCAATCGAATGATCTACACTGAGAATCAATTCTACACTAGATCGATTTTGTACGATTTTCGGACTCTTCGACTATGTCTTACCAGAACTTTGCTTCATTGGGCCGTAATTTTGACACTCATTTTGACCCTTTTCCCAAGTCAATTCCCACGTTTGTCTGTATTTGAAAAGCTACTTGGAATTACACTAAACGTCAAAAAGGTTGATCTATTCTGTTGTGCCTATCTGTTTGCTTTCGTCATCATTGAGTACTGTTTCTATGTTTCATTTCGGACCCTACTCGATTACTCAGATACACGACTTAACGTTCTATTTGAACTTCAAAATAATCTCGATGCGAAACTCAAGAAGGATTCCAAGCAGAAGTTGATTGAAAGTTATGTTCGCAGTAGCTTTTCTGCAGGAATTTGTAATAAGTTTAACGCTGTTGGTTTGACTTTGTTTTCATTGAAATTGGGCTGCTTGGCCTTTGATCTCTATTTCAAAAATCAAATTGATTTATTTCAATTAATATTTGGTGTTTGGATTTCGCTCTCAATACACGTTCACTTCTATCACGTACTGTACATTCTGATTTGCCTCTGGACTGGAATGATGTTTGTGGTGAAAGTTTTCCGTATTCGAATGGTCAAATGTTTGGTGTTTGTGAAAACTTCTACAAAGTTGGAAAATCGTGCAATGTTTCAGGTTTTCCATAGAGAGTACATTCAACTGCATCGTCATTTGAATTTGTACAATTTCACACTAAAGGAATATATCTTCTGTTTTGATGCGGGTTCGAAATTGGCTACAAATTTGACTCTGATATACATTAGCAAACAGGATCAGATCAATTCGTTCAGTTACCTCTTTGTGGCGATGTATTTAATCTGTTATTTCTTTGACATTTGTGTTCACATTGTATTGTCACAATTTCCATCGAGAAATTTGGTCTTTTACAAATATTTGGTCAAGTACAATGCAAATCAATGCAAATCAAAATTTAGCAAAATTTCTCAAATTATCGTGCTCAAACGTAATTTACAGTTTCAATTGAAACTCGACTTTTTGGTTTCATTTCTGTCCAACAATCAAATGGGTTTAACTGTTGGTCGACAGTATTTGATCACGAAGGACAGTACTTTTCAGTCTTTTGTATTGAATATTTTTATTTTACTGCTGCTGTCGAAAAGATTGATTATTTAATTTATTTTATACAAAATTATGATCGATACTTCGGATTCAACAAATTGATTAATCAATTGTTTTATTAAAAATAATTTAAATATTTTTATTTTATTTTATTTAATATTTGAAAATTTTCCATTCGCCGAGGAAGTGATAAAAAGGACACTTTTTAATCTCTTGACCGACAACCCTTTCTCACCCCATCAACAATCGAAATATGTAACATTGTATAACATTTTTGAGCGAGTGTCGCAATTCGATAAGGCAAAATCCTGTTTTTCGCATGTTCAAATTTCCGTTTGATTTATATAATATAATTTCCCGGAAAATGTGCTAATTTTGTCGGTACTCAAAGGTATAAAAGCCACTTTTGTTTTTGAGTTACATTATATTCAAATTTTTTAGAAAAAGAAAAACCTAACTCAAAATGAACCGAACTTTGATCATCTTTGTCGCCTTGGTGGTTTTGGTTGGTATTGTCAGTTGCGCTGAACGGAAGTACTACACTGGCTTTATTCCCTACCCCAACGGTGGTGGATCCTCTTCCTCCGGCTACAATCGTGACTATCCTGGCAAGAATGGTGGCGGAATTTACCGTGGACGAGATTACCAAGATGCACAGCGAAATGTGATTGGTGGCCGTGGTGGTACTCGGTACTACAACTAAAGTGTCTTTTTTATTTAAAGTTTTCCGGTTTTAAAATACTTTACGTCCTGTGTTGGGTTATATTGATTTTGCAATAAAGGTCCTAATTAGAAACAAATTTAAAACTTTTGGAACCAACTTTAGTTTGTTTAATTATTCATTTTTGTAAATGAGTTTGCAAAACCCACGTCAGTTGGCATATAACATTTACACAAAATATTGACATTTACTAATTGGTTTTCTATGAAAGTTTTTCTTTGGTTCTCAAGAAAACATTTGAACTATTTTTAATTGCATGTAAAATGAACTTTTGAATTTTTTAATTACACACTAATTATACAAGATTTTATTTTAAATTGTCCGTAGCTTAAAAAAGTATGAAAATGTATTTATGTAAATTTTTGAAGTTTTTGAAAGCAAAATTGGGTTTTCTCGAAAGTTTAACATTTTGGGATTTGACATTTCAATTGAAACTATATCTCGAGATGTTCAGTTTGAATAGTGATTCGATTTCAAAGCGTTATTCAAACTATCGAAATTTCATTTTATGTATAACAGGAATATTCTGTGTGACCCTTTCAATTATAATCGCAATTCCAATGAGCAACTTTACTCGGCTTCTTCTGTACGATCCTATTTTGTTCTACAATTTACCACAAAATTTGGATTGGATTTTCATGCTATTTGCATTGGACAACATTTATTTTCACCTTCAAATGTACAGGGAAATTGAAAGTGAAAAGGGAAATTTCATAATGATTTTGATCAAACAAATTATATTTCAATACAATGATTGTAAATTTTTCCTTGACAAAAATGTTCGTCATCATGGTCGAATTCAATCGACACTGTATTTGGTTTATCGTGACATTAAACGATTCTTGTTTATGATCAAGTATTTTGTTCTGTTTGAAGGTGAGTTTTGCATTTGTTATTGGTCATTCACATATACCGTTATTTCCTTCCCAGTTGCATTAGTACTGTTCTATCGTTTTGGTTCGTTCTATCACATATCACTTGATTTGCGCTTTTACTTTACAACATTTTATGGATATTTGAGTTTGGGCCTGATCACAGTAAACTCTTTGATTGTGGACATTTTCGTTCTATCTTACGGAGCCATTCACATAATATGTATAATTATTTTTATAAGTTTCACCACAATTTGGTTTGCTCAAACTCGTCAAGTGAATCGACAGTTGCACAAATGTCATAATTTGACTTTATTCCAATTAGACTCATTTTATCATCGTCACAACGACACATTGTCACTTGCATTTGTGTTCAATCGTTACATTGGTCCACTGTTTCTCGTCTTTATTGTGACTCAATTTCCTATGAACACATTCATGGCCATTGGAATTGCAACCAATCGGTTCAACTTTGTAACCAAAATTATATTCGCCAATTTTGTCATTCTACAGTATTTGGGCAGTGCGCTGATGCACCTGGTGGCCGCAATGTACTCCAATAAGATTCATTTCTGTGTGAAAAGATTGGTACATTTGAGTTGTAAAAAGCGAACTCGAAATCGATTTAATTTGTCACTGAGAACACGCATGCGATTGGTTGATTATATTCAACGGTTCAACACTACTCAACGGTATGGCATTTCGTACGGAGTCTTTGGCCTAGTTTCTTTTGGATCGTTTCTTAAGGTTTGTATGATTCAAATGAGAATTGCAATTCACAATAAACGATTTGTTTTTTTCTAGTTTATATTTCTCTATGGTGAATGCATTTTGTATTGGTATCGAATTTTTCATAACATCTCTTAAATTAAATAGAAATAAGTTACTCATACTATATTTAGCATGAACATGTACAAAATGATTGATGTTTTAGATCTATAAGCTCAAGCTTCCCATCGAATTTTAACATTTGATATACATTGGTTGGCAAGTAACATTGGAAAATTGTCAATATCATTGAGCCAATTTTGCATTTGCATTTAAAAATTTAAATTATCATAAATTTAAATTTGAATTCTATAAAATGTCTTAAAAACAAATAACAAAATATATTGTGTTTAATTATTTACACAATATTTTTATTCACAAGTTCGAATGCAGTACTTTTTCCCTAGCAAAATACATTCAAAACACTGGAACATTTAAATATTCTAATGTCAATTTTGAAAAATGTCAAATTTTAAATTATAAAATAATAAATGATTGTGTTTAATTATTTACATTTTTAAATTGTTCTAAAGAATAGCCTTTTGTCATTTAAATATTTTTTAAATTACTTGAAATTTAAATATTCAAAAAATAATAAATACAATTTTAATTTTGTATTTATTTAATGTTTTTTACAACTGAAGCAAGTACAAAGTTCTGGCCACTGAGTGATTTTATTCAAAATGGAACTTTTTCTTTCGACCAAAAGTCAAATTCAAACCTGTCTTTCACGATGTTTGTCACAGAATCAAAATCCTGGTTCAATGTTTATACAACAAATGATGAACGCAAAAACAGAAAGAAATTTGCAACGAAATCGAAAGTTTGTACTCTACAACCGTAAATATAGACTTTCATTGGTGAGTGCACTGTATTACGTGTATCTGATTATTGTGTCGATTCGAAGTCTGCTTCTGTACTATGTTGCATCAAAATTCAATTTAAAAATGGATCAAATTCCTGAATATTTCTATGGATACGACCTTGTGTATGCAACCTTCTTTCAACAGTTCACCAGCGATCCCTTGATGGCGCTGTGTATCACTCCTTATTCGCTATTGCATATTTACATTCATTACTACATGTACGTTCTGCGGGACCATCCACTGGCTGACCGAATACGCGAATTAGCCTACCAAAATGGTGAACAATTTTGGCTGCTGAATCCGAGTTTGAAGCCAAAATTTGATTTCAAAATGCCATTTCAGACAGTTCAAAAGTTTATCAAGCAATTCGGTCAAATTTGGCGATTTGAAAAAGTAATACGAACCAGTGTAAAGTTTGGTAGCAATTTAAATTACTACGGTGAAATAATTTCTGTGAAAACGCGTGTTCAAACAATTTTGCTATACAAACTTCTCGACAAATATCTCAGGCTTTTAAACAATTTTGTACAGTCACTCTGTTTGGTTCAATGGTTATCCTTTGTTCAATTTGCATTCGAACGTCATCCATGGAAGCAGGCACTGTTTCATTCAGTAGATGTGGCAATCTTAGGTGTGTATGCAACCTGGAAAACTTGTATCCTGTTGATCTTTTTTGCCAACTTCATTGTGCTCAATTGGTTTGTTGTAACCAAAGAATTGACCAAATTGAATCAATCCATGACCCAACTGGTTACCACACATCGTCTAACCAAGCGAGCCAGACCCAATTTGTCACCAGCGCTCCGCAACTATTTACGAATCAACTCATGGGCGATCCAAAATGTGATTTACCTCAACAGCAAAGCTATTTCACAAATATTTATTGTGTCTTTGATGAGTATCTTCCCTATTTGCGTTTACATGCAGTCGATGCTCATGCGATCGAACCTGTCATCACAAGGAAAGATGTTTTTTATAGCTTCTTTGTTTATTGTAATATTGTTCGTTATTTCCTCTGCGCAACTTTTCATTTCCATGACCAAGCACATTCACGCCTCAGATCGGCCTCTGTATCAGCTACAACTTCTCATTGCTGGTCCAAGTTGGCTGAGGTGGAAGCTGAAGTTGGATTCATACTATGCGCAGTTGCATACAAAACATAAATTCTGCTTCACCTTGGGACAGCTCGGAAAGGTGACCCAGTGGAATTTGTTTCAGGTTTGTACTCTTTTGTAAAAATATTAAAAAACGATTTTTATTTTCATAGTTTATTCTACTATATTTTGCTTACATTATGAACATGTACAATATCATAATTTAGAATCAGTCGAATCTACAGAAGATTTATTATTTCAATCGAGGTGGGTTTGTCGAACATTTTCCCCATCAATTCGTATCAGTTCTAAAATTTCCTTGTGATAGTAAAAAAATATGAATCAATTAATTTTCATTCGACTTCGAGCCGAGTAGAATTGATTGGATACGACTCGTTTTTACTTTAAATTATATCATATCAATACAACACGACTGACTAACTAAGTCGCCAAACAAATCGATTAAACATACTGTCATTGCAATGAGGCAGACATGATTTGTAATGAGAAGAGAAACAAAATACTACCAGAACGTATTGACAAAATGCCTTTTTCTGCAATCTTATTACTTCCACAAAGCAGAAGAAGCAAAACTTTATCTTCAAATGCAAGCAATGTTGAATAGTTATGTTGAAAATATATAAAAATTCAAATATTGATTCACAAATTGACAAATTAAAAATTTAAATTGTCAAGAATTTGAATTTTTAAATTATAAAAAATATAAAATAACAAATGATAGTGTTTATTTATTATTTATATTACTTTTAAATTATTCGGTCGCAATGACGTTCGTGTATATTCTAAATGTCGCAATTCAAATTACTTGAAACTTGAGAGTATTTACAAAGTAATTTAAAAATGCAATTATAATATTCTCATTTGTACTATTTGAACAAATGCAGCAACAACAAAAAATTTCACGTAAATTATAATTTAAAAATAAAATTATAATATTCTCATTTGTGCTATTTGAACAAAAGTAACGACAACAACAATTTTCACGTTAATTATAATTTAAAAATGGAGATATTTCGTTTAATGAAAAGGAAAATTCAAATTTGGATTTCACGACGTTTGTCGCAGAATCAAAATCCTGATTCAGCTTACATCAAAGAAATTATGCAAATAAAAGCTGTCAATTTGCCAGGAAAGTTTGTGCTCAACAACAGTAGATATAGACTTTCATTTCTGAAAGCGTTGTATTACTTGTACCTGATTTGTGCATCGATTAGATGTTTCATTTTCTACTATGTCGGAACAAGCAGCAAACTGACAAAAGAGCAAGTGCTCATCTACAAATCACAGTACGAATTTTCATTTGCTGAGTTATTTGGCCAATTCACCACAGATCACTTTCTGGCACTGTGTGGTGTTACGTTTGTATTGTTTCTCCTATTTATGGACTATTGTTGGTACGTTCCACTGGACAATCCGATGACCGACCGAATGGATGAAATTTTCCATCAAAATGGGCAACAATTTTGGCATTTAAATCAAATTTTAAGAGGAAAATTTGACATTAAAATTCCAATTCAATCAATTAAAAAGTGTTTGGAACAATTTTATCAAATATGGCAATTTGATACACTTGTACGAAAAAATATCAAGTTCCATAGCACACTGAATTACTATGGGAAAATAATTTCGATTAAAACGCGTGTTCAAACAATTTTGTTTTCAACAATTCTCGAGAAATGTCATATGACCTTGAACAATATTGTAGCGACACTTTGTCTCCTTGAATGGATTCACATTTTGCGCATTACGATCGAACGTCTCACATGGAAACAGTCACTGTGGGTGTTAGTTGATAATGCATTATTTGTGTATGCTTTAAGGAGAACATTTTCTCTAGGGCCCCTTCTAACCAACTATTTAGCGCTCAATTGGTTCGTTCTGAGACAGGAATTGTCAAAATTGAATCTTTCTATGAGCCAACTGGTCTGTTCTTATCGTCAAAACAGAACAATCAAACTGTCATCTAAATTACGCAACTATCTACGAGTCAACTCATGGGCGATCCAAAATGTGATTTTGACCAATCGAAAATTGGTTTCTTCGCTTTATTGCAGTTTACTTATCACTTGCTTTCCATTTTGTGTATATTTGCAAACAAGCCTGATGCGAACAAACATGTCAACACAAGCAAAACTACTTTTTACATCAGCCTTACTTACAGTACTAATATTTACCTTTATCACTGCTCAACTTTGCATCTCCATGACCAAGCACATTCACGCCTCAGATCGATCTCTGTGTCAGCTACAACTTCTCATGGATCGACCAAGTCAGCTGAAATGGAAGATTAAATTGGATTCATACTATGCGCAGTTGAATTCAAAACGAAAATTCTGTTTCACCATGGGACAGATGGGAAAGGTGACCAAGTGGAATTTCTTTAAGGTTTGCATAATCTTTCGTACCAACAAGCAAAAAATTAATTCACAATTTTCATATTCTAGTTTGTTCTACTATACTTTGCCTACATCATGAACATGTACAATATTATGTCCTAGATTATCATATAAACTTATAATTTATTTAAATCATATTTTCGAATAGATGGTTTATGAACGAGGTCTCAGATTCAAATGAAAATATTACAGGGACACGTAAAGTTTCAATTTTCATGAAAAATGATTATAGGTTCTCGAGTTAGAAAATTCCAAAGTCGCCTCAGTATCTTCGAAGACCTGGAGACCCAAAAAACCTGCAAGGGTAATGGTTCCCTTTACTGTGCCCAGACACGCAAACCCCTAGCCATGCTGGAAACAATCGAAAGAATGTCGTGTCCAACATGCATGCTTGTTTAAAAAATTAAATATATTTTAAACAATTCGGTTTTGAATAGTTTAACATTTAAAATATAATTTTGTATATCTAAAAATGTCAAAACAAATACGGAATAATAAAAAATTTTGCTTAATTTATAATCGATATTCCGACTACCGTACATTAATGTAAGAACTGCATTTTTAATTTAAATTCCTGGAAATTCAAATTAAAAAATATAAAAATCTCTTATATATTAAAATTAGAAAACTTACGAAACAAAAACTTCGTGAGCAAAAACTACTTGACGTAATGTCATGAATTTTTTTTACCAGACTAATTCGATCACAAGGTATCTGGGATAAATAGAATCGATTCGATCCAGCAAAAAACTGGATTCTGGAATTTTGGATTTTTGGATTCATGAACTGAAAAAAATATCGCTGGATTCATCGTGAAAATCTAGGAACATTGATATATCATGTACTCAATACGAAAATGTGTCCTTGGTACCGAAAAAATCATTTGAAGATTCTAGCCAACAGGCAAGCACAGAGCGTGTTTGTGTGTTCGTGTTGAAGAGTGTGTCATTTGTACAGTGAAGGGTAGAGCGCAGATGGACAGACATCCGCGCTCACCACACACAGTCAGCTGTTGTTTTGCTTTCGCTTCCAGCAGCCCTACATCACGTTCACATGACACTCTCCCACCTCGCATTCTGGGTCTCCTTTCACATCTGCACGTGTTTTGGTTTGTCTTCTCTTCATCATCATTATCACCTCTTCTTCATCTCTGAAATCAACTACAGGTACTTCAAGTACAAGGTCTGTATGGATGTGTGTATGAACCGAAAACATCTTCAAGCTCAATCGGTATGTATTTCGTACATTATTTTGTTGTGCTAATTTCTAATTTGGTTTTATTTTATTTACTAGAGTCAATCTGTTATTGATTTCGAAACCGATTATCAAGCTTAGTGTCCGGGGAGTATCGTGACATTGTGAGTGCGTTGATCTTTTGGTGGTACTAAATCAACAACAAACAACAAGGCCTGGTCGTGAAATGGTGATTTGTTGTAAGCGCATGGTTTGTTCATATGATTCCTTGATTACCGTTTGCAATGTTTTTATAATTTGCGCGATCAACTTTTCTCTGTACAACCTGGCCACATTGTGAGAGTTTCACAAGTTTTTTTCGATTATGAATATGGTTTCTGTGGTTATATGGACAAGGATGGAAGAACTGCTATGGAAGTGTATCAGAGGAGAGAGAATCTTCAAATTCAACTTTTCCTGTTTCAACAACTCATTAGGCATTGTTATACTGCCATTAGGCCTAACCGACCACGCTGAATTAGATCGTAATCATTAACAAGACTGGATGATTTATCGTCTCTACTTTATCTCACTGTGGACACCATCATCATGACACGAGGACACGAAGATGTCTATAAGGAAAACAGAACTTACTTTTACTGTACATTGAATGGCGAGTTCATCTTCAACGTTCCGTTCTAATTTCTCACCTAAGGTGAAAGGAATCCCTTTAATTAAGCGATGCAGATTTTAATAATATGTGATAATTGGTCATTCTCTTTCCCACCTTTCCAATTTAGCAAATAAAGTTTGTTTGTTTCCGAAATTATCTTTTCAAGATTTGAATTCCAATTAAAGTATTTTGAAATCCTGAATTTGTCTTTTATTTGAATTACTTGACACTTTTCAAATCAAATCTCTTCAAATCTCTGTACAAAAGGGTTTTTTTTTACAAGAAAACGTTCGCGCAGCGACAATTCCCATCGTGACCTGTCACGAGGGAATTGAGTTTTCTTGTAATATTAGTTTCAAAAGTTTGAATTTTAAAGTTCAAGTTTGTCTTAACGATTCGAGCAAGAGTTTCTGGAGAAAATGTCCCCTCACCAACATAGAATTGCAAGTTTAAAATGAAATCATTTCGCTTGATGAAAATTGATTTTCATTTAAAAGGTTTTCATGCAACTTGGCAAATTTGGCAATTTTACAAATAATTTTCATGTATAACTAAATTTAGTTTGCAAAAGGCGCTCACGTTGTAATCTAACTTGGATCAAAGGTGAGCCGCCAAAAGAATGTACAACTTGGAAAACTGAGAAAGAAACACTTGAAATAATGTAATAATATCCAAAACGAGTTGACAAACATCCTGAATAGCTTTGACAAATATATTAGAAAACACACTAATAGTGAACTAATGCATAATACAAAGTAGAATTACAATGTAAAACGACATTCATGACCTTCATTTCGATATTCATATATATATATAGTGATTGGAATTGACTTTTGCTTAGTTTTATAATTTAAAATGATTATGTTTAATAATTCAATTCATTTTGTGTCCATAATTTTGAGCATTATCTTGTTATTTGAATATTCATTTCAAAATGATCTTAATCTTCAAATTGATCAACGCACTTTTACTCTGTTCAATAGTTATCGAAACAATACTAATGAGTCCAATCGAATTAGATTTAGTATTTTTCGTGAGAGGTCAGTTGGAAATTCGGAGATTCATATCAGTAAGTTGATCGAGTCACTATCTAGCAGTACAGCACTGCCAAATGTTTGGTATCTCAATATGAACGACTCTTCTGTGATGAAAATTATTAAATCGCGTGCTCTGAGAAACGCAAATTTTGAAGAGTACAAATTTACATGGAAGCCAAAGTTTTTACCTTATGAGCAGCAAACATTATGTTTTCACTATGGAGAATCTAACTGGTAACTTATTTTTGAATTGTGACTAGGAAAATGCAACATTTTACATCTTTTTATTAGGTATTCAACATATCTTCAACCGAAACGAGAATGGCCAATGAATTCAACAAAACCGTTAAATGAATTTGAATTATTTGGCAATAAAGAGGAAAGTCTCAATACAGGAATTGGAGATGACGAAAAAACGCTCGAAATGAGTTCAATGGCGGAGTATTTGTTTTTCAATTCGGATGGATTTGCACTGATGCTCGATGATTTGAATGAATGGTATATTAGGCGTGGCTTGACAAATACTCATCCTGACTATTTGTGCTTCAACATTGATGGACCAGACAAAATTCTGATGAATGAACACAGACACGATTACTTTATGCTTAAATTTAGGATTTTAGTGTCAAAAAATATCAAAACTGCTCATCAGAATGCAATGCTGCAGTACATTCACAGGCCCAAGTCGATTCCAGATGAGCAATTGTTCCGAAAACCAATTTGGTCATTATCATTGACGAATAAGGAGGATATGGGTACCCGTAAATTGGTGGAATTTTCAAATCAAATTTCCACTAATTTTGGCTGTTCAAATGTTAATCTTGTTCATTTGGATAATCCGTTTGGAGAATATGAATTGGTCGATTCGAAAGTGTCACCAGTGATTTCAGCATTCGTAAATTCTTCATGTAAACTCGCTTTACAAGTGAGACCGCTTGTAAGTTTTCCAGTTGATAAATCTGTAGCCCCTTTTGTGATGCTGGAGAGTAATGGAGAAATTTCTAAAGAAGATAGTGGTAAAGGTATTGCATTTTAGCTTTTTTATTTACTCTATTTACTGATATTGATTTGATCAGCACTTTTAGATTTTTCCAATGCAGATGCTGTTCAATGGTTTGTGCAAAAGTTGGCCAATTTACGAAAGCTAAACAACAAAAGTCCAATCGAATTGTCGTTTAGTTTTGTCGACGGTGAAATGTCCTATTGGCTGACAATGCTTGCAAATTTAAGAACCAAACCAGTCGCCGATGAAATGATGAGAAAGCATCTCAACTATATGACAGTGCGTTTTGTGGAAGGGGCAGCAAAGCTTGGCAATTCAGTTGTGGTTGAATTTGCCTTCAAAACGCAACAATTTCCCATATTTGTTCGAATGCCTTCAAAGGACGGTGGGTGGAACAGTGAGAATGGCCTGAAGGCTATGCTAATTGATGCGCTAACTTTGTCCATTTCTGGTTATTCATTCTTTGTGCCTAATCATCCGATGAGAATAGAAAATAAGAATAGCGAACTCTACATTCGATGTGTTCAAGCGATGACATTTATGCCAGTGATGAATATGGTCAATCCTCCGTGGTTGGTTGATGCTCCAAAAGTTAATGAAATTTCCAGAAAATTTGTCCAACTACATGAACAGTATTCGAGTAAAATTGTTGAATTAGCTCAAAATTGGGTGAAAACTGGCGAACCAATCATACGACCAATGTGGTATGTCGAGCCAGAGGATCCGAAAACTTACACAATTGCAGATCAATTCATGCTGGGCAATGATATTGTTGTGGCACCAATTTTGGACCAGGGTGCCCGGCAACGGTCAATTTACCTGCCAAATGGTACTTGGCTGTGTAAAAAAGATAACATTGGGGAAAAGTTTACCGGTCCGACACAAGTTGAGATCCAAGTTTCGCTTGAGGAGTTGGCCTATTTCGAGAGAATTGTTTAATTTTTAAATTACATTTGAGCACATACACAAAGCACAATTGAATCGGTTAAAAACTAAAGCTTACAAACTAATTTCAGCTTTGAACACAATGAGCTGACTAATATAATAAATTCAGAAACTGTTAAAGTCATTGACCGAACTTTGTGCTTGCATTTAAAATTAAAAGAAAATGTAAATGCGAATAACAAAATAAAATATCGTGATCAATTATTTACTGAAATTTTTAATCAATCGATAGAATGTGGTACTTTTCTTGAGGAAAAAAATACATTTAAAATATTAGAAAATGTAAATATTCAAATTTATATATTCAAAAATGTAAAATAAAATTATAAATTATGTTGTTCAATTATTTACATTTTTGAATTGTTCCACCATTGTTCTTTCGTTCTGGCATTTAAAAATTTTTAATTTAAAAATAATTTAAATTTGAAAATTTTGAAAATTCAAAATGCATTTCTAATTTTCTCATTTTGTTCCATTATTCCAATTATTCCAACAGGAAAAAGCACACAAAATTTCCCCTTTGAATAATAATTTTATTTCAAAATGGAATTATTTTATTCAACAAAAAGAAAATTTCAAACTCGCTTTTCACGATATGTCACATAATCTTAATCCTGGTGCAACGTACATCCAAGAAATGTTGAACGCAAAATCTGGAAATTCGTATGGAAATCGAAAGTTTGTGCTCAACAACCGTAAATATAGACTTTCGTGTGCAAAGGCCATGTATTACTTGTATCTGATTTGTGAATCGATTCGATGTTTGATTCTGTACCATGTTGCATCGAAATTTGATTTAAAACTGAATCAAGTAATCGAATATTTTTCGGGATATGACTTTGTACTGGCAACACTCTTTCAACAGTTCACCACCGACCACCTGATGGCGCTGTGTTTGTTTTCTTATCCAATGTTGCATGTCTACGTGGACTACTACATGTACGTTCAAGTGGCCCATCCATTGACAGACCGAATGCGGGAATTAGTCATCAAAAATGGTGAAAATTTTTGGCTATTGAATCCTAGTTTGAGGGTAAAATTTGATTTCAAAATGCCACTACAGACTTTAAAGCAGTTGGTTCAAATTTGGCGCTTTGACAAAGTTGTACGAAACAGTGTAAAGTTAAATAGCAATCTAAAGTACTATGGTGAAATAATTTCTGTGAAAACTCGTGTGCAAACAATTTTGCTATACAAAATTCTTGACAAATTTCACATGATTATGAGCATTCTTGTGGAGACAATTTGTCTCCTTCAATGGATCAACTTTACCCAAGTTGCCTTCAAACTCTACTCGTGGAAGCAGGCATTGTTTCATTCAGCGGATATTGCAATCTTAATTGTGTATGCAATGTGGAAAACTTGCACATTGGCGATCTTTTTTACCAACTATTTTGGGCTCAATTGGTTTGTGTTGATAAAAGAATTGTCAAAATTGAATCAATTCATGAACAAACTAGTTTACACTTTTCGTCACACCAGAAGAATCAAATTCAATTTGTCATCAATACTCGGCCACTATCTACGGCTCAATTCATGGGCAATTCAAAATGTGATTTATGTTAATAGCAACTTTATTTCGCCAATTTACAGTGTGGCCTTTATGAGCATCTTTCCAATGTGCGTGTATATGCAATCGATGCTCATGCAAACAAATGTTGACATGTCACAACAAGGCAGACTACTTTTCATAGCTTCCTTGCTCATTGTAATATCGATCGCAATTTCCACTGCTCAACTTTGCATTTCCATGACCAAGCACATTCACGCCTCAGATCGATCTCTGTATCAGCTACAACTTCTCACGGGTGGCCAAAGTTGGCTTAGATTTAAGCTGAAATTGGATTCATACTATCTGCAATTGCATACAAAACGCAAATTCTACTTTACCCTAGGACACATCGGAAAGATGACCCAGTTGAGTTTGTTTGAGGTTTGTTTTCACTCTTTTGCTCCATCATTTAAAAATCTAATCTTTATTTTCTAGTTTGTTCTATTATATTTCGCCTACATCATGAACATGTACAATATGATGAACTAGATGAACATTGAACATAAAAGAGTATCAGTATTTGCAAAACACTTATCGCTAAATGGAATAGTAATTTTATGAACCGGATGCCTAATATAATTAATCATATTAATTTGCAATATTTAACTAAATTGTACTTGTAGATTTTAAAAAATTTAAACGTTATAAAATATAAATAGTTTTAATGATAACATCATGTTACATTAGAAATTTAGGCGAAACTAATATGAACGCCCAAATTGGATCTTGCCACGGAGGGCGCTTGACAGGCTTCGGAACTGTGGTCCTTGGAACCAGTCCTCTTCCTCGCATGGATAGACCAACAGGTGCACTTGGGTCAGGTTGTTGTTGGTCTCAGCGTAGGCTTGCAGAGAGTGCATCAGCATGCGAGGATGGTCACGAGACCTGAAACGGAAGCGAGTGACACGGGCCAGCAATTTCAAATCGAATCGAGTGTCATCATCTTTGAGTATATTTCTACCTGGAAATTCTAGACTCAGGTGCTCGAGATTGTGCATTCGATTGATGGTCGGCAGCAGGCCAATCGGATACTCGAAATCGTGGAATTCAATTTCACCGTTGTCATAGTAAATGGAGAGTTTAGTCAGCGATTGGCTCAACTGGTCGAGAAGAGATTGCACAAGTTCCATTTGGTCATAGTCGTGCTTGTCGCAACGTTGAAACAGTCGTAGAGTAGTGATGCTTTGGAAAGTGCTGACCAACCGCGAAGTGTCTGCTTGGCTCAACCAGAAGCATCTGAGCGAGTTGTGTCGTATCTTGTCCAAATTGTGACTGAAGCGTGACTTAAGAACAGGTTCCGGTGAAAGTTGGTTAGGGCACACGAGTAAAGTGACATCGGTGCGTCGGTGAAGTTCCTGTTCTTGCAGTTGGTTCCATAGGGCACTGACGATGAACAATTCTTCTAGAGGTAAGCGTGCAAACACTTCCGGGACCATCTCAACGGGCAGATTGGTCATGCTCGTGCCCACCATGTTGGGTCCTTCAAGGGCTGACGGCTCAGGGAAGAGTTCACGTCGTTGATAGCGCTTGACATCGATGCTGTCGTAGCCATAGAAGACGGTCTGGAGAGAGGTGCACTGGCTGAGTGACTGCAACTGTCGTTGAATGCAACACTTGACAGGCTCAGGCTTGAACAGTGAATGACAGTGGTGTTCACAGTCAAAACCGTAGAGCCATCTGTCCACAACTTGGACCACAACCAGATTGGGGAAGGCCTCACCAATGCGGAGTGGAGTTAGGTCGGTGTGGTGGTTGGTGAGCGTTTCACTTGAGAGGGAGAGGATCTTGACTGAAAGCAGTGGAATTAGTGGACCTTGGCACATGTGGAGTTGGCCAAATTCTTGAAAGGTGGCTTTCTTCTTGTTGAAAGTGACATGCAGGTAGATGAGAGTCTTTGCCAGTGGCGCCATTTGGTCCATAATTTCCACTATGGACATGTCGTGCTTGACTCTGATCGATAAGGAAATGAGGCCATTGAAGCGTGCACAAAGGCTTCCGAACTTTTCGTCGACGTCAATCAAATCGTTCGATGCGGTGATCGAACCGATTTGGGACACAACAGCTTGTGGGACAGTCTCGTAGTTATCGGGGAGTAGTAGTTGATGCTGCGAATAGTTACGAGCCATAGCCAAACGAATGACACATCCATTGGCGTAGTTTTTGAGCGAGTCAGCCAAACAGTTCGGGTGGTCGAGTGTGGCAAGGTTCAGTTCTTTTAGGCCAGATAGAACTTGGAGGTCAATTTGCGGAAAGTCGATTCGCTCTTGTGGTTGATCAGGGCGGGGTTCGAGAATTCTCTTGTAATAGTCATCGTGTTGGGCGAGTTGAAGTGGGGGTGTCTCTAGGGTGAGATGCTTGAGCACCACCAGCGAATTGAGAACACTCAGGAGGGTCACCTCTTGTCTTGGTGATAGATTGCCCTCGTACAACAGCTTGAGGCTCACCAGCGTGGACTTCCACTGAGCGAGCAGAAAGGTGACCCGTGGCATTGAGATATTCTCATCACCATCTTCTCTGATGACAACTCGAAGGTCACCAACCAGTGGAAAGGAGGTGGCCAGTCGGGCTGCTTCCTCTTGGGTGAGGCTTTCCAACCGTATAATCGAATTGTGGACAGTGCGGTAGTCCAACTCGGGAGTGTTCGGGTAGGTACCGGCGGACATGTCCAGTTCGGCCAGATGTGGGATGTTGAAGCAGGACTGTTCAACCAAGTAGTCCAGTGGCCAGTGGCTACTCACCACCAAGGTCACCGATCGTCTTCGGGCGAGAGCTGTCGGCTTGAGGCTTCGCCAACGGGCGCACTCTCGTTCGGTCTTGTAGAGGTCGTCGAGTGGCACTTGATCCATAGCTTCCAGCAAGGCAGACTCTTCAAGGGAGGTCATCATCGTCGGACTAATCGACTCAAGGAGGCGGTCACTCATCGAGAAGGAGGATAAGAGAGTAGGGCACTGAGCACGACTTTACTAGAACAAACAAATACACAATGACGACGAGTAAACAGGGCAGGCTTTTTTATGTTCAGTTTCAATTCGAATACGAATGTTCATTTTAGGATTCGATTTCTCAACAACTGATAAGTCAGTGATGACGCCAAACTTACATCGGAATTCGAATATAATATTTTAAATGATATATATGAAAAATGAAAAATGAAAATTGTTAATCAACTTTTTTTGCAGTTTTCATGTTTAAAAAAAGAAACAAACAAAATTACCAATTTCAACAATTAAACATAGCTACGAAATGACAATTTTTAATTTTATAAAATGCTGACATGAGAAAATTAAGTACATAATAATTATAATGAGATTTTAATGGTAACATCATGTTACATTAATAATTAAAGCGAAACTAATTTGCACGCCCAAATTGGATTTTGCCACGGAGGGCGCGTGACAGACTTCGGAACTGTTGTCCTTGGAACCAGTCCTCTTGCTCGCCAGGGCAAACCAACAGGTGCACTTGGGCCAGCTTGTTGTTGGTCTCAGCGTAGGCTTGCAGAGAGTGCATCAGCATGCGTGGATGGTCACCCGACCTAAAGCGGAATCGAGTGAGACGGCCCAGCAATTGGAAATCGAATTGATTGTCCTCATCTTTGAGTATTTTTCTACCTGGAAATTCCAGACTCAGGTTCTCGAGCTTGTGCATTCGATTGATGGTCGGCAGCAGGCCAATCGGATACTCGAGATCGTCCAATTCACTGGCATCGTTGTCATAGTAAATGGTGAGCTTAGTCAGCGAATGGCTCAACTGGTCTAGTAGAGCTTGCACAAGTACCATTTGCTCATAGTCGTACTCGCCGCAATATTGAAACAGTCGTAGAGTAGTGATGCTTTGGAAAGTGTTGACCAACCGCGAAGTGTCTGCTTGGCTCAACCATACGCTTCTGAGCGAGTTGTGTCGTATCTTGTCCAGATTGTGATTGAAGCGTGATCCAAGCACTCGTGGTTCCCGTGAAGGTTGGTATGGGTTCACAAGTAAAGTGACATCAGTGCGCCGTTGAAGTTCCTGGTCTCGCAGTTGGTACCACCGAGCGCAGACTTGGTTCACGATGAACAATTCTTCTAGAGGTAAGCGTGCAAACACTTCCTGGACCATCTCGAAGGGCAGATTGGTCATGTTCATGCCCACCGTGCTGGGTCCATCCAGGGCGGTCGGTTCAGGAAAGAGTTCGCATCGTTGATAGCGTTTGACATCGCTGCTGTCGTAGCCATAGAAGACAGTCTGCAGAGAGGTGCACTGGCTGAGTGACTGCAACTGACGTTGAACGCAACACTTTGCCGGTTCCGGCTTGAATAGCGACTGGCAGTGGTGTTCACAGTCAAAGCCATAAAGCCATCTGTCAACAAAGTGGACCACGTGAAGATTGGGAAAGGCCTCACCAATGCGAAGTGAAGTTAGGTCGGTGTGATGGTTGGTGAGCGTTTCGCATGAGAGGGAGAGGATCTTGACTGAAGGAAGTGGAATTAGAGGACCTTCGCACATTTGGACTTGGCCAGCTTCTGGAAAGATGTCTTCTTTCGTGTTGAAAGTCACATGCAGGTAGATGAGAGTCTTTGCCAGTGGCGCCATTTGGTCCATAATTTCCACCATGGACATGTCGTGCTTGACTCTGATCGATAAGGAGATGAGGCCATTGAAGCGTGCACAAACGCCACCGAACTTGTCGTCAACGTCAATTAAATCGAAGGTGTTCGATGCGGTGATCGAACCGATTTGAGACACGACAGCTTGTGGGACAGACTCGTAGTTATCGGGGAGTAGTTGCTGTGGACAGTGATGAGCCATAGCCATACGAATGACACATCCATTGGCGTAGCTTTTGAGCGAGTCAGCCAAACAGTTCGGGTGATCACTTGTGGCAAGGTTCAGTTCCTTTAGGCCAGACAGAACTTGGAGGTCAATTTGCGGAAAAGTGATGCGCTCTTGTGTCTGTTCAGGTTGAAGTTCGAGAATTCTCTTGTAATAGTCAGTGTGTGAGGCGAGATGGAGAAGGGGCGTCTCTAAAGTGAGGTGCTTGAGGCCTACCAGAGAGTTGAGAGCACTCAGGAAGGTTACGTCTTGTACTGGTTGCATAGGGCTCCAGTACCACAGCTTGAGGCTCACCAAAGTGGTCTTCCACTGAGTCAGCAGAAAGGTGACCGGTGACATTGGGATCGCCTCACGATCCCATTGACTGATGACAACTCGCAGATCACGAACCAGGGGAAAGGAGGTGGCCAGTCGGGCTGCTTCGTCTTGGGTAAGGCTGTCCAACCGTATAATCGAGTGGTGGACAGTGCGGTAGTCCAACTCGGGAGTGATCGGGAAGGTGCCGACGGACATGTCCAGTTCGTCCAGATGTGGAATGTTGAAGTACGACAGCTTGATGAAGAAGTCCAGTGGAAAGTAACTACCCACCACCAAGGTCACCGATCGTCTTCGGGCCAGAGCTGTGGGCTTGAGGCTTCGCCAACGGGCGCACTCTCGTTCGGTCTTGTAGAGGTCGTCGAGTGGCACTTGATCCATAGCTTCCAGCAGTGCAGACTCGGAAAGGGAGGTCATCATCGTGGGACTAATCGACTCAAGGAGGCGGTCACTCATCGAGAAAGAGGAGAAGAGAGGAAGGCACAGAGCAAGACTCGATTCGAACAAACACAAATACACAATGACGACGAGTTAAGAGGGCAAGTCATTTTATGTGCAGTTTCAATTCGAATAAGAATGTTTGAAAAAACAGTGTAGTTTGGTTTAGGATTCGATTTCCCCATAAATGATGAGTCATCAGCAATGACGTCAAACTTAAATTTCAATTCGAATATAACATATTTGAATAATTTAAATGAGAAATGAGAAATGTTAATTATTAATAAACTGTTTACAGTTTTCATATTTTAGAAAAGTAACGAAAACAAAATTACCAATTTAAATTTTTAAATATAAGAAATTATGAGTGTTCAATTATTTACAGAAATTTTTATTAAAACGACCAAATGTCGTACTTTTCTCTTAAAAAAATACATTTAAAATACTTGAAACATTTAAATATTTAATGTTAAATTCTGGAAACTGTCAAATATAGAAAATAAAATAAAGTAATAAATTAAAGTTGTGTTCAATTATTTATATCTTTTAAATTGCTCTACAAAATGCAGTTCTAAATTGTAAAGAAATTTATAAATTCTTAAATTCAAAATATTCAAGGTTTGAAAAGGAAACTCAAATGACTTTGTGACAGGTCACAAAGCCATTTGTTGCTGCGCAAACGTTTCCTTGTAAAAAACCTTCCGGTGAGTTCAATAGTCAAATTCATAAATTAAAAGATTGTGACTTTCCTTCTTAAACTGGAGTAATTCAAAATCTCATTTGAGTTATTTCAAGCAGAAATTCTTGGAAGTTGTGATCGGTGTGGTGGATGGCAAAAGAGAAAATGACAGAATTTAATTTAACAGAATAATTGTTTAATGTTGATTTTGTGAATTGCCCAAAAGATCAGAAACCGAATAATAAATAAATATACTGATGCCAGTATAAGAAGTCGTACTTTTGGAATAGCAACAACTTTGTAGTAGTTCATTTGTTTGTCACAGTATTGTTTATTCGGACTCGAGTTTGGCATTTGACTATTTGATGTAGGAAGTGGCGATTTCACGGCAACTTACTTTAGACAATCTTAACTTCAAACTGGGTTGGTTCTGATCTGATCAAATTATTTCTGAAATTCATCATTCTTCCGAAATCCAGAAACCAAGTCACTTGTTGTTCTTGTACTGACCAGCATTGTAATATCGTCACAATAGCCTACACGAATGAGGTACTCAAAGAAGGCGGGTAACTAAATGCGGGTAATGTCCACCAGTGCAGGATTGAAAAACATTGAACTTGTGGCTACATAACACATCAAACAATTAGTAGCCAACAAATATGTTAGTTTGCAGCTGTCACCAACGATTCCCGGAAACATATGCACCAAACGTGAAGATATTCATTCAAATGACATATTTTGAGTATTCACGAATCAAGGCAATAGATCTATTAGAGGCTTGTTAACCAAATCGCTATAATCTGAAATTATAAGTCTCTAGAAAAAACAGGTTTATTTTAGAATTAGTAAAATATGTCTTTTTTACCAATTGGTGAGTAAAATCTGTCACAGACTGTCTGTGAAGAATAAAATTGAAATACTTCATTTTGTAAATTGACGAGAAAAAAATGGCGAAGACTAATTAATTTCTTTACAACGTATCTCTTCAGGCTCTTGAAGTGAAGCGTTCTTTGATGTTTCTTTGATACTTGGTTTCGGTGTCAAACAAAAACAAAATGGCAAAACACATTAGAAAGGGAGACGAAAATAAAGCTATATCGATAATCACATAGTGATCATGTTTGATGATAGATGAGGAAAATCAGTTGAGTGATAAGTTAAATAAATCTAGGTTTCTGATTCAGGAGTTGCTTGCAAATTGCAAGTTGCAATCAAGTTATTTGCATCAAAACAAACCAGCGTGTTTAACTGAAGCTGTAATGAGAAAGCACACTGTCATACTTGCTCGGCACTGCAGAGAAATATCAAAACGCCCAAATCTAGATGATTTTGAAAGGAAAGGTTCTTGAGCAATGTGTTACACTCTTGTGGCCAATAACCTTAGCAACAATGTAAAACAAACATACCAAACAAACCAATAACATTGCGAGTAGAAGGGCGTTCTTTGAGGAGCTCAATAGATTTGGATGAGTTTGGTAGAATTTGATGAATTCAACTCGTTCGTGGCGATTTGGTTGAGTTGGTTGTGGTGCATTTAGATAAAAAACAAAAACAAACGTAGGAAGAAGAGAAATTCAAAACAATTCTGAACTATTCGTGCCCGATGTGCCTGCATTGCCAGAGCCAGAACAGCTGACATTTGTAAACAAAGCATGTATGTGGTAAATTACGCTGGCGTACTCAGAAGATTTTATGGTGCCTCTGCCTTTCACTGTGTAAATGTAATAAGACACGCATCAGTAAGGATGGCCTTGTGCCTTCCACTGCACAAACATCCGATCAATATGTTTCGTCCCACTTATGCCTTCTACTGTACAACTGGGCGTTCGATGACGCAATGCATAACTAGCCTTGTGATATTAGTATATAGTGATATTTGAACATTTGAATATTTAAAATATTTAAATTTTAAATTTTTGCTTTGGTTCTAACAATTCGCAAAAAAACAAAAACAAAATTTTAACGCTCGGTGATTATTTCAAAATGGAATCATTTTATTCAACAAAAAATCAAATTCAAACTTGGTTTTCAAGACGTTTGTCACAGAATCAAAATCCTGTTTCAGCGTACATTCAAGAAATGATGAACTCTAAATCTGACAATTTTGCTGGATCTTTTGTGCTCAACAATCGTAAATATAGACTTTCATTTGTGAAAGCGCTGTATTACTTGTACCTGATTTGTGCATCGATTCGGATTTTGATTCTCTACTATGTTGCAACAAAATACAATTTAAAATTGGATTAAATTCTCGAACATTTCTCGGGATATGACTTTGTATTTGTAACTTTCTGTCAACAATTTACCAACGATCACTTGATGGCTCTGAGTTTGGTCTTCTATCCAATGTTTCACATTTACATGGATTCCTACATGTACGTTCAACTGGACTGTCAAGTGACGGATCGAATCTATGAATTAGTCGTTCAAAATAGGGATCAATTTTGGCTATTGAATCCGATTTTAAAGCCAAAATTTGGTTTCAAAATCCAGTCAATTCAAATGTTTTTGAAACATTTTGGCGAAATTTGGCGATTTGACAAAGTTGTACGAGACTATATTAGGTTTCAAAGCAATCTGAACTACTACGGTGAAATATTTTTTGTTAAAACACGAGTTCAAACAATTTTACTATCGAAAATTCTCGATAAATATCACATGATTTTGAACAATTTTACGGCAACAATTTGCCTGTTTACTTGGGTTTACTTTTCACAAATTACCTTTAAACGCCACTCTTGGAAGCATGCACTATTTGTTGCAGTTGATATTGCAATCTTAATTCTGTATGCAATGCGGAAAACCTAGTGATCTTTTTTTATCAACTATTTTGTGCTCAATTGGTTTGTTTTAGCCAGAGAAATGTGTAAATTGAATTGCTTTATGAACAAACTGGTGTGCACTCATCGAGAAAGTAGAAGATTAAAACGCAATCTATCATTTAAATTACGCAACTTTCTACGAATCAACTCATGGGCAATCAAAAATGTGCTTTTTGTTAATCAAAAATTTATTTCACAATTTTATTTGGTCACATTTATATGTATCTTTCCCATATGCGTGTACATGCAATCAATGCTCATGGTAAGGAGCATGTCATCCCAATCTTGGATACTTTTTATGCTTACCTTGATTTTATCAATGTTGATCATCATTACCACCGCGCAACTTTGCATTTTCATGACCAAGCACATTCACGCCTCAGATCGGCCTCTGTATCAGCTACAACTTCTACTGGTTGGTCCAGGTTGGCTTAGATGGAAGTTGAAATTGGATTCATACTATTTGCAGTTGCATTCAAAACGAAAATTCTACTTCACGTTGGGACAGTTCGGAAAGGTGACCAATTGGACTTTGCTTCAGGTTTGTACCTACCATTTCGAACGAACATTTAAAAATCTAATTTTTTTCAGTTTGTTCTACTATACTTTGCCTACATCATGAACATGTACAAAATGATGATGTACTAAATTTTCTGTTAATCTGAAAGTTTGATTCAAATGATTGATTCAAATGATTGATTCAAAGGGTTGATTCAAAGGGTTGATTCAATTTCTAGAGAAAGCACATACAAATTTACTGTTGAACAACTAATATAAATTCTGCAATAAATTTTATTGATGATTAAAAATCACAAAAACCAAAATAAACATAAAATAAAGCACATAAGAAAATAAAGATCATGAATATAATTTCTGTAAATAATCAAACACGTAGTCAATGATTTATCGACAGATTGCTCAACTCGAGCACAAATCTAGATCAGCATATTGTACGTGTTCATGATGTAGGCGAAATATAATAGAACAAACTAAAAAATGAAGATTAGATTTTTATATGATGATTCAAAAAAACTAAAGCAAACCTCAAACAAACTCCACCGGGTCACCTTTCCAAGTGGTCCCAAAGTAAAGTAAAATTTTCGTTTTGTGTGCAACTGCAAATAGTATGAATCTAATTTCATCTTCCATCGAAGGCAACTTGGACCAGTCATGAGAAGTTGTAGCTGAAACAGAGATCGATCTGAGGCGTGAATGTGCTTGGTCATGGAAATGCAAAGTTGGGCAGTAGAAATCACAATCAACATGACGACAAACAGGGAAACTATAAATTGTAGCCTAGCGTGCGGTGGCATGTCTGCTAGCATCAGCACTGACTGCATATACGCGCACATGGGAAAGATGTCCATAAAAGAGGCAAAATAAAGTGGAGAAATCAAGTGACGATTGACATAAATCACATTTTTGATCGCCCACGAGTTGATTCGCACATATTTGTCCAGAATATATGACAAATTGAGTTTGATTCGTCTGGTTTGACGTTGAGTGCACACTAGCTGGGCCATGAATTGATTCAATTTGGACAGTTCTTTGATCAGCACAAACCAATTGAGCACAAAATAGTTTGTGAAAAAGATTGTCACTGTACAAGTCTTCCACATGGCATACACAATAAAGATCCAAATATCGACTGAGTGAAACAGCGCATGCGTCCACGAGTAGAGGCGTAAGGTTAGTTTAGTGAAGAAAATCCATTTGACAAGACACAGTGTTTCAACGAGATTGCTCAAAACCATCTGATACTTGTCGAGAATTTTGGATAGCAAAATTGTTTGAACTCGCGTTTTCGCAGAAATTATTTCACCGTAGTAATTTAGATTGCTATGAAACTTGACACTGTCTCGTGCAAATTTGTCAAATCGCCAAATACTGCCAAATTGCTTCAAAAACTTTTGAATTGACAAAATTGGCATTTTGAAATCAAATTTAATCATCTTCAAACTCGGATTCAATAGCCAAAATTGTTCACCATTTTGGCAGACTAATTCGCGTATTCTGCCAGTGAGTGGATGATCTCGTTGAACGTACATATAGTAATCAAAGTAGATATGCAACAGTGGATAAGTGGATATAAAGAGCGCAATCAAGTGATCGGTGGTGAACTGCTGAAAGTATGTTGCAAATACAAAGTCGTAGCCGCAAAAGTATTCGACAACTTGATTCAATTTTAGATTGAATTTTTCTGCGACATAGTACTGAATCAATAAACGAATCCATGCTATAAGTTATAGTCAGGTACAAGTAATACAGTGCTTTCACCAGTGAAATTTTATATTTACGATTGTTGAGCACAAACTTTCCTGACAAATTTTCATGTTTCACGTTCAACATTTGTTGAACGTATGTTGCACCAGGGTTTTGATTCTGTGACAAGCGTCGTGAAAACCAAGTTTGAATTTGACTTTTTGTGGAATAAAATAAGTCCATTTTGAAATAAATATTCAAAGGTTGAAATTTTGCTTTTGCTCTTGTTAGAATGGTTGATTGAGCGAATGTGAAAATTAAAATTGGATTTTTATATTTAATATTTACATTAAATTTAAATATTTTTTAATGTCAGAACCGCCTTCGTGGGGGCAATTTAACAATGTAAATAATTAAACACTTTAATTTTATATTTTAAATTTTAAATTTTTTTAAATTTAAATTTGAATATTTAAATATTTAAGAATTTTGAATATATAATTTCTATCATGATAGAAACAAAAGTACGACATTCGTTCTTTTGATTAGAAAAACATTTAAATTATTAAACACATTATTTGTCATTATATTTTCTTGAATTTAATTCTTGGCAATTTAAATTTTTAAATGCAAATACCACAAAACTCGGTCAATGACATTTGCATTAATTTTTTTACTAAAATGTACTGTAAGCCGAGCTATAATTTTGAATTTTTTCATGTACAAGAATGATCGCACATTGCCTAGGCACATTGCGATCTGCCTAACACCCTATACATTGACGGTAACATATATTACACTAACAACCTTGCTATCCTAACATCCTATCATCCAAACCAATCGTTCCAGCATATTTCAATTATTTTATTCGATATATCCACGACCTTTAAGCAAAAAAAATAGTGATTCGATAGTAGAATAGATATTAGAATTCACAGATAATTTATTTATTGTGAACCAAATAAATTGTAGAGTATTAAATTATGATTTTAAAATTGTTATTATCTAACTAATTAGCCATATAGTTAATAAATTTCGACTTTAATTAAATGGGGCTCTTTTATCTTACTTTTTCATATGTCAAATGGACATCTGAAATGGTTATATAAAGGATTTTCAAAAGTAAAATTTTTATAGTTATTTTTTTTTATTGAAACCAAGAACACAATCATCATGGTGAGCAATAATTGCTATAGCATATATGAACTAACTTTCTTATGATATAATTTTTTTTCTTTAGTTTTTCAAGGAGAGCTTGATTGTACTGTTTACGGTACTGACAATTGGACCAACTCTGGGCTGGATATTTAAGGATGGTAATTAACGGCCCCATAATATTAGTGACTCGCCCAATAGAAAATAATTACTTTTGCCAATAGTAACTTTGGCCAACAAAATTAATAGTTTGACCAATATATTTTTCAACCAATATAAATAGCAACAAGATCAATAAACATTATTAGGGTGACCAGATACCCATCTAATTGGGATAAGATTGGATACCCAACTAAATGGGGGTGACTAGATACCCATCTAATTGGGATAAGATTGGATACCCAACTAAATGGGGGGTGACTAGATACCCATCTAATTGGGATAAGATTGGATACCCAACTAATGGGGGTGAATACTTCTCCTATGTATAGGTATAGTTACGATATTTAGTGGTCTTTTATTATTGGGGGGAAAAATTAATTTTATTGGCCAAAGTTACTATTGGCAAAAGTAATTATTTTCTATTGGGCTAGTCACTAATTTTATAGGGCAATTAATTATTATCCGATATTGCATTATCCTCCTTGCAATGATAATTCGGACAACACCCAACTTCCAACCGGTACTAAATGGTGTCAGTGTTATGGTGCAGATGAGGTTGATTCGGATTTTCCTGAGTGCATGTTTGGCTTTACTGATGAGACCCGAGAGGCCTGTTTTGTAGTCATTAAAGATGATAACATTATTCCGAGGAATCGTCGTAGATATCTACGTAGAGTTACGAAGGAGCAGGCGCAGAAGAAGGGCAAATCCATCCAATTCGCCCATGATGGCGCCGCTATGAACTTCTAATGGCAAAAGTACAACTTGTTGTGTACCCATTGAATTGATAAATTCTGTAATGATTTATGAATAATAATAAATAATTAAATTTAAAACAAAAAAAAACAAACAGAAAAATAAACATAAAGCTAGTGTTCACAATTTCTAAGCGGATTCGCAGGATTTTTACCACAAATTGATAGTGAATGACAGAGAAAATTGAAAATCTACTGTTCGAGTGGTAGTTCACTGTCGTCCGTAAATGTTAGATAGAGGTACTTGAGCGCGGCACTGAGGAATATAATAGAGGGGACTGATGATTGAGTGATTCGGTTGGTATTTCGTTAACTTTCACCAATCCTGTGTAGCCACCACTACGACAGTGTTGGTGAATTTCTTGTGCCATTTTCCATACATTCTTTGGTTGAATAAATTTGATTCTTTTAAAAGTAAAATTTGAACGTTTACTGAATTTATTTAAATTTTGACAGTTGCTTCATCTTCATCAACTTCTGTAAACAACACCTCCTCTGAGCATCTAGTTTAAGTACAATAAAATAGTTGATAACCAAATTATTTAGTTTACATTCAGAATGTTTAGAATCCATTTGTGTATTTTTGTTAAATTTGACACTAATCAATCAGTCAGATTGAGTTTCAGTTTCAATATTTGATTTAACTTATATACGATTTTTCTGAGATTTTTATGTAGTTACTGTTTACATAAGCCTCCATTATTTGTGTTTGTCACTTTATTTGCATTGTTCATTGTGCATTGTTTGAATCAATTTTAATTGGTCACGCCAATTTAAAACCGTCAATTGTACCCGTGGATTTTTATTGTGGTTTCATAACCCTCCTTTTGCAAAAGTACGGAACCTTTTGGCCTTATTCAAGTATATATTTCGCATACAAACTCAATTAACTAAATTCTATTTCGTAATATAGATTATCGCTAGAATAATATTAATAACTTACAATATAAAGATTTAAGACAAACTAAAAAGATTATATATTTAAAAATAAAAATATATTTTTTAGTTTGTCTTACTATAATTTGCTTAGATCAAGAACATGCCCAAAATGATGATCTAGATAATCGAATTCACAGCTGACTTAGCGACAAAAGATAAAATTATGAATTATATCATTTAAAAAATACAAGTTGTTATCTGATTAATAGTGCGTATAGTTTAGATTTATCGACAATAACTAAATGGAACCTAATTTTAGTCAAAAGTATTTCTAAAAAATATTATCATGATATATATAGAATTTTCAAACTTAGATTGTTAAATTATTTCTTTGTGACAAGGAACTATCCTCATGGTAATCCAATTCCCCAATTGGCACAACTTCGCATCCTAACATCAAGAAAATTCACAAAATGACAATCTAGATATCCGATATTCACAGATGATTTAACAATAAAGCATGAAAATAATGAATTATCTTATCAAAAATTTGAAATCCTTACCTAATTAATGAGCTATATAGTTAAATTTTTCCACTCTTAATAAATGGATTTTCATATGTCAAATGTATTCCTAAAATGATTATATAAAGTGCTTTCAAAAGTTAAATTTTTCTAATTATTTTCGTAATCGAAACCAATCACACAATCATCATGGTGAGCAACAACAATTGCTATGGGCTAACTATCTTATGATTTCTTTTTTTATTTAGACTTTCCAGGTGAGCTTGATTGTGCTGTTCACAGTTCTGACAATTGGAACTGCGCTGGATTCATTTGGTTGGGATCCTTGCAATGAAAATTCGGACAACACCAAAATTCCAACCGGCATTAAACGGTGTGAGTGTTGGAATAAAGATGAGACTGATTCGGGTGTTGCTGAGTGCGTGTTTGGATTTGGAAAGACTCGTAAATCCTGTTTTGTATTCATTAAAGATGAAAACATTATTCCAAAGGTGTGTACTAAGGTTACGAAGGAACAGAAGCGGAGCGAGGGCGAATCCTTCCAATTCGCCCATGATGGCGCCGCTATGAACTTCTAATGGCAAAAGTACATCTGTTGTGTACCTATTAAATTGCAAAGTTAAATTCTGTAATGATTTATTACTAATAATAAAAAATTAAATTTAAAACAAACAAACAAACAGAAACATAAAGCTAGTGTTCGCCATTTTTAACCGGATTCGCAGGATTTCTACCACAAATTGGCAACAGAAGACGGACAGAATTTAAAAAAAACCTACTGTACAAATTGCATCATATCAATCGAATGTCTATCAATTTTCTAATAATTTAGATAAAGATAGTCAAATTAAGTCAGATAACTAAACCATAAACCATAGAAAATAATTAATTATTTCATTAAAGATTAAAAATTGTTATCTTATTAATTGAACGCATAGTTAAAAATTTCGGCAAAATTTAAATTGAATAATTAAACTCAAAGGTAGCTCTGAAAAAGTTATATAAATGAATACCAACAATAAATTTTTACATAAATTACTATCGAATTGAAACAAGTATCATCATGGTAATTGGAAAGAAAACTTTCGCATAATTATGATTCTTTTTTATCTAAAATTTTCAGACGAGTTCGATTTTGCTGTTCACATTACTGACAATTGGAACAGTGATGGGATGGACTTTGCCTGCTTGCAAACGAAATTCTGACAATACCCAACCACCGGCCCACTTTCTCAATTGTCTTTGTTATGCAGATCAGGTGTGCGCTTTTGACTTGGATGGTTCGGCCTGTTTTATATATGTTAAACCATATAACAATTATCCAAGATGGGACGATGATTTCACCATTATGTGTCCAATGGCCCAAAAGGAGCAGGAGAAGCAGAAGGAGAGTGAATCACTCCATTTCGACCATGATGGTGCCGCTATGACGTTCTAAGGGCAAAAGTATCGATTGTCTTGTAGACAATGTCTACCTTTTAAATTGATAAATTCTGTAATGATTTTATAAAATAAAGAATTTATTACAAAACAACATAAACAAACATAAATATAAAGCTAGTGTTCACAATTTTTAACCGGATTCGCAGGATTTTTAGCACAAATTGGCAACGAATGACCGACAGAATTGAAAACCCACTGTTCGAGTGGCAGTTCACTGTCGTTCGTAAATGTTAGATAAAGTTATTTGAGAGTTGCACTGAGGAATAGTGGCGATTGATGATTGAGTGATTCGGTTGGTATTTCGTTGACATTCACAACTCCTGAATAGCCACCACTTTCAGTGCGACAGTGTTGGTGGATTGCTTGGCCATTTTCCATGAATAGTCTCGGTATTTTGGGTTGTGGAATAGACGCCATAGTTTGAAATAATTTTTTGGATCTGTTTCCAGCGAAACTCTTTTAGAGTCTGAGCTTATGCTATTGCCATCGTGTCTGTCTGTCTGACCGAGTGTCTGTCTCTATACTTTTGTCCATATTTTGAGATAACCATAGAACCTAAAATAACCAAATTTGGCATACATACACTTGGGTGTAAATGTAATCGAATAGTCACATTAAAATTATGCGCCATGGACCATGACGCCCAATTCTGGTAGCGACAAGTTAAAAGACGCTTTGTGTGATCGCTGATCAGTACGTGGAAAATGATGAACAAATTAACATTACACATTTTAAACCAAAAATATTGGCTCCAAATTAACTTCCTTAGTGATCCAAATGGATCAAATAAAGTCGTGTCATAAGTTTCTCAATTTGTAGTTAAAGTTTCTATTTTATAAGGTCTAGATAATGATCTATATAGTTAAATTAACAGATAACTATAAACCATAAAATAATTAATTATTTCATTAAAGATTAAAAATTGTTATCTAATCAATTGAACGTATAGTTAAAAATTTCGGCAAAATTTAAATTGAATAATTAAAGTCAAAAGTAGCTCTAAAATAATATATAAATGGATATCAAAAGTAAATTTTTTAAATTATTATCGTTGGTACAAGCAACAATCATCATGGTAATTGGAGAACTAACTTTCTATGATGTTTAATGATGATTCTTTTTTATCTAGACTTTTCAGACGACTTCGATTTTACTGTTCACAGTACTGACAATTGCAGCCGTGAGTGCAATGTTTCCTGGTTGCGATCAAAATGATGAAAATACCCAGCCTCCAACCGTCTTTCGCAGCTGTGTTTGCTATGACGATACGTGCATTTTTGAAGGTGCTGTGCCAGGTTCCCATGTTCCCTGTTATATCAACGTTGTAGATGAGCAATTTCCTAAATTGGACAATGGCAGCTTCATGTGTCCAAAGGGTACGCCGGAGCAGGAGCTGAAGAAGGAGGAATTGTTCCAAATCGATCATGATGGTGCGGCTATGACGTTCTAGGGGTAAAAGTACATCTGTTGTGTATCGATTAAATTGCTAAATTCTGTAATGATTTTATAAAATAAAGAATTTATTACAAAACACCAAAAACAAAACAAACATAAACATAAAGCTAGTGTTCACAACTTTTAACCGGATTCGCAGGATTTTTACCACAAATTGGCAGCGGATGACCGACAGAATTGAAAACCCACTGTTCGAGGGGCAGTTCACTGTCGTCCGCAAATGTTAGATAAAGGTACTTGAGAGTGGCACTGAGAAATAGTGGGGACTGATGATTGAGTGATTCGGTTGGTATTTCGTTAACGCTAACAACTCCTGAATAGCCACCGCTTTCAGTACGACAGTGCTGATGGATTGCTTGTGCCATTTTCCATGCATAGTCACGGTATTTTGGATTGTGGGATAGACGCCATAGTATGAAATAACTTTCTGCGAGTTCGGGGCTGTTCACAATAAACGTTACTAAAAATTGATTAAACAAAACAAAAAGGCTTACCTTAAGTAAAATTCATTATAATTCTTATAAGTGGTAATGTACTGATAGAGATAGTTTCCATGAAGGTAAAACGATGTTGGACCTAGTCCAGTTTTGGACCTAACCGAGGCCTGATAACAAGTCTCCGTTATACTCTCACCCAACTGCCAGTGATGCTTAATACGATCTCGTTCCATTTGTTTCTCATCAAAATCAATCAACTTATTCGACTCCAACGATTGTTGCTGTGCATTCGATGCCATCGACAGTACCGCCCCAAGATAACAACCAGAATATTCCATATGACTACTTGTGGCATTAGTTCTCGAGTTGAATCCCTGTGCAAAGTACAGGTTGGGCAGTCCTGCGTGAGAACCATCCTGGATAATTTTGACCGCTTCCATTGCCTCCAGTGCGTCCTTGTACATCTGTAGAGACTGTACGTCCTTTCGGTTTGATTGAATGTAGGACTTGACCAAATGAATGTAAAATTCACTACTTTCAGAGAAGGGTGAACTGTAGGTGTTTTGAAATTGTCCATTAATGTTGATAACATTGAAGTAAAGTTTGCGGTTTTTGGCATTTTCGTGTAAAAGTTTGTAAATTTTCGACATCATTTCACGGTATTTCGCTTGATTTGAAACATCGCTCAAATAGTTAAAGTCGAGTAGAAAACCGGTGGCGTATGAGAGGTGAGGATATTCGTCGTTTGGAGTACCAGTATTCGGTTGGATTTTTTCGTATGGAATTCCTGATTTTTTATAAAAAAATTAAAAATTAAAAATTATTTTTAAAATCATTTTATCAAGTTAATTTTACCTGAAGGCGTATTAAACGCAGGTTCGACAATTTTAGAAATTTCAAGAGCTTTTCTTAAAAACAATTCATCACCAGTCAACGCATAACACGACAACAGTCCACCAACATAGTGCGCCACAGTATCAAAAACCCTCACATCTCGATCAATTTTGCTTAAATCCAATTTCTCTTGAATCCAAACCTTCCCTTGTTCAAACTCATCCATCAGTCCCATAGTCCAAAGAGTACTCATCGAGGTCACAATTGTCAGTCCAGAATTATCTCCAAAAGCCTTAGAATACGTTGTATTGGTCACAGGTCGCAGGGCCTCGTGTCCCCAGGCTTCACTTCTGTACGAGTTCCAGGAGTCGACAAACATGTTTTTCACAAAATTTCGTCTTTTCTCCATTTCAATGTCAACTTTTGTTGCCTTTGGTACGGAGTATGGAGCAAATGGTTTAGAAGCAACAGGTGGTGGTGGAGGAGCTTTTGGATCCGATTTTGGTGTATCGATTGCTTGAGATTTTTGAATGACTCGTTGGGGAGATGATTTTTGTGAAGATTTTTTAGCTGCATTTTGAGCGGAATTTTTATTGGAATTTTCTCCAATTAAAACAGTGTTGGAATCTGTTCGCGGAACATGTGGAGCCGAAATTATCTCAACAACTCCTTCTGTAGTTGGTTCAGGTTTTGATGTTGCTGGACCCAAACTCGTAAAACTGAATTCACTCAAATGTCTCGATTCAGATGGCGCCAACGAAACCCACAGTACCACCACTAAACCACAAATTACCATGAGAGCAATCAAGCCAAACACGAGCATTTGGGTTGTTTTATCCCATCGGAGCACATTCCGCCTCGTTTCAGGTGGATCATCCTGTAGAATGAATTTCACCTTTTCAGGCTCCACTGGTTGCTTGTGGTTTGTTTGTTCATCATTTTTCTCGTTGTTGTTTTCTTCGTCGTTTTTCATGCTCTTTGTTGTGTCAAGATTATCTTATTATGAGAAGCATATAAAATAGCGTTGACACTAAGACGTTTACAACTCAAAAGGTGGCTCAAGTCGTCTTAGTAGTTTGTAGGTATGTAGCGTGTACGTCCAATTGAATGTTATCATCACGAAACCATAGAAACCGGTAGAGGCAATTTTGATTAAGGGAGGAAAAACTTTACCTTCTAAGCAACAAAAGGTTAGTTAGCTTGACATGCGAGCATCATATCAACTCACCCGGCTAAATTAAGGGCAAATACACTCCATTTACTGTTGATCGAGATAAACGGCTCATTGATTCTATGCCCATTCAATTGCACAACTACTTAACGGTAGCTTTGCAACCAAAAATAAAATTAGATAACAAAAAGTTAGTTCTACTTATGGTGATGGAGCTCCACTTCAAATGAGGTACGAAGCACGTCCATCATCAATCAATTAAATGATATGACAATTGAGATTGGACAAAGTTGTCCATTTCCGGCAAATTTAATTTACTCATAAAGTAGCATACCACAACACAAAAAATTATTCGACAGATGAGTAATATTAAGACAAATCTGAAAATTGCTACAGAAAGTAAAATTTTTCATCTTTTGAGATGGTCGTCGTTTTTTTGTTTTCAAATGTTTGAAAATTTTGATAAATTTTATTGGTTCTTATTGAATCGTGTCGAATCGTGGCTTTGGAAAATATTAAAAAGTTATTTTTTGTAACTTGTAAAATATATATAAATATTTCTCATATTTGAAAAACAAAAAAAATTATAAACTAATATAATTTTTCATTTGGAAAATCATTTCCGCCATTATATCGCAGAGAAACCCTGGAGCAACTCTTGATTCCCATTGTTTTTATTGCAATTAACTACTGTTTTTTTTATTGGGAAATAGCAAATTTATACTCCAAATATCTTTTTAAAAGGTAACAAAAAATAAGAAGAAATTTTACAAAAAAGTATCTGTTTTAATTGTATTTAATAAGATTGATTTGATGATCCAAATGGATCGTGATAAACGAATGTTCGATTGTTCAATGCTTGTCATCGTTGAGTTTGTCCACAAGGCGGTCACACTTTCGGTTGAGCTTACGAGCCAGAGTACGAAGGTGAGCGGTGTGCGAGAATGCAGGCTGTGATTCGTTTGGTTCGTTCGCAGGGTCCGAGTAGTCTTGAGTCGGCTCTCCTTCCTGTTCCTCTTCGCCTTCGGACAAATCGTCCTCCTCATGTTCGTCCTCCACGAGTGGCTTCAAGTCTTTCTGACCCTCGTCGAGCATTTTGCCAATCCACTGAGCCAGCTTGGCCACTTTGCACAGCAGATCCACCTGTGGATTTGAAGGTCGAGATCGATCGATGCCATTTGCCAGGCAGTTAAGGTACTGCAGCAGTGACGAGGTGAAGTAGAAGGAGCTCACATTGGCCAGCTTCATTCGGTCACAGATCCATTCGAGGATGGTGACCTTGATGATCACATCAAGATACTTGTCGTAGGCCAACAGATTGAGGGTGACCAGTTCGACCATTTGTGGCTCGTCAAGGCAGTAATCGTTTCGCTGTACCTCGGATAGCACCACTCCGGTTGAGGTTGCATCAATATACGAGACAAGTAAAAGGGACAGCTCTTCTTGAATTTCTCCTTCCGGCAGTAGAAACGAGAGCCGACTCAAGCTCGCCATCACTGGTTGGATCAATTTTGGCACTTTGGTCCACTGGCCAGCCGAGTAGAGGAAGATAGGTCCGAGCACTTGCTTCCAGTGGGACTCAATCGATTTCGATCGGACACATGAAGAGGAATGCCGTCCAACCGCTTTGCCACGTGGTTCACAGCAAGCCTTGGTGCTTCTCTTCAGCAGCATGTCTGGAATCTTGGTCACCCAGAATTGTGGCACCATTTGCAGAGTGCTGTCTATCTTTAACTGGACACGGACGGACATTTGATTGCGCAGTTTGATGTACTGTCCGTTGTGGTGATGCACCTCGCTGGAAAGATCAACACGGTGATCAAAGATGTCATCACGAACAAGGTCGACCACACGCTCAATTGCTGGCTCGTGCTCGTCATACCATACACGACAGATCACCATCCTAGGTGGGTAGTTCTATACAAGAAGAAACGATATTAGGTACGACATCTCAACAAACAAAACAAACATCTCAACAAACATCACAAACCTTGTCGCGGAAAGAAGAAGACCACTCGAAGGGGGCCCTCGTCTTTGGACGTATTGGAATGACTGGTCTAATGGATTTGTCCATTGAAACTTGAAATTTCTTGCCAGTCACCAAGTGGACAACTTTGCCATCCTGCTTGAAGCTGTCCATCCCACGGCCCTTCTTTGGCTCAGTGCACGAAAGGTCGACTTGAACACACATCCTCAACTGTTTGGCATACTTCCAGGCCAGATTGTTGAGCGCAGACGAATAGATACGATGGTCGATATTTAAGTCGCGCATCAGTGGCCTCAGTCGACCTTGCACGTCCGTTCCATTCTTCTGGGCCCATTCCAGACGTAGGGCATTGTAGTGGGCGGCAATGTAGAACCAGACAAAGGTGGACTCGTCACCGTGCACCTCACGCATCACTTGGTCGTAAGACATCTTGGGAAGGAGGACCACTTGAAGGGAGGAGAGCTTGGTAGAACAACCTGGCAAGATCGAAAGCTCAAAATCAACTAATCACAAATCGAAAAGAAACTCACGATATAGTAATGTGACATTTCGAATTCGACCATTCGAATGCTTCGAATTCGAAGTTCGCTTTGGGAGACACTACTGTTCGATACCAAAAATCGATTCATCGTTTGTTCAATAAATATATATATGTTACCGTCCATACGCGAAATTCGTCATTCCGTGGATTGCCTAGGCAAATCAAATTCCTGAGGCTGCCTATGCAAAAGGCAAAAAACAGAAATTTTCTTTAAATTTATTTTTCCGCCTTTTGCATAGGCAGCCTCAGGAATGACTAGGCATTCTGCGTTTTTAGATTTTCATTTTAGACGAAAGTTTAAATATTATAGATTTTTTATGATTTTGACTGTGAAGGGTGACGCTTTTTCCCATTAAAACATTGGAGGGCGTTAGCGCCCATAAAAAATCATACCATTCGGCGTTGCACATCTCAAGGAAGGCTTTTCAAGTGTGCAGTGGAAGTGTAAAGTTGAAGTTCAAACTATATGAATGGACCTTCTGTGTGCGGCACGCCACTTTTGCTGTGGCATGTGTTGCATTTTCTGAACACATTGCTAATCTCTCGCTGTACAGTTTGAAAGTCTACTGTCAGCAGTACAAACAGTGCTTTACGTGTGTTGTTGTGATAGAGATCTCGTGTTTTGTGACATCTGTGGATCAATTCGGAGCAATCCCGGTGGCTATGCGGTACAGAAACGCTTATTCTATTGTGCCTTGTTTTGTAACATCAACAAATGTGTCTCTGTGTTTACGTACGTAAACGCGTGTTTGTGTTATGATTTTGTGTGTTGTCTGTTGTGTATTCACTTTGTTATTGTTTTTTATGAGTTTTTTAAATCATACTTTTCACCTTATCCACTTACCAGTTACCTATCCTATCAATTTACGAAACATTTCATCATCTTCACATTGTTGCATGGAACATCTCAGCACACTTAACTCGTACTACAATCAAAACATCGTCCTCACATCGATCAGCTGTTTTGTTTTGATGTTTGGGAGCGGCTTTTTTGGCCAATTCTTTGATTCGATTTATATTGTGATTGAGATCTCGTGTTTTGGGACATTTGTGGATCAATTTGAAGCAATCTCGGTTGAAATATGGCCCAATAATCTTTATATGAGCGCTCGTTCATAACGTCAACAAATGTGTCTCTCTGTGTGTATATGTATGTTTATGTGCTGCATGTTGTGATTGTCACTTTGTTACTGTTTTGAATTGTATTCGCCTCATCTACAATTAACTGATCATATCAATTCGCCAACCAATTCATCACAATAACCTCACGACATTCAACATCTAGCCCTCGACACTCAATCTTTAAATCAGTTTCTATTGTAATTTACTCGTATTGTTTCTTCCCTTTAGAATTATTTTAAGGGATTTTCGTGAAATTACATGATATATCAATTATATATGTCAAGAGCAAATCAGTCATGCCCACAAGTGCACTTTCCTTTACTTTTAAATGTGTATTGACTTACCTCGTTCAATTGACGCATATTAATTTCATATAATTAATAATAATTAATCTATCATTAACATCATCCGCGTCATCCCAAACCGGGTAAATATAAGTTCTTTGTGTCTAGTTAATATAATTAATATTTTTTAATTATTTAGGTATTCAGTGGGTACTGCCCACTTTAAGATTAATTTGTTACATTGCACACTTTCTATTCAGAAGTGTGCATATTTGTCAAACTTTAATTCCTGTCATACCTTTCGATCCATGATAATATTAACGCATTTTCAAAATGTAAATGATTAAACTTTGTGATTTACAAAATAAATTTTATTTTAATTTTTGAATAAAAATTGTATATTTATTTTAAATATAGGAAAAATTAGACACAATGGTTTATGTATAAAATTATAGATTTTTTATGTTGCAGAGAAATCTTAATGTAAATTAAATGTGTTACAGAAATTGTATTACAAAAAAAATATTATAAATTATTGGTGCAGTGTAAATGTATAGAAAAGTTCTCTTTGATTTAATGTAATTAAACATTACTGTATCAAACGTTGAATGAAACTTTGTAGCCACTGACTTGGCGTTCGCGATTATAAGTAGACTTCGTGGAAGTGTTTTATTCAACATTACTTCCTAGACATTTTAAGCATTTTGATCGAATTTTACAATAAAAGAAATAGATTAAAAACGCTAATATTATCACTGAGAATAGAAGCAAAATTGCAAATTCAATTCCATAGTGAAATTTATAGAAACTTTCATTTAAATGCACGTGTTCTGGGAGCTTTTTGCCTGCTTCATCGAATTCTGAAATAAATTCACTTAAACTCACAAATTGACTGACATTGTTGCCATTAAGTTTTGGGATTTGTGATTGAAAATTAAGAAATTGTTCAATTGCAGGGTCGATGTAGCTGATTCTAGAATCGAAAAAAGTGTATTCGATATCTAGCGACTTAAGGTGTTTAAAATTGGGATCAAAAATTTCTAAAGATAAATTTCGTGGAAAACGATAAATTAAATTTTCACAGTTGACTTTAACTTTGTGATTTTTAATTAAAATCTGTAAGCCATTGCAGTAGACTGATAAATACTGATTTGAAATCTTATCCTGAAACGATTCTCTTGGGAAAGATTTCTTAGATTTGCGACAGCGATATTTTTCCCAAAAGATGGGATTGTCTGAAATTTCTGAATTCTGAACAATATTTGCACATGAATCGGTATCAAAAACAAAAATTGCATCATGCTCGGATTTTTGTGTATAATCGAGTAATCGTGAACACATTTTTTGTTTATTAAACAACATGAATCTTGGGCCTACATACCGGAATTTACAAGTAAGTTCTCCGTCAGTTACATTTTTAGATGCAAAAAAATTAAAAGGGTCAGTTTCATAAACAGAGAAAGAGTTGTCCTGAATTACAGCTTGAATTTTTAAGATTATCTTTAATGACCCGTTTAATGACGGTAAACGCTCGCATTTATACGGTTTCCAAAAGGTGTGAGTGGAACAATTTGCGCAAATGGTCAAATTTGGAAATAAAATATCAAAATGGTGAGTAACTTTTCCTTTGCTAAAATGGTAAAGAAACTCCGAAAGTATGATACCAGTCCAAGAGACTTTACGTAAAATAGCACTAGAAATTTCATTGAATTGAACAGCGGTAATTGTGTCTTGCTTATTACGTACAGCAGTGTCGTTAATGGCATTCGCTAATACTAATAATTCAGACTTAATTTGTTTAAAAATTTTTAGTTGAATTGTATCTTTTTTGTGCTCAATGTCAACAAACTCATTAAACTTATCCTGTAACAAGTGTACATTCTTGTTAGTTTCGCTAATTACTTCGGATTGGTGATTACCCCATCCCAACGAAACGACGGACTGGACAACAGAATAGATCAAAGCTGCTGTACCAATTTGGCGTGGCGATCTTTGCGGAGCATCTCGATGGTGGAAAATCGTCGGTTCTTCAACTTGTTGGCAGAAGTTTTCGTTGTTGATTACATTTTCAATTGCACTTTTGTACTCGGATTCACACGATCCAAAGAACGTGTTACTAAGATCCTGATTGCCAAAAAGCTCTTGCAATTTATCACGCAAATATTCACAAGGAGATATTAACTCAAGAGATGCCGTTACATAATTGTATCCTTTAATGATGATGTGTCCGCTATCTTTATAGGCCATTGCGTAAGGAGTTGAAGAGTAAAAGGCCGATAAGGTTTGTTCGGAGATGTCCACATAGTCGTTTATATTATCACTTTCACGATAAGAATGTTCCGGTAGGGTCACAACACAAGTGAAAAAGCATAATAAAATGATCGATTTCAAACGATGGCGATTCATTATGAAATCATAAAAATATTAAAAAACTAAATTCATAAAAGTAAAAAAAACGATAGTGTGATGAAGGGATTGGAAGAAGAGCGAGTGAACTGCACTGGTTAATGTCTAAAACATTATGCTGCATAATATGAATTGTTGCATTCAAAGCCGATCGATTTGTTATGAGTCACTATTTTGTTATGCCAGACATAATTAGTCTGAATTTGACATTTCACTACAACGAACTACATGTTGACTTGATGTCGTTCATTGAACGCAAATCAGACAAAACAACAGCAACTTGATATTGCTAATTAGTATCTTCATGTTCAAAGAGTACACTGTACACTGTGCTCTCAAAAGTAAAAATATTTTTTTGTTTCTAAATGGTTAATTAGTAAATGCAGAAGCATACTAAAAATATATATTTTCAAAAAGTTTTGCGACACATGTGCAAATGTACTTGAATGTAATTGTTTTTAATTGTTTTTAATTTTTTACCACTTGTGTTCGAAAATATTCGCATAGTCGTTTACTTCATCACTTTCAAGAGAAAATTGTAAAATTGCAGAGACAACATAAGTAAACAAGTAATAATATAAAAAATTACGATTTCAAACGATGACGTTTCATTTTTAACTTTTAAAAACAGTAAAAATATAAAACCTTAAATTCTATGCTTCAAAGCATTTATTTGAGTCATTGTTTAAAAATTTCAATAAAATCAGAGTGAAATTAAGTTAATGGCAATATGAGAGAATGAACTCGAAAAGAGTGTGATGAAACGAATTGAATAAAAGTGAGTGAAGTTTGAATCACAATGAAGAACTCTACTAGTTAATGACAAGAACCATAATATTGAAAAATAATACTGATATGTTGCAATCAAATCGGATCTAATAAACCATGCATGAGCGATAAACATGATTTGCCAGACGCAATTAGTCTGGATTTGAGTTTTCGCTACAATGGATTGCAAGTTGGTTTAATAATGTTTCCTCAATGAAGATAATTAGCCGTCATGTATGCCATTTGAAAGTACAATCAAACAAAACAAATGCAACATAAAATTATATTATTTTTAAATTAAAAATATTTTATTTAAAAGTTTTGCAATACATGTGCGCATTGTGCATCTTGAATTTGGTGTCTTTTTTTCAACTCTTCATGCTAAAGATTTTTTTGTATAGAAAGGGAAAAGTACAAGGTGCATAGTTCAGATCACTAATTCAATGCCCAGCCACAACAATATTTGTTATTCATATACACATGGTGAGATCGCATGACTCTGTTGCTCAGTGTGGCATAGTCTAGATACGATTTCATTAGTTGATTTCATTGTGAACAAATCGTTCATGTATGAGTAAAGTTAAGTTTCAGTGATTTGTGTGTTTTTGAGTTAAATCATCATTGAATGCGTTTGGTTCTGCAAATTTGGGACATTTTCCGTGTTTTTGAGTGAAATCATCATTGAGTGCGTTTGGTGCCGCCAATTTGGAACATTTTCCGTGTTTTTGAGTAAAATCATAAACTTCGAGTTACCGTGCCTTTGCTGCCGCCAATTTGGGACATTTTCCGTGTTTTTGAGTGAAATCATAAACTTCGAGTTACGGTGCCGCCAATTTTGGACATTTTCAGTGTTTTTGAGTGAAATCATAAACTTTGAGTTACGGTGCCTTTGCTACCGCCAATTTGGAACATTTTCCGTGTTTTTGAGTAAAATCATAAACTTCGAGTTACCGTGCCTTTGCTGCCGCCAATTTGGGACATTTTCCGTGTTTTTGAGTGAAATCATCATTGAGTGAGTTTGGTGCCGCCAATTTGGGACATTTTCCGTGTTTTTGAGTGAAATCATCATTGAGTGAGTTTGGTGCCGCCAATTTGGGACATTTTCCGTGTTTTTGAGTGAAATCATAAACATCAAGTGACCGTGCGTTTGGAGCCGCCAATTTGGAACATTTTCCGTGTTTTTGAGTGAAATCATCATTGAGTGAGTTTGGTGCCGCCAATTTGGGACATTTTCCGTGTTTTTGAGTGAAATCATCATTGAGTGAGTTTGGTGCCGCCAATTTGGGACATTTTCCGTGTTTTTGAGTGAAATCATCATTGAGTGAGTTTGGTGCCGCCAATTTGGGACATTTTCAGTGTTTTTTGAGTGAAATCATCATTGAGTGCGTTTGGTGCCGCCAATTTTGGACATTTTCCGTGTTTTTGAGTGAAATCATAAACATCAAGTGACCGTGAGTTTGGTGCCGCCAATTTGGGACATTTTCCGTGTTTTTGAGTGAAATCATCATTGAGTGAGTTTGGTGCCGCCAATTTGGGACATTTTCCGTGTTTTTGAGTGAAATCATCATTGAGTGAGTTTGGTGCCGCCAATTTGGGACATTTTCCGTGTTTTTGAGTGAAATCATAAACTTCAAGTTACCGTGTCTTTGCTGCCGCCAATTTGGGACATTTTCCGTGTTTTTGTGTAAAATCATCATTGAGTGAGTTTGGTGCCGCCAATTTGGGACATTTTCCGTGTTTTTGAGTGAAATCATCATTGAGTGAGTTTGGTGCCGCCAATTTTGGACATTTTCCGTGTTTTTGAGTGAAATCATCATTGATTGCGTTTGGTGCCGCCAATTTGGGGCATTTTCCGTGTTTTTGTGTAAAATCATAAACTTCAAGTTACGGTGCCGCCAATTTTGGACATTTTCAGTGTTTTTTGAGTGAAATCATAAACTTCGAGTTACGGTGCCGCCAATTTTGGACATTTTCAGTGTTTTTTGAGTGAAATCATAAACTTCGAGTTACGGTGCCGCCAATTTTGGACATTTTCCGTGTTTTTGAGTGAAATCATCATTGATTGCGTTTGCTGCCGCCAATTTGGGACATTTTCCGTGTTTTTGTGTAAAATCATAAACTTCAAGTTACCGTGTCTTTGCTGCCGCCAATTTGGGACATTTTCCGTGTTTTTTGAGTGCAATTTTACATCGTGTTTACGTAAAAAGGGTTAGTGAACTTGTTATTATTCAAGTAGTTCTATATAAAATTTATTTATTAATTAGAAATCTCACGAAAAAAGAATTTATTATGGATTCAAAGAAGAAGTCTCAAAAATTTTTAAAGTCAGTTAAAAGTACGCTTAGTAGTCTCATTAATCGAGCTGTACCCATTAAACGGTTAGGAAAAAACCGTAAAGCAAAAAAGTCGTCTAGTGCTAAGAGAATGCAAAAATTTCGTAAAAAACGTAAAAACGATTTGAAATACAAAGAAAAACGCGGGAAAGAACAGATTGTACGTCGCGAAAAGAAAGCACAGAATTTAGACGATTTATTTAGTAAGCGACTTAAAGATTTTGAGAATGATGAAGACGAAGAAAGCAATCAACGACAAAGCTTAGTTTTGAAAGAAATTGCTCATTTCTACATAAATGAAATTTGGCGATTTGCTGAATTTAGTTGCGAGATTTGTGAAAAAATGTGTTACAAGAAGCAATTAGTGAAACTTTTGATTAGTAACTGTTCTATTTATGCTAAGGATGGTTACTATGACAAAAATGAATTTTTTAAAATTCCGCCATACCTTCCCAAAGAATTAAGAAAGAAAGATTCTATTGAAGTGTGTAATCGATGCAAAACAAATCTTAAAGATATTCATCGTAAAAATGCTCCAAACAGAGCTTATTGGAATTCAATGAGACCCGGGGAAGTTCCCGAAGTTTTGAAATGTTTAACAATGATGGAGCGACATATTTTACGACGAGTTTATCCATACATTCAAATTATTCAACAGCCGGTACCATGGGGGCAATTTGGTTTGAAAGGTCAAGCAATGTTTTTTTCGCAAGATCTTAGCGAAGTAGTAAACCAAATAATTAATGTTTTTCCGCGACCATTAGATAAATCAAACATTGTTCTTGTTACAGAAGTGCTTGAAACTAACAAAGACACGCCATTTTTTCGTCAATTTAAAATTCAAGTTGACAATGTTAAATCGGCTCATAATTGGTTGAAAAAGAATAACATTTTGTACAACAAAACTAAGTTAGATGATGAATTCTTAGAAGAAGTTTCAAAAAACACTTTGAAAACAATTATTCGGGAAAATAAAGATTTTTGGAGACGAGTCAATCGCCAAAATGATGATTTAATTCTGCATGGTCAATATCATTTATCGCATAGCAAATTATTGACCAAGTAAGATTTTTGCATTAAAAATTAATTTTAAATTTGTAATTATTATTTTTAAAGGTATGACCCAAATGAAACAATAGTGGACCATGGTTTTCCGATAGCTATTGCTGCTCAAGCTGAAATGTTAATTTATGATTTAGATGAATTTACACCCACAAATATCAACAAAATATTATTTAAAGGTTTTATTTATCATTTGTTTCCAATTATTAACTTTTTTAATTATATTTAGGAGTTGATTTATACCTTAAGTTTGGAAAGGTTATTAATGATAAATTTGTTATTGAAAATTTTCTTATTGCAATCAAAGATAAACCAATTGAACAGAATCGGATTTCAAAAACTCGTATCATGTTCACAGATTTCTGTGTTGAAAATCACGAACAATTTTTAATTGATGACATGAAAAATATATTGAGAGATTTTTTGAATAAGAATCTTTTTGGTGTTTTGGTAGTACATTGTCCTCAAATAACCTATAGTGCTTCAATCATGAAACATGAAAATAAGTTGTACTTGTTTACTTCGGAACCTGTTGGTCAAGGAGGGTGTAAAGCCAAATTAGGCGGTTATTCAGCAATTATACGAACAACTTCTTATGAAAGTTTTGCATTACACATTAAACGATTATTTTTCCCTATAAGAATGACAAAGAAAACTTCGAAAATTTCATTGTATTATTTTAAAATTTTAAGAGATGCTGGTGAAAATTTTATAAATATCGGAAAACAACTTGACTATCCACTTTCATTTTCTGGCGACAGTTGTTTGATTTCAAATGCAAATCCAATTATTACAGAATGGGAAAAACTTGAAAACAAAGAAATTCTTCGTGGTTCGATTAATTTTTTGAATACAGATTTTGGCAAAAATGCTGGAAATCAATCATATGCTATTGCATTGATTGCAATTGCAAACTTAATCCCCCAAATTGAGCAAGCAACCAATTGGAGAACAAAATTAATTGACTCAATTATTTGCGATGGAAATGAATTTCATAAAATATATTTTGAAAATCTCCAAAAAAAGATAATTAAGAATAAAGACAACATGAACAGTGAAGTACAGTTAATGAATCACTTTTTAAACAACAAAGTTTGTAAAATACTTGAAAATATTAGATTTGAATATATGTTCCGAAATTACATTTCCGGAACAAAAATTTTTGACACTAAAACCAAAGAAAATTTAGTCTTCGGTATGGAAACATTGTTTTCTTCAAATAAATATGGAATTATTAGTTTGAAATCAAAATCTGAAAATAAAACTATCAATTATGCCACTTTTTTCGACAAATCAAATTACTATTTATTTGTTCCTCAACCAGTTGGTCTATCTGGACACAAAGCTAGCGTGAAACAAAGTGGAGCCTTGATTCGATCTACATCAATACCACTACTTGCGCAACATTGCATTAAACCTCTTTTGACCAAACAAGATTACTCTCAGCCCTATGTTATTAGCGTTTTTGAACTTGTCGATGCCACAATTTTTTCTCAACAAAATTCAAACGATAGTTTAGCACTACCTTACATGACGATGGACATGTGCGGTTCAACAGAATGGCAAACTTTTGCCAATGGAAATCGAATTTTATTTGCGGATTTTCACCAAGGACATATGGAAGGTGAAGTTCGTAATGTTCAGTGTACTGTCATGGCGGCAAGTTCAATTATTTTTTCTGAAATAAATTTTTTTTCTGAATGGACCGTTGAAAATATGAACTCCATTTTAAAAAAAGGAAATAGATTTTATCACCAAAATTTTGCAGAATTAATCAAAACAGGAAGACTAAATCATTTCACGAGCGATGGAGATTTCCACATTTCTGCAAAACAAATTATTTTGCATGAAAATATACTGATTTTTGAAAAGCTTGTCAACATAGTTATAGTATCTGAAGATTCTGGAACTCTTGTTGAAGGTCTTTTTCCTGATCCAAGTCATTATTTTCATAAAAACTTGAACGCAACAATTTTAAAACTTTTTGAAACTGCAAGAGCAGGAATTATAATTGCACATCATTATTCACGTTCAATTTTTAAGTCGACAAATGGAAAATATTATATTTTTGATTCACACGATGTGAATTCCAATTGTGTCTCAAATGATAACAATTCTTTAAGGAGGAAAAAAGATCGACTTGCTGCTTTAATTGAATTTCAATCATTTGAAAGTTTTTTAGCCACATTAAAATCTTTGATCGGCGATTATGTTTTGCCAAATAAATATGATAACACATTTGACGTCTGTGGAATTATATGCGAACAAATTGATAAAGAATTGGCTCATTTGTCTCCTATAATTGACATTGACAATGATAATAAATTTTATAATTTAGTGGAACAAACTGATCAAATAAAAAATGAAAATCGAAGACTTGAAAATGAAAAACTGAAATTATTGAAAAACGAAATTATCACAATTGACGATTCATCGACCCAGAGTTTCGTTAGCAAGTTTGACGAAAAATTGAATATTAATGTTTGTGGAAATGTCGAGAATTTGTCTGAAAGTAACAATTTATCAAATTATCCAATTGGCGATTATGATGCAATGTCCATGTCAATATCAATGAATGAAATCGTAAATTCAAATATTACAAGTGATTGTGATGATGGATCATTTGATAAAGATGAAGCAATAGTTGATACAGTTGCTCAATATAACATTCTTCAAAATGAAAATTTTAAAATTGGTTCATGGAAAACCCTTTCAATGAAAAATATCAGAATTTTGCATGGAAACACCCACCAAGCAGATGAGCGTTTATTTGAAAACAGTGCTGGCAAGCAGTGTGTAGCGATTGCCACTGTGCTTTTAATAAAATCGTATCTCAAGCATCCTCAAACTTGGAATAGTAATGATATTAATTCCGTATTGATTGAAGGGAATCAACTATACTTACGGTGTTTGCTTTCTAAAGATTGCTTGAACGCAATTATACCTCCTAAATTGACAGTAAGAGACATGATTACGAACTTGAAAAATATATTCGACAACGAAATTCAGATTGAGTTTAATCAAGAGGGACCATATATTCGTGGGTCGTTGAATGCATTTCACAAAACATCTTACTCGCTTCAAGAAGCACTAGAAAATTTATTTATTACTGAAAAACATAAATTTGCAATTCTATCTTATCGAGGACATGCACGGGCAATTTTAAAGAACGAAAGATATTACATTTTCGATTCAAATCCGATTAATGGCGAAGGAAAGCCAGGAACAATAGATCATGGTGAATATTATTGGATTATTAATATTTTTTATTTATTCATTTTTTGTTTGTTACACAGATAATGCTACAATTTTTGAAACCCAAAATATCGAGGATTTAATGTTTGTATTAGAGGAATTTTTTGAAATAAAATACAAACAAAACTCTAACAATTTATATGATGAAAAGTTGTCATCTTTTTCTCAACTATCTGAAGAGATTGAAAATAATTTTTATTTGGATTATATCAAATGCTCTAAAGTTATTACTGACAAACAAATTCCTTCGTCCAATATCGCAATTAGAATTGAAAAATTCTTTTCAAAAAACAATATAGAATTTTCTAAAATATTAACAAAGACATCTTATCCTGTAAAATTATTGAAAAAACATCAAAATCTAAACAGCGACGGCCAAAAGACTACTGAAACCAAAATGGAAGAAGATATTCCGCTTGAGGATATGCAATATTCAACTTTGATGGATATTAATCCTGAATTTCCAATAGTGGATGATTATTTAGACGTTGACAAAATTGGAAAAGAATTTAAGAAAAAATCCACAAAGAAAGCTTCTGGGCAAGTTGGCGATGGTGTAATCCTTCAAAATTTAAACCGCAAAAAATCGTCACTTATCCGCTCATTCAACGAAAGCAAATTAGAGGAAATGTCTTTTTTCGAACTTTTCCCATTTGGTACAAACGGACTACATGAACCAGGTAGAAAACATGTGATTTCTCCACTTGACTATTTCAAGTGCAGGATTCTTGGTTCTGATTTACGATTTCAACGTGTAGATTATTTGTTTTATGCGCTTTCTATTTATGAAAGTTACCGAGCAAAGCAAAATATTAGCGTTCTTGGAAAAATTCGTGAAGGAGATGGAAATGAAAAAGTTGACAATGTTTACTTATTGTTGAAAAACATCCGTGGAACTGCAGCTTATTGGCAACATGCCAGAACAGAAATTTTTGCTATGATTCGCGCCCTTGGACCGTCCCATTTTTTTCTCACTTTTTCATGCAACGATTTAAATTGGCCAGATTTTTATGCTGCATTTTTAATTGCTTCTAGAAAAAATTTAACATCTGAAAAACTTACAGACGAATTACTTTTTAGTTTGACAAAAGAAGAAGTTCTTAAACTGTCTAAGGAATGTCCGGTTACCTTAATCAGACAGTATATGATACGTGTTAATGCCATGATGAAAATCTTTAAAAACAACAAATATGCTCAAGCAATATTCGGAACTGAAGTTGTCGATTATTGGTACCGAATTGAATTTCAACTAAGAGGATCTCCGCATGTTCATATGCTAATATGGCTAAAAGAATTTCCCGAATATGGCACTCCTGAATATATTAAAAGGTTGGACAAGATAATCACTTGTAAGATGCCTGAAGAAGGTACAGATTTGTATTATGTTGTTAAAGATAGTCAAATGCATTCTCATACTCCGTCATGCTATAAAGGTCGAGAAGAAGGAAGTGACTGTAGATATGGTTTTCCCAGACCTATTCAATCGGAAACAACATGTGCGAAGGATATTTCTGCAAAGGAAGCATCTAAAAATGGCGGACGAATGGTTGCACTGAAAAGAGCTGAAGGAGAAGAGTACGTTAACAATTACAATCCAATTTTGCTACATTTAACGTGTGCCAATATGGATATCCAACCGTCCGTATCCGCTATGGCCCTAGCTTATTATATTGCAAAATATGTATCCAAACCTGAGCCTGAAAATTTAGATGATAATTTAGCTGATATAATTAAAAAGATTAAAGCCGAAGAAACAGACATTGGGAAAAAATTATTTAAGATTTGTATGGCAATTTTACGAAAAAGACTCGTTTCTGCTTGCGAGGCAGCTCACCGGTTATCTGGTTGTAGAATGAAAGAATCTTCACGAAAAATTGTTTTTATTAACTCGAGAAGACCATGTGATCGCTATAGAATGATTCTTGTCAACAAACAAAGTTCAACATCAGGCACAAGAAACTATGCTGGTCAAAACTTTATAGACCGTTACGAAATGCGGCCATTAGATGACGAACATGAAAATATGACTCTTGCCGAGTTTGCAATGCTTTACGATCCAATGTATTTTAAAAAACAAAAAGCAGGTATCGTTGACGCTGAAGAAGAAGACTCTGATTATGATATGGACAAAGAACTGTCAGATTCCGAAACTGATAATTCTGACAACGAGGGAAAAGGAAAAAAATCACAAGAAAAAAAATCAAATGAAACTAAAAAACCTATTCGACAAATAATCACTCTACTCGACGCAAAACAGTCAAAAATGAAACGTAGATCACGACATGCGATTATAAGAACGCCTTATTTCAGTCCAGATAAAGATCGTGAAAATTATTTTTATAGTTTGCTTCTGATGAATATTCCATTTCGAGATGAAAATGAACTTTTGACAAAAAACAAAGAAGCTGATTTTAAATACGAAACAGCACGAGAAGCTTTTGAAGATAAACTTGAAGATATAAAAAAATATCGTCCAAAACATTTAGAATATTTAGCAATGTCTAGATTAGTCGAACAAGCAGTTGAATATATTTCAATTGCTCTTGAGGCAGAAGCAAATGGTGAAGATATTGATGAAATGGAAAAAATGAACGAATATGACCCTCTTCCTTCTGATGACGAATCGGATGCAGATGATAATAACCAGAATCAAGCTTTTAGGATGTCAAATGATGATTATATTCAAAAAGTTCAAAGCATGAATTTTGATCAACGATTACTATTGGAAATAATTAAAAGGCACATACGCAAAGAAATAATGAACAAAAATGAGCAACCTCTCAGATTGTTCGTTACAGGCGAACCTGGTTCTGGGAAATCATTTACTTTGAAACTTTTGAGAGAAGCAATAAATCGAGAATATTCGAAAAAACTTGACGAAATCGATAAAGATTATGTCAAAGTCTGTGCACCAACCGGAGTTGCGGCTCAACTAATCAATGGCTCAACAATTCATTCTTTATTAAAAGTTCAATTCTCCAAAGGGAAAAATGTGCCAAAATATTATGATTTAAATGGAATTTTTCTTGAACGACTTTTGGTAATTTGGAAAAATGTTCGGTTTTTGTTTATGGATGAGTGTTCAATGGTTCCATATGAACTGTTTAGCTACATTAATAATCGTTTAATGCAAATCAAACGAAGTCCTGAAATTTTTGGAAACCTAAACATTTTAGTATTTGGCGACGTCATGCAATTACCACCAATTTCAGGACACCCAATTCATGATAAACCTGATTCACCATATTCGAACCATTCAATTTTCTCTCTTCATTTATGGCGAATTCTCGAAATATATGAGTTGACTGAAAATATGAGACAACGCGAGGATGCAGAATTCATTGGTCTGCTAAGAGCATTGAGAATTGGAAAATTGACAAACGATCACTTGGAACTTTTACGAGATAAATATATTCATAGTGATCAAAAAGGAGATTTTGCTGTTGGAGGAGATGCAATAAGAGTTGTGCCTACGATTGCTTTACAAACTCGAGAGAATAATAAGGCTATTGAATCTCATGATTCTCAAAAATTTACTATTGAAGCATTTGATACATTGATCCAACAAACCAAAGATTTAAAAAAAAGAAACAATGAAAGAAATAACTCCTACTGATATTCGTCATACAGGAGGATTCCCAAGTGAATTGATAATTTTTATTAATGAAAAAATAATGCTTCGAAGAAATATCGATGTCAATCTAGGATTAGTGAACGGGAGTATGGGACATATTACCCGAATTATCTTTAAATCAGGAAACCAAATTCATCCTCAAGATTTTCCTGAATTGAAAATTCAATTTGATCGTATTGTTCAAGAACAAACAATTAATACTAGATCAGTTGAATTTGATGCTCTAAAGGGATATGGAACAATTTCCAGAATAATGTTGCCAATAGTCCCAAGTTATGCAGCAACTACCCACAAATTACAAGGTTGTACTGTTTCGAAAGCAGTTGTTTACCTTGGAAAAGAAAATTTTGCTGCTGGTCAATGCTATGTCGCCTTAAGTAGAGTTGAGAGTCTTGATGGCCTCCAAATAATGCGAGATGAGATTATGGACGAAGATAAATTAAAACTTATTAACTATAAAGGACTTGCAGAATTGGAAAGAATGCGAGCAGAAAATTCATATATTGCTAATCATCCAGAAGAAATTGCAGAATTGACAACAATGATCAAAGAAAAAGGAACATTTAATGAAGAAAAACAGAATTATTTTCCAGATGATTCACTATCATTTGATTCATTGTAAGTACTTTAATAATTTTTTAAATAATATTTTTATTTTTAATAATTTTTTGTTTTTAGTAATCAAAAAAGAAGTGGAATGATTGCACCAAAGCCAAAATCTTTCGATTTATCACAGGAGAACTCAACAAATTCTAGTGTAGATAAGATATATAGATCCATATCAAATACAAGTCTTTTATATCCAGGAACACAAAAAACACGAAAGCACTGAAATGATTACTTTTAATAAATTCAATTATATTTTTTTAAATATGCACTTATATTTTACTATAAGCACTAGAATAGAATTTATTATTATATATATTTATTCATAGAATTGGTAGAATTTAATTGATAATCTTAGGCTAAACTTACAAATACTTTATTTTTGTCAATATATTACAAATTTGAACAATTTTTAATTAAAAAAATTATTAACTTTTGATTTTGTTTTGTTTATTTAGTTCGAATAATGGTATAACAAAGTATCAAACTGAAAATGGTTGAAATATTTTTTGTAAAATCCAAGATTTATAGTATAGATTTTTTATTTGTATTGTATAATATATTCCAAGGATATACTAAGATAAATGTATAAAACAATAACTTGCGCTTTTAAATGGTTAAAATAAAATACAAATATACGCTTTTAAATGGTTAAAATAAAATACAAATATGCGCTTTTAAATGGTTAAAATAAAATACAAATATACGTTTTTAAATTAATAAAACAAAAAATATATTTAAAAAATATATATTAAATTAAAAAATAAATAAATAAATAACACTTGCGTAATATGCACAATAACGAATTTATTTTATTCTCCATTTTTATTAAATAAAAAATCTGGCGGCCAGTTATTAAGTCGAAAGAATTTTAAACATGCCAAGTATTGAGGGTCTATGAGAATTGTTGAGCAACTTATTAAATAACCCAAATTGATTAGTTTCTGTCAAATTATACTTATGTAATACCATCAAATCTAGTAATATGTAATCTTAAATATCAAGCAATTTTTAAGGTTTAGCCAAAAAATTAATCAATATTCGTTTTTGAAACGAACTTATTTAGCACAATTATCATGGCTCATTATTATATATGCAAATAAGTAATTTTCTGAAAATTATGGTGATGTTCTGAGCCTGGAGTTTAAATGTAAATTCTAAAGTTATAGATTTTAAAAAAAATAGGATATATCCCGAATACCGGAGGCCTTGGCCTCCGGTTTTACGGGTAAAACTTTTAAAAATTTGAATGTTCTAAAAATAGGAGATATATCCCGAATACCGGAGGCCAAGGCCTCCGGTTTTACGGGTAAAACTTGCAAAAACCAATGTAAAAACAAATTCTTGCATTGTATCCATAGCAAAGAGTGACCGTCAAAACAAGCCATTTTTCGCCCAAATTATGAAGTGTGTTCAATCTTGTCGAAATGAGTATCAATTTAAAGCCCTTTGAATACTGATTCTGAAAATGTAAATAATTTATCTGTCCGGTAACTGGTTGACCCAAAAATCGTATCCAAAGGATGGAGATGTTCATGAAAACATTCACAATAAACCTAGTTGAAAGTTCAAAATAGACGAGTCATTTTGAAATGAACGCGAGCAAATCTAGATTTAACCATGACTGTTGTTGATTAAACCAGTTAAATTAAAGTTGAAACGGAAAGATAAGCAAAAATATTGCAAAAAATGACTGAAGAAATTGAATCACTTTGTGATTTGATGAGTTTATCATTGTTTTCTACATATAAGTTCAGATAGCGTTCTTGAGAATGACTATTGTTGTCTTAAACTTGTATATGGCATTGTTAATTTCTTTGTCAATAGAGATAATTTTGTTAGTGACATCTGTCGTTTTTGAAATATTTTTGGATCCATTTAACCCACATCTGCTTGACGGACAGTAATTTGAGGTACATATTTGGATTCAGCTCTTCAAAATCTACAAAATAAGCTTACTTTCATCCAAATCAATTACACTTTGATATTTGGGCGAAACTGACGGTCACTCTTTTGAATTTTATTAAATTCTTTGTTCTTATATCGCTATGCCCCGACAATTATTGCCTGGCCGTGAGGCCAGGCATTTTACTGGCCGCCAGATTTTTTATTTAATAAAAATGGAGAATAAAATAAATTCGTTATTGTGCATATTACGCAAGTGTTATTTATTTATTTATTTTTTAATTTAATATATATTTTTTAAATATATTTTTTGTTTTATTAATTTAAAAACGTATATTTGTATTTTATTTTAACCATTTAAAAGCGCATATTTGTATTTTATTTTAACCATTTAAAAGCGTATATTTGTATTTTATTTTAACCATTTAAAAGCGCAAGTTATTGTTTTATACATTTATCTTAGTATATCCTTGGAATATATTATACAATACAAATAAAAAATCTATACTATAAATCTTGGATTTTACAAAAAATATCTAATTTTTAAATCTAGTTTTGTCTAGGCAAAAGGCAAAATAATTTTAACTACAATAAAACTTTATTTTTTAGATATTGTGATTTAAATTGAATTTTCACTTTTGCCTAAAATGGGAAGCTTAAAACGCGGAATGCCTAGTCATTCCTGAGACTGTCTAGGCAAAAGGCGGAAAAATAAATTTCAAGAAAATTTCTTTGATTTGCCTAGGCAAATCACTGAATGACGAATTTCGTGTTTGGACATTAACATGAATAAATAATGGCATATAAAATGTTGGTTATTTTTATTGTAAACCCTTTTCTGAAAAATTGACAAATTATAGAATTTTTTTTATTCTTTTTCTTTAAAATCTTTAAAAAAATGCGAAACATACAGTTTTACAGTTGACAAATTTTTGATGGATAAGCGGGATTTTTACCACAAATTGGCAGCGGATGACCAACAGAATTGAAAATCCACTGGTCTAGTGGAAATGCAGTGTCGTCAGTAAATGCGAGATAAAGATACTTGAGAGTAGCGCTTAAAAATAGAGGAGATTGGTAGTCATGAAATCCAGCAGGAATTTCGTAAACATTTATGATTCCTGAATATCCACCATTTTGGACATGACAATGCTTTTTGATTGCATTTGCCATTTCCCAGGCATAATTTCTGTAATCTGTGTTATGAGTGAAACGCCAATTTGTAAAGTAACTTTCTGCGGCTTCAGGACTAAAATAAAATTAATTTTGTAAAAAAATTGAAAAATCAATTAACTTAAGCTTACCTTAAATAGTAATCATGATAATTTTTGTAAACTGCTGTTGTACGACGAGTGTGATAAGAATAATACAAAGTAAAAGCCGAAGGTGATAATTTTGTTTTTGGAAAATATGCAGCCGCGTAGCAAGTATCTGTAAGTGCTTCGCCCAACAATCGAAGATGATTAATCTCATCTTTTTTCTTTTCTATTTCTTCAAAATCTGTTAATTTTTGAGTTTCAAAAGTCTGTTGCATGGCATTTGAAGCCAACATGAAAACCGCTCCCAGATAACAACTCGAATACTCCATTTGCGCACTTGTTTTATTTGTTTTGGAAGTAAATCGTCGCGTCATATAATTTCCTGGTAGACTAACATCTGCGGCATTTCCAACAATTCTGACCTTTTCCATAGCTTCTAATGCTTTTTTAAACATTTCAATTGACTTCACATCTTTTCGGTTTGATTGAATGTACGATTTCACTAAATTCACATAAAATTCACGACTTTCTGCAAATGGTGAACTATCTTCTCTTCCAAAAGTTCCATCAATGTTAACGGCGCTGTAATAGAGGTCTTGTGGTTTCTCCATGTTGTGTAGCAATTTGAAAATCTTTGAAACCATGCCACGATATTTTGGCTGACCAGAAATGTCACTGAGATAGTTGAAGTCCACTAAAAAACCAGCAACATTTGACAATAGAGGATTTTCATCCATTGGGCTTCCAGAGTTAAGGTTGATCTTTTCGTATGGAATTCCTAAATTTAAAAATATTAAAAATTGAACAAAAAACATTTCCGTACCTGTTGGTGTGCTAAAAGCGGGTTCCACCAATTGACTTATTTGCAAAGCTTTGTTTAGAAAAAATGTATCACCTGTCAGTGAGTAACAAGACAACAAACCACCAACATAATGAGCGACTGTATCAAACACCAAAACATCTCGATCAAGCTTTGACAAATCCAAATTTGCCCTAATCCAAGCTTTTCCTTCTTCAAATTCGTCCATCAGCCTCATCGTCCACAATGTGCTCATCGCAGTCACAATGGTCAATCCCGAATCATCTCCAAATGTTTTAGAATAAGTCGTATTTGTTACCGGCTTCTATGCTTCGTTTCCCCACGCAACACTGCGGTACGCATTCCAAGAGTCGAGAAACATGTCTTTCACAAATTGGCGTTTCTTCTCTAATTCAAAATCAACTTTTGTTGCTTTTGGAATTGAATATGAAGGGAAAGATGCTTGGCCAACAACTGGGACCGAATTAGACGATGGTTTATGAACAACGTCTGCAACAGGAAGTGAGACAGGTTTAGCACATGCGGCACATGGACAAGGAGTTGAAGTTTGAGTAGAGTTTTGTTTAAGAGTAGAAATAGAATTTGGAATAATAATAGGAATGGGGCTTGGTTTGGGGGTTGGATTTAGTGTTGGATTTGGTTTAGGGTTTACAATTGGAATCTGAGAAGCGACAGATAATGAAATAGTGTTTTTAGTTGAACTTAGAGTTATACTTTGGGAAGTACTCGACACACCATTTGGAACAGAATTTGAGGAAGTTTTTGGAGTTGGAGCTGACCCATCAATGATTCCAGGATTTGACTCGAAGTTCGGAATTGGTGGAATCGGGACTTGGTCGACATTTGGAATTGGTTCAATGATTGAAGCTGAGTTAGGGGAGAAAATGTTGGTCTTCTTGGAACTACTCGATTCCGACGAATTTGTTAACAGAAAAATCAACAGAATCAAGCCACCAATTAACAGAAGACCAAGCACCGAGTACACAATCACGTGTGTCACATTGTATCGTCTGTTTCGTGTTCGGCTGTCGTTGTTGTTGATTTGATTGTTGTTCACAATAAACTTGACCTGTTCCGGTTGGACTGGCTCAAATGATGCAGCGTTCTTCATTTTTTTAAATAATTTTTAGCCAAATGAAAAAAAAATAAAGAAATGACTTTTAAGTCATGACTTAAATATGATTTAACCCAAAGCAAACGCACTGTGTTCTGAATCAGCACATTCCGATTTAGCATTTTCGGTATAGTGCATGTCTAGTGTGAAAGAAATTGTTTTATTGACCAATAAAATGAGGCCCCTTAATTGCAGCAAAATGAGTGACGGCATTGAGATTTGTCCAAATGAACAATTACACCAAGATGCAATAAAAGCCAATTCTTACTAAAAATGACCGAGTTTCTTACTAAAAGTGAGCAATCAAGTGACAACAGGTATATGTTGCTGTCAAGCCTTCGATAGCTTGACTAGTACAATCTGATTAAGCTAACCGACAAAACAAAATATATAGAAAGATAAGAAACAAGGACATGGATAATGACAAATCACAATATGTGATTATATTACAGAATAGCATTGCAAGTTGGATTGCTTTAGCTGCAACTTATAATTTGCAATAATTCGACAATTTAAATGCTGGAACTCTGGCTTATTGGTATCCGGTACACATTTACCGGCGGATCTAAGATTACAACTCCAAAAATGCGAGTATTAATCTATGATTAAGACAATACAATAAGTGTATTTAAAACTTTTCTTTGTACAAATTGCATTATTGCAATGAGTGACTTGAAACAACTTTTCAAATCCGTTTTTGGTTACAATTTAGTCACAATTACATTCAGCAGCAAATCAAATAATGTAAACTAGCTCTGACTCAGTGTCTAAAGGCAAATAAAATTTTATTATTACTGTTTATTTGGGAAGAAGGTCGACTAGAAACTAAACAGATTGTTTCTAGGAAACGGAAAGCATAAACCTTTGACGACATTTGCAACTAAAGAAGGTCGATAAAATTATATATAATCCCAAAATAATGAAAATGAATGATTAAAGTATTAAAATATTTAATTTGAATTACAAAATCTTTAATTCAATGTTTACAAATTGATTTTGGATTCGCAGGATTTCTGCCACAAATTGGCAGTGGATGACCAACAGAATTGAAAACCCAGTGCTCAAGTGGTAGTTCAGTGTCGTCAGTGAAGGTGAGGTACAGATACTTGAGAGTGGCACTCATGAACAATGACGATTGATGATCGAGATAACTGATTGGGAGTTCGTTGACATTTCTAATTCCCGAATATCCACCACTTTCGACTTTGCAATGTTTGTTAATTGCTTGTACCATCTTCCATGCATAATCTCGGTATTTTGAATTGTGTGTTAAACGCCATTGTATAAAGTAACTTTCTGAAAGTTCTGGGCTAGAAAAATAATTTTAATTAAAAATTTAATGCAAATAATATTTTACCTCAGTTGGTATTCGTTATAGTCTTTATATGCCGTAATATAGTTAGTTTGTGGCCATGATTTAATATGATGTAAATAAAAAGCCGATGGTCCTATTTCGGTTTTTCTTCGACTTGAAGCTTGGAAACACGTTTCAGTTAAATTTTCTGCAAGTTGCCAGTGGCGCATAATTCGATCTTTTTCAATTTGATTTTGATTGAAATCGGCATACTTTGTCACCTCTAGAGCCTTTTTCATGGAATTCGAGCCCATCGACAACATCGCACCGAGATAGCAGCCAGAGTACTCCATATACCCGCCTTTGGTGTTTGTTTTTGAATCGAATCCTTGAGCATAGTAATATGGCGGCATGTGACGATGTATTTTTAAAGCATCTTGAAAAATATTGACCGATTCCATGCCATCTAGTGCTTTTTTGTACATTTCAATGGACTGTACATCTCTTCTGTCGGATAAAATGAAAGATTTCACTAAATTGATGAACAATTCGCGACTATCAGCAAATGGGGAGCTGTATGCACTTGCAAAATTGCCATCAATGTTGATCACACTGTGGTACAGTTTTCTCGGTTTTTCTTGCAACAATTTGAATATCTTTGAAGTCAAGTTGCGAAAAATTGGATTATTTGAAACGGCGCTTAGATAGTCAAAGTCCACTTTAAAGCCAGCAACATTGGACAAAAGTGGATTTTCGTCCATTGTGGATCTAGTTTCAAAGTTAATTCGTTCGTATGGAAGACCTAAAGAAAAAAGAATTAAAGATATAATAATTTGTCAAGCCACTGTACCTGTTGGGGTATTAAATGCTGGTGTGACAAGTTTTCCAATTTCAAATGCTTTATTGAGAAACATTCGATCTCCGGTCAAAGCATAAGTCGACAAGAGCCCGCCAACATAATGAGTTACTGTTTCAAACACTCGAACATCTGCATCAATCTTGCTCAGATCAAGATTCTGAGCAATCCAAACCTTTCCTTGTTCAAATTCTTTCTTCAACCCCATTATCCACAGAGTACTCATTGAGGTAACAATGGTCAGCCCAGAATTGTCTCCAAATGTTTCCGAATATGAAGACTTTGAAACAGGCCTAAGTGCTTCATTGCCCCATGCATGTTGTTTGTAAGTATTCCAAGAGTCGAGAAACATGTCTTTCACTAGCTGACGTCTGCTTTCTAATTCAGGGTCAACTTTTGTTGAGTTTACAAATGAATAGGGCGGAAAGGATATTTGGCCTGATATTGGCACAAAATTTGACGGTTTGTTTGGTACAGCGTCTGGAACAGGACGATAGATAGGTTTAGAAACTGTATTTGGAATGGGAGTAGGAATTGGTGTTAGAAAGATAGTTGGATTTAAATTAGAAATTGTATTTGGATTTAATGGCGAAATCGGAGATGAGACAGGTTCAGGAAAGGGATTCGAAACAGAATTTTGAGTAAAACTTGGAAAATTACTTTTGGAAGGATTGCTATTCGGAACAGAATTTGAAACAATATTTGGAGCATCGGTTGGCCTTTCAATGAACTCAGGAATCGTATCAATGTTTGGCACAGGTAGATCGGGAAATCGTTCGACATTTTGTATGGGTTCGAGAATTGAAGCTGAGGTAACGGAGTTTTCTTGCTTCAAATTTGTTGATTCCGACGAATTTGTTAACAGAAAAATCAACAGAATCAAGCCACCAATTAACAGAAGACCAAGCACCGAGTACACAATCACGTGTGTCACATTGTATCGTCTGTTTCGTGTTCGGCTGTCGTTGTTGTTGATTTGATTGTTGTTCACAATAAACTTGACCTGTTCCGGTTGGACTGGCTCGGAAGCGTTTTTCATTTTTAACAATTTTAACAAGGTAAATGAAATGACAATGAAAACTTGTAACTCGTGCTATGACTTAAATATGATTTAACCCAAAGCAAACGCACTGTGTTCTGAATCAGCACATTCCGATTTAGTTTTAGATAAAGGAGTATACGTCTAGTGGGAAAGAAATTGCTTTTATTGACCAATAAAGCGAAGCCCCAAAATTGGTAAAGGTGCAACGAGTCGCGGGCATTGAGATTTGTCCAAATGAACAATTACACCAAGATGCAATAAAAAGCCAATTCTTACTAAAAATGTCTGAGTGGGTTTCTTACTAAAAATGAGCAATCAAGTGACAACAGGCTCACTGTTGAGCCACCAATAAAGGTACGATCGGGTTAAGCTAACTGACAAAACAAATATATATAATGATAAGAAACAGGAACATGACGGATTATGACAAATTAAATGATGTTGTTATATTACGGAATAGCAATGCAAGTTGGATTGCTTTAACTGCAACTTATTCCTTGAAACAAGTCGACAATTTTAATGCTAAAACTCTCATTTATTTGTTTTCCGGCGGATGCAAAAATACCATATTAGAGAAAATGTCAGTTTTTTGTAATTGAAACATATATTGGACAATGCTTTAATTGTACATGTATTTAAAACATTTCTAGGAACAAATTGCATTGATTACTGAATCAATTTAGTAACTAAGATTTGGTTACAATTTGGTTACAATTACAACTGGTAACAATGTAAGCACATTCATTTTACAATAGCTCTGGCTCAGAGTCTGAGAGCAAATAAAGTTTTATTAGATTTTTTTTATTTGCAAGAAGGGCCATTTGAAGCTAAACAGATGATTTCTTGCAAACGGAAACAATAAACCTTTGACGACAATGGCAGATAAGAAAGATCGTGCATGTTCCGAAAGTGACGATTTATAAAATCTCAAAGTAAACATTGGATTTTTGAGATTATATATAATCAAGACTGTTTGTATTAATGAATTCTTAGTGAAAATATAAATTATAAAACATTTTTATTTATTTATCATGATTCAAAGTGTATATTAATGTTTACAAATTTTTGATGGATAAGCGGGATTTTTACCACAAATTGGCAGCGGATGACCAACAGAATTGAAAATCCACTGGTCTAGTGGAAATGCAGTGTCGTCAGTAAATGCGAGATATAGATACTTGAGAGTGGCGCTTAAAAATAGAGGAGATTGATAGTCATGAAATCCAGAAGGAGTTTCGTAAACATTGATGATTCCTGAATATCCACCATTTTGGACATGACAATGTTTTTTGATTGCATTTGCCATTTCCCAGGCATAATATCTGTAATTTGTGTTATGAGTGAAACGCCAATTAGTAAAGTAACTTTCTGCTGCTTCTGGACTAAAATAAAATTAATTTTGTAAAAAATTGAACAATTAATTAACTTAAGCTTACCTTAAATAGTACTCATGATAATTTTTGTAAACTGCTGTTGTACGATCACCCCAGTTACTATACAAAGTAAAAGCCGAAGGTGCCAATTTTGTTGTTGGAAAATATGCAGCCGCGTAGCAAGTATCGGTAAGTGCTTCGCCCAACAATCGAAGATGATTAATCTCATCTTTTTTCTTTTCTATTTCTTCAAAATCTGTTAATTTTTGAGTTTCAAAAGTCTGTTGCATGGCATTTGAAGCCAACATGAAAATCGCTCCAAGATAACAACTCGAATACTCCATTTGTGGACTTGTTTTATTTGTTTTAGACGAAAATCGTCGCGCCATATATTTTTTTGTTAGACCAACATCTGTGGCATTTCCAATAATTCTGACCTTTTCCATAGCTTCTAATGCTTTTTTTGAACATTTCAATTGATTGCACATCTTTTCGGTTTGATTGAATGTACGATTTCACTAAATTCACATAAAATTCACGACTTTCTGCAAATGGTGAACTATCTTCTCTTCCAAAAGTTCCATCAATGTTAACGGCGCTGTAATAGAGGTCTTGTGGTTTCTCCATGTTGTGTAGCAATTTGAAAATCTTTGAAACCATGCCACGATATTTTGGCTGACCAGAAATGTCACTGAGATAGTTGAAGTCCACTAAAAAACCAGCAACATTTGACAATAGAGGATTTTCATCCATTGGGCTTCCAGAGTTTAAGTTGATCTTTTCGTATGGAATTCCTAAAATTTAAAAAATTAAAAATCGAACAAAAAACATTTTCATACCTGTTGGTGTGTTAAAAGCGGGTTCAACCAATTGACATATTTGCAAAGCTTTGTTGAGAAAAAATGAATCACCAGTCAGTGAGTAACAAGACAACAAACCACCAACATAATGAGCGACTGTATCAAACACCAGAACATCTCGATCAAGTTTTGACAAATCCAAATTTGCCTTAATCCAAGCTTTTCCTTCTTCAAATTCGTCCATCAGCCCCATCGTCCACAATGTGCTCATCGCAGTCACAATGGTCAATCCCGAATCATCTCCAAAAGTTTTAGAATAAGTCGTATTTGTTACCGGCTTCAATGCTTCGTTTCCCCAAGCAACACTGCGATACGCATTCCAAGATTCGAGAAACATGTCTTTCACAAATTGACGTTTCTTCTCTAATTCTGCATCAACCTTTGATGCTTTTGGAATTGAATATGAAGGGAAAGATGCTTGGCCAACAACTGGGACCGAATTTGACGAAGGTTTATGGACAACGTCTGCTACAGGAAGTGAGACAGGTTTAGCAGCGGCACATGGACAAGGAGTTGAAGTTTGAGTAGAGTTTGGTTTAAGAGTAGAAATAGAATTTGGAATAATAATAGAAATGGGGCTTGGTTTGTGGAATGGAATGGGTGTTGGATTTGGGTTAGGATTTACAATTGGAATCTGAGTAGCGACAGATAGTGAAATAGTGTTTTTAGTAGAACTTAGAGTTATACTTTGGGAAGTACTCGACACACCATTTGGAACAGAATTTGAGGAAGTTTTTGGAGTTGGAGCTGACCCATCAATGATTCCAGGATTTAATTCAAAGTTCGGAATTGGTGGAATTGGGACTTGGTCGACATTTGGCAATGGTTCAAGAATTGAAGCTGCGGTAACTGATGAAATGTTTGCCTTCTTCAAATTCTTTGATTCCGAAGAATTGGTTAACAGAAAAATCGTAAGTATTAAGCCACCAATTAGCAGAAGACCAAGCACAGAATACACAATCAGGTGAGTCACATTGTATCGTCTGTTTCGCGTTCGGCTGTCATTGTTGTTGATTTGATTGTTGTTCACAATGAACTTGACTTGTTCCGGTTGAACTTGCTCAAATGATGCAGAGTTTTTCATTTTTAGTAAATTTTTAGGCAAATGGAAAAACAATGAAAACAAGTCGTTTGTGTTATGTCTTAAATATGATTTAACCTAAAGTAAACACTGTGTTCTGAATCAGCACATTCCGATTTAGGATATTTGGTATAGTACATGTCTAGTGTGAAAGAAATTGCTTTATTGACCAATAAAATGAGGCCCCTTAATTGCAGCAAAATGAGTGACGGCATTGAGGTTTAGCCAAATGAACAATTACACCAAGATGCAATAAAAGCCAATTCTTACTAAAAATGACCGAGTTTCTTACTAAAAGCGAGCAATCAAGTGACAACAAGTATATATTGCTGTCAAACCTTCGATAGCTTGACTAAGTACAATCTGATTAAGCTAACCGACAAAACAAAATATATAGAAAGATAAGAAACAAGGACATGGATAATGACAAATCACAATATGTGATTATATTACAGAATAGCATTGCAAGTTGGATTGCTTTAGCTGCAACTTATAATTTGCAATAATTCGACAATTTAAATAGTGGAACGTGGGCTTATGAGGTTTTCCGGTTTACCAGCGGATGCAATATATTTCTTCTCAAATAAAAATGTTAGTCTTTATCAGCAAAACATAAATTGCAATGTTATGACTAAGACAATGCTCTTAAAGTATTTGAAACTTTACATGGAACGATATCCAGAAAAATACTAATTGAATGAATTAAACAACTTTGTAACTCAAATTTGGTTACAATCTGCAACAATTAAAAAAGCAACACAAGTTGACATTGACAATGACACTGAGTATGAAAGCAAATAAAATTTTATTGGCATTGTCAAATGGAAACTAAACAGATGGTTTCTAAGGAACCGAAAACATAAACCTTTAACGACATTTGCAACTAAAGAAGGTCGATAATTATATAAATCCCAAAATAATGAAAATGAATGATTAAAGTAAAAATATTTAATTTGAAATTTAAAAAATAAAAATTCAATGTTTACAAATTTTTGATGGATAAGCGGGATTTTTACCACAAATTGGCAGCGGATGACCAACAGAATTGAAAATCCACTGGTCTAGTGGAAATGCAGTGTCGTCAGTAAATGCGAGATATAGATACTTGAGAGTGGCGCTTAAAAATAGAGGAGATTGATAGTCATGAAATCCAGAAGGAGTTTCGTAAACATTGATGATTCCTGAATATCCACCATTTTGGACATGACAATGTTTTTTGATTGCATTTGCCATTTCCCAGGCATAATATCTGTAATTTGTGTTATGAGTGAAACGCCAATTAGTAAAGTAACTTTCTGCTGCTTCTGGACTAAAATAAAATTAATTTTGTAAAAAATTGAACAATTAATTAACTTAAGCTTACCTTAAATAGTACTCATGATAATTTTTGTAAACTGCTGTTGTATAAGAATGCCGAGCGTAATAAGCATGATACAAAGTAAAAGCAGAAGGTGCCAATTTTGTTGTTGGAAAATATGCAGCCGCGTAGCAAGTATCGGTAAGTGCTTCGCCCAACAATCGAAGATGATTAATCTCATCTTTTTTCTTTTCTATTTCTTCAAAATCTGTTAGTTTTTGAGTTTCAAAAGTCTGTTGCATGGCATTTGAAGCCAACATGAAAATTGCTCCAAGATAACAACTCGAATACTCCATTTGCGCACTTGTTTTATTTGTTTTGGAACTAAATCGTCGCGTCATATAATTTCCAGGAAGACTAACATCTGCGGCATTTCCAATAATTCTGACCTTTTCCATCGCTTCAATTGCTTTTTTGAACATTTCAATAGACTGAACATCTTTTCCGTTTGATTGAATGTACGATTTCACTAAATTCACATAAAATTCACGACTTTCAGCAAATGGTGAACTATCTTCTCTTCCAAAAGTTCCATCAATGTTAACGGCGCTGTAATAGAGGTCCTGTGGTTTCTCCATGTTGTGTAGCAATTTGAAAATCTTTGAAACCATGCCACGATATTTTGGCTGACCAGAAATGTCACTGAGATAGTTGAAGTCCACTAGAAACCCAGCAACATTAGATAATAGGGGAATTTCATCCATTGGGCTTCCAGAGTTTAAGTTGATCTTTTCGTATGGAATTCCTGAATTTAAAAAAATTAAAAATTGAACAAAAAACCTTTCCGTACCTGTTGGTGTGCTAAAAGCGGGTTCCACCAATTGACTTATTTGCAAAGCTTTGTTTAGAAAAAATGTATCACCTGTCAGTGAGTAACAAGACAACAAACCACCAACATAATGAGCGACTGTATCAAACACCAAAACATCTCGATCAAGCTTTGACAAATCCAAATTTGCCCTAATCCAAGCTTTTCCTTCTTCAAATTCGTCCATCAGCCTCATCGTCCACAATGTGCTCATCGCAGTCACAATGGTCAATCCCGAATCATCTCCAAATGTTTTAGAATAAGTCGTATTTGTTACCGGCTTCTATGCTTCGTTTCCCCACGCAACACTGCGGTACGCATTCCACGATTCGAGAAACATGTCTTTCACAAATTGGCGTTTCTTCTCTAATTCAAAATCAACTTTTGTTGCTTTTGGAATTGAATATGAAGGGAAAGATGCTTGGCCAACAACTGGGACCGAATTAGACGATGGTTTATGAACAACGTCTGCAACAGGAAGTGAGACAGGTTTAGCACATGCGGCACATGGACAAGGAGTTGAAGTTTGAGTAGAGTTTTGTTTAAGAGTAGAAATAGAATTTGGAATAATAATAGGAATGGGGCTTGGTTTGGGGGTTGGATTTAGTGTTGGATTTGGTTTAGGGTTTAGAATTGGAATCTGAGAAGCGACAGATAATGAAATAGTATTTTTAGTTGAACTTTGAACTATACTTTGGGAAGTACTCGACACACCATTTGGAACAGAATTTGAGGAAGTTTTTGGAGTTGGAGCTGATCCATCAATGATTCCTGGTTTTGACTCGAAGTTTGGAATTGGTGGAATCGGGACTTGTTCGACATTTGGCATTGGTTCAAGAATCGAAGCTGAGGTAACTGAGGAAATGTTTGCCTTCTTCAAATTTTTCGATTCCGAAGAATTGGTTAACAGAAAAATCGTCAGAATCAAGCCACCAATTAGCAAAAGGCCAAGTACAGAGTACACAATCAGGTGAGTCACATTGTATCGTCTGTTTCGTGTTCGGCTGTCATTGTTGTTGATTTGATTGTTGTTCACAATGAACTTGACCTGTTCCGGTTGAACTTGCTCAAATGATGCAGAGTTTTTCATTTTTGTTGGTAAATTTTTAAGCAAATAACAAAATAATCAAAATATGCCTTTCGTGTTATGTCTTAAATATCATTTAACATACAAAGTAAACACTGTGTTCTGAATCAGCACATTCCGGTTTAGCATTTTCGGTATAGTACACGTCTAGTGTGAAAGAAATTGTTTTATTGACCAATAAAATGAGGCCCCTTAATTGCAGCAAAATGAGTGACGGCATTGAGGTTTAGCCAAATGAACAATTACACCAAGATGCAATAAAAGTCAATTCTTACTAAAAATGGCCGAGTTTCTTACTAAAATCGAGCAATCAAGTGACAACAGGTGTATATGTTGCTGTCAAGCCTTCGATAGCTTGACACTAGTACAATCTGATTAAGCTAACCGACAAAACAAAATATATAGAAAGATAAGAAACAAGGACATGGATAATGACAAATCACATTACGTGATTATATTACAGAATAGCATTGCAAGTTGGATTGCTTTAGCTGCAACTTATAATTTGTAATAATTCGATAATTTAAATGTTGGAACGTTGGCTTATGAGGTTTTCCGGTTCAATTTGCCAGCGGATGCAATATTTCTTCTCGCATAAAAATGTTAGTCTTTATCAGCAAAACATAAATTGCAATGTTATGCCTAAGACAAAACTCATAAAGTATTTGAAACTTTACATGGAACGATATCCAGAAAAATACTCATTGAATGAATTAAACAACTTTGTAACTCAAATTTGGTTACAATCTGCAACAATTAAAAAGCAACACAAGTAGACATTGACAATGACACTGAGTATGAGAGCAAATAAAATTTTATTGGCATTGTTTAATTGGAAGAAAGTCAATTAGAAACTAAATAGATGGTTTCTAGGGAACGGAAAGCATAAACCTTTGACGACATTGGCAACTAAAGAATTCTTAAGGTCGATCATCATATAAAATCTCAAAATAATGAAAATGAATGATTGAAGTATTTAAATATTTAATTTGAAATACAAAATCTTTTATTCAATGTTTACAAATTGATTTCGGATTTGCAGGATTTCTGCCACAAATTGGCAGTGGATGACCAACAGAATTAAAAACCCAGTGCTCAAGTGGCAGTTCAGTGTCGTCAGTGAAAGTGAGGTAAAGATACTTGAGAGTGGCACTCATGAACAATGGCGATTGATGATTGAGATAGCTGATTGGGAGTTCGTTTACGTTTCTAATTCCCGAATAACCTCCACTTTCCACTTTGCAATGTTTGTTGATTGCTTGTACCATCTTCCAGGCATAATCTCGGTATTTTGAATTGTGGGTTAAACGCCATTGTATGAAGTAACTTTCTGCAAGTTCGGGGCTGAACAAATAATTTTAATAAAAAATTTAATGCAAATAATATTTTACCTCAGTTGGTATTCGTTATAGTCTTTATACGCTGTAATATATTTAGGATATTTAGGCCATGAATTAATATGATGTAAATAAAATGCAGATGGTCCTAATTCGGTTTTTCTTCGACTTGAAGCTTGGAAACACGTTTCAGTTAAATTTTCTGCAAGTTGCCAGTGGCGCATAATTCGGTCTTTTTCAATTTGATTTTGATTGAAATCGGCATACTTTGTCACCTCTAGAGCTTTTTTCATAGAATTTGAGCCCATCGACAACATCGCACCGAGATAGCAGCCAGAGTACTCCATGTAGCCACCAGTTGTGTTTGTTTTTGAGTCGAATCCTTGAGCATAGTAATATGGCGGCATGTTAGGATGTACTTTTAAAGCATCTTGAAAAATATTGACAGATTCCATACCATCCACTGCTTTTTTGTACATTTCAATTGATTGTACATCTCTTCGGTCAGATAGAATGAACGATTTCACTAAATTGATGAACAATTCTCGACTATCTGCAAATGGAGAGCTGTATGCACTCGCAAAATTGCCATCAATGTTGATCACACTGTGGTACAGTTTTCTTGGCTTTTCTTGTAACAATTTGAATATCTTTGAAGTCAAATTGCTAAAAGTTGGATTATTTGAAACAGCGCTTAGATAGTCAAAGTCCACTTTAAAACCTGCCACATTTGACAAAAGTGGATTTTCATCCATTGTGGATCTAGTTTCAAAGTTGATACGTTCGTATGGAATTCCTATGAAATAAAGCATTAGAAATATATTAATTAATCAAGCCACTTTACCTGTTGGGGTATTAAATGCTGGTGTGACAAGTTTCCCAATTTCAAATGCTTTATTGAGAAACATTCGATCCCCAGTCAATGCATAGGTCGACAAGAGGCCGCCAACATAGTGAGTTACTGTTTCAAACACGCGAACATCTGCATCAATCTTGCTCAAATCAAGATTCTGAGCAATCCAAGCTTTTCCTTGTTCAAATTCTTTTTTCAAACCCATCATCCACAAAGTACTCATTGAGGTGACAATGGTCAGCCCAGAGTTGTCTCCAAATGTTTCCGAAAATGATGACTTTGAAACGGGTCTTAGTGCTTCATTGCCCCATGCATGTTGTTTGTACGTATTCCAGGAGTCGAGAAACATGTCTTTCACTAGCTGACGTCTGCTTTCTAATTCAGGGTCAACTTTTGTTGTGTTTACAAATGAATAGGGCGGAAATGATATTTGGCCTGATATTGGCACAAAATTTGACGGTTTGTTAGGTACAGGCTCTGGAATAGGAACATAAACAGGTTTAGAAACTGAACTGGGAATAGGCGTAGGAATTGGAGTTGGAAAGTGATTTGGGTTTAGATTAGAAATAGTATTTGGATTAAATGGTGGAATCGGAGATGGGACAGATTCAGGAAGAGAATTCAAAACTGAATTTTGAGTAAAACTTGGAACAATACTTTCGGAAGGAATGCGATTTGGAACAAAGTTTGAAACAGTATTTGGAGCTTGAGTTGGTCTATCAATGAACTCAGGAATTGGATCAAAGTTTGGCACAGGTAGATCGGGAAATCGTTCGACATTTTGTATGGGTTCGAGAATTGAAGCTGAGGTAACGGAGTTTTCTTGCTTCAAATTTGTTGATTCCGAAGAATTAGTAAATAGAAAAATCGCCAGAATCAAGCCACCAATCAGTAGAAGACCAAGTACCGAATACACAATCACGTGTGTCACATTGTTTCGTTTGTTTCGTGTTTGGCTGTCATTGACGTTCACTTGATTGGTTGTTGTATTCACAATTAACTTGATCTGCTCCGGTAGGACTGGCTCGGAAGCGTTTTTCATTTTTAACAATTTTAACAAGGTAAATGAAATGACAATGAAAACTTGTAACTCGTGCTATGACTTAAATATGATTTAACCCAAAGTAAACGTTGTGTTCTGAATCAGCACATTTCGATTTAGTTTTAGATAAAGGAGTATACGTCTAGTGGGAAAGAAATTGCTTTTATTGACCAATAAAGCGAAGCCCCAAAATTGGTAAAGGTGCAACGAGTCGCGGGCATTGAGATTTATCCAAATCAACAGTTACATCAAAAAGCAATAAAAAAATAATTCTTACTAAAAATGTCTGAGTGGGTTTCTTACTAAAAATGAGCAATCAAGTGACAACAGGCTCACTGTTGAGCCACCAATAAAGGTACGATCGGGTTAAGCTAACTGACAAAACAAATATATATAATGATAAGAAACAGGAACATGACGGATTATGACAAATTAAATGATGTTGTTATATTACGGAATAGCAATGCAAGTTGGATTGCTTTAACTGCAACTTATTCCTTGAAACAAGTCGACAATTTTAATGCTAAAACTCTCATTTATTTGTTTTCCGGCGGATGCAAAAATACCATATTAGAGAAAATGTCAGTTTTTTGTAATTGAAACATATATTGGACAATGCTTTAATTGTACATGTATTTAAAACATTTCTAGGAACAAATTGCATTGATTACTGAATCAATTTAGTAACTAAGATTTGGTTACAATTTGGTTACAATTACAACTGGTAACAATGTAAGCACATTCATTTTACAATAGCTCTGGCTCAGAGTCTGAGAGCAAATAAAGTTTTATTAGATTTTTTTTATTTGCAAGAAGGGCCATTTGAAGCTAAACAGATGATTTCTTGCAAACGGAAACAATAAACCTTTGACGACAATGGCAGATAAGAAAGATCGTGCATGTTCCGAAAGTGACGATTTATAAAATCTCAAAGTAAACATTGGATTTTTGATATATTAATCAAGACTGTTTGTATTAATGAATTCTTAGTGAAAATATAAATTATAAAACATTTTTATTTATTTATCATGATTCAAAGTGTATATTAATGTTTACAAATTTTCGATGGATAAGCGCGATTTTTACCACAAATAGGCAGCGGATGACCAACAGAATTGAATATCCACTGGTCAAGTGGAAATACAGTGTCGTCAGTAAAGGCGAGATAAAGATACTTGAGAGTAGCACTTAAAAATAGAGGAGACTGGTAGTCATGAAATCCTGCAGGAATTGCGTAAACATTTATGATTCCTGAATATCCACCATTTTGGACATGACAATGCTTTTTGATTGCATTTGCCATTTCCCAGGCATAATTTCTGTAATCTGTGTTATGAGTGAAACGCCAATGTTTGAATACATGAACGTTTGCTTAGTGGTGTCCGGTTTGATTTACCGGCGGATCTAAAAATTACAACTAAAAAATGCAAGTTTACTGATAGTGATACTGTTAAACTGCATTAGTTAGTGTACTGATAAATAAGTGAATTGAAACAACTTTTCAAATCAGTTTTGGTTACAATTTAGTCACAATTACATTCAGCAGCCATTAAAATATTGTAAAATAACTCTGACTCAGTGTCTAAAGCCAAATAAAATTTTATTATCACAGTTTATCTGAGAAGAAGGTCAACTAGAAACTAAAAAGATTGTTTCTAAGGAACAGAAAACATAAACCTTTGACGACATTGGCAACTAAAGAAGGTCGATCATCATATAAAATCTCAAAATAATGAAAATGACGAATTAAAGTAATAAAATTTTTAATTTGAATTACAAAATCTTTAATTCAATGTTTACAGATTGACTTTGGATTTGCCGGATTTTGACCACAAATCGGCAGTGGATGACCGACAGAATTGAAAACCCAGTGGTCAAGTTGTAGTTCAGTGTCGTCCGTGAAGGTGAGATACAGATACTTGAGAGTGGCACTCATGAACAATGGCGATTGATGATTGACATAGCCAACTGGTATTTCGTCAACATTTCGAATTCCCGAATATCCGCCGTTTTCTACTTTGCAATATTTGTTTATTGCCTGTACCATTTTCCATGCATAATCTCGATATTTTGAATTATGCGTCAAGCGCCACAATATGAAGTAACTTTCTGCAAGTTCGGGGCTAGAAAATATTTAAGTATAATATTTAAAAAACAGTACAAAATAATGTTACTATACCTTAACAGATATTCCTTGTAGTCTTTATAGGGCGATACATAATGAATACTTTGGTCCGCACTATTTAGGCCATAGTGCAAGTAAAACGCCGATGGCCCTAGTTCTGTTTTCCTACGACTCGATGCTTGGTAACACGTTTCAGCAAAATTTTCTCCAAGTTGCCAGTGACGCGCAATTCGGTCTTTTTCGATTTGATTTTGGTTAAAATCTGTAAGCTTTGTCACCTGCAGTGCCTTCTTCATGGAATTTGAGCCCATAGACATCATTGCACCGAGATAGCAGGCAGAGTACTCCATATAATTACCGCTGGTATTTGTTTTTGCGTCGAATCCTTGGGCAAAGTCCAACGGCGGATTGCGACGATGAACTTTTGCGCCATTTTGAAATATCGCCGCCGATTCCAGTTCATCCATTGTTTTCTTGTACAACTCAATCGAATTCACGTCGTTTCTATTCGATTGAATGTAGGACTTAACTAAATTTATGTAAAATTCACGACTATCTGCAAATGCGGAACTGTATTCATTTGCAAAGCTTCCATCAATATTAATGATACTATAGTAAAGATTTCTTGGTCTCTCAATGTCGTGCAATAATTTGTATATTTTGTCCATCAAGCTACGAAATGTTGGATTGCCTGAAACGTCGCTTAGATAATCGAAATCGAGTTTGAAACCAGCAATATTTGACAACATGGGATTTTCGTCCATTGGAATTCTAGTTTTCAGATTGATTCGTTCATATGGAATTCCTATTTTAAATTTTAAAAAATTAAGACAATACAAAACAAATTATCATCATAAAGTACCAGTTTGGGTTTTAAATGCTGGTTCCAATAGTTGAGCAATTTGAAAAGCTTTGTTGAGAAATAAAGAATCCCCAGTCAAGGCATAGCACGACAACAGGCCACCAACATAGTGAGTCACAGCGTCAAGCACTCGAACGTCGCTGTCAATTGTGGACAAATCAAGACTATCTCGAATCCATGCTTTTCCTTCTTCAAATTCTTTCTTCAATCCCATTGTCCAGAGTGTGCTCATCGAGGTCACAATGGTAAGTCCAGTGTTGTCTCCAAATGTTTCTGAGTAAGAAGAATTTGTCATCGGACTTAATGCTTCATTTCCCCACGCGTGTTCTTTGTATGCATTCCACGACTCGATTAACATTTGTAATGTTGTGTTCATTTTTGCGATATCCTTGAAATTAGTTTTATTTTGGGGATTCATTGGTTGCACGCGAAATTGAAATTTGAAACATTTAATTAGTTTAGTAAGGACAAATCCATAAAAAAAGTTAATTTAAAATGTTCAGATCGAGAAAGTACATTCAAACGGCGAACTCAGCAGATGCGCGTTTTATGTTTTTCTTGTGAAATTAGATAGCGATCTATTACTGCTAATTTGTTAATTTTGTAACATTTCTAAATTGTAAGTTTAACGATTGATGCGTTTGACCGAAAAGTGAACGAAGCAAAGCAATGAAGCAGCGAATGTATGTACACCGCGATGTGTAGTAGTCAAGGACATCAAAGTAAGAAGAAGAGGGAGAAAACCGAGGTTATATAAGTTGTCACGAAAGTAAGAGAAAGTTGTCAAGTTTTAAGTTGGGGTGTTGATTACAGTGCACCTAACTTGTTGGCCAATCGATCTAGTCTGTTTGTGTAGTTTGTGTCGTTCGATTGACACCAGTGATGAGCAGTTTCGACCCGATAAGCAAGTCTCAGTGGTTCCATCGATTCTGAAAGTCAAAGAACCGAGTGGGATCCAAAGAAGTCAAGCAGAAGTCATCATCATCATCAAAGAGTCACTTTTCCATCGTCAACGTTATCAATTGATTGAACCCGTAGTTTTGTTGTATTCTAATCTCTATTGTGCAAATAAACAATTCCTCTATTCAACGAGACCTAGCATCGGTGGTAATCCAATTGGAACAGTTGTGGGGCGTCCAATTTGGATCTTCTCGGAGTGTGCTGGTGCTACTCGAGACCTACTGGGGTCGGAAGTTTCAAAAAGGCCCTGGAAGGACTAGCGGAAAGTTCCATCATTTTACCCTGGACCCGAGTCAAAGGGGCGTGTCTGGTTAGCGGGAAATTGACAAGTTTATACATGTTTTTCACAAGTTGGCTTTTTTTCTCTAATTCGGGATCAACTTTTGTCGATTTTTGAATTGAATAGGAAGAAAACGATATTTTGGCTTTAATTGGGGCCGAATTTGATGAAGGTTTTTGTACAGTGTCTGGAACAGGAAGGGAGACAGGTTTAGCAGCAGCACATGGAAAAGGAGTTGTTGTTTGTGTGGGTTTAGGAATATGGGTTGGAATAAAATCTGGAGTAACAGTTGGAATGGGTTTTGGATTACGGGTTGGGATTGGATGAAAAATTGGAGGTAAAGTAGCGACAGAATTTAAAATAGGATTTTTAATAGAACTTTGAACAATACTTTGTGAGGTACTCGGAACAGAATTTTGAACTGAATAGGAAGGAGTTCTTAGAGGTGGATTTGAACCGTCAACAAGTTCTGAATTTGGCTCAAAGTTAGGAAATGGTGGACCGGAGATTTGATCAGCATTTGGAATTATTGGTTCAAAGTTCAAAGCGGAGTTAGCGGATGATACGTTGGTCTTTTTCGAATTGTTCGATTCCGAAGATTTGGTTAACAGAAAAATCACCAGAATTAAGCCACCAATTAACAGAAGACCAAGCACCGAGTACACAATCAGGTGTGTCACTTTGTTTCGTTTGACTCGAGTTCGGCTGTCATTGTTGTTGATTTGATTGTTGTTCACAATGAACTTGACCTGTTCCGGTTGAACTTGCTCAAATGATGCAGAGTTTTTCATTTTTAATAAATTTTTAGGCAAATGAAAAAAAAACAATGAAAACAAGTCGTTTATGTTATGTCTTAAATAACATTTAACCTAAAGTAAACAGTGTGTTCTGAATCAGCACATTCCGATTTATCATTTTTGGTATAGTACACGTCAAGTGTGAAAGAAATTGCATTATTGACCAATAAAATGAGGCCTCTTAATTGCAGCAAAATGAGTGATGGCATTGAGATTTGTCCAAATGAAAAATTACACCAAGATGCAATAAAAGCCAATTCTTACTAAAAATGAGCAATCAAGTGACAACAGGTATATATTACTGTTAAGCCTTCAATAGCTTGACTAGTACAATCTGATTAAGCTAACCGACAATACAAAATATATAGAAAGATAAGAAACAAGGACATGGATAATGACAAATTACTTGTCGTACATTACAGAATAGTAATGCAAGTTTTATTTCTTTTGCTGCAACTCATTATTTGCAACAATTGGACAGTTTGAATGCTGGAACGTGGGCTTATGAGGTTTTCGGTTCAATTTGCCAGCGGATGCAATATTTCTTCTCACATAAAAATGTTAGTCTTTATCAGCAAAACAAAGTATTTGAAACTTTACATGGAACGATATCCAGAAAAATACCAACTGAATGAATTAAACAACTTTGTAACTCAAATTTGGTTACAATCTGCAACAATTAAAAAGCCACACAAGTTGACATTGACTATGACACTGAGTATGAAAGCAAATAAAATTTTATTGTCATTGTCAAATGGAAACTAAACAGATGGTTTCTAAGGAACAGAAAACATAAACCTTTAACGACATTTGCAACTAAAGAAGGTCGATAATTATATAAATCCCAAAATAATGAAAATGAATGATTAAAGTAAAAATATTTAATTTGAATTACAAAATCTTTAATTCAATGTTTACAAATTTTCGATGGATAAGCGGGATTTTTACCACAAATAGGCAGCGGATGACCAACAGAATTGAAAATCCACTGGTCAAGTGGAAATTGAGTGTCGTCAGTAAAGGTAAGATAAAGATACTTGAGAGTGGCGCTTAAAAATAGAGGAGACTGGTAATCAAGAAATCCAATAGGACTTTCGTAAACATTAAAGATTCCTGAATATCCCCCATTTTGTATATGACAATGCTGTTTGATAGCATTAACCATCTCCCAAGCCCAATCTCGATATTTCTGGTTAAGAGAGTAACGCCAAAGTGTAAAGTAACTTTCTGCAGCTTCAGGACTAAAAAAACAAATTTGATTTTATTAAAATAATTTTTTAAAAATGAACTAAGTTAGTAAACTAACTATTATTCAACATACCTTAAATGGTAATCATGATAACTTTTATAAACTGCTGTTGTACGACCAGTGGACCAATATTGATACAAAGTAAATGCTAAAGGTGGTAATTTTGTGTATGGATAATATGCAGCAGCATAGCAAGTATCTGTAAGTGCTTCGCCCAACAATCGAAGATGATTAATCTCATCTTTTTTCTTTTCTATTTCTTCAAAATCTGTCAGTTTCTGAGGTTCAAAGGCTTGTTGCATTGCAATGGAAGCCAACTTGAAAATCGCTCCAAGATAACAACTCGAATACTCCATTTGCGCACTTGTTTTATTTGTTTTGGAAGTAAATCGTCGCGTCATATAATTTCCTGGTAGACTAACATCTGCGGCATTTCCAACAATTCTGACCTTTTCCATAGCTTCTAATGCTTTTTTAAACATTTCAATTGACTTCACATCTTTTCGGTTTGATTGAATGTACGATTTCACTAAATTCACATAAAATTCACGACTTTCTGCAAATGGTGAACTATCTTCTCTTCCAAAAGTTCCATCAATGTTAACGGCGCTGTAATAGAGGTCTTGTGGTTTCTCCATGTTGTGTAGCAATTTGAAAATCTTTGAAACCATGCCACGATATTTTGGCTGACCAGAAATGTCACTGAGATAGTTGAAGTCCACTAAAAAACCAGCAACATTTGACAATAGAGGATTTTCATCCATTGGGCTTCCAGAGTTAAGGTTGATCTTTTCGTATGGAATTCCTAAAATTTAAAAATATATAAAAATCGGAAAAAAACATTTTCATACCTGTTGGTGTGTTAAAAGCGGGTTCAACCAATTGACATATTTGCAAAGCTTTGTTGAGAAAAAATGAATCACCAGTCAGTGAGTAACAAGACAACAAACCACCAACATAATGAGCGACTGTATCAAACACCAGAACATCTCGATCAAGTTTTGACAAATCCAAATTTGCCTTAATCCAAGCTTTTCCTTCTTCAAATTCGTCCATCAGCCCCATCGTCCACAATGTGCTCATCGCAGTCACAATGGTCAATCCCGAATCATCTCCAAAAGTTTTAGAATAAGTCGTATTTGTTACCGGCTTCAATGCTTCGTTTCCCCAAGCAACACTGCGATACGCATTCCAAGATTCGAGAAACATGTCTTTCACAAATTGACGTTTCTTCTCTAATTCTGCATCAACCTTTGATGCTTTTGGAATTGAATATGAAGGGAAAGATGCTTGGCCAACAACTGGGACCGAATTTGACGAAGGTTTATGGACAACGTCTGCTACAGGAAGTGAGACAGGTTTAGCAGCGGCACATGGACAAGGAGTTGAAGTTTGAGTAGAGTTTGGTTTAAGAGTAGAAATAGAATTTGGAATAATAATAGAAATGGGGCTTGGTTTGTGGAATGGAATGGGTGTTGGATTTGGGTTAGGATTTAGAGTAGCGACAGATAGTGAAATAGGATTTTTAGTTGAACTTGGAACAATACTTTTGGAGGTAATCGAGACAGGATTTGGAACAGAATTGGAATCAGTTCCTGGAGCTAAAGTGGATTTTTCATTGAAAACAGGAATGGGCTCAATGTTCGGAGCCGGTGGACCGACAATTCGATTTACATTTGGAACTGGTTCAAAGATCGACGCTGAGTTAACGGAGGAAATGTTGGTTTTCTTCACATTTTCCGATTCTGAAGAATTTGTTAACAGAAAAATCAACAGAATTAAACCACCAATCAACAGCAGCCCAACGACAGAATACACAATCACGTGTATCACTTTGTTTTGTTTGACTCGGATTCGGCTGTCATTGTTGTTGATTTGATTGTTATTCACAATGAACTTGACTTGTTCCGGTTGAACTGGCTCAAATGAGGCGTCGTTTTTCATTTTGTCTAAATTTTTTTTTCGGAACAAATGATATGAGGCCTTTTGCGAATTGACTAACCCTCAGACTTATATATCTCTTGAGCTTAGCAAATACCGGGAGGACTGATAACAACAAAAAACTTTATTGATACCATTTGCAACTTGAGAACAATTGACAATATTGACAACTGCTTTGATGCCTGCAATAATGAGAGGTTCCGAGCGAGTTTAACCAACAGACAAGGCTAGTGCAAATACTCACATTGTACAAATAAGGATTTGGGTGTTCTAATCGAGCAAAAAGTACACGACTTTTGTCGAATGCTTTCACTGTTACATTGCAATTCAGATTGCATGCAATGCAACATTCGATTTGCAATTTTCTAGGAACCAGGATTAAGGAATCGTGTGTTTATGAGTGTTTATAAGGCTGGTTGATGCAATAATTACGGGGGTTTCTAAATCGACAAGAAAAAATTGATTTCTAAACATCCTATTGAAAATTTTTAAAATTTTAATTTAGTCTAAATTCCAAATTTATTTAATTCTATACTTGTGACAAAATCTGTACGTTGGGTGTCAATCAATGTTTTCTTGTACAAAATATTAGAGCCAAAAATATTAAAAAAAGTGCGATGCCAATCATGCGATGTACAATTGAGTTTGAGTGTACAAATAATACAATAATCCAATTGGCAAAATTGTTTGGTGCAAGCAAATAACAAACAACAAGTAGATCTATAGATAAATTTATGACTGCTCTTTCTGATTGGTCTCACATGTGCATGTTCATATTTATACACAGATTTAAGGTATACCGTATATGGAAGGTCACGCATAAGATCAGTGGAGCACAAGTAATACTCAAATGTCAAGTGTTTGTGGTCTTAAATTGTCTTCTTTGTGGTGACATTAGACAAACAGGTTCGAATGTAAACTCTTTCAATGTTTCAGGCCAGATTGCATTGACGAGTTGATATAATCCTAATTCTTGGAATTGGCCACAATCTCAATATGGTTGCTATCGGAAGAGTGCCTCTTAGATATCGCTTGCCTTTTGCGCAAGAAATAATCTCAAGTGGTAGAGATAGGTTTGACTGTTGGAATGATTGTCTTTTGTATCGATAAGTAGCCAATTGTCAAGTGGGTATACCTTCTATTCCGCTTGTAATGTTTCTCCCTTTGTTGACCTAAAACAGTGACATGTTCAAAACAGTTCAAATTGTGGCCTCTGACACGACTGAAGATAAGATACCAAACAATTGTCTGCAATTCATTTTTCAATTATTGGACGACCTCATTTTTATTATATTATATTATATTATATTATATTATATTATATTATATTTTATATTATATTATTATATTATAGATTTTTTAGTTATTTTCGCTCGGGAACTAACGCTTTTTAATGTATTTTTCCCATTGGGCGCTACGACACCTAAAAATTTGGTACATTTTAAGCCTTTCGGGGACGTCATTGTGGAAGTGGAGGAGGTGTGTCTTTTGCCCACCAGCAAGGAGGAGCACTTGAATTGTAGAAGTTAGTGACGCAATCACATTTACTATGTGAAATGCCCATTTTTTTTACCAAATGCGCAGAAAACCAAAAATCACACGTGAAATCAATTTAGCGCATGTTTGTGTGTTAAACTTCTGAATACGTTGCTGTGCTCGTGTGTGTTTGTCTTATTTGTTGTTAAATGCGTAATTTGAGTGAAAACAAACGTCATTTGTGGACGGTCTTGTTTACTGCTCGATGCTGCATAAACACATTGTGTTTGTCAACAACGTACTCAAATTAGGTTCGGTTTTCTTTTGTGTTCAAATTTACGAATGGAATCGTGCTTTGGTTTGGATTTCTGCGCTTGAAACGAAGCATATTGAGCAAGGTTTGTTTTGCCGAAGGAATTGCACCACAATTAGCAATATAAACACCACTGGCCACCACTCGTACCCGACAAATCTCCTTCTTCAGGAAGAATCGCCCTCCTTTTCAACCTGCAATGACGGAAGCTTGAACATTTTAGCATATGTAATTCTATGCCATTTTGAAAGACGACAAAAGCAGAACCAATGCCGCATTCTGTTCCGGATCCATCTCTGTAAATGACTAGATCAGCATCGGGAGGGCAGGGTGAACCATCTTCACCTTACATTAACCGCTACAGTACTTTGTGAAGTATGAACTGTAACGTCACGTTCTGAGTTTGAGCACTGAATTTCTACCTTTAACTCCAATTACTAATTGAATCAATCGATCTCTCCACCAGTCAATTCCTTATTATCAGTTGGAAGATACTAAACCGAAAAGTGGCAACATGGAGTTGGCTGTATCCCTTCATACAGTGAGTACTCATATGCCTGACCAAGTGCGGGAGAAAAAGCTGTCAGAAAAGCCAAGTCTGAAAAATGAACTGTTTGAGTAGGCAAGTGGTTCAAGTGGAAATAGTGCGGCTATTTTCACACTAAAAGGTCGTCTCCCTCGCTAGCTTTACTGCACGCTAATCGAGACTTGGTTTGCCTGACGGCGGACTCACCTTCCCTGACAAGAGACTCACTTTGCCTGACAGAATCGTTTAATTAACAAAACACAAACAATAGTCATTTATTAATATTTCTTTTTACATTTAAATTATATCATAACATAGTATAACATTATAAATTACATTTTGACAGAAATCGAGGGCATTTTCACCTAAATATTCGCAGTTGTAGCCTAGTTCGGTATCATTCATCGAGATTGATTCGGGAGATTCGCCTAAATCGATTTTGATTCTTGTAAATCTCCCAGACAGATTTCCTCTTCATGCCGAAATCTTCGCAATCTTGGTGTGCTGAAAAGTGCCATATATCGCAGACTGCAGTGGTGTTCCATCTGCATCGATGATCCGTAGTTTGGTTATTAATATTGAGAATCGACCATTCATTTTTGACTCTTCTCGGTGACCGATTTGTGAGTAGATGTAGATGGTTCAGCACGAGCTTAGTCAGAATAGTTGATAACTTCGGAATTTTCTTTGGCCAGTTTGAGCATTTCCGAGACAATTTGTTCGGATTCTTCCATTCTTTCACTTTCTGGACACTTGTTGACCAAACTGCTTAGAAAATGCTTGCCCACCTGTTTTGACATTGATTTCATCGGATACCATCGATGGTCAATCAAAACATGGTTCAGTAGTGGTAACCAGATTGATAGAAATATGCCGAAGAAAACATTTGTGAACCAAAGTTTGAAACTGCCCATCGTCGGCTATCGAGGGAAAGGATAATTAGAGAAGTATTTTCACCTTGAAATAATTACTTTTTGTTGGGGAAATTTTCTTCATATTCGCGTGCCCACGTGATAGTCTTGGAGCTATTTCGAAAGGTTCCTCAAAAAGAGATCCAAAGGAACAATCCAAAACAGAGGTAGTGAATCACAATTCGAGCTAAAATTTAGCTGCTAAAGCAGACCAGCAGCACAACAAAACAACCGTTGCTAATTGGCTTGGACTAAGCGCTCACTAGATGGCGCTACCTCCGTCCGCAGTCTTCGTCAGGCAAGTAGAGTCGTCAGGAAATTAAGGCCGCACTGTAATCAGATTGTCCTACTAGAGGAATCGGAAGAATCAAAACAAGGAATCGAACCTGAACCATCCCGTGGCATTAGACAATCGTCAACCATCATTGCCAGATGTGAACTTGGATACGACCGCTCGTGTTCAATTCAATGATAAACCACAAGTGATTGACGCTGAACAAGTTGACGAGTGGTGGACACTTGCATGAAGCAAACTCTGGCTCGACCTTCTATAATTGATACCGCCAACATTCAAAAAGTTAATATAAATCACATTTCGAAAGAAGCCTAAGCGGTAAACAAGCAAAGGGGAAGATTAACAAACTGAAGTGAGGGTCTTCTTTCTAAAGTTTTTACACGGTGGTAAATCGTTTATGCAAAGACGAACAAGGTGCTAACGGTGCTACACTGTTATATATCTGTGGATGCTATTTCGTAAGTTTTCTGGACAATCTATTTGCTCATATAACAAATAGTTTTTCGGTATGCTATATTTTGTCTACAACGAACTGGTGATAGTTATGATCATCATGATCATTTAGCCATATTGTGTCTTGTGAACAAATGGCGAATGGAATCGTGCTTTGGTTTTGATTTCTGCACTGGAATGGAGCCGTGTTGTTTCTTGTGAACAATTGCCAAAAGGAATCGTGCCTTGTAGCTTTCCAGTGTGTTTTCGACTTGCTTTGGTACTTGTTCATAACACGTATTGAAAATCGATGCAATATATTTTTGTAAAATCGAAGATTTCGACTATAGATTTTTTATTTTCCATATATTTAGAGCAGCGCGTGTAAATTAATAAAACATGCAAACAAACCTAACGCTTCTAAATTGATAAAACAAGAAAATTGAACGAGTAATTCATTTTGCAATAAATAATAAAAAATCGTGCCCCAGGTGTAAATTTATTCAAAGTAAGGTAAGAATTCATAAATTTGATTCCTTGAATAAGCCAAATTGTAAGTTTCAAGGAACAGATTTGTACTCAAACCAGAAGAAAATAGTATTATTCATTCATTTTGATGGAGCCTTCAGTTGTCGTTTAGTCAATGATTTCTAGTCAAGTCAATAGCAATAGCAATAGCATTAATTGACCAATATAATGTTTTTTTTTTGGTGCCGTCTCCCATGTCAGAAATGAAGAACTGAAGAATGTCATTCATTACATCTCATGAACCAAAAAAAATATAATAAAAATCATTGATCATAAATAGCACCTTGGATTATAGATAGTAACAAATGTTACGAATTCACGCAGGCACAAGCATGAAAATTATGGTAAACAGGAGTTGAATAGAAAGTTTAATGCTCACAGGCACAAGGTTAGCGTGATGTGAGAGGCTGCAAATACATCGCAATGAAGTGCCAAATGGCAGAGATTAAATATGCCAGAGACAAGCTAGAGTTCGATCGAACATAACTCAGATTGTTCTGTTGCATTTGCAGCAACAAATATGCCGCAATTCTTGCAGTTACAAGAGGGGCACGATTTTTTATTATTTATTGCAAAATGAATTACTCGTTCAATTTTCTTGTTTTATCAATTTAGAAGCGTTAGGTTTGTTTGCATGTTTTATTAATTTACACGCGCTGCTCTAAATATATGGAAAATAAAAAATCTATAGTCGAAATCTTCGATTTTACAAAAATATATATGCCAATTAAGGACACTTTCTTTATCGAATAGATTGATTTATGAATAAGGACAATGTTGCTCTCCATAATATATGTTCTTAGAAGATTTAAGCGCTATCTTGTAGGACAACTTGAAGATGAATCATATGAAGTTTTAATTTTTTCTATCCTCAATTTTGAAACATCATTTTGGTTGAAAATTCGCAAAGACATAAGCTAAGAATCTTTTAAGCTAAAAAATCTAGGTTAAAAATAAAACAAATCTTTACGAGTAGTTTATATGCAATAAATAAATTATCTCTAGAATAAAATATTTATTGAAACAATTATCCAGAATCATATTATAAAATCTTTATATTTTTTCAAAATGTAGATTTTAAATCACCATTTTGCAAATGTACATAATAAAACCGAAATATAGTAAAACAAACTAGATAAAAAAAATATAAATTGTCAACTGAATTTTGTAGCTGTAATTCGTAAATAACAAACCTGAAGCAAATTGCGTCTAGTCACCTTTCCGAGCTGTCCCATGGTAAGGGGGGCGTACTTTAATCACGTGATCAAGGGTTGGAGGGAAGGGGGGTTTTACAAATGATCACACATTGATCACGGAAAAAGTAAGGGGGGTCAGATCAAATCCAAATCATCTTTTAAATGGTAATTTTTTTAGAAGTAACTTTGCTCCTGCTTTTGAAGAATTTGGTGATGATCCGCGAGGAGATATCAATGAGTCTATTCGAATCATCATAGTCTCCGATTATAAAGAAGACACTGACATTGACGATAACTTGATAACTTGATCACAAGGTGTATGTCTAGGGGGGTCTAGCCTTTGATCACGACATGATCACATGGGGGATGGGTGAGTTCAAAAAGTCGATTTTATTGATCACGTGATTAAAGTACGTTCCCTAAAGTAGACTTTTCGTTTTGTATGCAACTGCAGATAGTATGAATCCAATTTCATCTTCACTTGAAGCGAACTTGGACCAACCATGAGAAGTTGTAGCTGATACAAAGATCGATCTGAGGCGTGAATGTGACTTGTTAGGGCTATACAAAGTTGCGTAGTGCAAATAGTGACCAACATTATTGAAAGCAAGCCAGTAATGAACAGAAGCTTTGCTTGAGGTGACATGTTGGTTAACATGAGCATTGACTGCATATACGCGCACATGGGAAAGAGACCCATGAATGCCACAAAATAAAATGGAGATACCAATTTGCGATTGACAAAAATCACATTTCGGATCGTAAATGAATTGATTCGTAGATAGCGGCGCAGCATTGGCGACAAATTCAATTTGATTGAACTTCTTCTGGTTTGAATTTGTGGAGTGTTCACGAGTTGATTCATGAATTGATTCAATTTGGACAGCTCTTTTGTCAATACAAACCAATTGAGCACAAAATAGTTGGCAAAAAATATAATCACCGCAAAGGTCTTGCATATGACAATTAGGGATGGCATTATCCACTGAATTGAACAGTGCTTGCTTCCATGAGTGACGTTCAATGGAAATTTTAGTAAACAAAATCCAATGGATCAAGCAAATTATGGCAAAAAGATTGTTCAAAAACATGTGACATTTATCGAGAAATTTTGAAAGCAAAATTGTTTGAACTCGAGTTTTCACAGAAATTATTTCTCCATAGTAATTTAGATTGTTGTAAAACTTGACTCGTATCACTTTATCAAATCGCCAAATTTGAACAAATTGCTTCAAATACTTTTTGAATTATCAGAATTGGAGACATCTTGAAATAAAATTTCGTCTTCAATCTCGGATTCAGTATCCAAAATTTTTCGCCATTTTGTAAGACCAATTCGCGGATTCGGTCAGTTAGTAGATTGTCCACTTGAACGTACATGTAGGCGTCCATGTAGATTTGCAACAGTGGAAATGTAACCAAACTCAGCGACATCATGTGATCTGTGGTGAACTGTTGAAAGTATGCTGCAAGTACAAAGTCGTATCCGCAAAATTACTCGACAACTTGACTCAATTTTAAATTGAATTTTGTAGCAACATGACACAGAATCAAACCTCGAATCAGTCCAATGAGCAAATACAAGTAATAGAGCGCTTTCACCACTGAAAGTCTATATTTACAGTTGTTGAGTACAAATTTTTGATTTGCAGGCGAATTTCCGTACGATTTCGTGTTCATCATTTCTTGGACGAACTTTGAACCAGGATTTTGATTCTGTGACAGACATTGTGAAAGCCAATTTTGAATTTTACTTTTCAACAAACTAAATGATTGCATTTTTAAATGACTGAAATTGGAACTCAATTTTCTCTTTGGAAATTTTCGTTGAAATCGATAAAACAAACTTGAACTTTTTAAATTGTAACTTTTGAAACTGTGATTTAAAAAAACAAAATATTTAAATGTTATTATTATATTTTAAATATGTGGGAATTTAAATATAAAATACAATATTGCACGAAATTCGGCATGTCGATCATAATAAATTAAACAAAATCATTTATTATTCAGTATTTGTTTTTTGTTGGTATTTCTCAGAATTTAAATTTTATTTTAAAATATTTAAGTATTTAGAATTTAAGGAAAATATTTTCATATTTTAAAACAAACATGCCTTGGTGCACGAGAAATATTTATTATTGTTAAATGATTTTAAATCGCCTTTCTGTGGTCCATATCAAAATTACTACAAGATAAAATCATAACATAAGTTTCTCAACACTCAATTTCAATAAAGTCTCGTTACTTATTTGGACAGCCTGACACTTATTATCTCATATCTAGGTTACAAATTGCCCGGTAACAGCACAGGTTGACTCATGCTTTGCAATCTCTTCCTCCCTGATTGTATCAACCTTATCAAACAAACATTTGTGTTTGTGTGCGTCTTATGCGTCAGGCATGATTTCACCCTCGAGTGTGCAATCACGTTTGTTTGGAACTTAAATTGCCATTCTACCAAAATGAAGCTTCTAAGTTTGATTCTATTTGTGACATTTAGTGTTTATTCTGTCATTGAAACCAGAAGTATCCAGGATCGTTATCCTGGAGATATTGTCGATTTGAAGCTCTATTCTGCTTCACTGTACCGGCCAGCAAATGCATCTGTCAATGTTTATGCCATTGACTCACCAAAGCCTTTGCCTGTGAGTATTCAAATACAAATTCAAAAATCTTTTATTATCCCTACTTTAGCTTCCAATCAACAAGGCGACCATCAAGTACATGACCTATGTGGAGTACATAACCGCAACCTCAAACCGTACAACCCATCCAGTATGGAACAACTTGATGCGATTCTCCGCGCAATACTTCAACCTGAACTCGTACATTGCAATTGAACTGTGGAATCAGACAACCCGATCAACTAAGCAGTATGTGGGAGGATCGATTTTTACCGTACGACAGTTGGAACAATTTCCACCACTTAGTCAGCTGGTACTCCAGGATGTCTACCGGCGGAGCATTGGCACAGTGTTGATTGCATGGAATCGATAATTATCAGAGCTTCTGATAATGTTTGATGTAATCTATGGACGATATCTTATCTTTTAAAAAAGATAAATTATCACAAGATTGGTTTGTTCGATTAACTGAGCAAAATTTTGCTTTAAATAAACGTAGATTTTAGTATTGAGGTTTATAAGTCTTAATATTTTTTTAAATATTTTAATTGAATTTTAAATAAATTAAAAATGAATATTATTGAGAAATTAGTTTTGTTGTTATTTTGTTGCTTAATTTCGATCCAAGCTCTTTCCATTGAAAGTAATGATCTGGTCGATGTGATGCTTCATTCGGCTATGTTGAATGATGCTGGAAATGTATCCGTGAATGTGTATTGCATTGATTCACCGAAAGCTTTGCCGGTAAAAATGTTGTATTTCTAACATAATTTTTCACAATTTCCCCTTCTCAACTTAGCTTCCAATCTACCAATCGACCATCAAAAACTTGACCTATGTGGAGTACAGCACCACAACCTCAAACCGAACTGCCCATCCACTCTGGAATCTGTTTATGCAATTTTCCTCATCCCTGTTTAACCTAAACTCTTACCTAGCATTTGAACTTTGGAATCAAACAGCTCCTGGTGTCAAAGAATATGTTGGTGGTTCAATTCTTACCGTAGAACAGTTGGAACAACGTCCATCGATTGCTCCTTTGTATTTGAATGATATGAAGCACAATATAATTGGAACAGTGTTGATTTCTTGGTCGGTTTAATTTGTTTTTAATTAAGTAAAATATTTTTTAATTAAATTTAATTGATTAAATTTTTAATCGCATAACATCAAACGTACTTTATCATCATTGGTATAAAAGTGTATATTAAAGCGTATTCATATCTAGGTGGATCAAGAACAGTGATAGCCAACTTTGCTGGCGCCAAATCAAAAATCACCAATGAGCTAAGCAAAAATAGGCAACACTGTAAATTGAATTATAAATCCATTGTCCATTGTTCTTTATAAAATGGAGGTAATCAAACAAATTATATTACAGATAATCATAAAAGTGTAAACATTGAACATTATAAAAATATAACTCCTATAACTTCCGTCAAACTTTTTTAAACAATAAAAATGTCCGAGATTTGTACTTTGGCATTGGCATATCAACTGAATAGATCTTCCTAACTTTTAAAAAATCCTAAATTAGTCCCACATTCAAGGCTAGTGCATCATTGAATTAAATAATCAATTAATTTTTTTAACAAGATTAAGGCGTGACTTTAAAATATACTTATTTTAGCTTCAATCCTGATATTTCGAGTATTAATTTGTATTTTTATATTTTTTAAAAATGAAAATTTGCAATGCAAAAAGTTTTATTGTTTAGTTTAATTTCAATATTCAAACTCAATCCATACAAAGGTTAACTTTAAGGTCTAATCAAACCAACAGGATATCTCGGAGGATCGACAGTAGTGACCAGGAATCGTGCTGTAGTCAAATCAACAGTGATCGTAGAGCCAAACAAAATTGGTAAAAAATTATAATACATTACAAATTCTTCACAAATGTTACACTCTGTATCTTTGCATAACGAATGATAAAATTCCATTTGCTGCTCTCGGGCGATTTGAAGTGTAATTTTTGTAGCATTTGGAAATGCAGCTTTCATCGATTTAACATCGTGAGATTTGATGAGCAAATTTAAGTGTATTTGTTTGACAGATTGTAAAACAGGACACAGCTGCTTTTCGCCTATAAAAACGAATCTCTCCACTTTCATGGTTTGTAACTGGAGATGCTTCAAATTGGATAGTTGAGCAACTGGTTCAAGAAAATCAGCAATGGTTAGCGTCATTGTGGTTGGCTTCATTTTGATGAGCAACTCCAGATAGGAGAGCTGTGTCATGCTTGTGCATATTTTGTCCAACTCTTCCATTGACTGCACCTCAAAACTCAATCTACTGATTTGATTCATGCTTGAAAGGTGAAAAACATCAGCGTTCAATTTGGAATTTGCAATGAATATTCCAAAATGTTTCTCTGGATCGGAAAACTGTTCGTTGATAAAAGCCAAACTTTGTTTATCTTCTCGCTTAGTTTTTTCCTTGTTTGCAAACACTGCATAATAATAGATTGCGTGAAATTCTTGCAGCTGATCACGTATTGACAAATGTTTGAGTATGCCAATGTCTGCACTTGTGGCTAGATGCTTCAAACAGCTCAACTTGTTAATTGAATCGTACAGTTCGTTGTCGAGATTTTTCCAAGTGTGTGCCATAATGCTCAGATGGGTAAGTTCTGGCCAGTATTCGAGAATATCCTCTTCAAACTGCAGACAACTTCTTGAACGATGATCGACAATTGTGAGACGCTTTATGTTTGGCAATTTACGCGCAAGTACTGCAACATTTTCAGAAGTAAATTTTAGATCATATTTCGGTCGAAACGCATTCAAATTGCCCTCAAACGTCCATTTCATCATAATAGTAGTTGTCATTGTCGGGTCGTTCTTGATATTTTGCAGTGAAATCCGCCTGGCCAAGTGTGTTGTACAGGTTGAAGTCGTTCACTAGGAAAGCTGTTTTGAAGCGTTTCATGTAATCAATTCGAAGAGAAGTTTTGCTTTTGAGGTAGCCAATTTGAAGTTCATTCAATCGATGACAGACGAGGTTGATTTTCAGCACATCCACGGTTGGTAGGCGTTTGAAGATGACAAACCAACAGGGGTCAGGAAGTTCGAGAAAATTGTGCGACATTTTGAATTTTTGAAAGATCGAATAAATTATATAATTGAATTTAAAAATTAAAACAAATGCTTTTTAACGATTTATTTACTCAATCTAACCGAAACGCCTAAAGTTTTAAATCGAATCATGATTCCATTGTCCATTGTACTAAAGACGGGAGTTTAGTTAACAAAACATAACAAACAATCATGAAATACAAATCAAACAATACAAATAAATTGCGAAACTCCAATAACTCCTGTCATTCTTTTTAGACAATAAAAAATGTTCTATATTTGTACTTTTACCCTGACATTTAAATTGTGCCCATACGCCCAACTTTTGTCAATTCTAAATTAGACAATCATTCAAGGACCATCATTTTATAAATAATCGATAAATACAAATGTATGTACTTATTTTTGGAACATTTAAATTTTAGATTACAAATGTAATGCGATCATAATAATTAAACAAATGATATTTGAAACTAATTTATTGATTTAATTGGTCATTAATGTTAATTCTTAACAATGTACAAAAAGAACAAACTGATATATGAGATGAGCTATTTGCAAAATAAAATAAAATCAATTAACATATTAAATGTTGGATTTGTTTTGGTGACTTACAATGTGAAACGATTTGTTGGTGATTCGATAGTTGCCAAACAAAAGAAATGCATAACTGTGCAGCAGTCGACTGTGCTGCAGACCTTCTGCCTGTAAAAGTGTTATTTTTAAAAATTTCATAAAGTTAGTCAATTGTCTTACTTACTTTGATCAAATTTCGAGCCAAAATCGAGCTCACACTTTGTCTACCTCTGTAACACAGGTAAAAGACGCGATTTTGTCTAGTAATTCGCTTGAAATTGGTCACAACTGTAGCACACTGCTTGACGAGCATAAATTGGTCAAACACTATACCGAGCATCATAATCGAAAGTATCAAACGCAAGACTAAAGGCATTTGTTTGTAAAACAAAACAATATAAAAGAGGGGACATTGAATTGAGATGAGCGATGCAAATAGAATGGTCAAGTATGGTGAAATTTGGTATTGGCTTTAATATTTAGAACACAACATTGTTTTTGTTTTTTAACTTTCTGTGCAATTCTCATTGAATCATGTATCTGCTCTACCCAATTCTCAGCGAGTCATTAAGAAAGAAACCTGACTTTTTCGGAGATTTGTGCATTCGAAAGGGGCAAAATTATAATAATAGTAAGTGTAATTGAAAGTCGTAATTATACGGAAATTGTAAGTATGTTCCCTAGCTTACATTTGGAATTAATTTTGCCTAAGAGGTCAATAAAATACTATCCCAAAAAGGGCTAACATTGAGAGCAGCTAGGCATTGGGAATGGATTCAGACTTGTTTTTTATTAATGAGTTCAAACAATTGGGTTTTGATCAAATGTTCACTGTAATTATCACAACCCTGATAGCGAAAATAATGAAAACTTGTATGGTAAAATCTTAGATTTTACAGAAATTGAGTTTTCAACCTCTTCGTCGGGCCATTTTGTCAAGGCTGTCCAGAACGAACCACAATAGCTAGGGACTTGAAAATTTAGGAGGATACTCCCCTACAATACCGCTACTGCGGAAAATTGCCAAAAGTTCCAATTGGATCGATATCCGGGACCCCATTTCCGGTGTGGATTTTTTAATTGAAATTATGTTTTTGGACTATTCTAAGACTTTTGGCGTCAAAATTAATCTTCTAGGATCACCGGAAGTCCGAGTTCCAAAATGGAACTTCCGGTTCCTGGTCGAAAATTACATTTTTGAGTACGGAATCGGATTCTCCGTCATTTTTCATGAAGAATAGCATATCTGAACATTAAAATCCATCAATTCAAAGAGATATAAATAGATTTTAAGTTTTGCATAAAACAGGAAGAAATTGATTGTTGGAACAAAAAACATGTTATATTGAAATTCAGTTTTTGTTACTTAGACTTAACCGATTTCAATGTTCTTATATGCTATCTTTCATGAAAAAGGACGGAGAATCTGATTCTGAAATAAAAATTTGAATTTCGAACGATAACCGGAAGTTGGATTCTGGAACTCCTACTTCCGGTGCATACAAACATTTTTAATTTGCCTTATGCAATTCCCAGCATTGTATTTAGTAAGAATGGCATTTTAAAACAACAAAATCCATCCACTACAAGCGATATAATTAAAGTTTCAACATTACAATATCAATGTCAATTCAGTCTATTCACTTTCCGGCCTTGTTTATTTGGCCAAAAATATAAGTTTTTAAATTTTAGTTTATTTCTCTTAGACTTGAAGGATTTTTATGTTAAAATATGCTATTCTTTATGAAAAAGGACGGAGAATCCGATTCCGTACTCAAAAATGTAATTTTCGACCAGGAACCGGAAGTTCCATTTTGAAACTCGGACTTCCGGTGATCCAAAAAAATTAATTTTGACGCCAAAAGTCTTAGAATAGTCCAAAAACATAATTTCACTCAAAAAACCAACACCGGAAATGGGGTCCCGGATATCGATCCAATTGGAACTTTTGACAATTTTCCGCAGTAGCGGTATTATAGGGGAGTATCCTCCTAAATTTTCAAGTCTCTAGCTATTGTGGTTCGTTCTGGACAGCCTTGACAAAATGGCCCGACGAAGAGGTTAATTAGCGCTCTAAAATGATGTAAACTTGAATGCGCTCCGAAAGGAATAAAACTTGAATTAAATCTTTGTTTTGTTGCTATAATTAAAAACTCAGAGAGCCAGCAATTCGATTGAGTGAGTGGAACTTAATGAATGTAGTTTTGATTTTATCACCTGAAATGACTAAACATAGCAAAAAAAATCTGGAATCAGTCAAACATTTGCAAATTTCCACCCCCTGGCAAGCAAATAAAATTATTTAATCTATGAGTTAAGTTATCAATGCACAGATGGAATGTTAAGTTTTGATATCTTGCTTTAAAACACAAAAGAGTGATATACTTGTCTAATTGCAAATGCTAAATAAATAAAATATTATCTTCATATCAAAACATCTTGTATATAGTGACTGGGGTGGTCATGTTGTGATTTTAGTAATTCTCGTTATTAATATTTTATCCAGGTTTCATTTTCCAACCTTGTTGGACCTTGTTACAACCAAAGAAAGCATGAACATGAAGCATAAACTAAGTACGCCGTCACCAAAAATAAGTATATCATTTAAACTGAATAGCGTCTAATCAAAAGAAAACAAACATACCGCTGTGGTCGAATTGCTGGCTCTCTGAGTTTATAGCAACAAAACAAAGATTTAATTCAAGTTTTATTCCTTTCGGAGCGCATTCAAGTTTACATCATTTTAGAGCGCTAATTAAAAACTCAATTTCTGTAAAATCTAAGATTTTACCATACAAGTTATTATATGAATAACAAATTAGAAACCTCAATTTGAATTTACGTTTGCTCTAATTTGTTTCTCGAATGCCATCAAGATATATCCAATGTATAAGGAAATAAACTGAAATACAAGTACAAAAAATTAAGTACAAATACAAAATTTAACCCACCAAATTATTTATACCTCGAGAGCCGTCATGTATGTTACTGCTTTGAGCGGTCCAATTGAGATTGCAATTTTGGGTCCACGTGTCAGTCTGCCGAACAGATCGTCGTACTTGAGTTTGTACCAGAGAAAGCCATTTTTGGTTGTCATCATTGGCTGCAATGTGGGAATAAACTTTTTAGGCAAATGATAGACTGAGCAACACCATGCGGGTGGTAGAATGATTAGAAATGTTGCCCCCGCTTGACCCATCACAATGGTGCACATAATCAACAGATCCACAAATGTTTGATCTAGAAATACAATTCGCCTAATCGCATAAATGTTTACTGGAAGATTAGTAATCAGAAATGCAAACAAAATTGAGCCAAACAGTTCTCGACTGCCACATATGACCAGATAGCAAATCTTGTTGTGTTCAGTCAGATGACGTTTCAGGATCGAACGATACTTGAGCGTAATTGCTGTGTATCGTTGATTTATAATTTTGTGCACTCTCTTCTCTTCCTCAATCAAATGAGCCGTGTAGACATATGCCCCTAAAACTGAGCATAAAGTAAAGAACAAAGCTACACGGATGAGTTTAATCAAGGAATAGTGAGTGATTAACCCTTCTAGGACCAGCCAGGTAATACCCATCCAATTGATTGGCACTTCATTCATGTTTAACAATAGAAAAGCTGCCATTAAAGATGCTACTCAAAAAATAATTTGTTAATTTTAGTCAGATTTAATTCCGTGCAGAACTTACTTATAACAATTTGAGCAAACAAACCAAATTTATCTGCCAACTCAAGCAACAGCATAGTGTTTGATCTTAATTTAGTGGACAAGTTTGGTAGAATTTCCAATGGTTCATAAAACAATTTTCGCTTGTCCACATTGAGCATATTGAACCAAATATCAAATTTTACCATCATTTTGCAGTACAATTCGAGGATAAACTCAGGAATGACATATTTTATAGAATTAATTTGAGATTTAACTTTGTTTAACTTATAAGTAAAGATTAGGCCAATTTTGTAACCATCCTTGATCAGGGCTCGATTGTACTGATCCTGACTGGTCACCACCAGCTGATACCACCAATTCCAAGTGAGCGTATGCACGTCCAAATGATACAACTTGTGTTGAGCAAAGAAATTGAACATTTCCAGAAATATAATCAAACTCAAAATGAAGGGATCATACGAGTGTTTGTTGAGAAAGTTCAGAACATTGTCATACGGTCGAAGAGAATATTCAGAATCGTACTTCATCAGATAGATCAGATATGGAAGTCGGACATTGCAGTACACAAAGATGAGACAATCGAAAATGTAGAGAAATTTCGATTGAACCGATCGCGATTGATTTTCGATCAAATTTTTGGTCATGCGATAGAAGCATTGGTCGAATTTGTCAAATTCGAAAATAAAGTCCAAGAGGCGATACATTGCTTGAATGTATTTACGCCGACTTAAAAGTATATATGATAATTTCATTTTTTGAGTTTTATTTTAAAATGTTACTTTTATAATGTTTCTTCAACTTGCAAGTGTATAACAAAAGGTTCTAAGCCTAAATAAGCAAGAATTCACTGATATCGATCGATTTTATCAATTTAAAAAAATTCCAACAATTAATAAAAATGATTGATTAAAATATAAATTGCTTTAAGTTTTAATTTAAAATTCCATTAAAGGGATAATTAATTTTATTTTACTGATGGAATATTTTTTAATTTTTCAAACTATCCAATTTGGTTTCCAGTGGCTTTTGCTCGTCTTCTTTGACCGCATTTAACCAAATATCAAAACTTGAATCCAAAAATGTAGAGAAATTTTAAACATCATGTTTTACTGAAAGTTCTTTAAAAAGAGAATAGTGAATTAGACGAATCAATTAGAATTTACTTTAGCTGCAATCTGCTTCTCGAATGCAATCAAAAGATATCCAATGTATAAGAAAATAAACTGAAATTTAAAACAAAAATGATTGGCAAATACAAAAATTTTTACCTCACAAAATTTATATTACCTCGAGAGCAGTCATGTATGTTATTGCTTTGAACGAACCAATTGAGATTGCAACTTTGGGCCCACTTGTCAGCCTACCGAACAGATCGTCATACTTAAATTTGTACCACAAACAACAGCAATTTGACCTTCTACTGGTCATCATTTTGGCCTGCAATGTTGGAATAAACTTTTTAGCTGAATGATAGACTGAACAGGCCCGTGCGAGTGGTCCAAGGATGAGTATGGTTACAGTTGCATGCGCCAACACAATGGTCCACATAATCAACAAATCCATGCGGCTTTGTTCGAGAAAGACAATTCGCTGAATCACATAGATGCTCACTGGAATGTTGGTGAGCAGAAACGCAATCAAAATTGAGCCAAACAGTTCACGACTGCCACAAATGACCAGATAGCAAATTCGGTTGTGTTCAGTCAAGTGCCGCTTCAGGGTCGAACGGCACTGGACAGAAATTTCTTTGAATCGCTTAATTTGATGCATCATTTTGTACACCTTCTTGTCCTCTTCAATCAAATGAGTCGTGTAGGCGTATGCTCCTAAAAGTGAGCACAAAGTAAAAAACAGCGCTACTCGAATGAGTTTTATCAACGAATAGTAACAGAATAATATATCTAGGAACGTCCAGATGACACCGATCCAACTGATTGACACTTCATTAATGTAGAAAGGTAAAACAGTGGCAAAAAGAAATGCTACGCAAAAAAATGTATATTTGAGTAATCAATCACAAATCAAATAAAAAGCTTACTTATAGCAATTTGGCCAATCAAACAAAGTTTATCAGCCAAAACAAGTGACAGCATAATGTTTGATCTCAATTTAGTGGACAAATTTGGTAGAATATCCAGTGGTTCACTAAACAGCTTTCGCTTGTCCACATTGAGCATATTGAACCAAATGTCAAACTTGACTCTCACTTTGCAGTACAACTCGATGGTTAAATTAGGTATGACATAGGTTGCATATTTTAAGGAATCTATTTTTGATTTGACCTGGTTAAGCTTTTGAGTCAAGATTAAACCAATTTTCCGGTCATCTCTGATCAGCGCTCGATTGTACTGATCGCGACTGAGCACCAGCTGGTACCAACTCTGCCAAGTGAGCGTGTGCACGTCTAAATGATACAACTTGTGCAAACTGAAGAAATTGAACATTTCAAGAAAGACTATTATGCTTATGATGAAGGGATCATAATGATGAAAATAGTGCAAAAGAGTGTCATACTGTCCAAAAGAATATTCAGATTCGTACTTCATCATATACATTAGATAGGGCAAACGGACATTGCAGTACACAAAAATGATACAATCGAGAATGTAGAGAAATTTCAATTGAAACGATCGCGATTGATTTTGGATCAAATTTTTGGTCATGCGATAGAAACATTGGTCAAATTTGGAAAATTCAAATATAAAGTCAAATTTGCAATACAGGAATTTAATCATTTTTGTAAAGTTGGATATATATTGAATTTCAAACTTTTTAATTTTTTAAATAATTTTTTACAAGTTTAGAGTTTACAAACAATTCCCCAAAATAATCAAGTATTGAACTTGCTTTTTAGTGAACTCATTACGCCATGAAACTCGTGACTGTTTGATTGATTGCTTTTGTGGTAAGCTAGTGAAAATCCATTTTTGATGGCTGAAATCGATCACAAATTATAAATTGCATTATTAGTTTTAATTTTAAAATTAAAAATTGATTTCAAAGTTTTCCAAGCTATCTCATTTCGGGCTAATCATTTTTCAAAAAGAAAACTTTCCATTCAAAATTAACTTTGCTGATCATGTGATATTTCGATTCTACAATTAGGCTGTCATCTAGAAATCCACTATATTTTGTACATAAATAATTGACTGATCAATAATTGATTGATTAATTAAAGTCACAAGAACAAATAAACAAATGTCATCCATAGTCATTTGTATGCGTCCACACTCGTAGAATCATCATCATCATCATGACATTCCATAACCAATAACTGATGCAACAATTACCACCAATCAACATTATCGTCATTAATTTTTATGTATATCAAGTAAACCTGAAGTAAATGATTACCCCAAAGTGAATTGCATTTACATATTACACAAACCTATGTATTTAATTACATACATGTGTAAATGATATTCAATATACAGTTGAATTTACATAAACAAATTGAATTAGACATGACGAGAATGTATAAAACGAAATGGCAAAAATAAATAAATACAGAAATGATGATTTAGTTTAACAAAACAGTACGGTCCTTTATCGATCCAAACAATTCAGCCCAGCAAAATGTCAAACGAGAAGCAGAGCTTTGCTCAGTCTGTTTGGAACTCGTCAACTGGTGAGTTTCTTGGAAGAAATGGTACAAGCTGGCTCAAAGTTACCCTATTCTATACTGTTTTCTACGTCTTTTTATCTGCATTTTGGGCTGTTTTTCTTTTTATATTTTATCAAACTGTGAGCAAGGATGGCCCGCTCTTTACACTTGAAGGCATTAAACCAGGCGTTGGCTTCCAACCTGATTTATCCGGTGATCATAGTATTTGGCTTAAAAAAGATGGCGAAAATGTGAAATACTGGTTTGATGGTTTGTCGAGCTTCTTGGAACCTTATGAAAATATCACCAATTCTCTGATTACTTCATATCCCGTTGAGCAGTGTGATAATAATACGTTCCCGGAGAAAGGTAAATTCTGCCTTTTCGATATCGAAAAGATTTCACAAAATTGCAGCCGAGAGAACAAGTTTGGTTATCAAAACGGCCAACCGTGTGTGCTCATTAAGCTTAACCGGCCCTACAACTGGCTTCCAGAGTCCTATTCTGATTACGAGCTGAAAAATACGTCCAACATTCCAGAATTCGTCCGGAACGAGTATCCCAAGCACGCCAGCGCAAACCAATCGATTTACATTACATGTGAAGGTGAGAGTTCGGTTGATAAGCAGCACATTGGTCCACTCTCGTATTATCCTGAAAATCAAGGAATCGAGTTCAAGTACTTTCCATTCAGCAATCAGCCAGGCTATTTGTCGCCTTTTGTGTTTGTTCAATTTACGAAACCAACTCCAAAAGTCTCGATCAACGTCGTGTGTACTGCTTGGGCCAAGAATTTAGACCCAGAGGAAAGTAGTGTTAGTTTTGAACTGCGAACAGATTTTGCTTCCGCCAACTAAATTCTACAATCAAAACATTTTTATTTAATACATTTCATTTTTTACAGTAGTTTTAAATTTTTTTGTTAACTTTCTGATTTCGTTAAATTAAATTATTTTTTAGTTTAAAATTTAAAATATCATTTTCAAAAGTTAATTTTATGAGAAATTTTTTTCAAACTATTTTCCTAAAATATCTTAATTGGTTTCACGTGGTAAAAGAATATTCCTTTAAAATTAAAAACAGAAATGATAAAATATTTTTTAAAATTAAGATTGAAAACGAGAATTAGAATTTCAAATAAAATTGATCGAAAACGATAAACGAACAGTACTGATTGCAGTTCGAAAGTAGAAAACGAACTTCTTCTAACAACAATCGAATGCAATTCACTTGAAATAGCCCACTCGAATGTCCTTCCAAAAGTATAGTTTGGAAAAGATTTTTTGTTTATAAAGTTCTATTTTTGTGTTTGTGCCACCTCAAGTTTCGACTCTCCCTTTCGTCATGTCAAGCCCTGCTCCACAAGATGTACCCAATCTGGTCAACCTGGCTGACATCCCTCTCCTGAACATCTTCGCCCGTCTGCCTTTGGAGCAAGTCCTCACACTGCACCGCGTGTCTCCTCGGTGGCGATGGCTGCAAGCGATCACTCTCGGTCGTGTGCAGTCCTTGACTGTGTTGTCTGGTACCGGTGCGATGTATCGGGTGGGACGGTGTGCGTTCAAGCTCGACTACACCGACTACGTGCTACTACCAGAAATGTCGGACCGAGAGAGAGACTTGCTGCTCGGATTGCGACGTGTCAACCTGGACCGGTCACTCAAGTTGGACGCCCTCTCAAGAGACAAGGTCGACCTGCTGATCAATTCGTTCACTAGTCTGGTGGATGTACAGCTTGTTCTGATGGACCTAAAGGTCACTGCCGAATGCTTTGAACAGCTCGTCACCCTCCTCACTGGATGTCGCCACCGGCTTCAAAGCCTCACTCTGCTGGTACACTTTGAGCAGGTTCCAGACTTATCTCAGATTCCCAATGTGGCGATATCAAGGCTGTTCGAAAGCATCAACGCCCTACCTCACCTGAAGCATCTTTCCATCGAAGCACCCTACTTAGGTGCCTCTATTTTGGAACTCTCCATCCTGGGACGACTAGAACGTTTTCTGTTCTATTCTTACGACGATCCCAAGCTTGTTCTCGAAGCACTAAGACGCCACGCACAGACGAACGAACGTATGAGCCAGGTGGCCTTGTGCACTCTCTACGCAGATTTTCCGGCAGCCATCAACCTTGAAGTGCAACTGTCCTCTCGAGTCACCGTCATGTTGCTTCAACAGAACCCGATGGATTTCGATGATCGAAGAGATGAGGAGCGGCGCCTCTTGCCCAAACTGCGGCGCATGTGCCAACAGTTCAGTGCTCTCACCTATCTAGAGTTGGACATGGTGGACTACACCGCGCTCGAGTTGACCACCGCACTCAAGTCCCTGAAGCAGCTGTTTTATCTCAAGCTCAATCTTCTTGACTTTCGCCTGGGAATTGAACAATACGCTGACCACAGTCTGGACCACTCAGCCGATGCACGACAAGGACCCCGTTTGACTTCGATCCAAGTGCTCGTCCTACGGCCTTACCAGACTTCGTTCAGTCACCAAGACCTGGCCAATCTGTTCGAGTATGAGTGGACCTTCCCTGCTGTCCGACTCGTACATGTGGACGAATATGATGCGTTTGTGGACTGTGGGCCGTGTCGACTGTCGGGCCATCACTCTGGCACGGTTGACCGCCGCATTAGACCTGCCCACTGTATTCGCCAGTGCATGCACGCCTTCAAACGATGTCCAGGACTGGTCAAAGCGGTCTACTCTCGCTACTATCATTATTTTACCGAATTTTCTTTGTCCGATTTGAACATGAGCGATTAAATAAATGTTCATTGCAAATTCTTGAATGTTTCTATTTTTACATAAATTTTTAAAGAATTAAATTTTGATAGAATTTGAGCGCGAGATAGAATGTAGAATTTTATTGTGTGATTCAAAAATAACTAGCTGCTGAATGACTGATTTAAAAAATTAATGTTGGGGATTACACATTTAAAATTTTAATTAAAATTTTAGAAAAAAAATCCATTTTCGAAAATTCCATTCGTAGTTTTCAAATATTCGACTAACTTTAAGTGGAGATGGGTTGATATTATCAATAGTACAATATAAAAATTAATATTAATTATTATTATTATAAATTGTTTTTTAGTTTTTGAAACTTGAAATATTATTTTCAAAAAAAAGTTGATTTTAAATAAATTTTTTTAAACTATTAAAACTATTTTCCAAAAATATCAATTAATTGGTTTCACGCGGCAAAAGAATATTCCTTTGAACTAAATTGAACTGAGGTTTGCCCCAATCTGCTGTTCGAATGCAATCAATAGATAGCCAATGTATAAGAAAATGAACTAAAATACGACGTATAAAATAAAAAATTCAATATATTAATATTTATTTTAACAAACAAATTATATTATACCTCGAGAGCAGTCATGTATGTTATTTCTTTGAGCGGTCCAATTGAGACGGCAATTTTGGGTCCACGTGTCAGTCTTCCAAATAGATCGTCATACTTGAGTTTGTACCAGAGAAACCCTGTTTTTGGAATCAATGTCTGCAAAGTTGGGATGAACTTTTTAGGCGAATGATAGACTGAGCAACACCATGCGAGCGGTCCAAGAATTAGCAAAGTTGGCGTTGCTTGAGCCAGCACAATGATCCACATAATCAACAGATCGACCAAAGTTTGATCTAAAAAGACAATTTTCTGAATCACATAAATGTTCACTGGAATGTTCTGATCTGATCAGGGCTTGATTATACTGATCACGACTGATCACCACCAGCTGATACCACCATTTCCACATGAGCGTGGTCACATTTAAATGATACAATGTGTGCAAACTGAAGAAATTAAACATTTCCAGAAACACTATAATACTCAAAATGAAGGGATCGTGTGAGTGATGATGGAGATAGCGCAAAAGATTGTCATACTGTCGAAGTGAATATTCATATTCGTACTTTATCAGAAAGATTAGATATGTCAATCGCAAATGACAGTACACAAAGATGAGACAATCGAAAATGTAGAGACTTTTCGATTGAACCGATCGCTGATTTGAATTCATTAATTCGTTGGTCAGTTGATAGAAACATTGAGAGAATTATGAAAGATAAAGTCCAAGGTGTTGTGAAATGAATCTGAACATTTTTGAATACTTTAATATGAGAAGTGTTTTTTTCTTTTCGAAATTTTTTCTTGGGAGTGTTCGAATAATGCCACAAAATCAAGTATTAGACAAATAGGTGAAAAGAACAATGCACATAGTTTGGCACGAATTAATCGAGATGTATCGATTTTGTCAATAATTCTATTAACTCCATTAATTATAAAAATGATTAATATAAAAATTGTTTTAATTTTTATTTAAAAAATAATTTAATTTTGTGTAGAAATTGTCGTTAAACAAACGTCAAAAGTAGAAACATTTTTTTAAAAAATAATTTAAATAAAATATCAACTTTACGATTAATTGCCTGTTTTACACAATTATGGCGCATTCGATTTTTTTTGAATATATTTGTAACGTCTCTTTGAAAGGAGTTTGTTCTGTTTAGTTTTGTTCTTTTTCTCACGTCATGACTGTAGAACAGTCTGGTTTGTGTGCGTGTGTTCTATTTATGTGACTGCCTTGTTCGTGACTGACTCATTTCTATTTGGCAAATTACGATTTCTCTCCGTGAGTTTCCTTCAACACTCGTCGTGATATCCTCGAAATGCCGTACCCAACGATCGCCACTCTGCCGGATGTACCTATCCTGAACATCCTCAAGCGTCTCTCCCTGTACGACCTTGTCTACGGTGCTAGACAGACGAGTGCTCGTATGCGTACTTTAGCACCGATCGTGTTGGCCCGTCGCCATACTCTGGTTCTCACTCACGGCGATGACCAAGACGAGTCTCTGAATTCACTTCGTGAGGACAAGCTACATTGTGGCCAGCTGCTTCAACTTGTTCAACGGGAGGATGGTTCGCCTTTGGTACGACTTCCCGAACTGGCTCGCTACAAATTTGACTTTGTCCCGCTCCCGATCGCTGTACGAGGACCGGCGCTGATGAACGCTCTTTCTCGAATTACTAACCTGACCGTAATGTACAATAACATTTCACCCGTTTTCCTGGAGCGAGTTATTCAAATGCTCAATCACTGGTCGGGCACTTTGTTCTCGTTGACATTCAACCTAAATGGACTGACTCAATTTGGTTCACTCAACGAGCTAGGAGTGATCGAAACCATCAATGGCCTTAACTCGCTACGACATCTCAAGATTTGTCTGGCCAAATTTGAGTACATTCCCGCTAATTGTGTGTGTGCCAAATCGTAACATTTTCTCCCTCTCTCATCAGTTAATTCGGTCTTAGGTTTCAGACCCAATCCCAATCTCGAGTTTGTTTCACGATTGGTGACTCTGTGCGTGGATGGACTGGCCTTTTACCCTAATTGGTTTTTCGAATCATTGGCTCGATACGGCCCGACAAACGCCAATCTTCGCCAAATTTGTTATCATCACAATTGTGATTATGCTGGTTATCAGCCGAACATGCTGCAATTTGGACTTGAGCATCCACGACTGGCCAACTGTTTCACCAGTCTCACAACTGGCGTGTTCTTTCGATATCGGTGGTCTGACGAGAGCGCCCAAGAAATGCACCATCTCTGTACTCGATACAGCTCGCTGACCACTCTCCAGCTCGACATTGAACCATCCGCGATGGCAGGTATGGCTCAACAATTGCGCCGTTTGCCCCATTTGGTCACCCTCAAGTTGGGCATTATGCGGTATCAAGAAGATCGTTTCGATCAGGAAGGTTACGAAGAGGGTTGGCCCATTTTGGTGGAGAATGCAGCTCCGATTGAGGATGGCTTTTTGGTGCACTCGGTTCGGGTGCTTCATCTTTTCCTGACCACCGAATCACACGAAAACATTGGAGCACTGCGCATTGCCAGCTACTTTCCCAGCATTCAGCTGCTTTATGTTGAGCAGCATCTTGGCAACTGTTACCTGTGCACTCCCGATGCTGCCTATCTCGACCAAACAATTTATGGTTGTCTCCAAGACGCTATGATGCCATTCCGTGCCTGTGCTCAACTGCGCACCATCGTGTACAATCCCGGAGTTGGTCGAGAATTGCGGGAAATTTCCCCACAGGGATTGGTTGCCACTTTGAATGGTTGATGCTGAATTCTGTTATTTTATGCGCAACATTTTGTATTTAATAAACGTTTACTTTATGATTTATTAATTTTTGTTCATTTGAAACAAGGCTAGCCTAAAATGGCACAAATTCATGGATATTGATCGATTTTGTCAATACTATTTAAAAATTGCAATTAATCATAAAATGATTAATATAGAAATTGTTTTTAGTTTTAATTAAAAAATAGAAAATGATGATTAATTTTAAATGGAAATTTACAAAACTATTAAACTGTCTAAATTGGTTTTTAAATCGAAATTTATGAAAAATGTACTAATTTGACTTGAGGTTATCTTCAAATTGAGGAATTGAGGATTGAGGAATTTGTTTAGCGTTACATTGGGATTTTAATATATAAGAGATTATTTTTAAAATACAAAATTCTTATTTTATTTTGAATCTATGTTAACCTTCAATCTGCTGTTTGAATACCATCAAAACGTATCCAATGTATAGTGTGACAAACTAGAATAGGAAAAATCAAATTAAATAACATGAATATATTAGATCACAAATTTTATTACCTCAAGAGCTGCCATGTATGTTATTGCTTTGAGCGGTCCAATTGAGATTGCAATTTTGGGTCCACGAGCCAGTCGGCCCATCAGATCGTCGTACTTGAGTTTGTACCACAACCAACCAGATATTTTTCCATCTGTGCTCATCATTTCCTGCAATGTTGGAATAAACTTTTTAGGAAAATGATAGACTGAGCAACACCATGCCAGAGGTCCCATGATGGACAAAGTGGCAGCTGCCTGAGCCAACACAATCATCCACATCATCCACAAGTCGAACGGAGTTTGATTGAGAAAGACAATTCTCTGAATCAGATAAATGTTCACTGGGAAGTTGGTGAGCATGAAAGCAAACAAAATTGCACCAAACAGTTCTCGACTGCCACAGATGACCAAATAGCAAATGATGTTGTGTTCAGTCAAATGGCGCTTCAGGATCAAACGATACTTGATGGGAATTTTTCTGTAACGCCGGAATTGTTGGATAATTTTGCAAACTTTCTTCTCCGACTCTTTGACATGTGCCGTGTAGACATATGATGCAATAATCGAGCATGAAGTAAAGAAGCCGGCAACTCGAAATAGTCTAATCGAACAGTAATAAGTGGCAAACATTTCTAGCATAATCCAGATAACGCTGATCCAGTTGTTTGAAAGTTGGTTTATGTAGAAAAACATAAAGGTGAATATAATAACGACTGAAACAAAGTAGTAATTATTGAATTATCCTACAAATTGAACTCAGTTTGACTTACGTAAAGCAATTTGACCAAACAAACAGAGTTTATCCGCTAAAACGAGTAACAAGATTGCGTTTGATCTCAATTTAGTAGACAAATTTGGTAGAAACGGTCGATCAAACAGCTTTTGCTTGTCCACACTGTCCAGATTGATCCAAACATGAAACTTGGCTTTCATCTTGCAGTACTTCCTGATGATAAACTGAGGGACGATATAAGTTGCGTAAGGCTTCGATGATTTAAATTTGTTCAACTTCTGTGTCAAAATTAAATCAATTTTCCGATTACCTCCGATCAGGGCCCGCCTGTACTGATCCTGACTTACAACCACCAGCTGATACCACCACTTCCAAGTGAGCGTTTGTGCATCCAAATTGTATGACGTGTGTAGGGCAAAGAAATTGAACGCTTCCGGAAATACGATTATACTCAATATGAATGGATCATAAGAGTTGAGTTGGACATAGCGCAGAACAGGGTCATACTGGCCGAGACTATACTGGGACTCGTACCCGAAATATCTCAGGTACATTAGAAATGTCAACCGAAAAGTACAGTACAGACAGAGAAGACCATCGAGAAGGTACAAAAGTTTCGCTCGACCCGTTCGTTGATTTTCGACCAAATCTTTGGTCATGCGATAGAAGCATTGAGTGAATTTGGAAAATTCAAAAATGTAATCCAAGAAACTTAGGATTGATTGGATATTTTGTCGTGGTCTTGTGAGAATATTTGAAAAATTCATATTTTAATAATTTCTCAACAAATTGATTTTTTCGAATTTTCAAATAATTCAACCACAAGTATGGGACGAGTTCGATGGTGGTTAGCACAAATTCACGAATTTACACTAATTTAAAAATATTTGTCAAATATAAACTCATTTAAAAATGAAAATGATTAATTGATAAATTGTTTTTAACCTTTAATTAGTATTATTAATTATCACTTGAACGCTAACTAATTATGTCTCCATTTGTCTATATTGATTAATTTCGGAATTTTTCAAAACTATCAAGTCTATCTCTTTTTTAATAAGGCCAAAGAAAATAAAATATTCCTTTAAAATTAAAAACTAAATTTTCTTTTTAAATTTAAACTCAAAAATGATTGATTTTTTTGCAAATAATAAATTACATTTAATAGAAAATATATGTCAGAATATTTTATTTTCATTTATTAATGAAAAAACATTCTTTCAAACTTTCTAAACTTTCTAATTTAGTTTCAATTTGTTGGTATTTTTTAAATGAACTAAATTGAACTGTGGTTAGCTTCAATCTGCTGGTTGAATACCACCAAGATGTATCCAATGTACAGTATGACAAACTAGAATTTAGAAAAAAAATTATTAACAAAACAGATCATTTTAAATCTTGAAATTATATACACCTCGAGTGCAGTCATATATGTTATTGCTTTGAGCGGTCCAATTGAGATTGCAATTTTGGGTCCACGGCTCAGTCTGCCAAACAGATCGTCGTACTTGAGTTTGTACTGATCCTGACTGATCACCACCAGCTGATACCACCACTTCCAAGCGAATGCTTGCCCATCTAAATGATACAACTTGTGTTGACAGTAGAAATTGAACGCTTCGGGAAGGAGAAATATGCTCAATATGAACAGATCATAGGAGTGAAGGTGGACATAGCGCAGAACTGGGTCATACTGCTGGAGACCATACTGGGACTCGTACTGGTAGTGGATCAGGCTCATTTGAAATATCATACGAAAGCTACAGTACAGAAAGAGAAGACAATCGAGGGCATAGCGAAATGTCGATTGCACTGTTTGCTGATTTTCGATCAAATCTTTGGTCATGTGATAGAAACATTGAGTGAATTTGGAAAATTCAAAGATAAAGTCAAACAAGCGAGTCAAGGCTTGGATACACTTTTGTAGTCTTTCCATAATATTTCGTGAATTTTTTTAAACACAAAAAAAGTTATATTTTTTCGGGAATATTCAAATATTTCAAAAAGATCAAATATGGAACGAGCGACGGAACAAGTACACGAATCTACGGACGTTTAATGGTAATTGTCATTTATTAATTCCAGTTAAAATAATGAAAATGAATAATTGATGCAATTTTTAATTATTTATTATTTTAATAATTATTTTAAAGATAATTAATTATTTCTCCAGTTAACTATATTGATAATTATTGGATTTTTCCATACTGTCAAATTTTATCCGGAAAGAGAAAACTATTATTTTAAAATGTAGAATAAAAATTTATTAAAATGACGAACCGTTCAGGTAGCGATAAAGACAAAACTCTGTATCCAATGTATAGTATGATGCACTAGAATGAGAAATTATCAACTAAACAAATTTTTTTAGATCACAAATTATATATTACCTCAAAAACTGTCATGTACTATGTTATTGCTTTGAGCGAGCCAATTGAGATTGCAATTTTGGGTCCACATGTCAGTCTGCCGAACAGATCGTCGTACTTGAGTTGTGGCAACACAATAAATATATTGCACAGCCGAGACCATATTAACAGAATTTTGCACAGACGATGGCTTTGTTGGTTTATCCATTAAATTCCGAGCTTTTAGTCTTGCCTCCATCGCCAATTGTGGCAACACAATAAATATATTGCACAGCCGAGGCCATATTAACAGAATTTAGCACAAACGATGGCTTTGTTGGTTTATCCGTCAAATTCCGAGCATTTAGTCTTGCCTCCATCGCCAATTGTGACAACACAATAAATATATTGCACAGCCGAGGCCATATTAACAGAATTTAGCACAGACGATGGCTTTGTTGGTTTATCCGTCAAATTCCGAGCATTTAGTCTTGCCTCCATCGCCAATTGTGACAACACAATAAATATATTGCACAGCCGAGGCCATATTAACAGAATTTAGCACAGACGATGGCTTTGTTGGTTTATCCGTCAAATTCCGAGCATTTAGTCTTGCCTCCATCGCCAATTGTGACAACACAATAAATATATTGCACAGCCGAGGCCATATTAACAGAATTTAGCACAAACGATGGCTTTGTTGGTTTATCCGTCAAATTCCGAGCATTTAGTCTTGCCTCCATCGCCAATTGTGGCAACACAATAAATATATTGCACAGCCGAGACCAATTAAACAGAATTTTGCACAGACGATGGCTTTGTTGGTTTATCCGTCAAATTCCGAGCTTTTAGTCTTGCCTCCATCGCCAATTGTGGCAACACAATAAATATATTGCACAGCCGAGACCAATTAAACAGAATTTTGCACCGACGATGGCTTTGTTGGTTTATCCGTCAAATTCCGAGCTTTTAGTCTTGCCTCCATCGCCAATTGTGGCAACACAATAAATATATTGCACAGCCGAGACCATATTAACAGAATTTTGCACCGACGATGGCTTTGTTGGTTTATCCGTCAAATTCCGAGCTTTTAGTCTTGCCTCCATCGCCAATTGTGGCAACACAATAAATATATTGCACAGCCGAGACCATATTAACAGAATTTTGCACCGACGATGGCTTTGTTGGTTTATCCGTCAAATTCCGAGCTTTTAGTCTTGCCTCCATCGCCAATTGTGGCAACACAATAAATATATTGCACAGCCGAGACCATATTAACAGAATTTTGCACCGACGATGGCTTTGTTGGTTTATCCGTCAAATTCCGAGCTTTTAGTCTTGCCTCCATCGCCAATTGTGGCAACACAATAAATATATTGCACAGCCGAGACCATATTAACAGAATTTTGCACCGACGATGGCTTTGTTGGTTTATCCATTAAATTCCGAGCTTTTAGTCTTGCCTCCATCGCCAATTGTGGCAACACAATAAATATATTGCACAGCCGAGACCAATTAAACAGAATTTTGCACAGACGATGGCTTTGTTGGTTTATCCGTCAAATTCCGAGCTTTTAGTCTTGCCTCCATCGCCAATTGTGGCAACACAATAAATATATTGCACAGCCGAGACCATATTAACAGAATTTTGCACAGACGATGGCTTTGTTGGTTTATCCGTCAAATTCCGAGCTTTTAGTCTTGCCTCCATCACCAATTGTGGCAACACAATAAATATATTGCACAGCCGAGACCAATTAAACAGAATTTTGCACCGACGATGGCTTTGTTGGTTTATCCGTCAAATTCCGAGCTTTTAGTCTTGCCTCCATCACCAATTGTGGCAACACAATAAATATATTGCACAGCCGAGACCATATTAAAAGAATTTTGCACAGACGATGGCTTTGTTGGTTTATCCGTCAAATTCCGAGCTTTTAGTCTTGCCTCCATCACCAATTGTGGCAACACAATAAATATATTGCACAGCCGAGACCATATTAAAAGAATTTTGCACAGACGATGGCTTTGTTGGTTTATCCGTCAAATTCCGAGCTTTTAGTCTTGCCTCCATCACCAATTGTGGCAACACAATAAATATATTGCACAGCCGAGACCATATTCAACTTCTTGTTGACTACTAATTGAATTGTTTGAGCTGCTCAATCCCAATTTCGACCAAATTCAACCTTTAACCTTTTAATCTTTCAGCAAGAATCTATGATCCAACTTGGCATACTTAGTTGTCTACAAATTACAGGACATTATTATTGAATTAATTCCAACAAAGCATTGGTCCGCACAACAATCTCAATAATCATCTTTCTGTACTGATCAGATCAATCGATCAATCATTTTGTAATATTATCACGACTGACTCCTTTCACACCCGTTCAACCACTGTCAACTTTTCCAGATTTTTTCTTCTTACAATCACAATCCTCGACCGTGTACCAGAACAGGATCTGTGCCACAATATTCCGCTAGTATGCAAGCATTGGGCCAGTCTGTACACGCCATTCCAATAAAGTGAAATCGATTCTCAAGTTTCCATATGATCACCATCATTGCTCTACTTGCAATAATTTCGATGTAATCAAGTACAACAAACTGAATAAGCCTAGCCCTTTGAATGGAGGGCATCAACATTCTGGTGCTTCAAATAACTCATCCTCAAATTGATTCATTGGCAACCAAAAGGATCTTGAAAAGCAAACATCCAAGTTTGATGCTGTTCCAACGGCCACTTCAACCAAAACTGGTCATGACAAATTCTCATTGACAATTCGTTGGTTTGATCACTTAAGCGAACTTCCCAGGCATTGGACCAATCTACCGCGTCCGTATCATCCTCAGAGCAATCGTCTTCATCGTTGCAACAACAGCCAAGACTAGCTCGACCTTGTAAGGAGCAACTCCGATCCAACTTGTTTGCCCTTCTCTCTTCTATCCCGCCAATGAACGATTATCAAGGCATTGAATGATACAAGCCTTAACTGCAAACTATCCTCAAAGTGATTGGCCTTATAGAAGCCTCTTTCCTGTCGTATGACCAAGCACTTGAAGTGGAAAATCTCTTACCGTCTAAAAAATAAGTGGTCAATTTCTCTCTCTCTCTCTCTCTCTCTCTCTCTCCCTCCGTGACAGCAATTGCTCAGTGGCGCCATCTAGTGTCGGGCGGGGTAACTAGTAAGTTGTTTGTTATTGTCCGAGTGCAGTGCACTGTGTGTATGCCATGTGGTTTGCACAGTAGTTGCTTCAAGTCGATGTTCAACTTTGTTCACTCACCTCAATGTTATCTATTCCTGTTTATATCGATCCCAATTAGTTGACCACCATTCGATATCTTCACCTTTTGTTGGCCTTTGTCATCTTCTTCCTGTCCATCTTGTTGTACTTCTTATTGTTCTCCTTCTTCACCTTCTTCGTCCTCACCATGCCTAATATTTTGAGTGATCCGATCACTGCTACAGGCACTAGAAAGGTGCACGTCGTGTCTCTTCGTTGCCCTATGTTTGCCAAAGATATCATCAATTGTCTCTTCGAGGTGACAAACTTGCAAAATGACAGTCCGCGCCAACCTGCACCGTCACCTGGCCAACCAGCAGCCTGATCCTTTGGCACACGATCAACTCTCTGCCTTCTACTGCTTCCATCTCAACTGTGCACAACGAGCCTTTCTCAGTAAAGCAAATTTGACCACACACGTGCACGTCTGCACGATGCTCGTGTACGTGAGCACATACCCGACACTCCTGCCCGACTCTACCAGTGCAATGTGTGCTCTGAGCCATTTGTCACTCAGAGTGACCTGGTCTCGCACTATCGTGATCAACATCACCCAGGTGTGTTCAGATGCATGTATGTTCGGGTAAGTTATAACTTCAATCTGTAAAGGCTATTCCCCAACAATTTTTACATTGCATTTACTTATCAATCAATTACGGAGGGTTACCTTAGATCGGAAGCCCTATATTTTTTGTTATGAAATTGCAGAATTGATATTCTAGATTCCTCATTTTGTTTCAACCAGTAAAGTTTTCCCCTTTTCCCCTAAGGATGCGGTGCCATGCTTTTTTGTAGATTTAAAGCTTTTCTTTTCGGTTCTTAACGCTTCGGGCTATTTGAAAGTGGTTTAAATCAAAGTAAAGTTATAAATAGGACTCAATTATGGTGTTTTATTTTTTTCTGCTCATTGCTTTTGAAGACTCAACAACTTTTTTTTCTCACTTCCTTCCCTCTAATATCAATACTTTTTCTTTTCAGCAACAGATCTAAAATGGAAGCTCGCCAAGTGATTGCATATGGTTCTTCTGCTGGAATTGTCGCAGTCTTCCTGGTATTATGGTTTTTCAAATCATCCACCCAGTCCCCGACTTCACCTCCGTCTATCCCTTCGAATGGCAATTCTTCTGGAAAAAGAAATCCATTCCAAAGAATCCTGTCATGAAGACTGCAGCAACCTCAAAACCTGCGCCCAAACCTGATCACTCATCTAAGCCCAAGGACATTCCAACTGACCCGATCTCATGGCTGCACTCATTTGGTGCCCGATTCCAGTTCTCCCGAGACTATTTTGTACATGTTGGAAAGAGCAGTACACTGCTCAGTGTGTACCATGGTATCTATCGTGCTGCCACCTTCCCAGGTGATGGCGATACTGAGAAGAATAGTCGACTGGCTGCTGCTCGACTGGCGATGCAATTCTTTGCCGTCTGACGAGTATTTGATGAAACTCCTGTATTGCCGATGCTGATCTATTCTGGGAAACCTTGATTAATTTGAATTGCTTTTCTTTATTTTTTCCTTTCATTATTTCCTATTTAAACTGTAATTTCTTTTTAATAACTAATAAAACACTTTTTCCACCCAACAAAACATTTAGTTTTTCCATACCTAAAACTGCTTTCATCTCTTGCCACTTGTATTGCACAAGACAAGATTTGCTAATTAAAATTTCTAATTTGATTGGTGATAGTATGAGAAGTATTAAAGCAGAGTTGGCAAATCTTTCAAGCTGTTCATATCATGTCATGTATGGTATTGCTTTGAGCGGTCCAATTGAGATTGCAATTTTGGATCCATTTGCTACAGAGCGTCGTGATTATCGTTTATAGGTCTAAAAAGTATTTTTACCGAGCCGTTTTCGTAAATGTGCTGATTTACTGGTAAAAGTGCATATTTGTCAGTAAATCTGTATATTGAGTTTTAAAATTTTCTAAATATTCACTTTTAAGTGTAAGTGTGCCCATTTACAAAACTATGCACTTCAACCATAACATACACAAAAATACACACAATAGAAATAGTAATAAAATTTAATGTGAAAATGTAAAATGAGAAAGCATAAATAGTACAATGTATAGCAAGAAAAATCAAATTAAAATATAAAGGGAATAGGGCGCTGAAATATATCAATTTTCATAAATAACGCTCAGACAGAAGCATTCACCTGATAAATCACCATCCTCAATCCACTTGATGATCTTCAACATCATCCCCAACTTCTTCGAAAGCAGGAAGATCATCCTCGAGATCGGGAATCAGCGGAAAATCCTCATCCTGCCTGCGCATGTACATGGACCAGTCGTGCCATATTCGAGGCTCGTAGCCAAAGCCACGCAAGGAGTAAAGTCGGAGCTGCGAGTTGATGACAAATTTGTTCTTGAGGGAGAGAACCAACTTTCGATGACACTGTCCAGTGCCTAGGCCACGCTGACCATCGAGTTGACAGGTGACACAGCTGCTTATCTGATCCTTCACCATGATCGCCTCAACCGAAGGGAACACACCTGGTGCCAGAGACTCAAACTCCAAGTGAGATCGTTTGCAAATGCCCAAAGTGAGTATCTTGACACTTGGCAATGAGATTCGTCGAGTTTCTTCCTGTTTGTCGCCTTCATCAGCTCGATCCACCAGTGATTCAAAGGCATTCTGTTGATGTTGATCGAATGAGATGCTCAAATAAAGATGAGTCAACTGCTTGAGAGAGGCCAAATTGCGGATCAAGTGGGCGAAGCTAATGTCTCCCACCCAGTCCATTCGAAGCATCCTCAACGAACTGTACCGTCCAACAAATCGGCTTAACTCTTCAACAGTGCGGAATCGTGATTCCCAGTAGAGTTGAGTGACCTTGTGGGTGAAGGTATAGAGAGGATATAGAAGAGACTCCACATCTTTCAAGTAATCGCCCAGACCAATTTGGGTCAAGTTGACACTGTCCGCTCGATTCACAGAATCCCAACTGTACATGCTAGTGTCATAATTTGCAAAAAACAATTTCAGCACTTTGCATTGCGCAACATTGAAGACGAACGCTTCCACGGGGAGATTCGCTTCATCATCAGTACCAATTTCGAGGCTCAGTTCCTGAAGAGTTGAGGACTGTTGGGCGATAGTGGTAAGTAGTAGCCGAACAGGATGCTGGTCAGGACGGTATTTGCGGTCAAAACCGAAGCAAAGAATCCATAATTTGAGAGTGACAAGTGATGGCAGACACGATCCAACAAGTTTGCACATCGAGTACAGGTCCTGTTCGTTGCACTGATGGTAAATCACCACGAGTTTGTTCAGATTTGGCAGAAGATTCGAGAAGTAGGTGCCCAGTTCAACTTGAGACTCAAAAGCAGCGTAGAAACGAGCCAATTCGGTATTGTTGTCCTCCTGCACGGGTCCTCCGATCTCCATCGAGTAAAGAATATCAAAGAATCCTTCCGGTTCATCATAATCATATTCAAGATAGTCCTCGAAGGAAACATAACCAGAAAGAGTGGGCCAGGTGATTGAAGCAGCGTGCTCTTGAACAGACAGATCATTGTACGGGTAAGCATCAAAGGACAACTGGTAGTCATCGTTGAAGGGAATGTTGAACTGCATTTCATTCAGCGGTAATTCACCAAAGATGAGAACCAAAGTACGACGGCTTTCGTAGACAGTCGGCAGCAGAGCACTCCACCGTGGACATATTTGATCGAGTGGGAGTAGATCTGTGAGTGGGATTCGGTTAAAGATGATCAGCAGCAGCTCGTTGGGCAGTTTGTTGATGTAGTCACTCATCTTTGGACACAGAAATGACGACAAACTTGAGGTTTCGGGACAAGAAAAACACAACAACATCAAATAGAAACGAGAGCTGCAGAGGCAAACAAACAGACATACACGAGTCATAACAACAACAAAAGTCACATAAAGCGACAATAGATGGCGCTCTTAGTTAAAATGACGTTTAATTACAAAATTATTTAGAAAAAATCATATATGTTTTTTGTTTAATTTAAAACTTTAAAAAATTAATTGATTTTTGTAAAAATAAAAATAAATTCAAATTTATCGTAAAAATAAAAAATAATTGCATTTATTTTTCAATTTAATTTTTTTATTTTTATTTTTTATTTAATTTTAAAGATATGTAGATTACTTGTCCTCATTCGTACCTAAAAAGCCATTTTAAAATTTAAATGATTAAACTAAAATCTATCATCTAACAAGCGGTGCAATCCAAATTACGCACACTTGAGATTGTAGTCAATGTATCCAAATCACATCTGTATCCTTGAGTGAAATAAATTGTATTTAATTTTTTGATTATTTGAATTAATTGTATATTTAATTTTATTAAATCGTCTAATAAAATAAAAATATAAAAATGAAGTTTTGCATGACTATTTTCTTGGTCTTCGGCTTTTCGATTCGGGAATTTGATGCTCAAAGCGTTGGAGGATTTCAGCGTCTTGACTTGACCATACTTGGAGCCCAGCTCAACATAACCGAGAATCCATTTGTCAAAGTTTATGGAATCGATGCGCCGGCTGAGCTTTATGTAATTTGGATTTAATTTTTTAACTAACTAAAAATCAAATCCTTTTATTTTTCAGCTTCCAATCACACCCGACGAAATCCAAACCTACGTTCACATTGACTATCTAACTCCAACCGTGTACGGAAGCAAAAATCCCGTCTGGAAGAATCAATTCGGTTTCACTCGTAGTGAATTCAACGAAAAGTCCCTAATTGTGGTCGAGCTATGGAATCAAATTGCGGATGCAGTTGAGCAACTTTACCGTGGTGGAGCACAAATTACGATTGCGGATTTGCAGAAATCGCCAAAGTCCTTCAATTTGGTAATGAAAGGACAGGATGGAAGGCTGCCCGGTTTGGTTACGATTGCATGGAATAACTGAGTTTGAGAGTCGAAAGTTGGATATATCTTTGGTCAATAAATTTTAAATCATATTTTGATAATATTTTGATTAGTAATCAGTTATATTAATCTAACATAATCTTGAGTAAAAACATTCTTGATTTAATTTAATTTAAATAATTAAACAAAACAATCTTTAAGTCATTTTAAATCATTTAAGCAAAACTTGAGCCTCAAAATGAAGTTTCTTTTAGCAATTTTGTTCTCAACTTTTAATTTGACTGTTTTAGTCACAAGTGAATTTGAGCGTCTAGATTTGACAGTTCTATCCGCTACATTAAATGCAACTCAGAATGTATTTGTTAAAGTTTATGGAATTGATGCCTCACTAATACGATCCCAAACGCAATTTTTGTGTCCTCTAAAAGTTATTAATGCAGTCTTATAGAGTTTTTTACGCTGAAAACGCCGGTAGTCATATTTTTGCTCAAAGACCAGTCGTTCCAGAGATATGGACCGGTAAAGTTTAAGGGTTCCACTTTTTGGGAATTTTTATCTCCATGATAGTTTGACATATTCGTCCGGTTTAAATTGCTAAAATGATCTTAGAACTATGAATAATAACTGTGATTTTTTTCAGGAACTTTCATAAACATTTACTGGATCATATCATTTGCTTAAATGTTGCCTTTTAAAACTTGCCAAAAGTAGACTGTTTTTGCTATGTTTTTTCTTCCAACGATTCAACTAAACGTATGAAATTTGTTTCATTAACTTTGATTTTTAGTTTTTGATTTTAAAATTTGAACTTTTCATAGCTTCCAATCAAACGCGACGACCTTCAGCCTTATCCTCACGTTTATTACCTTACGCCAGTTGTTTATGAAAGTCAAAATCCAACCTGGACTTGGAAGAATCAATTTGGTTTTACTCGTAATCAATTTTCGGAATCATCAAACATTGTGATTGAATTGTGGAATCAAGAACAGAATAATTCTCTTGTGCAACACTATCTTGGTGGTACAAAAATGCGAATTGGTGAATTGGAAAGATTGCCAAAGACTGTTAATTTGGTTTTACGAGATCAAAGTGGATCCAAAAGTCCTGGATCAATTACGGTTACGTGGAATAATTAATTTTGAATATAAAATAAATTAAATTTTAAAATTAACTTGAGACGCATTTTTCTCCCAATCAATCAATTGGTTTGCTAAAAGCACTCAAAAGCTTGAGATTTAAGCCATCGGTTAGGGATTTAGCTCAAAAATTAAAACTGAAAATATTTTGCAAAATGAATCGTTTAACAATATTTTCGTTTATTTCGTTTTGTTTGTTTCAAACGGAAGTAAAATGTCTGCCAGCTCAAACTTCTGGAGACATTTTAGTTTTGAATCTAATTTCTGGTGCTCTCATGAGCAACATTAGTGCTACAGTGAACGTTTATGCACTAAACGCTCACATACCTTTGACTGTAAGTTTTATCTGATGTTTTAAATTTGAGTGTTCATCTAATTATTATTTTTAAATTATTAGCTACCACTGAATCATCCTGAAAGGATGAACATCACCTATTTTGAATTCTCGACGATTCCGCTGCCTCCATCATTTAACCCAAAATTTGACCAATTTATGCATTTTCCGAGTGGATTTTTCAGTACAGAAGCCGTCATGGCAATTGAACTTTGGGAACAAAAGAATCCAACCGTAAAAGAGTATGTCGGTGGAGAAATGTTCACCATTGGACAACTGGAAAAAATGCCACGTGGCTTCAATTTGGTGCTGCGCAGTAAAGCGAAACAAAATGTTGGCTCCATTTTGATTGCGTGGACAAATTAACGAATGTATTGAGTATTAGCTTTAATCGGGCCTCTTTTAATACTTTATCAGATTTAAGGCACATTTATCGATAATTTACAGATGGTTTAGTTCACAGTTAAAATTCTGATTAAAAATTATTATCATAAAGCGATGATAAGTGAAATTAAATATTTTTTTATTGCAACTTAAATAAGCAATTTTTATGGAATTTTTAATAAGAAGGAATTAAATATTTAAAAATTAAGTGATTTGCGATTGGTGATTTGCGTTGAATCATCCAAGTCCTTCGACTTGAGTATGAAAGAGCAGGATGGAATTTGAAGTTTTTTGGAATAATTGAGTTTGAGAATTAGAACTTTTTGTATTTCTGGTTTGGTTAAATTTTTTAACATTAGTGTGATAATTTGTGTGCTGATAATTGTGAGTCAATTACAAATTGAAGGAAGAATTAATTATATAAAAAATAAGTTAAATTATATTAGAGGTAAGTAGATTTTAATATCAGCCAGAAGCGCATTTTCTCTCATATCAATTGGTTTGATAAAAGACTTTAAATATTGAGGACTCTTAATGAGTCAAATGTTTGAGATCTTAAGTAGATTTAGCTCAAGTAAATAATCAAAAATTAAATTTTGCAAAATGTATCGCTTAACATTATTTTGGATTATTTCGCTTTGTTTGTCACTTGAAACGGAAGTAAAATGTCTACCGACTCATTCGCCTGGAAATATTTTAGATTTGAATCTAATTTCTGGTGCTCTCATGAGCAACATTAGTGCTACAGTGAACGTTTATGCATTGAACGCTCACACACCTTTGACTGTAACTTTTATTTGATTTGATTTAATTCGATTAGTTAACTAAACTTTTTTTATTAAATTATTTAAAGTTACCACTGAATCATCCCGAAAAGTTGAAAATTGAACTTCTCGAGTACTCTACTCAACCATTGGCTCCATCATACAACCCAGTCTGGAACAATTTGATGACTTTTCCTAGCCAATTCTTTAACAGCCAAACCGTCATGGCAATTGAATTATGGAATCAGCAGAGTCCAACTGAGAAAGAATATGTTGGTGGAGAAATGTTTACCATTGGGGAATTGGTAAAAATGCCACGTGGCTTCAATTTGGTGCTGCGCAGTAAGGAGAAACAAAATGTTGGCTCACTGCTGATTGAGTGGACAAATTGATAAAAAATGTACTTGAAACCAACCTTAACCGGACCTTCTTTAATACATAATCTATAATTTGAATCACATTTATTGATTGATTGTAGTTGACAGATTGTTTAGTTCACTAAACAATTTTGATTAAAATTATCAACATCAGCAATGATGTTGTAATGATAAGTAAAATAAAATATTTTAAGTTTCAACTTAAATAAGCAATAATTTGTTGATGGAATTATGATTATCAAAAAGAATTAAAAATGAAGCAATTTGTTACATTCGTGATGTTCTTGACCATTTGCCTGTACAAAAGTCAGGCGAAAAGTATTCTGACCCTGGGCGTTAATTCCCTCGTTGATTTGACACTCATTTCTGGCGCTCTGTCGAACAATATTAGTGCTCAAGTTAATATTTATGGAATTAATTCTCCACGAAATTTGACTGTATTTTTTAAATCTTAATATTTTTATATTTTTCTAATTATTTGTCAAATTTTCCAATAAAGCTTCCAATCACCAATGCAGACAAGCACACAACCTACATCGAGTACGAACTCCCTGCCCAGTCTCAATCCTACAATCCAGTCTGGAACCAACTTGCACTCTTTCCAGATGATCAATTCAACATGGAAACTCAAATTGCAATTGAACTGTGGGATCAACAATCACCAGGCAAAGAAAAATACATTGGTGGATCTATTTTTACCATTTTCGACTTGGAACATCAGCAACATGCGTTCAATTTGGTGCTGAATGATAATCAGCAACAGGTTGTTGCGATATTTAGAATGTTTTGGAATAATTAATAATTTGTTAATATAAAATTATTTTTAAAAATTATTGAATTAAATAATTTAAATTTGTTTGTTAGTTAAATCAAATATGATGTGACTTGAGTACCTTGCAAAATTGTAAATCTCAACTTGAGATTTTCAAGTATGGATTAAAAGTTGCATTGAAAAATTATCTTTTCAGATCAATTAAGATTAGAATACAATTTCAAGTGATTTCAAAGCTTTGATGAAACTATTAATTAATTGTTTAATTCAAGTGTTATTTCTTAACTTTGCATATTACTAATTTGCATATATAAATGGTTAAATTGTTTTAAGATTTTTGTATTCATTTAATTGTTAATTAATCTTAATTAAAAATGAAGTCCTTTGTAGCTATTCTAATGATTTGCTTTTACGTGCAAATTGAAGCACGGACCTTGGAAAAACGTAATCCTGGGGACATTGTGGACTTGACAATCTTTTCGGGCGTTTTGCACGAGTTTTCCAATGCTTCCGCGACAATCTACTGTATAAATACGCCAACTTTATTGCCCGTAAGAATTTATGATTTTAAAAAATATTTATTTATATTTTATATTTTATAAAGCTTCCAATCAATAAGGACACCATCAAGAACCTGACCTATGTCGAGTACATCACTCCGCCCTGCGCTCGAACCGATAAACCAATTTGGAACAAATTCATGAACTTTCCGGCATCCTCCTTTTCTCTCAATTCGTACTTGGTCATTGAACTGTGGAATCACACTTCCAATGCTGCGTTTGAGTATTTAGGCGGTATCATGTTCACCATTGAACGATTGGAACAGTTTGCGCCTCAAAGCTATTTGGCACTGTTTGATTTGAAACAAACACACATTGGAAATGTGTTGCTCGGGTGGAGTAATAAATGAAGTTATTTTTACTGAATTTAAAATTATATATTTTGTTTGGTTGGGAATGTCTTAAAAATGATTTAATCAATAAAAATATTATTGCATGTTAAAAGCCGGATATAGAGTGTTTAAATCTAAAGTACAAATATTGTTTAATATTGCATATTGAAATTGCATTTCAAAAATTATCTTTAAAATCTAAAACTACTTTGTACTCAAAACTTAAAACAACAAGATTTCAAAGTTTTAGTGAAATAGTTCAACATTAATTTCGCATTCGATCTTATTTCACAATAAAATGGTTCTCATCGTTTTTTATGTTTTATCATTAATCCAATTACAAAAATGAAGTCATTTATAACAAGTTTCGTGATTGCATTTTGTTTGTTCGGGCAAATTCAAGCCCGGACTATCGAAAAGCGTAATCCTGGTGACATTGTTGACTTGATGCTCTATTCTGGATCTTTGAATCAGGCTGCCAATGCAACCGTCAATGTGTACTGTATTGACTCGCCAAAGTCTTTGCATGTAAAACCCTAAAACCAAATGACATTGATGAGTTAATTTTAAATTCATTTTCTAATCCTATTAGCTTCCAATCAACAAGGCCACCATCAAGGACTACACCAACATTGAGTACACCACTCCAACCACCGGTCGTTCAGCAAATCCTGTCTTTAACAACTTTATGCGCTTTTCAGCCACTTTCTATTCGCTCAATTCGTACATGGCAATTGAACTGTGGAATCAGACTTCCCGTACAACCTTTCAATATGTTGGTGGTGTCATCTTTACTGTTGGTCAGTTGGAACAATTTCCACCACTCAGCAATTTGGTTCTGTTTGATTTGCAAAGCAGAAACATTGGAACTGTGCTGATTGCTTGGAATAAGTGAAATTGTGATTATTTGTCGTAATGATAAGCTCGTTAGTTGAGTTATCAAAACATTTTTTGGTGGTTTTGTGCAATATATTAATGTTACTTTAAGTATTTAAAATTAAATTAAAATTATTCAAAATAATCTATTCGAATTCAGACTTAAGTTTGACGTCATCACTGATGACTCATCAGTTGTGGAGATATCGAATCCTAAATCAAACGACAATGTTTTTCCAAACGTTCGTATTCGAATTGAAACTGCACATAAAATGTTGCGCTCTGTCCTCTTGTCGTCATTGTGTATTTGTGTTTGTTCGAATCGAGTCTTGCTCCGTGCCCTCCTCTCTTCTCCTACTCCTCGATGAGTGACCGCCTACTTGAGTCGATTAGTCCGATGATGATGACCTCTCTTTCCGAGTCTGCCTTGCTTGAAGCCATGGATCAAGTGCCACTGGACGACCTCTACAAGACTGAGCGAGAGTGTGCCCGATGGCGAAGCCTCAAGCCGACAGCTCTAGCCCGAAGACGATCGGTGACCTTGGTGGTGAGTAGCTACTGGCCACTGGACTACTTGGTCGAACAGTCCTGCTTCAACATCCCACATCTGGCCGAACTGGACATGTCCACCGGTACCTACCCGATCACTCCCGAGTTGGACTACCGCACCGTCCACCACTCGATTATACGGTTGGACAACCTCACCCAAGACGAAGCAGCCCGACTCGCCACCTCCTTTCCACTGGTTCGTGACCTGCGAGTTGTCATCAGTCAAGCTGATCGTGAGGAGATCGCAATGCCACGGGTCACCTTTCTGCTGACTCAGTGGAAGGCCACGCTGGTGAGCCTCAAGCTGTCGTACCAGGGCAATCTGCCACCAGAACAAGACGTGACCCTCCTGAGTGCTCTCAACGCCCTGGTGGAACTCAAGCATCTCACCCTAGAGACGCCCCTACTTCAACTCGCCCCACACGCAGACTATTACAAGAGTCTTCTCGAACCCCGCCCTGATCAGCCACAAGAGCGCATCGACTTTCCGCAAATTGGCCTCCAAGTTCTATCTGGCCTAAAAGAACTTAACCTTGCCACACTCGACCACCCGAACTGTTTGGCTGAATCGCTCAAGAGCTACGCCAATGGATGTGTCATTCGTTTGGCAATGGCGCGTCACTATTCGCAGCATCAACAACTACTCCCTGGTCACGATTACGAGACAGTCCCACAAGTTGTCGTGTGCCAAATCGGTTCGATCACCGCATCGAACACTTACGATTTGATTGACGTAGACGACAAGTTCGGTGGCGTTTGTGCACGCTTCAATGGCCTCATCTCCTTATCGATCAGAGTCAAGCACGACATGTCCATGGTGGAAATTATGGACCAAATGGCGCCACTGGCAAAGAGTCTCATCTACCTGCATGTGACTTTCAACAAGAAAGAAGCCACCTTTCAAGATTTTGGTCAAGTTCAAATGTGCGAAGGTCCACTAATTCCACTTCCATCTGTCAAGATCCTCTCCCTCTCATGCGAAACGCTCACCAACCATCACACCGACCTAACTCCACTCCGCATCGGTGAGGCCTTCCCCAATCTGGTTGTGGTCCAAGTTGTGGACACATGGCTATACGGCTTCGCTTGTGAGCACCACTGCCAGTCGCTGTTCAAACCTGAACTGTCCAAGTGTTGCGTTCAACGTCAGTTGCAGTCACTCAGCCAGTGCACCGCTCTAAAGACCGTCTTCTATGGCTACAACAGCATCAATCTCAATCGCTATCAACGATGCGAGCTCTTTCCTGAACCGACCGCCCAGGATGGACCCAACACTGTGGACATGAACATGACCAATCTGCCCTTCGAGATGGTCCTGGAAGTATTTGCACGCTTACATCTCGCAGAACTGTTCATCGTGAACCAAGTCTGTGCTCGGTGGAACCAACTGCGTGACCAGGAACTTCACCGGCGCACTGATGTCACTTTACTCGTGTACCCTTACCAACTTTCACGGGAACCAGTGCTTGGATCACGCTTCAATCACAATCTGGACAAGATACGACACAACTCGCTCAGATGCTTCTGGTTGAGCCAAGCAGACACTTCGCGGTTGGTCAGCACTTTCCCAAGCATCTCCACTCTACGACTGTTTCAACGCAGCGACGAGCACGACTTCGATCAAATGGAACTTGTGCGATCTCTACTCGACCAGTTGAGCCATTCGCTCACCAAGCTCACCATTTACTATGACAACGGTGGAAGTGAATTCGACGATCTCGAGAATCCGATTGGCCTGCTGCCGACCATCAATCGCATGCACAAGCTCAAGCACCTGAGTCTCGAATTTCCCGGTAGAAAGCTTGACCCAGAGCGTGTGGACACTCGATTAGATCTCCAAGTGCTTTCCCGTCTTACTCGCTTTCGCTTCTGGTCTCGTGACCATCCTCGCATGATGATGCACTCGCTGCAAGCCTACGCCGAGACCAACCACAATCTGGCCCAAGTGCATCTGTTGGTCTATCCTGGCGAGCAAGAGGACTGGTTTCAAGGACAACAGTTCCGAAGCCTGTCGCGCGCCCTCCGTGGCAAGATCCAATTTGGGCGTGTAATTTAATTTAGCCTAAATTCTTAATGTAACTTTATGTTGCCATTAAAATCTATTAAAAATTATCATGTACTTAATTTTCTGTTAATGGAAATGTTCTAAAATGATGTAACCAATATAATTATTGCATGTTAAAAGCCGGATATAGAGTGTTTAAATCTAAAGTTCAAAGAAAAGTTAGATTGTTTAATATTGCATCTCTAAAATAATCTTTCGTACTTTACACTCAAAATGAAAAAAACCAGTTTTAGTGATATATTTCAACAATAATTTTGAATACGATTTTTCATATAAAATGGTTGTCGCAATTATCACAATTTTATTAATAATATTTTAAAAATGAAGTATTTTGTAGCCATTCTAGTGATTGCATTCTGCTTGATCGGGCTGATTCAAGCACGGACACTCGAAAAGCGTAATCCTGGAGATATCGTCGATTTGATGATTTATTCTGGAACTTTGAATCAACCTGCGAATGCTAGCGTCAATGTGTACTGTATTGATTCACCAACGTCGTTGCCTGTAAGATACTTTTTTACGATTTTTAAAATGATAATCAATTTCCCAATCCTAGCTTCCCATCAACATAACCACCATCAAAGACTTCACCTACATTCAGTACACCACTCAAACCGCCAATCGCACTACCACTCCAGTCTGGAACAACTTTATGCCATTTTCAGACACTCTCTTTTCACTCAATTCCTACATGGCAATTGAACTGTGGAATAGGACTTCCCTTAGAGCCTTTCAATATGTTGGTGGTGTCATCATCACTGTAGGACAGTTGGAGCAATTTCCATCATTGAGCAATTTGGTTCTGTTTGATTTGCAAAGCAGAAACATTGGAACAGTGCTGATTGCTTGGAACAAGTGAAATTGTCAATGTTTGTCGTAATGATAATTTTATTAATTGAGTTATATTAAGACATTTTTAATGGTTTTGTGCAATAGTTTAATATAACTTTAAGTCATTAAAATTAAAATCAAATCAAATAATTTTAGCACGACAAAAAAATGAATTATTTCAATCAAATTTTCGAAATCTCATCCTTTTTTAATAACTTCTGATGTTTCTTGCATTCAAACTTGAGACATCAGAAAAACAAAATTTCGTGAATATTCTCTTTAAATTGATTTAATTTCTGCATTGCTAATGAATTAAATTAATGCGACAGCTCATATCTGGGCAATAAATTCAACAAAACATTTGACGGTAATATTATTCATATTTTTAAATATTTTTAGCATTTTTTAAAACTAAAAATTGTCATATCGTAACTATGTTTACTTGTGGAAATTGATAAGGTCCACTAATTCCACAGCCATCCGTCAAGATCCTCTCCCTCTCAAGTGAAACGCTCACCAACCATCACACCGACCTAACTCCACTTCGCATTGGTGAGGCCTTCCCCAATCTGGTTGTGGTCCAAGTTGTGGACACGTGGCTTTACGGCTTCGCTTGTGAGCACTACTGCCAGTCACTGTTCAAACCTGAACCGTCCAAGTGTTGCGTTCAGCGTCATTTGCAGTCACTCAGACAGTGTACCTCTCTAAAGACCGTCTTCTATGGCTACAACAGTATCAATGTCAATCGCTATCAACGATGCGAGCTCTTTCCTGAACCGACCGCCCAGGATGGACCCAACACGGTGGGCATGAACATGAGCAATCTGCCCTTCGAGATGGTCCTGGAAGTGTTTGCACGCTTACAACTCGCAGAAATCTTCATCGTGGACCAAGTCTGCGCTCGATGGCACCAACTGCGTGACCAGGAACTTCAACGCCGCACTGATGTCACTTTACTCGTGTACCCTTACCAACATTCACGGGAACCACAAGTGCTTGGATCACGCTTCACTCACAATCTGGACAAGATACGACACAACTCGCTCAGATGCTTCTGGTTGAGCCAAGCAGACACTTCGCGGTTGGTCAGCACTTTCCCAAGCATCACTACACTTCGGCTGTTTCAACGCTGCGACGAGCACGACTTCGATCAAATGGAATTTGTGCAATCTCTACTCGACCAGTTGAGCCATTCGCTGACCAAGCTCACCGTTTACTATGACAACCGTGGAAGTGAATTCGACGATCTCGAGAATCCGATTGGCCTGCTGCCGACCATCAATCGAATGCACAAGCTCAACACCTGAGTCTCGAATTTCCCGGTAGAATGCTTGAGCCAGAGCGTGTGGACACTCTGTTCGATCTAGAAGTGCTGGGCCGTCTCACTCGCTTCCGCTTTTGGTCTCGTGACCATCCTCGCATGATGATGCACTCTCTGCAAGCCTACGCTGAGACCAACAACAACCTGACCCAAGTGCACCTGTTGGTCTATCCTGGTGAGCAAGAGGACTGGTTCCAAGGACAACAGTTCCGAAGCCTGTCACGAGCCCTCCGTGGCAAAATCCAATTTGGGCGTGTAATTTAATTTAGCCTAAATTCCCAATGTAACTTTATGTTAGCATTAAAATCTCTTTAAAATTATTATGTACTTAATGTTCTGTTAATCGAAATGTTCTAAAAATGATGTAATCAATAAAATTATTGCATGTTAAAAGCCGGATATGTTTAAATCTCAAGTACAAAAAGAAGTTTAATGTTTAATGTTGCGTCTTAAAATTATCTTACAGACTTTGCACTCAAATTAAAACAACTAGATTTCAAAGCTTTAGTAGTAATTTCAACATTAATTTTAAATATAATTTTTTATATAAATTGGCTCAGAGATATATCAAAATTTTATCAAACCAATTTTAAAAATGAAATCTTTTTTAGCTATACTCGTGATTGGGTTTTGCTTGTTCGAGCTGACTCAAGCACGGACTCTTGAAAAGCGCAATCCTGGTGATATTGTCGATTTGACGTTTTATTCTGGAACTTTGAATCAACCTGCCAATGCTAGCGTTAATGTGTACTGTATTGACTCCCCAACGTCTTTGCCTGTAATGTACTTAATTTTCGTTTTGTACAAAAAAAACTAATCCATGCATAATATTACTAGCTTCCAATCAACACAACCACCATTAAGGACTACACCTACATTCAGTACACCACTCAAACCGCCAATCGTTCAACCACTCCAGTCTGGAACAACTTTATGCTATTTTCAGCCACACTCTTTTCACTCAATTCCTACATGGCAATTGAACTGTGGAATAGGACTTCTATTAGAAGCTTTCAATATGTTGGTGGAGTCATCTTCACTGTGGAACAGTTGGAACAATTTCCACCGCTCAGCATTTTGGTTCTGTTTGATTTGCAAAATAGAAACATTGGGACTGTGCTGATTGCATGGAACAATTGAAATTGTGATTTGCTGATTTGGACGATTTATCTTATCAAGACATTTTGTAATATCATTGTATGCAATTGTTTAATGCAGATTTAAACATATAAACGACAATTTAAAGTAATTTAAAATTTAATTTTAATAAAAATAACAAAATGAATAATTTGAAACTAATTTTTGCAATCTCATTCTTTTTATTTACATTTGATGATTCTATCATTCAAACTAGAGAAATCAGAAAAGCAAAATTTCCTGGAAATTCTCTACAAATTGATTTAATTTCTGCATTGTTGATGAACAAAATTAATGCAACTGCTCATTTCTGGGCGCTTGACAATTCAAAACATTTGACTGTAAGTATGCTTTACTGTTAAATTAATTATGATAACATTTTTTAATCCTTAAAGTTACCAATCACTGAAGATCAATTGGACAACACCATTAACTATTTTCAATACTCTATGACAACCCAACCCTATTCCCATCGACCACAATGGAACGGTATTGTTTCATTCCCGAGCCAATATTTCGACGACCAATCTCAACTAGTACTAGAACTGTTCCATCAAATAACCCCGGATGTGAAAATGTACGTTGGAGGCACAATCCTAACGATTGAACAGCTGCAACAATTACCAACCCAAACCAGTTTGATACTTGAAGATAGGCAAGAGTACTTTGTTGGCTCGGTTAGAATTACATGGTATGGAGTTGATAGGCTGTCCAAGGTTGATAAACACAATCGAAAATTAATCTCAAAATTTCATAAAACAAATGAAGATTAACCAGATGAGACTGATTTGCTTTGATGACCAAAATAATCAAATAAACATTTATCTACAAATATTTCATTTAAATGTGCAATTTTAAAGATTTGTTTGTAGATTATTCTGTTACTCTCAATATAAATGTAAATTATTTTTAATTTTAATTTTAAGAATAAAATAAAAATGAATTTATTTTCTTTATTGAGCGTAATATTCCTGTTTGGAATTAACGCTAGCCTAGCTAAGCCTAATTCTCCAGACGTGCTTGACTTGACCATTCTTTCGGCCAACCTTTCACAGCCTTACGATGCGTACATGAAAATCTATGGCTTGAATTCCTACTACGGGCTCGCGGTATTATTCCTAAATCTTATTAAACATAATTTTCATAATTGTACTAATTTACTTTTACTTTATTTAGCTTCCAATTACTCCATCCGAATTGATAGACATTCTCTACGTTCGATACTTGACACCAACAAAGAACGGAACTAAAATTCCAGAATGGCATTTTCGTGCCGAATTTCCGAGTGATCTTTTCACTACAAGTACTTTCATTGCACTGGAAGTTTGGGACAAGCAGACTGCCAAGTACATTGCTGGAAGAGAGATGACCATTGAGTCTATAAAGTTGCATCCTAGTGATATGAATTATGAAATTTTCGATGAAAACGGGATGAATGCTGGGCTGTTGCATTTGGTTTGGCAATTTTGAAGATTATTATATTGTATACAACCAAATTTGAAATAAAAATCAATTTTATCTATTAAATTGGACAATTTTCTGATATTCTAATATTTTTTCAATCTCAAATTAAAAGTCAAACTTTTGTACTCAAATTGTCACCATCAAGTATCCAATAATTTTGAAATCAGACCCTGAGGGTAAAATCTTTATAATTAACAGCTGAAACAATTACCAGAGTAGACCAGTTGAGGATTATTAAGTTTGCTTGGGTGTAATTAAGATTGCAATTGAAGTACAGATAACAGTGGACTTATTTGTTGATAATTAAGTGACTTGTATTATCAAATAAAAACATTTGAAATGTCAATTCAAAATTGCAATATTTTTGTACTATCTTTTGTAAATCCCGTGTTGATTTGAAAAGTACTTGATTTGAACTAGGATTACTCTTTTTAGGCAATTTATAAATTTAAAATATATAAAACGTGGTTTAAATATTTTATTTCAAATAATTTAAAATTAAGTTAAACATGAGTTCAATTACTTATTTATTTTTGGTTTTGTGTTTTGGGGCCAGTCAGTTGGATGCAAATCCTACATCGCCCTACGTCATTGAATTGACCATTGTTTCGGCCATTTTACCGAAACCTGTTGATTCGTATGTTAAAGTTTATGGTATCGATTGTGTTGTCCCGCTCGCTGTAATGTTTTTATTTTGATTTTCATTTCAATAAAATCGAATTTATTTTTTCCGTTTACAACAGATGCCAATCTCTGCAGGTGAATTGCATAAGCTTGCATACGTGTTTTCTGAGACTCGTACTGTGAACGGAACTCGAATGCCCGACTGGCACTACAATGCATGGTTTTCCAACATTCTGTTTGACACTCGATCCTACATTGCGCTGGAAGTTTGGGATGCTCAGGCGGACACATTTATTGCTGGAATGGAGATGACCATTGCTGAGATTGAAACTAATCAAGCTGATACTTTCTATCCAATTGTCGATGAAAATGGTGTCAAAATTGGATTGTTGGATGTGGCCTGGAGTTATGGTGGATCGAATTAATCAGTTTGGGATGAAATACAATGTAGAATCTACATCAAAGTAAAGCTGAACAGATTTTATTCATAAGGAAAAGTGATACAAATTTAATAAGTTTTTATAAAATAGTCATTTATAAAAATTTTAAGATTGGCCGATTCAATTAAATAACAATAAATCTGTTTTAAATATTGTTGCAAGCAAACTAACCTCGAGTCAGGTTGGAGGCATTTTCGTATTTACGAAAAAACTCTCGATAGACTGGCTCTTGTGGGGCAAGCTTAGCTTGCTCCGACCAGCGTTCACCAAGTTTGAGCAAAGTAGCATAGTGCTCACAATTGTTTGAAAGAAGGTTGTATGTGGGCCAGTTTTGAATTTCACAGGCTTTGTCTGCATAGCTTAGTGTTTTTTCGACCGTAAAAGCACTACTTCCATAGTTTCTTCGGTAAAGATTTGAAGCTCCACGCTTTCCAAGAAATTCATTTATATGTCGTTTCTCCGGTCTGGCTTGACCATTTCCAAAATCCGTGACCACATTGTTGCCCAGGTAAACTCCATGATGGTAATAAACATTTATGCCCGTGGTTGCCGCCACAGATTCACTAGCTGCTCCAGGAACATAAATATGATCACCAGCCCTGAAATTAATGCATCAAAAAATAGCTTAGTGAGTTATCGTGAAAAACCCTACAAATTACTCACTTTAATTTGTCAACAGTGATTTTTTCATCATGATAATCTTGCTTTTCGATGAAAAGTTTGGCCACATTTTGTGCAGCGAAAAATCCCGCATATGCAACACCGCCTGATGCAGCCAGAGCAGCAATACATACTGCAATCAATACTAACACCATGTTGACAAAAAATAAGAAAGTCGGTTAGTTCAAGGCTCAATGTATTGATGCTTCGTTTGGCATTTTATGATCATTTATATATTTAATTTTCTAAAATAATTGTTATTGACTTGTAGAGTATGTTACGAAATCGAATCAATAGTTTGGAATTTGTTTGGAATTTGTGCCTAAAATAAGCTGCATAAGATTGTCAATTATTTTCACGATGAAATCACAAGTAATCCGTGACTGACATAATATATAAAGATTGACATTTGTTTATCATTTCTTGGAAATGTAGATTAATTGATCTTAGATTTTGGGAAATTGTACATGTTTATAACATAATCCGGTCAAGTGTAGTTTCATTTTTTTGTTGCTTATATTGTTTTGTGTCAACATATTAAAATTATTGATTGTATTAATGTTGTAATTAGTGCATTAATTAAATACACTCAAATTAGTGTGAAAATGTGACATGTCTAATTAAAATGGATTTCCAAGAATTTTGACTTGACGACAAAATTACTTAAGTTTAAACATAGTTTTAATATGAGCAAACATTAGTTAGGCTTCTTAAACAAACTATAATATAGTAATTGTATTGTAATTTTCCTCCTTTGAATATGTAAACTACCGTAAAATCTCAAACAAGCGCTGCGGCGCTTATTAATTTCAACGGGCATTCACTGCGGCGATTATTTGAATGCGGCGTTAATTGAATGCGGCGTTTATTAATTTTAACATCTTTTTTCATAGTTTTTACTCAAACTTTGATGATTTTCTAATGAAATTACGTTGCAAAACACTAAAATTTAACATAAATTCACAAAGTGCGGCCAGTGCCGGCCCACGAGATCATTCCAAGGTAGGCAAAGTGCTCATTTACCGCTCTTAACCCTCAGTTTACCGCCTTTGGCATAAGCTAAATTGACCAGAAATCGTAAAAAATTCTCCCATGCTATTTTACCTTTTGCTCTGAAAACGAAAAACAAGGTCATTCTTGCCTACCTTCGCCTACTGGCTGGGCCGGCACTGAGTGCGGCGCTTGTTTGAATGCGGCGCTTAATCGAATGCGGCGCTTGTTAGAGATTTTACGGTATCACTTTTTCACTAGAGGTGATTCTAGGTTACAACCATTCAGAGCTCTATAAATTTTATTAAAAACTTAGAGTTGAAGAAAACTGACGCGCGCTAGGCTTCCGGTTGCAGGTTCTCAGAACCAAACATCCCAAAAAGAGTCAGAGAATAGTTATATCATTAATAGTGCCAATCTTGTTGGCTGACATGTCGAGTCTCGACAGTCGAGACTTCTAAAAATGTTATCGGTGGTGTTATGGACGGCTCCATGGGCACCAAAGATAAGTCCGAAAACATCGAATGTTTTAGGGTCGAGGCCATCTAATTGAAGTTTTGTTTTCATTGCCGCGAGAACTGATTTCTCGGGGTACTTGTCTCTCTTGAATGTGTCCCGGTCTTCAAAGAAGGTCTTCTCGCTCTCGAAAGAAACTTGTACATCGAGAACTAAACAGCTTGTCGTGTCAGGGCTCACTGTTAAAATCTGGCTTCTTCTCTTCGCCTTTGTCGTTATGTAGACTGAGTAGTTGGTGTAGACTGTCCATCCGAGACACATCAGATGATCCACCACAATTTTCTATGCTTTGTTGTGTTGTCGGTGCATCATGTCCTTCATGTGCTTGCAGAGGAGGTGCTTCAGTGTTTCAATTTTCCGCATCCGTATCGGCAATAAACTGGATCAGTCTTGAAAACCGAAGCCCCGATTGAACAGGATCGCATACGTAAAAATGTGACAAAAATTTTACCACCGAACCAGATGTTACCACGGAGATTACGGTTAACTAAATTTCCTGCTACTCCAAAACAAGTTTGACCTTTAAACGACTTGATCTTTTCGAGGTTATTAAGGATCCAAAGTTGGTTGTCTTTGTAGTGAGCGTTAGGCATTAAATAGGCAAATCTTTGAAAGCTTATCGGAGAACCAGCGAGACGCAACGACACTCTTGATTATCCAGGATTCGGACAGCTTCAATCGAGATAGTCTCTTGAAAGCCAAGAACGAAATTTCAAAATTGAGTTCTTTCCACCCAAGTCATCCATTCCGAATCGAAATTAATTTCAGTCCCAAATTTCAAAACGAAATACATCATTAGCTTACCGATTTAAAGATTAAGTGTATATCGAAATATTCCATGTTAACATTCCTTGTTAATATTAACAAGCCACTCGATAATATCGAATTAGTAAATCTTAATCTTGTAATTCTGGTAAATTAAAATTACATATAATTATTACATTTTATATTGTCACAATGTTCACAATAATTCACAAATTATCGAATTAAGTCACATTACAACAATAATAAATTTATTATTGTTATTGAATTAATAAATTAAAACTATTAGTACGAATCAGACGACTGATTTGATGATGAGCTCGATGAGTAACTCGATTCCGATGAAGTGTCGTCCCCAACAACGATGCATTCAATGTTATAGTTGATCACATTGTGCACTACTTCATTTCGAGTCACATTAGGTACAGGCTTAGCAACAGGTCTAGGTGCAGGTTTAGCAACAGGCCTAGGGGCAGGTTTTGCAACAGGCCTAGGTGCGGGTTTAGCAGCAGCTGTTTGCAATCTTCTAATTTGGTTCTGTTGCACTCTCGCTCTTTGTTCACTTTTCTCCAATTTATTTCTGATGAAATAGTACAAATAACCACCGCCAATTAAAGCGCCAATGCCCAGGAAGACATATAAAGCAATCAACCATCCAGAAGTGCCACTGCTTTGTGCATCACTTTTGAATAATTTCTCAAAAGTCGAGACAATATTCAGTGTTGAAGAAACATTCAAATTTGCCTCTACAATTTCGGGAGAAATTGAAAATTTTGAAAATTTTCCACCGTCGTTAATAGTCGGCATGATGTTGAAATCTGTTTAATAAATCAAATCAATTGTCATCATTATTATTACTTGAATACTGGAACTTACTGTTGATCCTAAAATTATTTGCAAATAATGCAATTTAATATTATTATTTGATATTTATATTGCATTTGTAATACTAGATTATCCTGAGAAATCTTGTAATATTTTGCAAAATGTGATTTTTTTGTATTTCGCATTAATTAATTAATCACGAAGTTGACATATCAGAATGTAATAGTATTATTAATTATTAATCTATGGATTAGTGTTTGTATTAATTTTTTCATAATTTCCTTGACGCGTCATAATAATACCTGACATTCTCAGTGATATATCATAATAAACATATTTATGCATGCATAAGTCCAAAGTGAGTATTCGTCAGAAATGGCTAAACAAAGATTTTAGTTTTAGATAAACCATCATACAAAGGGTGAACACAAATATTAGCTGAGTCGTTCAAAACTAGAGAACTTCAGAACACATCTTAGATTGTGAAGATTTTACTCGTTGTCGATATTGAAAAAAATCTATTTTTACATATTTTCGTTCCTGTTCGCGAAACCTACTACACTTGAAATCCAATTAAAAACATTAGAGAAATCCATTAGCTTTTAAAACTTATTTCCTTAATGTTGAGATTCTTTGCTTAGAGATTTGTCATCAACGCTGTTAGCTTTAACCGTATCTTGTTCGAATTTAGTCTATTGTGGTTGTCTATTGGACTCTGACAGATATTTTTAGGGTTTGTGTCGACATTTGTAATTCTTTTTCAAATTAAAAAAATTAAATAAAATTTTTGTTAATTTATGCTCTCACGGTAAACTATTTTGCAGATCTAATTAACAAGAAAATGCTTGCGTCGCAATGTGTTGCGGCAACACTGTTGCTGCCAGCTCACCCATTTCTAAATCCTTCGGATTTGTGTTACGATTTAAAGTGCTGTATGCAATTTATCATGAATACTCACTTCAAACTAATGTGCATCGTTCAAAGGTGCCAACAACCAAAATCACCGAATGGTTTCTATTTATATGACTCATATAATATGAGTTAAACTGAAAACCCAATCTATATTAATTTTAAATTCAATGTTCGCTCAATTCGCTAACAAAAACATTTCTAAACAAATTGGAATAGCAACTTTATCATACTTTGAACGACCCAAAACAAATCCCTTGTATTGGGTGTCACTAAATTTTTCATTGCCATTGTTGCACTCATTGTTGGACATTGGGATTCAACAATGGGAAGCTCAAGCTTTGCCTTTTTCTATCTGAGATTTGTTCGGCAGGTATACATGGAAAAAAAATTTCCCAAAAACCAAAGTCAAACAGCACAACTGCAAGATGCATTCTAAGCATCTAGGCCAAATTTGAAGAAAATCGGTTGAGAAATGTAGTAGAAGTTACATTCACAAGAATCGAAAATGTTGTAACTTTAGTCTTCGCTTACGCTCGACAATCATTAAGTCATATCATCATACACAAAAGCAATTACATATTTAACATGTTAACGAATAATTTATTTATTTATTTTGTATACAATATAATACAATATATTGGTTACTGCCAATATTCTTAATGTAGAATAGTGCACTTTTAATAAAAACCTTAAACCCTAAAACTTCACCCTACCCCTACCCTACCCCGACCTACTAGACATTGCCCTAAACAAGAATATTCCTATTCCGTCATCTTCAGGAAGCAACTTCCGCGTTCTGTTTGGAGAGTTGGTCCACCAAAGCCGAGTCCACCAGACGCCCTCCACCGATCGGTCCGCCATCATTTCGTTTCTTTGGGATCGAGATCGCCCTACTAGCAAATTCACATATCTTGAGGGCATTGCAGGTGGTCTGAAAGAGTGGCTTGCACTGGTTGAGGGCATAAAGCATTGCCACGCTTGAACCAGGCACAACAGTCTCCATCACTCTGGTCAATGTGGATGCGTTGTAGCGCACAAATACCCTAAAAGGTAAGGAAGGAGAGTACGTTAGTTAGGTCAGAATAACAGTGCTTCCTTCTAGCTTACCCTTTTGTGGCCAAATCAGTCAACAGATTAGAAAGGTGGAGGAGAGACGAGTTGATGGCAGAGGTCTGCGTCGTGCCAGCCTGATTCGGTTCCTTCCCGGCCAAATCCAAGAAGCTGATCTTGCTGGTCATAGGCATCAACCCGGCCAGTCCACTTCGCACTACTGTGATGGCGAACATTGCGTGGGACCTGGAGCTTACGGGATTGTAGGTTGTGTCTTCAATGTGCCTGGTCAGCCTCCTTTGCCCGTACTCATACACTTTGACAGCTTCTTCGGCAGTGTAGACTTGGATGCGGGACAGATCAAGAATTTCGGCAGTGGTGGTGGAAAGCTTGAGACCTGTCTCAGAAAAAGATGCCCAAGACGAGATCGGTAACTTTTGCAGTGAACAAAAATTCCTTTAAGCCCAATGCATTCCATTGTTGGACATGGCTTGACTGTTGCAATCGAAATTAAAGTAGTTAAATTTAAGTTAAAATTAAATTAATTAATAGTAATCAAGTAATTAATTGTTGGCGCCAATTTAAACTTTTCTTGCCACGCCATCTGTTGTGTGTGTTTGGAGACTCAAGCTTCAGGCTGTGCCACCGACCAAGTACAACTTGTAATTGACCTTGAAACCTTCTGCTAGGAAGACACGAACACACTGTCACCCTACACCCTAACAAACTAAGAGTATGAAAAAGGAGTTCACCGAAGAGGATGAAACTCGTTTTGGACACAAAGATTGTCAGACTTTTTGAAAGTCGTGCATTTGATGCAGCTACCTTCATGTGTGTCGTCATCTATTAGAAGTTTGCCCAAACGTAACTTAAGATTAATTTTATTTAAATCGAGAAACACCTTTTGATTTTTTTTGATTTTCTAGTTTCCTTTGTTTTCGAGATATCAGAGGAAATCTGTGATAAGGTTTAATGTACTGAAGAGATTCATTGTTATAATAAATCAATTGTGTTTCAAGTGTATCGATAAGCAAAATGTGACAAAATTTGACCTGACAAAAGACCCTTTTGTTGCATATCACATTTTTGCGGTAATTGTCCATTGTTCATTTTACAGTTATCAAACACAAAATTTTTTGACAAAAACACACAACCCATTGATCATACGAATATATAAAAGCGTTACAAAAGGTAATTTACATCGTCAAAAGTGCCCAACTTTTTAACAATTTTTAAAACTCTAATAAGTAAGGAAATTCAAGTAATTCAATAAATATACGATTTTTTCCCTTTTGCATTTAGGCCAAATATGGATGATTATTTTAAATCATCATCGTTGGCTAAACACGAAATACCCAAGGAAGATATTCCCGTATTCTATCATTACACAACGGAAGAAGGAAAAAAAGGAATTGATAAAAGTGGCACCATCAATCCATCGGAAGCTAATGAAACAAGTCTTTCGACCGATTTGATATTGGGCCCGGGGATTTACGTAACTACACTGGATCCTTCTCATTCAAAGGAAGAAATTATCGAAAACAATTATGGAGAAGGAAAGGTTGAAGGAAACGAAGGTAAAGCTGATTGTTTTATTAAAATTACACCAGAACAGACTAGGCAATTAATTGACAATGGCGCAGTAGTGTCCGGGTCCGATACACGTCCAAATGTGTTTGTGATTCAAAGTCCAAGTGATCAGGCAAAAGAAAAGGATTTAATTGATAAGGGATATGATTTTGATAATTAATTTGTTAACCTCAATGCTGGGGTCATCATGACAAAATATTCTAATCATTTGTAACTTTAATTGAGCAATTTAATAAAACCAGTTTTGATCTTTTGAATTAATATTTAATTGTTTTTAAATTTATTTTCAATCATACCCGAAACATTTTGTTGTTGTTTAAAAGCCATCAAAACAAAGGGCTACGCCATTGTATTTTGGATTGATGTGAGGTCAAACATACAGTACGCGCCATAATGATAGCTCGTCTAGTAGTTAGTGCTTTTGATTTTCAATTTCTCGGGATCCATGCATTCAAAAAATCTACAAAAATCACCCAATATACTAAAAGGTGTCCTTGTCATTATCCACTATCTATACATTAATCAGATATCTTATCTATAAAAATAAAAATAAATATTTGCAAAAAAGTCGAAATTTCTGATGACAAAATGATAGCTCGTCTCAATCAAATGATAGTTTTAATTAAATAAATTGTCGCAATTGTTGATTTAAACTTATAAAAAAGTGTTTTAATTACTTATTGAATTCTCCATGTTAAGATTTAATCATTTGGAAGCTAGTTATAATCGAATCAAATAATCTGATAACCTTCGATTATGAAATTTTTTTTCAATTCTTTGTTGATCACTATTATCACTTTAATCTTTATGATTACATTGTAAATTAGGTCGATAAATATCTTAAGATTATTTGGTTAGCATAATTTCCAGGATATTCAAGTCCAGAGAGAAATTTGGCCAGATTACAGCCTTGATTTTGGTCACTTGAAGTCAACTTAGAGATTGCTTGACAGTTTACCAAGGTGTATTATCTTGTTTGAACACAGATTTTGGCCATGAAACATTGTGGATTTGAAGAAGAAAAAACTGTTTCATAAGGTGGATATAACCACAGTGTTCCAAAGTAGAAAAAACATTGAGATGTGGAAGCTTTCCATAGTACACAATAGTACGCCAAAAGATAACCGATCCACCACCAATTTGTATTTTCGGTTTGAACTTCTTTTTGAGCTCAAACATATTTTCTGCTATTAGATTTCACATTTATACATTGGAAAATTAGTTTTTTATTGTCAGAGAACATAACTGAAGACAAATCTCGATCAAAATTGTCGTTTGAAAACTTAAATCCTATCTCATATGACTCGTAGTCAAAAGCGGATTCAGATTGAGTATATTGAACTTGATGTCATCGGCTTCAATGTTGATTCTTTGAACAGTTGAGTGATGTTTGATGTCAGTTGAATTGTCCAGACATACTTCTCGATCAGATAAATCGTTTTCCGTGTTTATAAGTCACAGAACTCGCCTTCAGACACGTTGATTACTAAGCGGTTCCCGAAAAAATGATTTTTTGGTGTCATCTTTCTTTGAGTTTTTGAGATAATTCTCCACATAATATCTCTAATGATCGGTTCTTTTAGTGAATTATGATTAATTTAATCTTCTTGATAAAGAATTTACACTTCTCTGACCTCTTTCGATGATAAACTGTGGTTTAGATTCACTATGAACGATTTAAAATGAAAACAAGCATAAAGTTTCAAGTACAAAACAAAATCACAATACATTTCTGTATAACTGCAATATTACTACACTAATCAAAACAATAACAACATAATTATATGATTTATTCACATAGGACGTGTTGGAATTGCAAAATTCCGCGAAAAATAAAGAATTTAAAAAACGAGCTATCATTTTGTCACTAATATTTTCAACTTTGTAGAAATATATATTTTTTATTTTTATAGATAAGATATCTGATTAGGGTTTTGATAGTGGATAATGTTGAGGACACCCTGAGGTATATCGGATATTTTTTGTAGATTTTTCGAATGCATGGTTTCCGAGAAATCGATAGTCAAATGCAAAAACTACAAGACGAGCTATCATTATGGCGCGTACTGTATGTTTGTTAAGGAGAAATGAGTATTAGCAGAATTGTAAGTGTGACTTTTTGGTAGTTTTAAAATAACTAATAACAACAAATTTGGTACTTGATGGTTGGTAGTTTTTATAGAAATGTGATGATGATGATGATGGTATTTTGGTGGTTTGAGGGCAGTTTCATTCGTCCAGATGCGCACAATCCGATCCCTTCCATCTAGATGGTTAGTTAAATTAGTAAGATTAGTCAGGACAGTACAACAACATTAATTAAAATCAGCAATAATTAATAAAGTATAAAGCAAAAGTTTATTTATCGAAAATCACATATTCAAACATGAAATCTAATTTCTTAGCAAAACCTCTAATTCCAGAGGAGTAATTCGATTCATTTCAGCTTGTACTCGATGGTGTGCAAGTGAGCACATTCAAGGAATGGCGACAAAGCCTGAAGACGACAGCGATTGATGGTGAACTCATTAGACTGGCCATCATCACCATTAGTGCAGAAGTAACAGTTCTCCGAATATTGGAAATCCACATGGACAAATTGTATGTTGGGAAAGTAGTTGGCCAGTTGGCGAACTGCGGGAATGTTGTCGTGTGACACGGTGGTCAGGGAGAGTCGAAGAAGACGAACAGAGCCAGCCAAATGATCGCCATCAAGGGCGGCAGGATTCACCTCTAAAATTGGCCAACCATCGAACTCAGCGTCATATTCGTATACATCTTCATTTCTTGCAATGAACAGATTGAGAGTGACCAAATGGCGCAATCGATGCAGCTGTGGAGCCAAACCAGCCATGGCGAAAGGTTCAATCTCGAGTTCGAGTGTGGTCAGCGAGGTGTTATTGACCGCTTTGGTGTTGGATTCTAAGAAACCCATCATGCAAAGGGTGGGCTCAAATGTGATTGAAATCGATTATAACTAGTAACTAGTAAAGTAAGTAATTGAATCTTAGAATATATTTAAACACTTTTATATTCAGACATTGTGATGTGGCTAAATTATGAGAAATTCTAAAATGAGTATAGCATAATGAGTTCGGGTTTTAAAGTAAATCACTTAAAAGGCTAAAACTGCATTTTTTTTAAAATTTAAAATAGATTAAAACTATAAATTAATTTGGGTTCTCCTTGTAAATAATTTTCTAAACAATTGAAAGTACAGTGTACAATTTTTTTATGAATACTCACTTTAAACTAATGTGTGGATGCATGTTTCACTCAAAGGTGCCAAGAAGAGAAACGAAAAAAAAAATGATTTAAAGAGATAAATTGAGGACCTAACTACAAGTGCATATCACATTTTCAGAGAAATCAATGTTTAAAAAACGAATGCCTACGTTAAGTTGGAATGTTAAATTGATTGTAAAGTTTAAGATTAATTGCAATTTATTGACTCAGTTTACGACGCGATTTGATTTTTCCTTAAATCCGGTTCAATTGATTTTCTAGACAAGTATATGTTGCTTACTTTGAACTTGACGCCATTTCCAAAAAAATAAGTTATAACTGATTATCAAATTTACTATCAATTGCGATAAGGTGTCCGTATAAGCGCAATTGTTGTAATTATTGCATTTTGATGCCATTATCCTCGTCGGATAGATCAAAATACTATTTAGCAACATTTCATTACAAATGTGACATCTTTCCTGCTAATATCATATATCATAAAACTGATTGGGTTTAAATCTTAAAAAAAAATCAATAATAATAGACGTCATGTTTTCTCAGAAACATTTTAGCCTTGTCCACAGTTGCCTTCACTTTGGCCAGTCGCTCTTCCAATTTTCCAATTTCGGTTTGGAGTTCGGTCAACTTTTGCCTCACAATGGCAATGCCTTGTACTGCGTTGGAATTTCTACTCATCTGATTTGCGCCTGTCAGCATTCTTTTTGTTGTTTCAATTGGATTCACTTTGGACCTCAAAACGCCTCGCAGCGCCTGTGCACCCATAGTAACAGCAACGAAGCCTGAATTTTGATTTAAATCTCGTTCGATTAAATTGAGTGAAATAATCTGGCCATCGATCGAGAGTCGCAGTGAATCTAAATGAAATTTTTCAGAAAAAAGGTCATCTTAAAATCTAAACTTACAAATGTCCTCTCTAGTCCGAATGTAGTCAGTGCGAAGTGACTGATAAAGACCGTTGATTTCCATCAGAATAGCTTTCTTCTTCACTTCCTCCCTATACTTGTCGCCATTGAAAGCGGCAATGAATTTTTCAATATTGCCACTCAAACTTTCCATTTTTGACATATTCTCATCAATGGCTCGAATCTTATTTCGGGCCTCATCAGCCAACTGGCAGGACTCTTTGATGAGTTGCCAGGCCTGTTTGAGCAGTTTTACCTGCATTATTCCAACTTCAGCCATAAACTGATCGCCCAGTGAGGACTTTTTCTCCTCAACAATCCTCTGGTATGAGTCCAATTCGGCCAACATTCTGCTGCAATCCTCTTGGTTAATGTTTTTTCCAATTTGGTCTCGAATTAAAAATTTTCTACACTCCATCAGGCATCCGTTGAGTGTTTCCGCATCAACATCACCTAGAATTTTTTTCGCGTAATTGTATCCTTCAGAGGTGAGCTTTCGAGATACTTTGAGCCGCTCTTTCAAATATGATACATTCTCGCCACTTTCAAGTGCACTCGAAAACTTTGCATCTATCTGATACTTGGACAGAAATCTATAACTCTTATAAACAAATAAACAAAATTAATATAATAACTAAAAAAATTATTCAAATTACCATTTTGGAATGTATAGCCAAAGTAAAATGTTGAATTGAAGTGAATTTTGTCAACGGTTTTGAGAATTGGGGGGAAAATGCTCAATGACCGACGTTAATAAGGAGTCTATGTGACACGGGGAAGACGATCGAGCCCTGTCGACTACTGTCTAGTTGGTACAGAGGTGGTAACTCGACTATGCTATTGGTAACAATGGTGAATGGTGCTCGGCTGGTACACGGTCCTTTATATGGCTCGACAGGATAGAGGACAGTCTTTGGAAGACTGGTGGACAGTGTCACTGGACACGCCATGAGGAAATCGAGTGTGTATTTTTTTTTTAATTTTCCGACTGCCAACCATCATATTCTCTCCAATTGACAAAGTTGTCAACAATGACCATAGAAGGAGATGAAGCTGATTATAGTTTTGGTGTCGTTTGGAATGTTTGCAATCGTTTACTAAACAATCATCAAACTCTATAAAAAAAATTGACGGATGTGGGTGATTGAGAATTGATCAAAATAAATCGCATATAAAGATGCATTCATGTAATTATTATTTTGAAATTGCCATTGTTTTCTCGTTAGGTCACTTTCGGGAGCAAAAAAATAGCACAAGCAAAATGTTTGAATTTTCCCACATTTCTAACATTCAAAAAAATATACGATGAGTATATTTCTCCGGTGAGTTTGTTTTTTTATGTTTTTTAAAAGTTACAAAATCAAATAGAAATATTAATTGATTTTTTTTAAATTTATTAATAATTGCCATTACAGCTTGTTATTACTTATTCAAGAAAATTTGTTAACCTTTAAAAACAATACACAAACTAATAAAACTTTGTCCCACTCGGACACTCGGTCCCAGCACATTTCTATACAAAATTTGGATTTTTTTTCATAAAATCACTACTTCGTTCAGCTTTGACATATATGAACAAAAAATTCACTTTGTACACCTTCACCACGGCCAGAACATTAGGTTAAATTTTCAGACCGATCCATAAGGTAGTTTCGGAGGAAGTTTGGGGACAAAAATTGCATTTTCTCCCCAATTTGTCTGGGGAAGAATCGTCGCTCAAACACAAACTCCTATGCACAGCATTCTACTCCAACATGGATAATGACATCAATATAAAATATTCATGCCTATCGCGATTAATAGTAAATCAAATAATTTGTAACAATTTTGAAGTGGTATTACTTTTAAAGTAAGCAACAATCACTTGTCTAAAAAATAAATTGGATTTATATCAATCTAAAGAATCAAAGTTTGCAATTAGCATAGCATTCCATTTGAAGTACCAGTTGTTTTTGCATAGAATTAAGTACTTGTGATTTATTTATGGAAATGTGATATGAGCTTACTTCTCAAGTTATCTCAAATCACATTGACGCCATTTCGCTTGTTGGCAACTTTAAGGTAAACCACATGCACGCATTAAAGTTTAAAGTGAGTATTCATCATAAATTGCATACAGCGCTTTCAATCGTTTAGTAAATTTTTAACTAAATCCGCAAAATAGTGTACAGGGAGAGCATTAATTGACGATTGTTTCAATTTTATGATTTATTCTTCAAAATATTTTCACGTTTCAACAAGAAAACATTTTTTTAAAACCTTTATCTTAATCTTTAATCTACAGATTTAAAAAAGTGGTTTCAAGTGTTTCAAAGTGTGATAAATTTCTTCGATGGTCAAAATAACATGTAATTATTATAATAATCAATTAGTTAAAGAATTATAATGTAGTACAAATCAATTTACGAAACTAAATAGATTGCGGCAATTTATTAATTTTTTATTATACTCTTGATACTCCCGGTGTCGCTTTGTAACGAGCAATCTTTAAAGGATACTCACTTTGAACTTTTGTATTAACAAGAGTGCAATTTAATGTATTAAGTGTATTGGCAAACAAAAATTCCTTAATTTAAGATAACTTGAGATTGTGTGCCTTATTTCCCAAAGTGATTGTACAAATATACCAAACACTAAAAGAACGCAACATTATACATTGTATTCATTGTACTCAAATTCACTGGATTCTTCTCCTGTAAGGATAATGACATATAAGGTAAGATAATCGTGCCCAATCGCGATTAATAGTAAATCCGACAATCAATTTGAATCAATTTAGAAATGGCGCTTGAGCTTATAAAGTTGTTAGTTAAATTAAAGATAAAAACAACAAATCTCCAGCTTTGCAATCAGGATAACGTTCCAATTGGTGTAGCAACTGTTTTTACATTGAATTGAGTACATGTAATTTTTTTCCTGGAAATGTGATATGAGCTCTTAACTCTTATCAAATGGCGCCATTCCGCTTGTTGGCACTTTTGAATGAAACGCCCAGTTGCACACAAGTGAGTATTCATCATAAATTGCATAAAGCACTGTCAATCGTCTCGCAAATTTTTGTGCTAAATTGAGTACTTCCCTTCAATTGTGTATTTCTTAGAATGTACTTTACAAATAGAAATATAAGAGATATTACTTGACAATATATCTGGTATATAAAGCTGTTACAAATATCATTTATTTTGACCAAAAGTGTTAAACTTGTTGATATCATTTTAACTCAGAAAATTTTCAACCACAAAAGTAAGTTTGCAATTATATTAATTTAGAATAACAATATTACTAAATTTACAATTGTCAATTAATATAAATTTTCTATTAGCATAAGAATGTCTGATGTTCCCCTCTATCATTACACATCGAAAGCTGGCGCACAAGGAATTAAGAAAAACGGTTTATACCCATCCTTTGCTAAATTTGACGAGAATGGTGATTTGGTCGATTTGTTAATAGGCCCTGGAATTTACGTTACTTCAATGGACCCTTCTCATTCGGAGAAGGAAATTCTCATGAACAATTATGGACAAGTTCAAGGAAACGAAGGCAAAGCTGACTATTGTATTGAATTTTCACCAAAACAAATTCAAAAATTAATTGACGGTGGTTGCAAGTTGTATCAATCTGATAGACGCAAAACTGTGTTTGTGATACAAAATCCTAAAGATCAAATAGAAGAGAAAAAATTAAACGCACTTGGCTATTATTTTGATGAAAATTAGTTGATCATTCATCATGACAAATGTTCCAAACTTTTGATTCTAAATTTGACTAATCCAATAAAATCAATCTTTACTTTTGATGGATAGATTTGATTGATCCAATGTATTTGCAATCATATCTATCAACAAACCTCACATTGCTTTGGTTTCTACATAGCTTATTTATTGCGAGTAATGCGCCCCAATCGCGATTCTTAGTAAATCTGGATGGCAATGATATTTGTTTGGATACGCTGGTGGATGTGGGGGGAATAGTAAAAATGGTAGAGTTTTCTCATTTAGCACGAAATGGCAATAAAATTTTGCATTATATTGCTCAAAAAGTAGTGTTTTAATTAACCAGCTAAACTCAATGCAAACAAAAAATACAATGTAAATATGCAATTGCTTAAATAGCACTCTTATTACTTTTTATGCGATTCATGGTAAAAATCATATCAAAATGTCAACATACGTTGAAAACACTCACCAACTCTATCAATCTTTGCTTTTCACAATAAACTTGACCCATCCAATTTGATTTATGATTTGTTTTTTCTATTTGCTCAGTCAGAAATGATTTCACTAGAAATGCATGGTTTGGTATGAGTATGATATGCATAGAAAATTAAGGTTCCAAGTTATCTCAAATTCTATTTGCTCCTCTTTGACTGTTTGTGCCACTTTGTTTGTTTGCGCCTATCAGTAATACAAATCTACTGCATAAGTTTGAAGTGAGTAGTTTTTCATAAATTGCAAACTGTGCTTTAAATCGTATCACAAATCGTTACTTACTAAATAATCAAATTCACGATTACAGGGCGAACCTAAATTAAAGATGATCCATTTTAACTTTTGGAAATTTCTAGTACGACAATTTAAAGTCAAAACTAGTTGATGGCCCACAAAAACAACCTGATGGCATGATATCATCAAAAATATTTAAATATAAAACTGACCTAAGAATGCGAATATCTACATGTTGATCAAGATTAACATGTTCACTCGTTATAAACGATTCATAAAATATTTATTTGTGCTCAAGTTGTATGATGATTTATCTTTAGCCATAAAGGTTTATAATAAAAATATGTTTGACGGATATTGACTTTGGACAAGCATACAAGAGCATGAATGCAAACATAAGAATGTTAACAAACAAAATAGCCAAATTTGAGATAACTTGCGACCCCTTTAATCGCATATCATCATCATGTCTCCAATGAGACTTATGTGCAAATAGTAAATTGAAATAGAATACATTCCAATTATCAGGTATATATAGCAGTTGCAAACGCCATTCCCTTCATCAAAAGTTTTCTAAACTTGTTTTTTGAACTTAAAAGAACCGCAACCAAAAAGTAAGTATACAATTGTTAATATTGACTTGACAATAATTTTACAATTTTAAATTAATATTACTTTTTGCATTAGTCAAAGTATGTCCATTCCCACTCTCTATCATTATACATCGGAAGCAGGGGCAGACGGAATTGATAAAAGTGGCGAAATCTTCTCATCAGAAGCAAAATTTGACAATAAAGGTGATTTGATCGATTTGCTATTAGGTCCTGGTGTTTACTTAACTACAATGGGCCCATCCCATTCAAAGGAAGAAATTCTCATTGGCAATTATGGACAAGTTAAAGGAAACGAACATAAAGCTGATTATTATTACGTAATTTTACCAGAATTAATTATAGAATTACTTGGCAAAGGTCACAAACTGTTTCGGTCTGGAATACGTCCAAATGTGCACGTGATTCAAAGTCCCATGGACCAAGAAGCAGAAAAAAATTGAATTTAGGAAATATGCGTTTATATAGAGTTGATATCTAAAGAGTGTTGTCATCATATTTTAAACTTTTGTTTACACTTGATTTGACCATTTCAATAAAAATTAACTTTTGATTTTTCATTCAATGCACGCAACTTTACTCACCTAAATGAGCAAGCGTGCGGTCGCTTTATCAAATAATTGAGTTAATACATTGAAAGAACTTTTGATTTTAATTCATTTATTTGTTATCAAATTTATTTGCAATTATATTCCAAACAATATTTTGTTTAAAGGCCATAAAAACAAAGCCAGCATACATGATAAATAGCTTAGCAAATTGAGAAAGTTAATTACTAAAAGTTATTCACAAAAATTAATTATTACCTCTACACTGCTCAATTAGGTAACCGAATTCATTGGTCCAACGCCGAGTGCAATTTTAGTTCCCCGTAACAGTCGATTGTACAAATCGTCATAATTGAGTTTAAACCAAAGGCAACCCGGCCCCGTAGTCAATGACTGAAGTGTTGGGAAAAATTTCTTTGATAAAAGGTAAATTGAAAAATAGCAATCAAATGGCACAATCACCACTGAAGCTGTTAGTGCTTGACAACCCGCAATTAACCACATGACAATTTTAACATCCAAATAGCAAACACGATTATGCTCAAATGGCTGATTCTTCAAAACTGAATGATATCTTACAGGAAATTGCTTAACTTTACAAAACTTCTTCATATTTCTGATAACTTTGATTCCGACATCAATCACATTATTCCACCTGTAAACAATGGTTCCCAAGTTTGAGCATAGCATAAAGAAAAAATTACAATTGCTGAGATTCAAACTATAGTTAATGCAGATACATTCTATCCAATTGTCGATGAGAATGGTGTCAAAATTGGACTGTTGGGATGTGGTCTGGAGTTATGACAGATTGAAATAATTAATGTATTACAAATCAATTTATGAAACAAAATAGATTTTGGTATTTTATTAATTATTAATTAATTTTTGCTATACTCTTGATACTCCCGTTGTCGCTTAGTAACGAGCAATCTTTAAAGGATACTCACTTTGAACTTTAACCATAGTGTTATTTAATGTATTAAGTGTATTGGCAAACAAAATTCCTTAATTTAAGATAACTTGAGATTGCATGCCTTATTTGCCAAAGTGATTGTACAAATATACCAAACACTAAAAGAAATCATTTAAAGCACAAATATCATTTCAGCAAATTTTACTTTGTTAAAAGCATTAAATATTGTCTCAAATAGATTGAATTAATTTTGTCTGCTTACAAGTAAGTTCTTAATGAATGCATAAAATATAATTATTAACAAAATTAATAATACAACAGTTAATATTTGCATATGATTTTTTTTCTAGGTCAATTATGTCTAACAAAGACTTCATGAAATCCCAAACATTGGAAAGACATCCAATAAATAATGATCCAACTGTAGTTAGTAATGGTTATCCCGTATTCTATCATTACACATCGTAAGAAGGGAAAGAAGGAATTGATCAAAGTGGCATTATCTATCCATCGAAAGCTACTTTTAACGAAAGCGTTTGTTTAATCGATTTGTTATTGGGCCCCGGAATTTACGTAACTACCATGGATCCTACTCATACAAAGGAGGAAATTCTCAGAAACAATTATGGAGGTGTTTATGGAAACAAAGGCAAAGCTGATTGTTTTATTAAAATTTTACCAGAACAAACAAAGGCAATGACGAGAAATGGTGCAATTGTTCAAAAGTCCGATACGCGTCCAAATGTGTATGTGATTCAAAGTCGTAAAGATCAACGAGCGGAAAGAAGATTGACTGATGATGGACACATTTTTGATGACAATTAGGCAGTAAACCTTGATGGTGTCTACATGTAGGCAAATATGCAAATCATTTGTTAATCTTAATTTTACCAGTTCAATAAAATATTTCTTTGTTTTCATTATCCATTTTCTGTTCAATCATATCAGAAACAGTCGTGTTGACTGTTTGCTTGTTGCCTTGTGTTTTTGCTTTTTCTGATGCATTTTGCACCTAAGCCCGAACCATCGCTTCGTGTCGCACTTCTCCGACTCCACAATCCAAACAGAAAGTTACCGTTATTTCTGAAATAATATTTCTGGCTAAATTTTCTGGTGGGTATTTGTTCGTTTATCTTTGGACCCTGTTTTCAGAATGCTGTGGTTTCCAGGAAATTTGCTGTTTCAGAATCCTTTTGATTTTCTTACTTAAAGTTTTTATTCAATTTAGTTCACTTGCTGTGCATCTTCTTGGTTCACTTCTTTCAGGATTTTTTCCTCCGTTTTTACCAGGATGCCTGGTTAAGGGGGGTTTTTCGTCTTGCACTTTCACTTTCAAAAGCCATTCTTGTTTCAAATCTCTCTTAATTTTTTTTGGTTTGATAGTTAGTTAGTTGAGTAAGATTTATCAGGTTAATTCGACAACATTATATAAATTTGAGCAATAATTTACAAAGTATAAAGCAAAAGTTTATTTATTAGCAAATAGCCAATTTAAACATCAAATCTAATCAGGTAGACGTTCTTGCAATTCCTGTGGAGTAATTCGCGACATTTCAGCACCACGTCCGGAGTTGTACAGAATGGTGTGCAAGTTAGCACAGGCAAGGAATGGCGACAAAGCCTGCAGACGACAGCGATTGATGATAAACTCATTTGGCTGGCCATCATCATCACCAGTAGTGCAGTAGTAACAGTTGTCCGAATTTTGGAAATCCACATGAACATATTGTATGTTGGGAACGAAGTTGGCCAGCCGAACAGCGCGAATGTTTTCGTGTGACACAGTGGTCAGGGTGAGTCGAAGAAGTCGAACAGAGCCAACCAATTGATCGCCATCGAGGGCGGCTGGATTCGCTTCCAAAATTGGCCAACCATCGATCTCGTCATCATAAACATAAGTGTCTTCATCTCTAAAAATGAACAGCTCGAGTGTGACCAATTGGCGCAACCGATTCAGCTGTGGAGCCAAGCCAGCCAGGGTGAGTGGTTCAATCTGGAGGTTGAGTGTGGTGAGCGAGCGAAATCGATCACACAAGCGACGCATTATTCGGGCGCTACGATCGCTCCACGGGTTATGACCAGATAGATTAGTCGATAGAGTTGTGAAAGTGTTGGCCAGTGCAGGATGATTGCCACCAAAGCGAAGAAGCAATCTTGACATGGTCATAGCATAGTCATGGTAACATACATCACGTAGAGCCTCGAGCTGATTGACATTGGTCGCGCCATACTGAGCCAGTGCAGGAAACAACCAGTCAGACTTGAAAGCATTACCACGGACGCACAGTGTGTGCAATCGGGACACAAATTGAAGACTTGGACTGGGGTTAAAATCCAAAACACGGCCAGCTATGGAGAAAGAGTTAACAAATGCAATTTGACACACACAATTATGGACTCACATTTATTCAAACAGATTTTGAGATGGCGCAGTGAGCCGAGTACATTGATCGACTCAATCACTCTCATTTCGTTGAGTGTGCCAAATTGGGAGATGTCCTCGAGGTAAACAGTCAAGGTGACCAGACTGTCCGACCAGAGATTGAGCATGCGAATGATTTGGCCCAGAAGTGCAGGCGAAATGTTCTTGAACGATATGGTCAAACTGGTCACTCGTGGAAGAGCGTTCAACAGAGTCGGGCCTTGAACAGCCATTTGAAGCGGCACAAACTTGAACTTGTATTGTTCCAGGGAGCGATGACGTACCATAGGCAGGCCATCAGCCTGGTGAACGTGTTGTAGCAGGTGACCACTGTGGGGTCGATCTTCTCGAAGCGAATTCAACGACTCATTCTCATCATCGCCGTGAGTGAGCACCACCGAACGACGAAAGGCCAACTCGGTCGGCACGATCGCACGCAAACGGACATTTGTCTGGCCAACACCATAGATCAGCTCATAGAGTGGCACATTCATGAGGACGTTGAGAAGTGCCCGGTCCGGCAGGGTGGTGAGATGGTCAGACATTGTGTCGAGGATATATCACGAGATTCACGGGAAATTCACAAACAAATCGGTAGAGTTATCGAAATAACGAAAACGTTCAGGACGAAACAGGCACTCGTACACGTTAACATTCACACATAAGACTTACAAGTTACTTGTTAGTTACACGTATACGAACAGAACAACATAGCAAATCGAATTTCGATTGTGCAGCGTCAACAGAAAAGTCAACCGAAAAGTGCTTTCTCATGCAATGTTAGTGTAAATAGAAATACCAGGAAAATAGCAAGACAAAGTGTGATTGTACACTATTTTAACTCATAAGCAAGTGTGGGTAGAAATGGCTGTTTTGTGACAACTTTTGTCTAAAAAGTGAACGTAAAAAAGGTAAACGCTTGCGCATGAACAATTAGTAACTGCACAATAGTTTTGTCTATTTTAATAAAGTTTAATAGGCACCATACTGGCTCCAATCGCGTCCATCCCAGCGGGTTCCATTGCGACCATCCCAGTGGGTGATCTTCTGCAGCAGTGGACAGTCAATGAATGGTGACAGCAGTTGACGGGTGCAGTGAACTGTTCGTTTTGACGGGGGCTCAATTCGACATGGTCCACAGCCTTGGTAAGACACTTCGACCACGTCCACCATCCGCAGACTTGGAAATGTCCAACGCCAGTTAAACATCTGAGCAAAGTCTCGATGACTTGCCGAGAAAGCTATGTTGAGGTGTAGCACTTGGATCGAAGCCAGTTGGGAGCCCTCTTGGTCCAGGTTTGCATAGTCTGGATCGTTCAACTCATATTCGAGAAACCAGAACAGTGCATTGCTTAGAACCAGCTTCAGATAGTAGAGTTGAGGAAGAGTGGCTAGAGCCGCCACCAACTCATCCTCACTGACCGTGCGCACATGGAGGTGGAGATTGTTCAACGAGGGAAACTTGGTGGTGATTTGTGGCAATATATCGTCCCGGCACACAGCCACACCAGTGACCTTTGAAGTGACACTTTGATTTAGTTCCAACAAGTCTGACATGTTGCTGTAGACAGCATTGGCCAGATGAATTTGTACCAACGAAGCATTGTTCGATGCATAGCGGCGCAGAGAGTCGAGCACACTGGCCACCGGATTGCCACCCGAAGAGAACACGAATCGTCTGATGCGGGTCAGTAATGACAGGTCTAGGACCACAGTGCCCAGGCGGTACAGTTTGAGGGTGAGGTCTTCAAGGCGAGCCAACCGATTGATCGAGTCGAAAAGAGGCACACACGATTCAGGTGACATCTCCTCGGTGGTTAAGGACTGAACGGTGAGACTGGTGAGGCTACCGCGCCAGTGGTTGACCATTGTGGTGACCTGCCCGACTGCAACGGTCACCTCAACTCTGCTTTGAACGATCGTGAGGGTCCGTATGCCTGGCATAGATGTAGTGAGCCACCGCAGCTTGTCCTGGTCAAGATTGGCGAATGGGAGCGTCGCTTTCGGGTCGATCCAGCAGAGGCCAAGTTGTCGGTTTTGCTCTTGCACAGTTCCGTCCAGTTGGATGCCCTCAAAGTCTCTCGGCTTGTCGAGATCCACCACCCGGGACGGATTGTCACCAATCATGAGGTCGAGACGAGTGATACGACGGAGGGCCATCCCTTGAAGCCAACGCCACCTTGTCGAAACTTCATCGAGTCGGACGAGCTGCTCGAGAGGCAGTCGAGCCATCACTGCCACCAGAAAGTTGTCAGGGAGGCGGTCCAAGGGAAAGTAGTCACTCATCTTGTAGAACAGTCTTGACAAGTCGACAACACTTTAGGCACAAAGTTTATAGAAAAAAATTTTCCTAAACCAAAAATCTACTCAAACTGATCGGAAAGCTTGAACTTTTGAATACAATTCCAAATCATTGTTCCAACCCAAACTGTTCGTTTCTGTTTTTCGAATTCAAAATGTTAATGTTACAGTCCAAACGCGAAATACGTCATTCCGTGGTTTGGGTAGACAAAACAAGAAAAATGTTCGAAATGTTTCATTCCGGGGGTTTTTTTCTAGGCAGTTTAAGGATTGACTAGGCATTATGCGATTTAAAATTCACACCTTAGGCAAAAGGGAAAATTCAATTAACGAATTACGACAAAATTGGAATTTCACTGGCAAACGTATTTAAAACTAACTTATAATGCAAATTTAATAAGAAATATAAATTATACAAAAAGTGACAAAGAGCTCAAAACAAGCTCTTTTAATCCAAATTTTTTAAAGCAAAACGAATTAAGATGAAACTTGTTTTGAAATGCTTCAATAGATTATTCATTTATTTGTTATCCATTTTATTTGCAATCATATCCGAGACAATTTTCTGCTTAAAAGCCATCAAAACAAAGCCAGCATACATGATGAATAGCTTATAAATAAATAAAAATTAATTAATCGAAATTTACAAAAATTAAAACTTACTTTAACACTACTCAAATACGTAACCGAATTCATTGGTCCTACGCCGAGTGCAATTTTAGTTCCTCGTAAAAGTCGATTATACAGATCGTCGTACTTGAGTTTGTACCAAAGCCAACCCGGTCCCGTAGTCATTGACTGAAGTTTAGGGATGAATTTTTTGGGCGAATGATAGACCGAACAACACCAGGCAAGTGGAAATATCACCACTGAAGCAGCCAGTGCCTGACCACCCGCAATTAACCACATGACAATTTGATCAATAATTTCTTGATCTGACTTGAAAACATTCCTCTGCAGCAACATTACATTAATCGGCAGGTTCGTACAAATGAACGTAAACATGACCCAACTGAACAGTTGATTACTTCCAGTCACAACCAAATAGCAGACACGATTATGCTCAAACAGCTGAGTTTTAAAAACTGAATGATATCTAATTGGAATTTGCTTTACTTTTCCAAACTTCTTCATTGTTCTGATAACTTTGTTTCCGACATCAATCACATGACCAGTGTAGACAATGGTTCCGAAAATTGAGCATAGAATAAAGAAAAACGCATATCGAACAATGTTCATCATACAGAAGTAGGCGTAAAACAGTTCGAGTACAACCCAGAGGATACTGTACCAGGGATGGAGGAATATGTTGTATTCCAAAGTGAAACTCAGTAGAAACAGTAAGGTGAATAACGCTTTGAAAAAAATTAAACAAAAAACTCAGAATTAAAAATATAATTTACAAGCTTACAAGGTTACAGGGGTACAAGGATACAAGGAAAAAAGGATACAAGGATACAAGGATACAAGGATTCAAAGATACAAGGAATGATTCTAGAATTAAAACTTACAAAGTCCAATCTGCAACCCACAAATGCATTTATCCACTCCAATCGAAGCCAACAAAATAGTTGAACGCAACTTTTTGGACAATTTCGGCAAAATTCCCAACGGTCTTCCGAAAAATCTTTTCTTATCCACATTACTCAGTTTAATCCAAATTTCGCCTTTTGCTCTCCAATTTGAGTAGAATTCAGTCAAAAATCGCGGAATCACTGAAGACAATTTTTTGTGAGCATAAATTTGCCTTTGAATTTTCATTTTATAACGAGCGTGGATTTTAATTTGTTTTCGATAGGCCAAAAGTGACTCGTAGTACTGGTCTTGATTGTCCACGACAAGTTGATACCACCATTTCCATGTGATAAAGTCAGTCTTGAGCCTGTACAGAGCAAAGTGGCAGATAATGTTGAATGTCTCAAAGAGGAATACGCCCAAGACAATCATGGCGTCATATCGCTGTCCAGCCTTGACAAAGTAGCTAATCAAAATGTCGTATTTACGGTAATTGTACCACTGCGCGACAGTTTGTGGATTGTCCATTACATGTGCTACGAAGAATAATCGAAATGAGTAAACAAACAAGAAACAGTCTAATTGGAAGAATTGTCGAGATTTCGCTGAACCACGTTGCTCGAGAAGATCTTTGGTCATTTGATAGAAGAGTCGAGTGACGAGCGATTTTCGAAGGAAGAGATCCATTTTTGCAGTAGTTTTTTATATTTTCCACGTTTTTAAAATGAAGCAATTTTTAAATTTATTTTACGATAAATATGATAGCTTCCAAATATTTTCAAATTTAAATTTTAAAAGCTTTTTTGTTTTTTAAAGTAAAATTAAGAAAAATATGCATAGAGGAATTTCCGCTAATTAAGTTTACGCTCACTTTGTAAAGTTTTGTCATTAGAAAATTTTGAAAATATGTTTTCGTATATTTATTATTTTTTGAGCTTATAAATAATTAAAAAGTCATTAATACGAACATAATTACTTTGAGCAATGTCAAGTAGTGTGTTTTGCAATGGTTTGATGATTGTCTGGAAGTACCAAACGTGTACCTTAGAAGGTAAGGAAGGTTTCGAAATCCGTTTTCTAGAAAAGTTTTAATTGTTTCGCCCAAATTACGATGATTTGTCATAGATGAGCTCATTATGTGAACAAGTATGCCGGAAACGGTGCAAATGAACTGGAAATTTACAAATGATGAAAGTCAAATAGAAAAAAGTAGAATTGAGCATTAGAATTTATAAAACTTATGAACAATATTTAACAAATTATTTTAATTATTTTATTGATCAAATACATTTAGTTGTTTGCATCTTTTACTAAATCAGCTTCAATTTTATTCTGGAAAACCATTAGAAGATAGCCCAAATACACGAATGTCAACTAAATCAAGAATCGAATAATTAGATACGATTATTATTCAAACAAAGGTGAATAATACCTCTAAAACATTGAAATAAGTAATCGATTTGATTGGTCCCATGCTGAAAGCAATTTTCTTTCCGCTCGTCAGTCGATTGTACAGATCGTCATATTTGAATTTAGCCAGCCACTTTGAGCATGAGTCATTAATTGAAATTTTGGTATAAACTTCTTTGGAGAGTGATAGACTTGACAACAATACGCTAGAGGTAGTATCGCTATTGCGCTTGCTACTGCCTGACAACTGATTACCATCCACATGTTTGCACGCTCAAGTAGAGTTTGCTTGCGAAATACGATTGTTTCGAGCAAATAAATGTTAATGGGCACATTGGTGCATATGAAGGAAAACAACACCAAACTGGACAACAGTTCACTGCCAGTCTGCACCAAGTAGCACACCAAATTGTGTTGCGCCATTTGAGTTTTGAATAAGTATTTATATTTGATAGGAATTTTGGCTAACTTCTCATAGAATTTCATACATTTAGTCACCCGAAGATTGAGTTCAATCACATGCTGCGAGATGACTACTGTTTCAATGATGGAACAAAGTGTGAAAAATAGACCATAACGAACAATACGGATTGCTGCGAAATAGACTGCAGATAGCTCGACAATCATCCACAGGATTATGTACCAGGGGTGAGGTTGCAGGGGACAGTCCAGGAATATGGAGACCATAAGAAGTTGGAACATTGTGGCTAAATAAATTTTTTTTAATTGAATTAAATTTTGATGACATTTTGGAATTTAGGTAGAGATAAGATAAACTATTTAGGATTTAAAACACAAACAAAAACTTACCAAACAACACTTGAATAACATAATTGAGTTTATCAGCCACAATCATCATGAGCAATACTCTGATTCGCAATTTCTTGGACAATTTTGGCACAATCTCCAATGGCTGTCTAAACAATTTGATCTGATTCACATTTTCCATGTTGATCCAAATTTGCAATCTAGCCCACAATTTACAGCACATATTGATTAGAAAATTAGGAGCAAACTTGAAAGAAGAAATTTGATTGCGAATCTGTGTCTCTTTTCGGCAAATCTTTTTCGACAGACTCCGATCACTTATCATAGATTCATGGTATCGATCTTGGTTGACCACCACAAGTTGGTGCCACCACTTCCATGTGATAAAGTCCACTTTCAAACGCATCACAGCAGAATGGCAAACGATGTTGAACGTTTCAAAGGCAAACAGGCCAATGCACACAAACGAATCATAGTGTTGAGGCACTTGACAAAAGTAACTCACGCCCATGTCATATTTGTGGTAATTGTACCAGTGCAGCACTTGATCACAGTGATCAATAGAATAGGCAATGAAGAAGAATCTCACAAACGAATAGAAATATATACACAAGTTGAACAGATACAAATTTTTCGATTTGACAGAATTCTGCTTAGCGAAAATCTCTTTTGCCATTTGATAGTAAAGTCGGCTGAATTTCGATTTGCCGAATATTAGATCCATTTTATGAATTTCAATGAATTTCTGTACCAAATTTTAAATTTTCAAATTGGACAACACAATGAGCTAGTTGGCAACCATCAGAAATTCTCGTTAATTTCTCATTATTAATGTGTACTTTTCATATTTGTTAAAATATTTCAAAATACAAATTTTTGTGAATAATTAAAATGTGAAAAAATTCTTTTTGTTATTTAAATGTGAATATTCATGAATTTATTAATAATGCTAAGAGTAATTTGTTCCTTCCGAAAAGCTATGAAAAGTAGAATTTCGAAAGCATTTTCTATTGAAAAAGCTTAATTATTCCACCGACATTATATGACGTTTCGTCATACACGTTGGCCAACATAAAAACTGGGCAAACTTACAGGAAATTAGTAAAATTTGAATAAGTTAAAGTTTTATTTGTCAATTTATTTATTTTAAAACTCAAAATGAAATGTTAAAAATTTGTGACAATTAACCCAATTTAGCCTTGACAGCCTTGGCCAGTGCAATGAACGCCGCAGTAGTCTCCTCACCAGTGGCAAGAATTTGCGATGCTGGCAACTGGAAGCCATAGGTGCCAGTGTCACGCAACTCGACAGTGTACGAATAGGTGGCGCCAGCAGAGCCGTAGGACCAGTCGTCTGCGCCACCGGCGCCAACAGCTACAATTTTATAGATAGAAAAATATATAGATTTATCAAAATTAATAACAAATGGATCTTACAGAGGACATTAGTCGAAGTGCCAATGACGTATCTGGTGGTGGGCGAAACGACATTTAAGGCTGCAACTGCGATACTTGCGACGCGATTCTTTTTGTGAAAAAATATGTAATGATTCTTTTCATCAACATTTGAAACTTACAATTTCAGCATCATCGGGAGTCAATGCACTGGTGTAGCCCTAGAAAAAGATATTCGTTTAAATTGACGGAAATTCATGAATTTGATATTACCCAAGGATAGAGAAAATACTGTCCATACGAGTGAACCGAGAGGAAGGACTTGACCCGACCGGGCAGTTGACTCAGAATGTAGTCAGTCTCGGACTTGACCTCAATTTCGGAGAAAGCCACTGTCCCTCGAAAAGTTTCGGAGCATGGATTTGAGCTCGAACCCGCACCGCCCCATTGGTAGCCAAAGTTTCGATTTGGATCAACGCCGATGCAGGTGGAGCCAGCATTTGGTGCACGAGTTTTACGCCAAAGTCTACTGGTTGTGTGAGTGTACTCATAGCCATCGACATTGAGCGAAAAAACAATGTAAAAATCAAAGTAACCCAAAATGTCGACCACATCTGCATCACCGGCACCGTACTTGTTGATCAGCTGTTGGGCAAAATAGGACACAGTCGCGGGACTGATCCACTCACGGGCATGGATTCCGCCCTCGATCCAAATTACTGGCTTTTGACTGGCGGCAGAGTTGGCACCAATTCTAAGCGCAGTCAAAGTACGACCCTCGTATGAAGTGCCAAAATTGATTCGAGAAGCAATTGAGGAATCCTGTGCCACCAGCGCGTCCACTAGGGCCAAAAGTCGATCGTATCGTTGGTAGGTGTTCCAGAAGCCCGGGATTGCTTCACGAGTGCCACGGGTTTGGTTGACGCGAACTGGACTACGCTGTTCTCGACGTTCGTTTTCGATTCGTCTGGAAAGTGACAAAGTGATAACGATAAAATGCATAAAGATCCTAACCTATCTAACACCTAACGAAAAGCCAACCCTACATGGCAACTAACCTACCTAACATCTAACCAAAAGCCAATCCTACACGGCACCTAACAACTAACCAAACCCCAATCCTACACGGCACCTAACCTACCTAACAACTAACCAAAACCTAATGCTGACAACTCACTTTTCCACGTCTGGTATAACCAACTCATGAGCGATTCCATTTTCGGCAAAAAGCTTCAACAATTTTGATTTTTGCTCAGGCGCGAGCATCACATCCGCAAACCGGTTAATCTGATCGGGTTCACGCCAGAAATCGACCTAAAATATATATTTAGATATAAAAATGATTTTTTCTAAAAAATAAAATTTCCCAGTTTCTCTTACCTCTTCATCCAAATTGTGCAACAAATTCATCTGATCAACAGTGCTCGGATGTAGACGATAGACCGAATAGTTGTGATAGTGTTGAATCGGCTCGGCAGATGTCAGCACTGTGACAGATGAGAAGAACAAAATGGTGGCCAATGCCACCGAAATTGTGTGCATTTTCGAATATTTTTTTCTACGATTGGAGTGGCCAAATAGGGAGGGAAAGAAGCAGATGAAACAGAAAAATATTAAAAATTGTAACAATTGCTACTCTTTATATAAGATAGGGTTATTTAATAATAATGCAGAAAACTGACTTGACTTGATCTTCAATTAATCACTCTAACTCGCCATAAATCGCTCATTACAACATTTAATGTGTTTGATATCACATGAAATGTATAATCTCGGATCATAATAAAAAAAACATACCGAACGTCAGTTGTATTGTTTTATGAGTGGACGTGTCTACTGAAGGTCGACTGAGACATAAATATAACCAAATTGGTTGGTTATTTGGCAAGTCAAATATGCCAAACAATTGAGCCATTGAGATAGTCATGACAAAATTTCAACAGAAATCATACTTTGCATTCGTGCTTGAGGCATTAACTGGGTGACCAAATGCCTAAGAAAGTTAATACTATGTATAATCTACATTGTAGATGGCGAACAGTAAGATAAAGTGTCCATTCGAGTATGCGAGACCTAAAACTGTCCTTGGTAATGAGAGAGCTTTGTGTGATGTGTCTGGGCAGCGTCACATCATTTGTCACCTTTATCAAACAACTGAGCATTATGTGATTAATGCATTAATGTGAATGCGTACTTATGTGTACTTTTTTGTTAATTTCAGATATTTCAATATAAGTTATTCTCATGAATAATTAAAACTATGAAAAGTCATTTATATGGTACTTTAATTTTCTGAAATGTTCATTTATTATTACATACACAGACAGAAATTGCACCGAATATATTCGGTAAATATTCACCAAATATATTTAGTAAATGAATTACTGAATATATTCCCTATTTTGCAATGGAATATATTCGGTATTTTTTACAGAATCTATTTAGTAAATATACTGAATATATTCGATGGGAACGCCCCCTTTCTACCAAATATTTATTGTAATTATTTACCGAATATACCTCGTATTTTTACTAGATATATTCTCTTTTGACCCGCATTTATATTCCACAAAATACTAAATATATTTTGTAATTGTATAGAACATACATGGTTATACACGAATAGGATTTATTGGATTGAAAAGATACAAGAAATAACATTGAATACATAATAAACAATACAAAAATGAGAACAAAAAGCAAAAATGTGGTATACACTGGCATCAATGATAAGACATGAAAATAGACAAACCGACAAACTTTACCATAACACGGGATCGATGGATCTTCTGATCATCAAAAGCCTGCTCCAGTCTTCTTCTTCTAAACCGGTTTACCATAAGTTTCAGAACACTTGTTGGAAACTATGTCAGGATTCAGGAATAAATTCGTTTGTAACAGGAATGACAGGAAACACAAAAACATAGTCTTTAAAATAGAAAATGTAAAAATAATTAATTTATTAAAATAATTATTCCACCAAATGATAGAGAAGATTGTTATGAATGACAAGTAAGACTATTTAGGTTAAAAGTACAAAAGAAGATACTCGCCTAATCAACTGTGATCTTGATGAGATTTCGTGATGATAATCGTCGAGTTGAACAAAAGTTGGCAGTTACACTGACACAAACAATCCACAGAGTCACACACAGTTCATGATAAAGCAATTTTGCAATGCAGTCTACAATTGTAGTTACTTGTGAGTCGATGAATGATTGAATATTGTTGTTGGAACAAACAAAAATAGGTAAAATGCGATTATTTCGAGAGTAAAGTTGTGTTTACGCTAAGTGAAGCAAGCGACAGGCAGCAGACCAGTGCACAACTAGTGCATGCAGTGATTGCCGTTCAACCGACAGCACGACAATACAACTGTCAAATCAACTGCCAGTCAGCACCAAGTAACACACCAAATTGTGTTCGTGCATTTGAGTTTTGAATAGACATTTAAACTTGATGGGAATTTTTCCTTGCATTTCATAGAATTTCATTAATTTTGTCACGCGGCGATTGACTTCCATTACGTGCCTAGTGTAAACTATAGTTCCAATAATTGAATTGAGGGTAAAGAATAAGCCATAGTGAGCAATACTGGTCATGGACAAATAGACAACAGATAGCTCGAGAATCATCCACAGGATTATGTACCAGGGGTGGGGTTGTAGGGGACGGTCCAGGAATATGGAGACCAGAAGAGTTACAGTGATCGTGGCTTGAAATATAAAATTTAGGTAAAATTCAGATAATACAGTTTTAAATTATTTGCTAAGGCAAAAGGCAAAAGGCAAAAGGCAAAAGGCAAAAGGCAAAAGGCAAATAGTAAAAGACACAAAAATTGTTATATAAAAAGGCAAAAGGCAAAAGCAAAAGGCAAAAGGCAAAAGGCAAAAGGCAAAAGGCAAAAGGCAAAAGGCAAAAGGCAAAAGGCAAAAGGCAAAAGGCAAAAGGCAAAAGGCAAAAGGCAAAAGGCAAAAGGCAAAAGGCAAAACGCAAAACGCAAAACGCAAACACACAAAAATTGATATCATGGATTCCAAAAAAAAAACTTACAAACAATTATTTGAACCAAACAATTGACTTTATCCGCCACAATTAACATGATCAACACTTTGGCTCTCAATTTTTTAGACAATTTCGGCAAAATTTCCAATGGCCTTCCAAATAGCTTTCCTTTGTTCACATTCTTTAGATTTATCCAAATTGACCATTTGGCATACAATCTACAATAGATTTTTAGTATTAAATCTGAAATATATTTTTGAAAATTTGTCAAAGCAATGTGAGTGTAAATTTGTGATTCTTTTTGCTGAATCTTTTTCGCCAAACGCCGATCACTTATCATTGATTGATAATATCGATCTTGATTGAGCACCACAAGTTGGTGCCACCACTTCCATGTGATAAAGTCAACATTCAAATACTGCACAGCAGAATGACAAATTATGTTGAACGTTTCAAAGGAGAACAAGCCAATGCAAACGAATGAATCAAAATGTGATGGAACTTGACAAAAGTAACTCATTATCATATCGTATTTCTTGTAATTGTACCATCGGAGCACTGCTTCACGATTATCCATTGCATAGGACAGGAAAAAGAATCTAAACGAATACAAATACAAACACAAGTTAAAACGATAATATTTTTTTGACATTTCAGAATTGTGATTAACAAAAATCTTTTTTGACATTTGATAGTAGAGTCGGGTGAATTTGGATTTGTTGAAAATAAAATCCATTTTTGGTATTTTTAAAATATTTTGTTGATTAACGGAACAAACGAATTTTTGCTTTCGACTAAATTTTTGGCTTGTTTTGTCATCATGAGAATTACAAATAGAAATAAAAACTCCAGTTTTTAAACATGAATATTTTACTATATTCAAAATACTAATTAGAGAAACTACCACTGCTAATTGCCCTCATTTGTACTGGCAAAAACTGGAATTCAAAGTAAGAACACAATTCGAACGCTATTTTGAAATTTTTGAAAACTTTATTATATTTCAAAATTCTGTTTTTAAAATGTCAATGTCAAAACTAATGTGAAAACATTTTAAATAGTGACAATTTTATTTGAATTTATTTTTTAAAATAATCAAACGCAAATTTTTCACTAACTCATTAGTGAAAGTAGAAATGCGCGATTCGTTGTGAAAATTTTTGAAAATTACAAAAGTGGGAATAATTTAATAATTTACAATAACAAATTTAGTTGTCCTAAAGTTTGTCTAAATCAGCTTCAATTTTATTCTGGAAAACCATTAGAAGATAGCCCAAGTACACAAAAACAAACTAACGAGAATCGAAAAATTATATATGATTATATTTTTATTCAAAGAAAAATACCTCTAAAGCATTGAAATAAGTAATCGATTTGAGTGGTCCAATGCTGAGAGCAATTTTCCTTCCTCTCGTCAGTCGATTGTACAGATCGTCATATTTGAATTTGCATCGTAACCAGCCACTTTGAACTTGAGTCATTAATTGAAATTTCGGGATAAACTTCTTTGGAGAATGAAAGACTTTACAGCAATATGCTAGGGGACAAATCACCGTCGCACATGCTGCTGCTTGACCAAGGATTATCGTCCACATGCTAATCAGATCGATTAGAGTTTGCTTGTGAAATACAAATCTTTCAAGCAAATAAATATTAATGGGCACATTGGTGCATATGAAGGCAAACATCACCAAACTGAACAACCGTTCACTGCCAGTCAGCACCAAGTAACAAACCAAATTGTGTTCAGCCAACTGAGTTGCGAACAGAGACATATACTTGATGGGAATTTTGTCTTGTTTCCTCTCATAGAATTTTAAACATTTAATAACCCGAAGATTGAGTTCAATCAGGTGCTTTGTGTAGACTATTGTTCCAATGATTGAACAAAGTGTAAAGAATAGACCATAACGAATAAGGCGGATTGCTGCGAAATAACCAGCAGATAGATCAAAAATCATCCACAGGATTATATACCACGGGTGTGGCTGTAGGGGACAGTCCAGGAATATGGAGACCATGAGAAATAGAGTAACTGTGGCTAGAAGGAAGATTTGGAAAGAATTTAGAATTTTTGATTTAGGGTGTTAAGCTTAAGGCTTGCGACTTGGGACAGTGAAATCAGAAACAAATTAAAAATTTGACGTAAAAACTTACAAACAATCACTTGAACAAAGTAGTTGACTTTATCAGCCACAATTAATGTGAGCAATACTTTTGTTCGCAATTTCTTGGACAATTTGGGCAAAATGTCTAATGGTTTGCCAAATAATTTTCGTTTGTTCACATTGTCCATATGGATCCAAATGTAACATTTTGCATACAATTGACAAACGATTTTGAGTATTGAATCTGGAATCAAATCAAGATAGCTGATAGAAGCAATTTGATTGCGAATTTGTGTTTCTTTTTTCTGAATCTTTTTCGATAAAATGCGGCCACTTATCATTGATTCATAATATCGATCTTGATTGACCACCACAAGTTGGTGCCACCACTTCCATGTGATAAAGTCCACTTTCAAATGCTGCACAGCAAAGTGGCAAATTATGTTGAAAGTTTCAAAGGCAAACAAGCCAATGCAAACGAATGAATCAAAATGTTGTGGAACTTGACAAAAGTAGCTCATCAACATGTCATATTTGGGGTAATTGTACCATCGGAGCACTGCTTCACAATTGTCCATTGCATAAGCAATGAAAAATAATCTAAACGAATACAAATACAGACACAAATTGAACAGATAATAATTTTTCAATTTTATCGCATTGTGCTCAACAAAAACTTCTCTTGACATTTCATAGTAAAGTCGAGTGAATTTTGATTTGCCAAAAATTTGTTCCATTTTTGTTGGAATTTTTTGGAAAAAATATTTTGTTAGTAAAATGGGACAATGCAAGTTGGCTTGTTGCCATCAGAAATTCTGTCTGAGTGGAACTACGTAATATAAGAAAGTACATGAATTTTTTAATTATGCACGACTGTTAATTACTTTTTGAGAATATTAAAATGTAAAATAAATATTCATAAATTATTATGTAATTTTAGGAACAGTCCGTATTTTTGAATAAATGCAGGGCTTGGCAACAGTAATGTACATTATACAAGAAGCAGAATTCGCGTTGATGACCCAAACTTTTACATAAGTATTTGTTTCTTGATTTAAATTTGCAGAAATAACGTTCAAATCGATCTAAATAGCGAGTGGCTGGTGTACAGAGCACTAGACACAAAATACAAAAAAAAATACTAAAACAGAAATTAAATATATTTCATTTTTGCAATTATCAATATGAATTTTAATGAGCATGCAAAATCGTAAATAGTAATAGATAGTACAGTAAAAGGAAATATCCTTTGAATATTACAAGAAATGTTAATATATGACTTCAATCTTCATCACATTACTGGGCCAGTGACCAGTGACTCAGTCTTCAACGGGCAAAACGTCGCCTTCATGTCCATCTTGATGATCATCTTCAAGATCATCTTCTTCATCGTCCTCATCCTCGTCCTCAGATGGATCGTACAAATCCTCTAGATCGCCAACCTCTGGCAGCTGATCATCCGAAAGTCGTAAAAAGTTTGACCAGTCAGTCCATACCGAATCAGGTGCTATGAAGCCTTGCGATGAGTACAGTTGGCTCAGTGAAGCAGCAAATTTGTTCTTCAACGACAGAATCAACTTGCGATGACATGATCCAGTGCCCAGACCAGCTCGACCATTGAGTCCGCAGATGGAGCAGTTACTCACCATGTCTGCCAGGACGATCACCTCCACAGAAGGAAAGACAAACGGTGGCAGAGACTCAAACTCCAAGTGAGAGCGCTTGTCAATGTGCAACACGAGGATCTTGACTTGTGGTAGCGAAATTCGACGAGCTTGTTTACCTCCTTCAGGCTCGATAGCTTGATCCAGCAGGGCAAACGGATTTTGCGGGAAAAGATGATGAAATTGAGTGTACAACTCGAGATGGGTAAGCTGTGGGAGTGAAGCCAAGTTGGAGGCCAACTCGGTGAAGGTGAGCGTCTCGGTCCACCGGAGTCGAAGCAGAGTCAGCGAACGGTAACGTTGACACAGGTTCGCCAAGTGCACTGGGTCATTGATCACAAATTGCCAATAGAGTTGGCGCACTTTGGCGGTGAAGCGAAATTGAGGACTGAGAATGGTCGCCTCCAGGTCGGTGTCAACATAATGGGCCAAGCCAATTTGGCCCAAGTTGGCACTGTCTCCACGGTGCACCAACTCCCAAATGTCACCATCAGGATCGTAGTTTCCAAGGCTGAGCTTCAACACCTTGAGTCGTGAGATAAACAAGGGAAATTGCATAGGATAAACAATCGGTGCACCCTGGCCATGAATGTTGAGAGTAAGTTGCTGTAGTGAGGGCTGCTTGGTGATAATCGTGCCCAGCAGAATATGAACAGGATGCTGGCCAGGATGATCATCTCTCATTCCGTAAGCAATACCATCGAAATTTGCCCACAATTTGAGGGTCGCCAGTGACCAGGAACCCACAAGGCCAATTAGTGAGTCGTGCTCGGTGGACCAATCGTGAATCACCACGAGATTATCGATGTTCGGGAAAAGATTGGTGAGGTAGGTGACCACTCCATCAGATGAGTAGGCCTCACGAAGACGAGCCAATTCGGTGAGATTCTCCTCTCCTTCAGAACCATCCTTCGGTGCACGGTAAAGAATATCGAAGAATCCTTTAGAATCCTCATCCTCATCCTCGCGCCAAAGATAATCCTTGAACGACACATTAGAAGGCATCAAGTATGGCAACCGAATAGATGCGGTGTACTGGTGAGCGGGTAGATCGTAGAAGGGTCGAGTGGCGAAGGACAACTTGTAGTCATCGTTGAAGGGTAAGAGCGATTCCATCTCTTCCATTCGTCTACCACCGACAATCAACACCAAACTTTGTCGACGGGCACAGGCGCTCGAGAGTAGAGTTGCCCACCGTGGACAAACTTGATCGAGGAGTAGTAGGTCAGAGAGTGGGACACGGTCAAAGATGACCAGCAAAAGCTCGTTTGGGAGTGATTTCACGTAGTCGCTCATTCTGGGACGGGTGGTGATGAGTAGAAAGTTCGGTTCGGGAGAATGCAACGCAAAGTACAACAAAAACAAACAAAACAGCAGCAAATAGAAATAGAAGCGAACACACAGTGCAGCATCAGCATTAGCAGACAAACAGAAGCGAAATAAATGTTCTGTTCTATTGCTAATCAAAAACTGTGGCGCCATCTACGAGCGCTTTAGTGAGTTGATTTGTTCGGTTTGTTGTGTTATGTTATTCTACGAAATCGCTACGGCAATAAGAATAATATATTATGTACATTAAATAGGACAAGTGCAATTATTAATAAAATTTAATGAGGAAAACAAAATTGTAAATAGATAGTACAACAAAAAGGAAATATCATTGGAATAATACAATAAAGGTTAAAATATATCTTCATCACACGACCAGATCAACCAGTCATCAGTACTCAATCTTCGACGGCCAAAACTTCGACATCCTGACCATCTTGATGATCATCTTCAAAATCACCTTCAAAATCGCCTTCAAACTCATCTTCAACATCCTCGTCAAAATCATCTTCAAAATCGCCGTCAAACTCATCTTGAACCTCCTCGTCAAAATCATCTTGAACTTCCTGGTCAAAATCATCTTGATCATCTTCGTTCTCAGCGTGATTAAACGTTTCCTCCAGATCGCCAACCTCTGGAAACTGATCATCCGGTACGCGTAAATAGTTTGACCAATCAGTCCATACCGAATAGAGCGATAGGAAGCCTTGAGTTGTGTAAAGTCGGCCCAGTGATGCGGCAAACTTGTTCTTCACCGAAAGAATCAGCTCACGATGGCATGCACCAGTGCCCAGACCAGCTCGCTCATTGAGTCCACAAATGGAGCAATTGCGCACAGTGTCTCGCAGTACAATCACCTCCACAGATGGAAAGACAAACGGTTGCAGAGACTCAAACTCGGCGTGAGTGCGCTTGTGCCCAATGTGCAACTCGAGGGTCTTGACTTGCGGCAGCGAGATTCGACGTGCAGGCTCTTCGCCTCCTTCCGCATCGGCAGCTTGATCCAGCAGGGCAAACGGATTCTGCGGGGAAAACTCATGGTGAAACTGAGTTCGCAACTCGAGATGGGTCAGCAGTGGGAGTGAAGCCAAATTGGAGACCAACACGGTGAAGGTGATCGTCTCGGCCCATACGAGTCGAAGTAGAGTTAGCGAGCAGTAACGCTGACACAGGTCGGCCAGGTGCACAGGTTTGTAGATGATAAATTGCCAGTAGAGTTGGCGCACCTTGGCAGTGAAGCGATAACGAGGATTGAGAATGGTCGCGTCCAGGTCGGTGTCAACATAATTGGCCAGGCCAATTTGGCTCAATTGGTCACTGTCTCCACGGTGCACCAAGTCCCAAATGTTACGATCTTTATCGTAGTATCCAATACAGAGTTTCACCATCTTGAGTTGTGAGATGAACATGGGGAATTGAGCAGGATAGGCAACATCGGTGCCACGAATGTCGAGGCTCAGTTGCTGGAGTGAGGGCTGCTTGGTGATGATCGTCTGCAGAAGGACGTGAATAGGCTGCTGGTTAGGATGAGCATCTCTAATGATCCAATCGAAAAATGCCCACAATTTGAGGCTCACCAGCGACCAGGAGCTCACAAGGCCAATTAAAGTGTGGTGCTCGGTGCACGGATCGTGGATCACCACGAGATTATGAATTTTCGGGAAAAGATTGGTGAAGTAGGCGACCACTGCTTCAGAGCACGAGTAATAGGCCTCTTTGAGACGAGCCAATTCGGTGAGCGTCTCCTCCACCTCTTCAGAACAGCCCATCGATTCACGGTAAAGAATATCGAAGAATCCTTCGGAATCATCAGTTTCGCGCAAAAGATAATCCTCAAACGACCCTTGAGGTGGCAGAAAGAATGGCAGCTGAATAGAGGCCATGTACTGGTGAGCCGGTAAATCGTAGAAGGGTCGAGTGCCAAAGGACAACTTGCAGTCGTCGTTGAAGGGAATGGTCGACTGTATCTCGTCCATTCGTTTGCCACCGACAAGCAGGACCAAATCGGTTCGACGGGCACAGGCGCTCGGGAGTAGAGTTGCCCACCGTGGACAAACTTGATCGAGAAGTAGTAGTTCGGAGAGTGGGACCCCGTCAAAGATGACCAGCAGAAGCTCGTTGGGCAGTGATTTCACGTAATCGCTCATTCTGGAACGGGAGGTGATGAGAAGACAGTCAGGTTCAGGAGAATGCAACGAAAAGTGCGACAACAAACAACCACAAAAATAGAAATAGAAACAAACCGAGTGCAGCATCAGCATTAGCAGACAAACAGACATGCATAATGTTCGAATACTGTTCTGTTCTATTGCAAATCAAAAACTGTGGCGCCATCTACGAGCGCTTTTGCGAGTTAATTTGTTCGGTTTGTTGTGTTATGTTATTCGTGATATTTTGTTCATTCCAAAAATACATTACGGTTTTTTAATTGCAAATCAAATCAACAAATTTATTAAAAAGTTTAAAAAATATTAAAATAAAATTTAATCATTTTTAACAAATTCTTTTCTAGACACTTCCATAATCCCAGCCCACATTGATACGTCCAACATTTTGAGAAACTTGATTAATCAAAATAAATTCAGTCAACTTTGGTTGAAGTTCCAATTGAATAATTGTAAACTCTGATCCACCAACAAACGATTGACCATTTGATGCAATATTCCAAACTTCAAGAACAACAGTCGATCGTAGGTTAAATTCATTAAACTCAATTCAAAAAACGTGTTTTTTATAAATATTAGCCACGTCTAGTTTCAAAAACTGCAAAACATCTGCAATATGAATAATATGTACATTAAATAGACAATTATGCAATTATCAATAAGATTTAATGAGCAAACTAAATAGTAATAGATAATACAGTAAAAGTAAATATCCTTGAAATATTACAATAAATTTTGAAATATGACTTTTATCTTCATCACATTACAGGTGACCAGTGACTCAATCTTCGACGGCCAAAACGTCGCCTTCATGACCATCTTGATGATCATCTTCAAGACCATCTTCAAGACCATCTTCAAGATCATCTTCTTCATCTTCAAGATCCTCGTCCTCAGCAGGATCATACAAATCCTCTAGATCACCAACCTCTGGCAGCTGATCATCCGGGAGCCGTATAAAGTTCGACCAATCAGTCCATACCGAAAGGGGTGATAGATAACCTTGAGTTGCGTACAGTCTGTCCAGTGAAGCGGCAAATTTGTTCTTCAACGACAGAATCAACTTGCGGTGACATGATCCAGTGCCCAGGCCAGCTCGACCATTGAGCCCGCAGATTGAGCAATTGCTCTCAATGTCTGCCAGGACGATCACCTCCACAGAAGGAAAGACATACGGTGGCAGAGATTCAAACTCCACGTGAGAGCGCTTGAAAATGTGCAACACGAGGTTCTTGACTTGTGGTAGCGAAATTTGACGAGCTTGTTTACCTCCTTCAGGCTCGATAGCTTGATCCAGCAGGGCAAACGGATTTTGCGGGAAAAGATGATGAAACTGAGTGAGCAACTCGAGATGGGTAAGCTGTGGGAGTGAAGCCAAGCTGGAGGCCAACTCGGTGAAGGTGAGCGTCTCGGTCCACCGGAGTCGAAGCAGAGTCAGCGAACGGTAACGTTGACACAGGTTGGCCAAGTCCACTGGGTCAAAGATATCAAATTGCAAGAAGAGTTGGTGCACTTTGGCCGTGAAACCAAATTGAGGATTGAGAATGGTCGCGTCTAGGTCGGTGTCAACATAATTGCCCAAGCCAATTTGGCCCAATTGGTCACTGTTTCCACGGTGCACAAAGTCCCAAATGTCACCCTCAGGATCGTAGTATCCAAGGTCGAGCTTCAACACCTTGAGTCGCGAGATAAAATGCGGAAATTGGGCAGGATAGACAATCGGTGCACCGGGGCCATTAATGTTGAGGGTAAGTTGCTGTAGTGAGGGCTGCTTGGTGATGATCGTGCGCAGAAGAATATGAACAGGATGCTGCTCAGGATGATCATCTCTCATTTCATAAGCAATACCATCCAAATTAGCCCACAATTTGAGGGTCACCAGTGACCAGGAGCCCACAAGGCCAATTAGTGAGTCGTGCTCGGTGGACCAATCGTGAATCACCACGAGATTTTCTATGTTCGGGAAAAGATTGGTGAGGTAGGTGACCACTCCATCAGATGAGTAGGCCTCACGAAGACGAGCCATTTCGGTGAGATTCTCCTCTCCTTCGGAACCATCCTTCGGAGCACGGTAAAGAATATCGAAGAATCCTTTAGAATTCACATCCTCATCCTCGCGCCAAAGATAATCCTGAAACGACTCATTAGAAGGCATCAAGAAGGGCAGCCGAATAGATGAGGTGTACTGGTGAGCGGGTAGATCGTAGTAGGGTCGAGTGCCAAAGGACAACTTGTAGTCATCGTTGAAGGGTACGAGCGAAGCCATCTCTTCCATTCGTCTGCCACCGACAATTAGTACCAAATTTCGTCGACGGGCACAAGCGCGCAGGAGTAGAGTGGCCCATCGTGGACATACTTGATCGAGTAGAAGTAGCTCAGAGAGTTGCGTTTGGTCAAAGATGACCAGTAGAAGGTCGTTTGGCAGTGAGTTCACGTAGTCGCTCATTCTTGGCACCAGTAGAGAAGAGTAGAAAGAGTCCGGTTCGGGAAAATGACGAAAAGTACTACAGCAACAAATTGAAATAGAAACGAACACAGTGCAGACTCAGCATTAGCAAACAAACAGACAAAGCATAATGTTCGAATACTGTTCTGTTCTGTTGCAAATCAAAAACTGAGGCGCCATCTACGAGCTCTTTAGTGAGTTAGTTTGTTCGGGTTTTTGTGTAATTCGTGCTATTTTTTTTCTTCCAAAAATTACTCTATGGTTGCTCAAATAAAAAATCAAATGAGTTTTTAATTTTTTATGAATTTAACGCAAAAAAATATTTAGATTAAAATTCTTTAAACATTTAACAAATATAACAATTCTAGACACTTCCAATATCCCAGGCCACATTGATGCGTCCAACATTTTGAGTAACTTGATTGATCAAAATAAATTCGGTCAATTTGGGTTGAAGTTCCAATTGAATAATTGCAAACTCTGACCCACAAACAAACGGTTGACCGTTTGATCAAATTACCCAAAATTACCAAAACCGTAATAAAATAATTCATTTTTGTGTTCAAAAAATATAAATACTATTTTTAAATATATGCAATATTTTAATTAAATCATCATTTACGTATACTCAAAATTATCATTCGGCATTTCATTTTTTCGTATCATTCAAAACGATCAGTAGGTCTGTAAATGTAATTTAGTGATTAATCGCGACATGTGTTTAGAAATTATCAAAACAGGATTTTCAGATAAGGACACAATTTCTTTACCTCCTGGCTTCTCATAATTAAAAATCCAATCAACAAATTTAATAAATTTAATAAAAAATTAAAACTTAATTTCGAGCAAAATTAATTTCATGATAATTCAGTCCTAGAGACTACCATGTTCCCAGCCCACATTAACCTGTCCAACATTCTGATAATCTTGATTGATCAGAATAAATTGGGTCACCTTTGGCTGCTGTTCCAGCTGGGCAATTGTGAATGTGGCTGAACCAATCAAAGTTTGACCAAACTGTCCATTGTTCCAAATTTCGATAACAATCACGGACTGTTCGTTGAAGTCCTTACGTGCAATTCCAAAAACGGAATTGTACACTGGCGTTTTGGTGTTTGGAATCATGTTTGGACTGGTGGCCATCACTTCGAAGGTGGTGTCCTTCAGTTTGGATGCGTCAATTGGGGTCTATTGTGAAAAAGTGGTTTAATCAGTTTAGCAGTTTGGTTGTAATGTTGATTCTTACAATAAGTTGCGAAGTTGACTTTGGATTGATGACCCAAACTTGACCGTATGTGCTTGCTTCTTGGCGTAAGTTGGCCGAAATGATATTCAGATCGATCAAATTGTGGGTTTGCTTGGCCGGTGCACTGAGCACTTGGCCCAAAGTGCCCAAAATTACCAAAATCAAAATTAAAGAATTCATTTTGTATTTTTAAAGTTAATAACAAATTCAAAATTTTTGATTTAATTAAATTTAATGTTTTAAAAGTGTTTACAATTTATACTCTAAATTATCATTAGTCATTACTTTTTGGGCATATTGTTAAAAACAATCCGTAGGTCTTAATTGTGAGATTGACATATGTTTGGAGATTATCATTTCTCATTTGATTGATCGATTAGATTAAGAAAGAAAATACTTAAATTTGGTGGATAGACTTTTATTTACCCCAAAGAAGTCATTTTTGAGTGTTAAAATCAATAATATTGCATTTTGACATTGCAACCATTGTGGTTATCATCATCTTGAGATGTTTATTATTTGAACAATGAGTTCAACAATCATATCAATATGCTCGTTTTGTGCTCATTCACGATACCAAATGTTATATTGTCTTGCATAATTGCGTAATTTCTTATTAAATTTTCACTTTATTGTTGACACGTAAATTTAAATTTTTAAATTTAAATGATGACCCACAAAAAGCAGTCGATTTTTTCGATTTTTTCGAATTCCCCCAGTTCGTTTTCGAACTAATGAACCGTAAAATTATAATTAATATTCAATGATAATGATAATGAAACAATGAAACAGAAATCCCAATTAAAAATTGCCACACTTTCTATCTCATTTTATTACTTTGTTGATTGGTTACTAATTAACCCAGGTGCGCGTGAACTTGACTACACATTGGTAATTATGCTTAATTAAAGGCATATAATTAATGAGAATCATCACGCCGGAGTAACGAGACATGAATGACTAATGTTCAATTGTTCGAGCTCTCATCTAGAGATTAAAAAAATGATCAAACTATAAACTTTTATTGATTTTTCTTGTGAATTCAAGCTTTCATGGTCACAAATTTAGCAACATTTTTGGCTAACCAAAACAACAGCAAATTTGAATAGAATACGTGTTTTTAAGGAAAGTCCCCCTCCCCCTCTTCTATACGCTTCAATAGATTTATCTGTTTTGTGCTTTATACGAGAACAATTGGCATACAGGGCGACGGTGCTGTACTCATTAATTGTACATTAAATTTGCATTAAAATGTTCATTAACCCTTTCAGTCCGAGCGGGAAGAATTCTTCCCGATACTTTGAGATAATATATCTTGAGGTTTTTGCCATATTTACTGTTATTTAACTTATCAGATTTATTAATTGATGTGTCCTTAAGCAATTTCAACCAATAAACCATTACAGAAGACCCTCAGATTTACCAGACCCCATCTTATCTGATCAAAAGTCGTGTTTTTTGAAAAATAAATGTTTTGACTTTTTAATCCCCGCAAACACAGGGTCCATTGGATTAGCCATATTACTTAGATTTGCCTAATATTTGAATATCTTATCATTTATACGTCTAACATCGATATTTTAAACTGAAAATTAGTATAAAAAGTTGATTAGACCAATTTAGGGGGCATTCGAAGTAGCGGGAAGAATCTTTCCCGCTCGGACTCTAGAGCACTGCAAAAGTCACTTTTTGCCTACTTCCACAGTTCAAACTCTTCAGTGAGACTGATCACGTGACTAAGAACACAAAGTCAAACTCAACACATTTCAATACAACTTTTCTGTTCAAACATTTTCGAGTATATCTCGACTTTGACACATTATCCGACCGAAATACTTTACAGAATTCTTATTGGGCATGAGATTGAGCTAAATAAAAAATCCCAACATGATCTGCCGTGTCGGACTGAAAGGGTTAAGAAGACACCGATAAATCAAAAAAGACATTTTTCTTGGAATTTTTTCGCCTCAAAGCTCTGCGACAGTTTGCGATTGGCTGACAATTTAAACGTTTGGTGTTCGAAATTTGCACGCGCACATGCCTGATTGAACATTCTTAATCTGGATAGACTTTTATGACGATTAGATAATGTAAAAATGTGAATCTTAGGCATTTGTATAAAAATCGAATGAAAAAATCCTAACGAATATCACAATTGTGAAAATATTCTCTCAATCAACTTCATCTTCTTCAAAATGAAATTTGCCTTTGCATTTGTGTTTGCCTTCTGTCTGCCTTGTGCCCTCATTTTGGCATGCAAAACAATGGACGAACTGGACGACTGTGCCTATCAGATGAATCTTTTCTTGGTGAATAGTCATTTGAAAATACCGAGTAATGATGCTGAAATGTTGGAGATGTGTGCGTAAGTGTATTAAGATTTTGTTTTTAATTTAATTTAAATTTGATTTTTAACTTACTATTTTTCTAAATTTTTTTGTATAGTCGAGCCAAAAAAGGCATCAAATGTCTGAAGGACGAAGAGATCAAGTGCGTGAAAGGTCCACTCAAGGTGATCACCACGAAAATCTTCAACGATTGGGAGAAGCACTTCAACAGTCGTTGCGACAGTCCTGCTCATCGTACGGACTATTTGAAGCACATTCAATGTTTTGCCGATCCGGCCAAGGCTTCGGTGATTCGAGTCTGCGCAGATAAACACATGATCATGATGGATAAGGTTTCAAATTTGCCTAAAAATTTGATTCATGGTGGTTCATGTTGCTCGAGCATTGAAATGCGTGATTGTATTATGAATGAGATTCGTACTCAATGTCCTGGTGAGACGGGCGAGTACTTTCATGAGATGTTGCATGAAATGGTAAGAAAATAACTAAAAAAATTTGAAATTTACAAAAATTTGTTTCATGTTTTTTTAAGGTCGAAGAGAACCACGAACTGGCCTGTGGCGAATACATGAACATGGACCAGTGTAATGCAAAGTACGATGCAGCCACTTGGAAAGACCTGAAGGCAATTTACGACTCGAATGACTTGTCTGCCCTCAAGTACAAAACGGTGGTGCCCATTTTCTTTAAAATGATCAGAGCTGAGAGCACCAGGTAAAACAGCAAGCTTCTACAGAAAACCTATTTTTCCAAAATTGTTCTCAAAAATTATTTTCCCAAGTAAACTCAAATTTTTCACTAGCTCAACGTTTCCTTGTAAAAAAAGTTCTCAGTAATTTTGTTACCTCTTACAATAAACTTGAAATTTAAGTTTAATAAAATTCAATAATTCTACATAAACATTTGCTCAATTCTGCGAACAAATTCTGTGTGTCTATCAGTAGCCTGAATTCTTACAGATGCAGCTCGTAAATCTCGATTCAACTTTTCATTATACAGTAACTTGTCCACCGCTTGCACCAACTCCTGATCAGTGAATCGATAAGTGTCCAGTCGTATTCCAAAGCCAGTTTCGTGCAGCCGTTGAGCATTGTCAAATTGGTCCACAAAGTTTGGCAGTACAATCATGGGCTTGCCGTGGGCAAAAGTTTCTGTCACTGAATTATTGCCACCGTGTGTTATCACCAGATCTACGAGAGGGACGATTTTTGTTTGAGGTAACCATCGATCGCCCCACTGGTTACGGGCGAGTTCAAGCTCCGAATGTCGAGGTCCCTTTGAGAAGATGTACTTGTGATTGGTTCGTCCGAGTACGCCAACCAACCGTTTCATTAGCTCCAAATCTATTGATGCAAGCGATCCCATTGAAACGTAAATCAACTTTCCGGAATATTGTCCATCGAGGTCATCATTTCGAAAACTTTCTGGCAGAAGTTCTTCAAGTTTAACTTTTCGGACTTTGTTCTTATTGAACACTTCAAGGTTGAACCAATTTTTAGCTCGAACAGCTTCATGGTTGATTTCTTCGGGATACGCGTAAACCGTAAAAGCTTGTGATTCTGGTGAACGATTATCTTCAGGAAAGCGTTCATATCCCCAGGATTCTATACTATCGTTTAAAATTTTTCCATAGAATTGTCCATGGCGGATTGATTGAAATTCTGGCCATTTGGATCGATCGCCATTTGTTGGATAACCTATTTTATTAAATTTATTAAATAAATAATTAAATAAATATATTTTACAATTAAAAACACTTACCAGAGCCACCTGGCGGCAACGAATCATCAACCAAATAGAACTGAGGAGCACTCGAGTAGCACTTAATCCAGGGTATTCCCGAATAATGAATTACGGGCAGCAGTGCATTACTTTCATAGAAAATCAAATCCGGTTTAAATCGCTCAATAGCCTCACGCATTCCCAGATCCATTTCCCGAATAGTATTCAACCGCTGTTCACCATCCAAGTACTTGGTACCGTTGCGCAACTTTTGCATCGGACTCTCCGGACCGAAGGCATTACTTTTCGCTAGTCCTGCAGCAAAAGCATCTCCGGCTTCTTCTTCCTGTTTGGATTCGGGAGTTTGAGTTTCAAGTTTAATGATATTTTTGTAAATAAATTCTTCAAACCCTAAAGCAGAAAGTTTACCACGAAAGGCTTCTTCAATCACAAAGATCACTCGATGACCAGATGCGGGAAATTTTGAGACGGCACCAGCGCATGCGTTGATGTGACCCCAGCCAGGGGTTGTAGTAACTAGAATTGTCAGTTTTTTGCTCATTTTTGGGGATTATCTCAAAATTTTAACGGTTGCACAAAAACATGTATTCAAATACGTTTAAAAATGGAAATTTCCATGCACAAACGTAATATGTCAGCAATGTCTCTCGTACACACACACACACGAGTGTTTGTACTACAAACTTTGTAGGCTAATCTAAACGCACTTATCACAATGTACATCGAACTATGTACAATGTGAACGATTTGTTTGTGCAGTTACTAACTAGTATTTGAACCAGCAGCTGGTAATTTGAAACATTATGGCTATCATCAATAAAAATAAGTAATGCCATTGGCATGAAAGTCGGAGCGAAAGTGTGTGAAACGCTAAAATCACTCAGTCACATTAAAATCGAGAATTCAATTTCGGAAAATTTGATTGGACAATTAAAATTCAATGAATCAATCAAATTTGTCTCTTCCTCAAACAAATGCAAACGATGTACCTAAATACGCCGATCATCGCATTCAATTAAAAACAATTCATATCACAGAATAATTCTCGATTTACATCACACATCATAGACTTTGGATCATGAACATTGCTTTCTTTATGGTCACATTCTGTAATTTTTATTGTTTCTCCTTTCATGTGTTTTAGGCCACCATGCTCTAATGCCCAGAAACAGTCGCTTATACTAAATATACAGATTCATATCATTTTCAAAAGTAAAAAGGAAACATTCTTCAAAAAATGAATAACAAAGCAAAAGATCGAAAATTGGTACTTGGTTCCAAATAGAAATTCAACTATTTTGATGATCCGAGGATAGATCTTCCCATCTAGAAATCACATTTGTGCAATTGTTCTTGTCTTTGTTTATCTTTATGTTCTATATCATTGTTGGGATGCAATAGTACGTCCAGCGGTTCTAATTATGTTATGTTATCCATAGATCTAATACAATGTCAATGGTTGTCAGAGTAGTTCAGCAAGACATTTTGGTGAACAAATAGTCAATATTGCAAAAATTAAATGTTTACTATTGGAAAAATCAATATTTTATGCCTCTTTGCTATATACTAAATATGTCAATGATTAGATGAGCATCACTGCATTATTTAAAATAAAGTTGTTAGGTTTAAAATTTCGGGCCAATTAAATGTGATAATGATAATTCTCAAATATATCGGAAAATGTTAACAAATACCCAACAACACCTGCACTCAAGTCAAATGGTCGGCATCCATCTCCTGGAATCCCCTTTGATTGTGCTTGCTACTGCGCATCTCTATTGCGCACAGTGGTCGTGCCAGGGAAAGCGTGTGCCACAGAGGGACACACATACAGTGTTGACATCTCGATTCCTTCACATTTCAATACAAAATTTCGGATTTTTCTCAAAATCGCTATTCCTTTGACCTTTGACCTATATGGCCACAAAACTATACAGCACATCTAGACCACAACCAGAACACTGTGTTAAATTTTCAGACCGATCCATGCATTCGTATTTGAGTTGTAGCGCACACAACAAATGACTGAAGTTACATTTTTCTCGGGTATATATCGTCGCTCCCGCAATCACTCACACCTCGCTCGCTTCGCTCGCTCAGCGTGAGTGATTGCGGTCGCTCCTCCAACTAATGTACTTTTTACTGAAATAGTTAGTGTATTTTTAGGTCAATCTATAATAAATAACACACAAGTCTGACACTGAATCACATATTGCAAATCTTTATTGAATTAGCTGATGAATGAAATTAATGATTTTGCCTCTCCAAATTGTCTTCATCTCGTTCATTAAAAGACGATTGTGCTACAGACATAGGACTTTCTCTAGTTGGGATGTTCAGTGTTGATCCTGAATTGCTATGTCTCATATAGATGTTACCCGCTTCGATAGATCCTGTGTTTATGATTGAACTTGTGATCACCGAACCAACGATATTAATGGGACGGGAAATGGTAGCACTCGCCCTTCTCAGAAGAAGAAAACTTGGATGTTTTGCGGGATGTTGAAGTTTATCAAAGGCAAATCGACATTGTTGGAATGTGGTGAGAGATGCTGCTGCGTAGTATGACTTAACTGAGGAATAGTAAGGTTTGTCGAAAAAGGATGTAAAATTTAGTTGTTCGCCATTCAAATAGAATTGAAATGTTTTCTCGATTGCCAAAATAGCGCATCCAATAACATCGCCAGAATTCCATGGTTGAATATTCTTGATCTGATACATCTTTCCCCCATGCCAAACACATCGATTGTATCCATCGAATCCAATGGAGTACTTGTCATCTCCAAGTTTACCTAGAGTCAACTTAGTGTTCTCCGAAGCCCAACCAAATCTCATTTTGCCACTGGTCACAAGTGTCACTTCGTAGTAATATCGTTTCGAATCGACACAAGACATTGAACAAACTGATTGAAAGTCACCGAAATCACTTCGAGCTGATAGTAGATCAGGAGAGAGTTTGAGGTGAGGAGGCATCGATTGTGGAGGTAAGGTTGAGAATGTTTCGACCCAACCATTGACTAATGAACACAGATTGTCGCAATAAATTTAGATTTGGATTTAATGCAAATATGCCTGGGTCGTTGAGATCGATATTTAGTCTGTTATTGATTATTGTGGGAAATGTGGCATTCGATTTCATTAATTCAACTTCGTTTTGATGCATCCTCATATTGCCTAATCCGACAAGTGCATAAAGAACCATCCATTCGTCATTGGTTTGATTACACTTGGCCAGAATTTGATTGAGATAAGTGAAAACTTGTTGATATAAATTGGTGCGAGCTTTGAAGTTGATGTCCATTACTGTTACCATTGAAGCCACTACAATGCATACATTTCGGTGTGTGTTGATCGTGTTACTGGCAAAGTGAAGTGTAAAGTATGGGTAGAGCAGTTGTGCGACCAGGTCGACAAATGCAGGATTGGCACTGGTGGAATGGGCGATGAGGTGGGGAATAAAGTTGGCCTGAACATTAAGCTCGAGTTGATGATCATCGATACGCAACTTTGTCTCGTCCACCTCGATCAAGGACTGCAGCATTCGAAGACGGTCTACATCGTCCTTCAATGCTTCTAATTCTAATTCTAAATAAATTGTGTCGTTTGAAATATTTTTCACAAATTTATCTACAAAGCGGTCTATTATCTTTTGTCTCGAATCGTCAAACAAGAGTTTGACTCGCTCTTTTGCTAGAACATTAACCAGCGAGTAACACGAGGAAAATCGAGGGGAATAAAGTGGAGTTGGTGGTGGGGTGGGCGAGACCTGGTGGAAGGTGCTGAATGGGACAGACGGTGGGTGACGGAATGGACTCTGGCCCAGGTTGAGGTAACATTGCTGGTGTCGCTCGACTGTAATTGCTGCATAGTATGGCTCGTCAGAAAAATGTAGAGGATACCCGTGATTTCCATATTCAATTACAAATTCCTTACATTTGATTAACTTGCCATTGAGGAAGAATTGAAAAATTTTCTTGTCACAATTGATCAAACATCCTACAACATCGCCAACTGACCATAGAGGGCCGAATGGCGGATCGGACATACGTGGATTGTCAACGAAGTTTTTTGTTTTATGATGTATTTGAAAAATTATTTCGCTTGCATTAAAACCAATTGAGTGTTCATTACTTCCAATTGCAAATTCATCCAGATTCGTTTGTTTCGTTGCCCATCCAAATCGCATCGCTCCATCTGTGAGGAGGACTGCTTCGTAGTAAAAAGTGTTTGAACTGACTGAACACACAGAGCGAACAATAGAAGTTTGAGCATCATCATTGCGAGCAGACAAACAATCACTGGACAGTTTGATATGTTTTGATTTATCATCAGGGTTGAGTGTTGATTGAGAAGAAAAGTGCTGCTCTTCAACTCGGATCAGATGACACCATCTAGCACACATGCCAACTTGCAATTTCACCAAGTCACAACTCGGTTCGTACAGTCGCGAGACACTAGACACGTGACCGAATAACTCGGAACACCAAATGAGAGTGGACATGATGGATGGGTCGTTGAGTAGTGCTTGGGTGGTGAGACGTAGTTGTGGATGTTTAAGATAATTGAGAGTATAGACAATTATCAAAGGATCGTGTATGAACATTCGAAAGTTGATGAATGTTCCGATTGTTTGGGATAATACAATGTCAACGTGCTCAGTTAATTCAATGAAAGAATTATTGAAATTATACAACAGAATCATAATCAAACATGTGTTGTAACATTTGGTAGAATTGATTGAGCTGATCGAAAGTTGAAGATAAGGATAGAACAGTTCGAGGAGTTTAACTCTTTCAAAACACGAATCATTTGTATATTTAGTCAGTTCAATCATTTTTCTCACCCACATGGTAACCATGTCAGTGCGATCACTTTTCAATCTCCTGTCCACCAATTCAATGACCGACTGAATCAATCTGCCAAGCTCGACATTTGTTTCATTAAGAAGAGTTGCTTTGTCGTGTTCGAGTTGTCTCACAAACTTGTCATATTCGATCTGCTTTGGGTCAGAATAGAACAGGTCGACACTGTCGGAAATCAAGGGATGATAGAACCAATACCAATTAGTGTATTCAAAAGTTTCTGTCAGTTGATATCTTTGTGTAATGTAGAATGGAGTATCTTTGAGTCTTTTATCGTCTTTTGGGGCATATTTGAAATCTGTTTGCCCGAAATTGAATAGACAGTGTTGGCCCGTTTGTAGAGTTGCTGTAGCGTAGTAAGGCAAAGACGAGAAATGTATCTCACCTTGCCATTCAATCTTTTCCCCATTGAGGTAGAACACGAACTGTTTATTGTCAACATCAATCAAACAACCAATCACATTGATTGATTGGCGAGCAGAATGTTTCGTGATTCGTGAACACTTTCCTTGATGATAAATGTAACATTCATCTTCAATTTCAAAGCTAATATATTCATTTTCATTTTCTTCATTTTTTTTAAATATTTCCCCATCACTGAATTCAGCATTCATCGTACTCCAACCAAATCTCATTCCTCCATCAGTCAAAGGTATCACTTCATAGTAGTATACTCCAGACGTGACTGCAAAGGCTGAAAGAACGGGAACGTTTGCGTAAAAATCCTTTCTGTCATTTCTTGCTCCACATCGATCACTTGACAATTTAATCAAGGGAATTTGACTCTTCTGGTCCACATTGTCTATGAACCACTGGGCGCACCATCCTACCTGGTATCGGCACACGTCCACATGTTCATAGTCACGTGTGATATTCACCTGTGAGAGGTATGTTGTGCGACTGCGCAGTGCGGCCAACAATTGAGACTTTGTCACACTGTTCATTTTCATATTCAACCACCAACTTTCAAGTGACAATATGATCCACTTCACCATTTCCATGTCATCACAATGTTGTATTATTTCCGCCAAGTAATATATCACACAGCTACAGGTTTGTTCACTCCACGGTTCATCGCCCCATCCCACCATGCAATTCACCACCCAACACAGCACTCGATGTCCATTCCACTGTTCACTGCCTGAACCCAATCGAGCAGCCATCGATGTGCACCGATGAACGAGTGAGTGCTGCACAGCACGAGATGACACTGCAGAAAATGTGGCAAAATTACAGAATATATCCCGCACTTCTCCTTCACATTTGTCCTCGATTATCTCCATCACTTCATCACTCAACAATATTTTCAATCCTTCTTCTGCTATCCATGTTTCATCACTTCTTTTCACATATTCCCACCAGTCATCATCAATTATTTCCTTCAATATTTTCCATCCAAACACCATATCGATCAACTCGGTCAGCTTTTCTTGATCATTCATTTCAGACATGTTTCATTCGTGGTCAATCCAAAATCCAAAATCACAGGTAACAAGCAATGCACATCACAATGTATTGTCACAAATCGTAAGGCCAACTCAACTCACAATTTCCAACACCAACAACACACACAATTAAATCAACAGATAGCCAACCTGACTCAATAATGCAATAAGTACGGCGCCCATTTTCTCTCTTATCTCCACTCTCATACTTAACCTCTTCTTCTAGTAAATAATGCTGAACGAGTAACGGATAAGGAGATAACGAGTTTTGGTTGCCTGCAGTATTTGATGATATTTGTCTTTTGTCTTTGATTTCTTATTCCTTTTACTAACGTTTTAACGCTTAAATCAGAAAAATAATTAGAAATTGCGTTTGATGACACAAACCCAGATTCCTATAACAAGTCAATCTAAACCATAATTTTAATAATCAGATCACTACACTATATTCAGTTGAATAATTATTTACTATGAAATAGAAATATATTTAATTGGAGGAGCGACCGCAATCACTCACGCTGAGCGAGCGTAGCGAGCGAGGTGTGAGTGATTGCGGGAGCGACGATTCATACCCGGAAAAAATGCGACTTCAGTCATTTTTGTGCGCATAAAATCTCCGAAACTACTGCATGGATCGGTCTGAAATTTTAACTCAGTGTTCTGGTGGTGGTGAAGGTGTGCAGTGCGCAAATAGCTCGCTGTAGGTCAAAGGGCACCGGAGATATGATTTTTTGAAAATTCGATATTTTGTATACAAATAGAAATGTGCTGAGATCGAGAGTCAACATTGTGTGTGTTCCTGTGTGACACAGCCAAGCACACTCTTCCCCCGTGCACGGGGGAGTGCGCCCGATGTGCGTAAAGAAGATGCGCAGTAGCAAGCACACTCAGAGAAGTTGGATGCGGACCATTTGACTCGAGTGCCGTTGTGTGTGGATATTTGCATTTTCCAACAAGTTCTAGCATTATTGCGACTCACTTTGTCCGAAATTTTAAACCTTAAACAACTTTATTTAAAATAATACGTTTATTATCACTTAACCAATGGCGTATTTAGTAATTGTCGGAGCGGAACGTCGAGCGAGCGAAGCGAGCGAGTAAGTGAAGTGAGGACTCTCCGTCAACTCAATTGGAAAACGCTTGTCCGAGGTATAGCGTCAATACGGCTCAATGGATCGGTCTGAAAATTTTACACAATGTTCTGGTTGGGGTGAAGTTGTGCCTTTTGGCCAATAGGTCAAAGGTCAACGGAGCAGCGATTTTTCAAAAAATAAATCAAATTTTGTATAGAAATGTGTAGAGACTGAGTGTCAACAATGGGAGTGAGACACAGATAAACACACACGCCGAACAGCTCGCCCGCTGTGCGCAAAGGGGATGTGTAGTGACAAACACACCCACACAATAGTGCTGTGATTCACATTGTGGGTGTGATTGTGTGACACGAACTGTGACTAGAACAAATTCCAAACTATTGACTGTATCTGTTCAAAAACATTGAACCATTGATTTGACGATTCTTTGTACTGGATTGAGGCTATACGGTTCAATGGATCTCTCAGTAAATTTCACAAAAAATTCTGGTGTAGGTGTAGACGACCTGGTTATTTTTTGGCGCGTAAGGTCAAATGTCACCGGGTATTTAAAAAATAATGATTAATATTTTAAATAGATACGTATTGATTAATAAGTTGACGTGTGTGTTTGTTGCGCTCTGATGGCACATCGATGACTGAACTGATAAGGAAAGTGTTCGCGATACCGCGGCTCCGACTTCACGCCAACGGCGTAACTTAAGACTAGTTTACCTAACATTGCACAATACTTGGCATGTAAAATGTTTTAAAAATGCTTCAAATATTAGAGAAGATATACACCAATGGTTTAATAAAAGATCTAGACTTGGAGTTTTTCGATGAATTTTTCCGTTTGACCAACTTTACGTGATCACACTTGTCGGACGACTCATTATAATCCCCACAAACCATGTTCATCGCATTGTCGGAGATTGATTTGAAAAAGTCCAGAAAACCCTCAGTTCGTTTTGGTGTACAGATTTTCACGTGTTTCGATTTTTCTCTAAAACAACCAAAGAGAGATGTGTATCCGCTATAAAAATAATATTATATTCAAAAATGAAATTAAATTTAAATTTAAATTTAAAACTAGAATTATTTTAAAATTACCAGCAAAGTTGTGCCAATATTTCCTTGTAATCTTTCATATTCTTGGTAGCTTCCAGCAAACTGGTGAAATCCAAAATGCATTTATCAAACTCAGGACTTCCTGCATTGGCACAAGGCAACGAACTCAGCAGCTCGTTGGTTTGTTTAGAGTTTGGATTTTTACAGATTCGAGAGAAGGCATTCTTTACAGCATACGAAAGGACAGAAAATATTTGTTTCGGCTGATCCTTTAGGCACGCGTCTTTGTATTCCTCTATTTTGGACCACATTTCTTTCTGTTCGCTAAATTTGAAGAAATATTACAATTTTACAATTTTAAAATATTGTAATATTTATTTTTATAAAATAAGAAATACCTGCAAAACTTTTTCACTTCCGACCGGGCTTCAGGAAATTTCCGATCAGTTCCAAAGACCATCATTCGCGCAATTATTTGATCAATTTGAGTTTCCGCCTTGTCATCGCATCGCCATTTGATCAGATAAACTCGATCAAGGCAAACAAACACGACTACAGTCAAAAATAGTAATTTTTTTTATCATTTTATATTGACGAAAGTTGAAATAATCGAGTTAGAAAGGTCGCTTTTATATCTACGATTTATATCTACGAATTATATCTCGTATTTTATGTTATTCTCGTCTATAAAATATATAAAAAGTATATAAAATGTAAGCTTAGTAATTAGCCTGAAAATACTTGAAACATCAGGAATAAACAAAAAAAACTTTCCCATATATTATTTAAAAGGATTTGGTTACTTTCAGTATATTTCCTAAATATAATAATTTTTAATTGGAAAAAGTGAATTTTATTTCTTGGAAATAAAATTTCTCAACTTCAGGGACAATCCTGTTTACATTTCGTCAATTTATTCTGTATTAAGCAAGTGTTTTTCCACATTAAATGTACATGTAAAATGTTGATTGAAAATTTCAGGGGTTTTTAATTTGAAAAATAAATATATTTAATGTTTAACATGTAAAGACGAATGTTCAATCACTTTGCAAAAATTCCATTATTTTTATATTTCCTAATTATATAACCATTTTTTTAAACTTGTAAGTTTTGTAATTAAAAACACCAGAATAAAGTATTTATAAAAATTAAATTTAAATCTACAATTTAAGTTTTAAAAATGATTGCAAAAAATCATACATGTTTTATTATTTCTATTTGATTTTTTGTGAGTATTTTTTAAAATATTTTTAAATTCGTTAAATTGTCAAAGAAAAGTTTTAATACAGTGAGAGTTAAATTTTTTTTAGTGTGAACAATTTTGAAAAAGTAACACTGTACAATTTTGGCATTTTCCCTGACAGTGGCGTTTTTGCAAGCGGGTGCACTGCTACCCATAAGTTTAAATAGTTTACATAGAAAAACATACGTAAATATCACATTTAAGGGGCGCCTCTCCCCATGTTTAAAAATTTTCTGAATACGCTCAATGTTTTGATGTTTTGTTTTGGTTTAGTGTTTACAAGCAGCAGCTTGCGATATTCACTACGATTTATTTTATGAAAATTTTGTTCTTTTGTGATTCTAATTTGTGGATATTATTTGTATCACTTGCAATTATGAAGCGAAGTCATGCATCCACTAGCGCTTCCTCCTCCTCACCCTCCCGATCGAAGTCACGTCGATCCCAGAATCGATCCTTTGACACAATGGACAACAGTTCCATCTTCTCATTTGACATACCCTCGAGTGCGTTCAACTGTTTCGCCGGTCTCGACATGACCCATCTCAAAGGCCAACTCGGTGATTTTAAGAAGGCCTGCAAACGGCTCAAAACGTCTCACACACAGGCCAATGAAAGTCTTCATGAATTGTCTGCCAATCAGCTGTTGGCCAAAGAGGGACCACTGTTAGCGCCTAAAGCCAGCGAAATGTCTCAACTGTACAAGAAAGCACTCGAGGATACAGAGCGCGAGATTGAGGCTAGTCGAGCGGCACTGGACGCGATTTATGACATTCGGTTACAGGCAAAATCGCAATACAAAAAGATGGCTTTCACAAGTAATGGACTGAACATTAGGAGGGGCGAGTTGATGAAGATTCTGGTGGATTGTGCCAATATTATTCCACTGTTTGTCGGTTAGTATATTCGGTTGTATCCACAATATTCGTTAATTCTATCTATTTTAGGTAAATCTATAAACGATAAGCCACCGCCTCTTTGTGGTGCCATGCCCGTGGAAACGAATTATATCTGCAAAATTGGTGATCTCGTTGCGGCCTTTATAATCAAACACTCGGACAATGAGGACAACTGGATTCTGGCCGAGGTGGTGCGCTACAACTCCTCCACCGGCAAGTACGAGGTGGACGACATTGACGAGGAGGAGAAGAAGCATCACCTACTGCCAAAGCGTAAAATTATTCCCATACCTACGATGCGGGCGAATCCTGAGACCCATCCCGAGGCGTTGCATCCCAAGGGTACACACGTGCTGGCACTCTATCCACAGACGACGTGCTTCTATGCGGGTATTGTGCAGGACACGCCCAAGACACTCAGGGAAGGGTACAAGGTTCTGTTTGAGGACAATTCATATCCGGAGGGTTACTCGCCCGCGCTGGAGATACCGCAACGGTATGTCATTCTGTTCAAAGATGTTAAGTAGTAGTAGATTCTGTGATATTTGATTGGATTATTTGTACAAATTTATTATTAGTATGTGTCATTATTTTACAAAATGTATATTTTATATTAAACTTATTGGATTTTGTATTCATTCTAAATGAAAGCAAATTTTAAATGCGCCCATCCTGGTGAGGCCTTCCCTTAATCGTAAAAGTAAAATTTCCGATTCCGAACTTATTAGACTACAATTTTTGTAGACACTCAGAATGTAGCCAATATAAATCAATGACATCTGAAATACGGCCTTCCTGGTGACCTTGCCCACTGGTCCAATTGTGTAATAAAACTTTTGTTTCGTATGCAAAAGTTGATAGTAAGACAGGAGTTTGAGCTTCTTTCTGATCAAAGCGGGTCCAAGGAAGAACTGCAACTGATACAGATGACGGTCCGAACTGTGCACTCGGTTGGTCATTGCAATGCATAGTTGGGTGGTGAATGCAAAAGTGACCAATGTGATACAGAGCCCAGCGCCAAACACCAGATTGGACAGTGTTCCAAGACTGTTGGATTGAAACAGTAGAATCGATAGATTGTATACCAAGTTGGGATAGGAGCCGAGACAAATTATGAGATATACTGGCGAAATGCAGTCTCGATTTGCGAGTATAACCTTGAATACTGTCCATGAGTGAGTGCGATAGTAATATGTCAGATACAGAGGCAAATTTACATCTTTTGAACCTTTTTGTTTTGCATTTGAGCGTGACGCAGCTCAAAGCTCGATTCAATCGTTTCAGTATTGCGTTGATTGCATAACTACCAACACATCCACAGTGAAGCGCAACCAGCAGCAAACAACAGAATCTCCAAGCAGAGTAGAAAACAATCGACAATTGTAGCGCCACCTGAAGACACGCTCCAAGTGAGTACTGCTGCTGGTAGGACAGTTTGGTGAAATGTAAAACTACGATAAGTGCCAATAGACCTTGGACAAAATGATTATATACTTTTAGTATTGTATAATTTTAAGTTAGAAATTTCCTACCACCAATGCGAACTAAAATTGTTTGGATTCGCTCGCCCACAAACGAAATGACCACCAATCGAACACGTAACTTGTCATGGAGGACATTGACAAACAAACTCAAGTTTGAATTGAATTTTATCAATCCTCTGTTAATGAGAAGATCACAGTTCCAGAGCAGCTGCAGTTGTCTCAACGCGTTTCTCGAAGAAGCAACAAACTTTTTCCAATTGACATTTTGTACTTTCAATTTAGGATTCAATATCCAAAAATTTTGCCCATTTTGAAGTACAATCTCAGCAGCAAGATCCAACAATGGATTGTGGCGTGATCCAAAGTATGCACAGTAGTCAATGTAGAGGAAAATTAGTGGAACTGGTGCTTGCACCAGTCCCAAGGTGCGGTCACTGGTGAAAGACTGAAGTAGAATTGTAACAGTCAGGTCTTGATAGAATTCTGTGCCATCCGTTGTGCGATAATTGATATAATATACTATACATCGAATCGAACAAATGCACAAACAGATATACAGAAGTAATCGCCATACTTTTTTGATGTGATAATTCGCGTAAAATTGCTGACCAATAGGAAGGCTCTGTCGGTGAAGTTGCTTGTTGAGCATCAGTTCGGTCAACAAGTCAGCGGTCGAGCGAGATGCTTTTTTGATACTAACTTGAACATGATTTTTGGTAATTTTCAAGTTAAGTAGTCAAACTTTGACGTTTTGAGTGTACTGCGAACTGCAAACTGAACTAAATAAATGGCATTCAAAATATATTTTAATTTTAATTTTAAAAGTAATATATTAAATATATTTAAAATATAATATATTTGTTAATTAGTCAATATAATCGTCATTTCCATAGAATAATAATAATAATAATAAAAGTACATAGAATTGTGAATTCCATTAATATTTAATTCTTTTTAAACCGGGAAAACGATTTTTAGAACCCAGAAAACATTATAACATGTGAATTTTAAATTTTTTTAGTATAAAATTTAAAATTTAAATTTAAGTTTTAAATTTAAGTTTTAAATTTAAGTTTTAAATTTCTTTTAATCTGTTTTTTTTTGACTGATCAATCGATCAGTTCGCCTTCGTGAATTTAATGAGTCTGAAATTTCTCACTGACAATTGGAATTGTATGACATTTATGTTCGAGGATTGACTCGGTCTTTTCAAACGCAGCTTTTGAACTTTTTCAAATCTAACCAATTAGTATGGTAACAAAAATCTAATTGACAATCATCTTGTATGCATACAAAATGTATGCAATATAAAGCAATATCATTTGAAATACAGAATTTCTGGTAACCCTCCCTACTGATCCCATTGTAAAGTAGAATTTCATATTCGTATGTAACAGCTGATAGTAGGACAGTAGTTTAAGTTTCTTTCGAATCGATTCGTGTCCAAGGAAGAATTGTAGCTGATACAGATGACGGTCCGAACTGTGAACTCGATTGGTCATTGCAATGCACATGTGGGTTGTCAACATGAAGGTAATGATCGTGCAAAATAGTCCCAGGACAAACACTAGATTGGATAATGTTACCAAGACGTTTGATTTAAACAGTAAAATTGACAAAATATAGACACAGATAGGATAGGTAGTGAGACAAACCGTCAGATAAACTGGCGAAATGCAGAATTTATTTGCGAGTAGAACCTTGAATATAACCCATGAATGAGTGCGCCAGTAATAAGCGAGACAGAGTGGCAAATTTGCCACTTTTGAACCTTTTCTTTTTCTTTTGCATTTCAGCGTGACAATACTCAGAATTCGATCTAACCGTTTCAGTATGGATGTAACTGCATAACTGCCAATACAACCACAGTGCAGGGCAATCAGTAACAAATAGCAAGCTTTCCATGAAGGATATAAAAGAATTGACAATTGGAGTATAGCCAGAAAGCATGCAACGATTGAGTATTGCTGGTATGCGAGTATGGTGAAGTTTAAGATAATGAACAACATAACAACCCCTATAGGAAAAAAGACAGAATCTTAGAATAAAAGTTTTAAATCAGCAATTTCAAGTACCAGATACAAAAACTAGAACTACTTGAATACGCTCGCTCACAAACGAAATGACCACCAATCTAACACGAAGTTTATCGTGCAAAACATTTTCAAACTGACTCATATAATAATTGAACTTGATCAATCTTCTGTTGACAAGATAATCACAGTTCCAGAGCAATTGCAACTGTCGTAAGAATGCTTTCGAGGACTCAATCGGCCTTTTCCAATTTAGTTTTGGTAATCTCAATTTGGGATTCAAAATCCAGAAATCTTTCCCGTTTTGAAGCACAAGTTCAGCCGCAAGATCTATCAATGGATTGTGGCGTGAACCAATGTATGTATAATAGTCGAGGTAAATTAAAATTAGCGGTACGGTTGTGAATACCAGGCCCATGGTGCGATCATGAGTGAAGGATTGAAGTAGGATTGATACAACCGGATCGTGGTAATACTCTTTCTCTTGCGGTGTTCGTAAATTGAGATAGTAGAGAAAATATCGAATTGAGAAAATCCACAAATACAGGTACAGTAGTATTCGCCGGACCTTGTAGCGATGGTGTGAATAGAAGGGTTGATGACTTTCAAGGTCAAGTTGCTTGTTGAGCATCAGTTCGGTCAACAAGTCAGCTATAGGGGTGCGACCAATGCTTTTAAATACTAACTTGAACATGATTTTTGATTAATTTTTTGGTTGAATAGTTGATTATTACTGCTAAATTAAACTTAAAGTGAACTAAATAAATTTACATTTTAAAATATTTAAATATTTTTAATTTATTGTCAAATTAACAGTTAATTTGTCAATAATTGCCGGTTTTTTTCTTAGAAAGAAAAAACCGGGCAAATGATTTTTCATTGATTTTTAATTTTTAAAAGTGCATTTCAGAGAAAAACTAACTCGAAATTATTTCAACTGTTTTAAAAAGAAACTTAATTTTAAAAAAATATATAAAAACTAATGTTTCAAAATGTCAATCAATCATTTTTGTTTTCATCTAAATTTTAATGACAATCTTGAAATTGACAAATTGCATGACAAAAAGCATTTAACAAATATTTTGACATTGGGAAATAATTTGACCACTTGAGAGACATTAAAGGGCATTTAAAAATGTGTTGCATAAATTAATAAATCACTTTGAATTTGTTAGTCAACACATTTCGATTTTAGAAATGACCAATGAGTCATTGGCAATGACGCCTGTCACTTGTATTATTTGTTATTCGAAGTTAGCTTTGCTTAGTAATTTCTATTTTTATTTGTCGTCCTCTTGTTTCTACTTTGCTATCTTCAAAGTCATGTCTGTGTCATCATCTTTTTGGCTCTCCAACGCACCAGGATCATCATCACGTGTCCGACAGTGGATTCTGTACGTTGTAGTCGCCACTATGCTCAAAATGGCTTTCTCTATGGTATGTCTTCATTAATCGAACTAACCTAACTTTCTGCAGGCTCTTCCCTTCAAGGATCTGTGCCTCGAGGACCAAGCCAACTTTGCCCACCAGATGCACACTATTGGATCGGTGGATGGACAACTGTGGGCCATCACGAAGGACAACTGGACCGTGTACGAGTTGATCCCGTGCCAACAAATCAACTTTAACCACAGCTGTATGATCGTGAGCTCTCCGATGGCGATTGACACCAAATGGCCAAAGCTTGCAGAGTCCGCTATGGCAGCCCCTGGAGTGAAGGATTTCGATTTTAAAGTAAACAATTCCGTCATTATGGACAGCTCCAATTTCCACGATATGGTTCTCGCAATGGACGGAAATTTTTTCACCACTACGGATTCTTATACGACACACTATTTTGGATTTGAATTTGGCACAAACAAGTCGTTCAATACTGATAATATCGATGAAACCCAAGACCCAGGTTTGTGGATTTCTTCCGATGTCAAAAGCAAAGCCTACAGACTTTTTGATTCTGGAAAGCAGGTGATTCAAATTATGATTATCAATTTGAATGTACTTGACAAGCCACTTGTTGTTGAAGTCCAAAATTCCAAAATGAACATCTGCGATGTCACCCACCAAGAAGGAGGAAGCCTCGAAGTACAGTTCACCAACTCGACCTGTAACCGCAACATGAGCTGGACCATCTTTAAAGGTGTGCATCACGGTGGCAAATTCTACTTCTTTGCACCGGACAAAGTGTACATTTTCTCGGACAAGGCCCAAACCAGTCCCGTCAGTGTGGAAACCCTGTCTTATGGAGACTTTTTCCACTGCCACAAGCCGATAACCTTTGTGTCACTCGAACAGTGACGACAACGCATTCGAATTCGGTGGCGAACGAGTGGCGGCCTTAAAAGTCGATCGATTGGGTTCGATCGAGCATTACCCTTTTGCTTTTTGGAAGGTTTGGTTTGCTCAGTGCTTTCGGTTAGCCTTGGGTGTTATTAACACGTGGCTTCTACTTCTAAAGGTTCCTTTGGCGCAAGTTGGTTCGAACCAGGACTCGTAAACCAGCTTTCGGTGGACACCAAACTTTGGTTGCCAAGTCTAAAGACTCACAAGGCCTGGTTGGCTTCCCCTCTCTTCATCTCATCTATTACCCTCACCTTTTGTTTGTATTAAATCTATTTAATTTTACTGGTTTCCTGGTTACTTGAGTCCGGTGCAGACTCACCCGATAATTTCTGATTCGACTACCTAAGGAGCTTACAGTCCCTTTCGGTTGTGCCGATCCCGTATCGCCACATTTGGTCCCAGTCGAGCCGGAGCAGAAGTTTCTGGTGGATTTCTACTTGGTGGCAAATTCTACTACACGTAGCTTTATGGAAAATCTTAGCGTGCCCGTTCTCAAGCAGCAACGAGAGGCGCTACGTTGTCGAATTGGTCGACTCTTTTCACTACACTCATCAGGCGATGATGTTGACGTGGATCAAGCAAACCGCTACTGGAAAGAACTTATGGAGGTAGAGGACATTCTACTGGAAAAAGACCAAGTGTCCGAAACTGAGACACAACGAAATGACTTGTGTCTTAAGAAACTGTTATCAATCCGCGGTGGTGTCAAAGGCGCGTGTTCGACTAATGGAAATGCCACGTGCACTAAGTCAAAGATTAAACTTCAGTCTGAGAAGGTGCCTATATTCTCTGGAGAGTTTCAACAGTACAACGTCTTCAAGAGAGTCTTCTCAAGTTTGGTGGATAACAATGGCGATCTCGAGGAGGACGACAAAGAGCGTCTTTTACTGACTCACCTGCGAGACAAGCCACTAAGCATCGTCGAAGCCTACATGAATGAAACTAATTCGTACCAACTCATGTTGATGGCACTCAAAGAGGAATATGAAAAACCCGAGAAGATCAAGGAACAACTCAAAGTGGAGATCAACAACTTACCGCTCATCACTAACTGTTACGATGACAATCTCATTGAGTTCAAGGACAAGGTTGTCCGTATCAAGAACGCGGTCATGATGCAAATCGACAAAGATGACGACTTTAGTCGTTTCACGGTCTATACGCTGGTACTGAATCGGTTCAGTCCCTTGTGGAAAGAAAAGCTGGCAAAGGCGTGTGTCGATCTAGACTCTCTGGTAGAGAAGTTTCAAGACTACATCGATCAAAAGGAAAGATTGGTAACGATGGGTCTTTTCAAGAACAAGAACTTCAACAACAGCAACTATCAAGGTAAAGGTCGAAGCAAAAGTACATCCGCCGTGGTGATGGTATCCGGGTCAAAGTGTTTATTCTGCAAAAAGACCGGACATCAAGCGAAGGCTTGTCGAACACCAGGCGACCCATCGGAGAGAAAGCGAATCGCTGCAGCAAACAGCCTATGTTTTATCTGTCTTGGCGATGGGCACACTGCTGCTCACTGTGACAACAAGAAGGACATCTGCTCTGGTTGCAAACAGGAACACCACCGTCTGATTTGTCCTAGAAGTCAGAGACCTAATTCAAATTGGTTCGAACGCAGACAATCATATCAGTTCGAGAAGCCAGTTAAGGAAGAAGTCAAACCTGAAGGGAAAGACAACTCCAACAACAACGGAATTGGTGGTGATCAGGTCAGAAGAAACTGTTCGGTGGCCATCATTGGGGACCCGACAAGTGGTTCACCGCAATTGACTGCTCAACTCAACGGTCGAGAGATCAAGGTGCTTATCGACACTGGAAGCGAGCCTACTCTTCTCAAGCGAGAAATAGTAGCAAAGAAAGACATTTACGAGGCGAAGACATTGGTTGTGGATGGTGTTGGTGGGGAGAAACCTTCTCGGGAAATGGCCAGCTTTTACTTGGGAAGCAAAGATGTTGCACCCATTGAATTTCGGGGTTATGTACTCGATCGTCTCCCAGGAGACTTGGATATTATTATCGGTGAATACGACATTGCCAAGCTGTTGATGCCCAAAGCTTTAATTGACAATCAACCATACTTCGATACTGTGTTTGGCCGTGTAAAGTATGGAATGCCTACTCGCAAGCATCGTGCTACTGTGGCGGCTATCATCAATAGCCAAATGGAAGATGACGACGAGGTGAAGTTATCGGAACTACTCATGAAAGAACTTGATCTGGGGGAACAAGAAGTGTCTCCCGAGATGGACATTATTCAAGGCTCAGGTGGCCGATACAGTGCCAGATTGCCCTTACTCACTGGACGAAAGCCGAAGAACAACTATGGTATGGCTTTGAGACGCCTCGATAATTTGTTAAACCGTCTCAACAAGAATGGTCAGACAGAGAAATACAAGGAAAAGTTATTCGCCTATGTTCAAGATGGGCATGCGATATTACTGGATGATGCAGACCCATGGAAGGAGCACGCCTACTACATGCCTCACAAAGGAGTTGAAAAGGACAGTGACACATCTCAACTGAGGATCGTGTTTGACGCAAGTGCTGGTAGAGATTCGCTAAACAAGTGCTTATACAAAGGCAACGCCGAATCTTTAAAGCTCATTGACAATCTAATGTTGTTCCGCCGTAATAAAGTAGCCGTAATAGCCGACATGGAAAAGGCTTTCCTCCAAATCGAAATAGATGGAAGAGACCAAGACTATTTGCGATTTCTGTGGAAGGATGACGACTTCGTCAGAGTAATGCGTATGTGCCGTGTACCCTTTGGCCTGGTTAGCAGCCCTTCGATGCTTCTCTGTGTAATCGAGAAGCAAGTGGAGAACTTCAAGGACATCTATCCTGAGACGACAAGTGTTCTGGAGAAGGCGTTCTACATGGACGATCTAGTATCAAGTGTTATAAACCGATTGAAAGCAAGAGAACTCAAGGAGCAAAGCTCGAAAATATTCTCGCAAGCCAAGTTCAACTTGCGTAAATGGAAAACTAACGATGCGGTACTTCAAAAGGAGTGGGAAATTGATTTGAAGAATCCAATCTGCAAGGTGCTCGGAGTAAATTGGAACATGACACGTGACACTTTGTCCATCAAGTGGGACAAAGACGTTATCACAGATGAACTCACCAAACGCAAGCTACTAGGATTAAATGGTTCTATATTTGACCCGATTGGCATAGTCGAGCCTGTACGGCTACGACTGAAGGAACTACTCAGATTGGCCTGGAAACTGAAGATTGGCTGGGACGAGCCTATTCCTAGCGATATTGGACAAGAGTTCAAGGATATCCTTTCAGGAATGTCTCGATTGGCCTCGATCGAAATACCTCGATATATTCCTCAAGCTCAAATGCTGTCAATCTTCTGTGATGCCTCCGACCGCGCTTTCGGTTTCGTGGTGTGCATTACCGACAAGGAGGACAAGAATCACTTTGTTCTCTCCAAGAGTAAATTGGTGCCGGCGAAACCTCGAACAACACCCGAGTTAGAACTGGCTGCTGTAACCGAAGCCGTAGAATATATTCCCTACCTGCGACAATTTTTTGGCGATATAACCATGACAGTTATCGTTTGGTCGGACTCGACTATAACCCTCGGCCGTTTGGACAACGATGTCAACAAATATGGCACGTTCGTTGGAAACCGATTAGTTCGTATTCATAGAATCTGTGAGAAACATCCCACGAAATTCCGGTACATCTCTACAAAGGTCAATCCAGGAGATGTCTATTCTCGACCAAAGACTGTGGACGAATTTCTTCATCTCAAGCCATACGAACTCAACATCAAAGTGAAGGAGTTACTTCAAAAAGCCGACTCACTAGAGCTACCCAAAGTGGACTTGTGTGGTGCAGTCATGGCAAAGAGAGAGGACCTGGTGGACATTCCCGGTTTTGAAAAGATCGGCGAGTGGGACAAACTGGTGAAACAAGTCATGACACTTGTTCGATTCACGTGCACTTTTATGCCCAAATGCGAGCCAACAATTCGGCAGGCTCTGTGCTATATTTACAAGATGATTCAGAAAGAATGCTCGGAGGAGTTGCTCAATCTAGACTTGCCCTATTTCGAAGATGAGCGTGGTATCATTCGAGTCAGGACTCGAAACGCGAACGACTACCCGGTCTGGATACCAAGAACCTCGCGGATCGCAGTGATGATTGTCAGACATTGTCACCTTAAAGTGATGCATATGAAACGTCGCTGGACTAAAGCGATCGTCCAAGAACAATATTATATTGCGCGTATCAACAAACTGGTGGATCGAGTTATATCAACGTGTAAGAAATGTCAAGAGAAGGACAAGAAGCGCATGAAGCAACCAACTGGTGACTTGCCCTATTTTCGTGTGACGGAATACGACCCGTTTGAATGCATCGGGATAGACTACTTTGGCGCGCTCTATCTGAAGAACAGGCGCAAATGTTATGTATTGATTGTGACCGATTCGGTGTCAAGAGCTATACACCTGGAGCTTGTGCATGACCTAACGGCTGGATCGTGTCTTGCCGCACTGAACAACGTTTTTAACATTCGAGGACTTCCAAGTGTGATTGTGAGCGACAATGGCTCCAACTTTACAAGAGCCGAAAAAGACCTACGAAAGCTTATAGCGAAGACCCAAGAAGCTTCGCAGCAAATTATTGAAGATTTGAAATGGTTCTTCAATCCGCCTAGATCTCCCTGGTGGGGTGGATGGTACGAACGCCACATTGGCACCATCAAGAATGCGCTAAAGAAAATTAATGGTTGTCCTACTGAGTTTCAGCTGAGATATGTGCTGAACGAAATTAGCGCAGTAGTAAACTCGCGTCCATTATTCCCAGAGGACTCGAGTAAAGAAAAGATTATTACGCCTGGACATTATCTTATCAATCGGAGTTTCAAGTCAATCCCTATTGGATTCAAGAGAATCGACTCATTCAAAACTCTGAACCAAGTTAAACGATGGAGAAAGGTCTTCATCAAGTTTTGGAAGTCGGAATATTTACGCCAATTGAGTATTCACTTCAACCGAGAGAAGGTCAATCAAATACAAGTGGGTGATCTAGTCCTAGCACCTGGAGATGATCACGACGATAAGTGGAAGATGGCCCGAGTGGAATCAGTCGAATTTGGCCCCGATGGAGTCGTGCGACAGGTCACGATTCGACACGGCGATGGTTCTAGCGATACACGATATGGTGGCCAGACACGAGCCCGACGTGGTGGATCGCGTCAAAAGGTCTTCATGCGGACCGTACAGAATTTGGTCAAGCTGGAATTGGACATTCCTCGTGGCCCGGGAGAGTGTCACTCGAACAGTGACGACAACGCATTCGAATTCGGTGGCGAACGAGTGGCGGCTTTTAAAAGTCGATCGATTGGGTTCGATCGATTATTACCCTTTGCTTTTTGGAAGGTTTGGTTTTTGCTCAGTGCTTTCGGTTAGCCTTGGGTGTTATTAACACGTGGCTTCTACTTCTAAAAGGTTCCTTTGGCGCAAGTTGGTTCGAACCAGGACTCGTAAACCAGCTTTCGGTGGACACCAAACTTTGGTTGCCAAGTCTAAAGACTCACAAGGCCTGGTTGGCTTCCCCTCTCTTCATCTCATCTATTACCCTCACCTTTTGTTTGTATTAAATCTATTTAATTTTACTGGTTTCCTGGTTACTTGAGTCCGGTGCAGACTCACCCGATAATTTCTGATTCGACTACCTAAGGAGCTTACAGTCCCTTTCGGTTGTGCCGATCCCGTATCGCCACACTTTGTACCATCTTTCCCGAGGAATGTCACCAGCCCATCGACAAACACTACATTTGAGGCCACCATAGGTAACCATCAAAGTAACATTATTTTGTAATAAATTCCTTTGATTTTTTCAAGTTTTCACAAAGGGCCAAATTTGGACAATTGTCATTCTCTTTTGTGTCATTCTGGTTTCGCTTATGATCATCTGTGGAATCAAGGTTTATGAATGTCAAGTCATACGTAACCATCAAATGTCCACTTCCACGAAGAATGGTGGCAAAGGTATCAATGGTCGTGTTTTGTCCGGAAAAGGCAAGCAACAGTCACAGCAGTCAAAAGCTGTCGGATCTAAGGCCAACGCTTCGAGCAAGGCAAAGTCTTCCATGGACGGAAGTAAAGTTTCCGTGGAAAAAGTGTCCTCAGTGGCCAAACCTAAATCCCAGGCTTTCAAAGCCAAAAGTACCTTCTAAACCGTTTAATCCAGCTTTGTATTTATGCTTTAATTGTCATACTTTTTAAAATTAAAATTATTATTTGTTTAGCAAAAAAAGTTGAACTTATTTTGTAAAATCAGACTTTATTTGATTATATAGCAAACTTAAAATTATTTGCAAACAAATGTTAACAAAAAATGTTATCATCAACAACGGATACATTTTCTGATTCTGACTAGGATTCTCAGTCTTTACTTTTGTTTCGGTGAATCAAAAGTCAAAACAAACTCATCATCGCTCTCGACTCTCATAACCATAATATTCAAGTGAGTTATGAAGTGAGGGATTTTGTGTGACTCTAAAGGGCGTATTTAACTGTATAATAGGGTTGATTAAGAATATTCTGTACGACATGTTGTATAATTAGTTGTGGTTTAATCTATGTATAATTGGATCGTAATATGTATTCAACATTATAGGAACTTGTGTCTCTTGTCCTTCGTTTTGCTCAGTCTTTTTCATCGATAAGATTCCGATTAATGATCCGAAACGTGCAACGAGTGCATCAGGCTCTTGAAGTAGGGAGTCTGAATTGGGGCGCCTGGTGAGTGCTGTCCGGTAACTGGGTTGTATCGGGGCGAGTGGCCTGGACCTGGATTTTTTAAGAAAATTACGATTGTGATTTTTTATTAGTTTGTAATTTACGTTTAGATTCTTGTTCATCTTGTAAAAATTGATAAGTGGGCGACATGGTGATGTCCACCGAGATGGGCTTGCTGTAGGCTGGCGACTGCTGATGCGGTGGCTGACTGGGCGACCGGGCATTGTAGTGCGGCTGGGGACTGGCACTGCTTGATGGGCCACGATAGGGAGACGAACTGGGCGATGAGCCACCACTAGAGAGAATAAAAGTTGGATTCATTCAATTTTGGATTCATATTCAGATCAAATCAAAACACTCACGGGAGAACCGAATTTTGGATATTTTCCGAGCTGTACAGATTGATTGGCGAGTTGTACTGCGAGTGGAACAAACCGGGATTCTTATCAGCGTTTGCCTAAAATGTTATTGGAAATCGGTTAAAACATGTTTTAAAAAATGTCAAAACTGTCCAAAATCCAAAAAATGAACTTACCGCAGTGTACTGATTCAGCACCCTCAGTTTGGTTGGATCTGCAACCGCGACAGTCTTGGGCAGTTCATGCCAGCCGGGACCCTCCATATGCTGCAAATAGCAACCAGTGGGCCAGTCACGTCGAACTTTGGGCTTAGGCCCGATGATGGGAGTGGTGCGATAAGTCTTTAAAAATTTTGTTAATTTGGAAATAAGAAAAAAAATCCAAAATCACCTGTTTTGTGATCGCCCACTGTTCACGAGCCTTTTCATTGTGAAATTGGATGATATTGTTCTCCGGCAGGCGAACACCCGAGTCCTGTAGTGCCACGGACGGAATGCGTCCCGCATTGGGTGGTGGGACACTGCTTGGTCGACTGTACGGTTCGGGTGAGGTTTTGTACATTGCTATGAATAGAAGAAATATCACAATCATTTTGAAACACATTGAGCAAAAACACAAACTTTTCTTTTTAACCCGATTGTACGGTTCACGGAGCACTTGAAGTTCAATGGAGAGTCGGGCACGATTGATCAGATCAATCGCCAACGAGTAGGTCAGTGGGCGACCAGTGATGGGCGAATTGTCGATGCCGAGTACAATGTCACCAGGAAGCAGGCCCGCGTCGTATGCTGCACTGCGGTTGTGAACCTAAAGAGATGAATTAGAAGAAGGAGAACCGTAGATCCGAACAACCGAAGAACAGAAACCGTGAACAAGAAGAGAGAAAACAGAATCAGAGAACAGAACACTATTTGATGATGTTGATTAATTAAAGAAAGCTTAGTAGCTTGTGTTCAAATCACCAGAACCAGAACAAACCACAAATCAAACAAGAGAGGAATAGTACACTTACGCACTAAAACACAATCGGAACACAAAATGGACTCAATCAAATGAATCGAAAGTTACGCACTCACAGAACGAGTCACCTCTTCGGTCACCCAACAATCCTGTGTGTGTGTGTGTGCCTTACCAGACACAAACTTCTTTACCTCTTCTTCGCAAAAAGCTTTGCCTCTCCCTTCTTTTCTTGCACGACCAACAAACTTACTCGTAAGCAATCCCAAGGGTATATTTCCAAAGTTTGTACGACTACTCGTCAAAATACTTGTTTATTAGTAGAATAATGCAACGATTTGTGCCTTGTCAACACAACAAGGAGAATCTATTCTTATTGAAAAGTAGAGTAGGAGGATATTATTGAATGTCAATTCAATGAGAGCAAGTGAAAGAGTAAGCGTAGTAAACTCTTTGATGCTTCAAAGCCGTGTGCTTCTCCTCAAGTTTTGTTCGTGTACTTGATTTTTATCATTGAGAATCACAAAATCATATGTTATGTTAACATCCTCAGATTAGCATCACCATTGCATTGCATCAAGCTCATCCCAAAACAACTATTTTAAAATCAACTCGATTCTCTCTATTCTCATTCCGACCCCGAAACCAGAATTTGGTGTGCTGTTTGTTGATGAAGCAGACGGAGAATAAGAATGAAGTAGAATAAAGAAAACAAAGTTAGCGGTACTAAAGGATTGCTTCAATCTACTCGAGAATATGCTCTCACTGTTTTCATTCCAACTGTCAATGCCAAGAATGCATTCTATATTCCGTATATTCGGTATATTTGAATAGTGAAAGGGGAATCTTTTTGCTTCTTCTTCTCGAGAACACTCAAAATACAACACGAACCAAAACAACACATTTAAACTGTCATTTCAAACCCTAATGGTATTGTGTAGAAAAACAGAGTGTTTTTGTGTATATTTTGCCTTCTAATTGATTTAATTTGAACTCATTAAGACCACCCTATACACTATACAGAATATATATTCTGTTCTGAATTCTCTCGTATACATAGTTTGATGAGTCGGCACAAGACAAATGCAAATGAGCAAATAGTGCATGCAATCGAGGACAGCAGACAGAAGATTGGGGAGTGAAAGGGATGAGAGTGAGTGAGTGAGTGAATGGTGCGATGTGTGATCAAGAACGCGAGACCTTCAAGTTGAGAATCGAATGAACAGAATTTTAGTGTTGGAAGGGAGAAGAAGCTTTCTATATTTAACTCTTCGCTGACTCAAATTCAGACAGAGAGAAGGGCAGACTTGAAAGGGTTTGCTAAATGCAGAATTCTGCTTTACATGCACACGGAACTTTACTTAAACATAGCATTACTAGACCTTGTAAGAAAATATCGAAAACATCTGGGGTGACAAAGAGCTATTATTTCCTGGCCAAATATCAATGCCAAATTTTTAGAAACAGAAATCTTTGTTTTGGTTTTGAAATTAAAGTTCAAATCAATTTTTTTATAATATAAAATATTAATAAAAAAACACTCTTAAACTGACACAAAAAACAAAATTCTGCCTTAAATCTAACTAAATTGTAAATTTAAAATATAAAAATATTTCCGAATGTACCGAATATTCCGTTTATTTTGAACGTGGCAAAAAAACTTACACTTTGAACCACAAGTGGATTGTCCAGTCGCTTGTGATGCTCCTCGAACATTGTGAAGCCCCAAGGCTCATCGATGGACGGTCGTGAAAGAGTGATGAACAGAGTTTTGGTTGCCATTTTGATATTTAATTTTAATTAATTTAAATATAAAATTTAAAAATAAAATTAAACACAAAATTGAACACAAAATAAATCACGACTAGTTGAACACGTAACAATTTAGCGTGGTTGAACACAAAATTGTTGCCCTTGAAAAAGGTTAAACAATCAAATCCAAACGAACATCACAAATACAAAATTGTCTCATTGACATTTTCTTCTTACATAACACAGTCACACAACCATTCACAGCCCATCCCAATAAGTCAGTCAGTCAGTGTGATTCGATTTTTGTCGTGATGCAACCGACTCAACCGAAATCGAAGACTCGGAATTGAATTTCCACATTCACTCACACACACACTCAATGTGGCAATATTCAACAACTTTAAATTCAATCATGCGCGTACCCAAATTCCCATTAGCACACTTTCACTTTTCCATTCAACCAAATGTCCCATCATGAGTCAATTCACAAATGGCGCAAGTGTTCACTGTTTAGTGTGTTCAAAAAGTTTCTATTCATAAATGAATGTATTATTTATGTAAAGTTGTTGTGTAACTTTATGTAACAGTGGTCCAACATCCAACAACAGATGGTCGGCAATGCCCACACATTGCTTGATTGATGTTTATATTAGTCTGTTTGTCTGTTTGTGATAGTAGAAACATGCCGCATCCGTTTACGTTGTATGTTACGTTATGTTACGTTTATGCTTCTGCCCTTTGGAACTGACATATGCTCCATTGTGTGTATGAGAGCACACACTCCATTTATGTCGAACTGTCTAAAAGAGACGATAGACATGTAATAGACATTTATGCTATATATGTGATTATGGAGGAACTTGATTTTAATTGTGAATCTAAAAGTATTTAGTTGTTGATTTTAATTTTAAATTAATTGTAAAATTCCCCAAAAAAAAGTAGATTAGTCGAGGCGCACAAAAAGAATAAGGTAGTTAGTACATACTGATTATCGCCTAGTACACACACACATTAGACTTTGCTGTATTTGTCATCAAACATCATGTATACATTTGAACACACAATCAGTAGTGATCGAATGTAAACACTCACAAAAAACACATGACGCAAGAAGCGAGTGTGAACTGACCATTGGTCAGTCATCAAGACGCCAGAGCACGTGAACAGCAGAGCATGTACGAGTGAGCCTGAGCAAATGAGCCGATGGATGCACTACATTGGACAACAATCGAAATGTGCGTATTTTGGCAAAGTTCGTCAACATCATGAGACCAGAACAAACAGCCAGATGACCGGAAAATTTCCAATGACGTTTTTCGTGGAGCTGATTATTTGGGTGAACGCCGCGCAAGTGAATATAAGCAATGAGCAATGATCAATTCAAGATCGATCACTTGGGACTCGATCAGGAGCATCATTTGAAACGATCTCCTCACGAAGCAAGCGAGACTGGTCACTTGTCAATGCGAGTCACCCAGGACCCAAGAAGTCTCTCCTGGACAAACGGTCCAACATCAGTTCACTGGCAACTAAGGACGATCCGATTTCCCGGCTGATTCATTTGCAGACGATTTGACGAGAGTTTGGGCGCCAAACTCGTTCCTTTCAGTGGATTGTGTTTTCAGTTTGTGTGTTGTGTGTCAAAACTAATAAAAAATTCGCACCTCAACACAGGCCTATGACTTGATCAATCACATATATTAATAGTCAAATGTATTGTATGTCCCAAAATAATGTGATCAAAATGGTCAAACAATTTAATATGATTTGGAAACGATTTCTTTCAAATTTGATTTTTTTCGGATTCACCATATACACGAATTTTGACGTAATAACATTCTTAATGGTTCTCTGTTAGTGTTTGAGAAGACACAAAAGTTTGTTTATAAATTCATTTGCAATGTTCAACTTAACAGATTTTGATCAGAATGAGAAGAGATATTTCATCAAAATCACGAAATGAGATTCGACCTTTTAATGATTTTTGATGATTGATTTTTGTGTTCCGTTTAATGATAAAAAAAATACGTTCAAAGTTTTATTTGATTGAAAAAGCTTTCACTCTTTCATTTGTTTTGGCAAAATTTGAAACACGAGTTTTCGAACAAAATTTAAACACAGAAAAAAACATCAAGAATCTCCAATCACAGATGGCGTTTCTGTCGATTCTTTCAACAACAGAATATTCTATTACTCACTCACTTTCAAGGCATTCCCCTACATCAAAAATATTCTTCAGTATTCATACTACTAATGTGATAATCCAAGGAAAATGTCATCATTAACCAAAAGTAGAGTACAAAAATATCCATCTTCAATAATATAATATCTGGCAAGGTTTTGTCTTACACTCGACTCGCAAGAATTGGCATTGAAAAGCCCCAAAGACTAAAATGTAACAACAACAACAACAATCATCAAACAAGATAAACGACATTTCAAATGTTCATGAGAATAGAAGAAGAAGAAGAAGAATCGTCAAGTTCTTGGCATTCTTTCCTTCTGACTGAAGAATGTGGTGCCAAGAATTCTTCTGTTGAAAAGTCATAAAGATAGCTCTCAGTCGTGTGTATTCTGCATGTTTTGTACAAAATACGATCATGAGTGTCTTGAAAACTTCAAATTCTGTGTGTGCTTCAAAACAAAGCATTAACACTATTAGAAGTTCTCATTATGTGCTCTTAAAACAGATTCGCCAAAGTACTCCAGATGTGCTTTGTCTTTAATTCTCAGGAAGACAAGACAAGACAAAGCAAATCTGGATTACACAAATCGATGATTATTTGGGGCTGAAAAAAGAAGAAAAACTGTCTGAAAATTATGCTAAAATCAGCAAATAAAAAATAAAAAACATCACAAAAAGGGTTGGCCTCATTTTTTCTGCAGACGTTTCTGTTTTTGAGTTTGATACAATAATAGATACATTTTACAAAAGTGAAAGTGTTAAACGAGGACAGTGAAAAGGGGAAAGCGGAGCGAATTGGGCGACACATTAGTGTCGAGACAAATTGCTCCGATGAAAGTGATGAAGACGTAATTGGAAACCAATTTCGACATTTATGTCAGACAATTTGTTTTTCTTGATAATTCGTTTTGCTCTCAAATCCTACAAATCTATTGAACCAAATACAAACCTAATTTTTTTAAACAATCCAATTAAAAAATTACATAACCCTTTCATTTTTATTTAAAGTGTAAATTTAATTCGATTTCTATTCTATGTGAGTTTTTAATTGAGAAAGATTGGTTGAGATTGTTAAAATAAATTCAAAATCTAAAATCTACAAAACATTAAAAAACCTTAAACGTCAATTTGCCAAAATTTCACACAATTCAAAAAATTTCTCAACAAAAACAAAAAGTGTCCAAAAAGAAGTTTAATTTAAACATCACTTATGTAGTAATGAAGTAATAAAACTCTCATAACAAAGTCTCTTTGTGCAAATAGATAATAAATTAAGCCGTTGTTCGAGGTCAAGTTTTTGTCTCGCTTGCTGCCTCTTCATGTAAAAACCACTTTGAAGTGCAAGTTCCCTTTTTTATTAGCCATCTCAAAGTTTAGCTTCAAGTAGCTTTAAAAAGCCAAGAAGCCAAAAGGAGAAAACCTGTCTTTAGGAGTTTTGTGTCGTTAAAGTTTGCAAAAGTATTTCCGAATGTGAATGAACAAGCCGAGTTCAGCTTTCGTGTGTAGGTGTCATATCAGTCTGTGTGTACGCTTGATTTAGTTATATTTATAATTACGTGTGTGTGCACAAGGCAGTACACGAGAACTTGACGGACTTTACTAAAATAGACATAATCATTGCATACTGTCTTATGTATTAATAAAACATACAAACCGCAAGAGACATCAAACTTCAGGGATCTCCGCTTGTACGTGTAACATCCTGAACCGATTAATGAACAGTCTAATATATGTAATGGCTATATTTATAAGCCAAGCAATAGCCACCCTTGACCTTTTTTCTTGCGTTTGTTCGCTTCCTCCATCAAGTCCATCCATGAAATCCAAAAATAAAGCATCGCATTGCCTCGCTCCATGTGTTTGAGTTGTGTGTGTTATTCTTGACTTACTTCTTACTTTCACTTTCACTTTCTCCAAATGATGTGACGACTCCCTCGCATATGTGAGTAAAAGAGAGTCTCTGTCATACTATCGAACAGTGCCTTTTATTTATAGCACCAACAACGACAGAGAGCCCAATGGCGCGTTCGCGACTCTCTTTCGCTTTTTCGCTTTGATTGAAAATCTTGAACAGCCAGATTTGCCTGCTTTTTGATTATTATTAAGTGATGGGGATTCTATATGGATTTATGATCCAAAATGACTTTCTCCTTCATCCCCCTCTTTCTTTCTTCACGAAAAGAAGAGAGCTTTGAAGTGTCAGTTTGTGCCGCGCCGCGACACACATGTCATATCATATCGAGCGCAATCATGTTCTCTCGAGCTCTTTTAACGTTCATGATCTAGTTACGGTTGAATGTTATTTTAAGCCTCATGAGGCACCTAAGGTCTTTATCTTCTTTTTCATATTTCGAGGTTAAGTTTATATTACTCATAATCATAAAATAATATAGATTTCCTTGATGGAGAAGATTCTGCTTGTGCTTTATGAATGTTTTAATGTGCCTTTAAGTGCTCGTGCATTTGCTTATTCATCTGCTTCCTATTTGTGTGCTGAATCGATGCCAATTTTCGACTTCTTGTTCACCATATATTTTCGTGTGCTTGTGCTTACTAGAAAAAAGAACAAAATCATCGTCGCGTTAATTACCGAGCGCTGGTGAGAGGAGATTCTTCTATTAATGCTTTCCTTCCCCCTCTGTTCTGCAAATTCTGTTGCTTTTCCCCCTGTTGATTGTGTTTTTCCTCTACATCATGCATACCAATGACTACTACACAACTACTACAACTGCTGTGTATTATATAGTCAAAAGTTCAGCAAACCAAACTGCACGACCAACTGGAAAAAAATATTACAACAAACAAACAAACAAAAATTACCGAGCTGTAGTACCGTTAGTCATTTATATTTTCTCATTTCATCTTAGTTTCAGACTGTAGTGATTTCAGTGTTTCTAAAATAGAAAATGATTTACGAATGACTAAAACACTACACTCTACTATATTGACATATTCAATTTCACTAGGAAATTGAAACACACAAAATTCCGTAAATATGTAATGGAAAAAATCTATGCAATTTTTGGGAGTAAAAAACCGACGCTCTTTGGACCCAAAAATTTGCGTAAAAAATGGAGTCTAAATTTATTTTTATATTTGGGGTTATAAAACCTTACAAATTTTATCTGTTGGGATGATATATCATATATAAAAGCATTCAGAAATATTTTTGTCTAAAGCTCGCTCGGGATATTTGAGAACCAAAGAGCGAAAGTTTAGATCTTTTCGGTGCCAAAAGAGTGAGTGAAGATACGCTCTAATGGATTGATGAGTTTGTGTTTGTCTGTGTGTGTCGAATGATCAAAAGCATTTCGTCTGTCAATCGTCAGTTTGTGGGCTTCTGTTCTGCAGCTTTGATGCCAGTTGTTTGAATCAAAATTAGAGAAATTGAGGTCAATCGCTTTTGTCTGTTTCTGTCTATGTTTGTGTCTATTCTATCAAAGTCTATTAAATTTTACGCGCCCGCGCCACAACTTGATTCGAAACCAAAAGTAAGTTTTACACGCAATCGCAATCGCAAACTGCTGAAATTGTAAGTTTTTGTTCGTCAGCCGCGCGTACGCATATCTCACCAATTTTAACCTAAACGTCAGTCAGCTTTCAGGCTGAACGCGCAACAGCCTACTCGAACAATCCAACTAAACTGAACTCAGCTAGTCGCTTTCTTACTTTGTTATTGTCATTCAATAAAACTTTAAACTCGACTCAACATACTCGAAATCCCTCATTCATCAATGCCACTACTACTACCCACTTCTCTACTTATTCTATATATTATTAAAATTTTCCCCACCTAATTAAACCGCTCACTCATTAACCATATACACACAATTCTATATAGAATAGTTTCAGTTATGAATACCGCCGATCTGACTTGTCGGGTGATTATCGTGATGGTCGTAATCCTGCTGATTGTCATACTAGTACTGCTCTTCTCTGCAGCACAGGAATAGAGTGGAAGAATAAGAATGCGTCAAGATATTTTTAAATATTTTTTCGTTCACTCGAACAGTTCTCAATCAGTCAGTCTGATTTCATTTCCCCTTTCACTCTCTCTTTCACTCTCTCGATCCTGACTTTTGATAGATTTATTCTAACTCTGTTTAACTCTTTCTAAAGAATATTCTTTTGGGTTAGGTTTATTGGTTAGGTTTTGCCTTAACGAACATGTACGCCAACACAAACACGAACAGAATTTTATTACGTAACATTTAACTAGCTAACTAACTAGGGAATGAAAACATCTGGCAGCAAAGGGGGACACAAGCGAATTGTACTACATTTTGGCATTAACTCGAACTGAACATCTGTCCTGTTCGTGTGTTTGTTTCCAATCGCAAACCTAACCTAACCTAACCTAACCGAACACACACATACAAACACATTTTCGAAATCATACGACCGACTAACTATCCTACTCGACATGCATAACACATTTGAGTGACATTGCACTCAACCTGTGCATTCTCTTCCCCTGCAATATATCAAAAAACCTCATTTCTATTGCGACTATTCTTCTTTTCTTTTTTATTATAATTTTGTTCTGCACACGGTTGTACTTTTCTCAACTTTCCAAAATTGCGCTCACTATTGAACTAGGCGCTTTCGCCTTACTACTGCTCGGTGGTCTTGTCTGGCTTGCCAGAAGACTTCGAGCCGCTCAACTCGCTCATCAGCCGCCGCCATTGATACAAAGAACAAACCTTTTTCTTTTTCCATCAGTCACATCATCAGGCCCATCAACAAGCTCATCGACAGATTCAACAACCACAATAACAACATCACCACAACATCAACAGCCGCAACAAACAATAAACAACAATCCCGAGGACAACAATCATAAATATCCTCCACCTTCTTCAAGTATCGTTCTACGAAGACGTAGCTCAACAACAACATCTAGTTCAACATCACCGAAGCAGGGAGACCCCGAAAGTGGTCGCGGTGACACAGCAGTAGCCAAACGTAGATCAGTTCTGGTTGAGTGTGCCACGCAGACTTCGTTCGATGGTGATAATCCACCTTCCAGTGAGGATTATCCCATTCGGTTGATCCGATACAACAGTGAACAAGTGTTGTACAACGAGGCTGAACAGAATCCACTGATCAACAAGCGTAACTCATTGTACGACTATGTTCCCGACAAGTCTTCACCGGTGAACATCTACAAGCACTTGATCACAAATCCAGCCAAGCTTGAACAATCTACTATCGACTATCAACAACATCAACAAAATCAAAACTTCAATCCACCAGAAAATCAACGTCAATACTCAGTAGAGTCCCAAGAGTACTCAGACCCTCAAGTACAGTACAGTACTCAACAACTAGATCAACAAGTAGAGTACCGAATCCCGTTTACAGAATATTCTAGTACCCATCAACATTATTCATCAGACACTGAGAGTTATCAACAGCAACTTTCACCTACTAATCAACATCAAAATCAAGAACCGGATACAGAAGAATTCGTCGAATATACAGAACCGGTCAAAGCACAGGAGTTCTACCCCAAAGTCGTATACCGTACCCCTACACCAGATTCTTACTCAAACGGTAACTTTTTCCAATTCCCGGATGTTGACCCGAACAACAACAATCTTGAATCCGTAATCTCAACTCAACCGAATACTCATCATCAAACTTTTGATTACTATTCGTCACAACTCCCCGCACCGTTTTCCGAGGACGACACAGGCGACAATTCAGACGACGAGGACTCTGACACACTCGAGAATCATTCACCAAAATTTGCCAAAATCTTTGTGTCCGAGTCCGATCAGGACGTTCGTAGTGAGAGTCTCGACTTTGAGCACGATAACGATTCTGAGTTTGAGTACCAAAGTGGGAATCATTTGATGGCCGCGGTAAATATGGCGCCACCACCCCCACCGCCACCAATGCCCGGAACTGTGGGTGCAGTGTCAATGCCAAATTGGCGTGATCATCCCTATCCGGTGAGGGAGTCAGCGCCCTCGCAGGATCAAATGCAGAAGCAACAGTACGCTCACCTGCCTGATAAGTTGATGGGTTCGATGAACAAGGACAAGAAGCCGTTCACATACACACCACAAGGAGTTAGTGGGTAAGTTCATTTTGAGGGTTGCGGTAGAATTCAATGAATATTCATTTTGGCAACTTTTACAGTGAAAAAGGCGTCCTTGACATGTCCGAAATTCGTTCCCCACGAATGAAGCAACGTTTGATGGAGAATCTCAAATCAGCCGAAGATTACGAATACACCACCACAGACGAGGAGAGCTCCCGACCCGGCTCGAGCTGTTCCAAGCCCATCCAACAAGCCCCAACCAAAAACATCTACCAACAACCGTTCAATCCGTGTGTTCTCCCACCGATCAACCCATCCGAACTGAATCCATCTAAATTGCGACCAACTAGTCCAAATCCACCAGCTGCACCTAAAAAGGAGGTTCGTTTTGCACCTTCGCCCATTCTGTGCAGTGATGATGATGGAGAGTTGGCTAGTTTGTTGGAGAAGAGGCGGTTGGATGTAGAGGCGAGATCTAAGATTTGTACTAATCAGCCTGATGAGGTGGAGGCTAATGTGAGCTTTTTGCATCCGGGCCCGGTGACTCAGAGTTTAGTGCCACAGAATCATGTTTCGAATCAAAATTCAGTGCCAAGGAGTCAGAGTCCTTTTCAGAATCAGCCAAATCAAAATCAGTCGAATCAGAATCAGCAAATCCAAAATCAACAGATTCAATCTATCCAAAATCAACCCTACCCAACTCAACCCTACCAAAATCAACAATACCAATACCAACCACCAGTTCCCCCTCATCAGCAAATCAGCAATATCCCAGTGTACTCCCATCAATATCAACGTGTTCAAGCACCAACTTTTTCGCCTGAATCTCAGAATTTTCAAAATTTCCAACTTCCACCCCCTCCTCCAACTGTGCCACAACAACAACAACAACAACAACAACAACAACAGCAATCCCAACCCCAACCCCAACCCGAATTGTACTCTGAATACGAGGTCGATCAACTGGTTGCAAACGCATCCGCCGCAGTGCAATCTGCTCGTAAACTATTTGGCACACGATCGCCAACTCCAACCCAACAGCAACAGCAGTATGACTCGAACAATAATCCAGTGAGCCAAACAATGAATAGCAATTCTTCTTGTGTGCATGCATCATCTCCATCGCCAGTGCCTCAACTATTCTTACACCAAGCATCACCAGAACAAGAACCAGAAGAAGAATATGAAGAACCTTTGCCACCGCCGCCACCGCCACCAGTGGCGCAACCATCGTCTCCTCCTGTACAGCAAAACCAGTCGCAATACCCGCAACAGTCATACCAGCAACAACCCACGCAATCCCAACCTAACGTAAGTGAGAGTCATCATCACCAAGAGCAAGAAGAATTTGTAGAGACAGCCACAAACGTAAACATTTACAAGCGATTACCAGAGGAGCTGGTGGCTGAGAGCAGAGAAAGGAGCAAGGAGGAGGTGGAAGAGGCGATGCGCTCAAGGATCAATCAAATTGAGAACGAAATTAGTGAGTTGCGCTTACAGGAGCAATTACAACATCACCAGAGAGGACAGGAACAGGAGCTACAGGCACAGCTGCAGGAGCGTGAGCGAGTACGAGAGCAAGAGCAGCAACAACAAAAGCAGGCGCCACTCCTGACACAGCAACCTACTTCGCCTCAGACGGAATCTGAGGAAAACTACGAGTCGTACAGTCGGTCAACTGGTCCGGGCGCTTACAGTAACCAGATTCCAGCGGCTGCTTCAGCAGGATACTCATTTCCAGCAGCACCAGTTCCACAACAACAACAGCAACCCCAGCCCCAACAACAACCCGCACCCTCAATGCAGGCTTACCAGCAACAGGCTCGTCCCGGCTCGGGTTTCACCCGACAGCAGTCGGACATACTGCAGAGTGTGCTCGATGGACTTCAAGGTGAGTTCAAAGATTCAAGTCAAATTACGTACAACAATTTAGGATTTACGATCTAGGATCTAGGATCTAAGATCTTAGTTTTAGGATCTAGGTTCTAGGATGTAGGATCTAAGATTTAAGATCTTGGATCTAGAATCGACAAATCTAGTTATTACAATCAACTAATCATTTCCATCTAACTCTAATCTAATCTATCTATCTTTCTTCAATCTATTCGAACTTTTATTCTAAATCTCTATCTAAACTTCAAACTAAATATCTTTAGATGAGATCGACAAGTTTGAGGAAATGTCCCGTGAGACAACAACCCGCGGCTCAACTCAACAGTCCAATTACGCTCCTATCAACTCAAGTCAAAGTCGCAATTCTGATTACAATTACGATTCAGGCTATGGTGGTCATACACCCTCGCGGGCTGTACCAGCTCCAATGAAACCTGCTCGTTCGGCTCAACTTTACGGTGCACCAGATGGGCGGATTAGTTGTCCACCTGAGTATCAGAATACTTACGTGGTTGAGCATCATCATCACGATCATGATGGTCATTGTAATCATGATCATGGCTTTCGGTCCATTTCGCCTTCGGTGGACATTTTGCAGAAGACTCAGTCGATTCAGAGTGAGTTGAGATTTTTCGGATTTAGATTTTTTGATTTGATTGAATTGGATCTAATATTTTCTTCTTGACCTACTTTAGACTCGAACTACAACCAGCGGGCTCGTCCCTTCTACCGAGCCGGCACCGATGAGCCAGTCTCCGGCTCGCCCCAACAGTCTGCTTTTCAGCCTCTTCCCCAAAGAGCCTCGATTCAAGCAGACTTTCACCAGCCACCCACGCTCGCCTCGGTGCCCGTCCAGCCAGAGAGCAGTGCCCCAGTGGCGCCCAAGTTGCCAGTGGTGGGCAAGCGAGCCCCACCGCTGTCCTGTCCCATTTCGTACAACTCCATGTTCAATCAGTCACTGGACGAGGAGACTGGCGAGCCCAAGGAGCGCATCGTGCCCGTGCAACAGCAGATCAAAAATCGCGAGTACTACGCAAACCGAGAGCGGGAACGAACCAAAAAGTTCACCCGTTCTTTCGTGAACCAGTGCAGCAAGACGCTGCCACGGGACAATTACGTCTCTGTAGAGGAACGGGAAGCCCTCTCGGGACCTAAATCTTATGACAATTCAGGTTATCTTTTGTACTAAGATTTATGATAAAAATAACAGATTAGGACAAAGAGATTGATAATACCTTTACCTTAATTGTGCTTACCTGAATGCTCAAATAAAATTCTTTGTCTTTTATCTTGATAGAATCTGGTCGAGCCTTTATCCCTGAACTTGGAATGTACTCACAACTTCCGCCCGGTGGTGGTTTTGGTGGTGGTAGTGGCTACGACAGCAGCAACGAGCCTACGTCACCCAATTCGGGCAAAATGTTCTATGGCTCACTGCCACGGAAGGCAAAACTGTGTCGAGGCCAGTTGTCACCAAACAGTCCACCGCCGCAGCCCATGATGCCACAACAGTCGAGAGCCAAGTCGTACATTGATGCTGGTAAGAGAATGATAGATTGAGAGAGAGAAAGGATTTGCTTGATTAAGCAATATTTTTATATTTAACAGAGGACGGACGACGATTTATATCGAACAGTGCAATGTTCTCACAGTTGCCACCAGGCGAGTTACCACGTCAGCCCGAACAGCAGCAACGAAATCAAAGACCCAAGTCCATGGGCCCCACATCCACTGGTAGACCTTACATTGATACGGGTTGGTGTCGCAAACAAATCTTAATTTTGTGTACAATTCAGATCTGACTTCAGAACTGGACTTTTTCTATCCCAACACAGAGGACGGTCGATCATTTTTGAACCGAGGTGAAATGTACTCACAATTGCCGCCTGGGGCGCAGCCACAACAGCGACCCCAACCTCCACCACAAATTCAACGGCCCCAGTCTACTCAACCCACAAGTGGTCGACCTTATATCGATAATGGTTTGTACATCATACATTTTACTAAAATTTTAAAGGATTTAAATTTATTTTTATGTTTAAAAAATAAAGAAGAAGGACGTCCATTTCTCAACAGCAGTGCAATGTACTCTCAGTTGCCGCCAGGGGCGCAAGTTCAAAGACCAGCATCCACTCAACCGATGGGCAATAGGCCGTACATAGATAACGGTACAAAGATTAATGTTAATTTAATTTAATTCTAATGTCTCGATATTTTAAAATTCTAGCCGACGCTCGATCGTTTATCCCAAACAGTGGAATGTTCTCTCAGCTGCCACCAGGTGGCCACCGTCCAGTACAGGCACCAATGTACTATCAGTCCGGTCCCAATCAGGCGCCTCAACCAGTGTCACAGAATTCAAATTCTGTTGTAGATCGAGGTAAATTTTCAAGAAAAATAGCTTAAATCTTATTTTACTTTTATTTTTATTTTTATTTCTAAAATTTCTAGAAGATGGACGAACTTTCTTGAATCGATCCAACATGTACTCCCAACTTCCACCCGAGGCGCCACCAGTCACCACAAACGGTTACAGCAGTCCATCCGTGCATTACGATCCATTTGAGCAGATGAAACGTCAGTCCTCTGTCCCACCCTCAAGCAATCGAACTATGTGGACGCCCCCATCCACCCCACCACCGCCCCCAGTGGTGAACAGTCCTGCGTACCAGCAGCAACAACCCAAACTATCACAACAACAAATCAGACGTCTGCCACCCTCGGAGCGACCCCCAGAACGAACCCCCTCCAAGTACACTGGTTCGAATATACCTTCACGATCCTTCCGACTGCTTCAACTGATCACCGGTGAGGACATTGAGAATCAGTACGCAAGTCCTGCTGAGGTGCGAGAGAAGACAGCGCCCCTACCGGCTAGGCCCGCAAGTAGTCAGGCGAGCTATGGCCGACCCGCGAATCCACCGCCACCAGTTCCAAATCACGCGAATCAACCCTTCTATCAACCCCAGTCCCCACAAATCCAACAGATACAACCCACTTATCAACAACAACAACCAATTGCGACTCTCTCAAGTGGAGAATATGGAACTGATTTTTAGATTTGAAACTTTAGATTTATATTTATTATTTATTACTCTTGATGACAAACAAATTTGTACGACTTATTTATATATTTATGTATTTTCAACAAAAAATTCAAACTAACTTGAACCTTAAATATTAATTCTACTTAATTCAATATTTAAAAATACAAAAAATAATGATTTGTGATTTTAAATTATGTAATGAAATAGAAATATTATTAAAGATTGAATTTTAATAATTTTTAATAAATTTAAATAAAATACACAAATTCCGAAAACAGTCGTTCAACTTTGATTGAAACTTCCAAAATATCGATCCGAAATCAAGATTTTCTCGGAAGCAAACAAATAGTTCAATAAATTATTAATGTTAGCAAATTGTTGGATCACTTTAGCGTATTATATTGCATCAGTACATTTATCACAATTAAAGTTTTTAATGTAGCCGTCAAGAGTAATTTTAATTTAATTTACAATTTTATTCCAATCAGTCAAACAAATGTTGTAGCAATAATAATTTCCACCAAAAAATGTTGAGTAGTATTTATCTAAAAATATTTTTAATTAAATTAATTAAATTGTTATAAGTACGATCCATTGTAAAAATGCCACATACCCTCCACTGTGCAATTGTATCCAAATTTGTGGGGCATTTTCCCAACCAATTCATCGGTCAACTCAATTTCATTAAGTTTCAAGCTGTCTTGCCATTTCATTTCTCTCTTGACTCCAAGCCATTCTTGAATCAGTTTGTTTTTAAGTTCTTCTACAGTAAAATAATTTATGATCAACAACTTTGAATTCAGTTTGTTGTAACTCGGAGCTACATATACAATTTTTTTGGATATTTCCATAATTAATTTGTAACGCCACAAAATATTAAAAATTAAATAATTAATATTTTTATATTTAATACTAAAGTGCTTACATTTTTTTGTCGAATAGTTTAACAATGTAAAGTGTTTTCTCGAAAGTTGATTTTATTTCTGACTGCAAAAGCGAAAAGGGCAACAGGTTTTTTGTCCATAGCCTCTTGATTGTTTTCTTTAACATGTTCATTATTATCTTGACAAAATAATATCTGATACAAATTAAATTTTATCAATAAAAAATTATAAATATCGAGTAATAATTAATCTAATTAATTATCAGGAAAAGAAGAACAGTACCGGATAATAAAAATGTGCAAATTGAGCCTCACAGGTGGACGAATAAGTGTCCAATACAAAATCAATTGGCAATCCACTTGTCAGTTGTTCAATTTCAGGTGGAAAATTTAATTTGACAAAAAATTTTAACTCGTGCTTTTTCGCTGTCCATAGAATGTTTATCCGATTTGGACCGTCTTCATAAATGTCGAGTACATTTGAGGACAGTTGACTCTGGTCATAGTCAATGTCAAACATTCGATGACAATTTTCGAAGAACGATTTCAAATCATTGAATTGTCTTAGAAATCCGTTGTATTTTGAGTCCATAATTTTTTTGTGTGTAGATGTCTGTATGCAAAAAAAAATAAAGATAAAAATCATGTAATTTTTAAAAAAATGAACATGCCAAAATAAACAACAGATCGAAATGTTGCAATTGATTGGCTTGAAGAGTAGTTTTGTATTGCAATTTGGTAAGTGTGATCATTTTGCAGATAAGTCGTCCCAGCAATGCTCAATTGAGAATTGCCCACTGTTTTGCTTGGCATTGTCGGAGCGTTCAGTGTAATGGATAAGTTGTATTGATTATCGCCAGTTGTAGCTGTACTCGAGGATATCTTTCCAGTTTGTACATTTTTGTTTTGACTAAATCGATCAGTCATGAATCGTTTAGCTGATTCATTTTTCCAAAAAGTTTGAATCTTAAAACATAGATTTAACTTAAAATGATAATTTGCCAACTCATTCAAACCTGAAATTGATCACAACCCAAAAGTTGTCCGCTTCTGTCCGAATATGTTTCCACTTTCAAACGACAAAGCAGTGGAGCAGAGTTGTCGTCTAGTTTCATTTGAAAATGAGTTGACACAAAATTGAAACAAATTACAAAATTGTTCTTTTCCTGTTCTTGAGTTAAATTGAGCACAAGCATGACCACATTTGGTTGTTCGGAATCGTAGATTACATTCCCTGCTGAATTGTCAATCTCAATCAACTTTTTCCATGATGTGTTTTAAGCCAATTGCACAATAGCTCAGTTAATGTGTCTTTATATGTGTGATGATAACAGTAAGTAAGTAAATGCCAAATCAAATCGAGTTATTTTTTTCACACACACAAACTTGATGCAAAAAAGGAGACCTTTGTACAATGCGTACCAATGGATGCGTAGAGTACGAAAAGAGTCTTAGCTTACTCCACACAAACAACAAATCAATACTATTACATTATATGAATAATCAAGTGCATTCCCCTATACTCAATGATAAGAAAGTGCCTCTCACCAAACACATCGAGCTCAAGCGCACTCACGATCACAAACCCAGTAAAAGTAAACAGTGAAGCATGGCAGTAATGACCTCTGCTGAACTCACACAGCACACACAAATGATCAAGTCAACTGACGCGTAGTTGTACTCTCTTTTAATTGGAAAAGCGATCGAAATAACTCACGCTAAGCGAGCGAAGCACCCACCAGTGGGTTTTTAGGTATTATGAAAACATTTGTTCAACTTTGAGTGCAAATTCCAAATGCCGTTCAGAATTCAAGATTCTCTGCGAAGCGAGTTTCAAATCTCGATTCAACTTTTCATTGTACAGTAACTTGTCCACCGCTTGCACCAACTCCTGATCAGTGAATCGATAAGTGTCCAGTCGTGCGCCAAAGCCAGTTTCGTGCAGTCGTTGAGCATTGTCAAATTGATCCCAAAAGTTCGGCAGCACAATCATGGGTTTGCCTTGAGCAAAAGTTTCAGTCACAGAATTGTTGCCACCGTGTGTTATCACCAGATCTACAAGAGGGACAATTTTGGTTTGCGGTAACCATCGATCGCCCCACTGGTTACGGGCGAGTTCAAATTCTGCATGTCTAGGTCCTTTTGCGAAAATGTACTTGTGATTTGTTTGGCCAAGTACTTCAACCAAACGTTTCATCAGTTCTAAATCTATTGAACCTAACGATCCCATTGAAACGTAGATCAGTTTCCCAGAAAATCTTCCATCAAGAGCATCTTTTAGAAAATGGTCAGGAACAATTGATTCCAATTTTGGCATTTCTTGGAAATTTTTGTTGAAAACTTCAAGATTGAACCAACCTTTCGCCCGAACAGCTTCATGATCCAATTCGTATGGATAAGCGTAAACGGATAATGATTGCGAATCTGGACATCGAGCGTCTTGAGGAAATCGAGGATATCCCCATGATTCGATAAAATCATTCAAAATTTTCCCATGAAAAACTCCTTGGCAGACTTCGCGGAATTTAGGCCACTCAGATCGATCTCCATTTGTAGGCAATCCTATAACCAAAAAAAATCATAGATTTTTGAACAAATTTGCCTAAACTTACCAGAAGCTCCAGGCGGAATCGAGTCATCAGGCACATAGAACTGTGGCGCTGAACTAAAACACCGAATCCACGGAACCCCAGAATAGTGAATTTCAGGCAACAGTGCATTTCCATCAAACAGAATACAATCAGGTTTATGTTCCTGAATAGCTTCTCGAATCCCCGCATTCATTTCCCTCACATCTCGTATACGTTGCGGCCCATCTAGATAGGCGACAACATTCACAAGTTTTTCGTACGGAGTTTCGGGTCCGAAAACTCGATTCTTCTCAAGATCGGCAGCAAAAGTTTCGCCTGCATTGCCATTTGTATTTGAATTTGTTGTATTTGCACTTGCTTGAGTTTGATAAAAGTGCTCTTCGAAGCCGAGTGAGGCAAGTTTTCCTAAATTATATAAAAATTAAAAATAAAACAAATTGAGAAAATCAAATTATAAAAATTCGCAAAATTACCGCGAAAAACTTCTTCAATCACAAAAATAATTCGATGACCACGTGCCAGCAGGCCAGCGACAGCGCCAGCGCATGCGTTAATATGACCCCAACCAGGGGTAGTAATAATGAGGATTGTAAATTTCTTGTTCATTTTTCTTCAATCAATTAATCATACCCAAAACCAATGAAAGTCATTTCCTTATATACTTTCAAGCACTTACACTAAAATTGCGCCAAAATTTTCATTCTGAACTTTATTTCACTGTCAAAAAGTAAAACTATGCCTTATTTCGTCATCCAAAGGAAAAATGAATGATAATTTTAGGTCGATCCGCACGCGATTGATAAGTAAAAAAGGAACGCAAACTGTAACTCATTGCCATATTATCATTGCAACTTGTGCTTTTGTACCACAGAGATGTACATATATATAAGTAAGATACTCATGCTTATGCTCAAACGTACATATTACACATGTACTTGAGAATGAATGGTGCTTTTGTGTGTGTGTGTGTGTGTGTGTGTGTGATAAATCAATCAAAAGTAAAATGATGAACAGTTAAGGGTGATCCCAAGATTGCTGTATACGAGACATTAAACCTAAATGTGCCACTTTGATTTAGTTGCTTGATTTTTACGTTCTGTTGCATCATTTTTGTATTATAATTTTATAAATTTTCTACATTTTGAGTATTTATTTTGTATGCGAATGGTCAATTGGTTAGGTGAGAGATACACAAAGTCAAATAGTGGCCAACGAAATATTTTATTGAATTAAAGTGCACTCGTATTACATAAATCATAATTTAAAAATTAAAAATTAAAAAAATAACATCCACCAGACTGACAGAACACTTCTCGTTCAGCTTCACGTCAGCTTAACCAGTGCCTCAATAACTTGACCTGTTTAATTGAAAATTAATTTAGTAATAACAATAATATGTATATTTTGTAAACAAACCGTTGTTGTACACAAATGTGCCAAATTCTTTAGAAGCTACAGCGTAATTGCCAGCCTTGACATAATTTGCAAGTGGGGATTTTTCTAATTCACCAATACCAATGTCGAAGCCCAGAGACATTATAGCCGCATATTTGTGGTCGTCAATTCCTGGAAAGGACATTTTCACATACGCGTCAACTTTTATAAAATCATTTTCAAACAGAGTTTCGGCATGCTTGACTGTGATTGGACCTTTGGGGATTTTATCACAACTGTTTCCTTGGCATGCATGATTCCAGCCAATAGTATTTACTCCAGCAAAGTTAATGGTGAATTCGGTACTAAATTTGACTAATTTTTTAATGAGATCAGCAGCAAGATTTGCTTTGGTCATCTTGATTGAAGTTTTACTGTTGGAAGAATCTTTTTCTGGGTGACTCTCGTCTGAAGGCTTCTTCTGGGAAGGAGGCTTGCCTTGGGTATTTTTGTCATGGTGTTCTTCTGGTTTCGAACCACCTAAAAAGATTTATAGTGACTGTTAATTATAAAATTAGTTTTACCTGTTTTTGAGTTATCTGGACCAGTTTTACTTGGTCCGGAATTTCCAGCAGTTGCGGGTTTTGGATTGTCTGTTTTTGGTTTCCCCGAATTTCCAAAATTGCTTCCCGAATGTCCACCAGAATTTCCTCCAGAATGTCCACCAGAATTTCCTCTAGAATGTCCACCAGAATTTCCTCCCGAATGGCCACCAGAATTTCCTCCAGAATGTCCACCAGAATTTCCTCCCGAATTTCCGCCCGAAGTGGAATCAAAAGGCCTTGAAAATCGTAAATGAGCTTCCAGTGCTCAAGATCTTTTCGTGGTCAGTATTGTTCAGTATTGTGAGTTTTAAATGTGGGATTTAAAAGAAGGCAAAGAAATTTGACTATGAGTACAAAAGGCAAACTCGCTGTGAGGCAGAATGCACAACCAGAACCAAAGTGACAATTAAAGTAAAGTCCAAAAGTGATTGTTGAATGTGTTAATTTTAGTGTGTTGTAATAATAACTTTGCCCACAATGTAACAGATTCCTCTCGTATGATCTACCTAAAAAATGCGTTTCAAATCATCCGCACTTTGATTATCACAACTTCAAATCATTTATTTTGTTGTTGTCTAAATTCAAAACTAAAATGGACACCCGTTTTAAAAAAATTATGCTATTGGTACATTAGGACGAATACGAATTTATTTTATTTAAAAGTAAATATATATACACATGTTGAAATAGATTACAATAAAAATCAAAACTACACTTCAAAGCTCATTGAGCGTAATCAGTGGTCCAGTAATGATAAGGTTGAGTGGCGACTTATAGCTGTCAGGTGCAATGGTGTGCAACTTGACACAGTCTCGAAATATCTGCCGTGAAAGGCGCTTACATTCGATTAGGCGGGCAGCGAGTTCGGGTTCAGATTGTTCCACAACGTGAGAATATCCATTATCTAAAGGATCGATACCACAGTCGGGACATTCAATAATTTCATGAACCAATTGGAGAACTTGAATATTCGGGAAAATCCTTGGAACGGCCACGAATGCTTGTGCTATACCGTGCGATTGGCTGAAGAAGTCCAGGGTGAGCAGACGAACTGAGTGAACTTGTGGTGCATCCTCCTGCACAACTTGGCCGCCATCTTCATCAACTTCGTCATAATTGAAACACAAATAAAGTTGAACCAACTGGTGAAGCTGTGCCAAACATCGAGCCAATGACACCAGATGCAACGGCAAAGTGCACCTCTCAAAATACAAACGCAACACCGTTAAGGAAGCGAATCGAGCAGCAAACAGTTGCATTGGCGAGAAGTCAGCATGCACTCCTTTGTCGAAATGGACATTCAACGCATTCACTTTGCTGACTAGTTGAGTGTCCAACTGAAGCATCTCTTCCACCGGTTCCAAGGCGTTTGTCTCGATTGTGTGCACACTGGTAAGCTTGGACAGTGAGCCATAAAGTTGGTCTTCATCGACATTAACAGTTTGAAAAGCATACGTTTTCAAATGCAAAAGTTTGTCAACCAGATGAATGTCACCCTTTGATACATATCTGAAAGTGCTGAGAGTGAGTCGAAGATGCTCGAGTGCTTGAAGACGACCCAGGCAGTCAAACAGGTTGAGCACATGGCGCTGATTATCGGCATTTTCATCCTCTGGATTCCAATCTTCGCATTCCACATCTTCTTTGGTGGCATCTTCGGAAAACGCATAAAGCTTTAGTTTCAATTGCACCAAATGTGCAGAGACGTGATCAAGTAGGCGAATGACCAGTGGAAGTGTCGAGCAGGGACAGCGTCGAATCAGAATCAACTGAGTGATGTTTGACATGGCCATCAGTGAGGTGGTGAGTGGCACTGTGTGCAGCTCAGCCGACAGGAGCACTGCATCAAACTTGATGCGATCACGTGATTCGACTGTGCACCAGGGCGATCCATCTTCGCGGCGTACGTGTCCAATCAACTCGGTCTCGTGTGGAGAGAAAATAAAGTGGCCGTAGAGGCGGTCGAGTTCATCCACGGACATCATCACAAGGCGCCGACGTTGTTTGAGTGCGGTGGCACGTGACTTGTACCAGCTTTGGCACACCAGTCCAACAGTGTGCAGCAGATCGGTCAGTGGAAGATGCCTGAAGATGGCTTCGAGACACAGGTCGGGCATGCGAGACAAACAAGGCGCCATTCTGGAACGGACCGAGAGAGTGACGAGTTGCGAGTTAGCGAGAGACGAACGAGACGAACGAGACAAAAACGCGAACACCAAAGTGGATTGTAGCAGAGAGAAGACGGATGAGATGGAAGTGACGGAGGAGGAGCAGGAAGTGTAGCACACAAACAAACAATACAGTTGGGAATCACGACGGTGGCTGAGTGAAAGAGAGAAGAGGTTCACGACCAGACCGTTCTTCTTAGAAAGTACTTCAAGAAAAGTTGAGAAGCATACAAAGTTGAGTGTAGCCACAACAACCAAACAGTATGAAGAACAGAAACACAATGAGAGAAGAAGGGAGTGAAGGGCGACTTTTTATTGGCAATGCGCGCAACAAAATGGCCAATCACGGTCGAGTGACTAACGGAAAGCATAATATGACTCATAGTCTATGAGTGATGTACTGTACGGCAAAGACACACACACACACACACACACTAATTAGATTAAATAAACAGACTAATTAGATTATGCGCAAATCGAGTGAAATGTGCAGTGCCACAACATGAGTTCGAGTTCGAGTGTAGCGGCGGAAGCGTCCGCTCAGTGGCACTCACAGTCACACACACGACTTATCAAGAAATCTTATCAAACACTCGAGTGTGCGCATTGCACTCAAAATTCACTTCTTTTTTCTCTCTCTTGTTCAAATTTAAATAAAGCGATTATTTCAGCAAATGTACGTGCAAAAATCATGTTTTGATTGTAGATTTTTTCTTTGCGCAAAAATAAATAAAAGACGAACTGATGTAGAAATATAACTGTAAATCTAAGCTTGTTACTGAGTTTTTGTAAATTATTAAATTCAAAAATTCACAGTTCAATTTTTTTTAACATTTTAAGTATCTTTGATTTTGTCTATTCAAAAATGGATTCTACAGTAAAAATTCTGTGGATTTTTTTTGCTCTATAATTTGTTCCATCATGATCACATGATTTGACCGTATGCAGTTGTTTTAAAACTTAAATACATTCCTGTGAGACAAATATGCCTGTCGATGTGCACACATTTATTTGCTAATTGCTTGCTGATATATCATCGTATTACCAACCAAGATTTTTATTATTTATAAATAAATGACAATAAATACAAGTGTGTTTACAGTAATTAAATGTACAGGCAAATCAACAAAACTGTTATGAGTGTATTCTATTCAAGCTTTCTAAGTCTGGGCTAAATAATTGTGTTAACATTTTAAAAAATGAAATAATGTAAAAAGTAAGGCGTTGTTTGGCAAATGTTAGCATTTGAACCAATAGACGCCCATTGCAAACAGACTGATCCCTAGATTTGTCCATGCGAGTTCTAAGATAGATAAGAGAGGATAGTGTTATTTGATGATTACCATTTTGATTTATTAGTTAACTTACGAATTGAGTTGGAACCACTGGTTGGTTTCGCAGTTGCTGCTTTGGTAGTCGCTTTGACCGTGGCAGCTTTCGTCGTTGGATTGGCCCCGGCTGCTTTGGTTGTCCCTTTGGTTGTTGCCTTTGTCGTGGCAGCTTTGATTGTTACCTTTGTAGTAGCCGCTTTGGTCGTAGCCTTGACCGTGGCTGGTTTGGTTGTTGCTTTGACCGTAGCTGCTTTCGTTGTTGGCTTCACTGTGGTGGTTGGCTTTTTGGTTGTTGCCTTTTTGGTTGTTGAATGTTCCTCTGGAGACGTCTCATCCTCCAGTACAACATCGTCAGACTCGGCGGCTCGTTTTTCCACAAACTTGCACTCGGCCACAAACGCTCCCAGAAGGACCATCACCAAAAGAATGGCAACTACAGGAGTAAATAGTCAAAGATTAGCAATGTTGTATTTAGTAATGAATGGATTACCATTGAACTTGGCCATTTTGATGATGCAGAATTGGGTGTTGAGAAGGCACAAGCAGTTTCCCTTCCAGTCAGATATTTTCTCGTTAGATTTGTCTCCTATTTATATATGCGAACCGATTTCACTCTTGGTCATATTAATATTACATTCCATTAGGTGTTTGCAATTTGGGCACTCAATTAAAAGTGAACACAACTTTACGGACATTTATTCATTAAAACATTCCAACGAAAGACAAAAGTGGCACAACAAAGACATCGATCTCATTATTGCCTATCCATAAATCATTCTCACCAATCACCACTCCAAATCACTCAGTCAGTCAGTCAAGGTATGTCTCGTGTGTCGCGTGTGCATTGAGACAAATCATTTTAATGAATAAACCAATCACTCAATTTACTTACAATGTAAGTCTGACATAGTAGTGAAACATTGGTAATATATTGAATGATGGTACAGAGGATTTGACATTTATGCCAAATGTGAGACATTTCTTAAATCATAAAAATACTTTTCGATGCACATTCAAATGACAATGTTGTGTGTTTGAATGTGACATACATGTCATCCCAAAAGTGCGTCCGTGTCAATTTGTATTGCCATCCGTGCTATTGAGTGATTTATGATTATGATATATCATTATGTTATATCGTGTATATTCGGAAATAAATCCAAAATTGTGACAAGCAGCAGCTTTTAATCATGAAATTTAATTATCAAAATTTAATTACAATTAACAATCAATAATTTAAAATTTTTGGGAATAAAATCCTGAATCATTTTTTAAAATTATAAATTACAAAAGGGGTGAAATTTGAGTTAAAATGTAATTAATTTGACATGGAATCTAAATATAACAAATATGTAGATTATTGTAATATTTAATTCAATAATGAGGTCTAGACCATAGAAAAGTTTGACCACATTTCCAGAGATCGTCGATTAATATTCTCAACTTGGGTTATCCATACCTAACAAAATTTTTCACATATAAAAACTCACCTTGATACCCACATTTATTCTAAATAAACTTCAAATGCTATTTTAAGTTATAAATTAAAGAGCATATTCAAACATGTACAAAAAGATTTGGTACAGTGAAAAGTACTAACAAATTATAGCAATTTTTGATCAAAGCTTTTCCAAGTTATAAATTATTTCTAAGTTGGCAAGTTTTAAATTATAAAGTGAAATTGTATATTTATTTATTATATTTATTTATTATTATTATTAAATTATAATTTATTTAGATTTTAGATTTTTATTTTTTAAATTTAAAAATTGTGTATCAAGAAAGAGCTCAAACGATCACAAGAAAAATTCCCAAAAAAGACAAGCATAATTCATGACGTGTGTGTAATTATAATTCGCAACTCGAACTTTCTCTTTTTCTACACGTCTTATATATTTGGATTTTGTTTCGTTTTCTCATTTGATTTCGACTTTTGTTAGAATTGAGCCACTCACCACTTCAGCCTTTGTCCTCTCGCCTCTTCACCAAGTTACCGATGCCGCTGTTTTCGTATGAGCCAGTTGACCGAGCTCGTCAAGAGAAGGTTCACGTGCTGTCCTTGGTGTGTCCAGTCGAAGTGTGCGGACAAGTGTTCCCGAACCTGTCCCAGGATGACAACACTCAAGTGCGAGTTGCCCTAATGAATCACATGTCCGAGCGCCACCAAATCTTCGATCTGATGTGTTACCGTCAAGAGTGCAATCCTCCCGTCATCACCCGTGACCGCATGCGCTCGTTCGCGCACCAGCAAGAGTTTAACCGTCACGAAGATGCCCACTTTAATGCAGACGTTAACAAGAACATCGCCGAGCCGAATCGCCGAATCGAGCCAAACCAGCACGGTTGTCCACTTTGTGCCTATCGCGGAATTTGCCGAACTTCGGTGTCCATTCACTTCCGCTGGACGCATGTCCCTGGCGAGTTTACCTGCAAGTATTGTGACTTTACGGCCACCAAGCAGATCGACATTATCGAACATCAAAAGCCTCCTCGAAAATAGTACAATTTAACATTGCACACTTCACCTGACATCATTTGTATGTCTTTAATTTGAACGTTAATCTTAATAAATCTTATTTTCTGCACATTTTAATTTAATTTATTACTTGTGTTTGAGAATCAAACTAATATTATCTTATTAATAAATAAACTAATTAATTATTAAATTATAATTTTTAATATTTACAGTTTTATTTATCATACATTTTTAATCATAAATAATTTCGACTCGATAGATCCAAAGTGTAAAGTTGAACTTGCACAAACATTTCGATGGTTAGATTTGGGAATTTTGATTATGAGAAATATGTGTGTGTCGAGCATGAGTCATCAGTCAATTAAGTTTGACATAATCGTGACATAATTTGACTCAATTGAAAATCGAATCATTAATGAGGTTTCAAAATAGACAACATCGAAGAGCAATTGCGGATATAGACACAAAGAGGGCATAATCACAAATGCTTAATATTGAAATTACTATACAGAGCAACATTCTATGTAGAGGGCGCTGTTTTTAGTACTGGAACAAAGTAGAGGTATGCTATGAATGCTTGAATTACTGAAGAAAAAATATCATGATTTATATTTTCAACATAATTTTAGAAACTTTCATCAAAAACACATGACCATTGTGGCGTTTTCCATTCCAAACCAATTCATCAGAATTCGTGTTTTATTTTGTTTAGACAAATGTTGAAATTGTGGGTTTAAATTTAATGTACTCGAATTGTTCACAAAATCTTTCAAATCTTCTCCTTTCCATAATTTTGATGCCATTTTCCGAATATTCGATAGGGTTTCTAGTGGTTTGCGCACAAACTTCCTAAATTCAAATTGAAATTTCAATTCAGGATTTTGTTCAAACTACTGTTTAGCAGTACAAATGATCATTTATCCAGTCCAGTCGTACTGTTGCATGGATTTGCAATAAATGTAAGCATTTTCGATTTTCTTGAATTATGTATCACAGATGCTCAATATTACGATTACGATAGAGGGCGCTGCTTTAAGTACTGGAACAAAGTAGAGATAGGCTCGGATGATGAATGCAAGTATTACTGAATAAAAAATTCTTAGAATAAAATAAAATAAAAAATATTTAAATTTAACTTACATCCAAAACACATTAGCATTGCTGTACATAGATTCCATTCCAAACCAAATAATCAAAATTCGTGCTTTATTTTGTTTTGATAAATGTTGAAATTGTGGTTTTGAAATTAATGTACTCGAATTGTTCACAAAATCTTTCAAATCTTCTCCATTCCATATTTTTGCAACAATCTTCCAAACATTCATTAATATTTCTTTAGGTTTGCGCACAAACTTTTTAAATTCAAATTGAATTTGTAATTCAGGATTCAGTTCAAACAACTTCTCAGCAGTACAAATGACCAACTCTTCTAATCGAATCCAAACATCTCGTTTATCCTCACAGTAGAGTCGATAATGAATTATGATTAAAAATAGAATAAACGGACAAAATGAACCAAAGAGATAGGGATCCACAAATCCGACCTCATACATTGTATAAAACAAAAGATCATATTGAAAATAATGTTCAGAAACGTATCACGAGAGATGTTAACGCAAAACGAGCACCATATAAAAGGCCAATCAAATAGAACACAAAATAATGAAGCAAATTAAGGGGATTTGGAGAGTCACCAGTTTCGATGAAGAATTTGACATCATTTGTGAATGAATTAATAATTTTGAACATTGGAATTTTGGTTTGAAAATTTTTTGTTTGCGTGACGAACTCGAAACTAGGTTGACTTTTTCAAATATTTAAGACGAAATTCAATTCAAATAAAAAATATCTAAATTATTCAGTACAAACAAAAATGAGAAAAACAATTAAGAATTCATTGAATTAAACTCAACCTCCACGTTTTCCATTAATAAAACATATAAATTTAAATTTAAAAATCATCCACAGAGTAAAACGACATTTACTTTATTTATAAACTTTCAAGTTTCAAATATCAAGTAACTCTATCAATTATTAAAGGTTAACAAGGAAACTCAAATGACTTTGTGACCAGCAGACACCAGCAGACTCCCGTCAACCGATTCGTGTACCCAACAAGTACAAGTGCCCTCTGTGCCCGTACCGTGGCATCATGCGGTCCGATGTGACTCTACACTTTCGGCGCAATCACACTCTTGGCCATTTCGGATGCAAGAACTGTGCTCTCATTTCTTACCAGCAAAGTGCCATCATCTACAAGCACTACCAGCCATAGTGTCTCATTTCACTATAATGTACTTTATTGCACTACTTTGAAATATATTAAAATGCTAAATCAACATGAGGGATGATTGAGGTTTGAGGTAGATAACGATCACCGTACATGTTGCTGGGTAGTTCGTATTACTTTGAAACTCGAACCTTTGAGACAATGTACTTGTGGTTTACAATTTAACAACTTCTTTTGGTAATTTGTTGAACACTTCCAAATTGAACCAAGTTTCCTTCTGCCTAATCTCTGGATAGTTCAACTCATCAGGATAGCCGTAAACAGTCAATATGGCACTACTCCAAGGACAAATGACATCACTAGAATAACGTTCGTATGATTTTGATTGCAAAAAAGTTGTTGTACTTTTTTAGAAGTGAAATATTTTCGACGTAACTCATTAAATTATGTCCATTTTTCAATATCTTTAGGAATGCTTGGAAATCCCTTGGCGGTGACACATGTTTCACACACACTTTTTATGATTGCACACGTAAATCATAGCCAATTTTAGAGGAAAACTTGCACTCGAGCTGACAATTGCACGGCTGAATACCAACAGAAAGTATGGCTACAATTATGGACCTGTGGGGCTGGTCACTTTGGAGACATTTGCTAAGGTATAACTGAATAGTTTATCATTTGGTATTTAATATAATTTAAAAATATTTTCATAATTTTCAGTGCATTCTTTTGTATGGTAAATTTCTGATTTATGCGTACAAAATTATTAAAACTTTGTAGGAAAACTTTGGAAAAAAGTCCAAGTATTGGGGACCAAATTATTCGGTTTCCATTGGACCTGTAAAAGAGAATAATCTCGCTTTGCGGTGGTTGAAGTAAGCATTTTTTGATGATACTTAAAAAACATTACAAATTGATTACAATCTTTGTACCATACAGGTCATATATTCATTTATGTTGGTTATTTGTTTATGGCATTTTGCCAGAATATAGAATCCCGAATTATAAATCCGTAAGATTTATAATCAATACAAGTCGTATTAATGAATAGGAAACAAAACGATAAGCATTTGTTACATTAGAATTTTTTAAACCTAAAAACAAATAACATTTCATCTACTTTCTCACAATGTCAATCGAACAAGCAAAGCAAAGCGAAAGTTGTTCTATTCTACTAAATCAACTGAACACAAAAATTTTAGAAATAGACTTTATTATTAATTAGCTCTGAAGGTGTCACTCAAATCGGTGACTTTGCCATGATGAATGTGGATAAGCTTGCGCAGCATTGTGCAGTCTTGGAAGGGCGACATCAGCTGACGCATACACGCATCAGGTCGACAGTCGACTCGTGTCCAGCCAGGATTGAGCAGCCCAGTAGCATAGGAAGGCAGCATCTGGAGTCGACACGATTCGCACTCTTGAAAGTGCTCTTCCACCTCGGCCATCACAAGGTTCGGGAAGGAGTGACCAATGTGAAACGCGTGGGCAAGATCTTCATGATGATATGATTGTCCAATTGAAAGGCGTAACACTCGAACGGAGATCAGTTGTGGTCCTTCGGGCAAGGCCGCATCCTTCACGGCAGGTGGACAACAACACGAGCACGGACTGCCAATCAGAAGGTCCAGAGACCGCTCGATGTTCAGCTCGAGGTAGTACAGACGGGACAACTTGGCCAGTGCAGTAGTGAGCTGCAGTGAGGTGTACTCGCGCACACGAATACGGAGGTGGGTGAGCGAGCAGAACTTGTCACAAATCAGTTCAATCAGCGGGCCATTGAACGGCATTTCGTTGCGATCGTTAGGATTCTCACTGGGTTCCCATCCATCCTCTGGTAGCATCCGTGTGACTTTTGCGCACAATCTGCCATCGTAGTACAGGATGGCCGGCAATTCGAGCTCGCTGAGAAGGACTTGGCGCAAGGAATCGTTGTCAACCGCGTACTGTTGTAGAGAGTTGGTCACGAAGGTCTTGTCGTTCATCGAGTGGAACTGAAACTCCTCAAGTCGAGCCAGTATTGGCAGATCCAACTGGTCACCAGGTAGTTTGTGCCAAATCTCGAGGGACAGGTGCTTCAGTCCAGGCAACACGTTGATGCAGTCAAATAGGGGAGTGGACGTGACCGGTGACATCTCTTGGACACCTGCAGGGGAGCAGCCCCACAGTAAGGTGAGGTGCACTAGGGAGTCGCGCCAGTGTTGTAGAAGGGCGGTCACTTGTCGAACAGCGGAGACCTGTTCCACCTGGTTGTAGATGAGCATCAGTTTTTGGATGTTTGGCATCGAACTTGTTAGCCACTTCGCGTTGACTTGTTCCAGGCTTTCAAACTTGAGTAAACATTTCGAGTCGACTGATCGAATGCCAAAGTACTCAGCTCGGTCAGGCTCCACCCACTCACGGTAGTCTGGGAGGCTGAATCCGCATCGATCCACCAGCAACATCGCATTGCTGCCAACCAACAAGGTGAGGGTCACAGTACCACGGAGTACAGCATCCTGGAGTCGGCGCCACCTAGGAGGGTCACGGTCAAGGCGAAGCAAGTCGGCCAGTGCCAGTCGAGACAACATGTCTACCAGGTCGCAGTCAGGGAAGCTGTCGAACGGAGACGACCCAATCATGGTCTTGGTAGGCGGTCTTGGTAGGCGGTCTTGGTAGGCGGTCTTGCTAGGCGGTCTTGGTAGGCGGTCTTGCTAGGCGGTCTTGGTAGTCGGTCTTGGTAGGCGGTCTTGGTAGGCGGTCTTGTTCACTTGAGGGCACAAAGTTATAAAGCAAATCTTAAGGCAGGACAGGACGGAGTTTGGGTCAAAAATTGGAAAAAAATATTTTGGTCTTAAGATGTGTATCTCATTATCTATCATTTCCCAAAAAATCAAAACATTTTTCTGATCAAAAGTCCCAAAAATTGAGCGTTAGCGCTTTAACCAGTCTCACGCATGCTAATGTTTGCATTATTATTTTCGCTTCTCCTTACAACTCATAGATAGTTCACTGTTTGCACCTTTTTCTCCTAAACCAATGGACCGATTTTTGCATACTGTAACTTAAATTAAAGGTAAATGTATAATCTCGAGAAATGACGATCTGATTTTTCCTAATTTTATCTAATTTTACAGTGATATGATCTCAAATGACCAAAAATAGTGTAATTTTTTACATTTTATTGTAGACTTTATAAACTAAGCTCAAATAAAAAATTTCAGATCGTCATTTCTCAAGATCATACAGTTACCTTCAATTTGAGCTACAGTATGCAAAAATCGGTCAATTGGTTTAGGAGAAAAAGGTGCAAACCTAAAACCACTTTTTCCCATTACATATATATGGCCCATTCACATATGTCGGCAACGTCCTGTCCTACCCTAACTAACTCAAACTATGGATTGAGTGGCACAAAGTACAGTCAATTATGAATACAATTCCAAATGATTGTTGAAAGAACTGTTTTCAAAAACCCATAAAGTTCGTCGTTCCATTTGATTTCAAATTCTATCGAACGTATGCAAAGGGGCCATACTTTAATTACGTGATCAAAAAATCAAAGATTTTGACCCCCTAGTACCATGCGTGATCAGTCCGTGATCATGACGTGACCCCTACCCCTACAACAAAAATTTTTTCTTACAATTAGCGCAGTTTACTCCTGAGACAAATGTGAAATGCGCATGCGTCATATTTGGATTTGTACAATAAGTTGCATTGTATGGCAACAAACTATTAACATGTATTTCGATAACTAAAGATCCGAGAATTCGGGAATCTTTGTTTGGTCTGAACTTTAGACCCCTTCCAAAATTCCGTGATCAAAGCGTGATCACACTTTGGGCCCATCCAGTCAGTTGATCACGTAATTAAAGTATGGCCCCAAAATAAAATTCGAATGTGGCGAAAAAGGATTACTCAAAGTAACATTATGATGAGAATTATAATGAATTATGAATTATTATGAATATTAGTTATGATCCATAACATAAGAATATTTAAAGAAAGAGTGCTGAATCAACATGAAAAAATCATTTGGAAATCACTTTTTGATAAAGGACTTCTTCAAGTATTTAAAATATAATCAAAATGAATGATGGTAATATTAGTGACTTTGTCAATAGTTACTTATGCCAGCGAAACGTTTTATGTTTGCTGTCTAGCATTCTCAAGTTAATCTTTTATTGTGTTTGATTGGCATAGCAACAAATTGTTCATTTGTTTGCAGAGCACTTTTTTATGACAAATAAAAATGTTTATAACTTAAGAAAGCAACTAAAGTTACAGTCTGCATGACTAGTGGGAGTTGTTGGTCATTTTCTGTATTTGGAAAATAAGAATACAAACGAATCCAAGATGGATTCACAAAGTACTGAAGAAGATTTAACCATCAAACAAGTGGAATGTATTTTAGAGGCGAAAACTGTTCAGACAGTCAAGAAAACTGATTCTACTGAAATCTCATCAAAAATTTACTACCTTGATCGAGCTGTGTGGTATCGGATGAGCCTGAAAAATATTGGAGATTCTAAAAATCTTGAAGAAAATGAGAAAATTTTTGTATGTCTTCAGTTGGGTATGTTTCAGGTTAACTGGGACTTTTAAACTATTTTACTAAATTTTTACATTTTTTTAGATTTGATTGCTGAAGAAGAGCAGTCTAACGAGTTGCTGTCCAGATGGGTGAAAAATCATCTTGGTGAAAAATTAATAGAAATTAATTCATCAGAAAATGCTACCAATAATTTAGAAGAACCAAATGCTGCTATGGTAGTTTTAGATTTCACCAAAGAAGGAGCTAAGGATTTTTTTAAGTTTTCGGATCAACTTTGTGGCAACTCAGTTTTTGTTGAATGCTGATGATGAGCCTACGGTGGGCACTCCATTTCGAATGAAAGTAGAAACGTTTTCAGAAAAAAACTTTGAAATACTAGGCTCGGATATTTTTGAGGTAAAATGGTTGCTTTAGAAATCAAATTATATATTTTTTTTTATAGATTCACGTTTTTTGGAAAAATCTTTCTGCCAAGCGATTTTTTGCAAAACAATTTTTTAGGACGCAAAAAAATTCTCTTAAAAATTAGCTACCGATAAATCTGAAGAAAAACTAAATTTGTCAATAACATTAAGTGCACTCTTGAATCAAGATGCTACTTTTACTCCGATCCAAAATGATGCCTCATATGAGATGGTTATCAAAAGCCTTAACGACGACAATGTCATAGTTGGAACATTTCGATCCCTAATCTATTTCGGTATTGATTTATTCTATTAGACTCAACAATGATTAAAAATTTTTAACTTCTTATTAGATATTTACATGTTGGAATTTATGGATCCGAAAAACGTCAAATATTCAAAGCAATTTAACGATTTGAAGGCATTGATCGAGAATCGTCAAATGTTTGACATTGATTTTGATCGCAGTGAATTGTCTTCAAACATACTGGACATTTATCAGGAGCAACCAAATTTGCTATCTATTGAGTGGACAATGCCAAAATATAGTGAAATTAAATTTAACATCAAATTTAATTTTCCATCTGAAACGGAAACATTATTTGTATTTCCTGTTCATTTTGTGGTGGACATTTTTGAAAAAACTAAAAATAATCAACGAATTTCACACTTTTATTGTCCTGTATGTATTATCTAATTTTTTTCATAAAATTTATGACATTTATTTGTACAGGTCAAAATTGTCGATAAAAATGAGTCGGAAAACACGGAAATACCGTTGCTTCCTTTTACAATGTTGTTGTCAGAAAATAGTGGAGCTTCACACAGGAAATTGACAGACACAAAATCAACAGACAAGAAAATTTATATTTTCTATCTCTCTGAAAAAGGAGGTAATATTCAATTTTCAAATAAAAAATAATAATGCATATTTTTAGTTACAAATAGTGCAAAAATTACATCCCAGCCAGAAAGTTTGATTTTAAATCATTTTTCTGTTGAAACGTTTAAAACTCAAATATTTACCACAATTAAAAAATATTTTCCCAACGCAACAAAAATTAATACTATTAACCTAAACAATACAGCTTTAACTGATGAATGGGTTAACAAAATGCCTTCCAATTCTGGATATAACTGCGTGGTTCAAGGTATTTTACTGAATATTTAAACCTTTAATTTTAACAATTTTTTTAAATATTTTTTTTAGTTCAAAGTGTGTATAACAATTCTCGGGGAACTTATGAAAATTTATACACTGTTTATTTAAGTCAATTGAGTATAAATTGAACTTTTCAAGTATTTAATTATAGAAAATGATTTATTCATGCATATTGAACAGTGACAACAAATTCTTAATTTTATTAAAAATTTAAAATAACATCTCTAAATTCTAATCTAACAAATGTTCGATTTTTAAAGCTAATTCTTCATGTTTACTTGTCGATTGAATCCGCTGGGATGCCTTTTGGTATTTATCATGTAGTTGTTCATCAAAAAGTATTTTCTCGATGCTTTCTACGAGTTGATCATCAGTAAATTTGTACGTATCCAAACGAACCCCAAAACCAGTTTCATCGAGACGTTGAGCATTGTCAAATTGATCACTAAACAGTGGAAAGACAATCATTGGTTTGCCTTGAGCAAAGGTTTCGGTGACTGTATTGTTACCACCGTGTGTTATCACCAGATCCACATGAGGGATGAGTGAGGTTTGAGGCAGATAACGATCACCGTACATGTTGCTGGGTAATTCGTATTCGGAGTGTCGAGGACCCTTTGAGACAATGTACTTGTGGTTAGTTTTACCCAACACTTGAACCAATCTCTTCATCAGCCCCAAATCAACCGAACCCATAGAACCCATCGAGACATAGATCAACTTTCCACTCCATTTTCCTTCCAATGAATCAGTCAAAAATTTAGTGGGAATCAATTTTTCCAGTTCAACCACTTCTTTTGATGTTTTGTTAAACACTTCCAAATTGAACCAATTTTCCTTCTGTCTAATTTCTGGATAATTCAACTCATCAGGATAGCCGTAAACAGTCATGATTGCACTACTCCAAGGACAGATAACATCACCCGAATAACGTTGATATGATTTTGATTCTAAAAAGTCGTTGTACTTTTTAGAAATGAAAAATTTTTGGCGTAACTCATTGAATTGTTTCCATTTTTTGGTGTCTTTAGGAATGCTTGGAAATCCTTAAAATGCATAAAGATTTTTTAAAAATCTATTTTAATTAAATAAAATACATACCAGAAGAACCTGGAGGAAAATCCGCTTCATCATCAGCAAGATAAAATATTGGAGTAACACTCGCTTGGCGAATCCACGGTATTCCCGAATAGTAAACCGAAGGCCACAGTACTCCACAATCAGCATAGATCAAATCTGGTTTAAGTTGTTGAATGGCTTCTTTCACCCCATTCTCATACGCTTCAACTTCAGCATAATTTCCACTCGAATTACAATAATTTAAAAAATGTTCAATCTTTTCTTGTGGAGTGTAGTCACCGAGAACTTTGGAATCAAGCAAACTTTTGGCCAAAGCTTCGCCAGGATTTTTGCTTTCAGTAGTCTTTGGTATTTGAATCAAATGTTCCTCATAGCCAAGTTGAGACAATTTTCCCGTGAAAGTTTGATCGATCGCAAAGATAATTCGATGACCTCGTAAGAGTAGTGCGGACAAGGCTCCAGCACAAGCATTCACAGGACCGACGGCTTGAGTTACAGTGACAAGGATTGTGAGTTGTTTTCGGCTCATTTTTAGTTGCACAAAATAGATCAACTTTAAAAACTTGTAATTGTGTGATAAAGGAACATGTTTGTCAAAGTTCTTATATGTGTAGATAGACAATGCAAATAAAAAATTACGTTTTGCCAACGTACATGATAAGATAATTTACAGGACAAATGATGATAAGATGTTAATGCTATGATGATGAAACCTTGATGAAACCGTGACGAAATCTCTCAAGTAACTAAAAGTTTGTCATATATTTTTAAATGTAAGTTAGTCATGGATCCTTGAATCATTTTATGCTTTCATGTGGTTTGTTTACTTTACTAGGTCAAATTGTCAAAACATTAATTCGGAAACGATGAAATGTGATTTTTAAATAAAACAAAGCCGCTTTGATTAGATTAAGATAACTTTTCATCTTTGCTTGTAAACATCGCATTTTCTTCATATGTTTTTCCAAATCTTTTCCTCTTACAATCTCTTCATCGTGCATATACAATTTCTTGATTGATTGATATCATTATATATTTGATAATAATTGATAAGTCTCTATACTTAGCTATTTAGATATATCTATATCTATATTAGCAGATCAATCAAAGTCTGAATACTTCATGCATCATAATAGATTGGAAGGCATATATTCAGTTTCGACCACAAGTTTCGATGTACTCGAGTGACAAACACTCACGGAGACACACAGCAATGTTGCTGTAGGTAAAGATTTGCCGCATAAAAAACAAATCGACCAAGCAAATCGGTCCACTCAAGATGCTCAAAGCTTGGTTTCCAAACACGCCAATGGCACTCAACTCGACAAGTTTCCTTCTTCTCATTTTGTGTGTGATTCTATTTGATTCAAGGCTCACTTGTGCTTTTGCATTGCCAAACGATGATGCATCCCAACGAATCTCAGCCAACTTGGGAGACAATGTTATCTTAAAGTGTGCCATTGATTATCCTGACAACCAACTTCAAATCCCATATGGGATACATTGGCTGAAGAAGGGCCACAATTTGCCTATTTATATGTTTTACGACGGGTACCCGTCTCATGTTGGAGAAGGATACGAAGGTCGAGTATCGTTGCTAAGCAAAACAGAGGCATCGCTCAACTTATCAAACGTGCGCGATACAGACCAGGGCTGGTACGAGTGTAAGGTGGTCTTCCTTCATCCAAACGATCAGGACGACAAGAACGGCACATGGGTCTTACTCGAAGTGAACTGTAAGTAATTGCGCACAGACTCACTAGGCTGCCAGTCTGTCAGTCTGAATATAGACCACGATAGTTCCACTAACAGACTCGATTCTTTGTTTTTCAGCATCTCCCTACTTTAAAGAAAATCCTCCCAAAACTGTGTTTGCCAATGCAAACGATTCGGTGACTGAGCACAGTCGAGCCGATGGAACGCCAACTTCAACAGTGGTTTTGCAGAAATCGCCAGTAAACGAGACAGTGCCTTACCCTCCAACCAATGTGACCATCTCCACAAGTGCCTTCTGGGCCACTTTAATGTGGCAGCCAAACTTTGACGGTGGCTTGCCTCAATACTTTAACATAAAATATGGCGAGGATGGCTCATCTTACTGGAAGACAATTCGAGTACAACCGGCGAACTCGAACACTTTCAGTATCTACAACCTGCAGCCGGACAGCGAGTACAATTTTCAGGTGTTCGCCACCAATCAACTTGGCAGATCGGAAGGGTCGAATATTGTTCGAGCTAAGACCAGCAAAATCAAAGCTGAGATCAAAGAATCCAAAGCGCCATACACACCGCCCACAAACGCAACCACGACATCATCATCCACCTCGGAGAGTGATCAACCTCGCAACATGAGCATTGAGAAGAAAGGACATTGTAAGATTTGGGCATTCGTGCTGGGCATTGTGATCTTTTTATGGGGCCGATTGTCTGTGTGTATGATGACTTTGACATATTATCTTTGAAATGTGTATGACAAAAATGATCAGAGTCTCTTTGCTGTCTACAATTATTGGACAGGATTTCCAAATCACAAACACTGAATTTTGTTATTTCTGCAAATAAATTTAATTGTTTAAAGTAATCTATTTTTAGCATAAATAGAACAATTTTCAAAAAGAATCCAATGTCAAAATCTTTAACGATAGATTAAAGTTTTAAGTTTTAAATATAAACCAGAACATTTTGTTTTACAAAATTATGTTCTTCAACATGGCACAACTCTCAACTTAATGGAAACAAGTGAATTTACATTCAAATGCATAACCTAAATTCATAGAATAATTAATGGAAATTTATTTTGAATCAAAGTTGTGCCATACTTGGTCATTCAATGTCGTGTCATGGTGCTAAGTTCCCTTCCACAGATGACGTAAACGACAGACGCCTTGATAAGCGCTGGCGCCACCGTTTTATTAATGCGTTAATGCCACTTTCGGATTCAGTTTTTTGATCGACCTTTTCTGTTTTGATCCAGTTGGAATCCATCAACCGTTGAATCACCTCTTGATCCGCCAAAACGCATTGACCATTATCACACCATTTCCCAGCACCACACTCGGTACCATCAGCCCAGAAATAATTTTCACGGAAACAATAACTCTCCGAATCGTCCAACTGTTTACATCTCAAATGTTCACAAGGACGGAATGCACAAGCACGAGGCGTTGTACGATTCAGCAGTTCGCACTGTTTGTCCATGGAATAGTGTTGACCAATAAAACTGTGATCTGAATTCAGTTTCAGATAATCTCCCTTAGGATTGGGCGTCAAACAGTTTTTCTCTAAGTTTCTCAGATTATCAGTCATTGTCCAGGTTGAACACTCGGACCATTGCCACCATTGGTTTTCCGCTTTGTTGATTGCTGCCATAATGTACTTGACTGTCGAATTGCCGAAATATGTCTGACAAAATTTCGTTTCATCATGATGTGCTCCCAAACTATATTAAATTTTTAAATATTAATTTGATGTTCAAAGAATCAAGTATATTACTTACACGTGACCCAATTCATGGGCAATAGTGTTCACACTTCCAAGTCCATTATCATGCACAATTAAACACGAATTATTACCACAAATTGATTCTCGATTAGCGTAGCCCATAATATTATCAGGAATTGGGGCTCGAGTCAAGAGCAGAGCTGCATCATGTTGACCGCCATGTGGTGGTTTCTGCTTCCAAGCACAGAATGAATCCAAAATTGTAGTTCCATTTGTGTAATCGATGTGTTTAGTCGAATTCTTAAGATTAAAAATGTCCGTCAATTGAAGTTGAATTGAGTCATCAACCAGTGCATATTCAAATCGATGCTGAACCGAAGCCAAAATAGATTTCAAATAGGGCACCAGTTCATCACCATGAAAATCAACCATCGATTCATCGACCACAATCAACAGTTCAAGGTAGTATTGATGGACTGATCGTTTTAAACGTTTTCCTTGTTGAATCGATAGTTGAGTGCTTCTTATTGATCGATAAAGAGTTTCATAATTTTTATTATTCAAATCAGTCAGTTTAGAGTCGTTTGGATCACGTTTTCCCGTATCAGAATGACAACTTTCAACATAAAGTACAACAGTGCACAAAGCAGCGATTGCGATAAACAAATTGATTCGTTTGACAAACATGATTTAATTTTTGGCTGATTCTAGAAGAGGATTGAATGAAAGGTTTTATATTTCTAATTGTGCTCTAATTTATATTCAAATTATATCATCAAATATTGAAAGTGAATGTGCCATCTTTGTGCCATCCAGTTAATTAGTTTTCATAACCTTTGAATTATATTTTAATTAAATAAAAGTTATGAAATATTTAATTAATTAAATGTTACAACGAACGACAAATAAAACAAATACATGTATTTGCAAGTTGATTGCATAAAATGTTCAAAAGTGAAACCCAAACTATCATTACCTAAAAAGTCCCTCAGAAAGTCCAATTTGGGTAAATAGCGGAAATTTTCAATTGAAATTCGCTGAAATTCAAATTACTTAAGTCACTATTTGTGATGATCATTGGGACAATTTGTAAATATAAAACATTTTTTTCGATTTAGAATTCCAATTTCGAAATTTTGAAAAAGTTAACATTTTTGAGTTCATTTTCGATCTTGATAATGTCTATATAAGTTCAAGTATTTCGATCAGTTTGTTTAGTATTAGTTTTGTGAAAAGTTCGACCATAACTTTGTGTCCCTCAAGTGCTCTACTCTGTTTGTGTGACGACTATGAGCGACCAATTCCCACTGGACAACTTGCCTGACGACATTCTGGTGGATGTGATGGCTCGACAGCCCCTCGAGGACCTCGTTAAACTTGGCCAAGTATCCGCCCGGTGGCGCAATCTTTCTGGTGTCGCTCTCGGTCGGATTACTCGTCTGAACGTTATGATTGGGTCAAGATGGGTGGCCACCGATTTCTACGCGCTGAGGCACATTGAGCAAGTCCAACTGGACCGAACTGAACAAGACCGTGCTCAGCTGCTTGGTCTGCCCTGGATCGACCCACAAGCTTCACTCACTTTCGTCACATTTGGCCAAGACCAGCTGCTGTGGCTCACTGCTTCGATGCCCAACATTCGCGAGTTGACCATCGCTCAGCAATGTGGCGATATGGCCGTGACCGATGCCGTTGGCCAGCTGACTTCTATGGTCGACCACTGGAGCCTGAGCCTCACAAGTCTCGCAATCCATTCCGTTTGCGAGAGGATTACTCCTGAGCATGGCCGTCGACTGTTCGCCTCGATCAATGGTCTCAACCGACTGCGAGACCTCTATCTCAAACTGGCCGGTGATTGGCACGACGTACTCGACCTCCCTGTTCTAGCCCGTATCCGAAGATTTGTCTTTTATTCTGGTGGTGATCCGGTGGCTTGCCTGCTGCCCACTCTGCGTCGCTATGCATCGGTCAATGCTTCACTCGAGCAGATCCACCTTGGCAATCATGGCTATCCGTACGTGCCCGACTTCTTGGATCTCGATCAGAGTGTCACTACCAAGATGACCGGCTTGGTCATGTTGGATTTTTCCGATCCTCATGAAGATAACTTACCTGTAATCTGTGCTAAGTTCACATCTCTGACTTATCTGTACCTTCAAGTGGAACAGTACACAACAACTGAGTTGGTGGCGGCTCTGGTGCACCTTCCGCAACTCCACTACCTCAGACTGAATCTCCTTGAGGCCGAGAACTTATGGTCCATTGAAGCAGAGGCAGATCAACGCCAGAACTATGCCATACAGATGTCCGAAGGCCCTCAGCTGACCGCCATTCAAGTGCTGGCCATCACCATGGGCACCTCGACCAATCATCAGTACTTTGCACGTATGTTCCACTGGCGCCACACCTTTCCGAGTCTTCGGGCTATCGAGGTGATTGAACTTGGTCGGATGGACTGCGATCGGTGCGGCATTGAAGAGGGTTCTGAGTTGCGTCGACCACGACACTGCACTCGTCAGCTGCTTTTGCCATTCAAGGACTGTCCACAGCTGCGCAAGTTGGTCTACAGTGTTGAGGAATGGTCGCTTGATGATCTGTGAGCCAGTTGCGCCAGTTAATGCTCATTTCATTAAATTTATAAACTAAAAAACCATTGTGTAGTTTATTTAATTTTTTTATGTTTAAGCTTTTATTTGGATAATGCTTTTCAAGTGGAAAAATTTAAACTCCGTGCCAAACATAAGAAATTTCTTTTTCCGCATTTTGCCTAAACAATCTAGGGATCGATTAATTTCCCGTTTTGAAATTCTCATTTTAGGCAAATGTGAATTTGATTGTGTAATCAAAAAATAGTTTACACATAATGTTTGATGTTGATTTTTAAATATTTTATAAAAATTTACATTTGATTTACCTTTGTCTGAAAACAATACAACAAACACCAATCACTATACAGACAATTAAGCCAATTAAAAATGTACAAATCAGTGCAGAAAAGCTAATAATTTCAGAGAAAATTTTATCATCTACGGGAGCCTCGTTGTATTTAATATTAATTGGAGTTGTAACTCTAATTTTGTAATCGATTTTGTTGTCCACTGCATTTGTGTGAATGGTTTTGGAATATTTGAGGCGTCGAATCACGCCTTGATCTGCCTGAACACATTGACCATTTTCACACCATTTCCCAACACCACACTCGGTACCATCAGCCCAGAGTGCATTTCCATAAATACAGTACATGGAATGTTTGCATCCCAATCGTCCACAAGGACTCGTGAATGAACATGTTCGTGTTGTGGGACGATTCATCAGTTCACATTGTTGATCAAGGGAGTAGAGTTGGCCAACAAATCGTTGATCGGGGTTCAGTTTGATATATTCGCGCTTTGAATTTTTGGTCAAACAGCTGTTTTCCATTTTTCTAATAAAATTTTAACAAACAATTAAACCATAAATCAATTCATTAATAATTTACCTCAAGTTTTGTTTCATTGCCCAACTCGAACACTCGGACCATTTCCACCATTGATTTTGCGCTTTTATGACACTGAACATTAGATACTTTTGCTGGCTCAATCTGTTGAATGGCTCACAAAATTTTTCATTATCGTGTTTAGCGCCTAATCTGAAGAATTTTTGTAATAAAAGATTTTTACCGTCTAAACGTGAAATCCGTCTTTCTGTGGTTTGACTAGGCAATCCAAGAAGTTTTGATAAAAATTTTGGATATTTCCACTTTGTCTAAAGTGCCTAAAGTGGGAATTTTCAAACGCGGAATGTCTAGTCAATCCTTAAACTGCCTAGGCAAAAGACGGAATGACGAATTTAGCGTTTGGACGGTAACATTTACAAACAAAAAATTCCGGCAAGCCGGGAAAGTAGCGAGACGAAGTTTTGATTATGATAAAATATTGTTTAGTTTTATTTCTATACAATGAACTAACTTTTTACAGCCCAACAAATTTAAGATATGTTTCAACTTCTCGTTTGAATATTGCTGGTACATCAACTTTGGGAGTGTGAAAATGTGTGCTGGGTTGTACAATGTTCAACATGTTTGTTTCAGAATCAAAGTAAAATATATCCGTGTAACAACCTTTATTTAAACAAACAATAAAACTGTCAACACCATGTGTATGTTGCTGCAAAACAAAGCAAACAAACCGTGATGTGTTTTAAGAATTATTGATTAAAGAATTAACGCGAATGCCTCCTCCCTGGAGAATCATACATTTGGAGGTAAATCTTGCAGTTTGGCCATCAAGACAGACCACCAATTGAAAACTTTACAAGTAATTTAATTTAATTTGACCAACTGTTCCTCCAAAGCAGCACTATTCACTGTCAAGCAATCACTACAATGTCATCTTACAGTACTGTTGATATAATTAAGGGAGATCTTCAAAATACAGATGATGGACTGTCGGTTGTGCATCGACATCTTCACTCGAATCACACTGATGTATCGATCTGGAAGGCTCTGCTTGGATCTGGTGCAAGGATATCTATATTGATTCATTCTGGAATGCCATCATAAGGTATAAGTTTCATAATAACCTTTGTTTTGGAGAATTAATGATAACTCTCTCCTGATGTCTTGAGTTTCTTCTATTCTCTACAAACTGACATATCCAAAGACATGAGGTAAGTTTTCTTTCTCATTTTAAAATGAAAAAAATAGAGACTTGCTGCAGGTGATACATCGGGTTGAACACAAGGCAATTGTGGCAACTTTAAGACAAAAACAATAGATATAACCAAGAAAATGTAATAAAAACTGTCTTTGTATTGGTTAGATGTCGTTCATCTCCAAAAATGTGTTCACGAATTGCATTTGTGGTCAAATAATTGAAGTGAAGGCAGTCTAGAGTCTTGCAATTGTGATTGTAAGTATCTCAACTTCAAAACTGATCAAAACAAAACAAATGCCCACTATTCAATAATTCACATATGACGTTACTCTTATGTAATGTGTGTAAAAAATATATAATTTGGTCACTGCTACCCACATGTCCCACATATTTTGTTTACGTCATACCAACGTGTTCAGAAAAAAAGATCTTTTTTGATAATATCTCCACAACCAGATAACCTAGGATGCTGATTTTTGGAATGTAACCGTTTCACATGGTATGAAGTGTGTGTGCCAAGTTTGGTTGCTGGGGGTGGTGTAGTTTCTTCTGGCAAGAAAGCAACGGACAGACAGACAGAGTGAAACTATTAGTCTTCGACTTCGTTCTTTCGAACTTCGTCTCGCTAAAAATTTAGAATCTTACACATGACCCAGTTCATGAGCAATAGTGTTGACACTGCCCAGTCCCGTATCGCGTACAATCAAACACGAATTTTCCCGACAAATTGAGCCTTCATAAGCATATCCCAAAATATTATCAGGAATTGGTGCTCGCGTCAGCAACAGAGCTGCATCATGTTGAGCGCCATGTTGTGCAACAGCTCGCTGCTTCCAAGTACAGAATGAACGCAAAATTGTACTACCATTTGTGTAGTCAATGTTGGCGTGATCAGCCGAGTTCTTTAACTTGAAAATGTCAGTCACCTTAAGTTGAATTGAGCCATCAAGCAGTGCATATTTGAATCGATGTTGAACTCCAGCCATGATAGCTTTCACATAGGGCTCCAGGCCATTGCCATGAAAGTCAACCATTGAGGGATCGACCACAATCAACAGTTCAAGGTAGTACTGATGGAATGATCGTTTTGAGCGCTGTTGAATTTGATTCATTTTTCTTATTGACCGATAAAAAATTGCATCATCTTTAGGCAAATCAGTCAGTTGAAAATTTTTTGAAACACCTTTTCTGGGATTAGAATAACAACTTTCAACATAAATGACAACATTGCACAATGCAGCGAGTGCTACAAGTAAATTAAATAGCTTGATGATCATTCTAATTTCACTAATTCAAATTAAAAAAAATTAAAAAAGAAGAATTACAAAATAAGGAACAACACCCAATTTTTATATTCAGGTTATTACCCAAATGGGAAATGAAATTCAGAAATACTTGAACACTTGCATCTATCTATCTAACCAAATCCGGTCTATTGCTGCACAATTGAAGTTTGAAGAATTTTTAGATTGTATTGATAGATTGTGTAAAGCTGATTATTCAATAGTTTTAAATTTCATTATAAAATGTTGACAAAAAGTGAATCATTGTGTTATCTTTTTGCTTTGTGATGCACACAGGATGTGAAATTGTGCATTCATCACATAACTTTTGTGATCAATGTTTGAGATGATTTTCCATTACATGACGCACCAACTCGAAAATCGTCATTTCCTAATGTCACAAAAAGCACATTGAACTTTTTTATGTTTAATTTTAAATTTATTTTTACTGTCGTTTGAAAACAATACAACAAGCACCAATCACTATACAGACAATTAAGAAAATTAATAACATACAAATTAGTGTAGGAAAGCTAATTTTGTCGTCTTCTTGTGTCTGATATTTACTAATAATTGGAGTCGTGACACTAATTTTGGATTCGGGTTTGTGGTAGAATGTTTTTGTGTGAATAATGTTGGAATGCTTCAACCGTCGAATCACGCCTTGATCCGCCTGAACACATTGACCATTCTCACACCATTTCCCATCACCACAGTCGGTACCATCAGCCCAGAGTGCATTTTTATAATTACAATAATTAGAAGATTTGTCAAGCTCTGTACATCCCAATCGTTCACAAGGATTCGTGAATGCGCATGCGCGTGGTGTTGAACGATTCATCAGTTCGCATTGTTGGTCGAGGGAATAGAGTTGACCCAGAAATCGGTGATCTGTGATGAGTTTTGTTGATTTACGCTTTGAATTGTAGGTCAGACAGTTGTTCTCTAGGTTCCTATTTAAATGAAACAATGAAACCATAAACAAAAGAAACATATTTTTACCTTAGATTATTTCTCATTGTCGTACTCGAACACTCGGACCATTTCCACCATTGGTTCTGTGCATCGATGACATAAGACATGAGATATTTTATGTCTTTGAATCCGTTGAATTGTTCACAATAATTATCTTCGTCATGTCTAGCGCCCAATCTAAAAAATTTTTAAATTAAATATTTTATATTACACAAAATAAGAATCATACAAGATAGTATATTTACACATGACCCAATTCGTGTGCAATTGTGTTCACACTATTGAGTCCTGTATCTCGCGCAATATAACAAGAATATTCTTCACAAATTGAATCAAATTTTGCCATTCCCACGATTTGATTAGGAATTGATACTCGAGTTAAAAACAGAGCCGCATCATGTTGAGTTGAATGTTGAACTCGATGTTGCTTCCAATTGCAAAATGTATTCAAAATTGTTGTATGGTTGGTATAATCGATTTGACTTTCACTGTTGCTTAGTTGCACAATTTCAACCAAATCAAGTTGAATCGAGTGATCAACTATTGCGTATTTGAATCGATGTTGAACTCCAGCCAAAATAGCTTTCAAATAGGGCTCCAATTCAGTACCATGAAAGTCAACCATTGATCGATCGACCACAATCAACAGTTCAAGGTAGTACTGTTGGACTGATCGTTTCGAGCGCTGTTGTTGAATAGATAGTTGAGTTTTTCTTATCAACCGAGAAAGAGATACACGATCTTTAGGCAAAAAATCCATTTTAGTGTTGTTTGGAGCTTGTGGGTGAGAATAACAGCATTCGTAAATTGAAACATTGCTTAGTGCAACTACAATGAGCAAGAAACCCGAATTGAGGTTCATATTATTAATTTCGTTGAATATGCAATCAGAAAAAAAACTTCTGTACTTATAAGTTCAGACAAAATTATGCTTTTACTTGTTTGTTAATTTAATTAAGTTAAACTCTAATATGCAATTTGAGTAAATAGGAAATGAAATTCTGAACTCACATTAAAGTAGTTGTTGTCGCGATGTCAATGCACTAGGTTGCAACCAAAATCCTGTTTACTGGTGCAAACAAGAAGAATTGCACAAACAGTGACTTAAACCGTCATTGAAATTTTCACTGCATGGAACTGTGATTGAAAAGATTGAAAAACAAAATTCCTCTTTTTGGACGTTGCATCTTCATGATAATTCTACTGTGGATTTTTCAGTCGTGGAGAAGGATGATGTCTCTGAGTACTATTTGCTTTGGCATGGCGGTGGACCGAATGAGGAGAGGGAAATCTGCTTCAGCTATGGATTCAACGATGCAAAATGGTATGTATGATTGTTCATGTTAAATTTTGAAATTAATCTTATGTCACTAGGTTTAACACGTATCAAAGTATGAACGCAAGCTGGCCAATGGATTTGAGAAAAACAAGCCCAAAACAACAGTTCAATTATTTGTTCAATTATGATCGATATGCTGAGCCAAAAAATTATTACGAACATATTTTCATACTCGAGCAACTATTCCTCACCTCGGATGGATTTGCCATACTGCTCGATTATCAAGCCCCTCTGTTCATTAGACGCAATCCCAATGGCGATGATCCGGTGATGTGCTTCTCGGTGAACATCACAAGTCCCTATATGGAAGGAAACATAGATCCAACATATCAGGATCTGAAAATTCGTTTGTTTACTGCGAAAAACACTAGAACAGTAACCGATTTTGTCATTCATCATTCGGGACATGTCTTAAAGCCGATTTCAGTGCCTGATGAGAAAATGTTCAAATATCCAAGCTGGTTTAATTGGGAAATTTATCGAGAAGATCTTGATTTAGCTAAACAAATTATAATCAATGGTTTTCCGGCAAATGGAAAAATAATTTTATTGAAAGGATTTAACACTGATCAACTCACAATCGATTGGAACTCGTATCCCTCAGATAGTTTAATGTCGAATTTACACGATTCCAAATTTGAAGTCGGTGTGCAGTTATACAGAACAATTTTAAACAATAGAGCGTTCACACAGAATTATTTCACCGAAACAGATCATGTTGATTTTTCCAATCCCGATGCATGCAAATTACTTCAAGCCAAATTGACTGATTATCGGTATGAAAAGAAAATTGACACGTATCTTTTATATGCTGAAAATGTTATAACGAATTTAAAGCTTAACGACACTTTTGTTCAGAAGTATCCAAGTCTTCTCACGAGCCGGTACATTGAGACTGTGTCTCAGGTGGGCAACACTGTTATCTCCGAATTTGCATTCCGCACACAACATTTGCCTGTTTGGGTTCGAATAACCAATTATTGGCAAACGCCATTCAACCAGCTACTGATTGAATTGATTCCAAATGTCTTGTCAATTTCAATTGGGGGCTATTCATTTGTTGTGCCTTATTCGGTTGGAGGACTAGATAAAAATGGAAAACCCGACGAAGAACTGTACATCCGATGGATTCAAGCAGTGACTTTTATGCCGAGTATATCTTTCTCCCAAGTACCATGGCTATACGGGGCAAAAGCACTCGAAATCACCAAGAAACAGCTCAATTTGCACACTGAACACGTGCCCACCATGCTCGATTTAGCTAAAAAGCGTATCACCGATGGAAGTCCCATAGTGCGGCCAATGTGGTACACGGCACCAGAAGACCCAAAAACCTATTCAATCAGTGATCAGTACATGCTGGGCGATGACATTCTGGTTGCACCGGTGCTCAAGGTTGGACAGGTCGAGAGGAATGTTTACTTTCCAGCCGGAACTTGGATCGATCAACACGGAAAAAGTTATACGGGACCTATTGATGCGAAGGTTGCAGCACCGGTGGACGAATTGCCCTACTTTAAACGGAAACATTAGTCATCAACCAGAAGCTGGTGATGCAAAATACAGATACGTCATTGTTAGAAAGATAATAAGATTAGATAGAAAGATAAATTAATATTTGATTTATAAAAAGATGTGAATTTTATGTGAATTTAGCCTTGTCTGCATACAATACAGATTTGACTTTCACTGTTTCTTAGTTTCTCAATGTTAACCAATTCGAGTTGAATCGAGTAATTAACTATTGCGTATTTGAATCGATGTTGAACTCCAGCCAAAATAGCTTTCAAATAGGGCTCCAATTCAGTACCATGAAAGTCAACTAGTGTTCGCAAATACCCGTCTTTTTCACTACCCGGGTAACGGGTACCCGTCGGTTTTTTTTGCTGACGGGTACCCGGGTATTATCCGGGTAATGATAAAAATTTTAAAGTCACAGATTTAATGATTTTGATAATTTGAAGTAAATCTAGGAATGCCAATAGGTAGATGGGAAAGATTTCCAATAAGATTTCTCAATTTTTTCTCAATTAGTGTATCGGAAAGATTCCCCAATGGGATATCGGTTTTTTCTCTCCCCCGATGGATGCATCAGAATTATCCCTAAAAGGGATTTCTAAGTGTTTGCCCTAAATTTGACCAGTGGAAAGGTTCCCAAATGAGATTTCGTTGTCCTTGACAAAATTTGGTGATTCGAAAATACTCCCAAATGGGGTTTCTGGGTCCTATCATCCAATAAAAATTACCCGGGTAGTTGTGTCCCAAGAACCGGGTAACGGGTATTTGAAAATTTGACGGGTACCCGGGTATCCGGGACGGGTACAGTACCCGGGTACAAACACTAAAGTCAACCATTGATCGATCGACCACAATCAACAGTTCAAGGTAGTACTGTTGGACTGATCGTTTCGAGCGCTGTTGTTGAATAGATAGTTGAGTTTTTCTTTTCAACCGAGAAAGAGATACACGATCTTTAGGCAAAGAATCCATTTTAGTGCTGTTTGGAGCATTATCTTGTTGGCGAGAATAACAGCATTCGTAAATTGCAACATTTTTTAATGCAACTACAATGAGCAAAAAAAACGAATTGAGATTCATATTATTAATTTCGTTTAATATTTGCAATCTAAAAAAACTTCTGTACTTATAAGTTCAGATAAAATTATGCTTTTAGTTGTTTGTTAATTTAATTAAGTTAAACTCTAATATGCAATTTAAGTAAATAGGAAATGAAATTCTGAACTCACATAATACAAGTTGATGTCGCGATGTCAATGCACTAGGTTGCAACCCAAAATCCGGTTTACTGGTACAAACAAGAAAAAGAATTGCACAAACTGTGAATTGGTCATTATTTCAAATATCCAATTAAGGAAACAAATGTGCATCAAAATGTATCTGATTGTAAACGATAATGATTAAAAGTTCGTGTACACTGCATTGCACAGGATGTGAAATTTTTAACTCTTCATGTAACATTTGAATTCATTTTATGTTCGAAACGATCGTCTGATTTGGTTGTCTAACATGACTCAGTATGTAACCTTTATTCTTATTTTAAATTTCAATAATTCATTTCATCCAAATCTACTCTTTTCTCGCTCACTGTATTGTACTACAATGTATGCTTTGCCAGTTTGAAGTAACATACAATGACTTAAAAATAGTTACTCTACTCATTCTGTACTCAATCGATTATACATTTTGTGCATTTTGATCGATTGTAAAAGTTAATTTTTAAACACAAACAAAACTTTGGCTTGCTTTCGTTATCGGCGCCCTTTCGGTAGCCATGACTACATATTTTGTTGTTCTAATGAAACCTAGCACTGATCAATATATTTTTAAATTATAAATTTTTAAATTAAAAATAAATTTACAACATTTACAATTCGTTAAAAGTTTTAATGGTAAAATGTTTAATAACCGGTTTAAAATGACATTTTGAGAATAAAAATCAATAATTGTGATAATTAAAGACAAAATTTAAATTGTCTTACAAATTATTTTCCATTATTTTTTCATTTTTAAATGTTCAAGCATTTCTGTCTTTTTTGTATGTTGACCATTTAAAAATCTAACAACAACAAAAAATGCTCAAGCCTACAATGCAATTTGTACTGCGAACAATAGTTCCATACAAAAATCTCGATTATTTCTACGACTATTTGAATTTGGTTGGCAGGATTAACATTCAACGATCACTGCAATGTCGAATATTAATAATCTCAATTCAAATTATCCAGCTATACATTGCATGTCTCTATTCATATTTGTTTGTATCAAACAGTCACCAGCAGTACGACACATTTATTTTCTCTAATTTAATATTCTACATGGGATGGAAATTTAAAGAATTCTATGTTGTCGTGGTGTTGCTTGCGCTGGAGACTGCCTTTTTCTATCGGTACTTGCATTTCGGTCTTGATAATAGGCAAATTTGTGTACTAAATGCAGCATTTCAAAATGTTGGTTCCGAAAAATTTGCTCCATTTCAGCTTTATTACCACAACAGAAGAGTAAAAGAATATGTGGACAAATTTGCGTACATTTTCGTGAATGTTTTGCAAATATTTGTTCTTGTAACTGGTAAGCATTCTGTTTAGAAGAATATTTGTGATATTTTTTCTTAAAATTTGTAGGACTCGGTTTGTTGTACTTGCACGCCGTTTTGATGATTGAAACAGTCAAACTGTACAATGATTTTGTACAAAACTTTCCTTTCAGTCTACTCTACTATGCAGTGCATTGGTTCAACTTTCTAATACAAGACATTGGCCTGTATGCCTTCGCGCATGCTCACATAATGTGCGCTTCCGTTGGCATGATTGGACTTCTATATTTATACATTCTTACAAGCCAAAATCTAAATCTATTAACAAATACAGCCATTGTTAAACAGAATGCACTCATTCATAGGCAGTTCATCGTGAATCGATTCATTCGCAATGACATTCAAACATTTGAATTTGTCTTTCTTGGCAACAGAATGTTTCGAAATTTGCTGATCACTTTTCTGCTGGTCAATGTACCAATCAATGCCTATCTACTGATGATTGTCATATATGGTCAGATGGCTCCATTGACTCAAGTTGTGCCAGTGATGATAATTGTGATGCAAATTTTGTGCATTTTTGGATTCCATTTCTTCATTGGCCGTTTCACTGGAAAATTATATCGTTCTGTGGGTCAGCTCACACGCATGATGGTGCACGGTCAACATTTGATTGGAGACTTTCGTACTCGTTTCAAGCTTGCGCAGGCTTTGATGCGACTGAGTGGCAAAAAAAAGTATGGCATTACATATGGCTCTGTTGGCCTGGTTACATTAGCTTCATTTTCAAAGGTATCATTTGTGATTGTTTATTTTTGTTTTTGTATTATAATTTTTTTCTGTTTTTATTCTCTTTTGCATATTAGGGTTTGCTCATTTATGCAGAACTCTTAATGTATGCGTACAAGTTTGTGAAAAATATTTAATATATATGTCAACTAATCGGTGGTTTAATGGATAATGGCGAATTTTTGGGGCGTTTTGGGTTCGTTTGGCCGGCGAATCCTAGATGCCACTTCTATCAACCATTTTATCTATTCATTCGTTTTTCTCTTTTGTTAATCTTTTCTCTTTTGTTGTCCTTCACTCTCCTCTCTCTCTTATAGCCCACACGATCATTGTACCACTACTCCCCTCAAACACACACACACACACACACACACACACACAACACAGAAAACATTCACGTTCGGTTAGTAAAACAAGACACACGTTTTGTCTATGTAAAGTTATGTCTCGGTTTTCGTTTCGTAAATAAAAGTGTTCCAAATTCAAGTCTCGGTATTCAAAAGTCTCTGGTTCATTCTCTTACTATTGACATATATTTAACTGAGTTTTGAATTGTGTTGTTGCTTTTAACATTTCGAGTAATATCTTGATTGGTCCATGTATTTTTTTGTGTTCATGTGGGGGTCATCAAAAGTCGATTTTCATGATAATGTGATTAAGGCGTTTTTAACCTTAATATTTGCACAGGATTTTTTTTGCTTTCTATTTGAATAAATGATAAAAAACAATCAAGACCTTACACAAAACGATTCAAGAGAAAAGCCCATGAAATCTAATTAACATATAGCAATCTGCGATAATTGATTTTGTGAGATTGTCGGTTGTTGTTATTGTTAGCTAAAAAACAAGCAAATGGACTGAATATTGCATGGTTCCAAAAATACATTTCAATTTAGGACAATTTGTGTCTTTTGGCCCGTAATTGAATTTCTATGCTTATAAAATGGGGAACACCGATGCAAAGCGGAATCATTTTGCGGGCAAGTGTCGATGCGTCGCAAACATGTCCAAGGACGAACTCATCCGATGCATTCTGTTGGCCATTTGGATTGTAGAACTGTTCATGGCCCTGTGGCTGACCTTTTTTGTTGGGAAATTCTTGAAAAAGACTTGGACTTATAGTCACATTGATGATAAAGCGGATGAAAATGGTGATCAAATTTTTAATTTGTAATTTTCCAAAAAATTGGAAAATCTTCAAAATTGATTTATTGGTAATGTAAAAATAATAATTATTATAAATAAATAAATAATTTACAACAAAATAAACCTTTACAGGCGTTATCAAGTTGACTTCAATTTTGGGCTTGCATACGACGGGAAGAACAATCAAATATATTACCTACAGAGATTTTCTGGTTTGTCAGAAATACAAATTTAACTGAATTATAAATGAAAAAATATATTATTAGAAAAAAATCAGTATAAAAAAATAATTCAATTTACATTTGATTTATAAAATTTGCTATTGATTTTGCTTTGTCTGTACGGTACAATAAAGTAAATACAAATCCCTGTACAGATAATCAAGATGTACAAAAGTATAATAATTTGTGTAGTGATATTAATTTTGGAATTGTCAGTTTCTATTTCTTGAATCCAATTTTCATCCTTCAGTCGTTGAATTACCTCTTTATCTGCCTGAACACATTGACCATTTTCACACCATTTCCCAGCACCACAGTCGGTACCATCAGCCCATAGTGCATTTTCAGGGAAACAATAGCTCGACGAATAAGAGAACTGTTTGCATCGCAAATGTTCACAAGGACGGAATGCACATGCATGGGGTGTTGAACGATTCAGCAGTTCGCATTGTTCGTCCAGGGAATAATGTTGACCAAGAAAGCGGTGATCTGCATTTAGTTTTAGATAATCGGTTTTAGGTTTCAGCGTCAAACATTTTTTATTCAAGTTTCTAAGATTGTCTGTCATTGTCCAAATTGAACACTCGGACCATTTCCACCATTGGTTTTGTGCTCCAATAGTGTCAGACATGAGATATTTTGTATTGGTCAATTTGTTGAATGGCTCACAAAGTTCGTCTTCATCATGAAAAGCACCTAAACTAAAATATAAATTCAAATGTTAAAACATTCTTGATCCAAATTCCAACACTTACACATGACCCAATTCGTGTGCAATCGTGTTCACAGTGCCCAGTCCATTGTCACGCGCAATCAAACACGACTGCTCTTCACAAATGGAATTGAACATTGATCTTCCCAATTCTTGAGCAAAAATTGATGAACGAGTCAGTAACAGAGCTGCATCATGTTGAGCTATATGTTGAGCCTCAGCTCGTTGTTTCCAGCTGCAAAACGTATTCAAAATTGTGCTACCATTCGTGTAATCGATTTGAGTTTCACTGTTTTTGAGTTGGACAATGTCAGTCAATTGAAGTTGAATCGAGCCATCAACCAGTGCGTATTTGAATCGATGTTGAACCGCAGCCATAATAGAAGTCAAATAGGGCACCAACTCATCACCGTGAAAGTCAACCATCGATTGATCGACCACAAGCAGTAGTTCAAGGTAGTATTGATGGACAGATCGTTTCGAAAGTTGTTGTTGTTGAACTGCTAGTTGAGTTTTTCTTAATCTTCTGTAAAGTGATAAACGATCTTTAGGCAAATCCGTCATTTGAAAGTTGTTTGGACCACTTGTTCGCGGATAAGAACCACCACTTTCAACGTAAAAGACAACATTGCACAATGCAGTGAGAGCGACAACCAAATTAATTATTTTTAAGAACATTTTAAATTCACTGATTCGAGATGTACAACAAACAAACAACGAAAAGTACCAAACCCTTATATTTATTCAAAGCCAACAAAAGAACACTATAACTAATTTGTATCCTTTTCTTAACATTGCAAGACGCAATACTTAAATAGGAAATGAAATTCTGAAGCATACTTACATTATACATTTCTAGTAGTTTGGTGAGAATTTGATTGCGTTTGTCTACCAAATCCGGTAAACTAGTCCGCAACAACAACAAGTATAAAAAACGATTAAAAGATTGTCCTTTAATTTTAAATGCAACATTTAATGTAAAAGTGTATCTTTAATATCTGGTTGCAGAATCAATATGAAATGTTCACACAGGATGTGAAATATATAGTCAGGAATTGTCAAGAAGGACTTTGTATATTCATTACCAGTTGCATTTCAATTTATATATTTGCAATCATTTGATTTAATTAATTCAATTCACTCTCAAATAGTGATCGCAAATACCCGTCATTTTCCATTACCCGGGTAACGAGTACTAGTTCGTTAGATAAAAACGGGTACTCGGGTAATACCCGGTATTTATAGAAATTTTTGTTTTATGTTAAAACAAGGAAAACGAGTTCAAATATAACAATTCCAATCAATCAACTCCTTCACTCGTAGTTCTTTGGGGTATCGCGCTTTTCACTTTTAATCATTCGCAATAATGAAATAATAAAAAAATCAAACTCAATGTCTTAATATGTTAGGTTTTCAACAAAATTTCAATTTACAATTACCCGGTAAATGGTTACTCAAAAACCGGGTAACGAGTACATTGAAAATATGGCGATTACCGGGTACTCGTACCCGGGTACGAGTACTCGTGTGCGAACACTACTCTCAAATCTAATTAAGTACAACAAATACTGAAACTGTTACTGATCACAGAAAAGCGAATTTGAACGAAAAATATATTTTGGACCCAGGCCCGAATTGATTCAAAATCAAACAAATCCAAATATAAGAGTACAAAATAAGTTCAATCATTTTAAGTGTACTTTGTTTTGTGGCAAAATTGATGGTCCTGCAGCACTATGCTCAAGTGAAGCATCACTACACTGTTCGACCACGTGACTGCAGTACCTTAAACCGACTGTCCAATTGGGTCAAATTTTCTGGCTACCAATGTCCCGAGGTTGACCCATCAAAAGTGTCCACCTTTATTAGTGTTCAAATTTATTTGATGGACATTTTATTGTCAATTTTTGTGGACAAATTTTTGTATTCTTGTGATAGCTTTTCACGAAGTTATGGCATCGACAACATTTGGTTGAGTCTGTGCGTTGTCCTGGGAAGTGTTTTCTCTGCTAATTGGATTAAACCAATCATTGGGCTGATTGTCATTTGGTTTGGTTACACCTTTGTCAAGGCTTGGAATGCAGAACAGAACAACGATCAGAACAATGAAATTCCGAACAATCAAAACAACGAACCAAATCCATTGGACGATTTTCTAACGTATTTATTCTCTCTATATGTAATTCCCCAAAACAGTCCAATAAGTCGAGCAACATTTTTGAAATTCTCTAAATTCGTTACCAAATTTGTCAACTCATTTCCGTATCCTTACAATTTTGTGCTCATTGGCATTTACGCCTTCTTGGCAATCATTTGGATTATTGCCATTTACTTTGGAAATGTCATTTATGGGGACGGGGCAAACGGGCAAAATAATCGTATCAGGAATGATGATGAATAAATGATGATGATGATACAGCCGTCAAGTTTTAGTTAACATTTTGATAAATTTATACATACAGTTTTTCACAGTGCACAATCTATTGCCCAGTTCTCCAAAAGTCTTTCTGCTTTTCCTCATAATTGCGATTAGATTAATCACATCAATGCACATCAGTGCCCTGACAACTCCTGTACCAATGTGGCAAACCAACTAATTTGTCCGGCATTGTAACTTCTACTGTGCATTCGATTGTCCCTGTTGTGTTCGCCATGCGAAATTGATTTTTTCTAGGGGCGCCCCGATCCAAAAGGGACATCACTGGTGAAGGCAGCCAAAAAAGTGGACAACAAAGCAGTTCTAATTTAAAAAATAATAATAAAATAAAATATAAAAAATTGAATTATAAATTAATACAAAATACAAAATACATTATAAATAGATCAAATTTTATTAACATGCCAAAATAGTAATAATAATTATAATTATAATAGTATAACCTGAGATTATAACATTGAGAATTGCTGTGAGGTTGAACATCTAGTGGGCACGACGAGGTGGCCGAGCATGCACGCGCTCGTAATGGTCGCATATGGCGGCCTGCTGGCCGAGAACGTGTCCAGTGGACACTGTCCACAGCCCGCAAAACCACACACAAACGGCGCCAGGGTGATGACGTTCACGATAGTGGGCGTTCATTTGCACTTGCGACCAGAACTGGACATCACACACGGTGCACCGGTAGACCAGTCGAGGGTAGACGGCATTGCGGGCCCGCATTTCGGCATCACGGTGCTCGTGTTCCACCAAGTGGCCAATTGGCCTCGGCTTGGTTGAGCTGAACACGATTGTGGCACATGGCGTGGAAACAGTAGAATTCAGTGAGATGGCGGGTGAGGCTGTTCAGCAGTGGCCAGGTGATGTGCAAGTTGGGCCCGCACCTGTTCATTACCGTCTGGCTGAGTGTTACGGAACTCGGCTTGGCACATCACGGGTCGGGTCGGTGGCGGAAGGGGCAGTGCAGAAGGTCCACAATCACTTTGCGCTCGTTGGCCCGAGTGCGAGGATCATGCGTGATGGCAGGCATGATGGTGAACGGTGCTGTGATGATAGTGGTGAGAAGGCACTGGGATAAAAAGAGAGAATGTTATTATTAATATTAATATGGTTTAGATTTGTATAAGAAAACTTACATCGAGAAGGAGCAATACACCGACGAAATGGCAATGCACCGAAGATGATGAAACAGTTTTTCAAACACAGCAAAGGGCTTCTATCTTTGGAGAGGTGATAGGTCAACAGTTTGGGAGATCAAAATGGCATACACGAGATCATCAGAGTAGACAAATAAAAAATAGAGACGCGAGGACCATGTTCTACACACAACGATGAATGCATAATGTGCTGACGACACACACACACAAACACAAACAAAACAGTGCACAAACAGAAAGAGAACAAACAAATAGTTACACCATCCGACACTAGAATGGTGCCACGGTATTTCAGAACATTATTTGAAAATTTGAAATGACTTGGCCGCAATGGTTAACTCAATTTCTCAAAAAACAAATTACAACTGGGGTGACTATGTTTAAAAAAATATTTTTCATAACGAAGATAATAAATATAAATTTTGTTGATATATCTTGCTAATGTTTGCCAATGTTTGTAATTCTAAAAAAAATTCTGTGGCAACAATAGAAAAAAACACGTCTTCCTATATAAGTTAGAAGGGCTCTAAAAAATCCGTAATTTAACTGAATTTTTGACAATTATCACTAAACTGCGATTCTGTAAAATAATAATTTTCATTTTACTTTTGTGATTACTTTAAAAATTTCTCATGAATTCGCATAAACACAACAACAACACCAATCTCTATACAGGCAAGTAAGCAAATCAAAAGTATTATAATTCGAATGTTGAAGTTTGAAATTCGGAATTTGGAATTGATTTTGTGATTGTCTGCATCTGTGTGAATCCAATTGGAATCCTTCAGCCTTTGAACCACATTTTGATCCACCTGAACACATTGACCTTTTTCACACCATTTCCCAGCACCGCAGTCGGTGCCATCAGCCCAAAGAACATTTTCACCGAAACATTTATTCGAAAAATCCTGTTTACATCTCAAATGTTCACAAGGACTGGAATGACATGCACGTGGAGTGGAACTATTTCTTAATTCACACTGTTTGTCCAGGGAATAGTGTTGACCCAAAACACGGTGATCTGAATTTAGTTTTATAAATTGACTTTTTGAATTGGGGTTCAAACATTTGTTCTTATTTGCATTTCTCAGATTATTTGTCATTGTCATTCTTGAACACTCGGACCATAGCCACCATTGATTCTCTGTCTGAATAGTGTTGGACATGAGATGTTTGACATTTCTCAATTTGTTGAATGATTTACAATGTTTGTCTTCATCATGAAATGCCCCCAAACTAAAATGTATTTTAAAAACAAAATTAAAAATCCAAACACTTACACATGACCCAATTCGTGGGCAATCGTGTTCACACTGCTGAGTCCATTGTCGTGCACAATCAAACATGAATTTTCGCTGAAAATTGAATTGGATTTAGACCTTCCCAACACTTTATCTGGAATTGGTTTTCGTGTCAAGAAAAGGGCTGCATCATGTTGAGTCACAACTCGGCGCTTCCAGATACAAAATGAATTCAAAATTGTACTAGCACTGGTGTAATCCATGTCACTTGTGATGTTTTTAAGTTGTACAATTTCAGGTATCTGAAGTTTTATTGAGTCATGAACAAGAGCGTTTTTGAATCGATGTTGAACCGCAGCCATAATAGAAGTCAAATAGGACTCCAAGTGATCGCCATGAAAGTCAATCATTGAACGATCGACCACAATCAGCAGTTCAAGGTAGTATTGATGGACTGATCGTTTCGGACGATGCTTTTGAAATTCTCTTCTTGACCGATAAAGTGACAAACGTTCATTAGTTGAATCAGCCATTTGATCGATACTTTCAACGTGAATCACAGCACAGCTTAACACAAATGACAAAACAAACAAATTAATTAGTTTGATGTTCATAATTTTAAAGTTTTGTTCATTCAAAATGAAATGAAATACAATAAAAAAGAAAACGAAAACTAATAAAAACCCTTTTATTTATACTTTTTCATGCCAGTTTTTGTTGTTGTATTCGCCTTTAAACTTTTGTATTAGAATAAAGACGAAATACGTAAATAGGAAATGAAATTTTATAACATTTGCACTATAGTTGTCGTCTTGTAGACAACTTGTCAATGTCAATCAATACAATATACAATTTTGCGAGTTTGTTTCAACCAAATCCGGTGAAACTGGTGCATACTAGAAGAAAACAAGATCAAATTTCAAGATTGTACGTATGGTGCGTTGATTTTAAATGCCTAAAAATAGTGAAAGAATCTTCAAAATGATTGGTAAAAAGAAATAAGTTTACAAACAGGATGTGAAATTGTTCTTCATCCTCAGTCATCACGAAGCCAGTTGAATTTATTTATTTCGAGACAACAACAACACAAAATTAATTTGATATCAACTTTTCGGTTCGATTTTCAGTACCATTAATTTTATTATTATTTATTGTTTAGCATAAAATTGTAAAATTCTCGAATTCATTTTAATGGAATTACGTACATTAAAAAATTTAATTTATTTCTTCTACAATTTATGGTGCATACGTATATCAAAACTTTTAACCAGTTTGTTTTGTGGCAGACATAGCTTCAAACAAAAACGAGTTTTTAAGTTTGTCGCTCAAATAATTAAAAAATAGTTTTAAAAATGTCCTTGGTATTTGAATTGTTATCACTTTTGAAAGTGTTGATCCCTTTTAGAACTCTCTCGTACTATCGTGATTATCTCGAAACAGTTGACGAGATTGCCATCTACCGATCGACAAGCACAACCACTCGAATCAAGGCACTAATTTGCATTTTAAGCTATCAGACACTGCATCTGCTCTGCCTGGGGGCGACACCTGGCGAGCCAACCGACTACGACCTTTTTGTGCACTCGGACACAATGGGACTGTTGTATAGGAAAAACTTGGCCAACATCTTCATTGGCTCCATTGGCTGTATGACCATTTACTATTACTATCACTTTTATTTGCATTCCGATCCGATGATCAACAGAATTCTACGTCAAATTTTGTTAGACAAAACTGAACGCCTGACAATTTGTCCACGGTTTCGTGGTCAGTCGGTCAGAGCATTAATGAAAACAATTGCAGTTAGAATTGTAAATATATTTCAGATTTTCGTATTTTTACTTGGTAAGTTCTGATGATGATTTTAGGTGTATTTATTATTTATTTAAAGCATATGTCAAATGTAAGATTTGTTTCTGTTGTACGTTCACATAATATGGATTGGACAACTTTACGCCTACCGATCGGTGCTGTTTAGCTCGATAACAGGATTACTCTCTTTGTTGCTTCACTTGTTCAATGGAATTGTATTCGACGTATTCATGATTTGTTTTGCCCATTCATCAATACTGACAGCTTCATTTGGCATGACTGGGTTATGCTATCTTTACATTCGACTTATCGACAACTTGAGTCTACTTTCGGGCGCTGTCTTTAAAAATCAAAAAGGCGAACACTTCACCTGGGCCACCATGAACCAATTTATACGGCACGATGTTCGCACCTTTGAGTTGATTCAAATTGCAAATCAAACTTACCGGCAAATTTTCTTGGCATTTCTCTCCGTGAACTTTCCCATCAACGCCTACATTCTAATGTTTATTTGATTTGGTATGATCCAAGATCGGTGGGTGTTCTCGTTCACGGTCTGTTTTGCCACTCAGCAGTTGTTGTGTATCTTCATTTTGCACCTTGCATTGGCATATTTCACTAAAAAGTACCACAGCTCGACCAGGATTTTGCAACATTTGCTGGTGCACAATCAATTTCGTGTTGGTCAATTTCGTGAGAGAATTCGACTGGTGCACACAATTGCGAGACTGAATACCAAGAAAAAGTATGGATTCGATTATGGATCGTTTGGGCTGATTAAATTGGAAAATTTTGCTAAAGCAATTTTTGTAACATATTAATTTAATATTTTTTATTAGTTTATTATAATTTATTTGTTTTTACAGTGCATGCTTCTATATGGCGAATTCCTTATTTACGCATATCAATTGATTGATTAATCTGATGAATGATATTTACGAAACAACTTGTTTTCTGGTATTCACGAAAGGCAAGTGAGGGGTTTAAATTGTAGAAGTAGTTTAATGAGTAGTTTGATGAACCAAAAAGTGAGCTGATCTAAGATTTTTTCTATGGCATGAATATTTATGAAAATTCCTAATCTATGCTAATCGGTTGATAAATTTCTATACTCGAGGTTTCTTGGAAATCTTAAAAATTCTTGAATAAACAATAAATAACCTTCAATTCATTTCGAAGAAAAAATAAATATATTAATTTCTAGAACAATTCCAATAGACCAAATAAATTATTTTAAATTTACTTTGTAAGAACAAATAAGACCATTTGAAAAACATAATAATTTAACAAATACAATCTATTTTGTTTTAAATTCGAATACAAATTTCTCTTTAAAGACAACATTAAAAAATAATTCATTCAACCCATAACCAATTAATTAAAATGTTATTGTTTGTTTTTTATTGTTTCCTTGGAATATGGTAAGCGAAAAACTGAATTCATTTGTGTTCGTTTAATGCAAGGTCATTTTGTGTAAAAAAATATTAAAGAAAAAAAATACATAATGTCGTTTATGTTTGAAGCTTTATCCCTTCTCAAAGTCTTTATCCCTTTCAAGACATTGTCCTACTATCGTGATTATCTCGAAACAGTTGACGAGATTAACATCTACCGACAGAGTGGCACAATCAATCGAATAAAGTTACTAATCTTCATTTTATCCTATCACACAGTCCATCTGTTGTACCTAGTGGCGACACCTTGTGAGTCATCCGATTACGACCGTTTTGTGCACTCGGACATACTGGGCCTGTTGTATGGGCGAAAGTTGGTCAAAATATTCTTTGGCTCCCTCACCTGTATGACCATTTTCTATTACTATCACATTTATTTGCATTCCAATCCGGTGAACAATCGCATTCAGGGTCAAATTTTGTTTGGCAAAACTGAACGGATGACCATTTGTCCGCAATTTCGAAGGGAAATCGGTTAGAGTATTGATGAAAACCATTGCAATTAGAGTTATTAATCTATTTCAAGTTTTCGTATTTTTACTTGGTAAGTTCTGATTTTATTTTATTTAGAGGTATTTATTAATTGGAACACATTTAGATGTGTTTCTGTGCTACTCTCACCTAAGATGGATTGAACAGCTTTATGCCTATCGATCAAAGCTATTTGGATGCCCAACTGGAATACTCATTTTGTTGTTTCATTGGTTAAATAACATAGCTTTCGATGTGTTCCTAACTTGTTTAACCCATTCTTCAATACTGACTGCCTCTTTTGGCATGACTGGTCTATGCTACATGTACATTCGACTGTTTGACAACCTGAATTTGCTGTCAAGGGCTGTATTTAAGAATAATAACAAAAAATGCGGACAGTTTATCTGGGCCACAATAAACCAATTCATGCGGCACGATGTTCGTACATTTGAGTTGATTCAACTGACAAATCAAACTTCCGGAAGAATTTTCTTGGCATTTCTTTCCGTGAACTTTCCCATCAATGCGTACATGTTGATGCTGATTCTACGAGGTGTGATGCAAGATCAATGGGTCATCTCGTTTACGGTTAGTTTTGTCATTCAGCAGCTGCTATGTATTTTTATAATTCACCTTGCCTTGGTTTATTTCACTAAAAAGTATCACAATTTTGTGAAATTGTTGCAACATTTGCTGGTGCACAATCAATTTCGTGTTGGTCAATTTCGTGAGAGAATGCGACTGGTGCACACAATTGCAAGACTGAACACCAAGAAAAAGTATGAATTCAATTATGGATCGTTTGGGCTGATTAAATTGGATAATTTTGCTAAAGTAAGATATTTAATTAAAAATTATTTAATATTTTTTTAATATTTTTGTAAATTTAATTTTTTCCAGTGCATGCTTCTTTATGGCGAATTCTTAATTTACGCTTACCAATTGATCAAGTGAATGATACAATTTTGTTTAACAATCTACTTAACTCTAAAATAATTCAAACTAAAACTATATAAATTAAACAAAATCCCATTAACTAACATTTAACTAAAGATCCATTAATTTCATTATTATTTATTGTTCAGCACAAAATAAAATTAAAATATGAATTCACTGGAATGTAATAACATTAAAAATTTAATTTATTTCTTTTGTTAATGCAATTTATAATGGACACAAATTTTAAAAATATTATTAACCATTTCATTCTGTGGAGACGAATGCAAGAAAAAAGAGTTTTCAAGTTGACTTAACGGCAAAGTTCAAACAAACAAATGTTGCACAAAAATGACATTTATATTTGAACTCTTCTCACTTTCAAAAGTGTTGATCCCCTTCAAGACACTCTCGTACTATCGTGATTATCTTCAAACTGTTGAAGAGATTAGCATTTACCGAAAAGTTGGAACTATCAATCGAATCAATGCGATTATAGCTCTACTTTGTTATCAAACCTTCCATCTACTTTACCTTGTATTAATTCCTCGAGACCTGTCAGATTATGATCGATTCGTTCAAGCGGACGTAATTGGTTTGCTGTTTAAAACCGAGAAAACAATCAAACTCTTCTTCTGTACCATCACTTGTCTGACCATCTATTACTATTATCATTACTTTCTTCATTCATCCCGGGAAATAAACGAAATTCAAAGGAACATTCTGTTTGGCAAAGCGACGTCAATGGCAATCAGTTCCCAAGCCTTCCATCATGGAAAATCGCTTGAAAAATTGATGCGTAAAATTGCATTCAAAATTCTCAATCTATTTCAGGTTTTTGTTTTTATTCTCGATATATTTCTCGTTTACATTCACGTGATTTGGATTGTTCAACTGATCGGTTATCAATCAAAACTTTTGTATACGGTTTACGGAATTCTAGATTTTGTATTTCACTGGTTCAATGCATTTGTGTTCGATTTATTGATGATAAGTTTTGCGCATTCCTCAATACTGACTGCCTCATTTGGAATGACTGGTTTGTGTGGTCTGTACATTCGAGTTTTGGATAATAATCAGCTCTTGGCAACGGTTTCGATTCGTAATAGAAATGGAAAGTTTAGTTGGGGAATTGTAAACGAGTTCATCCGAAACGATATTCGGACTTTTCATCTAATTCAAGCTGCTAATAGAACCTACGGGAAAATTTTCTTATCATTTCTGTTGGTAAATTTCCCTATCAATGCGTACATGTTAATGCTGATTATTTTGGGCGTAATTCAAGATCGAGCGGTTATTTGGTTCACGGGATTTTTTGTAGCTCAACAGCTCATGTGCATCTTTGCCCTACATTTAGCACTGGCATATTTCACTAAGAAGTATCATTGTTCCACCAAAATTCTCAATCATCTTCTCGTTCATAATTTGTTCCGTGTTGGTCACTTTCGTAGCAGGATTCGTCTGGTGCACACAATTGCACGGCTTAATACCGAGAACAAGTATGGATTTACCTATGGATCGTTTGGTTTGATTAAATTGGAAAGTTTTGGAAAGGTAAATTTTGCAAAAAAAATCTGACATTCTAATTATTTATTTTCTAGTGTATGATTCTTTATGGAAAATTTCTAATCTATGCCTATCGTTTGATAAATTACTAATTCAAGGTCTTCATGAAGGACTTATCGATTTGAAAAATTGAATAACCGTCATTTCATTTAGAAGAACTTCTAAACTAAAAACTTAGAAATTTATAATGTTCATAAAAAATTCCAATGGACCCATTAAAAAATTTAATTTCAAATAGACTTGAAATATCAAATGCAAGGACATTTCTAGTACAATTTAGGTCAACACATAAATTAACCAAGATAAACGACTTTGTTTACAAACTTGAGAATAATATAAAATTTCACATGAAATTTTTAATTAAACAAATTAATTCGTTTATTATTTTCGTCATAAATTAACCCAAAACCAATTTTAGCATAAAATTAAAAATATCTAACTGATACATTGGGACAATTTAGGGACATATTTATAATTCAAATTTGAATATTTTCCAAAGGTCATATCGAAATGTATTGCTATTTACAAGAAATGCAAAATATAATATATATTGAACAATTAATTTTGTTCGTTTCACTGGAAGGAGGTTCATTAGAAAACGTTTTCATTTATTTCTAATGAACAAATAAACGAACCAGTTGGTTATTTGTGCCTTGAGATCCAGGGACATAAAAAGTGGTACACACATATAAAAGTTTGTGAATAATTTGGAGACAAAATAACAATTCAAGAATGTCGCTTTTGCTTGACGCTTTATCACTTTTCAAAGTTCTGATGCCTTTCAAGACAATGACGTACTATCGTGATTATCTCGAAACAGTTGACGAGATTAACATTTACCGAAAGGCTGACACAATCAATCGAATCAAGGTACTAATCTTCATTTTATTGTATCAAACACTCCATCTGTTGTACCTTGTGGCGTCACCTGGCGAACCGTCCGATTACGGCCGTTTTGTGCACTCAGACATAATGGGCCTACTATTTCACGGAAAGCTGGTCAACATCTTCTTTGGCTCCATCACCTGTATGACCATTTTCTATTACTATCACTTTTATTTGCACTCCTATCCGGTGATCAACAAAATTCTACGTCAAATATTGTTGGGCAAAACTGAACAACTGACAATTTGTCCACAGTTTCGAGGGAAGTCCGTCCGAGGCTTGATGCAAACAATTGCAGTACGAATTGTTAATCTCTTTCAGGCTTTCATATTTTTTCTTGGTAAGTTCTGTTTGTATTTATTTTATGGTTTTATAAATTGAACATTTTTATTCAATTTTAGATGTGTTTTTGGTGTACATTCACATAATATGGGTTAAACAGATTTACGCGTATCGATCGGCGCTGTTCAGTTCGTTGATTGGAATATTTTCTTTGTTGCTTCATTGGTTCAATGGCATAGCGTTCGATGTATTCATGATTTGTTTTGCCCATTCCTCAATTCTGACGGCCTCATTTGGCATGACTGGTCTATGCTATCTGTACATACGACTCATTGACAACTTGAACATTTTATCGGGTGAGGTATATAAAAACAATAAAGGCGGACACTTTACTTGGGCAACGATGAACCAATTTAATCGTAATGATGTTCGAACATTTGAGTTGATTCAAATTGCAAATCAAACTTTCGGAAGAATTTTCTTGGCATTTCTTTCCGTAAACTTTCCCATCAACGCCTACATGCTAATGTTGATTCTGCTGGGTGTGATCCAGGATCGTTGGGTCATCTCGTTCACGGTTTGTTTTGTCGCTCAGCAACTTTTGTGTATTTTCATAATGCATTTGGCGCTGGCTTATTTCACTAAAAAGTATCACAATTCTGTGAAGCTGTTGCAGCACTTGCTGGTGCACAATCAATTTCGTGTTGGTCAATTTCGTGAGAGAATGCGACTGGTGCACACAATTGCGAGACTGAATACCAAGAAAAAGTATGGATTCAATTATGGATCGTTTGGGCTGATTAAATTGGAAAATTTTGCTAAGGTAAATTTTAAATTTTTTTAATTTTTTGATTTTTTGAATTTTTTGCAGTGCATGCTTCTTTATGGGGAATTCTTAATTTATGCGTATCAACTGATCGATTAATCAGGTAATAATTTATTTTGCAATTCAAACTGAAACTAAAAATTAATAATTAAAATCGTTTTAAAAACCCAAATTCCTTAATTTTACCTGCAAATTCATCATTTTCATCTTCATTTTCTTGACTCGATGACAGGTAATCTTCGTCCTCAAGATTGAGCACAAGTTGAACAGAGGAATTGTTGTTACTGGAAGATTTGAGGCTTTTCATCTTAATCGTAGTTAGTAGTTTTTCTTGATCTCTTTGAGTATCATATAATTTTCTTTTAAATCGAAAATGCTCACAAATTATGAGAACAAGCGAAAATATCACTGCAAAAATAATTGGAGATATTGCAAACAGCAGTGACCAGTTCCATTGGAGGTTTATCATTTTCACAAATAAATTAATATTTTAATAAATATATAATTTTATTGATTTAGGGCAGTTGTCTTGGCGCTCACCTAACTACAACTAACCAATTTATTTTCAAACTAAATGTTATTTTTCCACGTAAAAAACAGGCAAAATACGAAAGCAAAACTTTTACTAAAAATAATGTTAAGAGTTCATTTTGGGTGCAATTTTATTGAAATATCTGAATTAGTACAAAAGTCTGCACTTGACACATTGACAAAAGAGTTTTTGTTTTCTTTCAACACGTTTGCAAAGAGCAATTTATTTATTTTTCAATGGAGTTCAGTAATAGAATTTTGGTGACATTCTATTCGACAAAAACTCGAATTTTGCCTTTGGCATTTTTGTACTTTTTCAAACGGACCACTTCAAGAACTCTGAAAGTTTAAATATGTTTTTCATTTATTTTTTAAAATAAAAATTTTTATTTATTAAATTTTTAAAATTATAATCCGTTCGTGTTTTACTATTTGAAAATCAAAATGAACAAAATGTTCAGGTATTTCTATTTTAAAATTTAAATCAAAGATGTTATTGAACAAAATTAAAAATTTTTAAAAATAAATTATTTTATAATTTGAATTTAATAAGTTCACTTAAAATATCGAACATAAATTTTTCTGCACAAAAAACATAAACCCACCACAATACAGACGATTAGACAAATCACAAGTATAAAAACTGCAATAACCATTGGCATTGTTACGGTAGTTTTCTGTGCAACGAAATCAAGTGACAAATTAGTCAAGTTGGAATCCTTCAGCCGTTGAATCGCCTCTTGATTCGCCTGGACACATTGACCGTTTTCACACAATTTCCCCGGACCACAGTCGCCATCACTTTTGGAACAACTTTCAACGCCACCAATCCAAAAATAGCACAATGCAAATACTAAGAAGACAAACAAATTCACTAGTTTGATGGTCATGGTTAACTTAATTTTTTTTAAATTGTGTGTGTAATGAAGTTAAAACGTTTCTTTATTTATACAAAAAAAATTTCATAAGTGACTTTTGCGTAAAATTTTCTTATAATTGGTTTGCATTATAATTTCGAGAAAATGAAGACACGCAAATACGCAAATATGAAATGAAGTTGTACATGTTGTGAAAATGAGAGGAAAAATGCTACTCAAAGAATACGATAGTTGTAGATTTTGCTGTTTTTATTTTGAATTAAAATTTTGGTGATGAAAATTACGAAACAAAAAAATGAATAATGATGAAGACAGTGATAAAAAACAGAACAAAATTGACCAAAATTGACTTATGGCAAGTCGAGATATTTAGATTCAGATTAAACATTGAAACTTTCATATATTTGACATTGAACGAGTCTTTAAATATATGTTTTGAAAGTGAAAACAAGCCCTACTGTTGAGTGTACAAAAGTTCATGCACATTACATATATAACATAGTAAAGGGATGCGAATGTTGTTTACTACTACATTGAAAGCAGAAGAGATAAAAAGAAGATGTAATTGAAGAGAGTCTCGACAGACTAATGCGCACTCGACTTTAACTTGCTATATGAACAACTTTTGTGCGTGACCCATTTTTTGGTTACAATCGCGCACTACCCTGCAACAGCCTACTCACTTTGAGTCTTCCAGTAAAGTTTTACGAGTCTTTTCCCACTACTTTCCCTATCCTTCACTGTACTGGTACTCTTCCTCTCCTTTCATTTTAGGATTGAAATATTTAGAAATAATATTTAGTATGAACAGTATTATGATTGAACGTCTGGCCAACGGCAACCAATTTGCTCACATGATATGAAATGATGTGAAATGCAAAAAATGAAACAATTAACAATAATTGACGTATGAATTGAATAACAAACTAACGTTATAATTAGTCAAAGGAGAAAAACGATTAAATGATCATTAATTCAAGGATAAAATGCAGCTGCAGCTGCAATCAATGGCTTTCTATGTCTTATTTAGAATTGAATGTTAATACTAATAACAAACAAGAAAATTTTTGAGAAAACATAAAAAATATAATAATAAAATAAAATTAATTTTAATTAGAGGAGCGAACTGACGAACGAACACCCGAGCGGAGCGAGGGTGTGAGAGAGATAGTGAGTGACGATTCTACCCCAAAAATTTAAGAGAATGGTATTTCTTGTGCTATCGACTCATCGAAAACGACTGCATGGATCGGTCTGAAAATTTAACACAATGTTCTGGTGGTGGTGTAGATGTGCTGTATAGTTTTGGGGCCATATAGGTCAAAGGTCAAAGGTACAGCGGAAATACGAATTTTGTATAGAAATGTGTAGGGACCGAATGTCAACTGTGGCTGTGTGACACAGACAAGCACACACGCCGAGCATCGCGCCCGCTGTGCGCAATGAGGATGCGCAGTGACAAACACACCTACACTGGAGTGCTGTGATTCACATATTGGGTGTGATTGTGTTTACCTTGTACTAAATTGCATACTGTTGACTATCTGTTCAAAACATTGAACCACTATCAAGACATGTTGCAAGTCTGTGTGATCTATTAAATCGAGTCAACACAATTCGAGCTTTCATCTCCCATCATCTAATACTTTCAAGCAAAGTACATCTTTTAATCTACCCAATTGCTTTTTAAAGTATGTTTACTAGGAAATTGTTTTGAGGAATTATTCGAGTAGTGTCACGGCAAAATTGTCAAATACGGGAGAATATTGTTTACATCTGAACTTTATGGAGAATAGAAATTAAATGATGTAGCATAAAACTTGTGAAAAGAATAGATTTTGCTGATTGTGATGATGGACATGTTTGCCTACAAGTTGTTCAGCCTTTGAATTGCCTTCGTGATGTCATGTCATATTTAGTATTTTCTATAGATAAATTTTTGTTAATTCGATTGTGACAGATTGTGAGTATAAAGCTACAGCCCATGAGATGAAATACTCCAAATCTTTTTTTTTTTTTTTGGAAATGGTATTTTATTGACCTTTTGAGCAAATTAATGCTAGATGTGAGCTAGAAAATGCACATACATATCGTTAAGGTATAGTTCGATACATTACAATTGTTTACAAGTAATAGAATACAAATTGAATTATTATGGAGAATTAGTACGAATTAAAAAGTGGGTATAAAAAACTTATATAGAGATATTTACAAATCATTATATATTTTACATAAAAAGTTACGAAAATGTCTATAGAACCTGTCGGTGCAGTAGATGCTTGGCGAGATTTGATTTGAATTGGTGATCCTGCAGATGTGGCTGTCAAGATCGTTCCTCAGTAGTGCCCATCTTGGACATTCCTTGATGAGGTGAAGTGAGGTTTGCTCGGGTTCATCGCAAAATTCGCATCTCTTGTCATGTTCAATGTTGAATCTGGTCAGGTAGTAATACTCCAAATCTTAAAGAAAGCGATTTTTGTTTTATGTTAATGGTAATGTTTATAATACTCTAATTCTGATATCTAGAACTTTCTATAAAGTTCTTTTGGATGATTTTGTACTTCACGACTAAACGTACGAAAATTCTCTCATAGAGTAAAAACAGTTCTTCAATTTAAAAGAAGCTTTTAAATCATTTTAATTGCTAAAAATATGTGCACCTAAAAAATCGCACACTTGAAGCGAGTGATAAAATAATAATGATAATAGATAATCTCACAAAACATTTTCTATCTCCTATACCGTTCGCTCCGACTTTACGCCAACGGCGTTATTTATCTTTAAAAATAAGAAAGCAAGAGGTCTCCATAACGCCGGCTGGTTCAAAAAACTAGTCTAAATTTACACAGTTTTATTGATTCTTAAGAAGGAAATAATGTTTACGCTTTAGATTGTTAGTGATTTATGTTTCGACTGTGAATTACTTTGTGACATTTGAATTTAAAAGCAGTTTTTGGTTTTTACTAAACAATTTTAGTCCTCAAATAATTTAATAAATTAAAGTACGAGTTGATACAAGGCCCCCTAGGGAGCCGGAAGAGAAGAAGAGAATATATTATACATAGTCATTGAATTCCTGGCAATAAAGTCAACAATGGTGCCTATTCTAGACCTAGGCATGTCAAGTGATGATAGTATGTTCAGTGTAGTGTTGTGTATTGCGCCACGCGCACCAAAGATCAATCCAAAGACGTCTGTTGACCGAGGATGCAAACCATGTCCAGCGAGCTTCTGCTTGATGGCGGCCAAGATGGACAGTTCCGAGTACTTCCGTCGCTTTGCCATGTCGCGCTGATGCAGTGTTGAGCGTTCGCTCTCAAAGGAGACTTGCACGTCCAGAATTAGACAATCATTTGTGGAACTTACAGCAACAATGTCCGGCTTAAACTCTTTCCCGCGAGAGTTGCGAACAGAGAAGTTGGTGAATACAGTCCAGCCGTGGGTCTCGAGGTGATCCGTGATGGTCTTCTGTGCTTCGTTGTGACGCTTGCGATGCATTCCTTCCATGTATCTGCATTCGGAGAGTATGTGCTTGAGTGTTTCTAACTTGCCACATCGATGCCGACAGTAAACTGGGATCGACTCAAAACCAGAAGCTCCAATGGAACATGTGCGCATACGCAGATAACTAACAAACAGGTGCCCAGAGAACCAGGTATTTCCTGCTAGATGGCGGTTTACTAAAGAACCTGCAACGGCGAAGGTGGATTGGCCTTTGAAATTTCTGATACACTCTAGATCGTTGGTTAGCCGTGCCTGGTTATCACGGTAAAGTGGCAAGATTCGTTCAATTTGTTTCATTTTCTTATCGAACCATACCGAACTTGAAACGTCCTTGATAAGCCAGGAGTCAGATGATTTTAGTCTCGATAGTCGCTTGTAGGCCATGATTGGAATCTCAAAGCGAAATTGAGTCAGCCCAAGACCACCATACTTGATCGGTAGATGGAACCAACTACTAGCCACGGAGTTCGGTAAATGAAGAAATTGTTTGGCACAGTTCCGAATGCTTCTGTCCAGGTCCTCCAATATGGTTGCAGTGAAGTCTTCATTGACGAGACGATGGAGAAATTTCGGAATTATATAGACCCGAAGCATATACAGCTTCTGGTTGGGCCTTAGACTCGATTTTCTCAATTTTTCTAATAGCGGGCTGATAGTCATTCGATCCATACGATGCTTGTTGTCAACGTCGATGGCCACACCAAGGTAGCTCAACTTGTCGTCCGACGAGATCACAGAAGAGCCGATGCTGAGGTCAGATGCGTTACCAATAGTGAAAGACTTGTTCGAGTTGGCACTGAGACCGACCGAAGAGTAGAATTCGTTTGTGAGGTCAATCAGGGCTTGCAAGTCGTCATCATTTTCGGCAAAGAGCAGCAAGTCGTCTGCGTACGCCAATGCAGCGAGTCTACCTGACTTGAGACGAACTCCGAGTAACGATAAGTTTGCTTTCTCGAGGAGCTCATCCAAGACAGGGTTGAACAGGAAGGGTGAGAGTGGATCACCTTGCTTCACCCCACGCTTGATGCTGATTGGATTGCTTTTCCAGTTACGCAGCGACAGAAATGTTGAGCAATCATCGTACAAGTCGCGGATAACGTCCAGACTGGCATCATCAAGTCCTTTATTTCTGCACACCGTGAAGATGGCTTCTTGGCTTAGGCTATCGAACGCCTTGGACACGTCCAGTGATGCAATTCGGGCCTTTTGGTGATTCTTGACGACATACCTGACGGAGGTGATCGCTTCGCAGATGCCGTCGTGACTGACAAAGCCTTTTTGGAACTGCGACAATTGAATTTGCTTGGTGATTCGATCGGTTAGCGCCGCAGTGTAGCACCTGTACATAACGCTGCTTACCGTTATTGGACGGTAGTGCTCAGGTAGGTTTGATCTCTTCTTGGGGACTTGTGTAGTCTTGGACTGTTTCCACGCCTTTGGGACCTTCTTTTGGATTAGACACCAGTTGAGTAGGACTTGGAACTCTTTAACAAAAGGCAAAATGTCCGCCGCTGTGACACCATCCAGCCCAGGGTTTGATTTCGTCTTTGAGGCTAAAAACTTCAAAATAAACTTTTCGTCGATATATTCAATGATAGTTTTGTCCTGCGGAGCGCGAGTTGGCTCAATTGATGATGGAGCAGGAGTTGAAAATATGTCGCTAAAGAAGTCGTAGAATTTATTTTCGTCGATGGGCTCAGGTTCAATGGCGCCATTTAGGATATGAGAACAGAGTGCTCCTCGATTAGAGTTCCATAGGCGTTGACAAGTGGAGAATTCGGACAGTCTGGCTTGTTCTGATGCGCTCACTTCCGTTCGTCGCTTCCGCCCTCTTCTTCTTTTCGGTCTTCGTCTGGCTGGATGCTCGTCTGGTAAGAGGCAAAAGAATTTCTCCAACATTGCATCCACTGTGCCATTGTTGAGCACTAGATCATATGCATCACTTTTAAAGTTGCTTTCTGGTAAGTCGAAGATATCGGAGATGATCAGTTGATTAGGTGAGACCGGTTCTGCTGAATGCTCATTTGTACATGTTGAGGGAGGCAAGTTAGGTTGCTCGTTCCAAATCGATTTGAATGTCGTGCAGAACCTCTCGTGGCCCATAACTTTGTGGATCGAGTCGGTTGTTGATGAGAGGCAGAAATAGCAACCAAATTGAGCTTGGATCGAGTGTTGAGGCGATTGAATGTGATCCAATAATTTAGTTGCAGACTTTTGGTTGGTGAGACAGAATGGACAGAGCCATTGTGAGCTACGTCTTTGGAGACCTTTCGGTGTTGGTGTAATCATCACTTTACGGATGTGAGTGCAGGAGAGGAGTTCGGGGCAACCGAAAACGCAGTTCGAATAACAAATAAAGTTTACGAAACTTTTTTGCAGGTTAAAGTCTTGGCAATTAGGATGGGGTGGATCACAAGCCATAGTCGGTGTGATTTTTCCTCCACTGGACATACTTCTGCAGTTCTGGACATAGTCGCTGGTCAAATGCAGAGTGCTGGACATTCTTTCGTTTTGCTCGGAAGCAGTTGGCACAGCATAAAGCCTCTGCACTGCAATCGGACGACTTGTGACCTTCTTCTTTGCACTTGGCACAGAGAGGATTCGGGATTGCCTCCTTCCAGTGACAGTTGGTAGCACTGTGACCAGGCTTTAGGCAGTGGGTACACATCGGGGCATCAGTGCACTCGATGACTCGACATGCAGACAGTGTTGGAAGATAAATTCGGCCACCAACCAACCTTTTGAATGACTCGAGATCGACCTCGTAGACTAAATGTCTTGTTCGGCCACCATTCCGTTGGATCGATTTCAGGTGGCGGCAAACAGTTGCTTTCATAGCTAACTCCACCATCTCGTCGTCGGTACTGTTCGGGACGGAAAGAATCTTAATGCGGGGCTGAAACGATACCTCATCCATCACCGTTATGGTGGGAATTTTCTGGAGAAATTCCCTAAAACCTTCCGCATTGTTGGTATAGATCACCTTGGATCCATCACCCAACAGTTTCGTGTCCGAGTAGTCAAGATGCTCCGGAAGTGGTGTCTCCTTCAGACCTTTGTCCAACAGATTGTCAATTCCATCATTGGGTGAATCAGCTTTAGGCTTGATGCGAATCGTCGGAGTCCGAATTTTTGAGAAAACATAAAAAATATAATAATAAAATAAAATTAATTTTAATTAGAGGAGCGAACTGACGAACGAACACCCGAGCGGAGCGAGGGTGTGAGAGAGATAATGAGTGACGATTCTACCCCAAAAATTTAGGAAAATGGGATTTCTTGTGCTATCGACTCATCGAAAACGACTGCATGGATCGGTCTGAAAATTTAACACAATGTTCTGGTGGTGGTGTAGATGTGCTGTATAGTTTTGGGGCCATATATGTCAAAGGTCAAAGGTACAGCAGAAGTACGAATTTTGTATAGAAATGTGTAGGGACTGAGTGTCAACTGTGGATGTGTGACACAGACAAGCACGCACAGTGCGTCCACTGTGGGCAAAGGGGATGCACAGTGACAAACACACCCACACAGAAGTGCTGTGATTGTGTTTACCTTGGACCATATTGCATACTGTTGACCATCTGTTCAAAACATTTAACAAATATCAAGACATGTTGCAACTTGCAAGTCTGTGTGATATATTAAATCGAGACAAAACAATTCGAGTTTTCATCTCCCATCATCTAATACTTTCAAGCAAAGTACATCTTCTAATATACCCAATTGCTTTTAAAAGTATGTTTACGGAAAAATGTTTTGAGGAATTGTTCAAGTAGTGTCACTGCAAAATTGTCAAATACGGGAGAATATTGTTTACATCTGAACTTTATGGAGAATAGAAATTAAATGATGTAGCATAAAACTTGTGAAAAGAATAGATTTTGCTGATTGTGATGATGGACATGTTTGCCTACAAGTTGTTCAGCCTTTGAATTGCCTTTGTGATGTCATGTCATATTTAGTATTTTCTATAAATAAATTTTTGATAATTTGATTGTGACAGATTGTGAGTATAAAGCTACAGCTCATGAGATGAAATACTCCAAATCTTTTTTTTTTTTTTTGGAAATGGTATTTTATTGACCTTTTGAGCAAATTAATGCTAGATGTGAGCTAGAAAATGCACATACATATCGTTGAGGTATAGTTCGATACATTACAATTGTTTACAAGTAATAGAATACAAATTGAATTATTATGGAGAATTAGTACGAATTAAAAAGTGGGTATAAAAACTTATATAGAGATATTTACAAATCATTATATATTTTACATAAAAAAGTTACGAAAATGTCTATAGAACCTGTCGGTGCAGTAGATGCTTGGCGAGATTTCATTTGAATTGGTGATCCTGCAGATGTGGCTGTCAAGATCGTTCCTCAGTAGTGCCCATCTTGGACATTCCTTGATGAGGTGAAGTGAGGTTTGCTCGGGTTCATCGCAAAATTCGCATCTCTTGTCATGTTCAATGTTGAATCTGGTCAGGTAGTAATACTCCAAATCTTAAAGAAAGCGATTTTTGTTTTATGTTAATGGTAATGTTTATAATACTCTAATTCTGATATCTAGAACTTTCTATAAAGTTCTTTTGGATGATTTTGTACTTCACGACTAAACGTACGAAAATTCTCTCATAGAGTAAAAACAGTTCTTCATTATTTAAAAGAAGCTTTTAAATCATTTTAATTGCTAAAAATATGTGCACCTAAAAAATCGCACACTTGAAGCGAGTGATAAAATAATAATGATAATAGATAATCTCACAAAACATTTTCTATCTCCTATACCGTTCGCTCCGACTTTACGCCAACGGCGTTATTTATCTTTAAAAATAAGAAAGCAAGAGGTCTCCATAACGCCGGCTGGTTCAAAAACTAGTCTAAATTTACACAGTTTTATTGATTCTTAAGAAGGAAATAATGTTTACGCTTTAGATTGTTAGTGATTTATGTTTCGACTGTGAATTACTTTGTGACATTTGAATTTAAAAGCAGTTTTTGGTTTTTACTAAACAATTTTTAACTTTTTGAAAACATATAGCAACAGTTTACTAATACTAGTTCTTAAAAAATTTACAGCGTTCAAATAATTTGGTCTTTTTTGGGTGCAATTTCAAGCAAATGCTATTTAAAACTGTAAAATGTCAAACAAGCGCCAGTACATAAATTGATAAAAATCTGGGCATGACATTTTTCACAAAAAAGGTACATTCTCTGATAAACACAATTTAAAATTTTCTGTTTCACTAGAATTTGTAGAATAAGTGGGGAAATTTTGAAGAATTTTGTGCGTCTAAAGACTTGTATTATGTTGCCCTCGGCATTTGTTTTCAAATGGATTTAAACGCTGAGGGTGCAAATATAAGTTATTTTATTTATGAATATATTTTGGTGTATGTGTTACCGTCCGTCAAAATTCGTCATTCCGTGGATTGCCTAGGCAAATCAATAAAATTTTTTTGAAATTTCTTTTTCCACCTAGACAGTCTCAGGAATGACTTGGCATTCCGCGTTTTAAAATTCTCATGTTTCTGTTCCATTTTTGCTTACATATTATTCTTTTATTGTGTATTTCTTTAAATATTTAAGTTTCATTATTGATTTTTCATAAAGCATTAAAAGTTATTGTGACAAAAACCTGATTTCGAAAATAATAATTTAAATTTGCAAATATTTTTTACTTAAAATATCTGACATGAATTCGCCTTAGCAAAACAAATACACCAACCCCAACACTGACATGTAAGCAAATCATTAATATAATAACAATTGGAGTTGCTGTGATTCTGGTTTTGGAAGCGATTTTGAGATCAATTCCTCCAGTATGCGTCCAAGTGGATTCTTTCAGGCGTTGAATCACGTCTTGATCAACCTGAACACATTGACCATTTTCACACCATTTCCCAGTGCCACAGTCGGTGCCATCAGCCCAAATAACATTTTGAGGGAAACAATAACTCTCGGAATTGTCAAATTGTTTGCATCTCAAATGTTCACAAGGACGGAATGCACATGCGTACGGTGTGGAACGGTTCACCAGTTCACACTGTTGGTTGAGTGAGTAGTGTTGACCCAGAAAGTGGTGATCTGCGTTCACTTTTAGATATTTGCCATTGGGATTGAGGGTCAAACATTTATTCTTAAAATTCCTAAGATTTTCAGTTATTGTAATACTTGAACATTCGGACCATTTCCACCATTGGTTATCTGCTTTTGTGCTGTTGGACATGATATATTTTGTTGTACAGTCCTGGACATAAAGATAGGTATTTTTGAAAAAGTGTGATATTTTCCAGTGGCCATCACCAAATATTCTGAAATTTTTATATGCTAGAGGTGGCCTATATACAATACTTTATCAGTAAAAAAATTCTTATCTTAACTTTAATCTTGAGGGAGATAAATATTTTTGCCAAAAAACACACTTTTTGGCTGGACAAAATGATAGGTATTTTTTCGAATTTCGCGGAATTTGGATGTTTTTTCAATATTTTCAACGTTATTTATTTATTGAAAACGTAATTTATGATTATTTCTCTCATTTCCCTCTACCCACGTGTTTTTTGATTTGTTTACTTGCACTTTATTTTGTTGTTGTTAGCGAACTTCCAACAAAACTCCAGAATGATACCAGTAAAAAGTTTGAAAGTCCCAGATCGAACCCGAAACAGCTTCTTTCATGGAATTAAAGATACATTTTATAATATTTCAACTAAATTGAGTTGGATGGCCAACTTTATTTGTCAATTCCTAAAAGATTTCAACAATTATGGCATCAGAAAAAGTTCTGATTGGAAGCAGAAGTTGACTCTACTAGACCAACGCCCCATATTGAATATTTCCAACAACTTAAAATTATCATCTAGACGAATTAATGACATAAACAACACTGAAGTAACTGCTCGAACTGCCAACCAAGTCCAGAAGAAGCTCAATAAGCGTTTAACATGGAAATGAAACAAAACTCGTGTTTGACTCGAAATAGCCAAAATTGAGTTTTTCCACATTCACTAGACTTGGAACCTTGAATAGTGCAAAGTGTTATTTTTGGACTATAAAATGCGAAAATTAGGTGATATCTATAGATGGCACCCGTACTGGAACGATATAAACAAGAATCCCATGCTCATTTTCAAATAGCAAAATGGTGATGGTTCATTGATGATCTGGTTCTCGAACGGTTTGTACGGAAAGTTGAAAATCATTGTTTGTGTGGACAAACAGAATAGTGCATATTACAAATTAAGTCTTAGTGTTGCTCTACTTTCAAATGCAAGCAAAATCATCAGTCCAAAATGGATATTCGTACTACATAGCGCCTCGATTCGCTATTTTCATGAAAAAACTTCCAGGTTGGACGAACATAATGTTTAGATTTTTGAATGATCAACTCGATTCCTGGCCTGAATAGCATTGAAAATGCCTGAGAAATACTTTCAAGCTCTGTTTATAAAAATTTAGAGCAGTTTGCTAATGTGAGGCAGCTGGAACAGTCGGATTAAACTCGATTTTACCAAATTGGATCAAAAGTAGATCCAAAAAATATTTGATAATGTAAAAGGTCGGATTTTTTGGGTAATTCGTAACGCACGAGGTATGTCTAAATATAATCCGTAATAAAAATCTGACAGTGTTTGATAATTTTGATAATAAATAGATTATATTTTGAAAATACCTATCTTTATGACCAGCTAAAAATGCATTTTTTTTGCAAAATAATTTATTTCTCTCAAGATTAAAGATAAGATAAGACTTTGTCCACTGATTAAGTATAGTATACAGACCATCTCTAACATATAAAAATTTCAGAATATTTGGTGATGACCTCTGGGAAATATCACACTTTTTCAAAAATACCTATCATTATGTCCAGGACTGTAGAATCGCCAAAAATATTGACAAAATGGAGTTTCATCGTGCACTGCGCCAAAACTAAAAAATTATGAAATTAAATTTTTTAAGAACATAATTATGATAACATGATTAATCATAAATAACATGATTAATCATAAATTCAAGTGCACTTACACATGACCCATTTCATTTTTTTGTCTATTGTGATTAAACAAACCGAATAAAATGTTGCACTAACTGTAACTGTCACCAATTGCTATCATACAAATACTTTCCACAAACTCGAGCTTTTTCAGCTTTGCCTATTACTTTATTTTCTGTACATTATGTTCCGGAAATAACTATTTGATCTAAAGTTTCGATTCTAAACAAGAAATCATATATCACTTAAGGTTCAAATAACCACCAAACCTTAACAAACATGCATCCAATTAGTAGGACACATGCATTCGCTCAAATTACTCTATTTGTTTTTCTAAACTTTTAATTTATGATTTTGACTATTGAACTCACCCGAAAGGTTTTTTACAAGGCAACAAATGGCTTTGTGACCTGTCACAAAGTCATTTGAGTTTCTTTGTAAATTAATTTAACAATTAATAATACAAACTATCATGGACAGAATTTAGCGTTTTGAATTTGAGAAATTTGCTAAAATGATTCAAATTGTCGAGAATTTTATTATGAGCGTCTTCAGAAGTATATAAGAATCCTAATTTATCAATGTTAGGAAGAATGAAAGCCAAAATTCGAAAGAAACTGTCACAGTCAAAGTCAACACTAAGAGGGTCGATCGTTGCATTGATGCCAAAATTAAGAAGATTCAACACTCGAATCGATCAAAGTCGGGTTCTAATTTCAGAACTTTCAAGTGAATCCAGATCAAATAGGATACATCCAAGACAGAGTGTGGTCAAGTGGGAGAGCTTGGCGAACTGAGCAAAGCTGGCGCTGTCGAATGTAAGACCCTGTAAAATATATTAAGAAATAATAATTAGACCAAATAAAAATTATAAATATCGAAATATACCTTAGACATGTACGAAACGCTCAGAATTTGCAAAGCTGGAAAGTTTTCGCAGATTAAACGAATTAATGATTCATCACAGTCTTTGACCCAAAATAGACCAAGATGTGTAAGATTAGCCAACACTTGTGCTGAATTGCGCTGAATCCATTGATCAAATTCCAAAAGAGGCGTTAAGCCCCAATAAAAACTATAAATCAACGAATAAGTGAACTTATAATTGTCTTTAAAATGTGTTTTTATTATACCGAGAACAATCATAAATTACTTTTAAGAAAGTGGAATTTTTAAGTGAACTATTTTGGGAATAAATCTACAACACGTGCCTCTCAGTATATCATTTAGTTCAATAATGACAGGAGCGATCGATCGAACACCAGAACGAACGAAGCGAGCGATGGTGAGACAAGCTTGCTGAATGATCAATTACCATTGATCATTAAAGGCCAATAACGCAGATCCGCCATAATGCAAATCTGTTTAAGCCAATTAGTTAAAACTTTATGCATTGATCGCTGATCCATGATTAGTCTTGCAGTCTAACAGCACGCGCGTCATCACCAAATCACTCGACTTAACCTCTTCATGGTGTCATTTTGGGCAGGGTGCCCAGGACGAACCACACTAGCTAGCGGTCTGAAAATTTAGGAGCATACTTCCCTATAATACCGCTACTGCGGAAAATTGTCAAAAGTTCCAATTGGATCGATTTCCGGGAACCCATTTCCGGTGTGGATTTTTTGAGTGAAATTATGTTTTTGGACCATTCTAAGACTTTTGGCGTCAAAATAAATTCTTTTGGACAACCGGAAGTTGGACTTCCAAAATGGAACTTCCGGTTCACGGCATAAAATCCCCTTTTTAGCTTCAGAATCGAATTCTCCGTCCTTTTTCATGAAGAATACCTTATTTTAATATTGAAATCTTTCAAGTCTAAATAAAGTAAATGGATTTCAAACTTTGTCTAATTTTGACCGCAATTGACTATTGGACCAAACAAAAATGATATTTTAAAATTTCTTTTATTTTACTTAGAATAAGCTGATTTAAGTGTTCTTATATGCTATCTTTCATGAAAAAAGATGGAGAATCCGATTCTGAATTTAAAAATGTTATTTTTGCCCTAGAACCGGAAGTTCCATTTTGGAACTACTACTTCCGGTACGCCCAGAGAATTTTAATTTGTCTTATTCGATTCTCTGTGTTGTATTTAGTAAAAATAGCATTTTAGAACAATAAATTCTATCCACTGCCAGTTATATAATTAGAGTTTCAAAATTACAATATTTATGTCAATTCAGTCTGATCACTTTCCGGCCTTGTTTATTTAGCTAAAATTAGAAGTTTTTCAATTTGAGTTTATTTCGTTTAGACTTTATTGATTTTGATATTCAAATATGTTATTCTCCATGAAAAAGGATGGAGAATCCGATTCCGAACTCAAAAATGTAATTTTGGATCAGGAACCAGAAGTTTTATTTTGGAACTCCAACTTCCGGTAGACCAAAAAAATTAATTTTTGCCCCAAAAGTCTTAGAATAGCCCAAAAACATAATATCGGTCAAAAAATCCAGACCGGAAATGGGCTCCCGGATATCGATCCAATTGGAACTTTTGACATTTTTCCGCTGTAGCGGTATTATAGGGGAGTATGCTCCTAAATTTTTAGAGCGCTAGCTATTGTGGTTCGTCCTGGGCACCCTGCCCAAAATGACACCATGAAGAGGTTAATTCGAGTGGCGCGAAAATGCACAATATTTCAAAGTAAGAATCGCCATGTGATGCACTTTGGTTTAACGTGTTCAAACGAGTTTATACGTGATTTTAATCACTTATATATTATTACAATGCAACATGTAGTGCCATAATAACATTGCTTACCTTACATTACCTACCACTTTATAATTAATGAGCAAAACTGGTTTTAACCGAATTTGACAAATTACACTCATTACGGGCTCACCTCGTGCATATAACATCATCCTAGTACAATGTCATTCATTTAATAGCCAAGTAATGACTTATTGTCCTTAATTGGAGAGTGTTGGTTGTTGTTGATGTATTTTTGTGTCTCGAGTCTAGACGTCTGAAAAACTAATATTCATACTTTCACCTTCGAATAGGTCATCACCATTTTTATATTACCGGCGAGTAGGTGTCCTTCAGCTTGCTCACCACTATCCTTCCGATTGATTCCCTTTCTATCTATTCCATTTGTCAACTTGTTTTTTTCAGTTATGGTCAAGTTTATTTAGTAAAATGAAATGTACGATCAAGCGACAACATCCAACGCAAAAATGAGTTTAATGACGGAATGGGTTCGTTTGTGGGTGCTTCAGACAAAATTGATTAGACGCTCCAAAATGACAACCAAAATGATGACATATATGAGATCGCTATATATGCTATATTCGTTTGTGTTTGTGTTTTCTTGCGTTATGATTGTACACATTCTGTTTGTTTTTCCTCATGAATGTACATGCGGGAAATGAACACTGAAAGTCACCAAATTGATGCTGGGAATAATTGTGGTTAGACAATTGGACATATGTCGTGAAACGTCTATTTTAATTTAATATTCTACCCTTACATTTAGAAATTTCTATTTTACTAGAAATTGTAGAATAAATAGGGGGATTTCGAAAATTTTATGCCTTAAGTTTTGAATTTTGCCATCGGCATTTGTTTTCAAATGATTCTAAACTCCTTTAAGGTAGGACGCGAAACTTCAAACATATGTGAATGACCCCTTCACATATTAGTGCAAAAAAGTGGTTTTCGTAATCTTCCTTTTTCTCCTGAACCTATTGGCCGATTTTTGTCTATTATAGCTCAAATTAAAGGTAAATGTATGATCTTGAAAAATGACGATATGAATTTTTTATCACATTAAGAAATGAGAGTGATTCAAACAGCTTCGAATAGCAAAAAAACATTGTTTACATTTACTTTTATGGATAGATGTTCTTAGTTAATTCCAAAGAAAAAAATTCAGATCGTCATTTTTCAAGATCATACATTTACCTTTAATTTGAGCTATAATAGACAAAAATCGGCCAATAGGTTCAGGAGAAAAAGGAAGATTACGAAAACCACTTTTTTGCACTAATATGAGAAGGGGTCATTCACATATGTTTGAAGTTTCGCGTCCTGCCTTAAAGGAACCTCTTTCGAGGCTGCAAATATGAATTATTTTGTATGATCACATTTTGGATTATACATGTTGTATGTTATTCCATTTTGCTAGTACATTTTCTTCTATTTTGGTTTATTTCTTTAAAATCTTTAATTTTCAAAATTTGCAATATTGATTTTTAATAAAAAATTTAAGGTTTTTGGGACAAAAACTAAATTTTTAAAATATTATTATTTACATTTGAATTCAAACTTTGAATTATTTATTTTTACTTAAAATATTTTGCAATACGAATTCGTCTGACCAAAGCACAAACACACATCCCTATACCGAAAACAGCCAACCCTATACAGACAAGTAAACAAATGGAAAGTATAATAACAATTGGAGTTGTGAGTCTCGTTTCTTGAGCCATTTTGAGATCAAATCCTCCGCTATGAGTCCAGTCAGACTCTTTCAGCCGTTGAATCACCTTCTGATCCGCCTGAACACATTCACCATTCTCACACCATTTCCCAGCTCCACAGTCGGTGCCATCAGCCCAGGGGAAAACGTGATGGAAACAAACACTTGAATCGTTGGACATTTTGCATCGCAACCGTTCACAAGGACCGCTGTGTTCACATGCGAGTGGTCTGGATCGATTCTTCAGTTCGCACTGTTTGTCCAGTGAGTAGAGTTGACCCAGAAAGTGTTGATCCGCATTCAGCTTGAGATATTTGCCCTCAGGATTTGGTGTCAAACATTTGTTCTTTCCAACAAACAAAATTCCAAGTCTTTCAGTTAGTGTATTAATCGAACACTCGGACCATTTCCACCATTGGTTAACAGATTCGAGTTGGTTTGTCATGATATATTTTGTCGTAGAATTGCCATAATATAATTGACAAAATGAACTTTCATCAAACTGTGCGCCCATACTAGAAAATTTTAAAATTAAATTTATATTTTATAAAAATGATCAATCTAAAGTGCACTTACACATGACCCATTGAATGAGTAATAGTGTTCACAGTGCCCACTCCAATATCAGCCACTATCCCACACGAACTGTCAAGGCAAAGTGAATTTCGATTACAAATATTGCCAATAATTGGCACTCGTGTCATGAGCAGGGCTGCATCGTGTGGAGCGGTATGTTGGGCGGCCAAAGTTCGCTGCTTCCAAGCACAAAATGAACTCAAAGCTGAAGTGATATTTGCGTAGTCAATGTTGGCGTGTTCACTGTTAAGTTGCAAAATGTCAGTCACCTGAAATTGGATTGTGCTATCAAACAGAGCGTTTTCAAATCGATGCTGAACCCCAGCCATGATAGCTTTCACATAGGGCACCAAGTCTTTCCCATGAAAGTCAACCATCGATTGATCGACCACAATCAGCAGTTCGATAAAGTATTCTTTGACAGATCGTTTCACGCGTTGTTGTTGTTGTTGTTGGAATTTTTTGATTGACCGATAAAGTGCTAAATCATCTTTAGACAAAACGTCTGTCTGAGTGTCTTCTGTAAAACTTGTTTGGGAGAAATGATAACTTTCAACGTAAATAGCAATACTGCTCAATACAATAGTCAGTAAAACAAACAAATTCATTATTTTGATGGTCATGGTTAATTTTTCGTAATTCTGCTAAATTATGAGCTTAACAAAAATATTTCTCTATTTATATTTTATAATATAATATCTCAAGGCTCTTAAGGCATTGCGTCATTGAACGCCCTTTCCACTGCGAAAGTTAGAAATGGAACGTAACATTTTTATCGGAAGATAGTTCAGTTGAAGTAAGAGGCATTTAGTATTTCAGTATGTTCAGAAAAATGATTTAATTTGCGTTGATTTGTTACGTTCAAGTGGAAGTAAAACTTAATGAACACACAGTGTTACTTTCTGACGAATCAACACCAATACATAGATTAAATAACGTTTAATCAATCAATATGAGCAATCATTCCAATCAATACAATAATACATTAGACCAGCGCGCACGCCGTCTTAGCACACACTAACAATAGGAGAATATGTACAGTAGTATAAACACGAGTGAAGGGGACGTCCACAGATGAAGATACATAAATTTGAATATACAGTGGACGGTACAGGAGCACATTTCAACATTCCTCTACTGTCCTGTGGTTGCAGTCTGTTGTGGTACTCGCAACCGGTTGCACCGCTCATGCGAAAGCACAAACTGCCGCTTTGTATCTGCAAAAGAATGGCGTGCAACCACTACCACAAATTCAAGTGTAATGGCTTAGAATTATTTTGCAATAAAAAAGATGAAAAGTAAAATGGTAGAAATATGAATTTGTCAACAGATGAACTGTGCAATAGTGATTGCTTTTTTATGCAATAATAAATATGAAAAAGACAATAGTGAATTTTAGTGCAATTGTATTAATAGTGAAGAGAATTTACCTTTCTATTACCCAAAATACAGATTCCCAATTGGTTCCTAACCAAAAATTACTAATTTTTTTATTCTGGTTTGACTGCAAATCTGTTCTTTGAAACTTGCAGTTTGGCTTATTCAAGGAATCATATTCATGAATTCTTATCTTACTTTGACTGGATTTACACCTGGGGCACGATTTTTTATTATTTATTGGAAAATGAATTACAAGTTTAATTTCCTTGTTTTATTAATTTACACACAACACTTTAAACATATGGAAAATAAAAAATCTATAGTCGAAATCTTCGATTTTAAAAAATATATTTAGAAATAAATTTTAATATGAATAATCTTGTGATTGCACGTCTGCAACCCAATTGGTTCACATGACATGAAATGATGTGAATACAAAAATGGAAACAATCTAATTGACGTATGAATTGAATAACAAACTAGCGCAATAATTAGTCAAAGGCAAAAAACGATTAAAAGATCATTAATTCAAAGATAAATTGCATCTGTAAAAACATCGTGATCATATTTTGGATTAAGCATGTTTCTATTCTATTTTACTCGTATATATTCTTTTATTTTAGTTAATTTCTTTAAAATCTTTAATTTTTGAAAATTTTCAGTATTGATTTTTAAAACAATTATTTACATTTGAATTTATTTTTACTTAAAATATTTTGCAATACGAATTCGTCTGACCAAAGTACAAACACACATCCCTATACCGAAAACAGCCAACCCTATACAGACAAGTAAACAAATCGAAAGTATAATAACAATTGGAGTTGTGACTCTCGTTTCTGGAGCGATTTTGAGATCAAATCCTCCGCTATGAGTCCAGTCAGACTCTTTCAGCCGTTGAATCACCTTCTGATCCGCCTGGACACATTCACCATTATCACACCATTTGTCCGCACCACACTCGGTGCCATCAGCCCAGGGGAAAATTTGACGGAAACAAACACTTGAATCGTTCGACATTTTGCATCGCAACCGTTCACAAGGACCGCGGTGTTCACACGCGAGTGGACTGGATTGATTCCTCAGTTCGCACTGTTTGCCCAGTGAGTAGAGTTGACCCAGATAGCGATGATCGCCATTCAGTTTGAGATATTTGCCTTCAGGATTTGGTGCCAAACATTTGTTCTTTAAATTTCTAAGATTTTTAGTTAGTGTATTAATCGAACACTCGGACCATTTCCACCATTGGTTATCAGCTTTGGGTCTGTTAGACATGATATATTTTGTTGTAGAATTGGCAAAATATAATTGACAAAATGAACTTTCATCATGATGTGCGCCCAAACTAAAGGATTTTAAAATTAAATTTTTATTTTATAAAAATGATTAAATGCACTTACACTTGACCCATTGTATGAGCTATAATGTTGATAGTGCCCAGTCCCAAATCAGGCACTAACGCACACGCATCGTCATGACAAATTGAATTTGGATTAGAAGTACTGCTATCAATTAGTGCTCTTGACATGAATAGGGCTGCATCGTGTTGATGAGTATGTTGTGCCGCCACAGTTCGTTGCTTCCAAGCACAAAATGAACTCAAAATTGAAGTAACATTCGCATAGTCAAAGTTGAATTGTTCACTCGAGCTGTTAAGTTGCAAAATGTCAGTCACCTGAATTCGGATTGCGCCATCAATCAGAGCGTTTTCAAAACGATGCTGAACCCCAGCCATGATAGCTTTCACATAGGGCACTAGCTCGTCACCATGAAAGTCAACCATCGATTGATCGACCACAATCAGCAGTTCTATAAAGTATTCATTGACAGATCGTTTCGCACGTTGTTGTTGTGGTTGGAATTTTTTGATTGACCGATAAAGTGCTAAATCATCTTTAGACAAAACATCTTGAGTGTCTTCAATATCACTAGTTTGGGAAGAATGACAACTTTCAACGTAAATAGCAATACTGCTCAATACTACAATAGTTAGTAAAACAAACAAATTCATTATTTTGATGGTCATGGTTAATTTTTCGTAATTCTGCTAAATAATGAGCTCAACAAAAATATCTCTCTATTTATATACTAAAACAATTTCATTGACGATTTTAGTGCAATAGCCTATTCGTAGCCTTGAATATGAATACGAAGGAAGACACGCAAATACGTAAATAGGAAATGAAAATGAAAGGAAAGGATACAACTTGAAACGTGGTTGTGCGATGCAATATGAATTGCATCAAGTTGTGCGTCTGTCCGGTTGCTATTGTCGTAAACATTAACTTTAATTCTATCCTTACATTTTAAGAATTGCGCTTAATGTGAAATAGTAGTATCTTATGATATAATATCTCAAGGCTCGTTAGGTATTGCGCCATTGAACGCCCTTTTCCACTGCGAAAGTTTGAAATGGGACGCAACATTTTCATTTGGATGATAGTGCAGTGGAAGTAAGTGGTTTAAACTTATGCGCATAACAAATTAATTTAAACTAATCGTTTATATTTTGATTCTTAGTCTGGGTTGCATCTTAAGGTAGGCGCAGTAGCAATCCTTCTTACAAATTACTCACTGGTTAATTTGAGTTTCCTTGTAAAAAGCAAATTTTAAGTTAAAATTGAATTTTGAATTGCCCGAGCGAATTCCCGGGTAGTTCATCTGGTTACTAATAAAAGTGCTACCTCCCAAAAGATGAAATGTTATTGCGACAAAAACTTGATGATTTTTAAAATAATTATTTACATTTTAATTTATTTATTGATTACTTGAAATATCTTGCACGAATTCGTTTGGCCAAAACAAAAACACCCAACCCTATACAGACAAGTAAACAAATCAAAAGTATAATAAAAATTGAAGTTGTGACTTTAGTTTTGGAAGTTATTTTGAGATCAAATTCTCCGGTTTGAGCCCAGCCGGACTCTTTCAGCCTTTGAATCACCACTTGATCCGCCTGAACACATTGACCATTCTCACACCATTTCCCAGCGCCACACTCGGTACCATCAGCCCAGGGGAAGATTTGAGGAAAACAATAACTTTTAGAATCGTTCAACTGTTTGCATCGTAAATGTTCACAAGCACGGTATTCACATGCACGAGGAGTGGATCGATTCATCAGTTCGCACTGTTTGTCCAGTGAGTAGTGCTGACCCAGAAAGTGATGATCCGCATTCAGTTTGATATATTTGCCCTTTGGATTGGGTGTCAAACAATTGTTCGTCAAATTTCTAAGATTTTTAGTTAGTGTATTAATCGAACACTCGGACCATTTCCACCATTGACTGTCCATTTTGGGGCTGTTGGACATGATATATCTGGTTGTAGAATTGCTATAATATAATTGACAAAATGAACTTTCATCATACTGTGCGCCCAAACTAGAAAATTTTAAAATTAGACTTTTTTAAATAACAAAATCATTAATCCAAGTGCACTTACACATGAGCCAGTATATGAGTAATTATGTCCACACTGGCCAGTCCCATATCCGGCACTATCGCACACGAATCGTCATGACAAATTGAATTTGCATTAGCATTACTGCCAAAAATTGGTGCTCGTGTCATGAACAGGGCTGCATCGTGTCGTCCGTCATTTTGTGCCACTGCTCGCTGCTTCCAAGCACAGAATGAACTCGAAATTGAAGTCTGATTTGTGTAGTCAATGAGTTCACTCGAGTTCTGAAGTTGAAAAATGTCAGTCACCTGGATTTGGATTGTGTCATCAATGAGGGCGTATTTGTATCGATGTTGAACCCCAGCAATGATAGCTTTCACATAGGGCACTAGCTCATCACCATGAAAGTCAACCATCGATTGATCGACCACAATCAACAGTTCGAGATAGTATTCATTGACAGATCGTTTCGAACGTTGTTTTTCTTGTTGAAATTTCTTTATCGACCGATAAAGTGCTAAATCATCTTTAGACAAAACATCTGTCTGAGTGTCTTCTGTTGAACTTGTTTGTGAAGAACTTTCAACCCTAATCACAAAGTAGCACAATACGCCCAATAAGAGAAACAAATTCATTAGTTTAATGTTCATGACTATTTTTGTGCAATTGTGTAAAGAAGCTATTCAAAAAAAATTGCCTCCTTATTTTATACTAAAACAAATTTTCATAAACATTTTTAGCGTTATCGTTTCCTAACATTGAATTGTACGAATGAATGAATAGACGCAAATACGTAAATAGGAAATTAAATTGTGTCAACTTCCGTTGTCGATGCCATCTTTTGTATAACACAAAGTTGTGCGTGTGTCTGCGTTGCAATTGTCGTTAACAATTCCAATATTTTAAACTTAAATTCTACTTGTACATTGTAAAATTGTGTTCAATGTCAAATTGTATCATATATTTATTTTTTATGAATTAAAAAAGTAAAAATAAAATAAAATTCACATTGAATGTGAAATATAAATCGTCAATTTATCGAAATATTTTTAAAAATTCTTAGCAATTCTCTGCAATTAACTGCAAATTCATTTTTAATTTATTAGCTCGAAGACAAGTAATCTTTTTAAATGGATACTCCGAGTGTGCTATTATATAATTTATATGCGATATTTTGCATGAATATACTTTGAATTGTTGAAAAAACCAATGTATGGAAAATAATTTTTAAATAATTATTTTATTAATCAATGGTTATTAGAATAAAATTGTAATTTTAAGGTCTGTTACTGTTGCGTTTCATTCTTATAAACACAACAAAAATGGCTATCGCTACTGTGACAAGTAAACAAGTCGAAAGTATAATAACAATTGGAGTTGTCACTTTAGTTTTGGAAGCTATTTTGAGATCAAATGCTCCGACATGAGTCCAGCCAGACTCTTTCATCCGTTGAATCACCTCTTGATCTGCCTGAACACATTGACCATTTTCACACCATTTCCCCGCACCACAGTCGGTACCATCAGCCCACAAAGCTTTTTGAGGGAAACAATAACTCGAAGAATTGTCAAATTGTTTACATCTCAAATGTTCACAAGGACGGAAGGCACATGCGTACGGTGTAGAACGATTCACCAGTTCACACTGTTTATCGAGTGAATAGTGTTGACCCATAAAGCGATGATCTGCCTGCAGTTTGAGGTATTTTCCATCAGGATTGAGGGTCAAACATTTGTTATGCGTTACATTTCTAAGAGTACGATCAGTCATAGAAATACTCGAACACTCGGACCATTTCCACCAAAGTTTTTCCGCTTTTGAACTGTTGGACATGATATATTGTGCCGAATCGGCAAAATATTTACAAAATGGAGTTTCATCGTGTACTGCGCCCAAACTATATAGAAATTAATACATTTTTAGAACAAAATTATGAATTACTTACATATGGCCCATTTCATGTGTAATAATGTTCACACTGCCCAGTCCCATATCACGCACAGCCAAACACGAATTATCTTGACAAATTGACTTTTGATTAACATCCTCAGCAATTGGTGCGCGTGTCATGAACAGGGCAACATCGTGCTGTTGACTGCCATTTTGTGCCACAGCTCGCTGCTTCCAAGCACAAAATGTACTCAAAACTGTAGTGCCATTTGTGTAGTCAATGTTGGCTTCACTCGAATTGTTTAGTTTCAAAACATCAGTCACCTGAAATTGGATTGAGCCATCGTACAGTGCGTATTTGAATCGATGTTGAACCCCAGCCATGATTGAACTCAAATAGGGCACCAGCTCGCCACCATGAAAGTCAACCATCGAGCGATCGACAACAATCAACAGTTCAAGGTAGTACTGATTTACAGATCTTTTCGCACGTTGCTGTTTACGAAATTTTTTGATTGACCGATAAAGTGCTAAATCATTTTTAGACAAAATATCTTGAGTCTTGTCATCTGAAGCACTTGTTTGAGAAGAATGACAACTTTCTGTCCCAATTGCAAAATAAGTCACTGCAACTAATAAAACAAGCAAATTCATTAGTTTGGTGTTCATTGTAAATTTTGAAAAATTATGTAATGAATCAAAAATATTCTCATTATTTATACTAATCGTATCTTAGCATTGAATTGCATTTTTGGTATGAATGAAGACACCGACAAACGCGTAGGAAATGAAATTGTGAACAACTTCTACATACGTCAAATTGTCGATGTCGTTCACAAAGCAAAATTTTTGTCTTTTTCCTGTTTATTTTTTTGTAAACAATAACAGTAACATTTTATTTTAAATTTTAAGTTCAATGTGAAATGGCGACTTATTTATGAATAGACAAATAATAAATGAAATAAATATTCACATCGGATGTGAAATTAAGATTCGCTAATTTGGGATTGCGTCATTCAATTCACTTAAGAGATTTTTTTACCTCACGCCTGACAGAATTAGAACACTGTAACTCAAAACATTTGCTTAAATTATTGAATTTTCAATCAAAAATACAAAAGTTAAAGTGAAAGCTAAATTCTAAATTTAAATCAACATAAAATTACTTGGAAATTGTTTATTCTCGAATCCAATTTCAATTCAAATCCGAATAAATGCGGGAAATTTTTCAAGCATTTATGCGTTTTGTTTTTGAAACCCCACTCTAGAAATGGTAGTTTAGTTTGCCTTTTTGTCTGGTTTTTTTTGTTCAAATGGATTTAAACTTTGAGAGGTCAAATTTGAATTAATATTATTATGCATGAATATTTGAATCCTTTGTGTATTCTTATTTGAATGTAAAAACATACAAAAAACATTTATAATAAAAAGGCAGATTTATTGAAGCAATTTATTAGCGTTTCATTAATCTGAACACAACAAAGATGCCTATCGCTACAGCGACAAGTAAACAAGTCAAGCATATAATGCTGATTGTAGTATTGACAGTGTTAATTTTGGATTCTGTTTCATGATCGTCAACTTCTGAATGAGTCCATTTTGCAACTTTCAGCCTTTGAATCACGTTTTGATCTGCCTGAACACATTGACCATTTTCACACCATTTGCCAGCACCACACTCGGTACCATCAGCCCATAGGAAATCATCAGTGCGATAACAAATGCGCTCGGGATCGTCCAACTTTTTACATCTCAAACGTTCACAAGGAGTGTATGCACAGGCACGTGGTCTGGAACGATCCCTCAATTCGCACTGTTTGTCCAGTGAGTAGTGTTGACCCAGAAAGCGGTGATCTGCATTCAGTTGTAGATAATCACCCTTAAAGCTGCTATTGGTCAAGCATTGGTTTTCTAATTTTCTCAGTCCATGTGTCATTGTCCAACTCGAACACTCGGACCATTTCCACCATTCAATCTTTGGTCCAATAATGTCAGACATGGGATGCTTTGTGGTTGAATTGCCAAAATATGCACAAAATGCACTTTCATCGTGATCTGAACCCAAACTAAAGAAATTTAAAATTTAAAAAAATTTAACAACTATCAAGAGTCAATCAAAGTGCACTTACAGATGACCCAACTCATGAGCAATAAGGTTCGCACTTGCCAGTCCTGTATCGCGCACCATCAAACACGAATTATTCAGACAAACTGAGCCTATATTAGCTCGTCCAAGAATATAAAATTTTGCCCGTGTCATGAACAGTGCTGCATCATGTTGCGCTACAGCTTTCTGCTTCCAAGTACAGAACGACTCCAAAATTGTACTACCATTTGTGTAGTCAATGTGTTCACTCGAGTTGTTTAGTCGAAAAATGTCAGTCACCTGAATTTGGATCGAGTCGTCGACCAGAGCGTGTTTGAATCGATGCTGAACCGCAGCCATGGTTGCGGTCAAGAAGGGCATCAAGTCATCGCCATGGTATTCAATCATCGATTGATCGACCACAATCAGCAGTTCAAGGTAGTATTGGTGGACTGATCGTTTTGCACGATGTTGATGTTGGAATTTCTTGATTGAACGATAAAGCTCTAAATCATTTTTAGACAAATTATCCGTTTGAGAGTCTATAGCAGCACTTGTTTGTGAAGAATGACAACTTTCAACAGGAATTACAACATTGTTCAATGTGACAACTACAGTTGTTAGTAAAACAGCCCAATTCATCATTTTGATGGTCATGCTTAAATTCGTAAATTATGTAATGAATTAAAATTTGTCTTTTTATTTATACTAAAAATATCATTTCCTTAAACTTTCATAAAATATTTTAGCGTAATAGCGATAATACTAGATTCTAAGCATTGAATTGAATGAAAAACGACACGCAAATACGCAAATAGGAAATGAAATGTGCCAACTTCAAACGTAGTTGTCGATGTCACACTAACTAGAATCAAGTTGTGCGTCTGTCCGGTTGACTTGTTGTAAACAATTAAACGATTGAATTGCAATATTTAAATTGAACTCTATCCATGCATTCTAAATCTGAGCTCAAAGTAAAATGTAATGTACCTTAAATATATACTTATGAATGGAAAAATAATTTAGAATAAAATTCAAATAGGATGTGATATTTGTCTGAGCGAATACTACTTCTCAGCTTTTTGGCACTTTTCTCAAACGATAAGGCTCTGAGGTTTCGTTACCGATTCGAATGAAATTTGGCACAGATACTTAAAAATATGTAAACCAGTGCTTGACGTACTCAAAAACTCAAAAAGTTGTTTTTTAGGTATAGCTGCCATTCAAATTTAACCTGAGTCATTCTTCTGTTTGAGGGTCAAGCCATTTTCCTGTGTACCCAACAATGAGTGCAACAATGGGAGAATTAGTTTGTTTAACTCAGGTAAGTTGTAAGTAAGTTAGGTGCTGTGTAGGATTGGGTTTGGTTTGGGTGTTAGGCAGGTTATTTGCGGTGTAGGATTGGGTTTGGTTTAGGTGTAAGGCCGGTTAGGTGCCGTGTAGAATTTGGTTATGGTTAGGTGTTAGGTAGGTGAGCATCGTTGTTCAAGTTGTCTCATTCTCATACTAAAGACCACGGATATTATCCTTGGTTCTACTTATTACACTTTATAAGTTCAAATTTCAAATTTAGCACCCGTAGGGGGGCCACTAGTATAAATCGTGAATAAATGATAACATTATTTATTAATTAATAATTTAAATGTGAGTGTATGGATTGAGGGGCAGTGTCGTTAGTGATAGCTGACGCTGAAGGAAGCTGGTGAAGATTGTGGTAGAGTTGTGTATGCTCGGCTGGCGTCTGGCACAGGATGTATCTTCTTGCGAATGTGTTCTAGATCTGAGAAGTAATATTGTGACGGTTCATTCGCCTGAACACAACAAAAATGCCAATAGCTACAGCGACACTTAGACAAATCAAACATACAATGATTGTAGTATTGACACTTTGACACACTATTGACACAATTTTGTATTCTGTTTTGTGATTTCCAACTTGTGCATGAATCCAATTTTCATCCCTCAACCGTCTGATCACTTCTTGATCCGCCTGAACACATTGACCATTTTCACACCATTTCCCCGCACCACACTCGGTACCATCTGCCCAGAGAACATTTGTAGGAGAACAATAACTCTCAGTATCGTTCAACTTTCTACATCTCAAATCTTCACAAGGACGGTATTCACATGAGAGTGGATAAGAACTATCCAGAAGTTCGCACTGTTTGTCGAGTGAGTAGTGTTGGCCAAGAAAACGATGATCTGCAATCATTTTGATATAATCACCCTTAAAGCTGCTATTTGTCAAACAGTTGTTTTTCAATTCCCTCAGATTATACGTCATTGTCCAAGTGGAACACTCGGACCATTTCCACCATTCATCCGTTGTTCTAAGGTTGGCGGACATGAGATTGTTGTTGTTTGTGGTCCAATTGCCAAAATATGTATGACAAAATTCAGGATCATCATGCTGTGCGCCCAAACTAAAGGATTTAAAAAAAAGAGTTAAAAAATGAACGAAAAATGCGTAAATCAATCACTTACACATGACCCAATTCGTGAGCAATATTGTTCACACTGCCCAGGCCAATATCGCGCACCATCAAACACGAATCTTCTTGACAAAATGTATTTATATTTGCATATCCCAAAATGTTATTAGGAATTTTTGTTCGTGTCAGAAACAGAGCTGCATCATGTTGACTGTCATTTTGTGATACAGATCGCTGCTTCCAAGTACAAAATGAATCCAAAATTGTAGTACCATTCGTGTAGTCAATGTGTTCAGTCGAATTATCTAATTTCATAATGTCAGTCACTTGTAGCTGGATTGAGCCATCGACCAGTGCATATTTGAATAGATGCTGAACAGCAGCCATTGTAGCGGTCAAATAGGGCACCAGTTCATCGCCATGAAAATCAACCATCGAGCGATCGACCACAATCAACAGTTCAAGGTAGTACTGATCGACTGATCGTTTTAGACGTTGATTTTCAAGTTGTAATTTCTTGATTGAACGATAAAGCTCTAAATCAGTTTTAGACAAATCGTCCTGCTTGGTGTCTTCAGTTGTACTTGTTTGGGAAGAATGACAACTTTCAACATCAAAATAGCTCAAAACAACTAATAAGACAAGCAAATTTATTCGTTTGGTGGTCATGGTAAATTTTGGTAAATTATGAAATGAATAAAAAAGATCGTCTCTTTATATACTAATCGTATCTCAGCATTGAATTGTGTTGGCAATTTTGTATGAATGACGCAAATTTGGAAATGTAATTGTGACGTAGATGTATTTTGAAGCGACGTCATTGTACAGTACTACCGTACATGTTCACTTCCCTGTACAACGCTCTCCGCTGCCTCCATACCCAAGGTTACCGAAGTGGCGGACTCTCATTAACCCATTAGTTAATTTTAATAATAATTAATGATTTAAATGTGAGTGTATGGATGGGGCTGTCTCGTTAGAGAATGCTGTCGCGGAAGATAGCTGGGGGAGACTGTGGTCGCGTTGTGCGGGTTGGGCTGGCGTCTTTCCTCTTGGCATTGAACATTTGTGGTGGATAACGAGTTTGAGATCTGATGGGCATTACTCGTACTTCTATTGCGGTTCATTAATCTGAACACAACAAAAATGCCAATAGCTACAGCGACAATTAGGCAAATCAAACATACAATGATTGTAGTATTGACACTTTGACACACTATTGGCACAATTTTAGATTCTGTTTTGTGATTACCAACTTGTGCATGAATCCAATTTTCATCTTTCAACCGTTGAATCACTTCTTGATCCCCCTGAACACATTGACCATTTTCACACCATTTCCCTTCACCACACTCGGTACCATCAGCCCAGAGAACATTTTCACGGAAACAATAACTGGAAGAATTGTCAAATTGTTTACATCTCAAATGTTCACAAGGACGGAAGGCGCATGCGTACGGTGTGGAACGATTCCGCAGTTCGCACTGTTTGTCGAGTGAGTAGTGTTGACCAAGAAAACGATGATCTGCATTCACTTTGATATAATCACCCTTAAACTCAGGGGTCAAGCATTGGTGGTATTCCCTCAGATTATACGTCATTGTCCAAGTTGAACACTCGGACCATTTCCACCATTCACTTGTTGCTCTAAAGATGGTGGACATGAGATTTTTTGTGGTCGAATTGCTAAAATATGCCTGACAATCTACAGATTCGTCATGCTCTGCACCCAAACTAAAGGATTTTTAAATAAATGGTTTAAAAAATTGAACAAAAATGACATAAATCCAGCACTTACACGTGACCCAATTCGTGAGCAATAGTGTTCACACTGTCCAGTCCCATATCACGCACAATCAAACACGAATTATCATAACAAAATGTTTCTGTATAAGCATATCCCATAATATTATTAGGCATTGGTGCTCGTGTCAGGAACAGAGCTGTATCGTGCTGACTTTCATTTTGTGTCAATGTTTTCTTCCAAGCACAGAATGATTTCAAAATTGTACTGCTATTCGTGTAGTCAATGTTGACGTGTTCACTCGAGTTGTTTAGTTTCAAAATATCAGTCACCAGAAATTGGATTGAGTCATCAACCAGTGCATATTTGAATCGATGCTGAACCGCAGCCATTGTAGCGGTCAAATAGGGCACCAGGTCATCACCATGAAAGTCAACCATCGATTGGTCGACCACAATCAACAGTTCGAGGTTGAATTGATTGACAGATCGTTTTGAACGTGGTTTTTCTTGTTGTAATTTCTTGATTGAACGATAAAGCTCTAAATCATTTTTAGACAAATCGCCCGGCTGGGCGTCTTTTGTTGTACTTGTTTGGGAAGAATGACAACTTTCAACATCGATTGCAAAATAGCTCAAAACAACTAATAAGACAAACAAATTCATTAGTTTGGTGGTCATGGTAAATTTTGGTAAATTATGAAATGAATCAAAAATCGTCTATTTATATACTAATCGTATCTTAGCATTGAATTCTATTCAACAATTTTGTATGAAAGCAGACACACGCAAATGCGTGAATGGGAAATGAAATTGTTCCAACTTCCACAATGAAACGTAATTGTCGATGTCATTAATATGTAGCAAAAAATGTGCGTTTATCCTGTGGATTTGTGCTAAACAATAAGTGTAACTTTTTAATTCAATGCTAACCTTACATTCTAAAATTGCGTTTAATTGCGCATAAGAAATCCGATCAGATAGGTGTTAAGGTTTTAGCAAGTGAGTGATTTACGCATAACTTCGACGTCCGATTATTAAATGACCACTTATGATATGACGGTCAAATCTGTTTTATATCTTATTTACATATATTCTTTTATCTAAATACAATCTTAAACCATTTAAATGTCGATTAGATCAGTGGAGATAAAGGAACAAAAAAATCATTATTTTTGGTTGAGTTGACATCAAAGTGTCACAAGATGGCGCCACGTTCTGCAGGACTGTCCTGAGGACAATTAGTAAATCACATGTTTTGTGTTGTTTTGCTTCAGTTTTTAGTTGATTTTCAACAGTTGACATGCCAAATTAATATGATTTTATATTTTGATTGATTTGATTCAATTGACCGTGGTTTCAACAGAATTTAGATCTCATTACCTTTAACGGCAGTCATATCACGTGTATATTACATGTTTTTCTTTGATTTCTCAACCGCCGTAAACCCAGTCCTCTTCTCGATCGATTTGTGAATTAACTTTCCGGAAAGTCAGCTTGAGCACCAACAAAATGGTCTTTATCCTAGAATTGGGTTGCAGGTTCTTATCCACCAATTTGGCTTCTGCTTCCAAAATCGATTTGAGGATTTTTCCCCATTTGGTGAGTTAGATATGTTATCAAATTGAAAATTAATAACATAGTTATTAGAACAACAGCGCTGTTCAGTATTTTACGCACGTGAGACACCATCACCGCAATTTTGAAAATAATTCCAATGTTTGTATACCAGGAATTTGTCCTCATAGATGACATTTGAACCAACAATTAAACATCCGTTACTCAAACCGGACAACAAATGTTACATGCATTCAAAGTTTATCCATTTTCGTGTTTTTTGGGAAACCATTTGCGTGTTGTAACCAGACAAAATACACTGCTAGTTGAGTCACCTATACTTACGTTGGTAAAATACAGAGAAATAAATAGAGTCCTGAATGATGGTGGGTTCTCAAAGGTTATAAACCAGACTTAAGATCCACCAACTCATTTGGGAAATTTAAGAATTCTCCATGCTCACTAATTGGCAATTGGCGTCATAATCCATTAGCCCATTTGGTAAATTTCCCAGGCCCGATATAGAGCTTTAGGCCAAAAATAAGATCCGAAATCCCGATTAGAACAAATTGTGAGACAGATTTTGCCGATTTTTGTTATCACAATAGAAGTTCGAAACTTTTTTATTTATTAATTGATAATTTAAATGTGAGTGTATGGATGGGGCTGTCTTGTTAGAGAAAGCTGGCGTGGAAGATAGCTAGGGGAGACTGTGGTCGCGTTGTGCGGGTTGGGCTGGCGTCTTGCCTCTTGGAATTGAACATTTCTGGTGGAGAACGAGTTTGAGATCTGGTGAGTGTTAGTCGTACTTCTGTTGCGGTTCATTAATCTGAACACAACAAAAATGCAAATAGCTACTGCGACAATTAGACAAATCAAACATACAATGATTGTAGTATTTACACTTTGACACACTATTGGCACAATTTTGGATTCTGTTTTATGATTACCAACTTGTGCATGAATCCAGTTTTCATCCTTCAACCGTCGAATCACTTCTTGATCTGCCTGAACACATTGACCATTTTCACACCATTTGCCAGCACCACACTCGGTGCCATCTGCCCACAGAACATTTTGAGGTAAACAATAACTGGAAGAATTGTCAAATTGTTTACATCTCAAATGTTCACAAGGACGGTATTCACATGCACGAGGCGTGGAACGATTCAGCAGTTCACACTGTTGGTCCATGGAGTAGTGTTGACCCAGAAAACGATGATCTGCATTCAGTTTGAGATATTTGCCCTCAGGATTTGCTGTCAAACATAGGCTTTTCCGTATCCTCGTATAATACGTCATTGACCAAGTGGAACACTCGGACCAATTTGACCAGTCATCAGTGGCTCTGGCAATGGCTGACATGAGATATTTTGTAGTGGAAATTTTAAAATATATCTGACAAAAAAACGTTTCATCATGTTGTGCGCCCAAACTATATAAGATTTTTAAAATAAAAGTTAAAAAATTGAACGAAATAAAAAACGTAAATCAATCACTTACACATGACCCAATTCGTGAGCAATAGTGCTCCCAGTGTACATTCCCATATCCCGTACAAGCAAGCACGAATTATTCCGGCAAATTGAGCCCAATTTAGCATATCCCAAAACCCCATTCGGAATTGGATAACGAGTCAGAAACAGAGCTGCATCGTGTTGAGTGTCATTTTGTGATACAGCTCGCTGCCTCCAAGTACAAAACGAATCCAAAATTGCAGTACCATTTGTGTAGTCAATGACACTCGAATTCTTTAATTTCATAATATCAGTCACTTGTAGCTGGATTGAGTCATCAACCAGTGCATATTTGAATCGATGCTGAACCCCCGCCATCGTAGAGGTCAAATAAGGCACCAGTTCATCACCATGAAAGTCAACCATCGATTGATCGACCACAATCAGCAGTTCAAGGTAGTACTGATTGGCAGATCGTCTTGAACGTTGTTTTTCTTGTTGTAATTTCTTGATTGAACGATAAAGCTCTAAATCATTTTTAGACAAATCGCCCGGCTTGGCGTCTTTGGTTGTACTTGTTTGGGAAGAATGACAACTTTCAACATCAATTGCAAAATAGCTCAAAACAACGAATGAGACAAGCAAATTCATTAGTTTGGTGTTCATTGTAAAATTTGGTAAATTATGTAAGGAATCAAAAATCGTCTATTTATATGCTGATCATATCTTAGCATTGAATTCTATTCTACAATTTTGTATGAATGAAGATACACGCAAATACGTGAATAGGAAATGAAATTATAACTTCCACAATGAAACGTAGTTGCCGATGTCATTTATAACTCGTATATTTCAAAAAATGTGCGTTTGTCCTGTTGATTTGTTGTAAACAATAAATGCAACATTTTAATTCAATACTACCCTTACATTCTAAAATTGCGATCTATGTAAAATAGTATCTTTATTAAATTGTTGAATGAATGGATCAATAAATAAATCAAAATTCAAATCGGATGTGAAATTTTCAATTTTCAATAAATAATTGCGTCCTTAGTTCACTTAAGTATTTTCTATTTTACAATGCATTTTCGAATGTTTGCATATCTTAAAATTCTTGTGATTTCGGAATTCACACGCAAAAAAATATTACAAATATAAAGTTTTATAATTTAAAAAATAAATGGAATAAAATCCGCAAGTATTTCAAAAAATGCCAAGTCTCAAAATTTCATTTTCGCGCACATTTAAACCGCTAAAACTTTTAGGTCTTGACTTTAGGTTATTTGAAAAGGAATGCTCATTTTAACAGAATTGCGAAAAATATGTGAATTGAGTAACATTCTGTGAGCTAGGTTTTGTATTTTGCATTGGAAATTTAAAAAAATATTTCTTAAAAATCGAATATTATATTTTGGAGATAATAAATTTCAATTAATTTAAAAATCAGATTTATTGAAAGGAAATGAAAATTTATAATTAATGAAATATATAAATAATTTAAATGTGTGAATATGGATAAAGAGGCGGTCTGCCTTGAGGAGAAGCTCTGGGAGGAGCTCTTAGCTGGCGTCGAATATAGCTGGGTGTCATTGTTGTCGGATTGTGTAGGTTGGGCTGGTGTCTCGCCTGTTGGCATTGAATATATCTGGTGGCGAATGTGTTCGAGATCTTGGGAGTACTGCTGGTGCGTTTCATTTTTATGAACACAACAAAAATGCCAATGCCTAAAACAACAATTAGACAAATCAAATATATAATAATTCGAGTATTGACACTAATTTTGAATTCAGTTTTGTGATCTTCCTCTTCTGAATAAATCCATTTTGTATCTTTCAGCCTTTGAATCACCTCTTGATCCGCCTGAACACATTGACCATTTTCACACCATTTCCCAGCACCACACTCGGAACCATCAGCCCAGAGAACATTTTCACGGAAACAATAACTCTCCGAATCGTCCATCTGTTTGCACCTCAAATGTTCACAAGAACGGAATGCACATGCGCGTGGAGTGGAACGATTCCTCAGTTCACACTGTTTGTCCAGTGAGTAGTGCTGACCCAGAAAGCGGTGATCTTCATTCACTTTTAGATAATCACCCTTAAAATTGTGGGTCAAGCATTGGTTTCTCAATTTCCTTAGAGCAAACGTCATAGTCAAACTCGAACACTCGGACCATTTATACCATTCATTCGCTGCTCTAATGATAGCGGACATCATATTTTTTGTCGTCGAATAACCAAAAAATAATTGACAATATGGAGTTTCATCATGCTGTGCGCCCAAACTATAGAATTTTTAAAATAAATGATTAAAAAATAACATTCATATCCAGCACTTACACATGACCCATTTCATGAGCAATAGTGTTCACACTGCCCATTCCTGTATCACGCACAATCAAACACGAATCATCACCACAAATAGATCCTCGATAAGCATATCCCAAAATACGATCCGGAATTGGATAACGAGTCAGAAAGAGAGCTGCATCGTGTTGAACGGCATGTTGTGCCACGGCACGCTGCTTCCAAATGCAGAATGAATCCAAAATTGCAGTACCATTTGTGTAGTCAATGACACTCGAATTCTTTAGTTTCAAAACATCAATCACTTGAATTTGAATTGAGTCATCAACGAGTGCATATTTAAAATGATGTTGAACTGCTGCCATCGTAGAAGTCAAATAGGGCACCAGATCTTCTCCATGATAGTCAACCATCGATTGGTCGACCACAATCAGCAGTTCGAGAAAGTATTGATGGACAGAACGTTTCGATCGTTGTTTCTGTTGTTGAAATTTTTTGATTGATCGATAAAGCTCCAAATCATCTTTAGACAAATTATCTCGAGACTTGTCTTCTTTGGCACTGGTTTGGGTAGAATGACAACTTTCAACGTCAATTGCAAAATAGCTCAATACAACTAATAAAACAAACAAATTCACTAGTTTGCTGTTCATGGTTAATTTTGTAAATTATTGTGTAATGAAGCTAAAAAGCTAATCTCGCTATTTATACTAAAACGTTTCATAAACTTTCATAAACAAATTCAACGTAATCGTTTCCTAAAATTGAATTGTATTGTCAATTTTGTATGAATGAAAACACGCGAATACGTAAATAGGAAAGGATATTACAACTTCCACATTGGAATACGTATTTGTCGATGTCATCCAAAATAGAAAAATAGTTGCGTTTGTTGAGTTGATTTTGTAGTAAAAAATGAAGATTGAGCTGAAATATTTTAAATTTAAACTCCACCAATACATTCTGAAATTGTGTTAAAAGTATTTTCAATTTATTTATGAATAGAAAAATAAATAAAAATATTCAAATCGGATGTGAAATTATGAATCGTCAGTAAAAGATTGTAATGTAGATTGCGGAATTGTTGCATGTCTTGATTAATTTCATTTCAATCATAGCTTGTTTGTTTATCACTTTCATTGCATATTTTTGCATAATATTAATATGTTCACAAAAAAATAAAACAAAGGAAAATACTAGATATATGACTACATGCCGTAATTGTAAATGAATTTTGAATTTGATAAATAGTGTTGAGAAACTTAAGAAACTAATTGAATTATCATAAAAATTTTACCTCTATGAGTTTGAGTCTATCCCCAAATGTACCAATGTCAAACGCTAAGTACAAACATGAATCTTGAACAAAAAATAGCAAAAAAGGGCACTAATTGGCCGATTTTCCGAAAATGAAAAACTTTTTGCACAACTTTAGCACAGATTCTCTTAATATGTCAAACTTTCTTGATCAATCATCGTCTCGGAGGAGTTATCAAGACAAAAAGTGCGTAAGCGAAAATAGCCTTTGGCTGTTGAACCTTTGAGCTATAGAATGAAAATCTCTATGTTTTGAATTAAAAGACAAAGTTATCTGAGCAATAATTTTGATTTATTGATTCAACAATTTAAATGTGAGCGTATGGATGGGGCTGTCTAGTTAGTGAAAGCTGGCGCGGAAGATAGCTGGGTGTGACTGTGGTCGCGTTGTGTGGGTTGGGCGGCCGTCTCGCCTGTTGGCATTGAGCATATCTGGTGGCGAATGTGTTCGAGATCTGTGGAGTACGATTGCGCTTCATTCGTATGAACACAACAGAAATAACAATGGCTAAAACGACAATTACACAAACCAAATATATAATGATTCGAGTATTGTCACTAATTTTGGATTCTGTTTTGTGATGGTCAACTTCTGCATGAATCCAATTTTCATCCATCAACCGTCGAATCAGCTCTTGATCCGCCTGAACACATTGACCATTTTCACACCATTTCCCAGCACCGCACTCGGTACCATCAGCCCAGAGAACATTTTCACGGAAACAATAACTATCCGAATCACCCAACGCTTTACATCTCAAATGTTCACAAGGACGGAATGGACACGCGCGTGGAGTGGTACGATTTCGCAATTCGCACTGTTTGTCCAGTGAGTAGTGTTGACCAAGAAAACGGTGATCTTCATTCAGTTTGAGATAGTCGCCCTTAAAATTGTGTGTCAAGCAGTTGCTTTTCAATCTCCTCAGATCATATGTCAATGTCCAAGTAGAACACTCGGACCATTTATACCATTCATTCGTAGCTCTAATATAGCTCATCATATTTTTTGTAGTCGAATTGGCAAAATATAATTCACAAAATGGAGTTTCATCATGCAGTGCGCCCAAACTATAAAATATTTAAATAAATGGTTAAAAAATTAAAAAAACAAACAAAATTCCAAGCACTTACACATGACCGATTTCGTGAGCAATAGTATTCACAGTACCCATGCCCGTATCACGCACAATCAAACACGAATTTTCACCACAAATTGAATATCGATTAGCATATCCCAAAATATTATGCGGAATTGGATAACGCGTCAGAAACAGAGCTGCATCATGCTGACCGCCATGTTGTGCCACAGCTCGTTGCTTCCAAGTACAGAACGATTCCAAAATTGAAGTACCATTTGTGTAGTCAATGTAAGCGTGTTCACTTGAGTTTTTTAGTTTCAAAACATCAGTCACCTGAATTTGAATTGAATCATCAACGAGTGCGTATTTAAACTGATGTTGAACTGCAGCCATCGTATCGGTCAAATAGGGCACCAGATCTTCTCCATGATAGTCAACCATCGATTGGTCGACCACAATCAGCAGTTCAAGGTGGTATTGATGGACAGATCGTTTTGAACGTTGTTTTTCTTGTTTAAATTTTTTGATTGATCGATAAAGCTCTAAATCATCTTTAGACAAATTATCTCGAGACTTGTCTTCTGTAGCACTGGTTTGGGTAGAATGACAACTTTCAACGTCAATTGCAAAATAGCTCAATACAACTAAGAGAACAAACAAATTCATTTGCTTGATGGTCATGGTTAATTTCGTAAATTGTTGTGTAATGAAGCAAAAAACTAACCTCGTTATTTATACAAAAACATTTTCATAAACTTTCATCAAACAACAACATTCGACGTAACCGTTTCCTAACATTGAATTGTATTGTCAATTTTGTATGAATGAAGACACGCGAATACGTAAATAGGAAAGGATATTACAACTTCCACATTCGAATACGTATTTGTTCATATCAACTAGATCGTAAAAGAAGTTGCGTTTGTCGGGTTCATTATGTTGTAAGCAATGAAGATTGAGCTGAAATATTTTAAGCTTAAACTCAACCCATACATTCTGAAATTGTATTTAAAGTATTTTCAACTTATTTATGAATTGAAAAATAAATAAAAAATTCAAATCGTATGTGAAATTATGAATCGTCAATAAAGGATTATAATGTAGACTGTGGAATTGTTGCATGGCTTGATTCTTTTCATCTCAAACATAGTTCATAGCTTTTTTGTTTATCTCTTTCATTGGCATATTTTTGCATAATATTCATATGCTCACAAAAGATTAAAACAAAGGGAAAATATATACAAATATTAAAAACTGAATTGACCAGATCCCTTCGAGTTGGCAAGTCATTTTTCAATGCATCTAAACTAACTCTTAGATTCTTGACTTGAGATTTTTCGAACTACAACTAACATTTTTATTCGAAATCAAAAGATTGTTATAACATTTTTGTATTTTCTAAACAAAATTGTAAAATCAATATGAATAAACACAGTATTAGAATTTGGTCGTTGTAGGTGGAATTAAAGCAATATACTGTATATAATACTTTAAAAATATTAAACAAAAGACAAATGTTTTTGTCACAAAACGAAAATCGATTAAATCTGGACTTGACACCTTGACATACTTATAACAAAAGGAATGTATATTCTCTGATTAACACGATTTTCAAAATTTATATTTCACTATATTTGCAGAATTAAATTTGGATTTTGGCCGTTTAGTATTGCCCTAGGTCCTATTTTTTTAAAATAGCTTTTCACTATGTGAGTGTAAATGTGTGTTTTTTTTCAAATTTGAGTATACTTTAGTGTAAGCATGTTTGAATTGTTAGCAAAAAATAATTTTGAATTAAAAGACAAAGTTATTTGAGCAATAATTTTGATTTATTGATTCAACAATTTAAATGTGAGCGTATGGATGGGGCTGTCTAGTTAGTGAAAGCTGGCGAGGAAGAAAGCTGGGTGTGACTGTGGTCGCGTTGTGTGGGTTGGGCGGCCGTCTCGCCTGTTGACATTGAGCATATCTGGTGGCGAATGTGTTCGAGATCTGTGGAGTACGGTTGCGCTTCATTCGTATGAACACAACAGAAATGCCAATGGCTAAAACGACAATTACACAAATCAAATATATAATGATTCGAGTATTGTCACTAATTTTGGATTCTGTTTTGTGATGATCAACTTGTGCATGAATCCAATTTTCATCCTTCAGCCTTTGAATCACCTCTTGATCCGCCTGAACACATTGACCATTTTCACACCATTTCCCAGCACCACACTCGGTACCATCAGCCCAGAGAACATTTTCACGGAAACAATAACTCTCGGAATCGTCCACCTGTTTACATCTCAAATGTTCACAAGGACGGAATGGACACGCACGAGGAGTGGAACGATTTCGCAATTCGCACTGTTTGTCCAGTGAGTAGTGTTGACCCAGAAAACGGTGATCTTCATTCAGTTTGAGATAATCACCCTTTAAATTGTGGGTCAAGCAGTTGCTCTTCAATCTCCTCAGATCATATGTCATTGTCCAAGTAGAACACTCGGACCATTTATACCATTCATTCGTAGCTCTAATGATGGCGGACATCATATTTTTTGTAGTCGAATTGGCAAAATATAATTCACAAAATGGAGTTTCATCATGCAGTGCGCCCAAACTATAAAATATTTAAATAAATGGTTAGAAAATGAACAAAACAACAAAATAAAAAAACTTACACATGACCGATTTCATGAGCAATAGTGTTCACAGTACCCATTCCCGTATCACGCACAATCAAACACGAATTTTCACCACAAATTGAATATCGATTAGCATATCCCAAAATATTATGCGGAATTGGATAACGCGTCAGAAACAGAGCTGCATCATGCTGACCGCCATGTTGGGCCACGGCTCGTTGCTTCCAAGTACAGAACGACTCCAAAATTGAAGTACCATTTGTGTAGTCAATGTAGGCGTGTTCACTTGAGTTTTTTAATTTCAAAACATCAGTCACCTTAATTTGAATCGAATCATCAACCAATGCATATTTAAATTGATGTTGAACAGCAGCCATCGTATTGGTCAAATAGGGCACCAGTTCATCACCATGATAGTCAACCATCGACTGATCGACCACAATCAGCAGTTCAAGGTGGTATTGATGGACAGATCGTTTTGAACGTTGTTTTTCTTGTTGAAATTTTTTGATTGATCGATAAAGCTCCAAATCATCTTTGGACAAATTATCTCGAGGCTCGTCTTCTGTAGCACTGGTTTCGGTTGAATGACAACTTTCAACATGAATTGCAAAGTAGCTCAATACAACTAATAGAACAAACAAATTCATTTGCATGATAGTCATGTTTACTTTCAAAAATTGTTGTGTAATGAATCTTTGAAAAACGCCGCTTTATTTATACTAAAACATTTTCATTAACAATTTTAGCGTTATTGTTTCCTAAGCATTGAATTGTATGAATGAAGACACATACAAATACGCAAATAGGAAAGGATATTACAACTTCCACATTGAAACGTAACATTGTCTATGTCATTTATGTAAAGCAAAATGTTTTGCGTGTGTCCGGTTAATTTTGTCGTAAACAAAAGAGATTGAACTGCAATATTTTAGACTTAAACTCTACCCATACATTTTAAAATTGCGTTCAAACTGAAATTTTGTATCTTCTTTATTATTTATGAATGGAAAAATATAAAATGCACATCCGAGGTGAAATTACGAAAGCCGTCATGAATTGACAGAATGATTAACTTCACTTGAATCTCAGTTTGATTGAATTTTTATATTTAGAACAAAAATTTACTTTTGACACATATAAGAAAGTTATTTTTAAATTTTAAAGTTCAATTTTGGGTTTAAAAATTAAATTATACGATACTTTTAAAATCCAAAGATTTAATACTTAACACAATTAATTTTGTATTCTTAGAAAAACCATCAAAATCATTTATCATTTTGTCTAAAATGACTTAAAGAAATTATAAATATTTTTAAATTTATGAAGGAAGTTTCGTGACTTTTGTCATGAGTTTAATCGATTTAATTTCAATTTATCATTTGTCTTGTGCCGTTTAGTATTATAAATAAATTTTATTTCACATGATTTTCTCAGATTATTAAATGGAAAAATCAAAAATGGCAGCAAAATTTCTGGCTAAACTTGCGCTTGGTCACGTGAATGTTTTCACTAAACTTTTTGACCCCGTGAAAGATGAACAGTACCGCAGTGCACTGGAAAAATTGATGAGAAGAGCCAAAAGTGATTCAACTGAAGATTTGCAAGAAAAAGAACCCATTCGAGTCCGTTTCAATCGACAATTCCTAATTCCACTTTTCGTTGCAATTTGTTTGATTGCTCAAGGTTTGAGCACTGTTGAAGTCCAATTTGAGGTTTCGAATCGATTTTCATTCATTCCGACATTCAACTATTCTTCCGAGCACTTTTTCTTGCATCAAACTTTTCCTCTTAAAATTTGGCCTCAATCTGATGCGATTTCTTTTTTGGCAATTCCGCTCACTTTTTGCATTTACTTCACATTATTGTTCACCCCGTTGATTGATTCACAATTTTGTATGTTTGTTGGCCAAAATAGTCTCACTTTGAATGATCAAGGTAAAATTATGAAAATCGTAAAATCAAAATTAAATTTTTTTTTATTTTTCAGAAGTCAACAAAAATGATTCTGATCAAATTTTGTCCTTTCGTACTAAATCAAAAAATGTTTTATTTAGTGGATTTTTCGTTTGGTTTTTAATCATTCAAGCGTACTCTCACTACCAAGTTTGGACCAATCCTTCCGTGCAATTCAATTTAACCTCAATTTGGCTCTGGTGCATTTTGATGCCAATCTATCTATCGTACAGTTATTTTGGTGTAATGGGAATTTTCGTGTACGCGATCATATCCACCCGTTACATTCAAATCAAACAGCAGAATTTGTTAAAACGACAGACTCAACTCAATGATCTGATGAGGTTGTACACGAGACGATTAATCACTTTTCCGCCAAAATCTAGAATTTCAAGAACCACACCAAAAATCTTTTACTATCATCGACATTTTATGTCACTAAATCGAGAAATTTTAAGCATTTCCCAAGAGATCAAGGCTTACAGTGCCTTTTGGAACTCTTATCTGAGTATCACCTTTGCTGGTTACATTACCATTGCGTGCTACTGCATTTATATTTTGTTTATCGTTCAGTCGATTCCATTTTCAGAGAAAATTATATTCCTCCTCTTTTTAGTTTATACAATTTTGGTTTTAAGTATTATTGTTCATCAATGTGCCACAATTGTGAGAAATAATCAAAAGATTGAAATGAGAAACTTAATTTTTCACAAATTTCTGCTTAAACATCAGAAAATCTTTCAAAAGAGAAGACAAAATCTGGCACAATTGTGCAATTCGGCCTACATTAAGGTAATGAAGATTTGTTCCGGTGCAAATCAAAAGTCAAACTATTGATTTGTTCCATTTTGTTCTAGGCGGAAACATTAGCCGCCGATCGAGAGCTTCTTCAGCCTTACGCATTTCAACTTTTTGGCTTTCATCAGATCAACAGTGAGACATTTCATATGGCAAGTTGTGATTTATGATTTTATAAAATATTCAGAATAATTAATCATTTCTAATTCTCTTCCTCAAAATATGATAGATTGTTTTCTACATTAGCGTTTGTTTTATGCGTATTTTTTAATTTGAAATAAAAACAATTCTGCTTAAAATTATTTGATGTAAACGAAAATAAAATAAATAAATTGACATAAAATATACAAAATGTGTTGATACAAAATTTATTCTATAGAACTCATTAATGCGAATTTAATTTAATTTTTGGCATATGCATTAGGACATTCTTAGATCGGTATTCACAATTACTTAATGTTTTGTGTTGATTGATTCAATTGAGATATTATTGGCTACATAATGAATTCTGCTGAACATATTTAGAATATTACAATGTTCTCACGAATAAATTACGTAATAGGGCCAATCATGTAAGTACAATGTAGGTACAATATTTTATTTTTTATTCACCGAATATAGAATATTTTCATGAATGTAATAATAATTTCACTAAAAGAAATAAAAATTCATTGCGTAATAAAGACAATGTATTTAATATTGTATTTTGTTTTCCAATTGTTTCCAATATTTGTGTGTCATTTCACAATTCCAATGTTCACTGGTGAACAAACTTTGAAGAGTTATATTAAGAATTATTTTTGCCATTTGTCGGTTAATGGAAACTTTCATCAAAGCTTAACGATAATTGAAAATCTTGAAAGTAGTTATTCAAACCCCGAAATTTATTTTTCAATGAATGAAACCAAGTCACACTCAAGTCTGATTTCAAATGAGTGTTCTGTAAATTACTTTCCACGTATAATCGTTTCCGATTTATTGAAATATCTACCGGAAAATTCATACTTTAATTTTCTGAATATTCAATTAATATTCGATTTTAGCTCTCAAGTTAATCTAACCGAATCAAAAAATTTCTTATTACTCAAAACACTAAAACACATATATTCGAACTGTTATTCCTGTAAACCATTTATAGTTGTATTACCGGAATCTTTAGAAAAGATAGCTCAATGGTCAAATAATTCAATTAAATTTTTTCGAAATAATTTTCAAATGATTTTAATTTCTTCGATCAGTCAAGAGACTGTTCATATAAATCCAATCATTAATGGTTGCGCTCAGTTTTCGATGATATTCCAACCAAAAAGTGAACACGATTTCAATTTGCTTAAAGTTCCTGCAGAAAAATGTAATCTTCACTCAGCGGTATTGAATGTTTCAGTAAATCAAGTAAGTTTAGTTTTGAAATTGGTTTTATGATTTAATTTCAAATTCAAAATTTTAAATTCAAATCTAAAGTGGTTTCGATTTTGTGAAGTACGACATGACAGTGAAAGAAAAATTTATCTTGGACGTTCAATGGAAGCTGAGTTGCTCAATCAATTAGAAAAACGTTACAATTTTCGCTCAAATTACGTCGATGGAAATGGAACCTGGGGAAGGTTGATTGACGGAATTTGGAACGGGATGATTGGCCAAGTTCTTTATGGAGTAATTTCTTCGTTTTGTTTGTTTTGAAAATTTTTTACTAAAAATTTATTTCTATAGGAATCAAATTTTGCCATGTGCGGCGTAACCAGCGTACCCCAACGTCAATTCGTTGTGGATTTTACCCACAGTGTATCAATTGCAGAAGTGACATTCGCGGTTCAGTATCCTCATCGAACCAACCGACGTCAATGGATTGTGGTGAAGGCATTTTCACAATCTATTTGGATTTATTTTTGCATTTTTCTACTTGTGATTATGTTTATTCTGAAATATGTCTCAAAGTTGTCCTATCAAAAAGTGATTTGGAGACTGTTTGGAATTGCGATCAATCGAAGTAAGTTCTAAATTGTTTCACAAAACAAAATTTTTTAAATTCAATTTAGCAATATTTCGCATTCATCGAGAACCAAATTCAACGGCTCGATTAGTCTACTTTATTTGGTTGTTTTCAGCACTTATTCTGACCTCAAGTTACAGTTCGTCTTTTTACTCACTTTTGACTGTTTCAAAACGTGAAAGTCCAATAGATACTTTAGCTGATTTGGAACGTACAGCTCGTACAGATTCTCACTACATCGTTGGGTTAAATAATTCAATTTATATTAGTGAATTTATTAATTCGGTTCCAGAAAATGCATTTTACTACACAATTGGAAGGCATATCAATAGGACGAAACAGAAAATGCCTAAAACCGAGCGTGAACAGATTACATCAATTTTGAAGAGCCAAAAAAATGTTGTCCTGGCAGGTAGAATATTATTGAACGAAGCAAAACAAAGGTCGTCTTTGGAATTGATTCATATTGGTTCAGAAAATATAGCAATGTATCATAATGGATTGGCAATGCCTAAACGGTCGCCACTTTTGAAACCTTTCAATAGAATGTAAATTTTATTTTTATTTTTTAATTTTTAACATTTTCCATTTTCTATTAACAGAATTGATCAATTTCAAAGCGTCGGCTTATTCGACTATTGGACGCGTCAATTTGGCTTGCGCAACACAAAACGAAACAAATACTCAATTAACAGAAATCTAATCAGCAGTATGAAACAACTGACTTTGGATGAGTTGAGACCAATCTTTTTGCTTAATTTTAGTGGCATTGTTATTTCGTTACTGTGTTTTCTGTTTGAAATTGGTCATTCTGTTTGGTTCTTATCTAAAAACAGGAAAATGACTAGAAAATACTTACATCGTAAACAAAGCTTGCAAGGCTCTCTCGCGCCGGAACTAAAGCCACAACTATTCCACTCCGCACCAGCTTTACCCTCACATACTGAACACCTCCCCTTCACTACATCCGCATCCACTCCTCGCCTACTTTCATGAAGCCAATGATAAAATTTTGTAATTCAAGATAAAATTATTTTGACGATTAAAAATATTTATAAATTATAACCGTTAAAGATGTACATTATTCATCAATAAACCTGTTATCCTGTTATCAAAAACGGAACCAATACATTTGACTTTTTCTAGGTTGATTTTGTTTCACTCCGTTTAGATTTAATATCGAGTTGATGAGACGATTATGCGTGTTTTTATACTTAAGTCATCACTAAACCTAGTAACCCTTAATCCATGTTGGGCGAGCTGTCGCAATTAATTTTGCGAAGACTATTGGCACGTTTATGTGGATAGAAAGTTTCAATTTCAGCCGAACAGTACAACAGTCGATACATTTTGATTTCGGGATTGCCAGGCACGTAGGTTTCCATCATGAAGTTCACTTTGTACGTCTTTGACGGGCGTTCCGTTGTCTGTGGTGGCAAAAATAATAATCAATAATTAATGATCAATTATAAACAAATTATTATATTTAAAAACAAATATACATACCATTTGCATTGCCATTGAAACCTTGCCAAACACAGCTGGTGCGAATTCTGGGTATCGGTGCAATATTTCTGACTTGACGCTGTTCAACAGGTCAGAGACAAACTCGGGCTCAAAAGTTAGTGGCGAATTGGCTGTGGCAATGGCAATTCCATAGGCCACGGCGACTAGCACAAATACGAGTAATTTCATGTTGTAATTAGTAGATTTGATTTCAAGTTGCAAGTTGACTCTTTGTTCTGATGAGTTGTTTAACTAAAACTGATTTGCTTTTATACATAAATGAACCGGTTAAATTTTTAGGTCAAATAAGCACTAAAAGTTTTATTGTCAATATAAAAATGTTTATCTATTGCATATCCGATTTGATTTAGATTCAGATAAAATTTTAATTTCCTTTTTAAATTTTTTTTTGTTTTTTGTGTATTTCCTTAATCTGATAGCATTGCCGGTTTCTTTTCACACAATTGTTTCAACTGAAAAATAACTAAAAATGTCAATTTTTTATTATTGGAAAAAGGGAAAAAGAGTCAGAGATAACGATACCATAAAAATTGTTTTAAAGGGACGATTGTTTTTGTCTACAGTAAAGTTCCGTTAATTCAAAATTGCAGGGATATCGATTGTATATTTTAATTCAAATTTTCGATTTAGAGCAACTATTTTTGGGGTTATTTTTAATATGGGAATACGATAAACCAATAAAAATATATAAAAATAAAATTTAGACAAAACCAATAGACATACACCACCAACAAAAAGCTTACGACACCGAGTGTTCCCAGGTGGTCACCCTCCCAAGTACTGACTCGGCTCGATGCTGCTTAACTTCGGTGATCGGACGAGAACCGGTGTGCTCAGCATGATATGGTCGTAAGCTGAGAGGAGAGATGGTGAGATGGCTTATAACCCAATTGACACTCTACCATAACCAATAGACATACACCACCAACAAAAAGCTTACGACACCGAGTGTTCCCAGGTGGTCACCCTCCCAAGTACTGACTCGGCTCGATGCTGCTTAACTTCGGTGATCGGACGAGAACCGGTGTGCTCAGCATGATATGGTCGTAAGCTGAGAGGAGAGAGGGTGAGATGGCTTATAACCCAATTGACATAAGTAAACCAATCTAATCTACAAAGTCATGTTGGTAAACTATCGTAAAGTAATAGAAAAGTTCACATCCATTACATTTGTACTAATAGAAGAAACGGACGATAAACAAGAGAACGAGCGAATGATTGAAAAATGTTTTGTATCAAAAAACTACGTTCAACATTTACTCTCAACTATACAAAATGTAAAAGTTTGTACTTCAAATATTAATGCGTCCTTAATGTGGCTTTGATTTTTAGTCCACTTGATAGCATAGAATCCAAACTGTGTTTCCAAATTTTTCGGGGTAGCAATACCAAAAAGTGCTTTTCAAGGTCGATATTCTGGCCTAAAACGTCTGCCAATTTACCTTCTCTCAAAATCCAGTTCATTTTTCATTTCAAAATTTCGAAGATCAGGGCAAAAAATATCACATTTTTTACAGCTTGATTCAAAGAACTTTGCCATGGCTGAAGTCGTCTCCAGGATGGATTTCATCATTATCAAGATAGACGTAATAACCCGTTGGACCAAAGCTTGTTTAGTACTTGAGTATTATCGAATGCTTCTTCGGTGGAATATGAAATCATTATTTCTTTGGCAGCATGGTTATGACCAGATTTCACTCGCTTTATTTGCCCACAGTATTACACGATAAATATCTTGAGAAAAAATTCGTGTTAAGATTTTGGCCCAATTCTGGCCAATGTCGAGATCTTCGCTTGATATGCCTCGAATGTGTTGCTTGGTAGCCAGAAAGCAAATCCAATTCAGTTAGGGGCCATGAACCTTATCAAAGAAAGCTGACTGATATGATAAGTTTGTTTAGAGGATATTCAGCTTGATATTCGCTGACAGCACTCGTGTCAAACAGCTCGTGATTCCAACAAAGGCTCCATGAAGGTAAAAGGCAAACAAATATTAAACCGACAAAGTAAATTCTTCAATTTAAGCGATTCTTTCGATCCCGAATCAGGGGAAAAGCACAAAACAATATTTTCTTGCATTACTCGAACTTCTTGTGATTACGTTCACAACCTTGAACGCAATGAAAAAACTTCCGCATAAATGATGTAAAAGAGCAATAGTACACGAGAGGTCAATTGCAATAGAAATGTATATGAATTAATCAGAACTGATTAGATTTTTTAGGAAATCTACACTTAGAAATACTCAATTGTACCAAATTGTTGCGTAAAGGATTTTATTAAATTACTATGCAACAATAAATGTAGACTTATTTTATCATTTTTTTAATTAGTCGATATTTTGACTCAAATCAAATCAAATCAAGTTAAATTGAAGCCACAACAATTTCTATCATTATTACTTTTCTCATAAAGGTGTATATTGATTTGGATAGTTGAACTTACTCGCATCTGAGATAACAATTCAAAATTATTACAGGTAAAAATTCTTTTCTATGTTCACAAAAATTAGATTGATTTCTTGGCTTAGAACCTAACATTCAGGTTACATTATGTTAAGTTGACGTCAATAACATAAAACATGACAACTTGGGACAACTGATAAAAACCAGTTCCATCTCAGCTAAAAATTACTATTGCACTCTATCTAACTTCATCATCTCCATCTTGGTCATAAGATTTTGATAGTGCACGTCCTTGGCTGGCCATACCAATAAAAAGAAACATTAACTCAAGGAACGGGGATATTCAACTTGGTGATATGTTTGCGAGATTTGGTTTAGTGTTGAGACTATCACATATTGAGTATGATGCTATACCAATGATAATGCTTGTTTTGGTTTTCAAAACTTGAGAAACCTTTTAATGGTCCACATGCAAGAGATGAAATTGTTTGATACGCAACAAACAAACAGTCATCATTTTATGCTTATGCCAAAAGCAATTGCTGGATACACAACGCTGATAAGATTTATCAGTGCTCTTCAAATGACGGATGGCCTACTGTTTGAGCATAAAGTAAATTGGCTTTCAACCAATGTTTTTTTTCAAATTTAATGCAGCGGAAAGAAATCAGTGGACTTGTCACTGTGAGTTATCATTGTGAGAACAATTTGTATCTGGTTGTATCTTATCATACTGTTGCCTGCCAAAGATGAAATAATTGTCAAGCTGACAACATGGTTTGTCAATATTGTTTGATTTTGTATATATTTTGTTATCATTTAAAAGGCACATCGGTAATCATGCACGCATGACGTTCGATATATGTATGCTTGAATCTCACTGTAAGTCCTTGAATCGTCCAACTTTTACAATTGCAAAAGAGAAAATAGTTGACAAACCAATTCGACAGAAAAAGCAGATGTAATAAGACTGTCATGAGATTATAAAACCAAAAGTACCTGGGCACAATCTTTATGACAGTGTTTTTAGTATAAAAGCTATTTTCTAGATTAACTTTAAGTATCACCATCTTCACGTGTCGTTTTGATTTGTTTTGAAGAAGACAACCGTCAAGCAACTCTTTTAGCAAAATGGAGTCGAAAAAGCCAACTGAAAGCAACGCATGCAGTGGTTCCCAGGCAGGGAAATGTCATGGCCACGACAAAAAAGGTCACGATCACAAGTCTCATGATCACAAGTCTCATGATAACAAGTCACACGACCACAAGTGTGGTGACAACAAGTCTCACAAACACGGATGCCATGACCACAAGTCTGACAACCAAAAGCCACACGAGCACAAGGGTGATGGCCACAAGTCTCACGACAAGGATCACGACCACAAGTCTCATGATCACAAGTGAAATTGAATTTACCTATAAATTTGAATTAAGCAGAAATATTTTTATTATTTCTTGCTATATAGTAAAATTGTTATGTTTTTTTGTTGGATCATAAAAAAAGTTAAAACACCTGTTAACACTGAGGTACTTTACTTGCTGAGCTAATACTTTAAATTGTTTAGTTTAAAATATGTTACTTCAAATTTGGGGTTTAATCAATAAAATTACTTTTTATTTTAAATTTGTTTAAAATAATAGTCGAACCATAAAAAATGTAGTGTAACAGTGTCGGCATCAAACTCGCACTGTGACTCGTCAGATAAACGTACATTTTAGTGGCTGACAGTATTCATGAGTAATCAAAATGCTTTATTACTCTCATAAAAGTGAAGTGTCGCACAAGTTAGTGTTGATCGTTAGTCAACGTTAATAAAACGAGCTATCAAATAATACATTTAAAAGATTGCAGACATTGGTTATATATTTCATTCTAGTGACTATCAACTGTATTGATTACCATCAAATTCAATGAAAAATTTTGAATGCTGTAAATTCTACCAATTATAATTATTAGCATTATATATGAAACTGAATACAATTTTCACCAACTCGATATTTTCCTGTGTACATTGCAACTCAATTTGCCCTCTTACGAACCATTCACGTTGATTGGAATTTACTTGTTTGAAATGTTAAATTTCATCTTTTACCACTCGCTCTACCATTTGAATGTAACGAAAATCACCTGGCGATGGTGGCACCAGCTGGTGGTGGAAAATCAAAACAATTATCACAAATGTCGGTTAAGCGAGCGTAAGCTTGTCAAAATTTACAAACGAAAACGAAAACAAATTATTTCAAAAATAAAAAATTTAAAAAGCTCAAACTATGGACAATTTATCAACTTGAAAGTAATCCCACATAGAAGATAGCCAAAAAGCCCGAAATGTTGGACAATTTATCTACTTGAAAGTAATCCCACATAGAAGATAGCCAAAAAGCCCGAAATGTTGGACAATTTATCTACTTGAAAGTGAACCCACATAGAAGATAGCCAAAAAGCCCGAAATGTTGGTCAATTTATCTACTTGAAAGTAATCCCACATAGAAGATAACCAAAAAGCCCGAAATGTTGGACAATTTATCTACTTGAAAGTGAACCCACATAGAAGATAACCAAAAAGCCCGAAATGTTGGTCAATTTATCTACTTGAAAGTGAACCCACATAGAAGATAACCAAAAAGCCCGAAATGTTGGTCAATTTATCTACTTGAAAGTAATCCCACATAGAAGATAACCAAAAAGCCCGAAATGTTGGACAATTTATCTACTTGAAAGTGAACCCACATAGAAGATAGCCAAAAAGCCCGAATTGTTGGTCAATTTATCTACTTGAAAGTAATCCCACATAGAAGATAGCCAAAAAGCCCGAAATGTTGGACAATTTATCTACTTGAAAGTGAACCCACATAGAAGATAGCCAAAAAGCCCGAAATGTTGGTCATTTTATCTACTTGAAAGTGAACCCACTTAACTATTGGTCCCGGTAATCACATACAGTTCGGGTCTTGAGGTAATCTCGTTCAACATTTTTATATTTTGTTAATTTTAAAATTTTGCCTTTAAAGTTTATCTTCATTTACATTGGATATCTTTTAATGATAACTAATCGTAATAATTATTAGACACTTAGTTTGTTTTTTTTATTTATTAAATGTTATTAGCGGTAAAAAAGGTGTCGACCCAATAAATATTTTAACTAATTGGTTTGTTTTTTTTGCATATGCTTTGGGAGTATTCTTAGGGTGATTACACAAATAACAATGTTTTATGGCTCCTCACAAAGTTCTCGAATAGTTAAGGACTGAGAGGAAAACATGAATTTGCGATATTATTGGAGAATGGAAACCTACAGAAAACATATTTACATACATTACAAGTTGTCCTCAATAAATAAATTGCCAAAATAAGGCCAATCATGTAAGTACTGTAAATGTACATTCTTACTTACAGAATATTCCTTAAATATAATTTATTATTTCCCAAAAGTTATAGAAATTCATGATAATAGTAATATTCATAAAAAAACTATGTATCTGATATTGTATCTTACTGTACAATTTTCAAGCTTGTTATTTTGTCATTCTACAATTCCAATGTTCACTGGCGAACAAACTTTAAAGAGTTACATTGAAAATTATTTTTTGTCATTTGCCGGTGAATTCAAATTTTCGTGAAAGCTTAGCCTTGCCAACTTTTCTTTCAGGAAGTGATGTGCTGTTCGTATAGTACATGCTAAAAAGTTAAAATATGACCGCTTTTGGCTTGAGGTGGAGGCGCGTAAATTGACTGTGGGACAGCAGAGAACGTTAACTCGTTATCAACAACAAGTGATAAGAGCAGTGCTAAGGAAAAGGCAAACAGTATGTTTAGCTATTTCACTTTCGAAAATGTATTCAAATTGAAATTTCCCATTTCCGATTTTTCCCAGAAATTGAATCTTTACACAATTTGTAAATCCGACAGATATCTGCCAAGATCATTTCTCATCTCTCATTGACTTAGCAATTAAAGGCTTGTGCCTAATGTCCGGACCATAAATTAGACATGTGATTAATTTGATGAATTTGAATTTGGTGGAGTTTGAATAAGTGGCTTATTTCTGAATTACGTCTAAGGCCTTCCCATTGATGCTTTGATTTCAAGCAGTAATCAATTGTGTTTTGAATCAAGACAGCAAACACACCATTAGGGATTAGCATTCTCTGGCTATCATTTCCACAAAATTCTTAACAAAACACAAAAGCAATTTTAATATCCAATTTGTGGACCAGGGCAATTATCAAATTTGATTATTTAAAGTTATTTCCCAAATGAAAGATTTCATGGGAGATTCTCAAATGCGGCTGTTGGAGTTCATTCCCAAATTGGTGTACCGGGGTTATTCTCAATTTGAACTGTTTGAACCTATATACTAATTAGTAAAATACAAAGCTTTAATTGCTCAATAAAATTGTTTTCACCAGTTCTACTGTGTTCTGGAAGAGGAATAAAAAAGAATTTTTTGGGTTACCCTTGTCTGCCTAGATTTTTCCAGTTTTTGTAAACTCTATTATTCCAATAAATAGTATTGAGATCTAAGAATCATTGGAGCTGGTAAGCTTAAAAAATACTTGGAGAACAAAAAAAATCTACTTAACTAATTCAAGACACAGACATAGAGAAACAAACGAATTGAGGTTAAAGTTGGGAAAAAAATAAGACCGTTATAAAATTGCGCTCCAAACCCAACTCCCCCAATCACAACCGTTTAGTGGGTTAGAGTGTCTCAACTGCAGTGAGAAACAAAGTTTTTTAGTGTTGTACAATGTTTGAGTAAGCAATGTTCGGTACCGAAGTTAAGCTCAAATTGCGTGATTGTGATGTAAAAATTTTTAAGAAATGTTGGATCTAGGGCTAATTTTGGAACATGTTTAATAAAAAAAGTATTGGAATTCAAAAATAAATAAATTTTCGAAAGTGAAATAGCTAAACATACTGCTTGCCTTTTCCTTAGCACTGCTCTTATCAAGTGTTGTTGATAACGAGTTAAAGTTCTCTGCTCTCTCACAGTCAATTTACGCGCCTCCACCTCAAGCCAAAAGCGGTCATATTTTTAACTTTTTTAGCACGTACTATACAAACAGCACATCGCTTCCTGAAAGAAAAGTTGGCAAGGCTATGAAAGCTTAACGATAATAGAAAATTTTAAAACTAATAATTCAAATCCAGAAATTAATTTTCCAATCAACAAACCCAAGTCAAACTCGAGTCTTGTTTCATCGGAGTGTCCTGTAAACTATTTTTATAATCTCAATATTTCCGAATTGTTGAAATATTTACCCAAAAACTCATACTTCAACTATATGAATATTCAATTAATTTTTGATTTAAAATCTCAAACCAATTTTGATGAATCTAAATTCAATTTATTCATGAAAACACTAAATCACATATATTCTCACTGTTATTCGTGTAGGCCTTTTATTGTTTTATTGCCAAAATCGATTGATAAGTTAGTTCAATGGTCAAGTAATTTATTAAAACAACTTTCAAATAATTTTCAAGCAATTTTGATTTTTTCAATCACTCAAGAGACGGTTCATATTAATCCAATCATTGATGGTTGCGCCCAGTATTCTAAAATTTTTCAACCTAAAAGTTCAAAAGATTTCAATTTGCTTAAAGTTCCAGTTGAAAAATGTAATCTTCACTCTATGGTCTTGAATGTTTCAGTAAATCAGGCAAGTTTTTGATTGATTTGATTTTTGAATACTTTTTTTATTAGATTTCCAATTTTAAATTTTAAAAGCCAAATTTTCATTTTTAAAGAGGTTCCGAACTTGTGAAGTAAGACATGATCGTAATGGAAAAATTTACCTAAAACGTTCAATGGAAGCTGAATTGTTGAGCCAACTTGAGAAACGTTACAATTTTCGATCAAATTACGTCGATGCAAATGGTTCCTGGGGTCGGTTGATTGACGGCACTTGGACTGGAGTGATTGGTCATGTTCTTTATGGAGTTTGTATTTTAATTTTTTGGATTAAAATTTTTAACAAAAAATTATTCCCTACAGGAATCTAACTTTGCAATGTGCGGCGTATCCAACGTCCCACAGCGTCAATTTGTGGTCGATTTTACCCACCGAATCTCAACAGGAGAGGTGACATTCGCGGTTCAGTATCCACCTCGGACCCACCGACTTCAATGGATTGTGGTGAAAGCATTTTCACTCTCAATTTGGATTTGTTTTTGTGTATTTTTGCTGGTGATTATGGTCATTCTGAAATATGCCTCAAAACTTTCCTTTCGAAGGGTGCTTTGGAGGTTGTTTGGAATTTCGATCAATCGATGTAAGTTTGGTTGTGTCTCATGACAAAAACTAAATTCTTTTAATTTTAGCAATTTTTCACATCCACCAAGAACCGAACCCAACTGCTCGATTGGTCTATTCCATTTGGTTGTTTTCAACACTGATTCTCACCTCAAGTTACAGTTCGTCCTTTTACTCACTTTTGACTGTTTCAAAACGTGAGAGTTCGATTGATACATTAGCTGATTTGAGACAAGCAGCACGTTCCGATTCTCACTGTATAGTTGGATTAAATAATACAATTTTTATTAGTGAATTTATTAATTCGCTACAAGAAAATTCTTTGTTCTACACAATTGGACAACATATTAACCGAACCAAACAGAAGCTGCTGCTCAAAACGGAATTTGAAATGGTAACATCAGTTGTGAACAGCCCCAAGTATGTTGTCCTGGCAGGTAGAACATTCTTGAACGATGCAAAACAGAAATTGTTCCTGGAATCGATTCATATTGGCTCAGAAAATATTGCAATATATCACAATGGACTGGCAATGCCTAAGCGATCGCCACTTTTGAAGCCTTTCAATCGAGTGTAATTTGTTGTGATGATTTTTGAATTTATAATCGTAATCCTTTCTATTGACAGAATTGACCAATTTCAGAGCGGTGGTCTATTTGACTACTGGAGACGCCAGTACAACACACCACGAAACAAGTACTCAATGGACAGAAATCTTATCAGCAGCATGAAGCAACTGACTTTCGATGAGTTGCAACCAATTTTTTTGCTTAATTGTTGTGGAATTGTAATTTCGTTGGTGTGTTTTCTTTACGAATTGGTACTTTTTGTTTGGTTTTCTTAGTAGTAGTAGAAGAATTTATATAGTAATATAGCTTAATGTAAATTGAGAAAATAATAAAAAGAACCAAGATTTTATATTACAATTTGTCCCTTTTTCCCAAAAATAACTTTCAATTTGAAAGTGTAATTTTTGAGTATATTCAAACTTTGTCTCGATCGTGTGAAAATTGAGCAATTGGTTATCAGGAATTGAGGAAAAAAGGTTTTATTCTCAGAAATTGAATTTTTTCGAATACAAATTAGCATTACTATTCTCAGAATTGGTAAAGGACACTAATAATTATTCGAATCAAATTAATTTCGATCAAAAACTAAACTAATAATAAAAATCGAATCCACAAATTTCTTGATTTTTCCAGTAATTTTTTAATGTGTTCATGTTAATTTTGAAATTGCAAGTGAAGGTCAATTTGTTTGAAATTAGAGCATAAAAATGCTTTTGAATAAATTCATTTGCGCTTAGTAAACGAACGAAGAGCAACAGCAAAAACCATGAAAAAACTAACAATTTTGGTTTCATCTAATTTATCTGTGGGTCACGTGACTGCATGCGCTGGCGCACTGTCTAGCCTACAGGAACGCGGTCATCGGGTGATCTTTCTGCTGAACAATAGTTTTGAAGGAAAATTAGCTAAACTGGGCTACGAAGAGTACATCATGCCTACAGACGAAACTTTAAGTAAGAAATATAATAAAGATGGAAAAACTGCAGGTGCAGCCTGGGCCGAGTTTCTTTATTCAGCTAAAATCATTGGACCCAACAGTCCGAAAGAGAAGGCTGAAATCGAGTTCAACATTATGGATCGAGATGAAGTGCAGCACCTTTACATGTATAAAGACAAGTGCGTGCAAGAAGCGATTGCTCTCTTCAAACCAGATTTGCTCTATGTTGATTTTAGTCGGCTGCCTGCGATTCTTTACTCGGGAATACCGTGGATTCTCAACATAAGTTCACAGCCATTGTCGTACTGTTGGGATGACGAGACACTTCCACCTGGTGGATCGGGTCTGCCAACTGATGGCGATCGGACTGAGTGGGCAGAGTGGTCGGAACTTCGTTGCAAAAGATCTCGGTATATCAAAATGAATAATTTGAATGAGAAAATGGGCTATCCACGCTATCCGGACGATATGTTCCCGCAGACACAAATCTTGACAGTGTACGCCGTTCCAGAGGAGATAAATTATCCTCAAATTCGAGCCAAAAAATCCTGGTTCAACATTGAAGTGTTCAACAAGTCGGACAAGTCAAAACAAACGGATAATTTGGATTCGGTTGTTCCAAAAGAATTTTTGAACTGTGATCTCGACGGGAAATTCAGTGGAAAGTTGATCTACTTTTCGTTGGGTTCAATGGGCGCAATCGATTTGGATCTAATGAAACGGCTGATTGCGGAACTATCCAAAACCAACCACAAGTACATCGTTTCGAAAGGACCACGACATTCGGAGCTTGAACTTGCACCAAACATGTGGGGCGAAGAATTTCTGCTTCAAACCGCACTCATTCCTCATGTGGATCTGGTGATAACCCATGGAGGCAACAACACAGTCACTGAAACATTTGCTCAAGGCAAGCCAATGATAGTGCTACCACTGTTTGGTGATCAGTACAACAATGCACAAAGACTTCAAGAAACTGGCTATGGTGCACGGCTTGATCCATACAACTTTCAGGATGGCGAACTTATTGCTGCAATTGATAAGATTCTTGGTGATTCAAATTTACACGAAAAACTGAAGGCTGCATCAGAACGAATTCAAGCACAGAACAAACACGAACAATTGGCTTTGAAAATTGAGGGATTGTTAAACTAGAAATTAGAAAAAATTAGAATGTTCTCAGAAATTGTAATTTTTGTGAAAATTTGTGAAATTAAAATATCACTAATTGTTTTTAAATCTCCGGTGTCCTTTGACCTTATATTTTAAATTTTGCATTCAAAGTTTATCTTCTTCTACATTTGATATCTTTTGGGGGCTTTTTGGCAACCAAATTGAGGCAATTCATATATGTAAGTGAGTCATTAGTTTATTCATTTATTTATTATTAAAATGTTTTTAAAATAAAATGATTAAACGATTAATCATGATAGATGACAATTGGCCAGACAGGCTAAATTACCTCGAGATTAAATATTTAAAAAATTCATTTTTTTAAATAATGATTTTTAAATTGTAGAAATACGCTAATTTTTCCTTTTTGACAGTATATGATTTATTAGATTGTTTAATTTTTTATTCAAATAGCTTCGAAATTTTAAATATCTAATTATGAACTGCATTGCTAATTAAGCGTTGTTTCGAAAACAACAATCTATTTCTATGGGTTTTGGCAACTTTGGTCTAAACTTCATGTAGAACAAAGTTAACAAACAAAATTTCGTTAATTAAGAAATTAAACTTCAAACAAAAAACTCCTTAAAAATGTTTTCTTTCAGTAAAATGTTCCGCAACTCGAAATTGACCCGACTGTACTATCAAATGACAAAGGAGCTGGTCAAGCAGCACAAATCGATTAAATCAAAAGTGGTCTACATGATAGATTGCTTCATTCTTGTTTATTCTCTCCGAATACTATTCATGATTTACGTCATTTCGAACAACTATGAAACCGATTACAATTTTCGCAAATACGACATATTCCTGAGTGCTTTTGCACTAAGTTCACACTCTCAGGAATCCTTCCTTCTGATCAATATTTTCATGTTTGAAATATTCAATTTCATTTGTTACTATTCACTCTATCATTTGGATGTAACCAAAATTACCTGGCGATGGTGGCATCAACTTGTCGTGGAAAATCAGGACAATTATGACAAATGTCGTTTAAGCCAGCGTCAACTTGCAGAAATTTATGAGCATAAACAAGCGCAAATATTTACGAAAATAGCTAATTTAAAAATATCTTTGCTTATTCCAAAATTTATGATAAAAATTGTTAGTCGACTAGCAGCAAGACTGTCAATTTGGTTTCACTTGGATAATGTTAACAAGAAAAAGCTTTTCTCAAAAAAATTATCGATTCTGCCCAACTTGTCAATCAAGTTACGAACTAGGCTTCTGTTGTTGTTCCACATTTGGGATATTCTCTGTTTTATTGCTCAATTGATTGTAGCATCTTTATATATAGCATTCTTCCTTGAAAATGTTGTCATCAAATATAACTTTTACTCCCATCCTTGGTATGTCATCCTCTGGACAGTGTTTGACCTTGGTTTGTTCTATTACTCCCTGATGTCAATGATTCGTGCTGCTCTGTTCTTTACGCTCTGTTCCATTTTTGGAACTGTCGTCTATGCGGGTCATGTTCGTGAGGTGGGTCAAAAGATTACAAACCTGATTAATCGATATCGATCCCTTGGTCGGCTTCCTACGTTTTGTAAGTCATTACTGAAGCATCAATTGGCCGAGCATAATTTGGTGTGCTATTTGGTGGTTTGTGGCAGTAAGGAACTGTTTGGTTGGGTGTTGTTTGCATTTCTACTCACAAACATTCCAATCAACATTTTCATGATTCGACGTATTATCTTTGTGAAACACTCAATTCTGGACTTGTGTGTAATGTTGACTGTTATTATGGCCCAGTGTGCAGCTGCCACAATTGTGATTGCACCATTAGCGTGGTGTTGTACTGTTTATCACTCACCTAAACAATTCATACCAAGACTTCAATTAATGACTAGTGGGAAGAGTTGGATGAAATATAAAATGAAATATGACGATCTCTACAATCGATTACTACAAGGACCTAAATTTGCACTCTCAATTGGTCCGGTAACGGCAATCACTTATAGGTCAGCTCTTGAGGTAATGTTGTAAGACTTTTTTTAATACTTTGATTTTAAACTTTTGCATTCAAAGTTTACCTTCTTCTACATTGGTTACCTTTTGGTGGCTTTTGGCAAGCAAATTGAAGCCCAAGTCAAGAAGAACAAATCATGTTAAATGTGTCATTAGATTGTATATTATTTGTTAATTCAAATATTTTTCTGTATTTAAAAACATGTACTCGAGTATTACCCGATATTTTATAAAAATTTCTGATTTGCGGCTAAGACAAGCAAAATGAGTTTTATTGATTTGTTTAATAATTGCTGTGACTTCTTGAAGGCTTTATTTGTTATGTTTATACCTGTAAAGTTCCTTTCCATTAAATGAAATTACAAAAACTCAAACTCAAAACGTCCTAATTTGATTGGTTATTCTACAAAATTTCACATTTACGATTACCCGGATAATTGTTTCGCAAAAAATCCGGGTAACGAGTATACAGAAAATATGGTGACCCGAGTATCAATACCCGGGTGCGAACGCTATTACTGGAGCCGAAGTGGTCTTTTCTCCATTTTCGGTGGTGGAATTGAAGGTGGAGCCTTGTTGGTTGATGGTTCTGGTGCTGAGGTCGTCTGTGCGACAAACTGCTTCACTGGAGCATTGATCGAGCTGGAATCTGAAGCGCCACCATGTCCACCAGCATAGAACGGGACAGACAGTACCAAAACCAAGACAAAAGTTTTAAAAATCATTTTCCATTTTTTTAATCAATGAGAACACGGTTGCCATGATTTAAAAGATATACATCTAAAAAACTCAAAATGATTTTGCTTTTATACCAAAAAAAAACATTTCCAATCAGAGAAGTGTGTAAGTAATTTATGATTGGATGATGATGATTGATGATTAACACAAAAACACAAAAATTGGTCAAAAAGCTTAATCAAACCTTGAACAAAAGCGCGCGCACAAAAAACTGCTGATTTATTGATATTTCATTTGTAATATTTGCAGTTTCGTTCAATTTAGCATTATATTGTTGTCTACCTAAAGCAATGTGATTGCACATAATATCACCTTTGCTAAAACACTTTCCATTCAAGGTTATATATACTTGACTTGACAAATAATAGTTGACTACAATAACAATGACAATCTTTGCAACAACAACTCAATTGCATAATATTGAAATATAAATGCAAATGTGCATATATTTTTTAGGATTCAGATAACTCACTATTTAACAAGTCAACCCAAACCCTCCGCGCTCGCTTCGTTGCACTCCGCTCACTGCTCCGGGTTTGCCGTTGACTTGTTAAAAAACCCGCCCTTGGCGGGTTTACCCCCACCCCCCACACCCGCCCCACTCCACTACTCCATTTCTCTCGACAAAAAATTGTCACAAAAAGTTCAACAAACGTCTTGTTTATTAGTGAAATATTAGAATTGGAAGTGTTGTGCATGAAAATGGGTTTTTGGTAAAAATGGTGTGAATGTGCAAGTTGAAATACAGTGTGTTACTAAATTTGAACTATCTGTGAAATAAACTATTTTTCGTGTAATTTTTCCATGTTTTGCTGGACTGCATTACATGAATTATAATACCAATGCAGATTTGTAGGCCACATTCTTAATACTACCCCGAAATTAGCGCAAATGGGAAAGGGTTTTACACCACTGAGCACATAGCATTGTCCATGCGAAAATACCTGATTTTTCAGGTATATATCCACATCAGTAAAGGTTTGTTTCTGGGCAAACGCTGGTTGATTATAATGGCAAAACTTAATCTAACGGGAAATGTATAGCACTCTAATCAATACGGAAGGCAAGCTTAAATTCGTTGCTTTTGCATGAAAGGAATAAAAACTTGTTGACCTTTAAAATGAACAGGTGAAAATCGACAAAGCAAAATGAGTCGCCTTGTTCTGTCACCATGATCCTCAAAGAATAATCATGTTGCTTTAGTCAGTTCACGCTCGACATCAACTTTGCGAAGAAGAGTTACTACGACATTTTTTCAATCCAAGGATTTGAAGTAGATGTGAAGTAGAAACCATATAGAAGAAACAAAAGTTTAATTTCGATTTGGTTGCGATTAGGTATAGAAAAATTGTGACGATGTCACACCGAATAAAGGAATTGGTGTTGAAACAGGATTGGGTCAATATCATCCAATTCATTGAATAAAACTTGAATCTATGTGCTAATAATATGCTACAAACTTGAATCAATGATTTAAAATTATTTAAATGCACTTTCCCTGTTCATCATGCGGCAGCTTTGACATATACTTGAATTGGGAAAGTTTCCAGAAAAAGTTGGAAACTTCCGGAAAATATGGCATTTCAAAACGTTATTGGGAAAGTTTCTGGAAGTTTCGAAAAATATTTCCGTAAACTTTCCCACGGGTCAAGGGTTATGCAATGTCTGTCTTACTTCTACAGTGTAAGTCTTCTTCTCCTACCTCTACTGTACATTGTACAAAATTACCATCACCAACGACGACGACCACTTTTTTCATCTTTCCTTTAATATAATGGAGATTGGCTGTTGACAAAATAAATAAACAGTATTAATTGAGGGGATTTTTTTCATCTTGATGGTTATTCAAGAGAGAATTTATTGATAGACCGCATTTGAGCGGGCTTCTTGCTGGTTGTTCAAGGGAGGATTGACAATTGACTGCACTTTGAGCGGTCTTCACATCTGCCCAAAACAACAAATTCTGACATAAATTTCATTTAAATCTCTATGAATTTTAATAAGATTTAGCAAAAGTAAAAACTTATTTATTTAACGACAAATTGAAGCTTAAATTGAAGCTTTTTACGATCTTTTTTTGCTACGACATTTTAAAATAAATGCAACAAAAATCATTTGGCTTTATTCAAATATAATTTCAAGCACAATAGAAAATGATTTTGATCAGAGCTAAATAAAATAAAATAATATCTAATTTAATTTTGACGATTAAATTATATTAAAAATTTCCAAATCAAAATGTTAGAATCTTTTTTCAAACTTTAAGATCACCTCCTTGGGCGTCAGCAGTGGCTTGTACTCGCGAAATTCGATTGGGATCTAAAAATGCATATTTTATAGTTAGTTTTCACCTAAATAAAATGGTAGGTACCTTTGTTTGTTCGCATGTACTCAGCTTGTAGCGGTAGACAACGTTGAGGATTGCCAATTTGGCTTCCAACAGTGCCAGACTTTGTGCAACACACCTCTTTGGACCCGAACCAAAAGGCAAATAAGCATACTTGTTGAAAGTGGGCTCGTGCAGAAATCTTTCCGGATTAAATTTGTCTGGTTCAGGAAACTGTACCGGATCATGATGCATTGCATAAACAGGAAAGTGGATTATATCGCCTTTTTTTACATCAAACACAATTTTGCCATCTTCCGTCTCTATTTTCATGTCATTGGATGCTGTTCTTTCGAGATCCGCCGAGGGATACATTCGAACTGTTTCGCGGATGAAAGCTTCGAGATACTCAAATTCGGACAACGATTCAGTAGTGATCAGTTTGGTTGGATCGTTAATTGCTTGATCAGGAGAATTCTGTTTGAGTTTTTCGATATTTGTCTCGATTTCCTTCAATAATCGATCTTGCATTTCAAGATTCAACGCCAAGAAGAACGTGGCAAGACTTATTGTCGAAGTTGTGCTTTTGTAGCCGTTCTTGAAAAAGAGAATACATTCCTCAATCATTTCGTCTGTGGAAATGACTGAGGATATAAAGATTATTTTTAGAAATAAAATTATTAAGCACAAAAACTCACATTTGACCTTTTTATTATCATTTCCGTTAGCTCCTCCAACACTTTTTTCCACGGGATTCAACTTTTCCTTCTCCTCTGCTTCCAACAACAATTCAAGAATATTGTTTGCCTTTTCCCTATTTTTCGCATTTTTCAGTTCTTTCTTTTTCTCTTGGATAACTTTTAGGAGTAATTTCTTTTTGATTCGATTTTTCACAACAAGTGAGTCCACCTTAATTCCAAATGCAATCTGCATTGTGATGTCCATGGTAAAGGCGCGGTACAGTTCCATCACATTTATGTTTGAACTATGTAAACGAAAAGTTAATTAAAAGACTATGAATTTTTTTTTGGAAATCACCTCTTTTTGAACGATTTTTCAAAATTCTTCATCAAAGTCTCAATGGCACCATCCAGCCAAGGTTTCAGTCGTTGCAATTTTCCATTGGAAACAGCCGAACTGGGCATCACAATCGATTGCAATTGCTTCCACTGTTCGTCCTCAACAGTTGACGATAAGAAGGAATTTAAAATTGGTTTTTTGAAACAGGTGAAACTGGTTGCCTCTTTGCACAACACAGGCAATTTCTGGCACTGGAACAAAGATCATGTTTCGGCCAAAAAAAAATCCGGTGCTAAAAACTGGTCCATGTAAGTGCACCATTTTAAGCTGGATAAAGGTGAAATTTTCATTTTGAAACTTACGCGGAAAGGCAAAATATCCGAGATTTTGTCTTGCAAATTGTTTGCGATATTTGACTTTGTTCATCAATTCATATATATAGAGACACAGGCACAATAAGAGAACTAATATACCGAGGCATGAGATAATGATTAAAATTAATAAATGTGTTTCTAACGAAATCATCGCGCTTAATGAATGATTCAAAAAGAAGAATTTTTACTTTGAAATAAGTGAAACGAGGTGAAAAATGTCTACTTGGTTTTGAGCTCACATGTGGTCAAAAGAAGTGTTTCAATTATACAAAATGACCTTTTTTCCTTGTGCGGTTGCCCCTTAAAAGCATTTATGAGAAGTCATTAAAGATGTGTCCAAAAAGATGAGGTGCAGATTGGGCAATCGTTTTCCGTGACACAAGTGAGACTTGGTTCGAAAAATAACATTTTTACAAGGAAATCAAACTAACACAGTAATATTACATTATATCTGCAATAAAATGAAGGACAATTTGTGTTTGTATTGTAAAAAAAATATCTCACAAGAGGTGCCATTGCTTGCATGTTGTATAATTAGTAATTTCATATACAAGACGAGACGAGATAACCAAAAACTAAAAACCGTTCCATAAAAATATTTCACTTGATGACGTCAATTGCATTGTTTATTTAGGTTCTAGTAGCAGCCGTTAAATTAGTAAAACTATCCAAATAAAACTAGCATCGATAAAGATAACCAAAAGTTTGTCAAGATTAAAGCATCATAAGATATATGTCAGGGGTATAAATTGTATATACAGGTGGATAATATACAGAGGGATATTATTTCAGGAACAAGGGATTGTAAGATTTATTTTAATTTTTATGATGACTCTAAAAAATGACATTGACTGCGAGCAGGATAAGAAATCATAAAAAGATGTGCGGTAAGATGAGGTTCAGGCGATGTTAATGTAATTAGTGATGTTTTACAAGACGAGATTACGAGAGTGAAAGCAGCTACCATTTGTGATGGTATCACTAATAACCATCAAAAAATCAAACCTTGCTCAAGCCAACTGATCCATAGAAATTTGGCATGATGACGTAAATTGTGTGTAAAATTTCTATTCTTGTGAGTAAATGTGAGTACGTACAATTTGAATAGAGTCTGCAAGTACCATTTCTGCAAGGTCCGGCAAACGCTTTTTGTCTAGCTTGAATCGGTCAAAGAACTCAACGAGTTCCTTGCTCAGTGAGCAATGCTCATGGCACCTCTGGCTCCAAACCAGAGTCCAATGACTTTTTGTACTCAACTCTATTTACTAATAAAATATTGAGGAATCAATACCCGGATGCGAACGCTATTACTGGAGCCGAAGTGGTCATCATTTTCTTTTTCGGGGGTGGAATGGGAAGTGGAGCATGGGTGATTGATGGTTCTGGTGCTGGTGAGCTCATCAGTTCCTGTGCGATAACAATCTTGAAAAACTCTTTCACTGGAGAATTGATAGAGCTGGCAACTGAATCGCCATCATTTCCACCATGCCCACCAGCATAGAACGGGGCAGACAGAGCCAAAACCAAGACAAAAGTTTTAAAATCATTTTTCATTTTTTTAATCAATAAAAAAAAGATTGCCATACTTTAAATGATATGCTTCTCAAAACTCAAAATGATTTTGCTTTTATACAAAAAAAAATCATTTCAAATCAGAAAAGTATATGTAAGTAATTTTTGATTGGAAGGTGATGATGAAAAAAAGACAGAAAAATGATTAAAAGATTAACCAAACCTTGACTAACAGCGCGCGCGCACACACACAAACTGTTGATTTATAAATATTTAATTTGTATATTTACAGATTCATTCAATATATAGCATTATGCATTGTTGTCTACCTAAAACAGCGATTGCATAATATCACCTTTACTAAAACACTTTCAATTCAAGGATATATATATATTTGACTTGACAAATAGTTGACTACAATACTAACAATAACAACCTTAGCAACCACAACTCAATTGCATAATTAGTTAGAGGAGCGAACAAACAAACTCACGCTGAGCGAGCGAAGCGAGCGAGGTGTGAGTTTGTTTGTGAGCGACGTTAACATCCGAGAGAAATTGAGAGAATACGCAATTCTTGTCCCCACAACTCCTCCGAAACCACCTTATGGATCGGTCTAAAAAATTTAACACAATGTTCTGGTGGTGGTGTAGATGTGCATATTGAATTTTGGTTCATATAGGTCAAAGGTCAACGGAGTAGCAATTTTTTGAAAATCGAAAATTTTTGTATTGAAATGTGTAAGAACCAAGTGGCAAGACTGAGTGTATGTTTGACTGTGTGCACACACTCTGTATCGGACTCCCGCTGTGCGCAAACGAGATGCGCAGTATACTATATCACCACACTCAAGCGTCACCTGAAAGCGTTGTCTTTTTGAGCTCATTGCTTTATTATTTTTATTGAAAGTAGTTACTTTTGGTTTATGCTTGGTTTTTTGGCTTTACATGTCCTGGAAGTAATCTTTCGTTAAGTAATACGAAAATTGGAAACATGGAGATATTTCATGTTCCCGCAAGTAATTTCCATTGTCATTAGGCCATGAATTTTCTTTACACAAATCTCAAAGATATACTTTAGATAAGGCAGTGGTAAACATTGGTGACATAGAGTTATCAGTCGGATTAAGTTACGTCGCTTTTAGTCGCGTAAGAAAGCTATCTGACCTTGTCATTGATGGCTTCTATTCCAAAGAAAGGTTTCAATTTATTGGAAATATGGAAATACACAAAGACAATATGGCATACATTGACAAATAATGATTGGCCGGATTCAGAGTAATGTGTTTAATCCAAAGTTTTGTGTTTTATATCTTTAATTAATTTTTTAGTTACACTTAAATATACAGTAAAAGTCTCTGTAATTGGTAATTCGAAGGCAAATTTTTTAAAATGTGGATTAATTCGCTAACTATCACTATACATATGTGCTTTATAATTGGTAATTGGAAAGCAAAATTGAGGCTAAATCGAACAATTTTCAAAGTTTTTTGAGGGACAAAACATGGTACAAATTTCGAATTGATTAAATGCATTAATTTTTTTTTATCAATATTAAGTTGATTGACAATGATTGTTTCACTTAGTCTAAGTCTAAGTCTTAGACAAATAGTTTTCAATTAATCAACGCTATACGTGAATGGCTTATTTTACCAAATTTGGGCGCCTTATGTAGCTTAAATCTATATTCTGAATACGTATGTTTTTTGTCTAAATCATAATTAACGCCATTTTAACATTCTGAAATATTCAAATTGCTTAGCAATTAACGATTTTCAGAGTCTATTTTGGTCTTATTCAATAAAATATAGTCATTTTAAAATTGTCTCGATTATTGGTAATTATAAAAATGTTTAGGATCTGTGTTCCCAAAATTTCCAAATTAACGAGACTTTACTGTATTCTAATCGTAATTTAAAATGCATAAAAACCAAAAAAAAAGAAGTACATCTATGAGAGATTGAAGTAATGTGATTCATGAACTCTAACCTAGCTTATCTATATGTTAAATATATATTACGTTTCACTAACAAGAAAGTTTCATAAAATTTGTTTCATTTTACTTCAATATTTTAATTTGATATATATTAAATATAATATTATGATTCTAAAATTGTTCGCTCCGACTTTCATGCCAATGGCATTACTTATTTATATTTAAAATAGCTATAATGTTTCAAAATTCCAGCTGCTGGTTCAAAGACTAGTATTAAAATTTTAATGCAAATGTACATATTTTGTTAACTCACTATTTTGTTGAAAAATAAATAAACAGTATTAATTTACAGGATTTTTTTAAATCAAGGGTGACGTCACGTCATGACATCACCAGTTATGTAAATTCATAAAAACATTAGACAATTTCACTTTCACTTGTTTTCTCTACACGGAATTCGATGCTTGTTGTTGCCGTCGTTGTACTAATAGTCTAGACTGTTGAACAATTTTGCAGTCATCCAAAAATAAATACACGAGTAAGCAGTACAAAATAGTGATCACAGATGGGAAAGCAAAATTTGCACTGTCGATTTTCAGATTCGCGACTATCGCCCCGATTTGTAGTACAAACGAAGCTATTATATAACCAAGGTAGAATTTGATTGCGCAAACATTCGCGTGAGCCGCTCCGATTAGGCCCGCCATTTCACATATTGCACAAATCATCGTTAAGAAAGCCAGCAGATAGTAATACTATAAAAAATAAAAAATAAGTTAAATTATTAAAAATATATTTTAAATTACGAAATGTTGCTTTTGTTCATTTAGATTAAAGACTTCAATCATAAATAAATACGTGAAAATGCACAAAAATATGATTCGAAATGTGACCACAATAATGATGACCCATTTCACCAGTTCCATTCCTTTCGGTCTGGCTGCTACTTGAATCGATGATGAAGTGGAAACTTGAGGCATTGCAAGAATATAATTTGCCATTTTATTTGTCGTCTTGGATGGATGTGATCTGATCTAGTTTCGAAAATTTACGAAAGTTTTATATTGTTTAGGCCAAATTTTTTTCCACGCACAATTTGATTAGTTAACCGAAAAGGGCCTGCAAATGCAAAAATGCAAAGAATTCGAGTGCAAGCACATGATTTTATTATTGTTGTGTGTGTGCATAGCCATAAAATGTAAGCAAACTTGTCAAGAGAATTCTCATCCGAATGTTTACGATATACAGTTTTCGTTCGTATTTTGCACTTCTACATTTTAGATTCTATACAATAAAAGAGAGCCAATTTATGACTTTACTGCAGTGTTGCACTTTGTATAGAATGTGTAATAAACAAATTTTGTGTGCGATGAGGCGCATTTCTCTAGAATTTCAATTTCCTTGTATTTCTCCGTAATTATACAAACAATGCAGCATGGTAATAATAATAATAATATTAAATTACATTTGCTTTTCATGGGTTTGTCTTTCACAATTTAGCGCAATTTTGTCAGCCTCTTTTGTTTGCTAAATTTGTTGCATGGGAATCTTTTCTTATGCAACGCTCCAATATAAATTTGGTTATTCTTTCTAATTTGAAGAAAAATGTGAAATGGTTTATTGTTGGTGGGACAATTTTTGTAGTAATCATAATTGCGATTGTGGGACTGATCGTCGATCGATAAGTGTTTTATCAAGCACTTGTCAAGAGTAAACACATCCGAAAGTTTATGATATATAAAAATATGACGTTCGTGTACATTTCACTTGCACATTTTCGACTCATAACCATAAACACATTTATCCAAAAAAATATTTTGAGCCAATTTGAGCGTTACTGCAGTGTTGTGCTGGAAAAATACTATATGCGAATACTGGAATGTTTATATTGTGCGATGGTGCTATGCGTCAGAATTTCAATTTCCCTCAGCTCACATTTTGTTGCCTCATTTTTTGTTTGTTTGCTCAATTTGTTGCATGAGTCGTGTTTGTTTGCGCAACTATGCTATATACATCATCATCACTATACTCTAATGAATATATAGATTTATTACGAGTGCAATCGCAAAGCATCCATGAGTTCAGTTCAAGTCCATCATTACACTAAGAGAAACTGTGTGTTTTTTTCTTCGTCTTTTTTTTAGAGCAAACTAATCATGAAACTGGTCAAGTTTTTTCGTTCACTATTCAACCGAAACAGAAAGCGAAACCGAAATGGATCTAAAATTGTTGAAAAAGAATATACATCTACAATGGAATTAAACCAATTGCCCGACTTGTGTCTCCTCACAATTTTTACCCGACTTCCCCTGATGGATCTAATCACAATTGGACTGGTGTGCGCTCGCTGGAAAACCCTCCAATTGGTAGTGACAAGGAAAATTGATTCTTTGATAATTTCGATCGATGGTTGGGGCTTTGGGTTTCAATCTGGTTTGGAATGTCCATTTATTCATACATATAGTGATTTACTTGTGAGTGAGAACGACACTTCAGTGGACCATCTACAAATGTTCAGCAAAGAGTACAGCAAGTGGAACTCTCTCGTATTCAATAATGACGGGAAATTTATCTCTTCCATGGCCCAACAGATAACCAACACTTTTCCAAGCATAACTTCACTGGAATTGAGCCATCACAAAATATCCAACCAATCACTCGAACCTATCATTCATCTACTCAACCACTGGCACTCTCAACTCATCTGCCTTAAATTATCACTCAAACACAGAAGAGTTTATTCTAAAGTTTATTTGGAACAGTGTTCCCAAGTGCTTGAAAGCATAAATCAAATGCCATCTCCATTGGCTCACTTATTCATTGCACTGGACTATTTCATTTGTACTGAAAAAAATTGACTTTCCAATTGTAACACAGCTGGAGAAATTTTATTTTATTAATGAGAATGAGAATTTGGATTTGGATTCTGTGAAAAACTACATCTTAACTAATCAACGATTGCGTCAAATTGGATTCAAATTTCGTCGAAATTGTCATTATGCTGATGATAATGACGGAAATAAAGTCTGTGCTCGAATAACCGATTTAGTGCAACACAAGGAGCACAAGCCAAAATATGTGACAAGTGCCAGGCTGACCAAACTGTGCACCTCATTCACTTCTTTGACAAATGTTGCTGTTGAATTAAATTTTCCAGAATTCAACTCCACTCTAATTGCACTGGCACGATTGCATCAATTGACTTTTGTTCAACTTAAAATTCATTTCGACTCGTCCTTGCTTGATTCTGATGACGATTATCTTTCTGAGAGACTACCGCCCGTTCTTCCTCAGTTATCCTCAGTAAAAACGATTCAATTCGATCTACGCAACATGAAGGAAGCATCAAGTTTCACCGAATTAAACATTGCGCTCCACTTTCCATCCGTTCAGGTGATTGAGCTCAAATTTTGTGGAAAAAATCAACTACCAACAAGTGAAGAGATGTACTCAGTATGCGATCACCTAATTGGGACATGTCCTCGATTGCATCATTTATTCAACATAGAGGATGTGGTGATTTGGTGCAATGCAGAGCACTGTTCAGCTGTTTGTTCAAAAAAGTACATTCATAAATCATTTTCACAACTGAAAGCGATTTCAAGTGATTTAAGATTTTTAACAATTTTGCATACAAATTTAAATGAAGGTATATTTCCTCATGAATGATTTGTGAAAGTGAAAAAAACAAAACACCTAACTTGCAACAATTTTTAAATTAGAACAATTCTATCAATTTTCGTTGGTGATAAATCCAGTTAAAATTCATTGAGGAATGCTGACAAATGAAGCTGATGTATTTTGACGTTTTGCCCGATAAATCAAGATCTGGCTTAAAGTCAATAAAGTTGGCTGAAATGTTAGAATGAAAACATGAAATGGAAAACACAATTAATTATTTGAATGTAAGCAATTTAACAATTACCTCAATTAATATTAGTAACATAAGAATTAGCCTAGTTTGCATGCTGTTGACGGTGTAAAATTTAATAGCTGATGTGGATATAATCAACGATACAAAATGTATAGATTGTGTGAAGGCTTTGAGTTTTGTTTCTGGCTGTTCAGGGTCGTAATTAATTTCATCTCCTTCGTATTCCCCTATATTGATTCCATACAAAATCAGCATGATCACAATATAAAGGATCATAACAATGAAATATACAACTGCATAAATATGTGGAGAGTAAATAAATAAATAAATAAATCAATCAATCAATTAAAAAACTAACATACCATATTCACTCGAGACAATGATTGAGGTTGCCCAAACAAAAGCTGTAACGAAAGCTAAGACCAAATAGTGTCGATAATTTTCGAGAACATAGTTCACCTTCCAGTTGGAATATCTCTTGTATCGAACATACACATAGTGCAAATTGAGGAGAAATATAAAATGAACCTTGACAAAGATTGGAAAATGTAGGAGCAGACCGGGCAAGCCTAATGCAACTTCGAGAGAATTTTTGGCAAACTAAAGTAAAAATTGACATTTACTAACGTAATGAGCATACAATAACATAAATCAACAACTTACGAGAGCATGGAAATGGAATTTGGACGAATCAGGGAAAATCAAAACAAAAATGCCCAACACGACTGACCAAAAAGTACACATGACCTACAATGACAATTCGTCTTTTCTTCAAATCCAAATCGGCAAATTCGACAACAGTCTTCATCCGAAAATATTTGATCGAAATAATAACGCCCAATCCAAATACTATGAGAAACCATAGAACGAAAATTGCTATTAAAATGTGATTATTATGTCCAATTTCATGGTAAAAATTTATTCTATACGGTTCTGTTTGGCGTGTGTTGTTGGCCAAAAACAGAAACGTTGCATAATGGATTCATTTTGGATTATGTTTAGACTAAACATAAACTTTGGAAAACATTCAAAAAATTGTCTTTATTTCACGGCGGAATGAACCAATGAATAAGCGAGCAAACGAAATGAATGAGTGAGTACAGAAAAGAAAAGGTTTGTAAAGACAAAATTAAGGCAAAAAATATCTTTTATACGTATTATTTCTTTCCTTTATTAAACCACAAAACCATCTGCAATCGAATTACACAGTCTCAACTAAACATGGAACAGTTGAATTCTAAAGAAAAGAAACATATTTAAACATATAAACGTTAAAGATTATTATAAATATTTGAAATTATTTATTAAACACGTGTACACATGTATGTATGACGTTATTGCTTTGCTTATTTGACTAACACAATCTATCCTTGGTTAATTATTTACAGCGGCATTAAGCCTTTAGACTACACAGTTTCTATTGAAAACATTTTGTTATCCCGTTTAAGCCAAAAAACTAATTTAACTGAAAATTATTTTAATATGAGGTGCAAACTAACTTAACTCACATACAGATACAGGGTGGTGCATAACACTTGCCTCGGGGGTCCCAGGAATAACCAGATATGATAAAAATTGAAACTATTGTGGTAAATCATCCTTGGTTCAATTGAGATTGACTGTAAATTTTGAACCTTAGGATACCTTGTCTACCCGGAAATAGAGGCCACGAACTTCCTAAAACCGTGTTTTTACGACTTTTAAAAAATTATTGTGACTATTCATTATGAGATAAACATGTGTAAATTTGTTGTGATGCTACCCTTAGTACCTAGTTATGAATTTTATGCTTAATGTTCCAATTGGAACACTTTGTGCCACATTATAGCGACATGTTAATTTATTGCTTAGTATGCGATGTTCTCAGTAAAATTGTTCACAAAAAAAACATTATTTAACTAGCAATAGAATGTCGTAAATTTTGCGTCAATGTGGTCTTGCTGTGCTTGTGAATACTGCTCAAACAATAAAAATATTCATGTCACTCGGCTAGACTTTTTGTTGATTTACTGTTTTGTTAGTAACGTCATTTGACTTGTTAGAGAATAATTGTCGGAGCGGAACGTCGAGCGAGCGAAGCGAGCGAGTAAGTGTAGTGACGACTCTGCGTTGACTCAAATGGAAAAGGCTTGTAAGCAACCTAGCGTCTATACGGTTCAATGGATCGCCCTGGAAATTTTACCAAAATTCTTGTGTGGGTGTAGACGAACTGATTAGATTTTGGGCACATAAGGTCAAAGGTCACCGGAGATAAAAAATAAATAGTGATATTTTACATAGATCTCTATTGAGAAATGAGTCAATTTGCCCGTCGTGTACAGGAATCCAGCAAAAAATAATGTGTAAGCTCTCATAAAGTTTTCCTTATTTATTTTTATCATAGAATCCGAATCTGTGGTAGACATAGTGCTATGAAATCGCTGCAGATTCATTTGAGGATCCCTGTACACGACGTGTTGGGTGTTTATTGCACTGTGATGACTCATCGATGACTGAACTGATGAGGACGAGTGCCCGCGATACTCCCGCTCCGACTTCACGCCAACGGCGTCACTTAAGACTATTAATTTTGACAGTAATTACTAAAATTTGTCAATTGAAATTCCTGTTACACATATTTTGTTAAATTGCAGCGAGCAATTAATGTATTACAATAAAATATGTAAAATTTCCATGACGTCAGAAAAGCTCTCTAGTACGTAAATTGATTTTGTAATTAAAATCCACTGCGTGTTATTTTGGACGTAGTAGAAGACACAATCTATCTTTAATGATTTACAGCGGCATTAAGCCTTTAGACTACACAGTTTCTATTGAAAACATTTTGTTAATCCTTGCAGAAAAAACGAATTTAACTGAAAATTGTTTGCTTTTTGTGACTTATCTCTGGTATTTAACTAGCATTAGAGTGTCGTAAATTTTGCGTCAATGCGGAGTCTTGCATATTGCTCAAACAACAAAAATATTCATGTCACTTGCCTAGACTTTTTGTTGATTTACTGTTTTGTTAGTAACGTCATTTGACTTAGTGAATAATAATTTTGACAGTAATCACCAAAATTTGTCAATTGAAATTCCTGTTACACATATTTTGTTAAATTGCAGCGAGCAATTAATGCACCTCAATAAAATATGTAAAATTTCCATGACGTCAAAAAAGCTCTCTAGTACGTAAATTGATTTTGTAATTAAAATCCACTGCGTGTTATTTGGGACGTAGTAGAAGAAAACAACCTTATAAAAAATAAAGGGTTCTGTCCACCTAATGTATGCACGTGTATACCGCAGAAATAAAGAAAAAAATAGACAAAGAAAATGTTTTCAAACAATAAATCAACAATCAAATTTGCTCACGAGTGGATCATTGATCAATTTGGCCTGTACACCCGAGAAAATCATCCCTGGAACGGACCATTACTATCCAAGCAGTTTTCTCCGCCAGTGAGTAATCTGTTGAATTTTCAATTTCAATTGTTTCCAAGAGGAGTCGACAACTCAAGTCGAGGACATTTGTCGATTGTGGTACTTTGTGACAAAGTTCCATGCGAGTTGGCAAAAGCAACTACAAAGTTGAACTGTGAAATCCAAATTTGCATTTTAGATGAAAATGAGCAAGTTTGTTACCCAAAGAGTAAGAATATATATTTTTTTATTTTATAAATATTTCATTTGATATTATTATTTTTAAACAGTAAGCAATTTAAAGTTAAATTTGTTGCAAAATTGCAAATTTTTTCTGAAACAATTCATCGATCACGATTCATTATTCAAGTCTTCGTATTTGCCTAACGAACGATTGACATTAAAATTTTGGGTAAAATAGTTTTATTTTTTGAATGTTAATTTGTTAATTTATATTTTCATTTTAAGTTAAAACTATCTCTAGACAGTTGTACACTTTTCTTCGCAAAAAAGGGTCAACTGAAATTGAAACACAATGGCCCAGAGTATCCAATTGTTGCACAATCTTATCTAAATGGAGCGGAAAAATTGGTCAGTTTAAAGTATAAGTGGATTATCGAAAATTTTGACAATCTATATGATTCCGACAAAGGCTTGTTTATTGAATCAAAGTCTTTTCCAGACAGTAAAAATGACCAAAAACTGAGACTTAGGCTTTTTCCACTTCAGAGTGATTCAGACAATTTGAGGATTTTTTCCATTGAAATGTACAATGAAAGTGGTACAACAAACTTTTTCGTCAATTCAAAAATTGTAATTCTCTTTAAAGATGGAAAACTGACCAATGGTTTGTTTAAAATTTAAAATAATATTTAACATTTTTAAAATCTTATTCAGAAATCCACGATCTAATACAGCCTGGCGATGGAAAAATATATCCTGAATTTAGATTAAGTAGTACATCCTGAAAAAATGGATAATAGTTTTCAATTTTAATTTTAATTTTATTTTTATAAATAGAAAATTCAATGTTGCTGAATAATTGTTTGACAATTCATTGTGAATTGAACTATACGGTAAATTTATTATTAAAACACTAGAGTTAATATTACAATTAATATTACAACAACAAAATTAATTGATTAATATTTTCTAAGATTGCATCAAAGCAAATGGGTCAAATTGATAATGTTGTCAATAGTGGTATAAAGTTGATTCAACTTGAAAGCAACCTTGATGCCGCAATTGTGAAGGCTCACTTTACTCAGTACAATTGGTCAATTAAAGGGTTTGAAAACTTTGAAAAATCAATTTGTTTTCAATCAAAATCGAACGAATTCAAAGTTGAATTTGATGAAGCTGAGAAATGTCAAATCACTGTAGAGTTGAAAGAAAATTACGTTGACACAATGTTCCTTTCCCTCTTTTTCAATGTATCAAGTTGTTCGATCGATATTGGCAAAACACAATATCGTGCTTCGATACTGAGTCAAGATGGCGAAAAATGTTATTCAAAAGGTAAGATATTTAGACAAAACAAAAATCGGTTGAAACATTATTTCTCAATCATTTTCTCAATCAGTTAAACAAGACTTTTCCATATACCAGAAAGGAAATTTTGGATTTGACAAATTTATTCACAAATCGCAACTGGCTCATTTAATTAAAAATGTGCTTACAACTTGCAATCTGACATTTCTATTTGAGGTATTCTATTGCTTATTGTTGAATTTATTAAATATTAAATTATTAATTAGTTCTGGATGTCGCAAGATATAGAAGAAAGTCAAAATGAACAGTTGATGGAACAAATATTCGAAACTGATTCAAACTCTGGAGCCAGGCTTACACTCAACAATACATACCTCAATTACAAGTCCACATCAGAAGTCAAGGGAAATATATCTATGAGTTCAGTTGGTACGCATGTGCCTGGCCAAGTGCGCGAGATAAACAATGAGAATGAAGATGACGCTGAAGCTGACGCTGACGCTGACGCTGACGCTGAAGATAATTATGATTATGATTATGATTGAGTCCTTGGTTGGTGTTGTAGTTGATGTGATTGGTTTACATGCATCTTTCTTTATTGTACCATTTATGCTTATCTTAATACTTTGTTTTTTATTAATAAACCTTATTATTAATCACTATCTCGATTGAATCATCTGCCATGGCTGGTTTGGCTCAACAGTTGCGTCGTCTGCAACACACGTCACGCTGAAGTGATCATGGTTGGCTTATTTTGGATCAAAACCGCCCTCCGCCCGATGAAGTTCTTTTGGTTGGCAATGTTCGTGTGCTTCAACTCTCCTTGTGCGCACTGAATCACACCAAAATCTTGCCGCAATTCACATTGCTCACTACTTTCCCAACATTCAGGTGCTTCATGTTACACAGTTTCACGGTCAGTGTTACATCTGTTCCCCCTAATTCTCATCCTCTCGATTACTCAATTTATCGATGTCTTCTCCGAGCATTGCAACCATTTCCGTGCATGTGCTCACTTGCACACAATCGAATACGAGCAACCCGGGAATTGAAAGTGAAGTGCGTCAAATTACTCGACAGCAATTGCCACTCAATTTACATTTAGATTTGATTGAATTTTGTCACTATGTAATTTCGCTGTCCACAGTCGCAACAGTGCACAGGTTCAATTTGTGTTCAATTATTAGAGCGTACTTGTTCATAAGTAAAAAATTTACTGATAAACTGGAAGTATTTCAGATTTAGTGCAAACAATATTTGCATGATAACTCAATGCACACGATATATAAAAAATTTAAATGATATAAAATGATTTGTACAATGTTTGTTATTGTCTGTTTCGGTCCTGGCGAGGTTTGGGCAAGTATATCTGGAGAATTAATCTTGTTTGGACGTACATTTTTGAAAATTTGAATATATTAAATTGTTAAAAAAGTTAAATCGCTTGCCATCGCTTTCAGTTGTGAAAATGATTCATGAATGTACTTTTTTGAACAGTCACTAGAACAGCGCTCTGCATTGTACCAAATCACCACCGCTTCTCCGTTGAATAAATGATGCAATCGATGACATGTCGCAATTAGGTGATCACATACTGAGTACTTCACTTGATTAGCTGGAACAGTTTGTCCATAGTTGAGCTCAATCACCTGGACGGATGGAAAGTGGAGCGCAATTAAATTCGGTGAAACTTGATGCTTTGGGCATTGTCGTAATACTCGACACGAGGATGCGGGATACAAGTTGATATATACAAAACGAGAGATAAAAACGAGGTGTGCTGATAATGCGAAGGTTTTAGGCTTTAGAGCAGGAGTTCGAGGTCTGCTCAAGTTGAAGTGGGTTGACTTGCAAGAATCCAAGGGGGGCGTCAAAATGAGGATCAATCAATGTGATCCAACTGGTCTTCTGGTAAGGTGATTTCTACTAAACGAATATCCGCTGCCCACACACGTATGGTCTTACTGGGTCTTATTGGTGAATACCGAGGGAAATACACAACACAATACGCAAGAAAGGACCGAGACAACCGAACACAATGGAGTGCTATGTACAAGTGAAGTTTATTACAAAATATTACAGGCGAATATACAAAAGAAGAAGGTAGTGGTTCTACCCATTATACACACAATAATAAGACATAGACAAATACATACAGAAGGTGGACCTAGTGGCACTGTCAAAGGCCACACGGTACCTATCATAGTTGAACATGAGAGAAAGAGGAGAGAAAAGCAAATTTAAGGGCAGATGGCACTTCGCTCAATGTACAATGTTTTGAGGTTTGTTACACCCGGAGTATGAACATACATACATACGACAGGCATGTTACATAGATCGAATTGTATCGTCTTTACTGAGGTGAGTTGCGAAAGAAGGACAGATTCTTGTTCAAAAAGATGATCGTCATCCAAATTAAATGAGGTAGAGTCGAAATGAATTTTAAGTTGAACAAAAGTCAATTGGCGCAATCGTGCCAGTGCAATTAGAATGGCGTTGAATTCACGTGAATTGGTCAATTCAACTCCAACATTTGTCAGCAAAGTGAATGAGGCGCACAGTTTGGACTGCCTGAGCCTTTTCATGTATTTAGGTTTGTGCTCTTTGAGCTGCACTAAATCGGTGATTCGAGCACAGACTGTACTTTCGCCATAAAAGTAATAATCGCCACGAAACTTGAACCCAATTTGACGCAATAGACGACTGTCCAAGATGTAGTCCTTCACTGAATCCAAATCACAACTCCCGTTCTCATTAATAAAGTAGAATTGCTCCAGCTGTGTCACAATGGGAAATGTCCAATTTTCCGTACAAATGCAATAGTCCAGTGCACTGAATAGTTGACGAAGTGGAGATGGCATTAGATTTATGCACGCAAGCACTTGGGAACAGTCCAAATAAAGTTTGTAGTAAACACTTTTGTGTTTGAATGACAGTTTAATGCAGCTCAGTTGAGAGTGCCAGTGGCTGAGTAGATGCACAATTGGTTCGACTGACTCTTAGGATAGCTTGTGATGACTTAGCTCCAGTGAAGTTATGCTTTGAAATGTGCTAGTTATCAGTAGGACCATGAAGGAGGTAAATTTACCGTCATATAATACAAGCGTATTCCACTTGTTGTACGCTTTGTTGAACATTTGAACTTGATGACTCATTTCAGTGTCATTCTCACTCACAAGCAAATCACTATATGTATGAGTAAATGGACATTCCAAACCACTTTGGAACCCATAGCCCCAGCCATCGATGGAAATTGTCAAAAAATTAATTTTCTTTGCCAATACCAATTGAAACGCTCTCCAGCGATCGCACACCAGTCCAATTGTAATTAGATCAATCAGCGGTAGTCGGGTAAAAATTGCCAAAAGACTCAAATCGGGCAGTTGGTTTAGTTTCTTCGTGGAAGAGTATTCCTTCTCAACAACTTTTCGTTGTTTTCGGCACCTAAGGCGCCTAAATAGAGAACGAAAAAACTTTTTCGGTTTCATGATGATGAAGTTTGTCTTGATAAAGAAAAACACTCGGTACATTGCCGGATTCAAGCTGAACTGAATGCTAAATTCATGGATACTTTGCGATCGAACTGCAATAACGCTCAAATTGGCTCAAATTCATTAAATTCAGTAAATGTTTTGATCATTATTTTGATTTTTCCAACTATTGCTCAATTAAATATCAATCAGCAAATCCGATCCCTAGTGGATTTAGTAATCTTTGTTTGTGTATTACCGATTTGAGTAGCTATGCGAATTTTTAGACTACAAAGTTTGTTTTCCCAAGTGAACTAAATGTTCCTACTCGAATTATATTTGATTTCGAAAAGTAATTTGGAACAACCAACTTTGAGTTGTTCCAAATTCCACTTTTTTACTTTACTTGTTCCAAATGTGCTGATCGAACAAATCGAACATGCATTTGTGCTTAAAAGGACCAACTTTTGTGTTCATCAGTTCATAGAAGTAGAAGTTAGAAAAAGATTTGAATTATAAACTTGTGTCTAAAGCCTGCAAGACCTCCTAGCAAGACCTCCTAGCAAGACCTCCTAGCAAGACTCCTGTCAAGACCCGCCATGAGTGGACTGCTTCCAAATGCCAACTTGCCTGACGACCTTCTGGTGCGTGAGATCGCTCGCCTCCCACTGGTGGAACAAGTCCAGATTGGCCAAGTGTCTACTCGATATCACCGTCTGATGACTCGGGCTCTTCGTCACGTCAGCAAGCTTACGATTGTTCTCGAGACTAGCCACCATCGAAGAGATCCTCGGAGAGACTGGTTCGGGGATATCTTGTACCCGAACATGGCTCGGTTCATCAAGCTGGATCATATGGCCGAGTGCGAACGTGACAATCTGTTTGGCTTCAGACGTCTTGACCAGAAGGCAACACTGCGTTTCCCAAGCGAAGTGCAAGTCAACCTGAACTGGCTCGCCAACAGTATGCCCAACGTTCACAAGCTCGTGTTTGTCCAAGATCAAGGCAACTGGAACGTGAACCAGCTGGTGGCCCTCCTGGACAACTGGTCGCCTACTTTGGTCAGTCTCACCCTGCTGTGTCGTCCCGATGTGTACTCGATGACCACTGAGGATTCGAACAGACTGTTCGGTTCGATCAACGCTCTCACTCGTCTCCAAGACCTTTTCATGGAGTTTATGCATCGATTCGATAGTTCTCGCCTGGATTTGCCGATTTTGGGCCAGCTGCGCCGGTTTCACTTCTACTCGCAAGACACGTCCAACAAGCTACTGCTCACCTCTCTGCGTCAGTATGTGCCCAACAATCGGGGATTGTGCCAGATTTTGTTGGGCAAGTATGGCACTGAGCAAGTGGAGGGCCAGTACATGCCTGACTTTCTCCAGCTGGACCGACGAATCACGTCTAAAGTGACTGCACTGTGGAACATATGGGAGAAAAGCCAACAAGATGGTCCCATGGTGGACCTACTTTGTTCCAAGTTCGTTTCGCTGACCTACCTCAAGTTGAGTGTGGTCTCACACGAGTACACTCCTGCCCAGCTGGCCAAAGCCTTGTCCCGTTTGACTCAGCTCTACTATCTGGACCTCGACCTCTCGGGTGCGACTAATATGAAGATCAGTGCACAAGAAGTCAACAGGGACAGCAAGGCCCCAGCCGGCGGACCTCGTTTGGCATCGGTTCAAGTGCTGGTGTTGAACTATGGTCGATCGTACAATCACCGTGAGCTGTGCCACATGTACAACTGGTCACACAGCTTCCCTGGCCTCCGTGTGGTGGAGCTGGTCGACATGGAATTTCGATCATGCGTTCGATGTCGTGTGCAGAAGCTGGCCCCTGGACAAGCAATCACCACTGGATTTAGCCAAGTTCACAAGCGGCCACGAGAGTGCATCCGTAGACTGACCGCGACCTTTAGAGCCTGTCCACTCATTTGCATGTTAATGCTCAAGTATCAAGACACGAAGGAGTATCTTGGGTACGCGATAAATCATTTGATTTACAGTGACATACTGTTTCATTAAATTAATCCATTTTATTAATTATCTGTCCGGATTTTGGTGATTTGAAGAGCGCTGAGCGAGTAAATCAAGTAACTTGACTTTGTGGTTGACTTTGATTGAGAACTTTCGTGCGCTGGCGTTCGAATGGTTCGAGAGAACTTAAATTAGAGCGCAAAAATGATATCTAAAATTGTTGCGTCATGTATTGTCGCTTGGTGTGACTTTTTGATGATTCACGTTAGCAAATAGAACTTTATCATTACACTGCACTTTTTAGGCCTGTTGCATCTGCTTTTCTGCATTCGTTTCTATTTTATGTTTTTTGTGTAGTTTTTTTGTCTCGAAACCGCAAGTTTCTCTTCACCATCAGGCTCCAGAATGAGCGACTACGTTAAGTCACTGCCCAATGAGCTAGTCCTTCTCATCTTTGACCAAACTCCACTCTCCGACCTACTACATCTCGATCGATTCGAATTATCATTAAACTCGAATTCACTAGACTAATTCGCTCATGCAACGTCAACATAAAACCGAACATTTTGTAGTAGCCAAAATGATCAAAATCGCATTATACATGAATAGAAAAAATGATAAATCACATAAAAAATATTTTATTTTCAAAATAGTAACAAAACATTCAGCAAACTGCAGTTTCCTAAAAAATTAAACAACAGAATACACATATTGTGACATAATAAAAATTTCATTTAAAAATCATTCAAATCAGCGACTTTTCGTTCAACAGTACAATCGAACAGATATAAATATAAATAAAATAAATTGTAAGAAATAAATTAATTAGTTGGATCATATGGTTAGTTCTACAATTGCTCAATTAAATCGACATGATTTAATTTGCTTTTGATTCAAGAATGAACTTGAATTGATATTTAATATCATGTTCCTTGCACCAGATTGTGCATTTACGGAAATTTTATTTTGTTGCGCTTAATTTGTTTGGAACTCTATTTATCAAGTATTGCAAACATAGGCAAAGTCTTCAAACAGACCAATCTTGCGATCAAGTTGGTTCAAAACCAAGATGATTTCAAAAAGTGGCTCAATCAAACTTGTAAGTGGTCATCTCGAATACGAAAAGTTTTGCAATAAAGTTTTGTCTTGAAAGGAGCTATGCAAGACAAGTTTGCATGCACTTTGGAGACTCTTCTGAATTTTCATGGCGGAGAAAAGCTTTTGACTGAAGATCTTTTGGCCAAAATCTTCCTTCAAATAGGATCCGCGCTTAAATACCTTCACAGAGAAAAATTCATCGTTCAAAACGACATTGGCGCCATGAACATCTGTGTGAAGAGTCTAGAAGATCCGAAAACCCCGAATACATTCTACTCCTATGCCAAAAATGAATTTTTGCGAACCCAATAACATTCTTTAAAATTCTCTATAGAAGTGCAAACATTGAAGATCGACTTCAAAACTAAGCAAGACTTGATGAAATGCATTTCTAACAGAGTCGTTCCGCTTCGCAATTGCGCTAATTGAGCTTACAGTCAGGCCAAAAGGATCATCTATGTCAAACGAAGAAATTGATGCGAAAATTCGAAACCAAGATTCGTTAAACAAAGTTTAATAAATTGCAAGTACCAGAAATGATTTCAAAAATGGCAAATCATTTTATCTCTATTTCTCATGCTTGGGATGAACTGAAATTGAAATAATTTTCTTTTATATTTTGTTCAACATTTTTATTATATTTTTTAATTTTATATTAAATTAACCTGATTCGCAATTTTTACGCTTAAATTTCTCTGTCAGGATTGGCGATAATTTACATTGTACGTAAAGATCGTATCCAAATACTTGAACCAGCCAACTACACCAATGTGTTCTTGAGTTTGAAATACCATGGTATATTAATTATTTGAATTTCCAACATTTGAGCTAGCAGAACAAGTGCGACAGAATTGAGTATGTGTGAGTAGTATATGTTTAATTTGAAAGACTGGGTAATAACAAAATTCAAATTACAAGTGATGAAAATAAGGACCACTAATTGCATGTACATACTAATTTATATAAAATGCTCAAGCCAACTTTAAACGCATAGCTATAAGCAAAACAGAGCTATCGCTCGAACACAAAATAATCAAACGATTCTCTTCCATAGGCGGATGGCCATGTTGCGGGGTCGTACTTCACCTGCTGATAGTTTGAATTGTATATATACTCCCTCTGCGGTATTTCCTCCTGTATAAATTCCATTACTCCAACCTGTTCTAGGAATTGTAATGCCTGAGTTCCAACTATGAGCGTAATTTCCAGTTTTTACTTCTCCGGATCTCGAAAACCATACTTCATTCAACCGTGGGACATTATCTTCTTGAACTTGTCCAAAAGCAGTCGCATCGCCTCCATTTACTCGAAAGAACACTCCAGAATAGTTGGTGCTTATATCAGACCAAGTCATCCCGAGCCATATTTCGGCAGGTGGTTTCTCATTGGGAAATTGCGCATAAATAAATCCAACCGGAACTGTATTCTGTTTCCAAGTGTGCAATTCTCGCTTATTGTTTGCAACGTCAAGGTTTCGTTCTTCAATTTTCTTATTTGCTTCGTCTATTTTCTTCTTGGCCTCTTCAAGTTCATCGGTGATTTTTTTTCTTGAATCAAGAAAACTTTGTTGCAAACGAGCAAGTGACCAAGTTTGCGTTTTCTGGCAAATGACAAGATTTTTCTTTTCGCACGGTTGATCGATCCATTTACCAGAACGCCTTTCATCGGCTTCAATTTGAACACAATGATCAGCTTTTAGTTGAGGTCCTTCTATTTCCCAGTTAGTGAAACCAAAGTCAGAATTGTCAAGCCACTGATATTTGCCACCAGAAAACTTGGCACCAATCCAGAAATTCTCCACTTGTTTTTGAGTTTTGAACAGAAAGTTTGATAGGAATTCTTGTTCTTCCTTGGTGTGAATGAACGGTAGAGTGGACTCGTTTTCCAGGGCGGCACAACTTTTTACCGCTTCAGCGAATGTACGAAAAGTGTCATCAAGGATTTTGTAACACTTCTCGTCCTTGAACAAAATCCAGTATAATTAGGTGACAAAGTTTTTAACTGTCAAATGCTAGTTTTTTATTCGATGTTCACATTTGTAGTGCAAATGTTGTCCTAAATTGTTAATTTGCGTATGAAATAAAAGATCCACTCTCTAAATTGGGTGTTGGCTGCGTGATAATAAGATCCACGTTGTCCATGAGTATCGTGTGTATTGTGTGCATTGACTCGTAATAGCATAGTGTAATTTTTTGAATGTCTCTAGCTAGTATCAGTACGAGGATGAATTGCGGCACTGATAGGAACAGTTGCGGCACTCATTAGAACAGTTGCGGCACTGAATGGAACAGTTGCGGCACTGATGAGAAGAGTTGCGGCAATGATAATAAGAGTTGCGGCACTCATTAGAAGGTTTGGAATGTCCATTTATTCATACGTATAGTGATTTACTTGTGAGTGAGAACGAAAATGGAATGGACCATCAACAAATGTTCAACAAAGAGTACAACAAGTGGAACGCTCTTGTATTCTATAATGACGGCAAATTTAGCTCATTAATTGCCAAACAGATAACAATCACATTTTCAAGCATAACTTCACTTGAATTGAGCCATCACAAAATATCCAACGTGTCACTAGAACCCATCATTCATCTACTCAACCACTGGCACTCTCAATTGATTTGCCTTAAATTATCACTCAAACACAGAAAAGTGCATTCTAAAGTTTATTTGGACTGTTCCCAGGTGCTTGAAAGCATAAATCAAATGCCATCTCCATTGGCTCACTTATTCATTGCACTGGACTATTTCATTTGTACTGAAAAGATTGACTTTCCAATTGTTACACAGCTGGAGAAATTTTATTTTATTAATGAGAACGAGAGTTTTGATTTTGATTCTGTGAAAGACTACATCTTAGCTAATCAACGATTACGTCAAATTGGATTCAAATTTCGTCGCAATTGTCTTTATGTTGATGATAATGACGGAAATAAAGTCTGTTCTCGAATCACCGATTTAGTGCAACACAAGGAGCACAAGCCAAAATATGTGACAAGTGCCAGGCTGACCAAACTGTGCACCTCATTCACTTCCTTGACAAAAGTTGCTGTTGAATTGAATACACCTGAATTCAACTCCATTCTAATTGCACTGGCACGATTGCATCAATTGACTTTTGTTCAACTTAAAATTCATTTCGACTCGCCCTTGCTTGATTCTGAAGATGATTATCTTTCTGAGAGACTTCCGCCAGTTCTTCCTCAGTTATCCTCAGTAAAAACAATTCAACTCGACCTACGCAACATGATCACAGCATCTAATTTCACAGAATTAAACATTGCACTCCACTTTCCATCCGTCCAGGCGATTGAGCTCAACTTTTGTGGACAAAATCAACCACCAACAAGTGAAGAGATGTACTCAGTATGCGATCACCTAATTGTGACATGTCTTCGATTGCATCATTTATTCAACGGAGAAAATGTGATGATTTGGAGCAATGCAGAGCACTGTTCAACTGTTTGTTCAAAAAGTACATTCATAAATCATTTTCACAACTGAAAGCGAATTCAAGTGATTTAAAATTTTTAACAATTTTGCATACAAATTTAAATGAGGGTATATTTCCTCATGAATGATTTGCGAGAGTGAACAAATGAAACGCCTAACTTGTAACAATTTTTAAATTAAAACAATTCTATCAATTTTCGTTGGTGATAAATCCAGTCAAAATTCATTGAGGAATGCTGACAAATGAAGCTGATGTATTTTTACGTTTTGCCCAATAAATCTTGATCTGGCTTAAAGTCAATAAAGTGGGCTGAAATGTTAGAATGAAAAACATAAAATGGAATAATCAATTAATTATTTGAATATAAGCAATTTAACGATTACCTCAATTAAAAATTAGTAACATAAGAATTAGCCGAGTTTGCATGCTTTTGACGGTGTAAAAATTGAATAGCTGATGTGGATATAATCAACGATACAAAAATGTATAGATTGTGTGAAGGCTTGGAGTTTTGTTTCTGGTTGTTCGGGGTATTTTGTTCAGATAATTAAAATCTATTGTTTTAATTGTATTTTGTATTTGCTTTTAAAGTTTGCTATCGTTTGCTAAGGTAAAAGTAATTTTAATGAATAAAACAAAAAAATAATATTAAAAAAATCAATTTTAACAAGAGATTTCATTGATTTGTGACTGTGTTTGTGTGCACAATCTAATCTCTCTCGCAAACACAGAAACGCTCATAAACACACACTTTTACGTATATATATTGGTTATGTCGTGAGATGTCGTGTGGAGATTGTGAAGTTGAGATAGATAGTTGTGTGGATGGTTAAGTTTTTGCACTTTTTAATGACAGGTTTAATGGAGGTTTTTATTATTGTTGGACTGATTGACATTCTGTGGTATTTGAATTTTTGTTGATTTTATTTTAGTGTACAGTATGTGTATCTATTGGATTCGAATGAGCAAAACAAATCGATCCCAGTAATCACCGTCTGTTGAGAGCAAAGCTCCATTTATAACGGTTGTTTGAACGCACAAATGTACAAATCCACATCATGACAATGTTGCCCATCATCAATGCCCCACAATGCGTTCCAAGATCGATCTAAAAAGTTAATCAAACATAGCAAGCAGCAACTGCCAAAACTGCAGCAACTTTCTGTGGATTGTATCCAAATAGATGTTAAAAATCTTGTTCAATTGTGACATTTTAATGTTTTGATGTCAATTTCGAGGTTGAACACCAAAGTCAATATATTCTAGAATTCATACACACACACACACAATAGCAGTAATTTTGCTCATTTCATTCTGCATTTTGTACTAAACATTCTGCATTCTTTAATTAGAGAGTATCGTCGTTAGTTACTCTACATTAAGATTCATTAACGATATCATGGATTAGAAAAATTCGATGCACTGAACTGAATTAATACGGACGATTCATTACAAAGCATATTATTGCAATAATGCAAAGTACAGAATGCAATGAACAGAATACAGAATACTCACGTGGGTCAACCGAAAAGGCAGTCACATTCGAACGAAAATTACACTTAAATTGTTTAATCGTTTTATTGGATAGTAAAGTAAAGGGAGAAAATGTTAATAAAATAAACCACTAAATCATTACAACAATTCAGTACACCTCATCGACATAGTCTTTCGGATCGAGTTGTGCACGGCACTTGGCTGACAAATGGCGAACACGAACGTGGCGAATTGCGTTGCAGCGCTGTGCAGAAGAAAAGCGACACTTGGGCCACGTGCATCGGAATGGACGCACACCAGAATGGATTCGCTGGTGTCTCTTCAAAGCTGCAGGATGCGATTCAAAGTGACAACCTGGATAGTTGCACTTGTAAGTGGCCGAATGCATCTGTCTGTAATGATTGAGCACAATTCCGCGGTATTCTCCGGTGAAAGCACAGTTGGAAACGCTACACTCAAATTGACCTCGTTGGTGATATATCGAGTTGTGAGAGTACAAGACTTTTATATGAACCAAATTGGCGGCCACATTGACCACAGGGCCACTGGAGTGAGACGGTGTGACTGCCGAATGTGATGACCAAGTTTCGCCCTATAAAGCAAGAATAAGCAATGGATAATTGAACGTTAAGTGCACAATAGTACAACTTACTTATGGTCAAATTGTTGGCCACAATTCTTCACCAGACATGCAAATCGAAGCAACGAGTGGTGGGCAACCTTCAAGTGATTGCTGAATCGCCCTGTGACTATCATCTCCTGACAGTGTGGGCATTGAAGTGTGCGAGCGATGATCTGCCCCTCATGCTGGGTAGAAGTAGTGGTGCCAGTTGGTCGGCAAGTGCGAGCACGCTTCACTCCACCGGAAGGGCCTTCCTCTTCTGGTTCTTGTTGGGGGTTGTAGTTGGGTCGCTTCCGTTGACTCGTCCTCGCCGACTGTCGCCGAACTGGTTCGTTCACGGGTGGAGAAGATTCTTCTTCTAAGTTATCTTCAATTTCGGTTGAAGAACCGTCGTAACCATCCTGCCTGTCCTCCACCTCTTCTTCGATCATCTCACTTTCAACTTCATCTTCATCTCCATCTTGACTATCATCACCATTCTCCATCCCTTCTTCATCATCCACCCCCTCTTCATACTCAAACACTCCATCCTCATGTCGATTAGTATCCAAATTGTGGATCGATTGTCCAGTCGAGCAAGTTGTAGATGATGATGCATTGGTCAGTGGAACGATTCGATTCTGAGTATGATTCAAAATTGAGCTTTGATCATCACCATCTCCGGACTGACCAGTGGCGCGAGTACTGTGGACTTGCTCAAGAGGCCCAAGATTGCCCAACCGGTCAATCAAATCCAGCCAGTTTCGGGTACGGAATGAAGACTTGAAGGATGACGATACACGAGCAATGGATGACTGCTTGCTGGCTGCTGACGGATTCTGTTCTGATGGATCACTGTTCTCGGAAGATGCAACATTTGACAGAGGAATCTGGGTCTGGTTAGCACTTGAGGGTTGACCATCACTGTTGGTAGCTTGTACATTCTCGTTGAATTGATCATTCAATTGGGCACAATCCATTTGGTCCTGATTCTGCTCAATGTTCGACACTTCCAACTTGATTTCATGTTTTGGTTCAGTTTTGGTGACCAACATTTGGGATAGTACAGTAGAGGATCGCTCGGGGATGAGACAGGTGATTGGGTGTTCTTTGGTGATGGCTGGTTTGTGTTGATTCAACTCCTGAACTGGTTGATCCTCCTGTTGTTGAACCAAATGACCACCGTCCACCCTGTCAGGCACATCTTCTTCCAGTTCCTCTTCTTCACCAACACCATTTTCCTCGTCATCGTCATCTTCATAACCATCTCCATCCTCCACCTCAACATCATCGTCCATATTCATCAAATCGACATTGTTGGCGCGAGTGCCGACTTGACTGGACAGTCCTGCTCGAAGAGTTGGATTCCTCAGTTTGTCAATACTGGCAAGTGACTCTTTGGTATTCGAGTACAGAGTGAAGACGGAGTCGATAAAGGACGAAGTCGTTGGTTGGACAACTGGTTCAATGAAGAGATGATCTGCAGGATTCGGTTCGTGTAGATTGTCACCGGCATGGTGATCACCATCATCAAGATCAAAACGATCATCTGCACCGTCATCATAGCCACCATAACCTCCATAGCCATCATCTCCATGACCATCATCGCCATGACCATCATCACCATCGCCACCTTCCATTGGCAGATTGACAGCATCCACTGGGTGATCCAACCGGTTGCCCGCAATCACTTGTTGATTCGCCTGTTGTGCATTGTCCAGCATGTCCTGTCGAGCCCTCATTTCATTTTCCTCTTCTATTTCTATACAAATCAAACAAGTCATCAAATATATTACTATCATCATTCTGTTCATCATCTTAACTCACCTCGTTTCACTTCTGCCAACAGGTCCTCGTCTTCTTCGGGTACATAATCATCAATCGATGCTAGTGGACGAGAGTCGGGATTGTATGCCAAAGTGGACGCATCATCATCACCACCACCACCATCTCCACGATCCACTGGTTGTTGATTATGATCCAAATCGCCCGCAATCACTTGTTGATTCGCCAGTGGTGCATTGTCCAGCATGTCCTGTCGAGCCCTCATTTCATTTTCCTCTTCTATTTCTATACAAATCAAACAAGTCATCAAATATATTACTATCATCATTCTATTCATCATCTTAACTCACCTCGTTTCACTTCTGCCAACAGGTCCTCGTCTTCTTCGGGTACATAATCATCAATCGATGGTAGTGGACGAGAGTCGGGATTGTATGCCAAAGTGGACGCATCATCATCACCACCACCATTACCATGATCCAACGGTTGTTGATTATTATACAAATCGTGGCCATCCAACTGTAGTTGAGAATCCGCCTGTGAATTCGCAATATCCTGCTGTTGTTGCTGTTGAACCTTGTTACCGGACTGACCATGGTATTCTGCAGTAGAGGGAGAATTGTTGATTGGTTGATGAGTCACCAGATTGGCACTACCATCAGCATCTGTTGGGACAGTGGACTGGTTCGGCTGCATCTGCTCCGCCACTTGAAGAGTGTCCGTACTGGTGGACTGGTCGAGTATTGCTGCGGGTACATTGTCGGTCACAGTAGGCACCGAATAGGTCAGTTCGTTGGTTGGTGGAACACTGGTGATCGACTGAACGTAGACGTGGATAGTCTGCCTGAGTTGCTGGAGCTCTTGTTGGGTGGTGTTGAGCTGCTGTTGAGTTACGTCGAGCTGCTGTTGTGTTACGTCGAGCTGCTGTTGAGCGGTTTCGAGCTGTTGTTGTGTGGACTCAACCTGTTCGAGCATCTGCTGCAGAATGGGATCCATTGTAGAGCGCGATACAGCACGGGAACGAAACACACACACAAAATGATAAGGTACAGAACACAGATGTCGAATGTCGAGACCGATGACGGAGAGTGATGCTGCTGCTGATGATGATTGTGATGATCACAATCGATTGTACAAAAGGTGGTGAACCAGAGTTAGAGAGTTGAGATGTTATTATCGTAGTGTATGAGGTGTAATAATCCAACAGACAAAAGGAAATTAACGCACTAATAAAAAGATGATGACATGACAACAAAAGTCGCAGGTCGAAAGGACAGAACACACAAATAGAAAGGACGACGAGTGACGACAATAACATAGAACTTTTCAGTCCTACAAAAAGTAACAACAAAAGCGCGCGACTATTTCCACCCAAACAGAGTGAAAATAGTCGCGCGCTTTTGTTGTTACTTTTTGTAGGACTAAACAAAAGGAATGTCTGTTTGATATCTAAGGCACACAAACAAGTCGATCAATTGGGAGTGGCTATAGTATGTACTTTACGAAAGGGTCACTTTTTTCATATGTTTTGGTTTGCCTAGCTGCAAATTCTCCAGGCAGTTTCAAGTCTGTTTGCGGCAATATTTATAAAGCAAATTACCATTTTTAAAATGTTATGTTTATTAGTTGGTTTTATCTGTTTCAGCTTAGAATAATTAAAAAATAGTTGGTTATATATGATAACATAAAATAATTATGATTTAACCAGAAAATAATCACATCAAATATTAAAAATTACAAAAAAATAAATAATATATAAATATAAATAAATATTGGTAGAATAAATTAATTGTCTTCAATACTTCTTGACAAAAGCCTTTGATTCATTTTCATATCTAAGCTTATCTTGCAAGGCAATATTGTTGTATTTGGCTCTCTCAGCCAGTGAGCACACTTTCCAACGACTGCCAAGTTCTTTGGAAATGTCACAGAATTTCATATCCGGATATTCGTCTCGAATTTTCGCTCTTTCCTCCTTGCAATACCAAATGTAAGCAGTAGAAGCACCTTTTGGCCCAATCTTCTTTTTAGTTTTCGGTTTCAAAACTTCTGGTTCGTGTTTCTCCTGTTGATTTGCCTTCTCTCGTTTCTCCCTCACCAGTTTTCCTTTTGTTGTTGAGTCTAGTAGAATCACTTCTTCAGTAGTCTTCAACACAAAAACAACCGGACTATAACTTTGATCAAATATTTGGTGATGCTTGGAATTGCTTCTACGATCTCGCTGATTAAACAATTAGTAGAGTTATACTTACACGCCAAAATGGAAACTTACTTTTACTTGTCCGGTTGATCGATCTATGTATAGTTTGGGCTTTTGACGAATTGCAGTTTGGCTTGCTGAAAGCATCTCCAAATTGGCACCAAAGTTTGCATTGTCTTTGCAAAAGTTTGACCTAAATGAGGCAAATGACCTTTCAGTGTCGGCTGAGTTGATTGGTGCCCACTGAAAGCAACTTTCTGAGTCCGTTTTGCAAGCTTCCTGAATTAACCAAAGACCAACATTGTCGGACATACAATTAGAGAATCGTACCAAAAATGATTCGGCCAAAATCTTGTCGTTGCCTATAGATCTATCCACTGCCGCCTTCATATAGTCTTCAACTTTCAAAATTGTTTGATGCGACTCGGAAAAGGCAACACGACTTTCTTCTAATTTCCAAATCCAAAATGGCAATCTTGAGTAATTTGTGAAGACAAACTCAAGTTCGTGCTTCAATTCGGTGACATACTCGTTATCTCGTAGTTTCTGTTGTAGTTTCTCTAGACGAGATTCAGGATCATCTTGTTTGGTAGAGTCAACTTTGAGATTTACAACAAAGTGAATGACAGCATCGATGTAGTGAAAGAGCCAGTTTGCTGTGATGTGCCAAGTTGTCCACCGAATATCGTGAGGTACAGGAAAAGATGGAATCCCGCCACCAGTGAGCAAATCAAACATCTTTTTGCGACAACCTGACCGAGCCAAAAGTTGTTTGAGCATGCCGATTAGATTGTTTAATTTAGTCATTTTGGATTGAATTGTCCGGGAGACTAAATGAACTTTATGGGCAACGCAAAACACATGGATCATGTCAGGGCAATGTTGTTTCAAAAGGTCGGCACAAGCACTCATGGTAATAGCAGAATCTGACACAAATAGTTTGACTCGTTCTGGTGCTATTTCATGTTGTTCGAGCACAGACAGAATTTCGTCTTTCAACTTCTCACTTAACTTTTCGTGTGGCTTCAATTTGATTGGCTTGACCTTAATGGTTCTTCTTTGCATCGATTTATCCAATATTCCAATGACAATGCCCAAATAGGATGTTGTTTTACGACCAGTCTCATCGATTGATACAAATAAATCGCCTTTGTTTCTAAAAAACTCAGTCCTTCTTCTAATAACCTCTAAAAAGTAAATAAATAGATAAATTAATGCAAGCAAATAAATAAAATAATAAAACCTTTTTCGAGTAATGGTAGCGCAGTGTCTCGTAAATAAGAAGGTGATATTTCTCTATCGGCCAGACCAACCACATACGATTTTGCTCGGTTATTTGCACTTGACAATGGCAGCTTGCTATGAAGAAGTCCTGTTAACACTTTTTTACCTGTTTCATCCTCAATCTTACGAGGATTTGGCTTCTTTTCTGGAGTACATGGAGGAGTTATTAGACCATCACCAGCGCTGTCGTACTCGCTATCTGATTGAACTTGGTTATTATCAACAGCTTTCTTAATAATGTGCTTGTCAGAACAGAAATGACCTTTTACATCGGCACGATAACACTCGTAATTAGAAGGCATGAAAGTGAATTACACAAATCACAGAATAGATCGCTGTTTTTATCAAGGCAAAGATACTTTTGATCTATTTGATGACCATCAAGTGTGCGATCACGAGTCAATTCACGTTGAACATATACATCTTTGTTCGAAATTTTCTTCTTTTTGCTGTTTTTGCTTCCACAATGTTTTTTTGGGGTGATCAATTTCATATGCAGTTTCTTCAATATGTTTCCTCACATGACCACAAATAGATTTGACTTTGTTGATCTCGAAGACTTCAGAACAGCTTTTGCATTGTAAGTAAGCTTCATTATCGATTGACACGTGCAATTGAATAAAATCTTCGTAGTCATTTTGATACAAACCGAGTCGGATAAAGTCATCGCGAGACACATTCATCAAACTACTCCAGTGAGAAGCATAGTGGTGCTTCTTGGTTAACGAGTGGCCAAGTAAACGTTGAAGATCGACATTAGTGATCACTTGTTCACATGTGAGACATTTCACGTCAAATCGATTCACAAATTCATAGTTTTCGCTAGTTCGTACATAGCTTTCGAGAGTTGTTTCGTTCAAATCCATTTTCATTGAAGCAAACACTAAGCGCCGTTGTCGCATTCAAAAGACAACAACATAAAGCAGCAACAAACCAAGAAAAGCGCAAAAAAGTGACCCTTTCGTAAAGTACGTACTACAGCCACTCCCAATTGATCGACTTGTTTGTGCGCCTTATTGATATCTACTCTCCTCATACACCTCGTGTTTCGTGTCATGTCTCGTCTCATCCTCGTTTCTGGATCGAATCGAGCAACGTCTCGAAGTGGACTGTCAACGACTGAAGCGTCAACAGCTCTCGCTCAAGTAGGGCAACAGTGTTGGTGAGAGGAGTACGAACTAGATTTGAAGGGATGGTACTGTCACTGTTCGTTGTGTCACTCTGTTCTATGATCCATCAGTGGAGACTGTTCATTGAATGGATTTTTGAAAATTCCAACTGGAACGCTATTTGACCAGGGCTACTGTTCAACTAGATCGGTGGCGACTGGAACAATCGATTTGTTGCCATTTGGCTCACAATGTCATCCTTGTTCTTGTAACAGTTCTTCTCCTGATCTGGCTGGATGTTTGATGCAAACTTGTACATTGAGGCCATCTCTTCATGATTTTATGTACCATAAATAGATTGATTCGTCCTGCAGCGGTATTTCCAATTGCATCATATTTTCGTCGCTGTAGGTCACTTTTTCCTCTTGTTCCTCGTCCCCTTCACATTTGGATACAGTCTATTATTTTGCCATTTACGATTTTGATCACAGCTAAATTCGAACAATTCCTTACGGTAGCCCAAATTTTGCTTGGGCTCAACAGGCAACATATCAATTCGGGTGAGATCAATTCCGCGTGTTCGATGCCGGGCACCAAAGGTGGCTCACGTTTTCTAAATTGATCTGTAAATTGAAACTTTAATTAAATTTCAAAACACAAAAATGTTGTAAAGAAATAAAAATTCATTTTGTGTTTGGGATTTTAAACGATTTACAAAAAAAAAATAAATGCCAAAAAGATAGAAAAAACACTACAATCGAGCAAATTTTTTATGTACAGTTTGACATTTTAAATTTGCACTTTACAAAATCTTTCATTCATAACTAATGACTGGTTAAAGTCGGACAATTGATCTTTAAATTAAAACATTTTAACATTTTTAAAAATAAATGCAAAGAAAATCATTTGAATTTATTCAAATATAATTTCAAACACAATAGAAAATGTTTAGTTTAATGATGTCTATGTTTATTATTTAAGACTATGTAAATTTGCTTTTGCGATTTTAGCCTTGATCGCAATTTCCACTTGCTGTCGAATATTGTAATCTGAAATCAAGTCTGAAATTAATCTCATATCACCACCGAATAGCCATGGATTAGCATATGCTTCCTTGGACCAACGATCGTAAGTTTCCGTTGAGTTGAATGGACCATTTTGAATTCGCTCATCGCCACCGAGAAAATGCGTTTTCCATGTTGCTAGTTTGTGGAATTTTCCAACTGAAGAATCGTTGAGATACTTGTCCAAGTCCACATCCTGTCCACATTCTTTGTGAAACACATCCATCATATAATCACAATAAGTATCAAAACAGTTGACAAAATCAAATAAACCTTTCTCGACAAACGCTTGCAGGAACACATATTTAGAGAAGAATGCTCTAAAAAGTAATGAGTTCCATAATTGTTGAGAAATGTTTCATATAGCGCAGGATTGCTCAAGTAATCAGACGGTAAGTTGGAAATGTCATTCGCAAACTCTTGAGTCAGCTTTAGGTCTTGAGGAAGATCTGTTGAAGCCGTGATCAAAGGAGTGCTTCCTTGGGAAATGTCAATCTATAAGAATAAAAATTATTTTTTGATTAAAAAAAATATAAAACGGCACAAACCCAAAGCATTGTAGAATTAGTTTGTTCAAACATCTTTTGCAGTTGTTTATAACTCGTCGACAAAGAAAAGGCTCCACGTGGACAGCCAAAATCAAAATTTCCACAATTTTTAGCTTTTTTAGACAAAAGTTCTTCATAGGCTTTTATGCTATCGATTTCGTGTATCTTAACCCAACTGCATTCTATGCTCGGTTCTGGAAACTCGATTTCGATTTGATCGGGCAGCGAAAATCTTCTACCTGGATAGAGCCATTTATTGCTCCATTTAAGGTTTTTATTACAGGTTAATTCATACAAGTCCTTGCGGTAGCCCAAATCTTGTTTTGGTTCCACAGGGAAAAGGTCCATTTGGGTAAGATCAATTCCGCGTGTCATCTGGTCGAGGCCGGGTACCAAAGGCACAATATCTAGACAATCTCGATCATGTTGTTGGGAGAAAGGAATTTTTAATAAAATTTCAATGCACAAAAATGGTATAAAGAAATAGTAATTCATTTTGTTCTTTGGATGTAAAACAAAATTTCAAAATTGACTGTTGAAAAAATTAGTAAAAAACACGACTATTTATTGTGAACAGTTTGACATTTTCGATTTTCACTTTGCAAAATTGCACAAAATCTTTCATTCGTAACTAATGGCCAAACATCAGGCAATTGCATTTTCACTTGTTCTCTCAAACGACATTCGATGCTTGTTGTTGTTGTTGTTGTTGTACTAATAGTCTAGACTGTTGAACAATTTTGCAGTCTTCCAAAAAGAAATACACGAGTATGGAGTACAGAATAGTTAACATGGATGGGTATGCCAAATTTGCAGTGTCGATTTTAAGTTGATCTGCATACAGGACTACTGCCTACACTTGTGATACATACGAGCCGATGATATAGCCAAAGTAGAATTTGATTGCACAAACACACTTGTGAGCTGCTCCGATTAGACCAACCATTTCACAAATAACACAAACTACAGTTAAAATTGCCAGGAGATAATACTATATACAAGTCGTCAGGCAAACGCGGAAAAAAACTGCGCCAGCTAAAGCTGGCGCAGTAAATTTTTCCCGCTGTTTGCAGATATAATCATTCAAACTGAAAATAAAAATCGATTTGAAGTAGTTTGATTGAGACCACCGTTAAATGGTGATATTTAGTTCGTTGTTATATGGTTCAATATTATAACGATTTGTTGGATATTGCAATGGTTATTTTGTACACACACTTTAAACTCTTCGGTACATTGAGTTTTACCTATCCAATCCGGGCTCACACTTGAAACGATACCGATAAACGATTCGGCATGATTCCAATGAATCGAGCAGTAAAAATATGAATTTCCTTTTGTTACTATTTGCTTCTGTAAATTCTTTTATAAGATTTTGTATACAATATTTTACTTAATAACTTAATGATCACAATTTGGAACATTCGACATATGATTCAAATCTCTTCAACCACTTATATCCAATAATAGTGCACATTTTCACGTCAGAGGTCATATGACCTCATGAACTCTAATTCAGATGTTCAAGGTCAACTTGGGTGTGCTTCTTTGAGTCACACGATTTGAAGATTCTTATTGAATCTTAGCAAAATAGACTTTATTTTCATAAACTCAAAACATATTAACAAATGTTGCTAAGAATGTCTAACATTTAGCTAAATTTCATAAAACCTAATATCCAGTGAAGCTAACTAACACTGTAAATGAATCGGAGAATGAGAAATTCTCACTTGACACTCATCGGACATACAGCCGAGCCATTAAATGAACATATCACGTTATGCAGTCATTTATAATAAATAACATAAAAAATATTCCGCAAGTTTAACATGACTTAGTAACCTGCATCGCACTGAATTTGTCCAATAGACACTCAAAAGCACTATAAATGTAACACATGTTCACTCACTAAACACTCAGTCTACTTACCAAATAGATCTTGTGAAAGCAAAATGGCAACACTTACACTTGCAGTAAACAATTGTTGAACCAAAAAGATTTTGTGGTGATTGCAATCCAATTGACTTTGACATCACACAGTACATACACAGAATATACATTTCTTATAAATAATTTTACAGATTTTATAGATAAGATTATTTTAGAGATTAGTTGATCGCGTTCGCCCTAAAGTCAATACAAAGTTACAGCTGATCAGTCGACTCACTACCGTCATTGCCGCCAATAGTCTTTGCGTGTTTGTCTGTCACTCTGTCTGTCCATTGCACTACGACAGTGACGGTGATGAACGATTCGATTAAAAGGACGATTTCACCGGTGAAAGTATAACGGAGAAACGTAAACATTGTATTTTTTTAGGGGTAAGTAGATAGATAGATTGGAAAAATAAATATTTTAATTTGTAAAATTATTTATATATTCAAAATTACCAAGTGTTGTTTTTGTTCACTTAGGTTGAAAGCTGCGATTATAAAAATATAAATTAAAATACACAAAATGATGATTCGAAAATGATGACAATAATGATGACCCATTTCATCAACTCCATTCCTTTCGGATTGGTTACTTGAATCGATGCAGTGGAAACGGGCGACATAGCAACAATATTATTTGGCATTTTATCAATGTCTTGTCTGGATATTCTGATCTAGTTTCATGAATTTACATTGTTTTTATATTGTTTAGGAAAAAATTTTCCCCGCCCAATTTACTCAGTTGCCCGAAAAGGGGTTTGTGAATTTGCAGCAAAGATAGTGCAATCATGATTTTTTTATTGTTTGATATAAAATGTAAACACTTGTCACAAGTGTATTTACATCCGAAAGTTTACGATATATATTTTTCGTTCGTATTTTTACACTTCTACACTTTAGACTAATATACCAAGATCTACAGACCCACTATACAACCATAAAAGTGATCCAATTTAAGCAATTACTGCAGTGCTGTGCTAGAATATATATATATATATATATATATATATATATATATTCTATATAGAATGTTTATATTGTGCGATGGTGCTATGCGCCAGAATTTCAATTTCCCTTTATCACCCCCCCCTACGTTATTATATACGCAATGCAGCACATTAATAATAATACGTTGCTTATGACTTTGTTGATTTTGTCTTTCAGCTCACAATTTGTGGCTTCAATTTTGTTTGTTTGCTCAATTTGTTTCATGAGTAATGTAATCCTACGCAACCATGCTATGTACATCATCATCACTATATAGATTGAATGAATATATAGATTTATTACGAGTGCAATCGCAAAGCATCCAGTTCGGTTTAGTTTAAATCGATCATTGCACCAAGAAAAACTGCGTGTTTTTTTTCTTCTTCTATTTTAGTGCAAACTAATCATGAAACTGGTCAAGTTTTTTTCTTTCACTATTCAACCGAAACCGAAGGCATAACCGAAATTGTTCTAAGGTTCTTGAAAATGAATATACATCTACAATGGAGCTAAACCAACTGCCAGACTTGTGTCTTTTTGGCAATTTTTACCAGACTACCGCTGATGGATCTAATCACAATTGGACTTGTGTGTGGGCGCTGGAAAACGCTTCAATTAGTAGTGACAAAGAAAATTGATTCTTTGATAATTTCTATTGATGGTTGGGGCTTTGGCTTTCAATCAGGTTTGGAATGTCCATTTATGCATACATATAGTGATTTGTTTGTGAGTGAGAACGAAAATGGAATGGACCATCAACAAATGTTCAACAAAGAGTACAACAAGTGGAACGCTCTTGTATTCTATAATGACGGCAAATTTAGCTCATTAATGGCTCAAAAGATAACAGACACATTTCCAAACATAACTTCACTTGAATTGAGTCATCACAAAATATCCAACCAGTCACTCGAATCTATCATTCATCTACTCAACCACTGGCACTCTCAACTGATGTCCATCAAATTATCACTCCAACACAGAGGAGTTTATTCTAAAGTTTATTTGGACTGTTCCCAAGTGCTTAAAAGCATAAATCAAATGCCATTGCGTCACTTATTCATAGCACTGGACTATTTCATTTGCACTGAAAAGATAGAATTTCCAATTGTAACACAGCTGGAGAAATTTTATTTTATTAATGCGAACGATAGTTTTGATTTGGATTCTGTGAAAGACTACATCTTAGCTAATCAACGATTACGTCAAGTTGGATTCAAATTTTGTCACAATTGTCATTATGATGGCGAAAGTAAAGTCTGTGCTCGAATCACTGATTTAGTGCAACACAAGGAGCACAAGCCTAAATATGTGACAAGTGCCAGGCTGACCAAACTGTGCACCTCATTCACATCCTTGACAAATGTTGCTGTTGAATTAAATTCACAAGAATTCAACTCGACTCTAATTGCACTGGCCCGATTGCATCAATTGACTTTTGTTCAACTTAAAATTCATTTCGATTCGCCTTTACATGATTCTGAAGATGATTATCTTTCTGAGAGACTACCGCCCGTTCTTCCTCAGTTATCCTCAGTAAAAACAATTCAATTCGACCTACGCAACATGATCACAGCATCTAATTTCACAAAATTAAACATTGCGCACCACTTTCCATCCGTCCAGGTGGTTGAGCTCAACTTTTGTGGACAAAATCAACCACCAACAAGTGAAGAGATGTACTCAGTATGCGATCACCTAATTGGGACATGTCCTCGATTGCATCATTTATTCAACATAGAGGATGTGGTGATTTGGTGCAATGCAGAGCACTGTTCAGCTGTTTGTTCAAAAAAGTACATTCATAAATCATTTTCACAACTGAAAGCAATTTCAAGTGATTTAAAATTTTTAACTATTTTGCATACAAATTTAAATGAGGGTATATTTCCTCATGAATGATTTACGAAAGTGAACAAATGAAACGCCTAACTTGCAACAATTTTTAAATTAAAACAATTCTATCAATTTTCGTTGGCGATAAATCCAGATAAAATTCATTGAGGAATGCTGACAAATGAAATTCGAGTCAATATGTTTGTATTCAACTTTCGAGCAATGCTGTAGCAAAATATCTGCGTGGCACTATTGAATTGACTTGGGCACTATTTAGTTGGCCCGTTTAACTTCAAAACTAGCCCAAATGGAACACTGAAATGTCCCGCAAAATACTAGCTAGAGACATTCAAAAAATTACATTATGCTATTACGAGTCAATACACACAATACACACGTCATGGACAACGTGGATCTTATTATCACGCAGCCAACACCCAATTTAGAGAGTGGATATTTTATTTCATACGCAAATTAACAATTTAGGACAACATTTGCACAACAAATGTGAACATCGAATCAAAATACTAGCATTTGACAGTTAAAAACTTTGTCACCTAATCATACTAAAATGGCAATGTCTGATTGATCCTTTGACAATATAGCTAATGTCTTTTAAGATTATGATTCTTGGGACTAGGAAAAATAATCCTGACATAAATTTCTAGCAGTTCAAATAAACTACATTTCCTTATTTCATATTTTTAAAATGGATTTCCCTTAAAACCAAAGCTGTGTTTGAAAATTAGGCACTCAGAAAGTAATGCATTTTTCTATCTAAACAGTTCTATTTTCATGTTTGTTTCATTCTGTGATTGACTTCTGAAGACTTGCCATCTCTCACCTCTCACCTCGCAATTTCCTGCACACACATTTTGTGTCCTGTTATTTGTCGTTTCATCATGTCTTTCATTCCAGCTTACCCGACTGAGTACGATTACTCTTGCCTCTCCAATGAACAAGTTGAGTACATCGAGAATGTTCGTGAAAAACAGCGAATTAAGATGCTCAGATTGAGTAGAATTGGTGCTCAAAGAAACTCAAAATACTTGCTGGAGCATACAAATTCGTACTGGAACATGGCGTATAAGGTGATGGGTGAAAAGTCTGACAAAGTCCAGTGGGACGATATGAAAAATGAAGTCAAAACATTCGTCCCAGATTGGCTCCAACGCTTTCAATCTGGTATTCCTCTTGATAGCGAAATGGCAGCCTACGAGCAGTTCATGCTGAATGAACAACACAATGAAGTTGCTGAAATCGAGCCACAAGATTTGACTTCATATCTTTCAAATAAGAGTAAGCTTATTTCTGATGGCAAATGTCAGAACAAGAAAAAGCAAAACTGGATTCAGAAGATTTCCAATTCGAGCTTTTTTGAATATATCATTGATATTCAATAAATGTCGGATTTTTGTGTGAATGTAAGTGAAGACTATCCCTTGACTTTTGACTAAATAAGGCTCCGAGGTTTCTTGACCGATTTGGATGAAATTTGGCATAGATCCTTAAAAATACATGAATTTGTGCGTGACGTGCTCAAAAACTCAAAAAGTTGTGTTTTAGATATAGCTGCCATTCAAATTTCACCTAAGTCATTCTTCTGTTTGAGGGACAAGCCATTTTTCCAGTGTACCCAACAATGAGTGCAACAACAATAAGCATTAAATATACTTTCTCCTAAAATGAATCAATACTACAGCATGGTACATCATTATTTAATATTTATAGAAACAAAACTTGTTTATTTGATTAAAAGAGCTGTACACATTTTATTATAAAGAGATAGGAAAATATTGAATTTTACATTAAGAGTAATTTAAATAATTACAAAAAAATTGAAAAGATTATATTTACAAAATGTATCCGCGACAATTGTAAGCCACGCCATCAGCGCGAACCGCTGGAAAAGTAACGGCAATTGGTTTTCCAACATAGGAATAACCAAAAGCTCCGCCAGTTGCATGTAAGATGCATGTTCTTATCATATTCATAATAAACTTGGCCTTCATCCACATCTTCAACTTCAACAGCTCCTTCAATTGCTTCTTCAGCAGCTTCAAACCCACTATCCTGGGCAACCCGTTCGCATCTAACAGCCAAGTTAGCTGGACGTAATTCAACGCCATGATTGACTGGTAAGTTAACGGGCTCGTCCATAGGAATCAAGTGAAATAGGCCACCTTCTCGTTCTTCATCTCCAGCTTCTTCACCCTCTTCTTCGATCGTCCCTGCAACGGCATCACCACCTCCAACGTTTCCTCCGACATCTTCTCCAACTTCGCCTACGTCCAATTCGTCATCCACTTGATTGTTCCAGTTTTCGGCCTGTTCGCCGTTCTCAACATCAGCAACAAATTCCACTTCGGGAACTGGAACTTCATCCCAATCAATGTTCAGTTCCGTGAGCAAACAATCAGTCGAGCGAAGACCTTCAATTCGATTGCAATTCAGGCAGTCACGGTCATGAAGAAAACGATCGATACGGTCCCGACCGGCAAATACAATTCCATACTATTTGCAACAATTAGAAGTAAAAGGTAAGCAAAAGCAGATATACATAAAACTAGATATTATATTGTAGACGCGAGCACAAGAGATAGGTTGCATAAAACGTTTATAGAGAAAACACAAGTTACAGAGAGTAGAGAGAGAAGTGGTAGTTGTAAATACAATGAAGTGAGTGCGAACACGTGCGCGCTTTTATACTAATCTGTGTGTACATCTAGAATGATCTAGATGTAATCGAGCACAATCGAGATCACTTGAGCGCAATCTCCTTCGAGTGAGCTCTCGGTACAGGTAACGAATCATCAGTGATGCAATGCAGAGAATGTATCTGTGATGTACCTGTACGAATGACTCTTCTGGTTATTTCTGGTAGTGCGCCGATTGCCATCGGCTGCATGCAGGTAGATGTACGATTGGCGCTTGCGTTGAACGATTGATCAGTTCACTGTGGATGCGGAATGCCCATGCCTGCGTATCTGCGACCACTACAATATCAAAATAAAGGAGGCGCACTTACGTTTGCAATCGGGTATGCAAATTTAAATGTTTCAGGAAGACGAAGGCCTCCTTCATCCAAAAGGTACAAATATTAGATTAGATTAGACTATTCTCGAAACGAATTTGGTTAATTTGTTCGCGATCTTGATAATACATGAGCGGTGATCCAATTATGACGGTAAATTTACCTCTTCCATGGCCAAACAGATAACAAGCACATTTCCAAGCATAACTTCACTTGAATTGAGCCATCACAAAATATTCAACGAGTCACTCGACAAACCCATCATTCATCTACTCAATCACTAGCACTCTCAACTGATGTGCATTAAATTATCACTCAAACACAGAGCAGTTTATTCTAAAGTTTATACAAGAAAACTCAATTCCCATCGTGACCTGTCACGAGGGGAATTGAGTTTTCTTGTAAAAAAACCACTTTTGTACAGAGATTTGAATAAAAGTGTCAATTCAAATAACAGACAAATTCAGGGTTTAAAAATACCTATATTGGGATTCAAATTTTGAAAAATTGATTTCGGAAACAAACAAATCTTATTGGCCAAATTGAGAAGGTGGGAAGAGGTGAATACTGTTCACTGAACAGGTTTTACATATCCTTGAAATATCGCTTATTTTAATGTGATGGATTGAAGGTTGGTTTTAGATACTCAAAATCCATCATCAAAGCAGTTATTGATCTACGTTATCATTACAGCAGGAAGAACTGGAGGTGATTTTGAAACTAAAATTGAACATTAGGTCGAGATGAACAATTCTTATCCGAAAAATTACACTTTCAGAAGGTACGGCTTGACAATTTAAATCTAGAATGTAAATATTTTCTTCGTGGACGGTCCGTAAAGTGATTATGTTGCTAAAGAATGATTCATATGTGATAGTATGGTGCATTAATGATGAGGGAATAGTTGAAAAGTGAAATATGATGACATGATTGAAAAAATGGATTGAGCAAGAAACATCTAATTCGATGTGTTCGGTTAAGCACATTCTACTTTGGTAGTTACTTGTGAAACAGGAAAAGTTGAATTCATCGATGTAACATCACGAGGGTAATCTAAGTTAAAGATGAAGACTCGAGCATCGAAAGACTCGGTCTTCATCCGATTAACTGTCTGTTTAATCATTTAACATTTTCTGAATCTTAAATGACCATATGAACATTCCGAATTAAGATTTGCTTCAAAACTCACAATGTGATCAGGCAGTAAAGAGAAAATCCAATGCTTCCCATTCTAAAAAAACAATCCAAACATTAATCAAGCTTGCAAAATTATAAGAGAAAACCTTTTAAAATTAAAGCACGATTTCACGAAGAGGCTTTTTCAACAGGATTTAGAGCCATCAAAAGATCCAGCGCACTCACAATGTCAGAACGCTCTACGGACATCGGAATTGACCCTAAGTTTCAAAATCCATGTCTGATTCGTTCTAATAAATAAATTGTAATCTGAGTAGGAATAATTCCAACAAATTAATTTCCGAAAACTACATACAGATTTAGATGTTTTCGTTATATGCAAAACTGTCCTTGTACTTGACGTTAACTTTCGGGACATTATGACATATATGACGACATCAGAGAGTTAATGTTGAGGTGATAACACAGAAGTATAAGAGATTAACATAAAAACACTAGGAGAATGAAAAACAGTAGAACTAACGTGATGTAGTGCTGTGAGAGCGATAGCAATACACAAAACAGCTGATCGTGTGCGTGTTTGTCCAGCTGTGCAATGTTTGGCTTGATCTCTGCCTTTCGCTGTACTAAAATGACACACTCTTCAACACGACAGCACAAACACGCTCTGTGCTTGCCTGTTGGCCGAAATCTTCAAATGATTTTTTCGGTACCAAGGACACATTTTCGTAATGAGTACATGATATATCAATGTTCCTAGATTTTCACGATGAACCCAACAGTATTTTTTTCTTATCAAGAATCCTAAAACCCAAAAATCCAGAATCCATTTTGAGACTGGATCGATCCGATTCTATTTATCCCAGATCCGCTATGGTCCAAATAGTCTACTAAAAATTTTTCATGACCTTACATTCAGTAGTTTTTGCTCACGAAGTTTTTGTTTCGTAAGTTTTCTAATTTTAATATATAAGAGATATATAAGAGATTTGGATTGTTCCCGAATTCTTAGAAGCATAAATCCAATGCCATCTCCATTGCGTCACTTATTCATAGCACTGGACTATTTCATTTGTACTGAAAATTTAACCTTTCCCATTGTCACTCAACTGGAGCAATTCTACTTTATTAATGAAAACGGAAGTTTTGATTTGGATTCAATGAAAAACTACATCTTGGCCAATGAACAATTGCGTCAAATTGGATTCAAGTTTCGTCGCAATTGTCATTACGATGATGATGGAGAAAGTAAAGTCTGTGCTCGAATCACCGATTTAGTGCAACACAAGGAGCACAAGACTAAATATGTGACAAGTGCCAGGCTGACCAAACTGTGTACGTCATTTACTTCTTTGACAAATTTTGCTGTTGAATTGACCAATTCACCAGAATTCAACTCCATTCTAATTGCACTGGCACGATTGGGTCAATTGATTTTTGTTCAACTTAAAATTCATTTCGACTCGCTTTTACATGATTCTGATGACGATTATCTTTCTGAGAGACTACCACCCGTTCTTCCTCAGTTATCCTCAGTAAAGACGATTCAATTCGATCTACGCAACTTGATCACAGCATCTAATTTCACAGAATTAAACATTGCTCTCCACTTTCCATCCGTCCAAGTGATTGAGCTCAACTTTTGTGGGCAAAATCAACTACCAACAAGTGAAGAGATGTACTCAGTATGCGATCACCTAATTGCGACATTTCCTCGATTGCATCATTTATTCAACGGAGAAAATGTGGTGATTTGGTGCAATGCAGAATGCTGTTCAAGTGACTGTTCAAAACGGTACACACAAATCACTTTCACATCTGAAAACGATTTCAAGCGATTTAAGATTTTTAACAATTTTGCATACAAATTTAAATGAAGGTATATTTCCTCATGAATGATTTACGAAAGTGAACAAATGAAACGCCTAACTTGCAACAATTTTTTAAATTAAAACAATTCTATCAATTTTCGTTGGTGATAAATCCAGTCAAAATTCATTGAGGAATGCTGACAAATGAAGCTGATGTACTTTGACGTTTTGCACGATAAATCAAGATCTGGCTTAAAGTCAATAAAGTGGGCTAAAATGTTAGAATGAAAACATAAAATGGAATGATCAATTATTTGAATATAAGCAATTTAACAATTACATCAATAAAAATTAGTAACATAAGAATTAGCCGAGTTTGAAAGCTATTTACGGTGTAAAATTTAATAGCTGATGTGGATATAATCAACGATACAAAATGTATAGATTGTGTGAAGGCTTTGAGTTTTGTTTCTGGCTGTTCAGGGTCGTAATTAATTTCATCTCCTTCGTATTCCCCAATATTGATTCCATACAAAGTCAGCATGATCACAATATAAAGGATCATAACAGTGAAATATACAACTGCATAAATATGTGGGGAGTAAATAAATCAATCAATTAATTAAAAAAAATTACATACCATATTCACTCGAGACAATGATTGAGATTGCCCAAACAATAGCAGTAACGAAAGCTAAGACCAAATAGTGTCGATAATTTTCGAGAACATAGTTCACCTTCCAGTAGGAATATCTTTTGTATCGAACATACACATAGTGCAAATTGAGGAGAAATATAAAATGAACCTTGACATAGATTGGATAATGTAGGAGCAGACCTTGCAAGCCTAATGAAACTGCGGGCGAATTTTCGGCAAACTAAAATGAAAATTGACATTTACTAACGCAATGAGCATACGATAACATAAATCAACTTACGAAAACATGGAAACTGGACGAATCAGGGAAAATCAAAACAAAAATGCCCAACACGACTGACCAAAAGTACACATGACCTACAATGACAATTCGCCTTTTCTTCAAATCCAAATCGGCAAACTCGACAACAGTCTTCATCCGAAAATATTTGATCAAAATAAAAACGCCGAATCCAAATACCATGAGAAACCATGGAACGAAAATTACTAATAAAATGTGACTATTATGTCCAATTTCATGGTAAAAATTTATTGTATACGGTTCTGTTTGGCGTGTGTTGTTGACCAAAACAGAAACGTTGCATAAAGGATTCATTTTGGATTATGTTTAGGCTAAACATAAACTTTGGAAAACATTCAAAAAATTGTTTTTATTTCACGGCGGAAGGAACGAATGAACAAGCGAGCAAACGAAATGAATGAGAGAGTACAGAAAAGAAAAGGTCTGTAAATTAAGGCAAAATATATCTTTTATACGTATTATTTCTTTCCTGAAGGATTAAACCACAAAACCATCTGCAATCGAATTACACAGTCTCAACTAAACATGGAACAGTTGAATTCTAAAGAAAAAAACATATTTAAACATATAAACGTTAAAGAATATCATTTGAAATTATTTATTTAACACGTGTACACGTGTATGTATGGCGTTTTATGCGTCTATTGCTTTGTTTAATTGACTAACACAATCTATCCTTGGTTAATGATTTACAGCGGCTTTAAGACTTTAGACTACACAGTTTCAATTGAAAACATTTTGTTAGCCCTTTTTTTTGGAAACGGTATTTTATTGACCTTTTAAGCAAATTAATGCTAAATGTAAGCTAGAAGATGCATATATATATATCGCTGACTTATAGTTCGATACACTAGTCTTAAGTGACGCAGTTGGCGTAAAGTCGGAGCGGGAGTATCCCTAGCACTCGTCCTTAGTTCAGTCATCGAGGAGTCACCACAGTTCTACAAACACACACTTTGACTCATATCTCAATGTAGATCAATGTAAAATATCATTAATTAATTTTTATCTTTCGTGACATTTGACCTTATGTGCCCAAAATCTAATCAGTTCGTTTACACCAAACCAGAATTTATGGTAAAATTTGCAGACCGATCCATTGAACCATGTAGACGCTATACTGCTAACAATCCTTTTCCTATCAAGCGGCGCCAGAGGAGTCGATCACTCACAAACAAGTTCGCTCCTCCAATTACTTAACTTCTTTTACAACATTAGCACAAAGCGGGCCAATGTACCACATAATCGCGACATGTTCATTTATTGCTTAGTATGCGATGTTCTCAATAAAATTGCTCACACAAAAAAACATATTTTACTAGCAATAGAGTGTGGTAAAAATTTTGCGTCAATGTGGAGTCTTGCATATTGATCAAACAATAAAAATATTTATGTCAGTCGGCTAGACTTTTTGTTGATTTACTGTTTTGTTAGTAACGTCATTTGACTTAGTGAATAATAACTTTGACAGTAATCACCAAAATTTGTCAATCGAAATTCCTGTTACACTAATACTAGTACGCAATCCCAAACGCAATTTTTGTGTCCTCTAAAAGTTATTAATGCAGTCTTATAAATTTTTTTACGCTGAAAACGCCGGTAGTCATATTTTTGCTCAAAGACCAGTCGTTCCAGAGATATGGACTGGTAAAGTTTAAAGGTTCCACTTTTTGGGAATTTTTATCTCCATGATAATTTGACATATTCGTCCGGTATAAATTGCTAAAATGATCTTAGAACTATGAATAATAACTGTGATTTTTTAGGAACTTTCATAAACATTCACTGGGTCATATCATTTGCTTAAATGTTGCCTTTTAAAACTTGCCAAAAGTAGACTGTTTTTGCTGTTTTTTCTTCCAATATTTTATCAAATGACATGACTAACCAAACGTTCACAGATATTCTTGAAAAAAATCTACATTATTCTACATGAGATTAAAATGATTTTAGACATTTAAACTGGAAAAAATATGTCAAACTATCATGGAGATAAAAATTCCCAAAAAGTGGAACCTTTAAACTTTACCTGTCCATATCTCTGGAACGACTGGTCTTTGAGCAAAAATATGACTACCGGCGTTTTCAGCGTAAAAAACTCTATAATACTGCATTAATAACTTTTAGAGGACACAAAAATTGCGTTTGGGATCGTATTAGTGGTTACACATATTTTGTTAAATTGCAGCGAGCAATTAATGCACCACAATAAAATTTCCATGACGTCAAAAAATGCTCTCTAGTAGGCAAATAGATTTAGTAATAAAATCCACTGCTTGTATTTTAATAGACGTAGTAGAAGAAAACAAGCTTATTAAAATAAAGGGTTCTGTCCACCTAATGTATGAACGAGTATACCGCAGAAATAAAGAAAATGTTTTCAAACAATAAATCAACAATCAAATTTGCTCACGAGTGGAACATTGACCAATTTGGCCTGTACGCACGAGAAAATCATCCATGGACAGGACCCCTACTATCCAAGCACTTTTCCCCACCTGTGAGTAATTTGTTGAATTTTCAATTTCAATTGTTTCCAAGAGGCGTCGACAACTCGGCATTGTACTAGCACCAGACCCGCAGCTTGCGGGTCTGCGGGTCTAGGGGACATTGGGGGGTCGCATTACCCCTGCGGGTCTGCGGGTCTTAGTATTTGCGGGTCTGTGAGTCCTAGATATTGGGGTCTCAAGATCATATATTTTGTGGGTCTGCGGGTCCTAGCTTTTGCGGGTCTGCGGGTTTAAGCTAAATAAGTCTGGAAGTTATGATAAAATCATAGTTTATTTAATCAATTAAGCACGATTTAAAACGTATAAAAAGTTAAATCTATGTCAAAATATCTAAAAATATGTCATCGTCCTTATGGATTGACAACCACCATTATTTGAGGACTAAACTATAAAGACCCTCAGACCCGCATCATATGGACCCGCAGACCCACAAATAATATATTTGAGCTAGGTCCCCCAATGTCCCCTTGAACCGCAGACCCGCAAGCTGCGGGTCTGGTACTAGTACAATGCCGACAACTCAAGTCTGTCGATTGTGGTACTTTGTGACAAAGTTCCAAGCGAGTTGGCAAAAGCAACTACAAAGTTGAACTGTGAAATTCAAATTTGTATTTTAGATGAAAATGAGCAAGTTTGTTACACAAAGAGTAAGAGTTTAATTTTACTTTTTCATAAATATTTCATTTGATGTTATTATTTTTAAACAGTAATGAGGAATCTAAATTTATTGCAAAATTATAAATATGACCAATTCATCGATCACGATTCATTATTCAAGTCTGCACTTCTGTACTTGCCTAACGAACGATTGACATTAAAATTTTTGGTAAAATATTTTTTAAAATTTCCAATTTGTTAATTTATATTTTAATTTAAAGGTAAAACTATCGCTAGATAGTTCCCCACTTTTATTTGCAAAAGACGGTAAACTAAAACGCAAACACAATGGCCCAGAGTATCCAATTGTTGCACAATCTTATCTAAATGGAGCGGCAAAGTTGGTCAGGTTAGAGTACAAATGGATTATCGAAAATTTTGACAATCTATTTGAATCCGACAAAAGTTTGTTTATTGAATCAAAGTGTTTTCCAGAGAGTAAAAATGATCAAAAACTAAAATTAAGGCTTTTTCCAATTCGGAGTGATTCAGACAATTCAAAGATTTTTTCCATTGAAATGTACAATGAAAGCGATGAGACAAACTTTCTCGTCAATTCAAAAATTATAATTTTCTTAGAAAATGGAAAACTGACCAATGGTTTGTTAGGTTTAAAAATTTAAATACTGATTAATGTTGAAAAATCTCTTTCAGAAATATATGATCTAATGCGTCCTGGTGATATAAAAATCTATCCTGAATTTAAATTAGGTAATTCATCCCGAAAATGCCTAATAGTTTTTATAATTTAATTTAATTTTTATAAATAGAAAATTCACTGTTGCCGAATAATTGTTTGACAATTCATTGTGAATTATACTATACGGTAAAGTTAATATTAAAACACAAAAGTAAATTTAACAACAACAACATTAATTATTATTTTCTAAGATTGCATCAAGGCAAACGGGTGAAATTGATGAAGTAGTAAATAGTGGTGAAAAGCTAATTAAACTTGAAAGCAAACTTGATGCTGCACTTTTGAAGGCTCACTTTACTCAGTACAAGTGGCAAATTGAAGGGTTTGAAAATTTTGAAAAATCAATTTGTTTTCCATCAAAATCAAGCGAATTTAAACTTGAATTTGAATGTGAGAAATGTCAAATCACTGTAGAGTTGAAAGAAAATTACGTTGATGCAATGTTCCTGTCCCTCTTTTTCAATGTTTCAAGTTGTTCGATCGATATTGCTAAAACACAATATCGTGCTTCGATACTGAGTCAAGATGGGAAAAGATGTTATTCAAAAGGTAAAATATTTATAAAAAAAATCTGTTGAAACACTATTTCTCAATCATTTTCTCAATCAGTTAATCAAGATTTTTTCATATACCACAAAAGAGAATTTGGATTTGACAAATTTATTCACAAATCTCAAATGGCTCATCTAATTAAAAAATTGCCTACAACTTGCAATCTGACATTTCTATTTGAGGTATTGTATCCTTATTGTTGAACTTATCAAATATTCTTTTTTATTAGTTCTGGATGTCGCATGATTTAGAAGAAAATCAAAATGAACAACAAATATGCGAAACTGATTCAAACTCTGCTGCCACGTTTACAATCATAAATTCAGTCGTCAATTACAAATCAACTCAAGAAGTCAAGGGAAATATATCTGTGAGTGCAGTAGGTACTGATGTGCCTGAGCAAGTGCGGGAGAAAAAGCTGTCAAACAAAGAAACAAATACCAATGATTTATGATTAGTCAAAAATTTGTGAAAAATAGATTATCATAAAATAACTCTACGTATTGACTTGTCAGACGCTTCCAATGTCGCTCGAGCAATGCAATTAATCCTCTGAAATAAATCTTATTAAAACAAAGTAATATGCATTTTGCTCTATTGACAGTTATATTGTGGAGCAGTGAAACACGAGAATGTACCTGAGCACTGATAACGCCACTTGTTATCTTATTTGCTCTCGCGCCCCTTACAATAGCTGCTTAGTCTAGCACTAGCTTTGTGTTTGTTTGTGTGTATCTCGACTTCTTGTTGCTTTCTCCAGTTTCGACAACCTCTGCAAATCCAATCCAAATGGCTGGCACTTGGATCGAGTCAACCTTACCAAACATTGTTTCCGCGCTTACAACTCAAAATGCAAACTTTCTGTCTGAATTTTCCGCCTTGACCACCAATGCTGATCGTATGGAATATTGTCTAGCCGATGAAGCAGTCCAAGCTTGGATTTATTTGATTGTGGGTCAATTTACGTCCAACCTGGACGGCTTCAAGAGCTCAAAAACTGCTGCCAAGCATCGAGAGGAAGGAAATGACTGCTTTCGTTCAAAAAACTACGAAAAAGCTATTGAAATTTACAGTACGGCAATTCGTTTTGCACCACAAAGTATGGACACTGCTTCCGAGGTGGCATTGGCAAATCGTTCAGCAGCCTATCTTCAAGTAGGCAAATACGAAAATGCCCTAAAGGACATTGATGCTGCATTGGAATTTGGTTATGCTCGATTCAAGCCCGTCACCAAATTACAACTACGCAAATGTGACTGCCTCATTCAACTTGGCCGTTCGCGGGAAGCCCGACAATTTCTATTGTTTATGCAACAACCAACCACTGAACAAAATGATAGTGACCGTTGGGCTGAGCTTTTCGATGGAATCAATTTGGATGAAACCAATTTGGATAACAAGAAGATCGAAACTCCAAAGGCCGAAATTTCTTTGATTGACAAACTAACTCAAAAAGGTTTATTCAAACAAAACGAGAAAATGCCATCACTCAGTACCAAAGTGGCCGTGTGTTATGATGCTGAGAAAGGTTAGATTGTGATATTTTTTTCTCTGCAATGTTTTATTCCTTTTAATTTTTTTTTGTTTCTTAGAACGTCATTTGGTTGCTCAGGAAGATATTCAATTTGGTGACATTCTTGGAGTTTCCAATCCTTATGCCGCTATACTCAATCCCCAGGAAGATACCTTGAAATGTAATCACTGTTGTCGTGATTTCTTTTTTGAAGATAAGAAGCTGATAACTTCACTCCGTCCAGTTCCATGTACGAACTGTTCGAGTGTTATGTTCTGTTCCGAAGAATGTCGTGTCGAATCGAGTAATTCATACCATCGTTATGAGTGTAAACATTATGCTTTGTTGGTTCAATTTTCAGAATTCTATCGATTACCATTTCGTATACTGTGTCTAGCTGGTATGGACCAGATTCGTGCAGTTGTGTCCGCTGAGCAGGACAAAGATTCGAGCTATTTTTCTGATCAACCAGAAAACCACTATTCTCATGTGTATCATTTGGCTCACAACTCGGATGGACAGTTGTTTGACTTGAATATTCCCTATTTGGAAGTGTTGAGAATGTCTCTGGTTGCTTGCGCTCTGTTTAATTTGTTCAAACTTGGACCCTTTCCAATGGACACCAAAGAAGACGAAAAGTTGATCAGCGGTCTAATGTTGCGTCATCTCTGTCAAATGCGTTACAACCTTTTTGAGCATATTCCAAGCGAAACTACACGATTTATGCCATCGTATCTCTATCCTGTATTCGCTTCTACTCTCAATCATTCCTGCAAAGAAAATGCTAACCTAGAATTGCCCTCAAACAAATATACTTGCATTCTTCAGGCAACTCGGCCAATTTCTACGGAAACTGAAATTACTATTCCGTATTTTAATGATCGTATTAAACCCCATGACTATGATGGATATCGAAATTTGAGTTGTGAAAGAAAAGTCGATGATCTACTGCGACAATATCATTTTCGTTGCAACTGTGCACAGTGCAAATATCAAATTCGCAATATGCCCATTGGAGCTTTGAGATATGTTCCCCTGGGCTGCAGTGAGTGTGGCCACTTGATGGAACGCTTCTCCGAACAAACATCTGAAGCTGAGGTGTTCCGCTGCACCAACTGTCAGCTGGAGATGAACAGTGCCGAGGTGAAACGACGCTATAATCAGGAAGAGAAATTAAAAAAATTGTCAAGCCAATTGAATCTGCAAATTGACGTTCAGAATATAGCTCAGCAGAGTTCACTTTTTAGACTTCTCGAATCAACTACCGAACGAATAGAATCTCTGGTTCACCGTGATTCGGCCTTTGACACTGGCTATGTTCGCTTTATAATCTCGTTACACTATCAGTCCATTGGTCAGTGGGACAAGTGGTGGGCCTGCATCGAACAATATCTTACTGTGACTGAGCGAATATTTTCAAAGGAAAGTATGCAGTATATTAAAGAATTTAAACGAATTCAAGTTGTCCAGGCTGAGGCCATTGCAAAAGATCCTTTTATGATGGAAAACTTCAAGCAACAGTACAGCAATGTATATGAACGCTATTTGGTTAGAGTCGAACAGTGGAAGCAGTTGAAGCTTAAATACTACCTTGATTGTTAATCCATTTCATTTGCTTATACTAAAACTAAAATTTTAATCATTTATTCTTTCTCCAAGAATTATAATCACTACATCATCTTGTATGGGTTGCTATAACTTACAAATGAGAAAATAAAAACAATATGTTTGGTCTGAGTTTTTTGGGAAAAGTGTGGACATGAATTTTGATGATTTATAACAGCCACAACTGGAGTTGAAGAATGTATTGTTGAATATTGGCATCTACGTTTATAATGTAGTGTACTGTCACAAATGTTTTATTTGTAAATGGGATTGCAAGACTAGAGAGTGAATTAGTGAATTAGAATTAGAGTCTAAATTAGACAGTGAATTGCAAAATAATATTTCCAAAATATGTAGCTAGCTGTTATCAGGTTTGTGACTAATTTTCAAAATAGTTATATCGTCATCTATGAAAGGAGGTTGTTTTGATTTTACTTTCACAACCGAACAGCCAGTACAGCTAACTTTCTCATATGTATGAGTGTGCTTATGTGTGAATGTGTACGTGCAGCTTTGCTGGTCTTGACTTTTTTCCCAACTTCGCAAATTACGATTTCTCTGTTTATTTCCCTCAACTCTCGTAATATCCTCAAAATGTCCAACCAAACCATCATCACACTACCGGATCTGCCTCTTCTCAACATCCTCAAGCGCCTCCCACTGTACGATCTAGTCTACGGGGCTCGACAGATGTGTGTCCGTATGCGTGCAATAGTGCAAATCGAGTTAGCCCATCGTCGTTCTCTGGTGCTCACCCACGGTGGCGATCGAAATGAATCGTTGAATTCACTTCGAGAGGACAAGCCACATTGTGGTCAGTTGCTTCAACACGTTCAACGGGATAATGGCTCACGAATGGTACAACTGCCCACACTGGCGCAATACAAGTTCAACTTTGTACCACTCTCCACCGCTGTACGCGGACCTGCACTGATGAATGCCCTTTCTGGAATCGCCCACTTGACCGTGGCGTACAATAACATTTCGCCCAAATTTTTGAGCCGTATCATTCGAATGCTCAACCACTGGTCGGACAGTTTGGTCTCGTTGACCTTCTATCTTAAAGAAATGCGTCAATTTAGCCCTCACAATTCTTTGCAAGTGTTTGAAGCGATAAATCGGCTCAACTCACTGCGTCACCTCAAGATTAGCCTGCCATTTGTTTATGATCGCATGGGTGTCCATCCGTCTCCAAATCTCCAATTTGTCTCTCGACTGGCCACACTGTGCGTTGAACGTGGCATCGAACCAAAAGTGTTTTTCGATGCACTTGCTCAATATGGCACGGTAAATGGCAATATACGCCAAGTTTGCTTTCATGTTGATGTTTCTGTGGACACGTATTTCTTTGAAATGTTGCAGTTCGGTTTGGATCATCCACGTCTGGCCAACCGTTTCACCAGCCTCTCAATTGAAGTGTTTCGTGATTCGTGGTGGGGTGAACACAGCGTCCAACAAATGGATCGCCTTTGTACTCGTTTCAGTTTGCTCACCACACTCCAACTCGAAATGGAACCATCCGCCATGGCAGGTTTGGCTCAACAGTTTCGTCGTCTGCAACATTTGGTCACGTGAAGTTGTACATTTGTAGATGTGGAGTTGATGGTGATGATGATGAACCCGGATTTGCTCAAGGTTGGCCTATTTTGGACCAAAATCGTCCTCCGCCTGATGGTGATCTTTTGGTTCATTCAGTTCGTGTGCTTGAACTTTCCTTGGCCACCGTGTCACACCAAAACCTTGCCGCAATTCAAATTGCGCACTACTTTCCCAACCTTCAGGCGCTTCATGTGCAACAGTTTCATGGTGAATGTTACAGCTGCACTCCTCCTGTCAATCAACTCGATTTCACCATTTATCGCTGTCTTCCCCGGGCTTTGCAACCATTTCGTGCCTGTGCTCACCTACGTACCATCGAGTACAATCCCGGGATTGGATTTGAATTGCGCCGAATTAATCCACAGCAATTGCCACTCAACTTAGATTAGATTTGTTTTCACCATGTTATCGGTACCCCTTTTTGTATATATATAATTCAAATTGTTTGAGTAAAAAAATAAAAGTTTCTGGAATTTATGAGAAATTCAGTAAATATTTTGATCATTATTTTGATTTCTTCCAACTATTTCTCAATTAAATGTCAAACAGCAAATCCTCTCCCTATAGTGGATCTAGTAATTTTTGTTTGTGTGTATTACCGATTTGAGTAGTATTGCGAATTTTGAAGACTGCAAAGTTTGTTTTCCCAAATGATCTGAACTTTGTAATCATGTTCCTATTCGAATTATATTTGATTTCGAAAAGTAATTTGGAACAATCAACTTTGAGTTGTTCCAAATTCCACTTTTTACTTTACTTGTTCCAAATGTGCTGATCGAACAAATCGAACATGCATTTGTGCTTAAAAGGACCAACTTTTGTGTTCATCAGTTCATAGAAGTAGAAGTTAGAAAAAGATTTGAATTATAAACTTGTGTCTAAAGCCTGCAAGACCTCCTAGCAAGACCTCCTAGCAAGACCTCCTAGCAAGACCTCCTAGCAAGACCTCCTAGCAAGACTCCTGTCAAGACTCCTGTCAAGACTCCTGTCAAGACTCCTGTCAAGACCCGCCATGAGTGGACCGCTTCCAAATGCCAACTTGCCTGACGACCTTCTGGTGCGTGAGATCGCTCGCCTGCCACTGGTGGAGCAAGTCCAGATTGGCCAAGTGTCCACTCGATATCACCGTCTCATGACTCGGGCTCTTTGTCATGTCAGCAAGCTTACGATTGTTCTCGAGACTAGCCGCCATCAAAGAGATCCTCGGAGAGACTGGTTCGGGGATATCTTGTACCCGAACATGGCTCGGTTCATCAAGCTGGATCATATGGCCGAGTGCGAGCGTGACAATCTTTTCGGCTTCAGACGCATTGACCAGAAGGCAACACTGCGTTTCTCAAGCGAAGTGCAAGTCGACCTGAACTGGCTCGCCACCAGTATGCCCAACGTTCGCAAGCTCGTGTTTGTCCAAGATCAAGGCAACTGGAACGTGAACCAGCTGGTGGCCCTCCTGGACAAGTGGTCGGCTACTTTGGTCAGTCTCACCCTGCTGTGTCGTCCCGATGTGTACTCGATGACCACTGAGGATTCGAACAAACTGTTCGGTTCGATCAACGCTCTCACTCGTCTCCAAGACCTTTTCCTGGAGTTTATGCATCGATTCGACAGTGACCGCCTGGATTTGCCGATTTTGGGCCAGCTGCGCCGGTTTCACTTCTACTCGCAAGACACGTCCAACAAGCTACTGCTCACCTCTCTGCGTCAGTATGTGCCCAATAATCGGGGATTGCGCCAGATTTTGTTGGGCAAGTATGGCACTGAGCAAGTGGAGGGCCAGTACATGCCCGACTTTCTCCAGCTGGACCGACGAATCACGTCTAAAGTGACCGCACTGTGGAACATATGGGAGAAAAGCCAACAAGATGGCCCCATGGTTGACCTACTTTGTTCCAAGTTTGTTTCGCTGACCTACCTCAAGTTGAGTGTGGTCTCACACGAGTACACTCCTGTCCAGCTGGCCAAAGCCTTGTCCCGTTTGACTCAGCTCTACTATCTGGACCTCGACCTCTCGGGTGCGACTAATATGAAGATCAGTGCACAAGAAGTGAACAGGGACAGCAAGGCCCCAGCCGGCGGACCTCGTTTGGCATCTGTTCAAGTGTTGGTGTTGAACTATGGACGGTCGTTCAATCACCGTGAGCTGTGCCACATCTACAACTGGTCACATACCTTCCCGGGCCTGCGTGTGGTTGAGCTGGTGGACATGCAATTTCGATCATGCATTCGATGTCGTGTGCAGAAGCTGACAGATGGACAAGTGATCACGACCGGATTTAGCCAAGTTCACAAGCGGCCACGAGAGTGCATCCGTAGACTGACCTCGACCTTTAGATCCTGTCCTCAGATTTGCAAATTGATGCTCAAGTATCAAGACACGAAAGAGTATCTTGGGTACGCGATAAATCATTTGATTTACACTGACATGCGAGTACTGTACCATTAAACAGTCTATTTAATATTAAGTGATAATCTGTCTTGATTTTGGTGTTTTGAAGAGCGCTGAGCGAGTAAATCAAGTAACTTGACTTTGTGGTTGACTTTGATTGAGAACTTTTGTGTGATGGCGTTCGAATGGTTCGAGAGAACTCAAATTAGAGCTCAAAAATGATATCTAAAATTGTTGTTATTGCCGCTTGATGTGTCTTTTGATGATTCGCGTTATCAAATGGAACTTTACCATTACACTGCACTTTTTAGGCCTGTCTGCATCTGCTTTTCTGTTTTCCTTTCTATTTGATGTTTTTTGTGTTGTTTTTTGTCCCGAAACCTCAAGTTTCTCTTCACCATCAGGCCCCAGAATGAGCGACTACGTGAAGTCACTGCCCAATGAGCTACTCCTTCTCATCTTTGACCAAACTCCACTCTCCGACCTACTACATCTCGATCAATTCGAATTATCACTAAACTCGAATTCACTAGACTAATTCGCTTATGCAACGTCAACATAAAACCGAACATTTTGTAGCAACCTAAATGATCAAAATCACATTATGGACGAATAGAAAAAAATGATAAATCAACTGAAAAAATATTTTATTTTAAAAATAGTAACAAAACATTCAGCAAACTGCAGTTTCCTAAAAAATTAAACAACAGAATACACATATTGTGACATAATAAAAATTTCATTTAAAAATCATTCAAATCAGCGACCTTTCGTCCGAACAGTACAATCAAACAGATATAAAATATAAATAAAATAAATTGTATGAAATAAATTAATTAGCTGGATCATTTGGTTAGTTCTACAATTGCTCAATTAAATCGACATGATTTAATTTGCTTTTGATTCAAGAATAAACTTACATGGATATTTAATTCCATGGTCCATGCACCAGATTGGACATTTACGGAAACCTTTTGTTGCGCTTAATTTGTTTGGAACTCTATTTACCATTTATCAAGTATTGCAAACATAGGCAAAGTCTTCAAACTGACCAATCATACAATCAAGTTGGTTCAAGACAAAGATGATTTGAAAGTGGCTCAATCAAACTTGTAAATGGACATCTCGAATACGAATAGTTTATTCTTGAAAGGAGTTATGCAAGACAAGTTTGCATGCACTTTGAAGACTTTTCTGAATTTTCATGGCGAAGAAAAGCTTTTGACAGAAGATCTTTTGGCCAAAATCTTCCTTCAAATAGTATCAGCGCTTAATTACCTCCACAGAGAAAAATCCATTGTTCAAAACGACATTGGCGCCCTGAACACCTGTGTGAAAAGTCTGAAAGACTTGAAAGACCAGAATACATTCTACTCCAATGCCCAAGATAAATTTTTGCGAGCTCAAGAGCATTCTTCAAAGTTCTACAAAAAGTGCCAACATTGAAGTTCGACATCAAAACTAAGCAAGACTTGATGAAATGCATTTCTAACAGAGTCGTTACGCAACTGCGCTAATTGAGCTTACAGTCAGGCCAAAAGGATCCTCAATGTCAAACGAAGAAATGATGCGAAAATTTGAAACCAAGATTCGTTAAGCAAAGTTTAATGATTTGCAAGTACCAGAAAGGAATTTTAAAATGGCAAATCATTTGATCTCTTTTTGTCATGCTTGGGATGAATTGAAATTGAAATAATTTTATTTTATGTTTTGATCGACATTTTGTTTTTATTTTTTTATTTTTATATTAAATTAACCTGATTCGCAATTTTTACGCTTAAATTTTTCTGTCAAAATGGCGATAATTTAAATTGTACTTAAATATCGTATCCAAAAACTTGAACCAGCTAAAAGCACACTACACCAATGTGTTCTGGAGTTTGACATACCATGGTATATTAAGCATAATATTCAAATTTCCAGCATTTGAGCCTACAGAACAGGTGCGACGGAATTGAGTATTTGTAATTAGTATTTGTTTAATTTGTTAAACTGTTTACAAAGGTTGGGTAATAACAAAATTCAAATTACAAGTGATGAAAATAAGTTCCACTAATTGCATGTACATATTAATTTTTATAAAATGCTCAAGCCAACTTAAAACGCATAGTTAAGCAAAACAGAGCTATCGCTCGAACACAAAATAATCAACCACTTCGCTTCCATACACGAATAGCCATATTGCGAGGGCGAACTTCACCGGTTGAGTGTTTGAATTGCAAGTAAATACTCGCGTCATTATTGTGAGTACCTGCATAAAGTCCATTACTCCAACCTGTCCTAGGAATTACAATACCTTCATTCCAATCATAAATATACTTTCCAGTTTTTACACTGTTATCCGGTGAACGAAAAACTTCATCCAACAGTGGTGCATTGTCTTCCTGAACTTGTCCAAAAGCAGCAGCATTACCTCCATTCACGCGAAAGAAAACTCCAGCATATGTTGCACTAACATCGGTCCATTTCATCCATGGCCATATTTCAGCTGGTGATTTCTCGTTGGGAAGTTGTGGATAGATAAAACCTATTGGAACAATATTCTGCTTCAAGCTGTCAAATTCTCGCTTATGAGTAACAATTTCATTCTTTTGTTCGTCAATTTTCTTATTTGCTTCTTCTAGTTTCTTATTAGCCGCATCAAGATCGTCAGTCAGCTTTTTTCTCGAATCAAGAAAAGTTCGTTGCAAACGAGCAAGTGACCAAGTTTGCATTTTCTGGCAAATAACCAGATTTTTCTTTTCGCACGGTTGATCGATCCATTTACCAAGATGCCTTTCGTCTGCTTCAATTTGAACACAATGATCTGCTTTGAGCTGAGGACCTTCTACCACCCAGTTAGTGAAGCCAATGTCCGAATTATCAATCCATTGATATCTGCTACCAGAAAACTTGGCACCGATCCAGAAATTCTCCACTTGCTTTTGAGTTTTGAACAGGAAGTTTGACAGGAATTCTTGTTCTTCTTTGGTGTGAATGAACGGCAAAGTTGGTTCGTTGTCCAGGGCGGCACAACTTTTTACCGCATCAGCGAATGTTCGCAAAGTGCCATCGAGGATCTTGAAACACTTCTCGTCCTTGAACGAAATCCAGTATAATTAGGTGACAAAGTTTTTAACTGTCAAATGCTAGTTTTTTATTCGATGTTCACATTTGTAGTGCAAATGTTGTCCTAAATTGTTAATTTGCGTATGAAATAAAAGATCCACTCTCTAAATTGGGTGTTGGCTGCGTGATAATAAGATCCACGTTGTCCATGAGTATCGTGTGTATTGTGTGCATTGACTCGTAATAGCATAGTGTAATTTTTTGAATGTCTCTAGCTAGTATCAGTACGAGGATGAATTGCGGCACTGATAGGAACAGTTGCGGCACTCATTAGAACAGTTGCGGCACTGAATGGAACAGTTGCGGCACTGATGAGAAGAGTTGCGGCAATGATAATAAGAGTTGCGGCACTCATTAGAAGGTTTGGAATGTCCATTTATTCATACGTATAGTGATTTACTTGTGAGTGAGAACGAAAATGGAATGGACCATCAACAAATGTTCAACAAAGAGTACAACAAGTGGAACGCTCTTGTATTCTATAATGACGGCAAATTTAGCTCATTAATTGCCAAACAGATAACAATCACATTTTCAAGCATAACTTCACTTGAATTGAGCCATCACAAAATATCCAACGTGTCACTAGAACCCATCATTCATCTACTCAACCACTGGCACTCTCAATTGATTTGCCTTAAATTATCACTCAAACACAGAAAAGTGCATTCTAAAGTTTATTTGGACTGTTCCCAGGTGCTTGAAAGCATAAATCAAATGCCATCTCCATTGGCTCACTTATTCATTGCACTGGACTATTTCATTTGTACTGAAAAGATTGACTTTCCAATTGTTACACAGCTGGAGAAATTTTATTTTATTAATGAGAACGAGAGTTTTGATTTTGATTCTGTGAAAGACTACATCTTAGCTAATCAACGATTACGTCAAATTGGATTCAAATTTCGTCGCAATTGTCTTTATGTTGATGATAATGACGGAAATAAAGTCTGTTCTCGAATCACCGATTTAGTGCAACACAAGGAGCACAAGCCAAAATATGTGACAAGTGCCAGGCTGACCAAACTGTGCACCTCATTCACTTCCTTGACAAAAGTTGCTGTTGAATTGAATACACCAGAATTCAACTCCACTCTAATTGCACTGGCACGATTGCATCAATTGACTTTTGTTCAACTTAAAATTCATTTCGACTCGCCCTTGCTTGATTCTGAAGATGATTATCTTTCTGAGAGACTTCCGCCAGTTCTTCCTCAGTTATCCTCAGTAAAAACAATTCAATTCGACCTACGCAACATGATCACAGCATCTAATTTCACAGAATTAAACATTGCACTCCACTTTCCATCCGTCCAGGTGATTGAGCTCAACTTTTGTGGACAAAATCAACCACCAACAAGTGAAGAGATGTACTCAGTATGCGATCACCTAATTGTGACATGTCCTCGATTGCATCATTTATTCAACGGAGAAAATGTGGTGATTTAGAGCAATGCAGAGCACTGTTCAACTGTTTGTTCAAAAAAGTACATTCATAAATCATTTTCACAACTGAAAGCGAATTCAAGTGATTTAAAATTTTTAACAATTTTGCATACAAATTTAAATGAGGGTATATTTCCTCATGAATGATTTGCGAGAGTGAACAAATGAAACGCCTAACTTGTAACAATTTTTAAATTAAAACAATTCTATCAATTTTCGTTGGTGATAAATCCAGTCAAAATTCATTGAGGAATGCTGACAAATGAAGCTGATGTACTTTGACGTTTTGCACGATAAATCAAGATCTGGCTTAAAGTCAATAAAGTGGGCTAAAATGTTAGAATGAAAACATAAAATGGAATGATCAATTAATTATTTGAATATAAGCAATTTAACGATTACCTCAATTAAAATTAGTAACATAAGAATTAGCCGAGTTTGCATGCTTTTTGACGGTGTAAAATTGAATAGCTGATGTGGATATAATCAACGATACAAAATGTATAGATTGTGTGAAGGCTTGGAGTTTTGTTTCTGGTTGTTCGGGGTATTTTGTTCAGATAATTAAAATCTATTGTTTTAATTGTATTTTGTATTTGCTTTTAAAGTTTGCTATCGTTTGCTAAGGTAAAAGTAATTTTAATGAATAAAACAAAAAAATAATATTAAAAAAAATCAATTTTAACAAGAGATTTCATTGATTTGTGACTGTGTTTGTGTGCACAATCTAATCTCTCTCGCAAACACAGAAACGCTCATAAACACACACTTTTACGTATATATATTGGTTATGTCGTGAGATGTCGTGTGGAGATTGTGAAGTTGAGATAGATAGTTGTGTGGATGGTTAAGTTTTTGCACTTTTTAATGACAGGTTTAATGGAGGTTTTTATTATTGTTGGACTGATTGACATTCTGTGGTATTTGAATTTTTGTTGATTTTATTTTAGTGTACAGTATGTGTATCTATTGGATTCGAATGAGCAAAACAAATCGATCCCAGTAATCACCGTCTGTTGAGAGCAAAGCTCCATTTATAACGGTTGTTTGAACGCACAAATGTACAAATCCACATCATGACAATGTTGCCCATCATCAATGCCCCACAATGCGTTCCAAGATCGATCTAAAAAGTTAATCAAACATAGCAAGCAGCAACTGCCAAAACTGCAGCAACTTTCTGTGGATTGTATCCAAATAGATGTTAAAAATCTTGTTCAATTGTGACATTTTAATGTTTTGATGTCAATTTCGAGGTTGAACACCAAAGTCAATATATTCTAGAATTCATACACACACACACACAATAGCAGTAATTTTGCTCATTTCATTCTGCATTTTGTACTAAACATTCTGCATTCTTTAATTAGAGAGTATCGTCGTTAGTTACTCTACATTAAGATTCATTAACGATATCATGGATTAGAAAAATTCGATGCACTGAACTGAATTAATACGGACGATTCACTACAAAGCATATTATTGCAATAATGCAAAGTACAGAATGCAATGAACAGAATACAGAATACTCACGTGGATCAACCAAACAGCAAATCACATTCGAACGCACGTTACGCCTCAATTGTTTAATTGTGTTTATTGGAAAGTAAAGGTAAAGAGGGAAAATGTTAACAAAAGAAACTACCAACAGATTACAACAATTCAGTACACCTCATCGACATAGTCCTCCGGATCGAGTTGTGCACTGCTCTTGGCTGACAAATGGTGAGCACGAACGTGGCGAATTGCGTTGCAGCGCTGAGCAGAAGAATAGTGACACTTGGGCCACGTACATCGGAATGGACACACACCAGAATGGATTCGCTCGTGTCTCTTCAAATTTGTTGGATGCTGAGCTTCAAAGTGACAACCTGGATAGTTGCACTTGTAAGTGGCCGAATGCAACTGTCTGTAATGATTGATCACAATTCCGCGATATGCTCCGGTGAAAGCACAGTTGGAAACGCTACACTCAAATTGACCTCGTTGGTGATATAACGAGTTGTGAGAGGACAAGTTTCTGTATGAACCAGATTGACTGCCACATTGACCACAGGGCCACTGAGTGAGACGGTGTGACTGACGAATGTGGTGACCAAGTTTGGTCCTATAAAGCAAGAATAAGCAATGGATAATTGAACGTTAAGTGCACAATAGTACAACTTACTTTTGGTCAAACTTTTGGCCACAATTCTTCACCAGACATGCAAATCGAACCAACGAGTGGTGAGCAACCTTCAAGTGATTGTCGAATCGCCCTGTGACTATCATCTCCTGACAGTGTGGGCATTGAAGTGTGCGAGCGATGATCTGCCCCTCATGCTGGGTAGAAGTAGTGGTGCCAGTTGGTCGGCAAGTGCGAGCACGCTTCACTCCACCGGAAGGGCCTTCCTCTTCTGGTTCTTGTTGGGGGTTGTAGTTGGGTCGCTTCCGTTGACTCGTCCTCGCCGACTGTCGCCGAACTGGTTCGTTCACGGGTGGAGAAGATTCTTCTTCTAAGTTATCTTCAATTTCGGTTGAAGAACCGTCGTAACCATCCTGCCTGTCCTCCACCTCTTCTTCGATCATCTCACTTTCAACTTCATCTTCATCTCCATCTTGACTATCATCACCATTCTCCATCCCTTCTTCATCATCCACCCCCTCTTCATACTCAAACACTCCATCCTCATGTCGATTAGTATCCAAATTGTGGATCGATTGTCCAGTCGAGCAAGTTGTAGATGATGATGCATTGGTCAGTTGAACGATTCGATTCTGAGTATGATTCAAAATGGTGCTTCGATCATCACCATCTCCGGACTGACCAGTGGCGCGAGTACTGTGGACTTGCTCAAGAGGCCCAAGATTGCCCAACCGGTCAATCAAATCCAGCCAGGTTCGGGTACGGAATGAAGTCTTAAAGGATGACGATACACGAGCAATGGATGACTGCTTGCTGGCTGCTGACGGATTCTGTTCTGATGGATCAATGTTCTCGGAAGATGCATCATTGGACAGAGGAATCTGGGTCTGGTTAGCACTTGAGGTTTGACCATCACTGTTGGTAGCTTGTACATTTTCGTTGAATTGATCATTCAGTTCTGCTTGGGCACAATCCACTTGGTCCTGATTCTGCTCAATGTTCGACACTTCCAACTTGATTTCATGTTTAGGTTCAGTTTTGGTGACCAACAGTTGGGAAAGTAGAGAAGTAAAGGATCGCTCGGGTATGAGACAGGTAATCGGATGATCTTCGGTGATGGTCGATTTGCTTTGATTCAACTCCTGAACTGGTTGATCCTCCTGTTGTTGTACCAAATGACCACCATCCACCCTGTCAGGCACATCTTCTTCCTGTTCCTCTTCTTCACCAACACCATTTTCTTCATCATCATCATCTTCATAACCATCTCCATCCTCCACCTCATCATCATCGTCCATATTCATCAAATCGATATTGTTGGTGCGAGTGCCGACTTGACTGGACAGTCCTGCTCGAAGAGTTGGATTCCTGAGTTTGTTAATGCTGGGAAGCGACTCTTCAGTATGCGAGTACAGACTGAAGGCGGAGTCGATGAAGGATGAAATCGTTGGTTGGACAACTGGTTCGATGACGAGATGATCTGCTGGGATCGGTTCGTGTAGATTGTCACCGGCATCTTGATCATCAACATCAAAACGATCATCTGCACCGTCCTCATAACCACCATGACCTCCATAGCCATGACCATCATCACCATCGCCACCTTCCATTGGCAGATTGACAGCATCCATTGGGTGATCCAACTCGTTGCCCGCAATCACTTGTTGATTCGCCTGTGGTGCATTGTCCAGCATGTCCTGTCGAGCCCTCATTTCATTTTCCTCATCTATTTCTATACAAATCAAACAAGTCATCAAATATATTACTATCATAATTCTGTTCATCATCTTAACTCACCTCGTTTCACTTCTGCCAACAGGTCCTCGTCTTCTTCGGGTTCATAATCAATCGATGGTAGTGGATGAGAGTCGGGATTGTATGCCGAAGTGGACGCATCATCACCACCACCACCACCATCTCCACGATCCACTGGTTGTTGATTATGATCCAAATCGCCCTCAATCAGTCGTTGATTCGCCTGTGACGCACTGTCCAGCATGTCCTGTCGAGCCCTCATTTCATTTTCCTCATCTATTTCTATACAAATCAAAAGTCAACTCAAATATATTACTATCATCATTCTGTTCATCATCATCATCATCTCAACTCACCTCGTTTCACTTCTGCCAACAGGTCCTCGTCTTCTTCGGGTTCATAATCAATCGATGGTAGTGGATGAGAGTCGGGATTGTATGCCGAAGTGGACGCATCATCATCACCACCACCACCATCTCCACGATCCACTGGTTGTTGATTATTATACAAATCGTGGCCATCCAACTGTAGTTGAGAATCCGCCTGTGAATTCGCAATATCCTGCTGTTGTTGCTGTTGAACCTTGTTACCGGACTGACCATGGTATTCTGCAGTAGAGGGAGAATTGTTGATTGGTTGATGAGTCACCAGATTGGCACTACCATCAGCATCTGTTGGGACAGTGGACTGGTTCGGCTGCATCTGCTCCGCCACTTGAAGAGTGTCCGTACTGGTGGACGGGTCGACTGTAGCTGCGGGTGCATTGTCGGTCACAGTAGGCACCGAATAGGTCAGTTCGTGGGTTGGTGGAATACTGGTAATCGACTGAACGTACGCGTGGATATTCTGCCTGAGTTGCTGGAGCTCTTGTTGGGTGGTGTTGAGCTGCTGTTGTGTTACGTCGAGATGCTGTTGAGCGGTTTCGAGCTGCTGTTGAGCGGTTTCGAGCTGTTGTTGTGTGGACTCAACCTGTTCGAGGATCTGCTGCAGAATGGGATCCATTGTAGAGCGCGATACAGCACGGGAACGAAACACACACAAAATGATAAGGCACAGAACACAGAATTGTCTAATGTCGAGACCGATGACGGGAGAGTGATGCTGCTGCTGATGATGATTGTGATGATCACAATCGATTGTACAAAAGGTGGTGAACCAGAGTTAGAGAGTTGAGATGTTATTGTCGTAGTAAGGAGGTGTAATAATCCAACAGACAAAAGGAAATTAACGCACTAATAAAAAGATGATGACATGACAACAAAAGTCGTAGGTCGAAAGGACAGAACACAAATAGAAACGACGACGACGACGAGTGACAACAACAACTTAGAACTTTTCAGTCCTACAAAAAGTAACAACAAAAGCGCGCGACTATTTCAACCTAAACAGAGTGAAAATAGTCGCGCACTTTTGTTGTTATTTTTGTAGGACTGAACAAAAGGAATGTCTGTTTGATATCTAAGGCACACAAACAAGTCGATCAATTGGGAGTGGCTATAGTACGTACTTTACAAAAGGGTCACTTTTTTTCATATGTTTTGGTTTGCCTAGCTGCAAATTCTCCAGGCAGTTTCAAGTCTGTTTGCGGCAATATTTATAAAGCAAATTACCATTTTTAAAATGTTATGTTTATTAGTTGGTTTTATCTGTTTCAGCTTAGAATAATTAAAAAAATAGTTGGTTATATATGATAACATAAAATAATTATGATTTAACCAGAAAATAATCACATCAAATATTAAAAATTACAAAAAAATAAATAATATATAAATATAAATAAATATTGGTAGAATAAATTAATTGTCTTCAATACTTCTTGACAAAAGCCTTTGATTCATTTTCATATCTAAGCTTATCTTGCAAGGCAATATTGTTGTATTTGGCTCTCTCAGCCAGTGAGCACACTTTCCAACGACTGCCAAGTTCTTTGGAAATGTCACAGAATTTCATATCCGGATATTCGTCTCGAATTTTCGCTCTTTCCTCCTTGCAATACCAAATGTAAGCAGTAGAAGCACCTTTTGGCCCAATCTTCTTTTTAGTTTTCGGTTTCAAAACTTCTGGTTCGTGTTTCTCCTGTTGATTTGCCTTCTCTCGTTTCTCCCTCACCAGTTTTCCTTTTGTTGTTGAGTCTAGTAGAATCACTTCTTCAGTAGTCTTCAACACAAAAACAACCGGACTATAACTTTGATCAAATATTTGGTGATGCTTGGAATTGCTTCTACGATCTCGCTGATTAAACAATTAGTAGAGTTATACTTACACGCCAAAATGGAAACTTACTTTTACTTGTCCGGTTGATCGATCTATGTATAGTTTGGGCTTTTGACGAATTGCAGTTTGGCTTGCTGAAAGCATCTCCAAATTGGCACCAAAGTTTGCATTGTCTTTGCAAAAGTTTGACCTAAATGAGGCAAATGACCTTTCAGTGTCGGCTGAGTTGATTGGTGCCCACTGAAAGCAACTTTCTGAGTCCGTTTTGCAAGCTTCCTGAATTAACCAAAGACCAACATTGTCGGACATGCAATTAGAGAATCGTACCAAAAATGATTCGGCCAAAATCTTGTCTTTGCCTATAGATATATCCACTGCCGCCTTCATATAGTCTTCAACTTTCAAAAATTGTTTGATGCGACTCGGAAAAGGCAAACGACTTTCTTCTAATTTCCAAATCCAAAATGGCAATCTTGAGTAATTTGTGAAGACAAACTCAAGTTCGTGCTTCAATTCGGTGACATACTCGTTATCTCGTAGTTTCTGTTGTAGTTTCTCTAGACGAGATTCAGGATCATCTTGTTTGGTAGAGTCAACTTTGAGATTTACAACAAAGTGAATGACAGCATCGATGTAGTGAAAGAGCCAGTTTTTCTGTGATGTGCCAAGTTGTCCACCGAATATCGTGAGGTACAGGAAAAGATGGAATCCCGCCACCAGTGAGCAAATCAAACATCTTTTTTGCGACAACCTGACCGAGCCAAAAGTTGTTTGAGCATGCCGATTAGATTGTTTAATTTAGTCATTTTGGATTGAATTGTCCGGGAGACTAAATGAACTTTATGGGCAACGCAAAACACATGGATCATGTCAGGGCAATGTTGTTTCAAAAGGTCGGCACAAGCACTCATGGTAATAGCAGAATCTGACACAAATAGTTTGACTCGTTCTGGTGCTATTTCATGTTGTTCGAGCACAGACAGAATTTCGTCTTTCAACTTCTCACTTAACTTTTCGTGTGGCTTCAATTTGATTGGCTTGACCTTAATGGTTCTTCTTTGCATCGATTTATCCAATATTCCAATGACAATGCCCAAATAGGATGTTGTTTTACGACCAGTCTCATCGATTGATACAAATAAATCGCCTTTTTTCCTAAAAACTCAGTCCTTCTTCTAATAACCTCTAAAAAGCAAATAAATAAAATAATAAAACCTTTTTTCGAGTAATGGTAGCGCAGTGTCTCGTAAATAAGAAGGTGATATTTCTCTATCGGCCAGACCAACCACATACGATTTTGCTCGGTTATTTGCACTTGACAATGGCAGCTTGCTATGAAGAAGTCCTGTTAACACTTTTTTACCTGTTTCATCCTCAATCTTACGAGGATTTGGCTTCTTTTCTGGAGTACATGGAGGAGTTATTAGACCATCACCAGCGCTGTCGTACTCGCTATCTGATTGAACTTGGTTATTATCAACAGCTTTCTTAATAATGTGCTTGTCAGAACAGAAATGACCTTTTACATCGGCACGATAACACTCGTAATTAGAAGGCATGAAAGTGAATTTACACAAATCACAGAATATATCGCTGTTTTCATCAAGGCAAAGATACATTTGATCTATTTGATGACCATCAAGTGTGCGATCACGAGTCAATTCACGTTGAACATATACATCTTTGTTTGAAATTTTCTTCTTTTTGCTGTTTTTGCTTCCACAATGTTTTTTGGGGTGATCAATTTCATATGCAGTTTCTTCAATATGTTTCCTCACATGACCACAAATAGATTTGACTTTGTTGATCTCGAAGACTTCAGAACAGCTTTTGCATTGTAAGTAAGCTTCATTATCGATTGACACGTGCAATTGAATAAAATCTTCGTAGTCATTTTGATACAAACCGAGTCGGATAAAGTCATCGCGAGACACATTCATCAAACTACTCCAGTGAGAAGCATAGTGGTGCTTCTTGGTTAACGAGTGGCCAAGTAAACGTTGAAGATCGACATTAGTGATCACTTGTTCACATGTGAGACATTTCACGTCAAATCGATTCACAAATTCATAGTTTTCGCTAGTTCGTACATAGCTTTCGAGAGTTGTTTCGTTCAAATCCATTTTCATTGAAGCAAACACTAAGCGCCGTTGTCGCATTCAAAAGACAACAACATAAAGCAGCAACAAACCAAGAAAAGCGCAAAAAAAGTGACCCTTTCGTAAAGTACGTACTACAGCCACTCCCAATTGATCGACTTGTTTGTGCGCCTTATTGATATCTACTCTCCTCATACACCTCGTGTTTCGTGTCATGTCTCGTCTCATCCTCGTTTCTGGATCGAATCGAGCAACGTCTCGAAGTGGACTGTCAACGACTGAAGCGTCAACAGCTCTCGCTCAAGTAGGGCAACAGTGTTGGTGAGAGGAGTACGAACTAGATTTGAAGGGATGGTACTGTCACTGTTCGTTGTGTCACTCTGTTCTATGATCCATCAGTGGAGACTGTTCATTGAATGGATTTTTGAAAATTCCAACTGGAACGCTATTTGACCAAGGCTACTGTTCAACTAGATCGGTGGCGACTGGAACAATCGATTTGTTGCCATTTGGCTCACAATGTCATCCTTGTTCTTGTAACAGTTCTTCTCCTGATCTGGCTGGATGTTTGATGCAAACTTGTACATTGAGGCCATCTCTTCATGATTTTATGTACAATAAATAGATTGATTCGTCCTGCAGCGGTATTTCCAATTGCATCATATTTTCGTCGCTGTAGGTCACTTTTTCCTCTTGTTCCTCGTCCCCTTCACATTTGGATACAGTCTATTATTTTGCCATTTACGATTTTGATCACAGCTAAATTCGAACAATTCCTTACGGTAGCCCAAATTTTGCTTGGGCTCAACAGGCAACATATCAATTCGGGTGAGATCAATTCCGCGTGTTCGATGCCGGGCACCAAAGGTGGCTCACGTTTTCTAAATTGATCTGTAAATTGAAACTTTAATTAAATTTCAAAACACAAAAATGTTGTAAAGAAATAAAAATTCATTTTGTGTTTGGGATTTTAAACGATTTACAAAAAAAAAATAAATGCCAAAAAGATAGAAAAAACACTACAATCGAGCAAATTTTTTATGTACAGTTTGACATTTTAAATTTGCACTTTACAAAATCTTTCATTCATAACTAATGACTGGTTAAAGTCGAACAATTGATCTTTAAATTAAAACATTTTAACATTTTAAAATAAATGCAAAGAAAATCATTTGAATTTATTCAAATATAATTTCAAACACAATAGAAAATGTTTAGTTTAATGATGTCTATGTTTATTATTTAAGACTATGTAAATTTGCTTTTGCGATTTTAGCCTTGATCGCAATTTCCACTTGCTGTCGAATATTGTAATCTGAAATCAAGTCTGAAATTAATCTCATATCACCACCGAATAGCCATGGATTAGCATATGCTTCCTTGGACCAACGATCGTAAGTTTCCGTTGAGTTGAATGGACCATTTTGAATTCGCTCATCGCCACCGAGAAAATGCGTTTTCCATGTTGCTAGTTTGTGGAATTTTCCAACTGAAGAATCGTTGAGATACTTGTCCAAGTCCACATCCTGTCCACATTCTTTGTGAAACACATCCATCATATAATCACAATAAGTATCAAAACAGTTGACAAAATCAAATAAACCTTTCTCGACAAACGCTTGCAGGAACACATATTTAGAGAAGAATGCTCTAAAAAGTAATGAGTTCCATAATTGTTGAGAAATGTTTCATATAGCGCAGGATTGCTCAAGTAATCAGACGGTAAGTTGGAAATGTCATTCGCAAACTCTTGAGTCAGCTTTAGGTCTTGAGGAAGATCTGTTGAAGCCGTGATCAAAGGGAGTGCTTCCTTGGGAAATGTCAATCTATAAAAATAAAAATTATTTTTTGATTAAAAAAAATATAAAACGGCACAAACCCAAAGCATTGTAGAATTAGTTTGTTCAAACATCTTTTGCAGTTGTTTATAACTCGTCGACAAAGAAAAGGCTCCACGTGGACAGCCAAAATCAAAATTTCCACAATTTTTAGCTTTTTTAGACAAAAAGTTCTTCATAGGCTTTTATGCTATCGATTTCGTGTATCTTAACCCAACTGCATTCTATGCTCGGTTCTGGAAACTCGATTTCGATTTGATCGGGCAGCGAAAATCTTCTACCTGGATAGAGCCATTTATTGCTCCATTTAAGGTTTTTATTACAGGTTAATTCATACAAGTCCTTGCGGTAGCCCAAATCTTGTTTTGGTTCCACAGGGAAAAGGTCCATTTGGGTAAGATCAATTCCGCGTGTCATCTGGTCGAGGCCGGGTACCAAAGGCACAATATCTAGACAATCTCGATCATGTTGTTGGGAGAAAGGAATTTTTAATAAAATTTCAAATGGTATTTTTAGTGGTCGGTCGATTCAGACCACTAATTGAAAGGAGGTCAAAGGACAGCGCGAGCGAATGAACTTTATTGATCTGGTTGAGTGATTGTACAACGAGTGTTCGTGATTGTGGCTGGATGGTGACTGACTGATGAAAGCTCAATCTGCTCGAGTTGAGCGTCATGATGAGCAACTCTTGTGGCATGCAGGAATGTGATGAGTGTTGTGTGTCTTATGATCGCGATGCATATCATCATGCGGATGGTATGTCTGTGTAGTGACCGTTTGGAACGACTTGGCGGGGACCTGCGATCCTGCAGTCGCAGGACCACGACAGTATAAAGAAATAGTAATTCATTTTGTTCTTTGGATATAAAACAATTTACAAAATTGACTGTTGAAAAAAATTAGCAAAAACTCGAACACAAAAACAGTTTGACATTTTTGATTTTCGCTTTACAAATTGCACAAAATCTTTCATTCGTAACTAATGACCAAACATCAGGCAATTGCATTTTCACTTGTTCTCTCAAACGACATTCGATGCTTGTTGTTGTTGTTGTACTAATAGTCTAGACTGTTGAACAATTATGCAGTCTTCCAAAAAGAAATACACGAGTATGGAGTACAGAATAGTTAACATGGATGGGTATGCCAAATTTGCAGTGTCGATTTTTAGTTGACCTGCATACATGACTACTGCCAACAGTTGTGATACATACGAGACGATGATATAACCAAAGTAGAATTTGATTGCGCAAACACACTTGTGAGCCGCTCCGATTAGACCAACCATTTCACAAATAACACAAACTATAGTTAAAAATGCCAGGAGATAATACTATATATTGGAAAAATAAATATTTTAATTTGTAAAATTATTTATATATTCAAAATTACCAAGTGTTGTTTTTGTTTACTTAGGTTGAAAGCTGCGATTATAGAAATATATATTAAAATACACAAAATGATGACTCGAAAAAGGACAAAAATAATGATGACCCATTGCATCAGTTGCATTCCTTTCGGATGGGCTACTTGAATCGATGCAGTGGAAGCTTGCGGCATAGCAACGATGTTATTTGGCATTTTATCGAGGTCTTGTCTGAATATTCTGATCTAGTTTCGTGAATTTACAATGTTTTTATACTTGATTAAGCCAGATTTTCCCCCATCCAATTTACTTAATTACCCAAATAAAGGGCCTGTTAATATTTGTGCATTTGCAGCAACGATAGTGCAATCATGATTTTATTCTTGTTTGCTATAAAATGTAAACACTTGTCACAAGTGTATTTATATCCGAAAGCTTACGATATATATTTTTCGTTTGTATACATTTTATACATAATATATTTTACACTTCTACACTTTAGACTAATATACCAAGATCTACAGACCCACTCTACAACCATAAAAGTGATCCAATTTAAGCAATTACTGCAGTGTTGTGCTAGAATATATATATATACTACTATATAGAATGTTTATATTGTGCGATGGTGCTATGCGCCAGAATTTGAATTTCCCTTTATCACCCTCTACGTTATTATATACGCAATGCAGCACAGTAATAATAATACGTTGCTTTTGCCTTTGTTGATTTTGTTTTCCAGCTCACAATTTGTGGCTTCAATTTTGTTTGTTTGCTCAATTTGTTTCATGAGTCATGTTTTCCTACGCAACTATGCTATATAAATCATCATCACTATATAGATTGAATATATAGATTTATTATTACGAGTGCAATCGCAAAGCATCCAGTTCGGTTTAGTTGTCGGAGCGGAACGATCGAGCGAGCGAAGCGAGCGAGTAAGTGTAGTGACGACTCTGCGTTGACTCAATTGGAAAAGGCTTGTGTAGACAGTTTCGGCTATACCCGTTCAATGGATCTGTTTGAAAATTTTACACGATGTTCTGGTTGGGGTGAAGATGTGCTTGTGCCCATAAAAGTCAAAGGTCAATGGAGTAATGATTTTTCAAAAAATAAATCAAATTTTGTATAGAAATGTGTAAGGACAGAGTGTCCACAGTGGCTGTACAAAAAAGATAAGCACACACGCCAAGCAGCACGCCCGCTGTGCGCAAAGGGGATGCGCAGTGACAGACATACTCACACATGAGTGCTGTGATTCACACAGTAGGTGCGATTGTGCCTACCTTGGACTAAATTCCATACTGTTGACTCTAACTGTCCAAAAACATTGAATCAATAAAGTGACGACATAGTGAACTGAATTACGGCTATCGCTCTGCAATTTTTGTCAGTTGCACTTTGATGGCTCGTCGATGACTAAACTGATAAGTAAATGTGTTCGCGAAACCGCCGCTCCGACTTCACGCCAACGGCGTAACTCAAGACTAGTATTTGATTACACTTTCAAACTCATTTGCCATTGGAAGAATGAAAATTTAATTTCCTTTGCATCTAACGCTTTTCTAAATTTTCCACTAATCAAACTTGAGAAAGTATTGTCAGAGCTGATTTATTTGGTTGAGAGTGAATCATCAGAAGATCATTGCATCACATGGTCTAGACAAGAAAATTTGAGTAGATTGATTTATAGAGCACTGAATCTTCATGCAGATTCATTCAATGAAACACTTATTGCTCATATTTGGGATTATTTAATCAAGCTGATTGAAATATATGATTACGAAGAAAGGATTCCTTCCACATTTTGGGCATTGGGAAAACTACCAATAAGCAAAGTTCAATCTTCACTGCCCCAGTGGATTGACTCGACAGAGAAAAAATTGGAAGTTGAGAGTCAATTGTCAATCACTCATCAAAAGATTAGTCGCGTGATTGCAGAATTGTTAAAAGAGCAAGGAAATTTACTTGATGAAAGTATTATCGATCAAATGTTTAATTACTTAGCCAAACTGATTTATCAATGTGAAGATGAAAACATGATTTCTGAGACTAGTTTAAATCCATCATTGCACCAAGAAAAATTGCGTGTTTTCTAGTTCTTCTTTTTTTAGCAAACTAATCATGAAACTTTTCAAGTTTTTTAGTTCATTATTCAACCGAAACCGAAGGCGAAACCGAAATTGTTCTAAGGTTTCTGAAAATGAATTTACATCTACAATGGAGCTAAACCAACTGCCAGACTTGTGTCTTTTGGCAATTTTTACCCGACTACCGCTGATGGATCTAATTACAATTGGACTTGTGTGTGGGCGCTGGAAAACCCTCCAATTGGTAGTGACAAGGAAAATTGATTCTTTGATTATTTCGATCGATGGTTGGGGCTTTGGCTTTCAATCAGGTTTGGAATGTCCATTTATTCATACATATAGTGATTTACTTGTGAATGAAAATGAAATGAGTCATCAACAAATGTTCAACAAAGAGTACAACAAGTGGAACACGCTCGTATTCTATTATGACGGCAAATTTACCGCCTCCATGGCTCAAAAGATAACAAACACATTTCCAAACATAACTTCACTTGAATTGAGCCATCACAAAATATCCAACGAGTCACTCGAACCCATCATTCATCTACTCAACCACTGGCACTCTCAACTGATGTGCCTTAAATTATCACTCAAACACAGAGGAGTGCATTCTAAAGTTTATTTGGACTGTTCCCAGGTGCTTGAAAGCATAAATCAAATGCCATCTCCATTGGCTCACTTATTCATAGCACTGGACTATTTCATTTGTACTGAAAAGATTGACTTTCCAATTGTAACACAGCTGGAGAAATTTTATTTTATTAATGCGAACGATAGTTTTGATTTGGATTCTGTGAAAGACTACATCTTAGCTAATCAACGATTACGTCAAGTTGGATTCAAATTTTGTCACAATTGTCATTATGATGGCGAAAGTAAAGTCTGTGCTCGAATCACTGATTTAGTGCAACACAAGGAGCACAAGCCTAAATATGTGACAAGTGCCAGGCTGACCAAACTGTGCACCTCATTCACATCCTTGACAAATGTTGCTGTTGAATTAAATTCACAAGAATTCAACTCGACTCTAATTGCACTGGCCCGATTGCATCAATTGACTTTTGTTCAACTTAAAATTCATTTCGACTCGTCCTTGCTTGATTCTGATGACGATTATCTTTCTGAGAGACTACCGCCCGTTCTTCCTCAGTTATCCTCAGTAAAAACGATTCAATTCGATCTACGCAACATGAAGGAAGCATCAAGTTTCACCGAATTAAACATTGCGCTCCACTTTCCATCCGTTCAGGTGATTGAGCTCAAATTTTGTGGAAAAAATCAACTACCAACAAGTGAAGAGATGTACTCAGTATGCGATCACCTAATTGGGACATGTCCTCGATTGCATCATTTATTCAACATAGAGGATGTGGTGATTTGGTGCAATGCAGAGCACTGTTCAGCTGTTTGTTCAAAAAAGTACATTCATAAATCATTTTCACAACTGAAAGCGATTTCAAGTGATTTAAGATTTTTAACAATTTTGCATACAAATTTAAATGAAGGTATATTTCCTCATGAATGATTTACGAGAGTGAACAAATGAAACGTCTAACTTGCAACAATTTTTAAATTAAAACAATTCTATCAATTTTCGTTGGTGATAAATCCAGTTAAAATTCATTGAGGAATGCTGACAAATGAAGCTGATGTACTTTGACGTTTTGCCCGATAAATCAAGATCTGGCTTAAAGTCAATAAAGTTGGCTGAAATGTTAGAATGAAAACATGAAATGGAAAACACAATTAATTATTTGAATGTAAGCAATTTAACAATTACCTCAATTAATATTAGTAACATAAGAATTAGCCTAGTTTGCATGCTGTTGACGGTGTAAAATTTAATAGCTGATGTGGATATATAGCATTTTTAGAAATGTTTCGTCCGTTTGCAAAAATTATTCGTCTTTCGCAAAAACTAATTCGTCCATGTGCAAATATTTTCGTCTTTTTGACGTTTTTGGACATTTGCAAAATATATTCGTCTTTGTGCAATAAATACCACTTGATTTCGTCTTCTTGCAAAAATGTTTGGCCTCATGCAAAAATTATTTCGTCCATCGACTTTTTGGTTGAAATATGGCGGGGAAAATAATTAAAAATATTTTTTGAGTATTTATAAATTAATTTAAATACTTTTACATTAATTTTGGCACATAATTGTGAAGGTTTAAAAATTAAAATTTTTTGAATTAGAAAAATATTAAAAATTAATTTATTTTTTAATTTTCAAATTCTATATTTTGTTATTGGAATTGGCTTTTGAGTTCCAAAAACAAGTTTAATAGGCTTAAAATAATTATTTTACTACTTTATCAGTCGTTTTTCGATCAAAAAGTTGATGGACGAAATAATTTTTGCATGAGGCCAAACATTTTTGCAAGAAGACGAAATCAAGTGGTATTTATTGCACAAAGACGAATATATTTTGCAAATGTCCAAAAACGTCAAAAAGACGAAAATATTTGCACATGGACGAATTAGTTTTTGCGAAAGACGAATAATTTTTGCAAACGGACGAAACATTTCTAAAAATGCTATAATTAACGATACAAAATGTATAGCTTGTGTTTTGGCTTTGAGTTTTGTTTCTGGCTGTTCAGGGTCGTAATTAATTTCATCTCCTTCGTATTCCCCTATATTGATTCCATACAAAGTCAGCATGATCACAATATAAAGGATCATAACAATGAAATATACAACTGCATAAATATGTGGGGAGTAAATAAATAAATCAATCAATCAATTAAAAAACTAACATACCATATTCACTCGAGACAATGATTGAGGTTGCCCAAACAAAAGCTGTAACGAAAGCTAAGACCAAATAGTGTCGATAATTTTCGAGAACATAGTTCACCTTCCAGTTGGAATATCTCTTGTATCGAACATACACATAGTGCAAATTGAGGAGAAATATAAAATGAACCTTGACAAAGATTGGAAAATGTAGGAGCAGACCGGGCAAGCCTAATGCAACTTCGAGAGAATTTTTGGCAAACTAAAGTAAAAATTGACATTTACTAACGTAATGAGCATACAATAAACATAAATCAACTTACGAGAGCATGGAAATCGGACGAATCAGGGAAAATCAAAACAAAAATGCCCAACACGACTGACCAAAAGTACACATGACCTACAATGACAATTCGCCTTTTCTTCAAATCCAAATCGGCAAATTCGACAACAGTCTTCATCCGAAAATATTTGATCGAAATAATAACGCCCAATCCAAATATTAATAACCATATAACGAAAATTGCTGTATAAATTTGAATTTCATATCCAATTTCATGGAAAAAATCTATTCTATACGGTTCTGTTTGGCGTGTGTTGTTGACCAAAACAGAAACGTTGCATAAAGGATTCATTTTAGATTATGTTTAGACTAAACATAAACATTGGAAAACATTCACAAAATTGTTTTTATTTCACGGCGGAAGGAACGAATGAACAAGCGAGCAAACGAAATGAATGAGAGAGTACAGAAAAGAAAAGGTCTGTAAAGACAAAATTAAGGCAAAATATATCTTTTATGTGTATTATTTTTTCCCCTGAAGGATTAAACCACAAAACCATCTGCAATCGAATTACACAGTCTCAACTAAACATGGAACAGTTGAATTCTAAAGAAAAGAAACATATTTAAACATATAAACGTTAAAGATTATCATAAATATTTGAAATTATTTATTGAACACGTGTATGTATGACGTTATTGCTTTGCTTATTTGACTAACACAATCTATCCTTGGTTAATTATTTACAGCGGCATTAAGCCTTTAGACTACACAGTTTCTATTGAAAACATTTTGTTATCCCGTTTAAGCCAAAAAACTAATTTAACTGAAAATTATTTTAATATGAGGTGCAAACTAACTTAACTCACATACAGATACAGGGTGGTGCATAACACTTGCCTCGGGGGTCCCAGGAATAACCAGATATGATAAAAATTGAAACTATGGTGGTAAATCATCCTTGGTTCAATTGAGATTGACTGTAAATTTTGGACCTTAGGATACCTTGTCTACCCGGAAATAGAGGCCACGAACTTCCTAAAACCGTGTTTTTACGACTTTAAAAAATTATTGTGACTATTCATTATGAGATAAACATGTGTAAATTTGTTGTGATGCTACCCTTAGTACCTAGTTATGAATTTTATGCTTAATGTTCCAATTGGAACACTTTGTGCCACATTATAGCGACATGTTAATTTATTGCTTAGTATGCGATGTTCTCAGTAAAATTGTTCACAAAAAACATTATTTAACTAGCAATAGAATGTCGTAAATTTTGCGTCAATGTGGTCTTGCTGTGCTTGTGAATACTGCTCAAACAATAAAAATATTCATGTCACTCGGCTAGACTTTTTGTTGATTTACTGTTTTGTTAGTAACGTCATTTGACTTGTTAGAGAATAATTGTCGGAGCGGAACGTCGAGCGAGCGAAGCGAGCGAGTAAGTGTAGTGACGACTCTGCGTTGACTCAAATGGAAAAGGCTTGTAAGCAGCCTAGCGTCTATACGGTTCAATGGATCGCCCTGAAAATTTTACCAAAAATTTTTGTGTGGGTGTAGACGAACTGATTAGATTTTGGGCACATAAGGTCAAAGGTCACCGGAGATAAAAAATAATTAGTGATATTTTACATAGATCTCTATTGAGAAATGAGTCAATTTGCCCGTCGTGTACAGGAATCCAGCAATAAATAATGTGTAAGCTCTCATAAAGTTTTCCTTATTTATTTTTTATCATAGAATCCGAATCTGTGGTAGACGTAGTGCTATGAAATCGCTGCAGATTCATTTGAGGATCCCTGTACACGACGTGTTGGGTGTTTATTGCACTGTGATGACTCATCGATGACTGAACTGATGAGGACGAGTGCCCGCGATACTCCCGCTCCGACTTCACGCCAACGGCGTCACTTAAGACTAGTAATTTTGACAGTAATTACCAAAATTTGTCAATTGAAATTCCTGTTACACATATTTTGTTAAATTGCAGCGAGCAATTAATGCACCTAAATAAAATATGTAAAATTTCCATGACGTCAGAAAAGCTCTCTACTACGTAAATTGATTTTGTAATTAAAATCCACTGCGTGTTATTTTGGACGTAGTAGAAGACACAATCTATCCTTGGTTAATGATTTACAGCGACATTAAGCCTTAAGACTACACAGTTTCTATTGAAAACATTTTGTTAATCTTTTTAAGCAGAAAAAAACGAATTTAACTGAAAATTGTTTGCTTTTTGTGACTTATCTCTGGTATTTAACTAGCATTAGAGTGTCGTAAATTTTGCGTCAATGCGGAGTCTTGCATACTGCTCAAACAATAAAAATATTCATGTCACTTGCCTAGACTTTTTGTTGATTTACTGTTTTGTTAGTAACGTCATTTGACTTAGTGAATAATAATTTTGACAGTAATCACCAAAATTTGTCAATTGAAATTCCTGTTACACATATTTTGTTAAATTGCAGCGAGCAATTAATGCACCTCAATAAAATATGTAAAATTTCCATGACGTCAAAAAAGCTCTCTAGTACGTAAATTGATTTTGTAATTAAAATCCACTGCGTGTTATTTGGGACGTAGTAGAAGAAAACAACCTTATAAAAAATAAAGGGTTCTGTCCACCTAATGTATGCACGTGTATACCGCAGAAATAAAGAAAAAAAATAGACAAAGAAAATGTTTTCAAACAATAAATCAACAATCAAATTTGCTCACGAGTGGATCATTGATCAATTTGGCCTGTACACCCGAGAAAATCATCCCTGGAACGGACCATTACTATCCAAGCAGTTTTCTCCGCCAGTGAGTAATCTGTTGAATTTTCAATTTCAATTGTTTCCAAGAGGAGTCGACAACTCAAGTCGAGGACATTTGTCGATTGTGGTACTTTGTGACAAAGTTCCATGCGAGTTGGCAAAAGCAACTACAAAGTTGAACTGTGAAATCCAAATTTGCATTTTAGATGAAAATGAGCAAGTTTGTTACCCAAAGAGTAAGAATATATATTTTTTTATTTTATAAATATTTTATTTGATATTATTATTTTTAAACAGTAAGCAATTTAAAGTTAAATTTGTTGCAAAATTGCAAATTTTTTCTGAAAAAATTCATCGATCACGATTCATTATTCAAGTCTTCGCTTCTGTATTTGCCTAACGAACGATTGACATTAAAATTTTGGGTAAAATTTGTTTTATTTTTGAATTTTAATTTGTTAATTTATATTTTCATTTTAAGTTAAAACTATCTCTAGACAGTTGTACACTTTTCTTCGCAAAAAAAGGTCAACTGAAATTGAAACACAATGGCCCAGAGTATCCAATTGTTGCACAATCTTATCTAAATGGAGCAGAAAAATTGGTCAGTTTAAAGTATAAGTGGATTATCGAAAATTTTGACAATCTATTTGATTCCGGCAAAGGCTTGTTTATTGAATCAAAGTCTTTTCCAGACAGTAAAAATGACCAAAAACTGAGACTTAGGCTTTTTCCACTTCCGAGTGATTCAGACAATTTGAGGATTTTTTCTATTGAAATGTACAATGAAAGTGGTACAACAAACTTTTTCGTCAATTCAAAAATTGTAATTCTCTTTAAAGATGGAAAACTGACCAATGGTTTGTTTAAAATTTAAAATAATATTTAACATTTTTAAAATCTTATTCAGAAATCCACGATCTAATACAGCCTGGCGATGGAAAAATATATCCTGAATTTAGATTAGGTAATACATCCTGAAAAAATGGATAATAGTTTTCAATTTTAATTTTAATTTTATTTTTATAAATAGAAAATTCAATGTTGCTGAATAATTGTTTGACAATTCATTGTGAATTGAACTATACGGTAAATTTATTATTAAAACACTAGAGTTAATATTACAATTAATATTACAACAACAAAATTAATTGATTAATATTTTCTAAGATTGCATCAAAGCAAATGGGTCAAATTGATAAAGTTGTCAATAGTGGTATAAAGTTTATTCAACTTGAAAGCAACCTTGATGCCGCACTTGTGAAGGCTCACTTTACTCAGTACAAGTGGTCAATTAAAGGGTTTGAAAACTTTGAAAAATCAATTTGCTTTCAATCAAAATCGAACGAATTTAAAGTTGAATTTGACGAAGCTGAGAAATGTGAAATCACTGTAGAGTTGAAAGAAAATTACCTTGACACAATGTTCCTTTCCCTCTTTTTCAATGTATCAAGTAGTTCGTTGATCGATATTGGTAAAACACAATATCGTGCTTCGATACTGAGTCAAGATGGCGAAAAATGTTATTCAAAAGGTAAGATATTTAGACAAAACAAACACTATTTATCAATCATTTTCTCAATCAGTTAAACAAGACTTTTCCATATACCAGAAAGAAAATTTTGGGTTTGACAAATTTATTCACAAATCTCAACTGGCTCATTTAATTAAAAATGTGCTTACAACTTGCAATCTGACATTTCTATTTGAGGTATTCTATTGCTTATTGTTGAATTTATTAAATATTAAATTATTAATTAGTTCTGGATGTCGCAAGATAAAGAAGAAAATCAAAATGAACAGTTGATGGAACAAATATTCGAAACGGATTCAAACTCTGGAGCCAGGCTTACACTCAACAATTCATACCTCAATTACAAGTCCACTTCAGAAGTCAAGGGAAATATATCAATGAGTACAGTAGGTACGCATGTGCCTGGCCAAGTGCGCGAGATAAACAATGAGAATGAAGATGACGCTGAAGCTGAAGCTGAAGCTGAAGCTGAAGCTGAAGCTGAAGCTGACGCTGAAGATAATTATGATTATGATTATGATTGAGTCCTTGGTTGGTGTTGTAGTTGATGTGATTGGTTTACATGCATCTTTCTTTATTGTACCATTTATGCTTATCTTAATACTTTGTTTTTTATTAATAAACCTTATTATTAATCACTATCTCGATTGAATCATCTGCCATGGCTGGTTTGGCTCAACAGTTGCGTCGTCTGCAACACACGTCAAGCTGAAGTGATCATGGTTGGCTTATTTTGGATCAAAACCGCCCTCCGCCCGATGAAGTTTTTTTGGTTGGCAATGTTCGTGTGCTTCAACTCTCCTTGTGCGCACTGAATCACACCAAAATCTTGCCGCAATTCACATTGCTCCCTACTTTCCCAACATTCAGGTGCTTCATGTTACACAGTTTCACGGTCAGTGTTACATCTGTTCCCCTAATTCTCATCCTCTCGATTACTCAATTTATCGATGTCTTCTCCTAGCATTGCAACCATTTCGTGCATGTGCTCACTTGCACACAATCGAATACAACCCGGGATTTGAAAGTGAAGTGCGTCAAATTACTCGACAGCAATTGCCACTCAATTTACATTTAGATTTGATTGAATTTTGTCACTATGTAATTTCGCTGTCCACAGTCGCAACAGTGCACAGGTTCAATTTGTGTTCAATTATTATAGCGTACTTGTTCATAAGTAAAAATTTACTGATAAACTGGAAATATTTCAGATTTAGTGCAAACAATATTTGCATGATAACTCAATGCACACGATATATAAAAAATTTAAATGATATAAAAATGATTTGTACAATGTTTGTTATTGTCTGTTTCGGTCCTGGCGAGGTTTGGGCAAGTATATCTGGAGAATTAATCTTGTTTGGACGTACATTTTTGAAAATTTGAATATATTAAATTGTTAAAAAAGTTAAATCGCTTGCCATCGCTTTCAGTTGTGAAAATGATTCATGAATGTACTTTTTTGAACAGTCACTAGAACAGCGCTCTGCATTGTACCAAATCACCACCGCTTCTCCGTTGAATAAATGATGCAATCGAGGATATGTCGCAATAAGTGATCACATACTGAGTACTTCACTTGATTAGCTGGAACAGTTTGTCCATAGTTGAGCTCAATCACCTGGACGGATGGAAAGTGGAGCGCAATTAAATTCGGTGAAACTTGATGCTTTGGGCATTGTCGTAATACTCGACACGAGGATGAGGATACAAGTTGAGATATACAAAACGAGAGATAAAAACGGGGTGTGCTGATAATGCGAAGGTTTTAGGCTTTAGAGCAGGAGTTCGAGGTCTGCTCATGTTGAAGTGGGTTGACTTGCAAGAATCCAAGGGGGCGTCAAAATGAGGATCAATCAATGTGATCCAACTGGTCTTCTGATAAAGTGATTTCTACTAAACGAATATCCGCTGCCCACACACGTATGGTCTTACTGGGTCTTTTTGGTGAATACCGATGGAAATGCACAACTCAATACGCAAGAAAGGACCGAGACAACCGAACACCATGGAGTGCTATGTACAAGTGAAGTTTATTACAAAATATTACAGGCGAATATACAAAAGAAGAAGGTAGTGGTTCTACCAATTATACACACAATAATAAGACATAGACAAATACATACAGAAGGTGGATCTAGTGGCACTGTCAAAGGCCACGCGGTACCTATCACAGTTGAACATGAGAGAAAGAGGAGAGAAAAGCAAAGGGCAGATGGCACTTCGCTCAATGTACAATGTTTTGAGGTTTGCGCGCGAAGTTCAATCCAATGCGATTTTGTTACACCCGGAGTATGAACATACATACATACGACAGGCATGTTACATAGATCGAATTGTATCGTCTTTACTGAGGTGAGTTGCGGAAGAAGGACAGATTCTTGTTCAAAAAGATGATCGTCATCCAAATTAAATGAGGTAGAGTCGAAATGAATTTTAAGTTGAACAAAAGTCAATTGGCGCAATCGTGCCAGTGCAATTAGAATGGCGTTGAATTCACGTGAATTGGTCAATTCAACTCCAACATTTGTCAGCAAAGTGAATGAGGCGCACAGTTTGGACTGCCTGGGCCTTTTCATGTATTTAGGTTTGTGCTCTTTGTGCTGCACTAAATCGGTGATTCGAGCACAGACTGTACTTTCGCCATAAAAGTAATAATCGCCACGAAACTTGAACCCAATTTGACGCAATAGACGACTGTCCAAGATGTAGTCCTTCACTGAATCCAAATCACAACTCCCGTTCTCATTAATAAAGTAGAATTGCTCCAGCTGTGTCACAATGGGAAATGTCCAATTTTCCGTACAAATGCAATAGTCCAGTGCACTGAATAGTTGACGAAGTGGAGATGGCATTAGATTTATGCACGCAAGCACTTGGGAACAGTCCAAATAAAGTTTGTAGTAAACACTTTTGTGTTTGAATGACAGTTTAATGCAGCTCAGTTGAGAGTGCCAGTGGTTGAGTAAATGCACAATTGGTTCGAGTGACTCGTAGGATAGCTTGTGATGACTTAGCTCCAGTGAAGTTATGCTTGGAAATGTGCTAGTTATCAGTAGGGCCGTGAAGGAGGTAAATTTACCGTCATTGAATACAAGCGTATTCCACTTGTTGTACTCTTTGTTGAACATTTGAACTTGATGACTCATTTCAGTGTCATTCTCACTCACAAGCAAATCACTATATGTATGAGTAAATGGACATTCCAAACCACTTTGGAACCTATAGCCCCAGCCATCGATGGAAATTGTCAAAAAATTAATTTTCTTTGTCACTACCAATTGAAGAGCTCTCCAGCGATCGCACACCAGTCCAATTGTAATTAGATCAATCAGCGGTAGTCGGGTAAAAATTGCCAAAAGACTCAAATCGGGCAGTTGGTTTAGTTTCTTCGTGGAAGAGTATTCCTTCTCAACAACTTTTCGTTGTTTTCGGCACCTAAGGCGCCTAAATTGAGAACGAAAAAACTTTCTCGGTTTCATGATGATGAAGTTTGTCTTGATAAAGAAAAACACTCGGTACATTGCCGGATTCAAGCTGAACTGAATGCTAAATTCATGGATACTTTGCGATCGAACTGCAATAACGCTCAAATTGGCTCAAATTCATTAAATTCAGTAAATGTTTTGATCATTATTTTGATTTTTCCAACTATTGCTCAATTAAATATCAATCAGCAAATCCGATCCCTATAGTGGATTTAGTAATCTTTGTTTGTGTATTACCGATTTGAGTAGCTATGCGAATTTTTAGACTACAAAGTTTGTTTTCCCAAATGATCTGAACTTTGTAATCATGTTCCTATTCGAATTATATTTGATTTCGAAAAGTAATTTGGAACAATCAACTTTGAGTTGTTCCAAATTCCACTTTTTACTTTACTTGTTCCAAATGTGCTGATCGAACAAATCGAACATGCATTTGTGCTTAAAAGGACCAACTTTTGTGTTCATCAGTTCATAGAAGTAGAAGTTAGAAAAAGATTTGAATTATAAACTTGTGTCTAAAGCCTGCAAGACCTCCTAGCAAGACCTCCTAGCAAGACCTCCTAGCAAGACTCCTGTCAAGACCCGCCATGAGTGGACTGCTTCCAAATGCCAACTTGCCTGACGACCTTCTGGTGCGTGAGATCGCTCGCCTGCCACTGGTAGAGCAAGTCCAGATTGGCCAAGTGTCCACTCGATATCACCGTCTCATGACTCGGGCTCTTTGTCATGTCAGCAAGCTTACGATTGTTCTCGAGACTAGCCGCCATCAAAGAGATCCTCGAAGAGACTGGTTCGGGGATATCTTGTACCCGAACATGGCTCGGTTCATCAAGCTGGATCATATGGCCGAGTGCGAACGTGACAATCTGTTTGGCTTCAGACGTCTTGACCAGAAGGCAACACTGCGTTTCCCAAGCGAAGTGCAAGTCAACCTGAACTGGCTCGCCAACAGTATGCCCAACGTTCACAAGCTCGTGTTTGTCCAAGATCAAGGCAACTGGAACGTGAACCAGCTGGTGGCCCTCCTGGACAAGTGGTCGGCTACTTTGGTCAGTCTCACCCTGCTGTGTCGTCCCGATGTGTACTCGATGACCACTGAGGATTCGAACAGACTGTTCAGTTCGATCAACGCTCTCACTCGTCTCCAAGACCTTTTCCTGGAGTTTATGCATCGATTCGACAGTGACCGCCTGGATTTGCCGATTTTGGGCCAGCTGCGCCGGTTTCACTTCTACTCGCAAGACACGTCCAACAAGCTACTGCTCACCTCTCTGCGTCAGTATGTGCCCAATAATCGGGGATTGCGCCAGATTTTGTTGGGCAAGTATGGCACTGAGCAAGTGGACGGCCAGTACATGCCTGACTTTCTCCAGCTGGACCGACGAATCACGTCGAAAGTGACCGCACTGTGGAACATATGGGAGAAAAGCCAACAAGATGGTCCCATGGTGGACCTACTTTGTTCCAAGTTCGTTTCGCTGACCTACCTCAAGTTGAGGGTGGTCTCACACGAGTACACTCCTGCCCAGCTGGCCAACGCCCTCTCCCGTTTGACTCAGCTCTACTATCTGGACCTCGACCTCTCGAGTGCCACTAATATGAAGATCAGTGCACAAGCAGTGAACAGGGACAGCAAGGCCTTAGCCGGCGGACATCGTTTGGCATCGGTTCAAGTGCTGGTGTTGAACTATGGTCGATCTTACAATCACCGTGAGCTGTGCCACATGTACAACTGGCCACACACCTTCCCGGGCCTCCGTGTGGTTGAGCTGGTGGACATGGAATTTCGATCATGCATTCGATGTCATGTGCAGAAGCTGGACCCTGGACAAGTGATCACCACTGGATTTAGCCAAGTTCGCAAGCGGCCACGAGTGTGCATCCGCAAACTCGCCTCGACCTTTAGATCCTGTCCACTTATTCGCAAATTGATGCTCAAGTATCAAGACCCAAAGGAGTATCTTGGGTACGCGATAAATCATTTGATTTACAGTGACATACTGTTTCATTAAATTAATCCACTTTATTAATTATCTGTCCGGATTTTGGTGATTTGAAGAGCGCAGTGCGAGTGAATCAAGTGACTTCACTTTGCTGTTGACTTTGATTGAGAACTTTCGTGTGATGGAGTTCGAATGGTTCGAGAGAACTCAAATTAGAGCGCAAAAATGATATCTAAAATTGTCGTTATTGCCGCTTGGTGTGACTTTTTGATGATTCGCGTTAGCAAATAGAACTTTACCATTACACTGCACTTTTTAGGCCTGTATGCATCTGCTTTTCTGTTTTCCTTTCAATTTGATGTTTTTTGTGTTGTTTTTTGTCCCGAAACCTCAAGTTCCTCTTCACCATCAGGCCCCAAAATGAGCTACTACGTTAAGTCACTGCCCAATGAGCTACTCCTTCTCATCTTTGACCAAACTCCACTCTCCGACCTACTACATCTCGATCGATTCGAATTATCACTAAACTCGAATTCACTAGACTAATTCGCTTATGCAACGTCAACATAAAACCGAACATTTTGTAGTAACCTAAATTATTAAAATCACATTAAGGACGAATAGAAAAAAAATGATAAATCACATAAAAAATATTTTATTTTCAAAATAGTAACAAAACATTCAGCAAACTGCAGTTTCCTAAAAAATTAAACAACAGAATACACATATTGTGACATAATAGAAATTTTATTTGAAAATATCATTAAAATCAGCGACCTTTCGTCCGAACAGTACGATCAAACAGATATAAAAATATAAATAAAATAAATTGTATGAAATAAATTAATTAGCTGGATCATTTGGTTAGTTCTACAATTGCTCAATTAAATCGACATGATTTAATTTGCTTTTGATTCAAGAATGAACTTGAATTGATATTTAATTCATTGGTCCATACACCAGACATTGGACATTTACGGAAATTTTATTTTGTTGCGCTTAATTTGTTTGGAACTCTATTTATCAAGTATTGCAAACATAGGCAAAGTCTTCAAACAGACCAATCTTGCGATCAAGTTGGTTCAAAACCAAGATGATTTCAAAAAGTGGCTCAATCAAACTTGTAAGTGGTCATCTCGAATACGAAAAGTTTTGCAATAAAGTTTTGTCTTGAAAGGAGCTATGCAAGACAAGTTTGCATGCACTTTGGAGACTCTTCTGAATTTTCATGGCGGAGAAAAGCTTTTGACTGAAGATCTTTTGGCCAAAATCTTCCTTCAAATAGGATCCGCGCTTAAATACCTTCACAGAGAAAAATTCATCGTTCAAAACGACATTGGCGCCATGAACATCTGTGTGAAGAGTCTAGAAGATCCGAAAACCCCGAATACATTCTACTCCTATGCCCAAGATGAATTTTTGCGAGAGCATTCTTCAAAGTTCTACAAAAAAAAGTGCAAACATTGAAGATCGACTTCAAAACTAAGCAAGACTTGATGAAATGCATTTCTAACAGAGTCGTTCCGCTTCGCAATTGCGCTAATTGAGCTTACAGTCAGGCCAAAAGGATCATCTAAAGAAATGATGCAAAAATTCGAAACCAAGATTCGTTAAACAAAGTTTAATAAATTGCAAGTACCAGAAATGATTTCAAAAATGGCAAATCATTTTATCTCTATTTCTCATGCTTGGGATGAACTGAAATTGAAATAATTTTCTTTTATATTTTGTTCAACATTTTTATTATTTTTTTAATTTTATATTAAATTAACCTGATTCGCAATTTTTACGCTTAAATTTCTCTGTCAGGATTGGCGATAATTTACATTGGGCAAAAAATGGAGTTTGAAATACCATAGTTAGTTAGAGGAGCGAACTGACGAACGAACACCCGAGCGGAGCGAGGGTGTGAGAGAGATAGTGAGTGACGATTCTACCCCAAAAATTTGGGAGAATGGCATTTCTTGTGCTATCGACTCATCGAAAACGACTGCATGGATCGGTCTAAAAATTTAACACAATGTTCTGGTGGTGGTGTAGATGTGCTGTATAGTTTTGGGGGCCATATTGGTCAAAGGTCAAAGGTACAGGAGAATTACGAATTTTGTATAGAACAGTTTAGTTGGTAGACGTTTAACGTTGGCAATGAAGTAAAGTGGGAGGGTAGGTGGGAAATAGCTAATTGAAAATTGGCACAGTTTAGTTGGTAGACGTTTAACGTTGGCAATGAAGTAAAGTGGGAGGGTAGGTGGGAAATAGCTAATCGAAAATTGGCACAGTTTAGTTGGTAGACGTTTAACGTTGGCAATGAAGTAAAGTGGGAGGGTAGGTGGGAAATAGCTAATTGAAAATTGGCACAGTTTAGTTGGTAGACGTTTAACGTTGGCAATGAAGTAAAGTGGGAGGGTAGGTGGGAAATAGCTAATTGAAAATTGGCACAGTTTAGTTGGTAGACGTTTAACGTTGGCAATGAAGTAAAGTGGGAGGGTAGGTGGGAAATAGCTAATCGAAAATTGGTACAGTTTAGTTGGTAGACGTTTAACGTTGGCAATGAAGTAAAGTGGGAGGGTAGGTGGGAAATAGCTAATCGAAAATTGGTACAGTTTAGTTGGTAGACGTTTAACGTTGGCAATGAAGTAAAGTGGGAGGGTAGGTGGGAAATAGCTAATTGAAAATTGGCACAGTTTAGTTGGTAGACGTTTAACGTTGGCAATGAAGTAAAGTGGGTGGGTAGGTGGGAAATAGCTAATCGAAAATTGGCACAGTTTAGTTGGTAGACGTTTAACGTTGGCAATGAAGTAAAGTGGGAGGGTAGGTGGGGAAATAGCTAATCGAAAATTGGTACAGTTTAGTTGGTAGACGTTTAACGTTGGCAATGAAGTAAAGTGGGAGAGTAGGTGGGAAATAGCTAATCGAAAATTGGTACAGTTTAGTTGGTAGACGTTTAACGTTGGCAATGAAGTAAAGTGGGAGGGTAGGTGGGAAATAGCTAATTGAAAATTGGTACAGTTTAGTTGGTAGACGTTTAACGTTGGCAATGAAGTAAAGTGGGAGGGTAGGTGGGAAATAGCTAATTGAAAATTGGCACAGTTTAGTTGGTAGACGTTTAACGTTGGCAATGAAGTAAAGTGGGAGGGTAGGTGGGAAATAGCTAATTGAAAATTGGCACAGTTTAGTTGGTAGACGTTTAACGTTGGCAATGAAGTAAAGTGGGAGGGTAGGTGGGAAATAGCTAATCGAAAATTGGCACAGTTTAGTTGGTAGACGTTTAACGTTGGCAATGAAGTAAAGTGGGAGGGTAAGTGGGAAATAGCTAATCGAAAATTGGTACAGTTTAGTTGGTAGACGTTTAACGTTGGCAATGAAGTAAAGTGGGAGGGTAGGTGGGAAATAGCTAATCGAAAATTGGCACAGTTTAGTTGGTAGACGTTTAACGTTGGCAATGAAGTAAAGTGGGAGGGTAGGTGGGAAATAGCTAATCGAAAATTGGTACAGTTTAGTTGGTAGACGTTTAACGTTGGCAATGAAGTAAAGTGGGAGGGTAGGTGGGAAATAGCTAATCGAAAATTGGTACAGTTTAGTTGGTAGACGTTTAACGTTGGCAATGAAGTAAAGTGGGAGGGTAGGTGGAAAATAGCTAATCGAAAATTGGTACAGTTTAGTTGGTAGACGTTTAACGTTGGCAATGAAGTAAAGTGGGAGGGTAGGTGGGAAATAGCTAATTGAAAATTGGTACAGTTTAGTTGGTAGACGTTTAACGTTGGCAATGAAGTAAAGTGGGAGGGTAGGTGGGAAATAGCTAATTGAAAATTGGCACAGTTTAGTTGGTAGACGTTTAACGTTGGCAATGAAGTAAAGTGGGAGGGTAGGTGGGAAATAGCTAATCGAAAATTGGCACAGTTTAGTTGGTAGACGTTTAACGTTGGCAATGAAGTAAAGTGGGAGGGTAGGTGGGAAATAGCTAATTGAAAATTGGCACAGTTTAGTTGGTAGACGTTTAACGTTGGCAATGAAGTAAAGTGGGAGGGTAGGGTTTTTTGAGACGTAAAGTTTGATTTTATTGAGCATTAAGCAAGGCATAATACAATTGACTTTAGAATTGGTTGTGTGGGAGGGTAGGTGGGAAATAGCTAATTGAAAATTGGCACAGTTTAGTTGGTAGACGTTTAACGTTGGCAATGAAGTAAAGTGGGAGGGTAGGTGGGAAATAGCTAATCGAAAATTGGCACAGTTTAGTTGGTAGACGTTTAACGTTGGCAATGAAGTAAAGTGGGAGGGTAGGTGGGAAATAGCTAATTGAAAATTGGCACAGTTTAGTTGGTAGACGTTTAACGTTGGCAATGAAGTAAAGTGGGAGGGTAGGTGAAAACTAACTAATAATAATAATAATAATAATAGATAATCTCATAAAACATTTTCTATCTCCTATACCGTTCGCTCCGACTTTACGCCAACGGCGTTATTTATCTTTTAAAAATAAGAAAGCAAGAGGGCTCCATAACGCAGGCTGGTTCAAAAACTAGTATATTAATTATTTGAAATTCCAACATTTGAGCTAGCAGAACAGTTGTGACGCAATTAAGTATGTGTGAGTAGTATATGTTTAATTTGAGAAACTGTTTACAAAGGTTGTGTAAGAACAAAATTCAAATTACAAGTGATGAAAATAAGTTCCACTATTTGCATATACATACTAATTTATATAAAATGCTCAAGCCAACTTCAAACGCATGTAGCTATAAGCAAAACAGAGCGATCGTTCGAACACAAAATAATCAACCACTTCGCTTCCATACACGAATAGCCATATTGCGAGGGCGAACTTCACCGGTTGAGTGCTTGAATTGCAGGTAAATATTCAGACCACTAGTGTCCATACCTGTATAAATTCCATCACTCCAACCTGTCCTAGGAATTACAATACCTTCATTCCAATCTTGAGCAGCCTTTCCAGTTTTTAAACCGCCGTACTGTGAACGAAAAACTTCATCCAACAGTGGCGCATTGTCTTCCTGAACTTGTCCAAAAGTAGCAGCATTACCTCCATTCACGCGAAAGAAAACTCCTGCATAAGCAGCACTAACATCGGTCCATTTCATCCATGGCCATATTTCAGCTGGTGATTTCTCGTTGGGAAGTTGTGGATAGATGAAACCGATTGGAAGAATATTCTGCTTCAAGCTGTCAAATTCTCGCTTATGAGTAATAATTTCATTCTTTTGTTCATCAATTTTCTTATTTGCTTCATCAATTTTCTTATTTGCTTCTTCTAATTTCTTATTAGCCGCATCAAGATCGTCTGTAAACTTTTTTCTCGAATCAAGAAACGTTCGTTGCAAACGGGCAAGTGACCAAGTTTGCGTTTTCTGGCAAATGACAAGATTTTTCTTTCCGCACGGTTGATCGATCCATTTACCAAGACGCCTTTCATCGGCTTCAATTTGAACACACTGATCAGCTTTTAGTTGAGGTCCTTCTATTTCCCAGTTAGTGAAACCAAAGTCGGAATTGTCAAGCCACTGATATTTGCCACCAGAAAACTTGGCACCAATCCAGAAATTCTCCACTTGTTTTTGAGTTTTGAACAGAAAGTTTGATACGAATTCTTGTTCTTCCTTGGTGTGAATGAACGGTAGAGTGGGCTCGTTTTCCAGGGCGGCACAACTTTTTACCGCTTCAGCGAATGTACGCAAAGTGCCATCAAGGATTTTGTAACACTTCTCGTCCTTGAACGAAATCCAATCCCCACATGAGGTAGAATTTTCAGCTTTTAATTCAGCTAAAAATAAAAGAAATAACTAACTAAAAATATAATTTAACAAAATTGCTTACCGTAAAGTGTTTGAACAATGAAGAAACCAAAAAAGACTTTTAGCTTCATGTTTGTTGCTTTGTAGTCGAGATGAATTTAAATAATTGTGTTATGTAATATTTTGGGAGCAATGTATTTATACAAAAAAACATAGTCAATGTTTTGGAACAATCTTGAGAACAAATCAAAGTAAAAGCACTTTTTCTCAACCGTATCTATCACACTAGTTGACAATTAATCCAAGTAAGAGATAATTTTTTTCTTGTGAATTTGGGTACATTTAATTTTATCCGTATGCTACAAACTAATATAAAGTAAAGGACAATCTCATATCAGCAAAAACACTTGATTGTTTGCATTTGGCACGTAGTCATCACATGACACAATCACCAAAGCAAGCATCTTTGTGGACAATTGATTGTTTGAAGGATTTACTAATTAAGATATTATTTAGTGAAATCGTCATTTAATTGGAAGATACCTTTTATTTGTTTTACAATTTGCGTCAAAGTAATTCTATCAAAATAAGATGCCAAAGACGTTTCTGAGAATGTTCTACCAATTTAAATGAGCTAAATAACATTTAAATATTTAAATAACATTACGCTCATAATCAGTAGACTTTGGCTTGCCATAAAAGTTCAAAGGTCACTCGCTCGATAGGCCAACACACTTTGGCCTTTTCACAGAGGACGTTGCACTTTTTGAGGTTTTGTTAAAGATTTTGAGGACAGAAATTAATTGTTTGTTTTGATTATCTAGCAAAATATTTTTTATTTTTTATTTTGATGGTTGATATCATTAAACCAGTTTTTAACTCATTTTGTATCGCACAACATCATGCAAATATGAAGCTAGACAACCTGCCATCCCTCAGCCTAATTATAATATTCAAGAAACTGTCTCTGAACGATCTGATTACGATTGGAAAAGTCTGTACTAAATGGCTGGGGCTTTTATTCACTGTGACTTGCAAAATTCAATCGCTCACTATTGAGTTTGGCGGTTGTTGGCAAATTGACATTCGCCCGTCTCGATTTGACTATCCATACCAGAATCTTATACAAAATGATGATGATAAAATACCACCGTTCGGACCGCCACGAAGATACACCGAGTGGAATGTTCTACGCTGGAACCCTGATCAGTTTCGTCTTGAAATCGCTAAAAGTGTTATGCGTACATTTACAAATGTAAAATCACTTCATTTAATGCACAATTGTCTGAATCCCAATTCGATAGAACCAATTGCTCATCTACTGGATCACTGGCATTCACGCTTGGAGTGCATCAAACTTCAATTCTTCAGGGAAGAGCAGACTTACAAACAGAAAGAAACTCACCAATGTCCCATCCCAGTAGATTGTGGTCGGCTATTTAGCTCAATCAACCGTGTTCCATCGCCTTTACGTTACTTATTAGTAGACTTTGATGACAATCTAACGCTCAACTGTCCACTTCCAATCGTGTCCCAATTGAATCATGCTTTCTTCTATTGTTCCAGTTCGAACCATCAAATTGAACGTTCATTTGAGAAGTATGCTCTGTCCAATGCTGCACTTTGTTCCATTGGGCTGTACTCATGTCGCATTGGTCTTGATGAATTTGACAGAGAACTATCGCATCGAATAACCCACATGGTCTACTATAGCCATGATAAGATACTTCATCATGAATATATCATTTCGGGTGAATTACCTACCTACTGTCAACACTTTCACTCGTTGACCAATATAGCTGTGAGGCTGACTAGTGAAAGATTGTTTCGAAAAATTTTAGAACCACTTTCAGTGCTCAAGCAGTTGATCTTTCTTGCGTTGAAAATTAATTTTCGCCCTTGTGATGTTGATCCAAGTGAAGCGAATATGATTATTCCATTAACACAGCTACCATCAGTAAAAGTGTTGAAGCTAATTTTGGAAAACATTAAAGAACATTCAAGCTTTTCTTCACTGGCCATTCCGTGTGCATTTCCCTCAGTGCAAGTGATATCACTATTTTTCTGGGTGAATACACTCGACGACAAAAAAGCATTGTTTGATGGTTTGAAAGTAGACTGTTCGCGATTGCATCATATTTTTTATAGACACTCGTTGGTATGGCAAAAAAGTGTCGATTAATAACTAGAATTCAATTCAATGTAAACCTTTTTAAGTTTGGAAATATTTTTAAAATCTTAAAAACCAAGTATTAATATTGAAATTCAAGTTAGGAGAAAGCCAGGTAATTACGAAACAGCTTTTTGTTAAGCTAACCCAAAAATACCAATAGTATGATTCATCCAAAATTGTACTAAAAATAGCAAAATCACATCTAAATCTTCATCTTTGACAAACAAGATAAACTCCAAATTTAGCATCATAATTTCCAAATCTGGTATATTCAACTTGTGACCACCGCATTAAACAATAACTATACACTAAAACACCCAATTCGAAATATAACAATACACGACCCCCTAGATCACTAAGCAAACAAATGTTGTAGGTGTTTTCAAGTTCAACAACAAAATTCCACAAATATTTTCTTTTGTTTATAAATAAAATGGACATAATATTGATTAATTGAATGTAACCTTTATACATTTATTTATAAACTCTTGAATATTTCAAAAAGTTCAAAAATGTTTGTCAATTCAAGCAAAATTTTAGCGAATTCGTCGATTTACCATGCAGATCCGGACACTACTGACAACACCAACTGGCACCTCACCATTACCATTGGTCCAGTATTTGGGTTCATTTTGATCTGCGTTGCAGTGTACCTGATCATCAAATGTTGCACTTCACCGAGCAAAAATTCTGTTGGTCCAGCTCAGTTGGTGGCGTACAACAATTTGGCCAATCCTCAAATTGGCAGTCCGCCAGGAATTTCTTTTGGAAAACCGGGACTCCAGTCTTCCGGTAAAATGTCACCAGCATAATTTATTTAGTAACAATTTTTATGAGCAATATTTGATGATTCATTAAACGCAATTGCAAAAATCCCGTGCCTCCATAATTATCTCATTTGCACGTAATTTGAACGCGTTTGAGCAAAATAATAACACCCAACAAAATGAGTCAAATCGTGTTTATGAATCATGGCTAAATAACTAACCAATAAATAGAAGTGTCTATTGCAATGTAAATATCAATGTAGTTATTTCTAGTGTTTTTAGAGTTTATTTGTAATATCATCAAAATCATGTTTAAACTAACTCTTCTTCTGTTCACCATCTTTATGGTATCTTCCTTCAGCAGCGCAAAACCAGCGGATTCCATCGAAAAAGTCGATTTGAAGAACAAAACTTTAATTTTCCACGATTATGGCGATGAGACCACTTACACTACCACCGACAGTGATGGAGACAATTCGTCATTTTCAATTGTGGTAGTACTGGTGCTGGTTCTAGTGGTCGGTTTCTTCCTATGCTGGCTCTGTTCTCTTTGTTGCCGAAATTCCGAGGTGCGACAGGGCAGAATTCTGCGACCCGGCATTGCAGTTCAACAGATCCACTTTCACGATCATCTCTCACTGAATAATCCAGTTTTTGGCACTACCAACAATAAGAATCCTGCTCAATTTGGCATTGATCCAAGTGTTCCAGTTCCTGTGCCGCCACCTGCTTATTCACCACAGCAGTAGAATTTTAATTTATATTGAATAAAATTAATTTTATATTTTAAAATGCTGTTTAATACTCTTGGGGGGCACCATCTACAATATTGTTGCTTCCAATAGATTATCAGATAAATTTCATTATCACCTAAACACAGAGCATCAGGTGATCTAGAAACTCCCTTTTTATGGCGAAAATAAATTTGTATATTTAGAAAATTATATTGTCACATTTGATATTTGTTCTCAAATGCACAATTTTGGCTTCTTCATATTGAAAATGTTTAAATTATTTTTGTCATTGTTTTTATTTTTGATTTTAATTTGTCATGGAGAAGCATCGAAGCTTTCGAACAAATCAGCTGTTTTCAAGTCAGACGATTACGACAACTTTGGTACAACCACCACTACAGACGACGATGATGACTCAAGCGGAATTGTCTTTCCTGGGTTCATCGTTGTAGTTGTGGTTGGTTTTATTATTTACTACGTTTGTTGGTGTTTGTTCTGTCCGCGCCGGTATCGAGTCACTCCGTGGGGTTTAGTGTCGGAGCCTAGGACGACAATTTTGGATTCAAGACCAAGACCTAGGCCGATAATTCCAGTTCAGCTGCATCTGCACGATCATTTGTCGTTTAATAATCCTGTCTTTATGGAATCGTCTTCTTCTGCATCCAGATTTGGTATTGATCCCAAAATTCCGGCTCCAACACCGCCACCCGCTTATACAGCATAGTATAATATAATGTTTTTTAAAATTTTAATTATGATCAAATTAATCTCATTTTAAAAACATATATACTGAATATTGTCCATATTTTGCCGTTGGTAATTTTGACAGTCTAAAGATAATCATGAATTTGCTTTCAAAAAAATGTCGACTCATATTCTCAAAATGTACCAAAAATTGTTACAAAATAATCTGATCAAGCTTTAGTTTTTTGTTATCTGTATACCATCACAAAAACTCCTATTTTTAAGTAAATAATTTAATAATATTGTATTTAGAAAGTAAAATTTTGTCATAATTAACACATTCGTTCATAAACGTACAAACTTGTTGTTATATTGCAAAAAAAATGTCGAAATTATTATTTATCGCTATATTTGTTGTTGCAACAACAATCCGAAACATTGAAGCAAAGACATCTAATAAACTTGCTAATAAAACGTCTTTTCAGTCAGACGATAACGCCAATTATGATGGATCATTCACAAACGACGTTTACTTTCCTATATTCTTTCTAGTTTCGGTTTTGTTAGTTGTGAGTTGTGTCGGTTGCTGTTGCTTTTGTCGAAGAATTTCTCCATACAGATCAGTATGGTTTTCAGCATACATTGACACTGTCAATGACACCCCACCTCAAACTGTTCAGCAGCACCAGTACGATCATTTGTCGTTGAATAATCCAGTTTTTGTGGAATCTTCTTCTCCATCCAGATTTGGTATTGATCCCAAGATTCCGGCTCCACCACCTCCACCTGCGTATACAGCATAGTAAGCTAAAATTTTTTAAAAATGTTGATTCATATTCTCAAATATGCACGACAATTGTTACAAGCACAATCTGATAGCTTTCATTATATTATCTGTACGAATCACGTGATCAGAAAACGCCTCTTTTTAAATTAAAAAAACATAATACTTTGTATTTTTGCACAAATAATATTGTCGCAATTGCCAATTGTTCGTAAACGCACAATTTTGTTTTCTTTTTCGTAAAAAATGTACAAATTAATATTTTTTGTTTTATTTTTGAATGCGCTCAGCAGCATTGAAGCTTCATCTAAGGTGAATGTAAAAGAAGCTGCTACTTTTCATTCAGACGATTACAATGATGACAATGACGGTCCTGATATTGGCATGATTCTTGGTCTGCTCTTCTTCGGGCTTGGCTTTGCCGGTGTGATTATTTTTATTATATTTCTATTTGTGAATTATGCAACCAAATTTCGTTTTTACCCATTTTGGGGCAGACTGAATCCATATCAGAGTTCACTTTTCTCCCGCACAAGACTTTGGGCACCATTTACAGTTCCAGTTCAGCTTCATTTGAATAATCCTGTTTTTGTGCAGTCCTCGGCATCTGGATTTGGTGGTGATTCAAAAATTCCGGCAACAGCGCCACCACCAGCGTACACTCCATAGTGCTGACTAATGTGGTCATGTTGTACAAAAAAAATTACCAAATGTACTGAATATACTCAAACTCTCCAACTGATATACAAATAAATTGTAGTGGTGGAGCCTAAATCGACAATTTTGGATTCAGTACAAAGGTCAAGTGTACCTCTGATTACTAAATAAATAAATTAATTGACTAATTGAAGTCAATTTTGCAAATGCTTATTAGACTATTGCTAAGATAAATAACAATGCTAAATTTAGCTTCAAAATTGTTGGTTCATACATTTTCAAAATACACCACAATTGTTACAAGCACAATCTGACTGCTTGCATTCCCACGCGCAAATCGATGTATCTAATCTGTATCTAACTTGCGTCTAAACTGCCTGACTAATCGCGACCTAATCGACGTCTGAATTTGAAGCGATCAGACTGCGTTTGGGATGAGATTAGACGTGCAATTCAGACGCAGATTAGACACAGTTTATTCTTGACTGCTTTCATTCCACCCGGTACCGGGTTTATACTGGTACTTTAGTTCTATAGAAAATGCATGCTATTAATTGCAAAATAATTTAATTTATAATAAATCTTAATAAAAAAATAAGAATATAAAAAAATACATTCAAATTTGCTATCAAATAATAGATGAGTACATTTATGAATGAATGATGAATAAAAAATGGAGATCACTGATCAGTGAAATTTCATGAAAAATAATCACAAAAATCAAAGGTACTTCAATGTTGATGAATCACGATCTTGACCAACATTTTGAGAATCCACGTTTTCGTTGTTTTTCTTAGCTTGTTCCTTCTCTTGCTTCTTCTTGCCACGGTTTAATTTGGATAGCTCATTTCGTTCAGCAATCTTTTCAGGCGACTTCTTAGCTTCCTGATAACGATTGGTAAAAGATTTGGCGTATGCCTTCTGGACTTCTAGAACTCGTAGAGCCTGCTTAGTCAGAACTTTCTTGTTCTCGCCACGGCCGCGGGTTTTCACAGCGTTTGAATTCTTCCTCTTGAGTGAAGAGCTTTCAGTTACAGGATTGAGAGAATCGTCATGACTCTGATCATGTTCCCTTGTAGGACCGATGGGATAATCCGGAAAGAAAGTGCCATGAAGGAGATGAGGATTATCTTCCACCACAAGCTTGCAATGACAAAAATAGCCTATTGAATATATTAAGATTAGAAATAAATTATATCAAAATAAAATTTACCAATCAGTTCAGTAAGTTTAAGTTTGTCCAATTCAGGAAATTGATCGTAATTTAGTTTCTTATCAATCTTGTCCTGATCATAGTCAAGGCCAAAAACACTGCCAACGAGATATTTGAATCCTTTCAAATCCGTAGCTTCACCCAACGCGACCTGCAGTTCAAGGTAGACAATTTTTGTTCATAGAGACCAATGAACTTGACCTAAAAAATAACAATTTAATTTATAATAGATTAATAGAGAATTCAACATGAACTTACACGTTCTGTTTTCTCCTTATGCAGTTTTTTCATAAGGTGATTTTCGTTTTCCACCACAACCAGTCGTGCATTTGTCTTCTCTAATTCATCTTTTTAAATCCAGCACTAATTTTGTGATCAAAGTCACATCAGTGAGCTCAATTACCGGAGGAGGAGAAAGTTGATCCATTTCGGCTTCGGCTTCAGACTGGCCTAATTAAAGAGAAATGGATATAAAAATAATAATTTGAGCATTAAAGATAACTTACTTCGACGAATACACTTCAAAAGGCCTTCATGCTTGATTCCACGTTGACCAGGCACTTCAACCCACCAAGTGGCCCATTTGCACTTCTCCGTATTTTGGTGTGGACCAGGCCATTCATTTTCTTTTGTCTCCCAGCTAGATGAAGAACCATTTATATCAGCCAAATTCTCAACACTGTATTTATCAGCTAAGACATTAGTCCCTTTTTTCGCGATGTTGGACTACGGCCCATAAGTAAACAGTTGAAACTATATATATAATAGAAAATTTGAGAAAATGCAGAAAATTTCAGTCATATTAAATATATTTATGAACTTACTTTCACTGGTAGTATCCATGGTGTGATAATACCCGTTGCCAAGGTGCCCGTTTGAAAATTTCCCAAGTCGACGTCGACTGTGTTGTGATGTTTGCTTGAGGATAGGCAGGCATGCACTGGCAAGAGGAGCGCTTTGTGTGTTGTGTTGAAAGGCGCAAAAAATGATCACCGCATGAGGGTCTTTCACAGAAGACGATTTGTGTTTGAGCTTGTTTACAATTTGGCCTTCAAAAATTTAGCCAATTTGCAAATCAATATATATTTATTTGAATTTTGAATTTGTTTGATTCTGTTGCGAGGACTTGCTCAACTTGTACATTAATACTATTTGTGCTAACAATATATAATATAGAATTGCTAAATAATGTCATCTAAGCGCACAGATAAACAAGTTAAAAAACGATTTAAAATCTTAAAAGAATTTGCAAGTCAAAGACGGTAAAATGTCAATTTTATAATTATTGTTGATTTTGATTATTGATTTATTATTTAGCAAATTTAATGAATCACATCCTACTGTTGAAAATGAAATCAAGAAGATTGTTTTGCCACTCAATTCTAACATCAGTCAAGTATTATGCTCTGTTAGTAATATTCCCACTGCTTTCCCCTCTTCCTCCTCTCATGTGCAGGATAACAATATTGTGGAAGTTTCAATGACTGAAGATCATGAGTACGAATCAAATGACATATTTGATATTGATAATTTCATCGATGATGACAGTCCAAGTATCTTATCAACTCAAGAAAACTCAATTAGTGGTCTAAGAAGTATTCTTCATTCAGACGATCAATCAATATTATATAAAAAACTATATCTAGATCTGTTTTTACAACAAAGCCATAGTAATCTGTCTGATAAAGATGTTATGATTAATGCAAGGAGGCATGCCTTACTTCATCAGCTCGATGAAATTCCCCGATCTTACGAAACTCTGAAGAAAAGAGCCAAGATTTTTCAGCCAATTGTACATAAATATTTGTACAACAAATGTGGTCTCATTGGTCCACTCACTGCTGCACAAATCACAGCAAATCGAACAATTTTCTGCACTAGAATTTGCAACTGTCCTATTATTCCATCTGACCTAATGGACACTTACTTTTGCTATGTAAAACTCAAGGATTATCTTCAGCATATAATTCCAGAAATCCACCATTTACTTAATTTCGATCATAGTTTACCCAATGACCAACCTGTTGAAACTATTCACGATATCGTTGATGGCTCAAGATATAGGAAATTGGCTGGAGAAAATACAATAGTTGTCTACTTTGGCTTTGATGGCGTACAATATGAATCAGAGAATCCATCCAACAAAAGTATGTGGCCTCTTGTGGTCTACATTTGTGAGTTGCCTTTCAATCTTAGGCAGAAGTTTGCCTTTCCATTAGCAATCCATGCAGGTGAAAAGCAACCAAAGAACATCATGTTGCAGCCATTTATTGACGAATTAGTTAAGCATTTTACCGAACCAATCGAAGTTGCCGTTAAAGTTGACAATGAAATACAAACAAAGAAACTGAATGTCAAGCTATTGATGGCCATTTGTGATGCACCTGCACGCGCAAAAAGTATTGAATATGATTCAACACAACGGGTATTATGGATGTAACTATTGCAAAACTCGTGTTACATCTCATAACGACATCAATTGCAGAGTGTATCCAATGAACTTAGATTTTGAATTGCGGACCGATGAAGAATGGAGGTCATTGGCACTCAGAACTGAACAAGTAAAAGTAACAAAAGGCAACGAACGACAATTTTTTGGTATTAAAGGTACCACTCCGCTAATGGATTTGCCTTATGTAAACATGGTGTCTGTTTGTCCCCCCGAATTTATGCACAGCCAATTCTTAGGGACAGTGCGATTACTACTTAATCATTGGTTAGGAATTCGAAGTTCAGATAAGTCGCTCGATTCAGGATTGCTCAATTTAAGACTAAAAGTCTAAAATTTCCCTCGAAGATTCTCAGAGTAATGCCGGCAGATATTACAAAGCCTCTGAAATCAATTGAGCTCGAAAATTTGCTCTACTACTGATTTGTACTGCTTGAGGGGCTAGTACCAGAAGAGGAATTTGCAAATTTCAAGTTGCTCTCTCTAATTATTTCGACACTCAGTGGCAGAGAGATTTCTCAAAGCCAAATCGATAAATGCGAAGAATGGATCAAAAAAATATATTTCCGACTTCAAAAGAATTTTCCCCTCCGAACTTTGGAAATATAATATCCACATGATTTGTCATTTGCCTCAGGTGGTTCGAGAATTGGGTCCATTGATAACTAATTCAGCTTACCAAGTAAGACTTTTTGTAATTGTTTATATGTTTCATTCGTTTCCATTTAAGGTAGAGAACTTGATGGGCAAAATTCCGGCACAAGTCCAAACTGGAGTTAAAGTGCCGGAACAAGTGATGAACAAGACGTCTATGATTTCATCAACAGTTGTAAACTTTTTTGCCAACATTGGCATTTTTGATCAAGCTTTCACCGATTACATACTCCAGCAATATTTCCCATTTCTGATGGAAGATCAAGAAAAACTAACAGTTGCTGAAAAAGGATATAAGTTGTCTTCATCTGAAATTAATTTACTAGCAACGATAGATCCTATTCAATTGAATACACGGACGTTAATTCATAATATTAAGAAGATTACATTCAACAGATTTATTGTAAGCACAAACAACTACTCGATTGAAAACAACGAATTAAACAATAATCAGTACATTAAAACACGATCTGGAAAGTATTTTCAAGTTTATAAAATTATCAGAGTAAAAGACAATGTATATTTATTGTGCTACGAATACACCAATTTACAACCATACTCTGTAACACAAGGGATGGATTTTCAACATGTCAAATACACTAAAGATATGTCTCCATTGCAAATAATCAAATCATCAGATATCGAATGCCCATTTTCCCTTGTCACATTTCAACGTACTTTTATATTATTTGAGCTTTTTAATCGACATATATAAACTCACATTTCAAAATAAACATAAAACTTTAATCGATGTAGATCTCCAAATTATTTATTTATATTTATTAAAAAATTTAAATCACATACAATATGATTCATATTTCAAATTCGGGAACATCGCAGTGGTGTAAAAGACGCGATTGGATACAGTTTAGACAGTAACAATGTAACAGACACCGATTAGATGCAGTTTAGCCATAGTAATCTAAACTACATCTAATCGGTATCTGTACTCGAGCGCAAGCTCCGATTAGACACCGATTAGATACATCGATTTGCGCGTGGGATTATCATCAGGTGCTCTGAACAACTCCTATTTATAACAAAATAGCAAATTTAATACTTTTTATAATTGGAAAATTATAATATTGTCGCAATTGACATTCGCTCGTAAACACGCACAATTTTGTTTTCACCTATTTCAAAAATGCTGAAATTAATATTTTTCGTTTTCATTTTGATTGCAATCTGCATCAACAGCATTGAAGTCGCATCGAATAAGCTTGTCAACAAAACTTCTTTCCAGTCAGACGATTACAATTACAATTATGGAACTACTACTACCGAGGACGACGATGATAATAGTGGCAACAATCTTGTTGTGCTCACCTTCGGGGTTATTTCTACCTGTTTGGCTTTATTCATTTTGTGGTTGTGTGTCACTAATCGACCCAAATCTCGATTTTGTCCATGGGGCAAATTGAGTCCGCAAAATACTAGTTCATCAGTCTACAATTCAAGACCATGGGTGCGGATTGTTCCAGTTCAGCTGCACCTTCACGATCATTTGTCGTTGAATAATCCTGTTTTTGTGGAATCTTCTTCTGCTTCCAGATTTGGTATTGATCCCAAGATTCCGGCTCCACCACCGCCGCCGGCTTACACTCCATAGGGATGACTCATCAGTGCTGACTCATGCGTGATGTACAAAGAATGTGCTTGAAATGTACTGAATGTACTCAAAATATCCATTGACATACAAAATTGCCAAATAAATTACTTTTATATCAATTTATGATTGTGAAATGCAACTGATAGAAACTCCCCTTAATTTGTTAGCCTCAATCAATCTAAACCCACCACGATGTACAATGAGTCACTAAACACAACAAATAAATAGGAGTTTTTCCAACTGGTAAATTGTGAGGCAAAAGTGCACATTTGTTTACATACCATTTATGCGCTACACACATTCATTCAAAATGATATTCAAATTAGCTCTCTTTCTGTTTGCATTAATTTCGATTGTTTCGTGCAACGATTCTCTGAATGTAACTAAAATTGCGAACAACAAAACAACAATTTTTCGTTATGATGATTCGGATGTTGACGATTCAGTTCAAACATTTTTCTATTTTCTAATTTTTCTGCTCATTATTTTTGTCATAATTTTTGTGATTCGATGTTGTGCTGGTCCGCGAGCTCCTTCTTCTTCTTCCTCCTCAAGATCGAGAACAGCTGCTGGTGGTTATTATCTCAATCAACAGCAACAATATCTTCAACATGCGGGTCACTTTTCGTTTGCAAATCCTACTTTTGGCTTTCAACCACCAGGGGGCGCCCCGCCACCATATTCTCCTCCAATGGGCGGTATGGGTGGTAATGTTGGAATGGGCATGGGTGGTATGGGCGGAATGGGAGGCGGCGGTTTTGGCGGCGGCGGAATCTCTCGTTAAAAACATCAATTTAAAAATTAGTATGTGATTAATCAAATTTAAATAAAATTCTTGACGTGAAATAAACATAAAATGATTTATGGTTTTGTTATTGTTTTAAAATATTCTAAAAAATATATTTTATATATTTAATTGACTTATAATGTGTTTAATACTTAACCGTTTCATTCCTTAGAACCCGTGTAGCGCAAATACAGAGACTATGACTGTTAATTTTATTTCGTAATTTAAATGATGAATTGTGTTTTGACAAAAGAGCAAACACGTTTTGTCGATTTACAAAAATAAAACTTCAAAAACTTTTCGATTTTACAATTAAATTATTCATTACTAATTTTAAACATATAAATTTAGGGAATTTAAGTATTCTGTAGATTCATTTGTTTTCACCAAATAAAATTGTTCTCAAAGCAATCCAAAATGGCTCAATTTTATCGCTTAATTCCAGATACTGTTAATTTCGTGTCTCTCAGTCTGAATTTGACATTTGGATTTGTGCATAAATTGGTCAAATCTCAGGTTGATCTGTTCACCAAATTTTTCGATCCAATTAAATCTGACTTTCATAAATCCTCAGAAAATTCAGATTCCGAAAATTATAATAAGCTTCAAACCATATTCCCATTATTATTCTTCTTGTATGGAGTTCTCGATGGACTGTACGGCTTTGAGCCCCAATTCAAATGGTCCAATGTGCTCGATTCCAACTACTATCGCACCAGTCCCTACGTGTACTATCATCAGATCTTTCCAAAGAAAAGTTGGTCCCAGGCGGAAGTAATTTGCTCGATTGGTATTGTGCACGACATTTGTTTCTATGTTCTACTGTTGCGTTTTGTTCGGAATTCAAAATGTTCAAAACTATTATCGATTTTAAATTCGATGAATAGAAAGGATTTTCTGGACAAAAATGATTCAGAGAAAATTCTCAAATGTCGAATAAAGGCTCGAAAATTTATTTTCTTTAACTGTGCATTCTTTTACGTACTGCAAACGACAAATTTGTTCAGAAATGTCTGGAAAAATCAAGCTTTCACCATTGGGGCTCATGATTTTATTTTTTGGTGTGTTTTTATGCCAATTTTCATTAGTTATTTCATATTTGGTATGTACGAGGTGCATTCAATAAGTTCCCAACATTGGTCTGTAGTTCCTCACTGGTTTCAGTTAAAATTATCATATTGGTATATGGGGTAGGGCCATCAATTGTGAAAAGAATAAATACATATTCGAAGATATCCCCTGTTTCCTGGAAAAGATACGATTCTTTATTCAGAACTCCTTTTTCAGTCACCGTCGAGTTTTCATTTTTCTCAAAGACTAATAAATATTTTGAGGTAAAATTTTTTGTGTGCACTCATGTCAAGGACTCTCAACAGAATACCGAATCAAAAGTTCCAATTGGATCGATTTCCAGGAAATGACCCAATGATCCAAAAAGTCTTGAAAATCTACTAAATAATTTTTAATCTATTTAATTCAAGTTTGTATAATTTTTAAAAAATTTTGGATAACCGGAAGTGCATTGTTCCAAATGGAACTTTTTTTTTAAACCCGGAAATTGAAATTTTATGTTCAAACATTCCCTAATTATTTCTATGTGGTTCTGTATACTTTATTTTAATTAAAAAATTATTATCTTTATTCAAAAAGATGAAACTTCATTTTTCAAATGGCGATTTGTGTCAAAATAGTTGAGCGGCTATTTCCACAAAATTAGCTTATTTTATCATTTTTGAACACAGATAATGATTATCTTTGGATAATCTTAATTAAACAAATTCCAAGATCTGTTTTATCAATTTTTTGAATAATAAAATTCAAATTTCTAGTTTCCGAAAAAGTTCCATTTGGAACAATGCACTTCCGGTTGTTCAAAATTTTTTTAAAAATCATACAAACTTGAATTAAATGGATTAAAAATTATTTAGAAGATTTTCACGACTTTTTGGATCATTGGGTCATTTCCTGGAAATCGATCCAATTGGAACTTTTGATTCGGTATTCTGTTGAGGGTCTTTGACAAGAGTGCACACAACAATTTTCACCTTAGAATATTCATTTGTCTTTGAGAAAAATGAAAACTCGACGGTGACTGAAAAAGAAGTTCTGAATAAAGAATCGTATCTTTTCCAGGAAACAGGGGATACCTTCGAATATGTATTTATTCTTTTCACAATTGATGGCCCTACCCCATATACCAATATGATAATTTTAGCTGAAACCAGTGAGGAACTACAGATCAATGTTGGGAACTTATTGAATGGCCCTCGTATGTCATTTATGAACAGCCCAATAATTTTCTGATTTTAAATAGCAATCTACACGATTCCCATCTATGCAACTATGACAGTTCGTTATATGTTAATTAGACAACAGACTTTGATTGAAAAATTTAAGAATCTCAATCAAAGTAAAACTCAATCTTTTAAAAATTGGATTCATTTTAAAGCTTTAAACCGACAATTGGTTAGACTTTGCTTGGAAATTGAAAGCCACTCCTGCTTTTGGAATAAATTGATGAGCGTTCATTTCTGTAATTTCGTGGTGAATATTTGTTACGAATTCTATGTGTTGGCTTTTGTGAGTCAACATCTCGAGTTGATTCCATTGGTTGTGCCGTTTATCATATTACCCGGTTATCATTTTTTGATAATTTTGCTCTATACTGGTCATTGTGCTCGAGTTATCAAACAAAACCAAACGATTTTGGAATTGAATCGGAAATTTTATTTAAATTTAACCTTTCAAAAGGCAACTCAAGTATCGAGTCTTCTCAAGGCGGAATCGTTTCAGGACAGCAATCGACTAAGAACTTATGCCTTCACACTGTTTGGAAGTTATCGAATCGATGGAAACACTTTCGAGGCGGTAAACTTACAATTAATTGTTAATTTGATTTTTTAAAAGTAATTTATTTTTCAAATTTATTAGATATTGGGCTACATTTTTACAATCTTTATAATGGTGATTGATCGTTATCGGAAAAAGTCGTAGAGGTCATACTTAATTAAATCCCGTGATCAAGTTGGGAAAAGTGGTTTGTTGGTTATGAAATTACAAATTTGTTCTTGTAACAATGGACCCAATTAAATGAGTAAGAAGGCGTGTTTTATTCAAGAATGAAGTTGTATGCATATTTAATGCTAGGATCCCCGAATCTGATGGTTAATTCAGAAAAAAAAATTTCTGGAAAGTTTGGTCACAAGTTTAACAATACCAACAGACTTAAACATCCATTTATTGTCAAGCTTCACGATGCGTTCAAGATATTCAATGTTCCGTCCCAAGCAAGGCTTTTAAATTTTGAACAAGACATATTTCAATCGTCTCTTCATGCAACTTGGATCAGTACTCAACAACATGCACCAAGTGCACTCAATGGCTCACAAAGACATACCTCCAACCTCAATGTGGGAGTGACAAGTTTTGACAAGACAAGCCCCAATTTCTTTTTATTTGACTTTGGTGGATCTACAATCGTGCAAGACACAAACAACTTTGTTCAAGCCCAAGAGCACTCACGGGTGAATTTCGATACAATTCCAACTTCTTACCAGATTAAGAAAGGAATCGACATCAACCAGAATCCGTTCATCTTGCAAGCCAACAATTTTGCCGATTTGTTGTTTGCAAGTTTGGTCAAGAACAAGTTGACTGAAGAAACAAAAAGCACGGAATTCAAGGCTTTGCGCAAACAAGTTTTTGAGCATATCGAAATCGTACTTAGACTATTCAACTCGGGCTACAAGACCGTCACCATAAGCCATGTTTGGAATCTACTCGGCTTTGTCTATTTTTTTCAAAATTATCTACATTTTTTTGCTTTTCAACAAATTAATTAATATTCTATCAAATATTTCATTAATAAATTAACATGACTTGAAATTGTCTAAAAATCACCGTCTATGGAAATTATAAAACATTTTTCGCAATTCGAGTGCATCAAGTGCATAAAAGATAAAATCAATGTTTGATTTGTCATATAATTTCTGAAAACTGTGATTGATCTAATTTTGGTCGCAAACACGACTATCTGCAACAAATAGAAACGTTTATTTTTTAATATTTTTAATCATTCACGTGAAAAGTGCATTACAAATACAGTACAAACATACGATGATCAGAAATTAATCAGTGTTAAGTTGATTGGACAAATGTGCTTCTCATATTTGGTTATTTGATAAACAGAGGGAAAAGTGTACGAAAATTGTCAAGTCCAGGGATCAATTTGTTAGTGAGTTGGTTTATTTTCGTTAGTGTGACAAGTCGGCACTTTTGATAAGTTTTTTTTTCTGTATGCTAACAAGTTTGACAAACTAACATGTGATTGATAAGAAAGTGAACAAGCACCGAGTTTTTGTCTGATTGATCGATTTGATTGATGGATTCAACCGGTTTCGCACCAGTTTTCGTACACATGTCCGTGCACTTTGACACACATATCACTAGTTGTGACTAAAGTTTCTATAATGGAAATATTATTTTTAGGTTTTTATGTAGTGTTTGAGTTCAAATACATTACTTGAGCTTGGGAATGAGTATAAAACTGAATTGAGTTCTGCAACTTTTATATTTATCATAACAATTTTAAGAGTTTCAAACTTCAAAAATCCCAAAATGAGAAAATTGACAATCCTTGTCGCGCCCATCAATGCAGTTGGTCACGTGAACGCCTGTTCCGGAGCCCTAGCCTCCCTCTTACACCGAGGCCATCGAGTAATCTTTGTGATCGAGGAAGCTTTCAAAGGCAAACTTGCCGCCCTTGGTTATGAAGAAATGATCTACATTCTGGAGAAGCCGAAAAACGTCCAAAATCCTGGCGAATTCATGAGTAAACTGCTGCTGGAGAGCAAAGTGATCGGAGACTATTCACCTTGGGAAAAGATGGAAAACATGAGTGTAGCTTTTCATGGCGAGCAGAGTTATCGAGAAGTGATTGCGGTGGATCGAGCTATTCGAGAATCGATTGAGAAAATACAGCCTGATTTGATCTATTTCGATGGTGGTTATTTGTATCCATCGATTTATTATTCCGGAATTCCGTGGGTTAAGAATATTAGTTGTACGCCGAATATTTTCATTTTCAACGATGAAGTTCCGCCATCTTGTTCTGGTAAGTTTTGAGTTGAAATGTGTGTTTTCAATATTTAATTAACTCTAAACTTATTTAGGAATGCCAATCGATGGAGACAAAGAAAAATTCCGTGAATTCAACAAACTTCGACTTGAGTTTTTCGTTTCAAAGAAATTCAACTCTTTAGTCGAGCAAATGGGCTACGAACCCTATCCTGACGATTTCATCTGTCCCGAAACTGAAAGTCTGATCGTTTACGGCTATCCCGATGAACTCAACTATCCGTACGTGAAAGCTCAACGAAATTGGTTCAACTTGGAAGTTTTCAACAAGAATGAACTGAAAAAGGTGGTGGATTTGGAAAAATTTGTACCCGAGACCTTTTTGTCGGATACGTTGGATGGGCGGTTCAGTGGAAAGCTGATCTACGTTTCGATGGGTTCAATGGGATCGGTTGATTTAGATCTCATGAATCGACTTTTGTCAACCCTCTCCAAAACCTCACACAAATACATCGTATCGAAAGGACCGCGACACTCCGAGTACGAAATCAGCGCTCGCAATCAATGGGGCGATAGATATCTCCCTCAAACCGCAATCGTTCCCCTCGTTGATCTGGTGATAACCCACGGTGGTAACAACACCATGACAGAAACCTTTGCACAAGGCAAACCAATGATTGTACTCCCCCTGTTTGCTGATCAACTCGATAACGCTCAGCGACTGCACGAAACTGGTCACGGTTTACGCATACATCCATACCAACACAGCGAGAAGGAACTTATCAACGCAATCGACAAGTTGCTGTACGATCAGAAATTGCATGCAAAATTAGAGTTGGCTTCAAGGCGAATACAGGCAACGAACAAACACGATGAGTTGGCGCTGAAGATTGAAGAGTTAGTGTTCAATTTGTGATGATACGATTAATTTGATAAAATAAATTTTGTTTACACATTTTAGACCGTTTTTTATCAGTAATAAATTTTGATTATAATATTCATTGAATATGTAAATCTAAATATAAATGTGTGTACATAAACATATGTACCAGTGTACATTTGACGAGAAAAACATGTTTTCGAAAAAGATTTTTATTTTGGTATATAAAAAGGATTCGAAAAATTAGGTCAATTAAGGGAATGAAATTTTAACCGAATTGCTAACCGAACCTAACCTAACCTAAAAATGAAGAAACTTACAATCCTCGTCACTACCATGAACGCAGTTGGTCACGTGAACGCATGCGCCGGTGCCCTCACCGGTTTACTCAAACGTGGTCATCGTGTAATCTTTGTGATTGAAGAAGCCTTCAAGGGTACCCTTTTATCTCTTGGTTATGAAGAACTGGTTTACAGTTTGGATAATAAGCCCAAAAATGTTGAAAACCCCGGCGAGTTGATGACCAAATGGATGTTTGACGCGAAAGTCATTGGAGACTATTCGGTTTGGGAGAAGATGAAAAGTTGTGTTGCCGTTTTTCATAGTGAACAGAGTTACCAAGATGTGATTGCGGCTGATCGAGTTGTGGCGGATGCGATTTTGAAGTACAGACCAAATTTGATTTATCAAGATTCGGGATTTTTGTTACCTTCGATTCATAAGTCCGGGATTCCATGGATTAAACAGGCTAGCTGTACGCCCAATTGTTATCTGTTCAATTATGAACAAGTACCTCCGTGTTGTTCTGGTGAGTTTCATGATAATATTTTTCTAACTTTTATTAAAAATTTTAACATTAGGATTCCCAAGCGATGGAAATGTCGAAACGGCTCGTGAATTCACCAAACTCAGATACGAATTTTTCCAATCGAAAAAGTTTAACGATCTGCTAGAAAGTTTGGGCTACGAACGTTATGAAAACGATTTTATCTATCCGCCCAATGCGGAAAGTATGGTCGTGTATGCCTATCCGGAAGAGTTCAATTATCCGTACGTGAAAACACTGGATTGGTTCAATTTGGAAGTGTTCAACAAGTTTGATGATTCGAATGAAATTGTTGAACTGAAAAAATTGGTTTCTCTGGATTTTTTGTCTGATACTTTGGATGGACGTTGGAGTGGAAAGTTGATCTACGTCTCGATGGGTTCAATGGGTTCAGTTGATTTGGGGCTGATGAAGAGATTGGTAGAAACTCTAGGTAAAACCAACCACAAGTACATTGTCTCAAAAGGACCTCGCCATTCTGAATACAACCTCGCCTCCAACATGTACGGTGATCGTTATCTGCCTCAAACCTCACTCATCCCTCATGTGGATCTGGTGATAACACACGGAGGCAACAACACAGTCACCGAGTCATTTGCACAAGGCAAACCAATGATTGTCCTGCCACTGTTTGCTGATCAATTTGACAATGCACAGAGACTGCACGAAACTGGCTACGGTGTCCGACTGGATCCGTACAAATTTACCGAAAGTCAATTTATCAACGCAATTGACAAGCTACTTTATGATGACAATTTGAGTCAAAAGTTGCAAATTGCTTCCAAGAGAATTTTGGCATTGAATAGACACGAGGAGTTGGCTGTCAAAATTGAACAACTTGCTTCAAATGTCAAGTAAAATCGAAAATTACTCTATTTAGATAAAATTGCATTAGAGCGATTGTAACAAATTTGAACTTTTTTCGATAACAAAATAAAACTCTGTATACAAAAAGAGAATTTAGATGAATAATTTTTGCTTCGTGTTTAAATAACTCACGCTTTTGACCAATATTTTGAAAATTGGTCAATTTCTGACATTCCCAGTAAGCGGTTACTCGGTATTTTGAGGCAGTTTGCACTTACACAAGGCGAAAGTGCGAGTTTTCTCACTCTTTTGACCAATATTTTGAAAATTGCCCAATTTGTGACATTCCCAGTGAGAGGTTACTCGGTATTTTGAGGCAGTTTGCACTTACACAAGGCGAAAGTCTGTGATTTCTCACTTTTTTTACTAATATTTTAAAATTTGGTCAATTTGTGACATTCCCAGTTAGCGGTTACTCGGTATTTTGAGGCAGTTTGCACTTACACAAGGCGAAAGTGCGAGTTTTCTTACTCTTTTGACCAATATTTTGAAAATTGCCCAATTTGTGACATTCCCAGTGAGAGGTTACTCGGTATTTTGAGGCAGTTTGCACTTACACAAGGCGAAAGTGCGAGTTTTCTCACTCTTTTGACCAATATTTTGAAAATTGCCCAGTTTGTGACATTGCGAGTGTGCAGTTGATATTTTGTTGGTATTTTCAGATAGTTTTCTTATCATAATTTTTTGTCAATAGAAAAAATCACACTGATTTTGAACTTTCGCCCCAAAAGTGTGATCGTTATCCACTTCGTGCCACAAGTCATGTAGATGTCTCGTGATTTGGTGTACTCATGATTTAACAACAACGTCATTGAGATGGAAAACCAGAAAAGGCTAATTTCATGTTTTTTTGCTAGATCAATTTTCAAACACTCAATTAATATCAAATTAATAACAGGTTCTGGAATTCAATATTTACCAAATTTGTCAATCAACCATTTTTGCAAACATGATCATTCCAAGGTCAAACAAGTGTGCATCATCTTGATAAACCCACGTACATCAATCACTCATTTCGGCGATTTTCTTTTGATGATCTGACGACGTTATTCAAACGTAACAGATAATTAGCAGTTCGTTAATTATCTTGTACAAATAATAATAATAATAATGTTCTATTCATAATACAATTTGTCGCAATTAGACTTATTTTTCTTATCGTTTCCATGTTGATGTAGTTGCACTTTGTCCAAGTGCATTTTTTCCCTTGCATTCGTTCACTAGTGCCTAACATGCGCATTGCCAATTCAAACAAAAGTACTATTTGCACGCTCAAAAGCATGATGATTGATTAGATTATTTAGATGTAAAGTTGAATACGACAAAAATGGTACAAATGATTTGATGAGTTGATGCACATGATCCTCAAATGTGTTATCGAATTTAGGATATATAAACTTGAGCAATTTTTTGGTTAGTGTTCAAAATTTTCTATTCTGAAACCAATCAAACATGAAGAATCTAACCATTTTGGTAGCCCCAGTCAACGCGGTAGGCCATGTCAACGCCTGCTCTGGCCCCCTGAAGGCAGCACTACGTCGAGGTCATCGAGTAATCTTCGTGATTGAGGAAGCCTTCAAAGGCAAACTTGCTCGATTCGGTTTTGAGGAGTTCATCTACCAAATTGAAAAGTTCGAAAATGAAGTCAATCCTGGCGAGAATTTGTGCACAATGTTGGTCGAAACCAAGTGCCTGGGCGACTTTAGCACACTAGAGAAGTTTTCAAACCTTTCAAATCTGGTTCACAGTGAGCGGAATTATAAGGAGATTGTGATTTTCAATGAGAAAATTCGTGAAGGTATCGAGATATTTAAACCTGATTTGATCTATTACGATGGGGCGGTACTGCCTCCTGCAATTCCGCATTCGGGCATTCCATGGGTCATGAATTATAGTGTCACTCCTATTTGTTTTATTTTTGAAAGCGAAAATATTGTTCCTGGTGGTTCTGGTAAGTTTTACAAATTGAGTTTCTGATTTTAAAAGTTCCATTTTTTAGGATTCCCTTCTGAAGGCGATCGAACCCACTGGCCCGAGTTCAATGAAGTTCGTAGAAAATTTTTCTTCAACGAAAAATTCAACGATCTTGTTGAACAAATGGGTTATGAGCGCTATCCGGAGGATCGCTGTTGTCCCGAGACTCAACACTTCTCGGTTTACGGTTATCCTGAAGAAATCAATTACAAATACATTCGTGAGAAAGATTGGTTCAATGTTGAGGTGTTCAACAAAAATGAGAAGGCGATGGTTGAGCTGGAAAAGCTGGTTCCTTGTGAGTTCCTGTCTGATACTCTCGATGGAAAATTTAGTGGAAAGCTGATCTATCTCTCAATGGGTTCGATGGGTTCGGTTGATTTGGATCTAATGAAACGACTGGTTGCAACCCTTGCCAAAACCAATCACAAGTATATTGTCTCGAAAGGACCTCGTCACGCAGAGTATGAGGTCACCCGTAACATGCACGGAGATCGTTATCTACCCCAAACCGACATTATCCCTCATGTGGACCTGGTGATAACCCACGGTGGTAACAATACAGTTACGGAGACATTCGCCGAGGGCAAACCAATGATTGTTCTACCACTGTTTGGTGATCAGCCGGACAATGCTCAACGGTTACACGAAACTGGTTACGGTGTTCGGGTGGATCCGTACAAGTTTACCGAGAGTGAACTGATCAAAGCTGTGGACAAGCTACTTTACGATCAAAAGTTGAATCAAAAGTACCAGAACGCATCGAAACGAATTCGACAGACGAATCGACACGAAGAATTGGTACAGAAACTTGAGCAGTTGGTTGCGCAATCTGCTTATTAAATTAAATTTCTATGTTAAATCTTAAATTATAAATTAATTAATAAATAATTTCAAATAAAATGATGTTTAATGTGTGTTGAGCAATCATTAGTCGTTTATCATACGTCAAAGATGATGATAACTTTGCACTCAACCAAACTAGTTTTGACTTGTAATCGCTACTATCGAATGCGCATGGGTTAAATGTATGAAAATTGTCCGGAGGTTAAAAAAAATACGAGCTTATTATCAAAAGCTGGATGCTTTTTGCGCTCTAAACGAAAGTCTAACGTTTTAGATAAAAACGTTTTTTTGATTAGTTCAAATAAAGTTCGCCATGTGAGAAGTGTCATGTACGTTAATCCAACAGTATAAAGTTTGTTTAAATTTAAGTTTGTTTTTAAGCATCTTTAAAACATTTTTTAAATTATTTCACAAACATTTTATCATGAAAAATCTAACCATCCTCGTGACTCCTGTCAACGCAGTTGGTCACGTGAACGCCTGTTCTGGAGCCCTGAAGGCTGCACTCAAACGAGGTCATCGAGTAATCTTTGTGATTGAAGAAGCCTACAAAGGCAAATTGATTGCCCAAGGATACGAGGAATATGTCTACCAAGTACCGAAATCGGCGGATGAACAGAATCCTGGTGAAACGCTGAGCAAATGGCTTGTGGACAACAAAGTACTGGGCAATTACAGTGTTTGGGAGAAGACGGAAAATCTGATCAAAATGTGTCATAGTGAGGTGAATTACAATGAGATGGCCGTTTTTAATGAAGCGATCAAGAGTGCGATTGAAAAATTCAAACCCAATTTGATTTATTTCGATGGTGCGTGTCTGTATCCTGAAATACCTAATTCGGGAATTCCGTGGGTCAAGAATTATAGTGTCAATCCTGTTTATTTTATTTTTGAAGGCAATGAGATTGTTCCTGGTGGATCTGGTGAGTTTGTGATTTGATATAAATTTAAATTTTCAGGCTTTCCTTCTGATGGGAGTCGAAAACTGTTTCAAGAATTCAACAAAGTTCGTCGAGATTTTTTCTATTCAAAGAAATATAACGATTGGGTCCAACAGTTGGGTTATGAACGATATCCGGACGATCACATTTGTCCAGATACTCAGAGTTTAACCGTTTACGGTTATCCAGAGGAGCTCGACTATCCGTACATTAGTGAGAAAGATTGGTTCAATTTGGAAGTGTTCAACAAAAATGAAAAGGAGCTGGTTGATTTAGGAAAATTAGTTCCTGCTGAGTTTTTATCGAATACATTGGATGGAAAATATAGTGGAAAGTTGATTTATGTCTCGATGGGTTCTATGGGTTCGGTTGATTTGGGGCTGATGAATCGATTGATTTCCACGCTTGCCAAAACTAATCACAAATACATCGTTTCGAAAGGACCTCGACATGCCGAGTACGCACTCGCGTTCAACATGTACGGAGATAGATTCTTACCCCAAACCGACATAATCCCCCATGTAGACCTGGTTATCACTCACGGAGGTAACAACACAGTCACGGAAACATTCCTCGAAGGCAAACCACTGATTGTGTTTCCTCTGTTTGGCGATCAACCCGACAATGCTCAACGTCTTCAAGAAACAGGATATGGCATCCGTGTAGAACCGTACAAGTTTACCGAGAGTGAGCTTATCAATGCAATTGATAAACTGGTGAACGATAAAAATTTGTTACAAAAGTTAACAAAAGTTTCAAAGCGAATTAAACAATCGAATCGACATGAAGAATTGGTGGACAGACTCGAACAATTGGTTGCAAATATCTCGCATGCATAGTAAATCTTTATTTTGAATTTATTTTATTATCAATAAAATTTTATTTTGTGGAAATAAAAAAACAGACATTTCAATTTCAACAAATGTATTTAGTGCGTTTCCAAAGGTGAATTAGTTGTATTATGAAGTTTTACTTCTCAAGAAGTCTCTTCTCCGAGAGTTTGGCAATTCAATTCCAAAAATAGTCAAACCACATGAAACTTTAGTCATTTTTGGCATTTTGGAAATTTCGAAACAGCCAAAAATAGCCAGAACTTGTATAATGCAGCGCATGCATGGTTCAAAGTATGCCTTCAGAGAAATTTTCTTCAGTTCAAACTATCGAAAATATTTTGAAAAAAGTAATTAAGATTACTATCATAGACTAGATGTGGCAATTATGATTGATAATCATAGTAAATTATTTGTATTTTTCCATAAACAATAATTTATTTTCCATTAATGACAGTTCAATTTTCTATAATTTATTTCTTGTATTGTTTGCCTGGCAAACTTTATTTGATTTATAGCCTAATTATTTTATAGAATAGTTATAAAGAATTATCAACAATTATAATTTTATTATTTGAATCATTTGTACTAGTTCATTTGAAATTATAATTCGAGAGTTGAGCACTTCTGTGTAGAACTCAATCACCGACATAGAATGTTTGTCAAGAAGATTTGGTCCTTTGCCAAACTGAGTTTCTATGCTCATCATGATCAGTTTGATGTGGTCCGTTTTGGGAATGGCCACCACATCGAACAAGTGCAACATTGTTGGTTCATCTCACTAGGACTGTTCACTTTCAATGCTTTGTATGGAATATTCGGACTCGAATGTGAGTCTCGTCCTACGTGCGACATTGACTTTGAGTTGCTGCCAACCAGTCCATACAACTACTAGTATAGAACCAGCGGCTGGCATTATGAAACCTTTTAGCTATCGTAAATCAAAATAGGTAATGCCATTGGCATAAAAGTCGGAGCGAGAGTATGTAAAACATTTGTTTCTCGTTTGATCAGTTGCGTTCCAAATCAGTTCAATATAACAAAGTTGGACAACTATTTTCTGCACATGGCCACAAAATAACCATTGCGTTTGAAAAATAGACACCTAGATCTAAACCCATCCGAACAATTTCATGATCTTCAATTACCTATTGATATGAGACTTTAAAAATCCGGTTAAAGGGGAAATAAAAGACGCAGATAATTTTATTTTAAAATACTTTAAGTTATGCACCAAAAACAGTGCTCTATAATTCGGTAAGTTAGATGTGTTTTAATTGAAAATGTATTAAATGGTAGGGGAAGCATGCTCGAATTGTGTTGACTCGATTTAATAGATCACACAGACTTGCAAAGTACAGTCAAACCTCATCCCGGTACTATTGATTTTTCGTACTAACTCGAGGTACTGTGGAAGGTATGAGATGGTTAGAGTTGATTTATACTTTGGCTTTACCTCGACTTAGTACGTACTAACTCGAGTTAGTACGAATTGGGGCATATTCATGATCTCAACTTTTGTTCTTGGTTCCGATAAGCCCAAATTGGTTTCAGAAAAAAAAATTTTGAAAAAAATCTGTTTGGGAAGTTGGGGTAATGTACTAAGTCGAGGGAGTACCGGGATGAGTTTTGACTGTACATGTCTTGATCGTTGTTCAATGTTTATGAACAGATACAGTCAACAGTATGCAATTTGGTCTAAAGTTAACACAATCAAACCAATATGTGAATCACAGCACTCCTGTGGGTGTGTTTGTTACTGCGCATCCTTTTTGCGCACAGCGGGCTCGCTGCTCGGCGTGTGTGCTTGTCTGTGTCACACACAGTGTTTTGTACTTCCACTGTGGACACTCGGTCCTTACACATTTCTATACAAAATTTGATTTATTTTTTGAAAAATCGCTGCTCGGTTGACCTTTGACTTATTTGCCAAAAGGCACAACTTCGCTCCAACCAGAACACTGTGTAAAATTTTCAGACCGATCCATTGAACCATATAGCCACAATCCTCTGCACAAGCCTTTTCCTATCAAGCCTTTTTCCTATCCGGAGAGGTCCAACCAGAGTCAGAATGAGCAAAATTTTCAATTTTCCAGATAATGGATACACTGTCGGGTTGAGTCATCTTTGAGGTAGACAATTTCGAGACAATCCTATAAAAGGAGAAAATTGAAATTTTGATGACTATTGGTTTCAATAAATCATGACTACCTTTGCATATTGGCCACGTAGCTAAAAGTCAAAAAAGTTATTTGACAAGTCTGAATTGAATATATTATACAGTAGTGGTAGTAGTAGTAAACAAAAGTGTTGAGACTTTATTGATAAGCAACTATTGTTGGAATAGTAAAAGCACAAAAAAGATTGGAATTACAATTTGGTAAAGGTAAAGTTTGAATAAAAAAGAAAACACTTTGGTATCTGAAAATCATAACTATATCAGATACAGATGATACAGACTACAGATCACTTGTTTTGTTTGTCTAACAAACGAACAACCACTTCTGTGAGCAATTCATTAGACAACGTTTTCCATCCCTCGGTGTCCTTCACATTTCGTGCATTCTTGCTGATGTACTCGAAACATTTCTCTTTTAAGGCTTCACCTCGGTGCATGTCTGCCATCACTAGAGTGATCGCTACTGATTCGGTGGATAGATTTTCGCCAAGATACTGCTCACAGATGCTTTTGAGATGATCCAGTTGATACTGAAAACAAACACAATTACAAATATAAAATTAATCAAAACAACCATCAAATACCTTATCGGCAGCCACCATCAACTCGAGTGCATTCTCCTTCAAGTTGTCCACCTTGTCCGTGTAGATGTATCGCAGTAAGTCCTGGCATGAAGTTTCGGCAGACACATCTTCAATCTCGATTCGATTGTCCTGTTTCTCCTTGGTGTCATGCTCGAACATGGCACCGAACACAGCAGAACGAGCACAAAGAATATTCTTGTGCACCTTGAATTCAGTTGCACCAGCCACCAGCACAGCATCACTCAACTTGCCACTCTCAAACAGTGAGCCATAGTCGCGGGACATGCTCGATGGTTTGAATGATTCGTCCGATGGAGTACTGCAATCCAAATCCGAGTCAATCACATAAACCTAAACGAAAAAAAACACGTATTAGTAAATTGATCTGAACATTTTTAAAACATAATAAAACATACTTCACAATAAATCGTCAAAGTATCATTCACCACCCACCCCTTTTCCGTATCCAATAGTTCGTCCTTAGAAAGAATGTACAGCCCACCGAATTGACGCTTTCCAGTAAAATTAACTTTTCCTTCTAAATGATCACAAAAATTAAGAAATTATAGATACAACGAAATATATTCGGGCTTACCTTGTGTGTTGCACTTTTGTCCCATTGAATTGACAACGGACATTCGATACCGGACAGTGATTTTATTTCCAGCATTGTAAATAGAAAATGAAACATTCTTGCTCTCCCAATGAGCCGTGCTACTCATGTCAATATCGAGATTCGGGCACAGAATGAACCATATATTTCGGGCTGAAGGCAAAAAGAAGACTCCACTGTTGAAACCTACAGTAGCGCAATTTTTGAAATTATTAATAACAAAAGTGCATGTTGCTGGTTTGGCTTTGTTGATGGCAATTTTGGTGTGGAAAGACATCTCGATGAAAAGTACCAAAAGGAAACGTTGAAACAAAATCTTGAAGTAACACAAGTTGTACTGTACTACACACAAAACCGACTGCTGTGATGCAGCCTGCAAATTGCTGCTCAGCTGCTAATACACAAACAAAGGCTGTTCGTATAAGACGTGTCTTCTGGTGATCACTACAACAAATAAATCATACTACAAATTGTCATAGAAATGTGCACTTATCATACCATACATATGTGCTCTTCAATGTTGCACAATGTTTTTGCCTTGAAGGAATCTTCCTTCATCATAACAAACATATTGTCCTTCCACTAATTAATGAACGCCCAATAGTCGATTCCATTGAATGTGGTTCCGCCTAAAAACCCACTAGTCTCACAGCACAGTCACATATTCGTCAGCATCTTTTCTGTCCACTTCATGATGATTCGCTTAATGTGGTACTGCAAGTCTGCGAATGAACCGGTGAAACATGAGCTTTTGTGGAAAAAATCAAGCTTTCATCTTCCGAAAAAAATGTTTAATAATAATATGTTAATGTGTTTAGCTTATTTATTATTCAATTTAAATTGAACTTACTGATTGTTTGCTGCACGATTCGATTGGCAATCAAATCAACATGGATCATTATAATGAGTGAGTCAGAACATAGCTGATAGAAAATGGTTTCAGCAAAACCAACCTAACCAGGTGCACTCTTAGCACACTGTTGAGTTTTTGAATAGTAATTCAGTCTGTTTTTATACATTCGAAATTGAAAGATCATTTTTGTGTGACCTATATCGATCCTTCATTTTTTATTATCAAAAATCAATTTAGATAATAGAACGAAAGTCGACATTATTAATGGCCCATTTAAATATAATTATTAAAAATTCATTATAATTGTAATGAGACAAATTGAAATGAGGCATTTTCTGATCTTAGCAAGAAAAAACCTAAAAAAATGTGTACGAAATTTCGATATAATATCAACTCATCCATATAATTGAGTTTAACTATCCAGTTCAAAAGGACTGTCGATAAATCCTGATAAATGGGAGTGTTTGACTTTCTTAACCGTATTGAAGTTGGTGAACCCTAAAAGGTGGTAAGCTGACTGTCGATAAATCCTGATAAATGGGAGTGTTTGACGTTATTACGGGGGGACAGGATGGGGTTATGAGACAAATAATGAGATATTATCTTATTATCTTATCATATCTATCGTTTAGCAAAAAATCAGAGCATTTTTCCGGTAAAAAGTCATTTAAAATTGGGCTGTGTCCCCACATGATTCCCCCTTGCTGACATAGTTTGTGTTTTGTTTTTTAGCTTCTCCTGACAACTTAGACTTTTGATCTTTGGGTGCACTTTTAACCGAGAAGATGTTAACCGATTTTGGCTTTCTATTTATCAAATTAAAGGTAAAGACAGACAAGAAACCAACACTTTGAATCTGGTTTGGAGGAGAGCTATTTCGTACTGTGGCGTGCGACCAAAGAACCCAAATATCGTGAATATGCCTGGGAGTTGACAAAAGCGTACGACAGAGTTCTGAGTGCAAACAAATTAAATTTTGTCGTGCGCTCAGCTGCTATTCAGTATCTTTATTTGACCTTTTCAGAGGACACTGTACTTCCATCGAATCAGTGGTTGTTCACTCCACTGGGAAGGCCATTGCCTATTTTGTCGCCAAAATGAAACTAATCCCGAGTGTGGATTATGCCGAATAGGGCTCCAAAATAAAGTTTGCATTCATTTTCAACTTATGATTTTTTCTGTTTGTCTGTATGTATGTTGAGCTCAAAACATTTTGAGAGTTGCTGAAAAGTTATTATGAGCTCGAAACTTGAGTTGAGGGTTACTAATTTGACAGGATTCTTCAGCGATTGCATGTGAAGAAGCTTTTTCTATTGCTTCAATTTTTGTTACCAAAATTAGAAATAGATTAGGTTTCGATTTATTGTGTGCACTTGTGTTTTTAAAGTGTTATTTTAAAAAAAGAAAACAAACTTTGTAAAACTAAGAACAAGCGACAGAGAAAAATGTAAAATGAAATAAACTATATTTTTACTTCGACTTAACTGTATACAATTACCCGTAAATTACCCGGGTACCTTGGTAATAGAACCTACTGGAAACTATCGAAATGCAATTACCACACCACGAATTGCTTTACAGAGACCAGCTTGTACAGAAGAAGACTTACCACCAACCTATAAATCGTTGTTTTGATCGCTTTGATACGAAACTTTTAAGTCAAATTCTTAAAATATGGAAAAAACTTCTAAGAATCTACTCAATTTTTGTTTTGTATGACTGCAAAAGTAATAATTTTTAAAGTAAAGTTTTTTCTTTTGTTCCTTCTAATGGTCGTGTGTTTCAAAATATTTTTTTGCCCGAGTTGTCCTTGTGTCCTTCAGTTCTGGTTGGTACACAACTTTTTGGTTGTTTGTTAAAAAAATACGTAACTTTTATTTTTGTTCCAATTGAATTGTATATGTTGCTAATAACATAAAGCCAAAAATTTGATTTCAATACAATTTAAATCAAACATCAACATGGTCTCGGATCTGGGTTACAACTGAAGGTGAGAAAATTATTCTCGAATTGAATCTCATTAAATACGACAAGCTCTCTCAGATTCTGTGTACTTTTGTACCTGAGAGTGCCAAAGTCATCATCAAAGTTGTTTTCATGCCATTCCTAATGGTTGTTTGAATTCTAATGGTTGTTTTGTTGCTCACAATGTGCCAAACTTGTTGTGGTGTCCTGTTATCACGAGTTGTACACAACTACTCAATTTACCATTAAAAAACAATTAAAAATAGTATTTTCATAGAGTTTCCACGAAATATGCGAGATTTTAAATGAAATTGATTATGTTGCCATCAACACAAACATATAAAAATGGTTTTCTTAAAATTTTCCGTTTGAAAATCCAAGTACTTTTGATTGTACGATTAGATAGCACAAATATCATATGACAAAATAAAATTGATTGTACAAAGTTTTGAGAACTTAAAATTCATAAATAGGCTTAATGCAAAATCCATATCACTTCCAAGTGATTCAAGTATAAACACAATTTGAGTATAAAAGCAAATGTGAATTTTTTGGTCAGATCTGGCAACTTTAGTTTGGTGTATGACTCCAGAGAAAAACTTTGAGCAAAATGTGCTTGAAATGTTTACTCAATTTCCACAATCTAGTCAAATCTTTGGCCACGTCCCACTACAATGCCTTGTTTGGGCAGTTGGAATTTGTCCTCACAGAAAAGCAGGCCAGAGAGAATCAATCAAGCGTTTCGTGTCATTTTCTGTTTCAATTTTGTGTTTTTAATTTGGACCGTTGCTTATGGAATGGCTGGACTGCACTACGAGTCCTCATCGAGTGACTTGTGGCAGATGGAGACACTCAAGACTAGTCCTTACATTTGGATCCATCAGACGTATCCACCCCAGCTGTGGCAAACTATGGACATTGTGCTGCCCATTGTGACCACCAACTTTATACTCAATTCCCTGGCCTCCGCTCGTTTTGGTATGCTTGACACTCGTTACAGGATGATTGCTGTGGATTGGTTGGATCGTAAATGGATTCGAATCAATGGAAAATGTAAGTTGTGTTGTAATTTCGCGGGCAATTGCGCGAGCCCGGGCCTTTTTTCTTGTCAATACATTCTTTCGCAAGTTATTGGCGCGAAATTACTCTACGGTACACTGTCAAATGTCTAAATTCAAATTTAATTCAAACTTCAGGGTTGAGCTACGAAATTTCGGAGAAGATTCTACTGTTCCACTCGAAAGCAAAAATATGTTCAGAATCGAGTCATAGTTGTGTCGAGTGTTTCCTGTCTTGGCTTTCTCTATGCAATGATTCTGTACAATTCGGTTTATGTGCTTTCGATTCTGTCCTCAATCTATTGGCTGGTTATGATTCCGTTCTTTGCCTTCACGATTGTGTACGGTAAGAATTTTGAATCAAGTTTTTTAGAATTCAAATTTATTTTTTTGTTTTGTTATTTGTACACATGAAAAATGCACACAGAAATGTTTGCAAAGATCATCTACGTCTTTATGTCCGGGGAGTACATCAGCATTCGTCAGCGATCTCTCCTGTCGGAATTGATCGAGCTGAATCGATCCTTTGAAACGGCACCGTCCAAGCGAGTGTCCCTGCGTAAGCATACTTTCCTTTGGAACAGATATATACAACTGAGCGCGAGTATGTTGCTCATTTGTCGAGACATGCGCGCTTATGCCCTTTTCTGGAGTCCCTTTTTGACGCTTGCCTTTATCAACAACACCACCTATGTGTCGTACATGCTGTACACAATCATTGTTTTGAAAAACAATCCACTGGCATTTAAAATTATTTATGCTTATTTCATTGCTTGTATTGGACTGTTGTTTTACGCCTTGATTCGTCAGTGTGCTAAAGTGGTCAAGGGCAATCAGGCGATTTTGCGTCAAAATGCAGAGTTTTTACATGCGATATCAGTTTTTGAAACACACCAATCTTCTGGTTAAAGGTCGACGTTTGTTAAAGGTAATGGGAAATTATCGAAATGTTTATGAAATTGTCGATTTGTTCAATAGGCGGAATCCCTTTTGGTACCTCGTTCCATGCATCCGTATGCATTCTATCTTTTGGCGATTATCGAATCACATCAAAGTCTTTCAATGTGGTACTGTACATTTGTACTTTATACTTTGCGGTATTCATTCAGATTTTTCTTTATTCTAGATAATTGGCTATGTTGCCGTCTTATTTATTTGGATCATCAAAAATCAACGAAAAATTTATTAGTAAATTCAAACATTGATTTATTTTTGTGTTTAGGCTATTTTGAGTATTTAAAGAAGCTTGTAAAATGACATTTTACACTGCAAATTGGAGTTATAGTTTTGATCTTTCATCCCTCCTCGTGAATGTGTTTGTGAATCAAATTAATTTGAAAATGTTGTATTTTAATTTATAATGTATATTGCATTAAATATATATTTCAAGAACATTTTTGTTCATTTCTTCTAACAAGTTAGTAAGAATCTAAATAGTTAAATAAAGAGACACATGTAAATGTATTTATAATGACACTTTATTGACACTAGTGCAATACAGAGAGACCATCATTGTAAATGAACAGTGATATAGGGCTCCAGGGAACTAGTAAAGAAACCAGATCTGTTTGACAAAACGAGTGTCGAACTGAAATTTGAAATAAAATTTAATGATAATGAACTCATGATCTGTACTCGGAAACCGTTCGTACAGAAGTTTCCGAAGAAGGAAGTGGAATTCTTATTCATTCACTCGGACACAACTAAAATTCTGAAAGTGATTGGATTTTACGCGTAAATATGTTTTCGCTGATTTTTGATGATCCAAATAAACATGATGGCAACATTCGCCACAATTCGACTAATGTACAACAACGCCTATCAGATGAAACACAAAGATTGAAATCATCTGAAAGGAGACAATCACGCCCAACATGATAAAGTTCAAATTCAGAAGCCAATCCAAGTTTCTTTCTCTTCCTGACGACTTGCAACAATATGTTGACTTGATTGTTTGGTTTGGATTGTTCAATTGGATCCTTCGGATTGATTCAACTTCGATTGTTCCATGGATTCAATCGTACAACAATGACAATAATCAATGGCGTCACAACCATACTGCTATCTAGTGTTTAAGAGTAGTGACCTTTGGACCCAATTGGATCAATACGCTCCCCCCTCCAGTTGTGATTGCGCTCTTACATTGTACTCTTACTTTGTTTTGCTTTCACTTGTGTGCTTCAAGCTGTCACCAGTTGTTTCTTGTGTCTTTGCTTTTACAGCCCGAATTTTATTATTTGACTTGCTTTTACCACCCTCAAAAGCATGTCTATCACCGTTCCGAGTCCCGTGACGATTCTGTCACCGGAAGAAGTTTGCGACAAGATGGTTGTCTCAGTGGTAGACGCCTGTATCCTGTACTACTCCAAGGACGGATGTATTGTACGACGATGGAGCTTCAACCACATCCAAAACGTCAGTCTGGTCAGTGCACTTGAGAAGAAGGTAAAGATTAAGTTTGTGTGCGGCCATATGGGTGAAGTGACATTCAAGACCCTATACGAGATGCAGCGCTTTGTCCAGATGATGCAAACCATCAAGCTCAAACCCAAGTTGACTGTAGCTCCAAAGTCAATTTTGAGGAATCCCGAGCCTGCCTCGTATATTCTACATATCCAACGCAAGGCTGCTCTGCCTCCAGCACCAAAAGTTACTCTCGTTACTTTCACCGTTCCCCACAAGCCTAAATTGAATATTCATGTGGCTGACAATTCGAAGATTGAGAATCTTGATACAGCCAAAGTTGAATCTCGCAAGGTCCTGGCTCCCGAACGTGAAGATTTCAAGCCATACATCCTATACATCCAACGCAAGGCTCCAAAGCCTATAGCTCCGCAAGTCACTCTGACGACTTTTCCCGTGCCACCAAAACCTAACGTGCAAGCTCATGTGGCTGACAAGTCCAACAAGTCAAAAAGTGAACTATATCGTATGGTGGTGCTGCAAATGGAGAAGGACATAAAGACTTTCCTCGAAGCGTCCAAACCAAAGTCAGAAAAGCCCAAGATTGTGGGCGCTATTTTCAAGGAATGAATTTGAAGGCTTTTTAATGTTTTTATTTTATTTTATCCATTGATTGAGTCAGTATAGTTTTTATTTTTATTTTAATTGTCTCACATTGCATATATGTGATTAAACTTTTACTTTCTTACCCAAGCTTTTTGTTTTGTTTTTCAATCATTGCTCAATTAAGTAGGCTCTGCGGATGCTAAATTTTAAATTTGAACTTATAAAGTGTTATACTACACTGTAAATTCCTCACCACGCATATACATGCACTGCTCGCACACGAGCACTCCACTGCTCGTACGTGAGCAATGTCCATACATGAGCAGAATATTTTGGAGGGTCATTGGAAATGTGCTCGCACATAGACACTGCTCATATTTAGGCAGTGGGTGAATTTCACATAAGTCACCTTACAGGCAAATATTCTTCCTATTGTATTGGAATGTCTTTTTATGATATTGAGAAATAATGAACCGGTAATAAGCATTAAATAATTCGGGTATTTATTTCTGACATTTTTCCTTGTATTTAGGCAGGAAAATAGCCGGTTATTTACTCCGGACAGTCAGTCATCTAATTAGGCGGGACAATTAGTCGGGTATTTTGTCCGGAAAATTGATCAAGTATTTTTTCGATATATTTAATGTGATAATTATTTCAGACAATCAATGGTTCATAAATTCATAAATAATGAATTGCATAAAATCTTAATACCCTCAAGGAATTGTATCGATTGTTAATAATCGATTGTATCGAATGTACTGCCTTTGCAATTTGAATATGTGAAGTGCCTCTTCAAGAGCAAAGGTCAAGAAGGGGGTACTGCTGCTCTCACTCGCACCAATGTGTTATACTGCAAGTGTGAGAGCATATGAATGCGTAAAGAAATAGACCCCCTGTCTCACTCGTCTTAACTCGCCCGTGTTGAGAGGGAGAGGAGGGAGAGGCTCATGAGGCTTTCTGTGTGTTGGCTCAATTTGTCCGTTGGACGATCGTGTTGTGCCTTGTGTTAGTGCAGTTGGCTGACTAGCGCACGGTTCATGTTTGCGTGTATTTCGTTTTAACGATTGATTTCTGATTCAAAAACAACAATTCCTATTACTTTGTGTTAATGAGTAACTAATCAAAGTGAAATTTACAAGAAAACTCAATTCCCTCGTGACAGGTCACGATGGAATTGTTGCTGCGCGAACGTTTTCTTGTAAAAAACCCCCTTTGTACAGAGATTTGAACAATAAAAGTGGCAATTCAAATAACAGACAAATTCAGGATTTAAAAAATACTTTTATTGGATGATTTCGGGAACAAACAAACCTTATTTGTCAAATTGAGAAGGTGGGAAAGGGGGTGAACTGGCTTCACATATCCTTGAAATATCACTTACACTTGTTAGTTTCATGAGATGAAATGAAAGTTGCTTTTAGATCCATCATCAAAGCAGCTATTGATCTACATTGTCATTACATTAGAAAGAACTGGAGGTGATTTTGAGGTTTAAATTGAACATAAGGTTGAGATGAACAATTCTTATCCAACAAATTGCACTTTCTGACATTAGACTTGACAATTTAAATCTAGAATGTAAACATTTTCTTCATCAACGACACGTGAAGCGATTATGTTGCTGAAGAATGATTCATATGTGATGTTATGGTGCATTAATGATCAGGCAATAGTTGAAAGGTAAAAGATGATGACATTGTAGGAAAAAATAGATTGAGCAAGAAACTTTTAAATCGATGTGTTCGGTTAGGCATATTCTACCATTGGTTCCTTGGTACTGGTGAAACAGGAAGGGTTGAATTCATCGAGGTAACATCATCAGTGAAATGAATGAATCTAAATTGAAGATGAAGAACCAAGCGTCAAAAGTCTCAATCTTCATCCGATAAACTGCATAGTCATTAAACATTTTCTGAGTTTGAAATGACCATATGATCCTTCAGAATAAAGATTTGCTTCAAAACTCACAACGTAATCAGGTTGTAAAGAGAAAATCCAATGCTTGTCATTCTAGAAAATAAACATTAATTAAGAAACTTGCAACATCTTAACAAAACCTTTTAAATAAAGCAAAATTTCAAGAAAAGGCCTTTTTCAACATTAATAAGAGCCATCAAAAAGAACCAGCGAACTCACAATGTCAGAATTCTCTACGGACACAGGAACTGATCCTCAGTTTCTGAATCCATATCTGATTCGTTCTTGTAAATAAATTATAATCTGATTAGGAATTAATCCAAAATAATTACCGAGAACTGCATACCGATTGAGATGTGTCGTTGCAAGCCTGTCATTGTACTTGACGTTAACTTTCGTGACATTATGACAATCATGATGATGACATAAATAAGTTAATGTTGAGCTGATAACGATGACGATAAGAGATCAACACGAAAACACGTGGAAAATGTAAAAAACAGTAGAACCAACGTGATGTAGTGCTTTGATAGCGATACAGCAAACAGCTGATCGTGTGCGCTTTCGCCCAGCTGTGCAATGTTTTGATTGAGCTATGCCTTCCACTGCACTAAATGACACACTCTTCAACACGACCACACAAACACGCTCTGTGCTTGCCTGTTGACTGGAACCTTTAAAGGATTTTTTCGGTACCAAGGACACATTTTTTGTATTGAGTACATGATATATCAATGTTCCTAGATTTTCACGATGAATCCAACGGTATTTTTTTGTAATCGAGAATCCTAAAACCCAAAATTCCAGAATCCAATTTTCTGCTGGATCGACTCGAGACTATTTACATGGGATACCTTGTGGTCGAATTAGTCTGGTAAAAAATTCTCGTGACATTACGTCAAGTACTTTTGGCTGACGAAGTTTTTGTTTAGCATCCTTTTAGGATTTTAATATATAAGAGATTACTAAATGTCCAATGTTTAATTGTGTCCAATCACCCAAGACAACAAACGCGAAATGAAATGTTTTCAAGATAATTCAACAAGTTGTATCATTTATTCAACAATATTGATCAACATTTTTTCAATCTTTTGAGACATTAGAGAAATTTTAATTGAGGAAGTTCATGGTAATTGAGTCCATAAGTTGTTAGTTTATTTTAATTATATTTCTTTCACTATTCAGATTGATCGCATCATTGACCCATCAGTCACTGGTTGCCATTGTTTTTATGTTTGCGAGCCAGCTATAGAAGTAAACTGACATTTTCACAACCATAATGTGCCCTTTCATGAATATTCTCGACAAGCTCAGCGTAACCATCAGTCCGAAATATGCACCTGAGAAAGGTCTAGCTGATTGGCCATTTCATTCGACTCTTCTCTATTTGAAGCGCAATGTACTCAATGATAAAACTTCCATATGCTATCAAACAAAGAAAAGTATTTCTAATTAGGAATAAAGACTATGTTCTTGTCAACCAGTGTATCGACCAGCATATAAAGGTTGAGTTCGTGCTTTTCCTTCTCCATGTACGAACAGTGTCATCACGCAGCAGAATGCCATCATTCCTGGATTGATTGTGAAAATTGCATAAAGTCGTTTGAATGCAACTTCAAAGAATACTTTGAGTATCACCTGTGACTCATCAGCTAGTAAACTTGCAAATTGCGTCAACTTTCGTTATTTAATGTTGAAATTTACCTTTAATTGCTAATAAATATAATTTTGATTTTAAATTCAATTAAAATGCATACATTTCATCATTTCTGGGTAGAATATTCTGCATGAACCATAATGCATGCTTCCCGGCAGTGTACTCACTGCTCATATTCGTGCAGTGCTTGTGTATGAGCAATGGAATTTAAACTTCACATTTCACTGCCCTGCAATGCAAGCACTGACCGCACACGAGCAGTACTACCTCTGTGCGCATATTTGAGCAGTGAGGAATTTACAGTGTATCACGATGCTCACAACCTAACATCTTAAACCAAACGCAATCCTACACGGCACCTAACCTACCTAACATAACTTGCCCAATTTAAACCAGTCACCCAGTCAAATCGACCAATGGCAAGAAGGCAATTAAGGCATAAGGTAATCTTGTGAATTTCTGACATTCCCAGTTAGCGGTTACTCGGTATTTTGAGGCTGTTTGCACTTACACAAGGTAAAAGTCTGTGTTTTCTATACTTTTTTTACCAATATTTCAAAATTTAGTCAATTTTTGACATTTCCAGTTAGCGGTTACTCGGTATTTTGAGGCAGTTTGCACTTACACAATTTGCACTTGCAATTAAACACTTTGCGGTATCGTGCATTTGTAAATTCCGTACTAAGAGGAAGACAGGCTGATTTAATGATAGAAGCTTAATTGATGAATTGCGTAACATTAACTTAGGGAATTAAATTGGAATTAAAAAAACGTAATATAATAAATATAACAAAGGATTACCGTCAACTCTCGATAATTTAGAATTTTTTGGGATGTAAAATCTCAAAATATTTTCTAAATTATAAATTACAAAAGGTGTGAAATTTGGGTTAAGCTGTAAATAAATTGGTTTAATTACAATAACAAATTTCACAATTTCACAAATCGAAGTTCAAATATCATAAATAAGTAAAATGATTCAATTATGACCACTAAATCATTTTTTTAAAGTATGATCGCTGTTTCCAGAGTTTGTCGATTCTTATTCTAACAAAGGATCACTTTACCTAACAAAATTTCCCAAGTACATCAACTTACCTTGGTCCCCCATTGTACATTTATTTTAAACAAGCTTGAAATATTGTTAATATTGTTCATAATGATTGATGACTTAAATGACAATATGGTTTGTCTTTCTCTATAAATATTACTTTATTTTTTCCATTAATGACAGCACAATTCTCTGGTAATTTATTTTCTGGTAAACTTTGTTTGATTTATATTCGAATCATATATCACCAAAATAATTGAGAATCTTAATATTCGTATTTTAATTTTATTGTACTAGTCCATTCGAATAGTTAATTCGAGAATCGAACATTTTTTCAAATTCTTTAAAAACTCAATCACCGTCACAGAATGTTTGTCAAGAAGATTTGGTCGTTTGCAAAACTGAGTTTCTATGCTCATCATGGTCACTTTGATGTGATTCAACCTGTCAGTGGCTATTCCATCGAACAAGTGCGACAATGTTGGTTCATCTCACTTGGACTGTATGTTTTGACTGTTTTCTATGGAATATTCGGGCTCGAATGTGAATCTCGTCCTACATGCGTCATCGAATTTGCCTTACTGCCCTCAAGCCCTTACAACTGTATCCATCAAATGTTTCCCAGAGCTGTTTGGAGTGAGGTCAATTTTATGGCACTCTCTATATGGATTCTGAGCATATGCAGTTGGATTAGCTTTTTGGTCAATTCACCAATTGAGACACGTTTCTTGGTACTACTTGACGCAGAGGAAAAGGAGAAAAATGGTAACTATTGATTTAACCATTTCAGTTGATTACTGTAGATTTAATATAAATATTTACGTGCTGTTAAACGCCAATTAGTAGTACAAATGTGCACATTTCGAGACAGATTCCTCAAGTTGTTGGCAATGGAAATGATCATGTTCATATATGGCAGCGTGTTTGCCTATGTACACATCTTTGTCATCAATGCCAATTACAACGTCAGTTGGACATCTGCGCTTTATTGGAGTTGGCTTTATCCGATGCATTTGTATTACTCTGTTTTATGTGAGTTCTGTTATTTTAATAATTATTAAACCAAAACATATTTTCTTAAATAACTATTATAAATCACAGTTCTGTACACAACTCCTCTTTATGTGATACTGGCAAGCAGGTACATTACAATTCAGCAGAAAGCACTCACCAGCAAGATGGTCGATCTCAATCTCAAGCTTTGCAAAATCCAAGGTCCAAATTTGGCATATCGACGAGCATCTCACTCTCGTCTCTGGCTGCAGTACCTCTGTCTGAACACGCAGATCTGTGACCTGTGTGCACACCTCCGAGAGTATGCTCGCTTCTGGTTGCCGTACCTGACGCTTCTCTTTATGACTTTAATCTCAGTTCAATGTTACCTCTTTTACATGTTTCTGTTTGTGCCTGAGCTGCCATTTGTATTGCGATTTGCACTGCTGTTGACGGCACTTGGTCTGGTGTTTGACGAATTTGTGCTCATCTTTCAATGTGCTGCAGTGGTGAAGCAGTTCAAGCAAATCCTGTGACAGAATCGAACATTTTACCATTTTTACATCAATACCAAAGGTGTTGGCAACATTTTGGCAAGAAATTTTGTAAAGGTATTATAAAATTATTAGGATTTGAGTAATTCAAAAAAAATTCTTAAACAGGCGGAAAATCAGCAAAACAGTCGACTGTTTCACAGTTATGCATTTCGTTTGTTTGTCAACTTTCGAATCACCAACAAATCGTTTCATCTTGTAAGTGTGCACAATTAACAAAAATGAATTTTACATATGACAAATTAGATTGAAATTAAAAACATTAATTTATTCCCAATATAACCCAACCTCAATTAAACTAAATTTAGAGTACATTGCTCATAGTAAATTTAGAGAGAATCAGTTGTTGATCGATTCTTCGATGTCATTTAATAATAATTAATAATGAAAATTATATTTTTTAATGTATTAGAGGTAGGCTACCAATTGCTAAATAATTCAATGATTTAACTCAATTTTTTGTTCCTGGGTGCATATCGTGTGCTTACCAGCAATTTATTGCTTTGATTGTCGCCTTGCTGATCACTCAATTGTTTAACTCAATGTATTAACTCAATTATTTAATAAAGCGACCGCACGCTTGCTCATTTAGATGAGTAAAGTTGCGTGCATTGAATAAATGACCAAATTTCCAAAACTCAAATGCCAATTGGCCATTAAATTATTTCCTAATAATGCAGTAACAAAATTGATTTTATATTGAACATGTTTTAGGCATAATTTCACAATCCCACAATTAGCGCAAAAATATCTCGGCTTTTATTTCTTTTTTAACCGGATTTTTAAAATCCCATGTCAATTGGTAATTCAAGATTATGAAATTGTTCGGATGGGTAAAGATCTAGGTGTCTATTTAAAAAACGCAATGGTTATTTTACTATGGCCAGAAGCAGAAAATAGTTGGCCAACTTTGTTGTACATGAACTGATTTGGAACTTATTTAGAACACAACTGATCAAACGAGAAACAAATGGTTTACATACTCTCGCTCCGACTTTTATGCCAATGGCATTACTTATTTTGATTTACGATAGCTAAAAGGTTTCATACTGCGAGCGGCTGGTTCTATACTAGTTATCCATTATTGACAGTAAATTCACCGAAAATTTATTACTTTATCAAACTTTGCTTGATTTATAATCTAATAATAATGATAAATAGAGTAATAAAAAAAATTATTAACTATAAAATAATAATCTCATTTGAATTTTCTGTTTAAGTTTATTTGAAATTTAAGAACAAGTGACATTTGGTGTGTAGGTCTCAAGTTGCAAACATGTCAAGCATATTCAAGTGGATTTGGTCTTTTGCCAAACTGAGTTTCTATGCACACCATGGTCAGTTTGATGTGATTCGACCTGTCAATAGCTACCAAATTGAACAAGTCCGACAGTGTTGGTTCATCTCACTTGGACTGTACATTTTGACTGTTTTGTATGGAATATTCGGTCTCGAATGTGAATCTCGTCCTTCGTGCGACATTGACTTGGCATCACTACCATCCAGTCCATACAACGTGTTCCATCAAATGTTTCCCCGGGCTGTTTGGTGTGAGGTCAATTTCATGATTCTCTCAACATGGACTCTGTTCATTGGCAGTTGGATTGGCTTTTTGGCCAATCCACCAATTGAGACTCGTTTCCTGGCACTTTTTGACTCAGAGGGAAGGAAAAGCGGTAACTATATTGATTGATCTGAGTTTTAATTAACAACTATTTGCATTGTTTAATTTACTCGAATCAGAACAAATTTTCCCATTACTCAAATTTGTATTCGAAATGGAAATTATCCTATTTCTATGTGGCATTTCGTTTAGCTATGTGCACGTCTTTGGCATCAATGCGAACTATAATGTCAGTTTGACATCGGCGCTCTTTTGGGGTTTGTTCAATCCAATATACATTTATTATAACTTCGTTTGTAAGTTTTATTTTATTCCATTATTTTATTTTATATAACTAATGTTAGTTAAAAGCGTTTATTCGGGATAAAAGAGAGTGACAAAAAGTCCGTAAAGGAATAAGAAGGAATTCAGGTATGCTGACCACAGCTGACAGTACCACCAAGTTAAGATCAAGTTGACCAAATGAGGGAAGGCCACCAAAAGTTAGAAGATACACAATCTACAAAGAAAGAGGTGCATTAGCAACAAGTCACTAGAGACAACCGATCAGTAGCACATACGAGGCATACAATGATAGAGCACTTCAGCACACGTGCTTATAAAGGCAGTGAAGATCGGCTATGTTCACACTGGGCGACTGGGTGAACGGTGACTTCACTCTGAGTGAGCATGAACATGACAAGTGGTCATGAAGAGGGAGCCACTTCTCGACAACTAAAACATCGTTTCTTTCCAAACAATTTCATATATCACAGTTCTGTACACTATTCCGCTGTATGTGATATTGGCAAGCAAATGCATCACAATTAAGCAGAAAGCACTTGTCCGCAAGATGATCGATCTCAATGGAGAGTTAAGAAAAATTGGAGGTCCAAATTTGGCTTCTCGACGAGCCACTCACCGACGTCTCTGGCTGCAGTACCTCTCACTCAACATGCAGATCTTTGACCTGTGCGCCCACACCCGAGAGTATGCTCGCTTCTGGTCACCATACCTGACGCTACTCTTTACGACTTTCATCTCAGTTCAATGTTATCTCTTTTACATGTTTCTATTTGTGCCCTACCTGCCGTCGGTTTTGCGATTTCTAATGCTGTTTACGGCACTCGGACTGGTTTGTACCGAATTTGCACTCATCTCTCAGTGTGCTGCAGTGGTGAAGCAGTTCAAGGCAATCTTGGGACAGAATCGAACATTTTATCACTTTTATACCAACACAAAAAGAGTTGGCCAAATTTTGGCGCGAAATTTAGTTAAGGTAAATATATTCAATTAAAAAAGATATATTAATTGTTGTTCAAATTTGCACTTTAAACAGGCTCAAAATCTCCAAGACAGTCGACTGTTTCACAGTTATGCATTTCGTCTGTTTGGCAACTTTCGAATCACCAACAAATCGTTTCATCTTGTAAGTTTGCAAAATTAACAAAAAAAAAATGCATTTTACTAATCTTAACATGTTTAATTTAGATCATATCCTATATAAGCATATTTTTTTTGTATATCACCAAGAATAAATATTAAATAATTCAAAAAAGGAGTTGAATTAAAACTTGCCGGAAAAAATCCACATTCAAATTATTTCTTTAATGAAGATAAAAAAATCCCTTTTGACTTTAATATTTGCTGTAAGTTCAGAGCTCAAAAACGATTAAACTTAAACTTCGTCTCGCTTCTTTCTCGGTTTGCCGAAATTTTTGTATATCACCAAGAATAAGCCATAGAAATTTCAATTTTCAATTATGAATTTACAAGAAAATTAAAATCCATTTGTTGGCACAAAGTGATTTGCCCCTTCGGAGATATTTCTTTGTAAATTGTATTGTCAAGAATAACTGAATTGTGTTCAATTCGGGGCATTCTGAGAAACTTTACTTTTGTCAGCCCTTGCATGTGTTGTTCAAGGGGCCTTATTGGTTTGGTCTTGACTTTATTGAAGTATTATTTTAAATAAACTAACATTTTGATATATCATTATTTACATTGCAATCAATTGATAATTATTGTTTGCTAGCTCTGTAGAATTTTCCGGATATTTATTATTTCTCGAAGTAATTTAGATTATAAAAATCAAAAATCAAACACGTGGCCTAATGATTGACTGGCTTATACTTGAGTACGGTCCTTTTGCTAAAAATAGTCATTTACTTTCCATAATGGCTGTATAATTTATCGCTTAAAAACTTATTTTGATTTATAATCTAATCAAAAAATCATTAACTATATTTTATATTCTTATTTGAATTATTATTTGAAGTTTTATTTAAATTCGAACGTTGAGTGTTATTTGGTATGTAAGACTCAAGTTGGAAACATGTCAAACAAATTCAAATGGATTTGGTCCTTTGCCAAACTGAGTTTCTATGCTCATCATGGTCAGTTTGATGTGATTCGACCTGTCAATGGCTATGACATTGAACAAGTGCGACAATGTTGGTTCATCTCACTTGGATTGTTCACTTTGACTGCTTTGTATGGAATATTCGGTTTCGAATGTGAGTCCCGTCCTTCTTGCGACTTCGACTTGGTATTAATGCCCTCAAGTCCCTACAATTTTATCCATCAAATGTTTCCTCAAGCACTCTGGAGCGAAGTCAATTTTCTGGCTCTTTCTCTATGGGCTCTGTGCATTGGCAGTTGGATTAGTTTTTTGTTCAATCCATCCATTGAGAGACGCTATTTGGTACTTATTGACGCTGGGAAATTGCAAAATAATGGTAAATATTGATTTGAATGTTTCAGTAAATTACTTACTTACTTACTTACTTACTTACTTACTTACTTACTTACTTACTTACTTACTTACTTACTTACTTACTTACTTACTTACTTACTTACTTACTTACTTTACTTACTTTACTTACTTACTTACTTACTTATTTACTTACTTACTTACTTACTTTTTTTACTTATTTACTTACTTTCTTACTTACTTACTAATACTTTTACCTACTTACTTACTTACTTACTTACTTACTTACTTACTTACTTACTTACTTACTTACCTACTTACTTACTTACTTACTTACTTACTTACTTACTTACTTACTTACTTACTTACTTACTTACTTACTTACTTACTTACTTACTTACTTACTTACTTACTTACTTACTTACTTACTTACTTACTTACTTACTTACTTACTTACTTACTTTACTTACTTACTTGCCCACTTACTTACTTACTTACTTACTTACTTACTTACTTACTTACTTACTTACTTACTTACTTACTTACTTACTTACTTACTTACTTACTTACTTACTTACTTACTTACTTACTTACTTACTTACTTACTTACTTACAGTAAATTTAAATTTGTTATTTAAAGGCCAATTAGTACAAATGTGCACATTTCGAGATAGGTTTCTGAAATTGCTGGTAATGGAAATTGTCATATACCTATATGGCAGTGTATTTGCTTACGTGCACATCTTTGTCATAAATGCGAATTACAACGTAAGTTGGACATCTGCGCTGTTTTGGGGCCTGTTTTATCCAATGCATATTTATTACTGTGTTTTATGTAAGTTCTGACTTTTTTGTTTATTATAATCAAATCTTCGTCTATAATATTGAATATTACAGTTCTGTACACTGTGCCACTGTACGTGATACTGGCAAGTGGGTACATCACCATTCAGCAGAAAGCACTCACTCTAAAGATTGTCGATCTCAATGGAAAGATAGACAAAATTAAACGTAAAAATTTAGCGAATCGACGAGCCACTCACCATCGTCTCTGGTTGCAGTATCTCTGTCTGAACAGACAAATTTGTGATCTGTGCGGACACCTCCGAGAGTATGCTCGCTTCTGGTCACCATACCTGACTCTGCTCTTTACGACCTTCATCTCAGTTCAGTGTTACCTCTTTTACATGTTTCTATTTGTGAAAGGATTGTCACCTGCTTTGCGATTGGTACTACTCTTGGCTGTTGTCGGTATGGTGTTCAACGAATTGGTGCTCATCAAGTACTGTGCTGCAGTGGTGAAGCAGTTCCGGTCAATCTTGCTGCATAATAGAACATTTTACCAGCGTTATGCCAACACAAACGGTGTAGGCAATATTTTAACAAGAAATTTGATCAAGGTAAAATAATTTATTCATAAAATAGTTTTTAAAAATTCTTAGTTTTAATTTGAATTTAAACAGGCGGAAAATCTTCAAAACAGTCGCCTGTTTTACTCTTATGCATTTCGTCTATTTGGGAATTACCGAATTACCAACAAATCGTTTCATATTGTAAGTAAAAAAAAATTGTGCCACATTTTTTATTGATTAATTTAAAAAATTATTAATTTAGATCATATCCTACATTAGCATATTCTTTTTGTATATTGTCAAAAATAAACACTAATGTTTAAAAATAAAATTGTGTTGTCTTTTCAAAAATTCGTAGAAAATTTAAATTTTTTTCTAAAATTGATAAATATTGACGTGGATAATAGATTTTTTATTTCTTTATTTTTCTCAGATTTATAAATTATAATACAAATTTAAATATATTTTTAGAAAATAATTTGAATAAAGTAATTCAGTGAATGAACATAAACAACTCGTGGCCATAATGATTGTGCTTGTGCTTCTTGTCTTTGAAAAAAGTATTTTATTTTCAATTATCATTTAAAGTAATTAAAACCCCCAGCAATTTATTTAGAAGAAAGTAATTTAAATTATTATAATGATAATCAAAAGCAAACACGTGTCCTAATGATTGGCTTGATTCAACAGAATATACAATTATTGGCACTGAAATTGATTTTTGACTGCTCTGCTTTTCTATAATTTATGAAAATTAAGATTATTTTTCCAAGCTTCCGAAAGCAATAATTTCCGAATAAAGTAATAATTGAGAATATTCATAAACAACACGTGTTCATAATGATTGACTTGAATTGTACATACATGAGAGCAGAGTGGTTTAAAATTGTCATTCGACCGAATTTTTAATCGTAAAATGAAATTAAAATCAATACAAAAGCAATTATTCACTGTTCCATTAGTGACACGAGTGTGATTTAAGCTAAATTTAAACTTAAATTACTTTTCAAACTAACTTGAATTAAATTATTATTTTTAAAAATAAAAAGTTTTGAAAACGATTTAAAATAAATCATCATAAATTCACATTAATCCGAGCAATCGAAAGTCAATATAATTAATGTGAATATAAAGCTTTTTTAGTTAAACATTTTTATTTAAACTTTTAGTTGGTCTGTAGAAATCTTGACTTGAACATGTTGAGCCATTTCAAGAAGATTTGGTTTTTTGTTAAATTGAGTTTCTATGCTCATCACGATCAGTTTGATTTGATTCGATCTATCGATAGCTATGACATTGAACAAGTGCGCAAATGTTGGTGCTTCTCACTTGGATTGTTCATTTTGACTGTTTTGTATGGAATTTTCGGTCTCGAATGTGAATCTCATCCATCGTGTGACATTGACTGGACATCACTTCCATTGAGTCCATACATGGCCTTCCATCAAATGCTTCCCAGAGCTGTTTGGAGTGAGATGAATTACATGTCTCTCTCTTTTTGGATTCTGTCTATTGGCAGTTGGATTATTCTTTTGGCCAATCCACCAATCGAGAGACGTTTCTTGGTACTGCTTGGCGCTGGGAAAAGGAATAATAATGGTAAGTCGTAATTTGATTGGGTCAGTTAATTACTAGTTACATTTTTGCTTGATTTCTATCAAAAGATGAATTAGAACAAATGTGTACATTTCGAAGCAAATTTATCAAGTTTGCGCTTGTAATTGAAATTGTCATAATTCTATATGGCAGTTTGGTTGCCTACGTGCATGTCTTTGTCATCAATGCAAATTACAATGTCAACATGACATCGGCGCTCTTTTGGGGCTTGTTCAATCCAATCCATTTGTATTACTGTGTTGTGTGTAAGTTTTGATATTCCAAAAATTTTGTCATAACATCATTTCTTACATAAATTTTATATGCAAGTTGGTTACAATACGCCATTCTATGTGATACTGGCAAGCAGGTACATCACCATTCAGCAGAAAGCACTCACCAGCAAGTTGGTAGATCTCAATCTCAAGTTAAGCAAAATCCAAGGCCCAGATTTGATTACGCGACGTGCCACACTCCACCGTTTCTGGCAACAGTACCTCTGTATCAACATGCAGATTTGTGATCTATGCGCACACACCCGCGAGTATGCTCGCTTCTGGTCACCCTACCTGACACTGTTCTTTACGACTTTCATCTCAGTTCAATGTTACATGTTTTACATGTTTCTATTTGTGAAAGGACTGCCGTCTGCTTTGCGTTTTGTTTTCCTTTTGGGTGCTTTCGTTCTGGTGTTTAACGAATTTGTGCTCATCTCGCAGTGTGCTGCAGTGGTGAAGCAATTCAAGTCAAGCTTGGCACAGAATCGAACATTTTACCAGCATTATGCCAACACAAAAGGAATTGGTAAAATTTTGGCACGAAATTTGGTCAAGGTAAATATGTCAAATTCACAATTTAAAGATTAAAGAATTGATGTTTCAATTTTTACTCAAACAGGCAGAAAATCTCCAAAACAGTCGACTGCTGCACAGTTATGCATTCCGTTTGTTTGGCAACTTTCGAATAACCAACAAATCGTTTCATATTGTAAGTGTAAAATTATCTACATAAAATTATGAATTTAATTAATTAAATTTATATTTTAGATCATATCCTACATTAGCATATTCTTTTTGTATATCGTCAAAAATAAACACTAATTTTTAAAAATAAAATTGTGTTGTTTTTTCGAAAATTCGTAGAAATTTAAAATTTTTGAAAAAAACACTGATAAATATTGACATGGATAATAGATTTTTTATTTCTCTATTTTTCTCAGATTTATTAATTATAATACAAATTTAAATATATTTTTTGAAAATCATTTGAATAAAGTAATTCAGTGAATGAACATAAACAACTCGTGGCCATAATGATTGTGCTTTTTTGGAAATGGTATTTTATTGACCTCTTGAGCAAATTAATGCTAAATGTGAGCTAGAAAATGCACATACATATCACTGAGGTGTATAGTTTGATATATTAGAATTGTTTACAAGTAAAATAATACAAAATGAATGATTATGCAAAATAATTGAACAAATTGGAAAAACTCAAGTTTGATTGAACGGTCCGTATCCAAACTATGAAGCACCGGTCGAACCCAATCAAAATTGCGAAATCAGTTCCGCAAGGGGGTCCTCTCTCACCATTGCTCTACAACATCGCCTCCACCTTTGTCTACCAGGATGTCTGCGAATCCGACTTTGCGAATGCACACGGCTACAAATTGGACAGCGAACACGACTCACTTGTCATGGCTGGTTTTGCAGACGACAATGCAATCTTCTCCAGTTCGGTGAATGGCGCATCGAGGATTGTCGAAGCAGCTAGAAGCCACTTCGATATGATCGGTCTTCGAGTCAATCCTCTCAAGAGTGCCGCTATTCACATAAAGAAAGGTAAACTCGTCCCAGGCCAGCTGACACTTACCGATGGAACCCAAATCAAGTGCATCGACGAAGGAACAACCATCAAGCATCTCGGTTGCAACTTCAACAGTGAACTTATCTTCGACAGTGCGCAGATTCTCTCCGAAATGACAAAGAAGCTCACCAAACTGAAGAACTCAGCATTACTCAACAAGGATCAGAAGCTCAACATCATCAATCAGTACATCCTCCCAATGATGTGCTATCCTCTTCAGACTGCACCGTTGACCAAAGTTCCCAAAAAGTTCCTGCAAGATCTAGACACAACCATCAGGGGAACTGTCGTCGGAATCATTGGCTTGAACAGTAACGCAACAACGCCCATGTTCTACGCCCCAAGAAAATTCCGCGGCCTTGGTCTTGTGAAGTCCGAATGGGAAGTGTTCCTGCAACACTACTCCATCTCAAAACGTTTGTCCACCGTTGATGATGCTCTTTTCCAAAAGGTGTACGATTGCAAGGCCGAGATGGAGAAATGCAAAGCTGAGCTCAACATTGAAGGCGACACATCTCGGATTATGCGAATTAATCTACGGTTAAGGGAGTCTGATGAATGGAAGAAGAAGCGCAGCCACGGGATAGGTGTCAAGCACTTTGAAGTCTTTCCTAAAGCCAATCAATTTATGGTCAACAAGAAAAGTCTTTCAGACTCAGAATGGACCGAAGCAATCAAGCTCAACGTCGGCTACGCCAACCTGAAGACCGTCTTTGGAACTCGCAGTTACAGCTCACAAAATAGCCTTTGTCGCAGATGCGACAAAGTGAAAGAAACCCTACCCCATGTACTGGGAAGTTGTGAATGGAACAGCAAGAGACGAACCGCACGGCATCACGCCCTCAAGCACGAAATCGCCGACATGTTGACCGAGAAAGGATTTACCTGTGTTGATGAGGTGTTCTGTAAAGATGGTGATAATTCGAGACGATTTGCTGACATAGTTGCCTTCGAGAAAAACACCAACAAAGCCTACATCATTGACCCCACCATTCGATTCGAGACCAACGAGGACGTTGGTGCACTGGCCGACGAGGAGAAGAAGAAAATATATGAAAGTTGTGTCCCGTCTTTGAAGGTCCGTTATCATCACTACGGAGTATGTGAATATGAAGTCATTGGACTCTGGTTTGGAGCCAGAAGTGCCGTGAGCAAGGAAATGGTTGAGTTCTTCGACCGATTCAAATTAGACAAAAAGCGTTTGCCGGACCTTGCAGAAATGGTACTTGCAGACTCAATTCAAATTGTACGTAGTCGCATTTACTCACAAGAATAGACTTTTATATGTGATCAAGCACTACTTGTTTATACCATAATGTTCTCATAGTTTTAAATCTATTGTATTTTACACAATCTTTATTCGGTAACCCATTTGTTTGTATTTTGTGTGCAATTGTCCTTATGGATTGATTAGTATGCTGTGTCTCATGGCAACCCATCGCAGGTGGGCAGCACCGCTCTATTTTTAATAAAGTTGTTTTCTTCTGGTGATTTTGAGCTTTTTTGTCAAACTAGTGAATTTTGTTTTTAATGAACATTTTGAAAGTGTACATGACATAGGCCAAATAGAATAGGACAAACTAAAATATTAGAAAAATTAATTGAAAATGTATGAAAATTGGTAAAGGGACTTGGTCAAACCTTGAGCACCGTTTCATTACACACCCTAGCATAGTGTCCAATGGTGAAGTAGAGCTTGTTGTCGGTGTGAAGCAATTCATAGTAATGTTGCAATTTCAACTTTTGAATGATTAAATTATCACTAAAGTAAATGATAAATTTACACAAATACTTATCCCCAGAATAGAGATACTTGATGGCCATAATCATTGGATAGACCACAGCCCATACAAGCACTGACATTAGCATCAGCATGATAATAGCATTGTATTTAGCAATTGGCGCAATGTCCACAAACAGAATTATAGATATGAAATAGATTGAACATATAAAACATGAACCAATTGCGAGTAGCATTGTAGTGGACACAACTTGCCGATTGGTGATAATGGCGTCATTGAGCATTGCTACGTGCTCACGGCGATAGTAAATCAGTTTGTTTGCCAATATTAGAGAAATGAGTTTCTCAGGACGTCGAGCACGAGCCAATAGATTGCGCAGTAGTGTGTCGAGATTTCGCAAATGGCATCCACTCACAAAACAACCCAACAGAGTGCAGTGTGTCACGAATATTGCCAGTTTGAGAGCGTTCCGAATTTCATAACAAAACAATATCAAATCGAGTGCACCTAAGATGGATGTCAACCAATTGTAATTGTGATATACAATCCATTGTGTATAGAGAAACGCAACAAGAAATGACAAACCTAAGAATACAAAAAAATGAAATGTATGAATTCATAAATAATTTTTACCAGTTCAAATTTGTGAAACAGCTTCAAATTTTTCCCACAAAGTTGTGATGACTATTGCTCGTGTTCTGATTTGACAATCCAAATTTGGCAAATGTGACAGTCTACTGTGAAATTTAGCATTCCTACAGTACCACATACTTAAAAAACAAGTCCGCACTTCAAGAATCACTTTCAATGGATTTTTATACCATTTTAATGCTAATTTTGGATTCAACTTGAAAAAGTTGATTTGATTTTCGCACATCATTTGGTGAATTATGACACGCCACACAAATCGATTCGATTTGAGATATATCAAATAGTCGAGATACATTGCTAGAATGCAGAGTGGAGCAAAACAAAGGCCAAAGAGACTGTTTTGAATGTACGTTAGTTGAACGGTGGTCAGGGGTTTTTTTTATTTAGTTGCATTTTAAAGTTTGATATTACAAGATCGATTTCAATAGTTTGCTCGTAGGCAAAAAGGAGACAGTGTCTAATGCCTGCTCCTGAAATGTGTGTTAAATTGAGAGTATTAATGTTTGTCTGTTGTGAATGTATATTCTTAGGATCACCTAAGTTCTTGATGAATGAATTATTCTTGATTGCACTAACCCTGTGATTGCTAATGTCCCTGTCATGATGCATGAAATATTTACAAATGACGGTGGTCAGGGTTGGGTCATACACAGACAGGGTGTCATACACCTCTGGATAGGTTAGCAGTACATAAGTTTGAAGAAGTGAACGTACAACGTATGTCAAGATGTGAAGTTGATGAAACATTCTCGAAAATGTAAATCGATGTCGAGACCAAATTGGGGGATAAATTTGATTATCCTTCGAATCCAACTCCAAAACTTTCTCTAATAAACTCGAAGAGAAGTGAAAGAGAGAATTCATTTTTGGGCTTCAAATTTATTCAACACAATTGCTAATTTATATATTTAAAATAAATGTACAATTTTATTTGAAATTTGACATTAAGTGTAACTCAACATTTTTTTATGATTCGTTGTATTTGACAATAATTAGAAATTTTGCAAGGTAAACTTCTAACACAATTTTTACGAAATGTGCACTAATGAACTTACAATTCATATTTGGTTTTATTGCAAAGCAATGAACTTTGTAGAAGCCATGAAACTAATAAAATATTCATAATTAAAAAATGATCTTACAAATTTATTTTATATGAATATTTAAAATAAAACGAAATTAAGAAATTACGTGATCTTTGAAAATATCAAAAATCAATAGCTCACCTATGCCAAGAATTAAACCAAAAAATGAACCTTACAAATGTTAATTAGTTTTTTTAATTTTTGAATCAATTTTTTGACTAAATGCTATAAGAAGATTGCCAACATACTATAGTAGATACTAATTACAAAAAAAAGATTTTTGCGTGCATATTAAACTCCCTTCATCACCTTTACCCTTGTGTTCAAGTCATTTCCTGTGCGACTGTCAAACATATGGACTGATAATGAAGATGAAAAGGTTCACTAGGAGGTAATAGTAATAGTATATGGTTTTGGTGAGGGAAGTGTTAATGAAAGTACATGATTGTGCTTGTGTGTCTTGTCTTTTGAAAAAAGTATTTTATCTTCAATTAGCATTTAAAGTCATTAAAACCCTCAGCAATTTATTTAGAAGAAAGTAATTTAGATTATTATAATGATAATCAAAAGCAAATACGTGACCTTATGACTGGCTTGATTCAAGAGAATATAATTATTGGCACTGAAATTGATTTTTTGAATGCTCTGCTTTTCTCTAATTTATGAAAATTAAGAATATTTTTCCAAACCTCCGAAAGCAATAATTTACGAATAAAGTAATAATTGAGAATATTCATAAACAACTCGCGGCCATAATGATTGACTTATTTGAAAGAAAAGTTTATATTTTGCCATGAATAGTAATTTATTTGCCATTAATGGCAAAGTAAATTCTCCGTAATTTATTACTGGCAAACTTTATTTGATTTATAATCTATTCTGAAACAAACAAAGTAATCAAAAAATTGTCAACAATATTAAAATTGTTTTTATTTAAAATTTTGCAATTCGAGTGTAGAGTGACATTAGGTTTGTTGGAGACAAGTTGCAAGCATGTCAACCAAATTCAAGAAGAAGATTTGGTCCTTTGCCAAATTGAGTTTCTATGCCCATCATGGCCAGTTTGATGTGATTCGACCTGTCAATGGCTATGACATTGAACAAGTGAGAAAATGTTGGTTCATCTCACTTGGATTGTACATTTTGACTGTTTTGTATGGAATATTCGGTCTCGAATGTGAATCTCGTCCTTCGTGCGACATTGACTGGGCATCACTTCTACTGAGTCCATACAACGCCTTCCATCAAATGTTTCCCAAAGTTCTCTGGAGTGAAGCCAATTTTTGGCCCTCTCTTTGTGGGGCCCTTTGCATTGGCAGTTGGATTATCTTTTGATTAATCCACCAATTGAGAGTGGTTTCTTGGTACTTCTTGACGCTGGCGAAAAAAAGAAAAAATAATGGTAAGACTATTTAAATTAATTAATTTTTAATTTTAATCATTAATTAATTTTTATATTTGGAAATTAATTCTTCTTGAAGATGAATTGAAACAATTGTGCACCTTTCGAGGTGCATTCCTCAAGTTTGTGTACGCAATGGAAATTGTCATATTTCTATGTGGCATTGTGTTTGCCTACGTAAACGTCTTAAGCCTCAATGCGAATTACAAGCTCAGTTTGAGATCTGCGCTCTTTTGGGGATTGCTCAATCCACTGCATTGTTACTACTGTGTTGTGTGTAAGTTTTATTACTCTAACTTACCCCCCCATTAAATATTTTCTTACCTAACTTTTATGTCACTCAGTTCTGTACACTCCGCCATTCTATGTGATACTGGCAAGCAGGTACATCACCATTCAACAGAATGCACTCACCGATAAGATGATCGATCTCAATCTCAAACTAAGTAAAATTCGAGCCCAAAATTTGACTACTCGACAAGCGACTCGGCGTCGTCTCTGGCGTCAGTTCCTTTCTGTGAACATGCAAATTTGGGACCTGTGCGCGCACCTTCGAGAGTATGCTCGCTTCTGGTCACCATACCTGACAGTGCTCTTTGATGGCACTCATCTCAGTTCAATGTTACATGTTTTACATGTTTCTGTTTGTCACTGGACTGCCGTATGCTATGCGATTTGTTCTACTGTTGGGTGTTGTCGGCATGGTGTTTGACGAATTGGTGCTCATCAAGTTTTGTGCTGCAGTGGTGAAGCAGTTCAAAACTTTCTTGGAACAGAATCGAACATTCTACAAGCGTTATACCAACACAAAAGGTTCTGGCATAATTTTGACAAGAAATTTTCTCAAGGTAAAGTTCAAATTCAATAATTCAAAAGATTTTTTGTAGTAATTTGCATTTAAACAGGCGGAAAGTCTCCAAAACAGCCGACTGTTTCACAGTTATGCATTTCGCATTTTTGGCAATTACCGAATCACCAACAAATCGTTTCATATTGTAAGTGTAAAAATAATTAAATAAAATTTTGAATTTGATTAATTAAAAAATTTATATTTTAGATTATATCCTACATTAGCATATTCTTTTTTGTATATCGTCAAAAATAAACACTAATGTGAGGGTGACTGGCGTCTCCCCTCTAGCTGGACGTTGTCTATGGACGAGTGGTCACTGTACGATGATGACTGTATGAGTCAAACCTAATACACACCACCTCTGTATATAAACCCACAACCGACATACAATAAATCAGACTTAACCCGACGGCCTTCGACGATCGTGATTACAACTCTAATATTTAAAAATAAAATTCTGTTTTCGAAAATTGGTAGAAATTAATAATTTTCTCTAAAGCACTGATAAATATTGACATAAGAATTTTGTTTATTTCTCAATTTTAATTAATTAATTATAAGAAAAACTAAAATATATTTTTTGAAAATAATTTGAATAAAGTAATTCTGTGAATGAACATAAACAACTCGTGGCCATAATGATTGACTTGTGTGTTTTGTCTTTTTTCCTAATAGTAAAAAAGTATTTTATCTTCAATTATCATTTAAAGTCATTAAAACCCTCAGCAATTTATTTAGAAGAAAGTAATTTAGATTATTATAATAATAATAAAAAGCAAACACGTGTCCTAATGACTGGCTTGATTCAACAGAATATAATTATTGGCACTGAAATTGATTTTTGACTGCTCTGCTTTTCTCTAATTTATGAAAATTAAGATTATTTTTCCAAACTTTCGAAAGCAATAATTTCCGAATAAAGTAATAATTGTGAATATTCATAAACAACACGTGGCCATAATGATTGACTTGAATTGAACATACATGAGAGCAGAGTCTGTATTTTTCCATGAATAGTAATTTATTTGCCATTAATGGCAGGATAAATTCTCCGTAATTTATTGGTTGCAAACTTTATATGATTTATAATCTACAATCAGATAAAGCTTGCCAACAATAAATTACGGAAAATTTATTTGCCACTGATGGCAAATAAATTCTCATATATCAGAAATCAGATAAACAGAGTAATCAAAAAATCATCAAAAATATTAATATTATTTTTATTTTATAATTTTGAATATTAGTTTATTTTTAAATTATAAATCGTGAGTAGAGTTACATTTGGTCTATTTGACTCAAGCTGCAAACATGTCAAGCAAATTCAAATGGATTTGGTCCTTTTCAAAACTGAGTTTCTATGCTCATCACGATCAGTTTGATGTGATTCGACCTATCGATGGCTATGACATTGAACAAGTGAGAAAATGTTGGTTCATCTCACTTGGATTTTTCATTTTGACTGTTTTGTATGGAATTTTTGGTCTCGAATGTGAGTCTCGTCCGTCGTGCAACATTGACTGGGCATCACTTCCACTGAGTCCATACAACTTCTTCCATCAAATGTTTCCCAAAGCTGTTTGGAGTGAAGTCAATTTCATGGCCCTCTCTATTTGGGTTATGTGCATTGGCAGTTGGATTGGTTTTTTGGCTAATCCACCAATTAGGAGGCGTTTCTTGATACCTTTTGACGCTGGAGGCAATCAAAACAATGCTTCCGGTATGAATTCTGTTTCAATTAGAGCGACTTTTTATACATTTATCATAGATGAACTCAAACAAATGTGCAAATTTCGAGGCCCGTTTCTCAAGTTTGGATTCGCAATGGAAATTGTGATATTTCTGTTTGGAATTTTGTTTTCTTACGTGCACGTCTTTAGCATCAATGCGAATTACAAGCTCACTTTGAAATCAGCAATCTTTTGGGGTCTGTTAAATCCAATCCATATGTATTACTATGTTATATGTGAGTTCTATTCTTGATTTAATTATTAATAACCTAAATATCATTTCATACATAACCAATTATTACTATATCCCAGTTCTGTACCCTACGCCACTGTATGTCATACTATCAAGCCGATACATGACCATCCAGCAGAAAGCACTCAACAACAAGATGATCGATCTCAATGAAATGCTAAGCAAAATTCGGGGTCCAAATTTGGCATTGCGACGGGCATATCACGATCATCTCTGGTTGCAGTACCTCTCACTCAACATACAAATCTGTGACCTGTGCAAACATGTCCGAGAGTATGCTCGCTTCTGGTCACCATATCTGACGATGCTCTTCATGACTTTTATCTCAGTTCAATGTTACCTCTTTTACATGTTTCTATTTGTCAAGGGACTGCAGCCAGCCTTGCGATTTGCCATGATGCTGGCCGCACTTGGAGTGGTGTTTGACCAATTTGTGCTCATCTCGCAGTGTGCTGCAGTGGTGAAGCAGTTCAAGTCAATCGCGGGCCAGAATCGAACATTTTTCCAGTGCTACGTCAACACAAAAGGCATAGGCAAAATTTTGGCAAGAAATTTGATCAAGGTAATTGCGTCAATTAATTAAAATTTAAATAATCAAAGAATAATATTAAAATTTTGCAATTTTTAAGGCGGAAAGTCTTCAAAACAGTCGACTTTTGCACAGTTATGCGTTTCGCATTTTTGGCAACTACCGAATCACCAACAAATCGTTTCATATTGTAAACATGTAGAACATGATTGCATTTCATCATAATAATTGTTAAAATTTTATATTCTAGATCATATCCTACATTAGTATATTCTTTTTGTATATTGTCAAGAATAAACTCTAATGTTTTCAAGAAGGAATCAAGGCTCAAAGTTTTGCGCTAATGTTCGGACAATAAATTAAAATATTAAATTATCTATATTAAAATGTATTTCTAAAACTTCAAAGTGTCATTCGAATAAAAACAATTTTGTCAAAATAATCATAAACAACTCGTGGCCATAATGTAACTAATTAGGTACACATGTGGTTTAGAATTAGCATTCGCTCGATTTTGTAAAAGTTTATAATGAAATTCAAATCAATACAAAAGAAATTATTCACTGTTCCATTAAGTGACACGTGTTTGATTTAAGCTAAATTTAAATTTAAATTACTTTTCAAACTAACTTGAATTATCAAATTATTATTTTTAGAAATAAAAAGTTTTGAAAACGATTTAAAATAAATCATCATAAATTCACATTAATCCGAGCAATCGAAAGTCAATATAATTAATGTGAATATGAAGTTTTTTTAGTTAAACATTTTTAGTTAAATTTTTAGTTGGTCTGTAGAACTCATGAGTTGAACATGTTGGGCAAATTCAAGAAAATTTGGTCTTTTCTTAAATTGACTTTCTATGCACATCATGATCAGTTTGATGTGATTCGACCTGTCAATGGCTATCACATTGGACAAGTGCGCAAATGTTGGTTCATTTCACTTGGATTGTATGTTTTGATTGTTCTGTATGGAATATTCGGTCTCGAGTGCGAGTCTCGACCTACGTGCGACATTGACTGGCCATCACTGCCTTCAAGTCCCTACAATTTTTTCCATCAAATGTTTCCCCGTGCCGTTTGGAGTGAGGTCAATTTTATGGCTCTTTCTGTATGGACTCTGTGTGTTGGCAGTTGGATTGGCTTTTTAATCAATCCACCAATTGAGAGACGTTTCTTGATACATCTTGACGCTGGAAGAAAGCAAAGCTATGGTACATTTTTACTTGTACAATTTAAATTATATTTGTTTTTTACTAGCTGAATTGGAACAAATGTGCACTTATCGAGGCCCATTCCTCAAGTTTGTATTCACAATGGAAATTATTTTACTCTTTTGTGCAGTTGCCTTTGCCTACGTGCATGTCTTTGTCATCCATGCGAATTACAACGTCAGTTGGACATCTGCTCTCTTTTGGGGACTGTTCAATCCAATACATTTGCACGGTTGTGTTCTATGTAAGTTTTGTTAATTCAATTTATAATTATAACATCAAAACATTACAAAACAATTATTTCTAAATACAATCTCAGTTCTGTACACTACGCCAGTGTATGTGATTTTGACTAGTAGGTACATGACCATTCAGCAGAAAGCACTCTCACGCGAGATGATCGATCTCAATGGAAAGCTAAGCAAAATCAGAAGCCCAGATTTGGTTACTCGACAAGTCTTTCACTATCGTCTTTGGGTGAAGTACCTCTGTCTTAACATGGAGATCTGTGGCCTGTGCAGACACACCCGCGAGTATGCTCGCTTCTGGTCACCATACCTGACACTGCTCTTTGGCACCTTCATTGCAATTCAGTGTTATCTCTTTTACATGGTTCTATTTGTAGCTGGACTGCCTTCTGTATTTCGATTTCTTTTACTTTTGGCTGTTTTCGGTCTGGTGTTGAACGAATTTGTGCTCATCTCTCAGTGTGCTGCAGTGGTGAAGCAGTTCAAGGCAATTCTGAGACAGAATCGAACATTTTATCACTGTTATACCAAAGCGAAAGGAGTTGGAAAAATTTTGGCAAGAAATTTGGTCAAGGTAAATATGTCTACTAGACATTGTTTTTTTGTTCCAAAATTTATAAATATTAAAAGAGTTTTATAACATTTTTACTTAAACAGGCAGAAAATCTGCAAAACAGTCGACTCTTTCACAGTTATGCATTTCGTTTGTTTGGAAAATTTCGAATCACCAACAAATCGTTTCATCTTGTATGTACAAAAATGATCTCATTTTGCAATTTACACTAATCTTAAAATGATCATTTTAGATGATATCCTACATTAGCATATTCTTTTTGTATATTGTCAAGAATAAATATTAAATGTTTAAAAAAGAAGTTGAATTAAAACTTGCAGCGGAAAATCCACATTCAAATTATTTCTTTAATGAAGATAAAAAATGCCTATTGACTTTAATATTTGCAGTAAGTTCAGAGCTCAAGGACGATCGAGTGCCATTATAAATCGATCATCATGTGGATTGGTTGCATTGACGTATGTTACTAATGATTGAGGTCTAAAAATGAAGCTTAGCGATAGCGATCTTCTGTTTGATTAGTCAATCAAGCATCATTCATTAGGCTGAATTATAGCGTTTTACCCGAACATGCAATGCAGACATGTGAATATAATGAGAAAATGACTTTGCACTTGTAACTAGTTTGTACGTACTTTTCGAGTACTTTTTCTATGAGCGCATGAGTGAAGTGTCCGGAAAATGTTATGGAGAAGTGACAAAAGAACAAGTTATGCCTAACCAGAGGCGGGTTGCTTTAATCAATCATATAAATAAGTTTGAAAATCATTAGGTTTAGTTCAATTAATGTTCAATTGTTAAATTCATTACTCTTGTACTACATTTGACCTAAACAAGGAACCATTTCGGCAGATATACCTGTATATAAAGCTTTAGATTCAAAATGAAATTTTCATAAATCTTTTCAATCATGAAGAACCTAACAATCCTCTGTACGCCACTCAACGCAGTTGGTCATGTCAATGGTTGCACTGGAGCCCTAAAAGCCGCACTCGCCCGTGGCCATCGTGTCATCTTTGTGATCGAAGAAGCTTTCAAAGGTAAACCTGCTGCTCTTGGTTTCGAAGAATACGTCTATCTAGTAGAGAAATCACAAGACGAACAGAATCCTGGTGAAATTTTTAGTAAACTGCTACTCGAAACTAAAGTACTGGGCGATTATAATGTTTGGGAAAAGTTGGAAAGTACGAATTTAATGTTTCATGGTGAACGAAACTATCAAGAGATGGCCATTTTCAATGAAGCGATTAAAAAGGCAATTGAAAAGTTTAATCCCAATTTGATCTATTTTGATGGTGCTTTTTTGTATCCGGCTATTCACTATTCGGGCATTGCGTGGGTCAAGAATAACAGTACTACGCCGCTTTGTTTTTTGTTTGCGGAAGACGGTGCTGTGCCACCGGGTTGTTCTGGTAAGCTGTGTTTTAATATGTAATATCTTAAATTAAAAATAATTTTTTTAGGTTTCCCATCCAACGGATCATTGGAGAAATTCGAAGAATTCAACAAAGCTCGACGAGAGCTTTTTTTCTCCAAGAAATACAACAATCTTGTACAACAACTTGGCTATGAACCTTTCCCTGACGATAACATCTGTCCTGAATCACAACAACTGACCATTTATGGCTATCCTGAGGAGATTGACTATCCTTACGTAAAATCACTGGGTTGGTTCAATTTGGAAGTGTTTAACAAGGCACCAGTGGAAAGTATCGAATTATACAAGTTGGTTCCAGCCGATTTTTTGTCGAATACATTGAATGAAAAATTCAGCGGAAAGTTGATCTATGTCTCTATGGGTTCGATGGGTTCGGTTGATTTGGATCTAATGAAACGGCTTATTACAACTCTAGCTAAAACCAACCACAAGTACATTGTCTCAAAAGGACCTCGACATGCAGAGTACAATCTTGCACCGAACATGTACGGCGATAGTTATCTGAAACAAACCGCAATCATCCCTCATGTAGACCTAGTGATCACCCACGGAGGCAACAACACAGTCACTGAAACCTTTGCTCAAGGCAAACCAATGATCGTTTTCCCACTGTTTGGTGATCAATTTGACAATGCTCAACGACTGCACGAAACTGGTTATGGCATCCGTGTGGAACCGTACAAATTTACCGAAAGCGAACTAATCAACTCGATTGAGAAGTTGGCGAATGATCGGAAGTTGAAAGAAAAATTAGACAATGCATCAAGGCGGATTCTATCATCGAATCGACACGAAGAGTTGGTCAACAGACTTGAGCAATTGATAGCAAATGCTGTCTCAGTTTAGTATTTAGTATTATTTTGTAATCATTTCTTTTTAAATAAATATTTTTGCATTTTAGCATTTTAATATCCACATGCAAAGAATTTCATAGAAAAAAATTAAAAATTTTTTTTGTCTATAATTTTCTCAGTAGGTTAAGAACTCAAGTGATGATCTAGTGCAATTATAAATCGATGATCATGTGCATTCGTTGCATTGACGTATTTAATGAGTGAGGCCTACAAATCGCTAAGCTTAGCGATAGCGATCTTCTACATGATCAGTCAATCAAATATCATTCATTAGGCTGAATTATAGCGTTTTACCCGAACATGCAATGCAGACATGTGAATATAATCAGTGAAATTTTGTACTTGTAACCAGTTTTTTGTCAAGTACATTTGGTAAGAGCGCATGAGTGAAGTGTACGGAAAATGTCATGGAGTGATGACGATAAAAAGTTGCTTAACCAAAAGGCGGTTTTCTTTGATTTCAATCATACGAATATGATAGAAATCATTAGGTTTAGTGCAATTTATGTTCAAAATCTAAAATCAGTACTCGTGTAACATATTTGACCCTACTATCTTTCATATGACTATTTCAGTATATAAAGCTCTTGATTTAGCATGAAATTTACAACAAATTTGTCACAACTTTTACCATGAAGAACCTAACAATCCTCTGTACCCCAATCAACGCGGTTGGTCATGTCAATGGTTGCACTGGAGCGCTGAAGGCAGCACTCGCAAGAGGTCATCGAGTAATCTTTGTGATTGAAGAAGCCTTCAAAGGTAAACCTGCTGCTCTTGGTTACGAAGAATACGTCTACCATGTAGAGAAGTCACAAGACGAGCAAAATCCTGGAGAAATTCTGAGTAAATTGCTACTCGAAACTAAAGTACTGGGTGACTACAATGTTTGGGAAAAGTTGGAAAATATGAATTTGATGTTTCATGGTGATCGAAATCATCAAGAAGTGGCCATTTTTGATGAGGCGATCAAGAAGGCAATTGAAAAGTTTAATCCTGATTTGATCTATTACGATGGCGGTTGTTTGTATCCAGCAATTCACAATTCGGGCATTCCGTGGGTCAAGAATATCAGTGCTACACCTATTTGCTTTTTGTTTTTGGAAGATGGTGCTGTGCCGCCGGGTTGTTCTGGTAAGTTTATTTCTTTTGGTAAATGTAAGTTCCTAAAATCAAGCATTCTTTAGGCTTTCCATCCGATGGATCATTGGAGAAATTTCATGAATTCAACAAAGTTCGACGTGAACTTTTCTTTTCAAAGAAATACAACCATCTTGTTCAAAAACTTGGATATGAACCTTTTCCTAATGATAACATTTGTCCTGAATCTCAACATATGACAGTTTATGGCTATCCGGAGGAAATTGATTATCCATATGTGAAATCATTAGATTGGTTCAACTTGGAAGTGTTCAACAAGGCACCAGCCAAAAGGGTCGAGTTAGAAAAATTAGCTCCTGTCGACTTTTTGGCCAATAATTTGGATGGACGATTTAGTGGAAAGTTCATCTATGTCTCGATGGGTTCGATGGGGTCGGTTGATTTGGATCTAATGAAACGGTTGATTGCAACGCTCGCTAAAACCAACCACAAATACATTGTCTCAAAAGGGCCTCGACATGCGGAGTACAGCCTCGCGCCCAACATGTACGGTGATCGTTATCTGCCCCAAACCTCAATCATCCCTCATGTAGACGTTGTCATCACCCACGGTGGCAACAACACAGTCACCGAAACCTTTGCTCAAGGCAAACCTATGATCGTTTTCCCACTGTTTGGTGACCAATTTGACAATGCTCAACGACTGCACGAAACCGGTTATGGCATCCGTGTTGAACCGTACAAATTCACCGAAAGTGAACTAATCAACTCAATTGACAAGCTAGCAAACGATCAGAAGTTGAAAGAAAAATTAGACAATGCATCAAGGCGGATTCAATCATCGAATCGACACGAAGAATTGGTGAATAGACTTGAGCAATTAGTTGCAAATGCTGTTTAGGTTTAGAAATATTTAATATTATTTATTTACTAAATATTTTACTGTGATGTGCTTTGTCTGAAAAAACATAAATTTTAAGAAACTTTTGAAAACGACCTTATTTGATTCATTTGTATCACTTCGATGAGTATCAATTGCAATGGGGCAAAATTATATTAATTATGCTAATTATAAAATAATTAATTTAAATCATATCCTACATCAGAATATTTTTATATCGAATAATTAACACTTATGTTTTCAATTAGAATTAAATTGGGTTTTTTTGAAAAAATCTTCATCAAAATCTTTTCTAAGAATAAGATCAAAATTGCCACACGTCTGTGATTTTCGCAGTAGATTAAAAACTCGAGGACCATCGAGTGCAATTATAAATCGATTATCATGAGTTTTCGTTGTAATGTCGAATATTTTACTAATGAATGATAGCGTAAAAACGCGCTTAGCGAAATTGATCTAATGTTTGATCATCAAATCAAACATTATTCATTAGACAAAATTAACATTTTACCCGAACATGCATTGCAAGCATGTGAACATAATCAGTGAAAGTTTGCACTTGTACTCGTCGAGTACTTTGAGCATGATGGTATTAGTATAATGTCCGAAAAATGTTATTAATTAGTGAAGAAGAAGAAAAAATTCTGACCAATAGGCGGTTTGCCTTGATCAATCATAAGTTGGAGCTCATCATTAGGCTTAGTGCATTTTATGTTCAATTGTTGAAATCGTTACACATGTACTAAATTTGACATTAGCATTCGACCATTTCTGTATATAAAGCTTTTGGATTCAAAATAAAATCTTAATCTTTCACCATGAAGAACATAACAATCCTCTGTACACCAATCAACGCGGTTGGTCATGTCAACGGTTGCATTGGAGCCCTAAAAGCAGCACTCACTCGTGGGCATAGAGTAATCTTTGTAATTGAAGAAGCCTTCAAATGTAAACCTGCCGCTCTTGGATTTGAAGAATACGTCTACCAGGTGGAGAAATCGCCAGACGAACAGAATCCTGGTGAAATTTTTAGTAAGCTTCTACTCCAAACTAAAGTACTGGGCGATTATAATGTTTGGGAAAAGTTGGAAAGTACAAATTTAATGTTTCATGGTGAGTAGTGTAGGCGCTTTGAATATTTTTTGTTAAAAGTTCAACACCTATGGAGCTAAAATAACTTATTTCCACCCCAACAATGCTGAAAAGTAATTTGAAGTCAATTGGTGAATGTTTAGATACCGCCCCGGCCACTTGATTTTATGCGTAAAAATGATGGGGAAATCGTGTCAAAATTGAAAAATAGATTTTTGAGTGTTTTGGCATCGTAAATCTTGGAATATTGTTTTCTTATCGTGTTCAGCGCATCATTTTGAGTAAATTATGATATTTCGAAAACGTTCTAGAGTGATTCAAATCGGTCCAAAATCCATAGAAAAGTGGTATTTGAGTGAATCGCTTATTTTCTCAAACACCAATTGTATAATGTGACTTTAGTAATGTAGTTATCACCTCAACCAATGCATATGTTACATCAAAATTCTCAGAAAATTGAGGAGAATCAGATGATGAAATCTCAATTTGAATCCAGTGCACCAGAATCAATCCTGAATTGGGCGCCATATTGATTTTGGCATGTAGGGTATCAAAATGATCGTAATGACTAGTATATCAAGGAGTTGCCGAACATGTGATCGATTCTTTGAATTCTGGGTACAAGAATCTTAAAAGAATAATGAGTAATGTTAGATTTGGCTGTTTGGAAATAAAATGTAGGCGAGATTATTTTCAAACGGGTCTATTGAATCATACTCCTCAGTTGGTGGGTCAGGATGATTTCTTATTTTGTTATTTGAATCCACAATTGGTATGTCGGGATTCTTCCCAAAATGGTCCGTTGTATCTCGTCCCACAATTGGTATGTCGGGATTCTTCCCAAAATGGTTCGTTGTATCTCGTCCCACAATTGGTATGTCGGGATTCTTCTCAAAATGGTTCGTTGTATCTCGTCCCACAATTGGTATGTCGGGATTCTTCTCAAAATGGTTCGTTGTATCTCGTCCCACAATTGGTATGTCGGGATTCTTCTCAAAATGGTTCGTTGTATCTCGTCCCATAATTGGTATGTCGGGATTCTTCCCAAAATGGTTCGTTGTATCTCGTCCCACAATTGGTATGTCGGGATTCTTCTCAAAATGGTTCGTTGTATCTCGTCCCACAATTGGTATGTCGGGATTCTTCTCAAAATGGTTCGTTGTATCCGTTGATCCGTTTAGTCCTATCCACAATTAGTTGATCGGGATTTTCCCCCAATTGACCCGTTGAGTCCTACCCCACAATTATTGGCTCTGGAAAACTGCCCAAATCCCGATTGGACCAAATTACGAAGACTTGGCCAAATGTGGAAAGACTCCATTTTAACTTAAAAGCATCTTCGTAGCACCAGAGCACGCATTTCATCAGATTCCTGTTTCCTATATGACATAAATATTCCATTTGACAGAATGTGGGACATGATTAATGGAATTGGAAATCTTCTCGAGCCACAAATTGTGGGATAGGGCTCCACAGACCAATTGGGAAAGAATCCCGACCCACCAATTGTGGGATATGGCTCAACGGACTAATTGGGGAACAATATTGACTCACCAATTGTGGGATAGGGCTCAACGGACTAATTGGGGAACAATATTGACTCACCAATTGTGGGATAGGGCTCAACGGACCAATTGGGAAAGAATCCCAACCCACCAATTGTGGGATAGGTCACAACGGACCAATTGCGCAAGAATCTTGGCTCACCAATTGTGGGATAGAGCTCAACAGACCAATTGAGGGAACAATCTTTACTCACCAATTGTGGGATTGGGCTCAACGGACAAATTGGGGAACAATCTTTACTCACCAATTGTGGGATTGGGCTCAACGGACCAATTAAAGAACAATCTTGACTCACCAATTGTGGGATTGGGCTCAACGGACCAATTGGGCAAGAATCTTGACCCACCAATTGTGGGATAGGGCTCCACAGACCAATTGGGAAAGAATCCCGACCCACCAATTGTGGGATATGGCTCAACGGACTAATTGGGGAACAATATTGACTCACCAATTGTGGGATAGGGCTCAACGGACCAATTGGGGAACAATCTTTACTCACCAATTGTGGGATTGGGCTCAACGGACCAATTAAAGAACAATCTTGACTCACCAATTGTGGGATTGGGCTCAACGGACCAATTGGGCAAGAATCTTGACCCACCAATTGTGGGATATGGCTAAACGGACCAATTGGAGAACAATCTTGACCCACTAATTGTGGGATAGGGCTCAACGGACCAATTGGGGAACAATCTTGACCCACCAATTGTGGGATAAGGCTCAACGGACCAATTGGGCAAGAATCTTGACCCACTAATTGTGGGATAGGGCTCAACGGACCAATTGGGGAACAATCTTGACCCACCAATTGTGGGATAAGGCTCAACGGACCAATTGGTAAGAATCTCGCACAAATTTTATTTGCAAATGGCCAAATTCAACTTGGCGCCCAATTCTGCAACGATTCTGGTGTCCAGAATTAAAATAATTAATCGAATTTTTAGTCACTCCTTTATATACTAGCCATTACGAGCATTTTGATACCCAACTTGCCAAATTCAGTATAACGCCCAATTCTGGATTGGTTCTGGTGCACTGGATTCAAATTTAGATTTCATCATCGGATTCTCCTCAGTTTTCTGAAAATTTTAATATAACATGTGTATTGGTTGAGATTATAACTTCTACGCTTAAGTCTTATTATTCAATTGATGTTTAAGCAAATAAGCGATTCACTCAATTTCCACTTTTCAATGGATCCAGAACCGATCTGAATCAAGCTGGAAAGATTTGGAAAAATCTTTATTTACTCAAAACGATGCGCTGAACACGATTAGCAAACAATATCATGAGATTTAGGTTGCCAAAATACTCAAAAATCGATTTTTCGAATTTGACCCGATTTCCCCGTCATTTTTACGCTTAAAATCAAGTGGCCGGGGCGGTATCTAAACATTCACCAATTGACTTCAAATCACTTTTCAGCATTGTTGGGGTGGAAATAAGTTATTTTAGCTCCATAGGTGTTGAACTTTCAACAAAAAATATTCGAAGCGCCTACACTAATGGTGAACGGAACTATCAAGAGATGGCCATTTTTAATGAAGCTATTAAGAAAGCGATTGAAAAGTTTAATCCCAATTTGATCTATTGGGATGGTGCATTTTTGTATCCTGCAATTTACTATTCGGGCATTCCGTGGGTCAAGAACAACAGTACCACACCGATTTGTTTTATATTTGCGGAAGATGGTGCTGTGCCGCCGGGTTGTTCTGGTAAGTCGAAAATTTTGAAATATGTATGATCCTAATCTCGAACATTTTAGGGTTTCCATCCAACGGATCCTTAGAGAAATTCGACGAATTCAACAAAGCTCGACGAGAACTTTTCTTCTCCAAGAAATACAACAATTTTGTGCAACAGCTTGCCTATGAATCTTTTCCTGATGATAACATTTGTCCTGAATCTCAGCACATGACAGTCTATGGCTATCCTGAGGAGATTGATTATCCATATGTGAAATCACTGGGTTGGTTCAATTTGGAAGTGTTCAACAAGGCACCGGCAAAAAGAGTCGAACTAGAAAAGCTGGTTCCTGCCGACTTTTTGTCGAATACACTGAATGGCCGATTTAGTGGAAAGTTAATCTATGTCTCGATGGGTTCGATGGGTTCTGTTGATTTGGATCTAATGAAACGGTTGGTTTCGACTCTTGCAAAAACCAATCACAAATATATTGTATCGAAAGGGCCTCGACACTCCGAATACGAACTACCCAGCAACATGTACGGCGATCGTTATCTCCCTCAAACCTCAATCATCCCTCATGTAGACGTAGTGATCACCCACGGAGGCAACAATACAGTAACCGAAACCTTTGCACAAGGCAAACCAATGATCGTTTTCCCACTGTTTGGTGACCAATTTGACAATGCTCAGCGGCTTCACGAGACAGGTTATGGCATCCGTGTTGAACCGTACAAATTCACCGAAAGTGAACTAATCAACTCGATTGAGAAGTTAGCAAACGATCAAAAGTTGAAAGAAAAATTAGACAACGCATCAAGGCGTATTCAATCATCGAATCGACACGACGAATTGGTGAACAGACTTGAGCAATTGGTTGCGAATGCTGGTTTAGTAAAAAGTTCATTTATGTCTCGATGGGCTCGATGGGTTCGATTGATTTGGAACTAATAAAAAAAATTGGTTTCGACTCTAGCTAAAACCAACTACAAGTACATCGTCTCGAAAGGACCACGACATGCGGAATACAATCTTGAGCCTAACATCTGCCTCAAACCTCAACCGAAAGTGAACTAATCAACTCGACTTGATAAGTTGACAAACGATCAAAAGTTGAAAAAAAAATTAGACAATGCATCAAGGCGTATTCAATCATCGAATCGACACGAAGAATTGGTGAACAGACTTGAGCAATTAGTGAATAATGTTGCCTCTGTTTAGTATTATTTTGTTATTTCATTATTTCAATAAAAATTATTTGTCCATTTGGCATCAAATCAGAATCAGAATCAAAAAATTGGCAAACCAATTGAAAGGCAAACCGGAAATCAAAGAGCAAATTAATTATCCATTTGAAGCCCAAACTAATTTTTTGCCAATTTTCGTCCAATGTATTATCATATCTTATCTTTAATGTGTTAAAAGTTAAAAATTCAGTAATGATCTTTGAATAATTGAATTTTAAATAAACATTTCAACTGAATACAACAATTATTTGCGTTGAAAATGACATTTTGATTACTCTGTTTTTCCCTCGGTATCGTGAAGAAAAAGATTATTTTGCAAACTTTCGACAACAATATTTTCAGTAATAATTGAGAATATTCATAAACAACAGTAATGATTGACGTATAAGAGTGCAAAAGTCTGTAAATTTCCCAATGAATAGTAATTTATTTGTCATTATTTGCAGTAAACTTTAATTTATTGTTGGCAAACTATTTTTTTTATAATCTAATCGGATAAACAGAGTAATCAAAAAATCATTAACAATAATGATATTCTCATTTGAATTATCTGACTTGGTTTATTTGAAATTCGAAATTCAAAATGCAGAGTGACATTTGGTTTGTTGGGCTCAAGTTGCAAACATGTCAAGCAAATTCAAGAGAATTTGGTCTTTTGCCAAACTGAGTTTCTATGCTCATCATGGCCAGTTTGATGTGATTCGACCTGTCAATGGCTATTCCATCGAAAAAGTGCGACAATGTTGGCGCATCTCACTTGGACTGTACATTTTGACAATTTTGTATGGAATATTCGGTCTCGAGTGTGAGTCTCGTCCTTCGTGCAACATTGTCTGGGCATCACTGCCTAGCAGTCCGTTCAACTTTTGGCATCAAATGTTTCCCAAAGTTCTCTGGAATGAGGCCGATTTCATGACTCTCTGTTTGTGGATTCTGTCCATTTGCAGTTGGATAGCGCTTTTGGTCAGCCCACCAATTGAGGGACGTTTCTTGGCAATTCTTGACGCTGGTGGCAAAGAAAATAAAGGTATCGGTTTTTAAAAATCACATTCATTTTCAATATTTTTTGTGTGTAATTATTGTTATTAATTATACTGTAGATGAATTGGAACAAATAAGCACATTTAGAGGTGCATTCCTCAAGTTTGCATTCACAATGGAAATTGCCTTATTTCTTTGTGGCAGCTTGTTTACCTATGTACACGTCATTTGCATCAATGCAAATTACAATGTCAGTCTGACATCTGCACTGTTTTGGGGCTTGCTCAATCCAATACATATTTATTACTGTACTGTGTGTAAGTTTGTTCTGTTTTTATCGCTATTTTTTGCATTTTTTACGCATATATATCCCCAGTTCTGTACACAATGCCATTCTATGTGATACTGGCAAGCAGATACATCGCCACTCAGCAGAAAGCACTCGCCAGTAAGATGGTTGATCTCAATGGAAAGTTGAGCAAAATTCGGGGTCAAAATTTAGCAACTCGACGTGCCACTCACCGACGTCTCTGGTTGCAGTACCTCTCACTCAACATACAAATTTGTGACCTGTGCAGACATGTCCGAGAGTATGCTCGCTTCTGGTCACCATTCCTGACGCTACTCTTCACGACATACATTGCAATTCAGTGTTACATCTTTCACATGTTTCTATTTGTGACTGGGCTGCCGTTTGCGCTGCGATTTATAATGCTGTTTGGTGCTGCTGCAGTGGTGTTCAACGAGCTGGTGCTCATCTCGCAGTGTGCTGCACTGGTGCAGAAGTTCAAGTCCATCTCGGCACTGAATCGAACATTTTACCAGCGTTATACAAGCACCAAAAGAGTGGGCGCAATTTTGACCAGAAATTCGCTCAAGGTAAAGTTCAAAATTAAAGCAGGACGCGAAACTTCAAACATATGTGAATGACCACTTCTCATATTAGTGCAAAAAGTGGGTTTCGTAATGTTCCTTTTTCTCCGGAACCTATTGGCCGATTTTTGTCTATTGTAGCTCAAATTAAAGGTAAATGTATGATCTTTAAAAATGACGATCTGAATTTTTTTCTTTCGAACTAACTAAGAACATCTATCCATAAAAGTAAATGTAAACAATGTTTTTTTGCTATTCAAAGCTATTTGAATTACTCTCATTATTTAATGTGCTAATTTATAAAAAATTCAGATCGTCATTTTTCAATATCATACATTTACCTTTAATTTCAGCTATAATAGACAAAAATCGGTCAATAGGTTCCGGAGAAAAAGGAAGATTACGAAAACCACTTTTTTAAACTAATATGTAAAAGGGTCATTCACATGTGTTTGAAGTTTCGCGTCTCACCTTAAATTAAAATTCAAACATAAAACTTTTAATTGTTTTCGCAACTCAAACAGGCGCAAAACCTTCAAAACAGTCGACTGTTGCACAGTTATGCATTTTGTTTGTTTGGCAACTATCGAATCACCAACAAATCGTTTTACATTGTAAGTTTAAAATTTATAAAAAAAAATTTAAATTCATTTTATTAACAAATATATATAAATTAGATCATATCCTACGTTGGCTTATTCTTTTTGTATATCGTCAAGAATAAACACTAATTTATCTTTTGAAATTGTAAATGAATTTTTAAAATGAACCATTCTTTCAGTACGGCCATGGAACCTAACATGTTGAATACACTTGTCACAAAATTTGTTTTTGTTTTATCGAATTCAAAATTCAGATTCAATTGTCCAGGCATTTTAGTGTTTCAAAATTGTATTGAGTTTTTTAGAAAGTATCCACATGTAAATTATTTTTGGGAAAAAATCACAAAAATATTTTCGACTACAATTTTCTCAGTAGGTTTTAGAACTCAAGGATGATCAAGTGCAATTATAAATCGATTATCATGTGCCTTTCGTTGTATTGACGTATATACGTATTGTACTTTAAAAATCTCGTTTAGCGATATCAATCTGCAATGATTGAAAAGTCAATCAAACATCATTCATTAGACAATTTATTTTTATCCTAACATGTAATGAATGCATGTGAATCTAATCAGAGAAACTTTGCAAAAGTTGCTTAACCAGAAAGCGGTTTGCTTTGATCAATCATATGAATATGATAGAAATCATTATGGTTTAGTTCAATTTATGTTCAAAATATAAAATCCTTACTCGTGTAATACATTTGACGCTATCATCTCTCATGCGACCATTTCTGTATATAAAGCTTTTGACTCAACCTGAGAATTTCACCAATTTACAATTTGTTAGTTGCAACTTTCACCATGAAGAACCTAACAATCCTCTGTACCCCAATCAACGCGGTTGGTCATGTTAATGGCTGTACTGGGGCCCTAAAAGCTGCACTCGCCCGTGGTCATCGAGTCATTTTTGTAATTGAAGAAGCCTTCAAAGGTAAACCTGCCGCTCTTGGCTATGAAGAATATGTCTACACGGTTGAGAAATCGCAAGACGAACAGAATCCTGGTGAAATTTTTAGTAAATTGCTACTCGAAACTAAAGTACTGGGCGATTATAATGTTTGGGAAAAGCTGGAAAACTTGAATTTGATGTTTCATGGTGATCGAAGCCATCAAGAGGCGGCCATTTTTGATGAGGCGATTAAAAAGGCGATAGAAAAGTTTAATCCAGATTTGATCTATCATGATGGTGGTTATTTGTATCCGGTTATTCACTATTCGGGCATTCCGTGGGTCAAAAATAACAGTGGTGCACCGAATTGTTATTTGTTTGTGGAAGATGCTGTTGTGCCGCCAGGGTTTTCAGGTAAATTGTTTTTTTTAAATATTTGGAGTCTAAACCAAACCAATTCTTAGGTTTTCCATCCGACGGATCTTCGGAGAAATTTCAAGAATTCAACAAACTTCGACGAGGGTTTTTCTTTTCCAAGAAATACAACAATCTTGTGCAAAAGCTTGGCTATGAACCGTTTCCTGATGATAGCATCTGTCCAGAATCGCAGCATCTGACCGTCTATGGCTATCCGGAAGAGATTGATTATCCATATGTAAAATCACAAGGTTGGTTCAATTTGGAAGTGTTCAACAAGACACCAGACGAAAAGGTCGAGTTGGACAAGTTGGTTCCTGCAGAATTTTTGTCGAATACATTGGATGGACGATTTAGTGGAAAGTTTATCTATGTCTCGATGGGTTCTATGGGTTCGGTTGATTTGGATCTAATGAAACGGTTGATTGCAACGCTCGCTAAAACAAACACAAATACATTGTCTCGAAAGGACCACGACATGCGGAGTACAATCTCGCGCAAAACATGTACGGTGATCGTTATCTGCCTCAAACCTCAATCATCCCTCATGTAGACGTTGTCATCACCCACGGAGGCAACAACACAGTCACCGAAACGTTTGCTCAAGGCAAACCAATGATCGTGTTCCCACTGTTTGGTGATCAATTTGACAATGCTCAACGACTGCACGAAACTGGTTATGGCATTCGATTGGAACCGTACAAATTCACTGAAAGTGAACTAATCAACTCGATTGACAAGTTAGCAAACGATCAGAAGTTGAAAGAAAAATTAGACAATGCATCAAAGCGGATTCAATCATTGAATCGACACGAAGAATTGGTGAATAGACTTGAGCATTTGGTTGCAAATGCTGTGTCTGTTCAGTAAAATTTGTTATAATTTCTTTATTAATAAATATTATTTATCTTTCTTAACGTGTCGTTCAGTATACGACCAAGATGATAACATTTCGGTCGCATTTTGCACTTATGCATCGTGACATGAAGGCACAGTTGATAAAGTCCTAAAACAGCTAGGAAATGTGCTTATCATTTGTCAGATAGGTTCACTTTTCGTATGATTGAAAATACGAAATTGAGAAATTGTTCTATTTAGACATTTTACAAAGGAAATTTGTTATTTATGACATTTAACATTTAGTATTGTGTAAATTCAAAAATTTACTTTCAAACCATGAAAAAAGCTCACAATCCTCGCTTCTCCAATCAACGCCGTCGGTCATGTGAACGCCTGTTCTGGAGCACTGAAAGCATTTCTCAATCGAGGTCATCGAATTATTTTTGTGATTGAGGAAGCTTTCAAGGGCAAAATTGCCGCCCAAGGATTTGAGGAATTCTTATACAAAATTGAAAAATCGAACAACGAGAAAAATCCTGGCGAAGCATTCAGCAAAGTTCTTGTAGAAGCAAAAGTACTGGGCGATTATAATGTTTGGGAGAAAATGGAAAATTTAGCAAGTATTTACCATTGGCAAGGCGAACAGTACTTTCAAGAGCTGGTAATGTTGAATGGGACAGTTGAAAAGGCAATTGACAAGTTCAAGCCTGATTTGCTCTATTGGGATGGTGGTTGTTTGTTTCCGGCAATTTACTATTCGGGCATTCCGTGGGTTAGGAATGTTAGCATAATGCCTATTTGGTATTTGTTTGTTGAAAAGAATGAAGTTCCGCCTGGTGGCTCTGGTAAGTTTCAACATTTTTAAAGTAAATTTTAAAATTTTAAATATTTTCTAGGTTTCCCATTTGACGGACCATTCGATAAAAAATATCAAGAATTTAACAAAATTCGACAAGAACTTTTGATTTCAAAGACATACAGCAAAAATGTTCACAAACTTGGTTACGAACCTTTTCCTGGAGATTATATCTGTCCCGAAACACAAATTCTGACAATATATGGTTTTCCCAAAGAGTTAAACTATCCATATATGAAGACATTGAATTGGTTCAATTTGGAAGTGTTCCACAAAGTTCAGGCTAAAGTTGTAGAATTGAAAACGTTGGTTTCAAGTGAATTTTTGTCTGATAATTTAGATGGAAGATTTAGTGGAAAGTTGATTTATGTCTCGATGGGTTCGATGGGTTCGATTGATTTGAAGCTTATGAATGGGTTGGTTCAAGTTTTAGGCAAAACCAACCACAAGTACATTGTCTCAAAAGGACCTCGACATTCCGAATACGAATTACCCAACAACATGTACGGCGATCGTTATCTGCCTCAAACCTCAATCATCCCACACGTGGATCTGGTGATAACCCACGGAGGCAACAACACAGTCACCGAAACATTTGCTCAAGGCAAACCAATGATTGTCCTTCCACTGTTTGCTGATCAATTTGACAATGCTCAACGAATGCACGAAACTGGTTACGGCATCCGTGTGGAACCGTACAAATTCACTGAAAGTGAACTAATCAACGCGATTGACAAACTAACAAACGATCAGAAATTGAAGAAAAAATTAGGGAAAGCATCGAAACGAATTCAAGCATTGAATCGACATGAAGAATTGGTCGACAGAATTGAGGGATTAATGGCAAATGAAGATTCTTCAAACTAGATTTATTTAATATTTGTTTTGAATTCAAATTTTTACAATAAAAAAAAGTTCTCTAGTTTTGTTTGATTATTAAACTTTAAACTTTGCGAATAGACAACACAAATTTTTGAAACCATGGTAAATACAACAACATTAGAATGTTGTGCATCTAGGCAATCTTGAAGGGCTTGTAGGGATAGAGATATGCCCTGAGGAAGAAAACACTTCAACCTAAACTACACTAAATAGCTAATAAATATCTAGAGTCGTCAAATTAAGGTAAGTTCAAAATGCGTTTAAATTTTGTGAAATGCATAGAAACAGTTCAATTGTCAAAAACACGTACAAAATATGGCAACTCCTCAAGTGGTGCACTGATAACTTTCTTCACTGGTCCTTTGTGATAAGTTCCATGTTGGTCTTGCCAATTTCCTGCAGGAAAGTAGACTTGCCGTTCAATAGCTTCTTTATACACTACTGGGGCAACAAGTAACTCACTTCCAAGCATGTATTGATCCCATATGACGTACGACTGTGCATCTTCTGGTGCCTCGTACCACATTGGTCGAACCATTGGCTCACCAAATTGCACCACTCGATTAGCCAATTCGATTAACTTTGGCAAATATTTTGCTCGAAGTTGCATCAGCTTCTTCATTATGTGGATAACATTCTTTTTCATAGTCCAGGGTGGAATTGAGAACTGCATACCCGGAAAGAATGTTACCGCCTGCATCCAACGAATGTACAGTTCTTCATCACATTCTTCATTTCCACAAATTAAGTCCGATTTATAAAACGAATAACCCGCAATGGACACTGTCAGAATGTTGATCAATTCCTGTTGAAGACCATTTGCCTCAATTTCCCAGGCAGATTCCTTTGAAAGACCACGTACAAACAGTGGTAATCGTTGCATTTTAAAGGCCGCCTGTATCTCGATTGCATTTCCTAGCCGAGCGCATGTCTGTCCATAGTGTGTGGTGAACAGATTAGGATATTTACCAACAATGTCACCATTTTCAAACGCACAGCCTTGGGTTTTGAAAACACTTTTGTACGTGTCGACATCGCCTTGAACAAATTTGAATGTATAAACTCCGGAGCTTTTTCGCAGATTGTTCAATCGTTTCACAAATAAATCAGCGGCTCGTTGGTCGGTAAAATCAATTGTTTCACATTTGGAATCAGTTTTGACGTTTCTCACCAAATAATGTTCATCGAAATCGGGGATGTAATCGTTCACAAACACAGAAACGAATACTGCAATCTTGAATCCTAATTTGTCGATTTCACTTGTCAAAAAGGTTGTTTCTGTTTTATCGTTATAAAATTCTGGATTAAATGTTAACGATCCTTTTCTTCTCTGCCATTTTTCTCCGTCAATAACGAGTAGAAAATGAGAATAATTTCCATTAGCAATTTCGTGTGCAAACTCGGTCACAACTTCCAAGTCTAAATGCTTTTTATCCTTTACAAAAGATTGTGTGTTCCAACTGGAACTCTGCATAACCGAAAGGTCCGGAACTTCTTTAGGAGTGTCAATGTACCGGTGATCGAGTATGACTGCTTGGTGGACGGCTCGAATGTTTGTACTTGTGAGAATTTTTAATCTGATCGAAAAATATTTCTTTGGATGATCCATATTCTCCTCTTTTCGTTCATATGGTGCCATTTTGCCAAGTGAAAAGCACAAAAGTCGTTCACTTTTTGGATCATTTAGTTTGGCACTTTTGCTCTGAATGAACCACGGATGAAGATGGTCGAGCATAATGGCAAATCCGTCCGTGTTCACAAATAGATACTCCATTATTGGGCCAAATGTTTGACCTCCTGTGGTGAATTCGGTTTTCTTGTCCAAAGATTTTTCCGTATTCATAGGCCAGCGATTGTGACGCGCTTCATAGGTTGAATACCTTGTAAGTAAAAAAAATATAAGATAAAGCCAATCAAATACAAAAAAAAACTCACCAACTTGCATTATTGAAACCATAATGAAAACAAATCTCATGTTTCACATCTTTGACATTGAACCAAACAAGCTCATACTCAAGAGTATGATTGAATCGTTTTCGGGTTTTATGAAACTTGATTACAAGCTGCGAATTATCACGAATAAAAACAATGGAATTTTCGTTAAATTCTGCTTTCGCATCTTTCAATCCACCAAGACTCAACTTGAGCACACCACTCGGTTTGAAAACATTTGTTAAATACAAAACATTGTGATCGACTTTAAGTTCGACAATATTTTCAGAATTAATAACGGAAAAGAAAATTAACACAAATAAAATATAAAGGATGCTATGCATTGTGGAAATAGAAAATCACACAAGAGCACACACTAACATAGATTTTTATTGTCCATTTTATTGTGTTTGATTAGCCAACTGTTTGAGAGCACTCGCAATTTTATGCATCCTGGATATTATAGCAAGAATTTCCTATACTTCAAAGAGTGATACCGCTTGTGTTTTTTTTTGAATGGTAATAGGGAAAAGTGATCAAATGCACGCATAAAATCACCCAAAAACAAATGATGTATGTTGAAATTAATCAATTCAAATCAACAATAATTTCAATATTTTTCAAATTGATTTTATAGTTTACCAGATGAGCTACCCGGGCTTCGCCCCGGAAGAAGTTTCCAGAACATTCCGTGGATATATCCCTCATAGGAAAGTACATTCTAGAAGTTTCCAGAACATTTCACGGATATATCCCTCATAGGAAGGTACATTCTAGAAGTTTCCAGAGCATTCCATTGATATATCCCTCATAGGAAGGTACATTCTAGAAGTTTCCAGAGCATTCCATGGATATATCCCTCATAGGAAGGTACATTCTAGAAGTTTCCAGAGCATTCCATGGATATATCCCTCATAGGAAGGTACATTCTAGAAGTTTCCAGAGCATTCCATTGATATATCCCTCATAGGAAGGTACATTCTAGAAGTTTCCAGAGCATTCCATGGATATATCCCTCATAGGAAGGTACATTCTAGAAGTTTCCAGAACATTCCATGGATATATCCCTCATAGGAAGGTACATTCTAGAAGTTTCCAGAGCATTCCATTGATATATCCCTCATAGGAAGGTACATTCTAGAAGTTTCCAGAGCATTCCATGGATATATCCCTCATAGGAAGGTACATTCTAGAAGTTTCCAGAGCATTCCATGGATATATCCCTCATAGGAAGGTACATTCTAGAAGTTTCCAGAGCATTCCATGGATATATCCCTCATAGGAAGGTACATTCTAGAAGTTTCCAGAGCATTCCATGGATATATCCCTCATAGGAAGGTACATTCTAGAAGTTTCCAGAGCATTCCGGAATGTTCTGTCAATATAACTTTGGTTTTCAAGAACTTACCTTAAGTTTGTTCTGATCTCAATTGTGTGTAATGCGCATGCTCTAAAACCACAGCCAATGCATTAGAATCCTTAGAATCCAAATATCTTGGGATCCATTGGATATTATGATCCAGGACATAGCCTATCATCTGACGGTGGGTGAAAAGGATATTCTTGACAAATTTCATCAAGATCGGCCCAGTAGTATCCGAGTCCATACGGAACAAACAGAACAGACATTCAACTTTATGTATATAGATATTGGATAATTAGGATGCCTGTAGGATTCAATATATTACTACCAATACGATGGCGTGGTTTAGGATTCTAGGATCCTTGTTGACAACGTACGTCATTCGCCACATTTTTTTTCTTTCTCAATATCAAAAGAAAATTTCTATCATAAAAACTCGCTTCAAATAATTTTCTATGCTCCTCTATATTTTTAATTTCCGATTTGAGTGAAAATGTCTTACTGTCTTTAAGGTCATGTCAACAGTATTTAATTATTTTTTAGACTTTAATTTTAGATTTTACAAGAAATAAAACAGTGTATTTTTTCTTGTAAAACAAACAAATTCTGTCAAACGAAAACAACAAAATTCATGAAAATTGTTTTCGACTAAACAAATAATTTCAAATAAATGAACTGAATATGAACTAGTGACATTTAGTTAAACACGAATAATTTTAAAATGTCATTTTAAAAATTTAAATTATTATTTAAAGCAAAATTATTTAATAGTGACAGCATTAACTCTACTTTCAAAGTTAGAAATTCTAACATGAATCAAATTATCCAAATACTGGGTTATGTTACATTTGCATTGTCTTACACAATTTTGTGTTTGTTTATCAAACGTCTAACCGTCCAATTCTTTTACAATCAAGTGAATAAAATTATATTGAAACGAAATCAATTTATTCATCGTTTCAACATTCTACTGTTCACCTATTACATAATTTTATTCACATACATAGCCTTATACCACGACAATTCTGTGGCAAACGACCGAATTCCTCTATTTGAATTTTGGAGTTGCATGGCTTTAAATTTCAAAGCCAAAAACGATTCTTTCTTTATCTTAACATTTGCGAGTTTGGCAATGTTTGCCCTACTAATGGAAACAAAGATATACTTTAGCCGAGTGGACACAATTACATGGCAAATGTACAATGACACCGTTGTGCTGAATTGTAACTTGTATGAACAGTGTTTGAAACCCAAAAATGTTCAAACCGAAATTCTTAATTCAAAAATCCATGATTTGAAAATCAAAAATTCAAATGGAAATGTATTTAACAGAATATTTCCAAAATATTTCAACGTTATCAAGTTGAAAATTCAAATTATTTTGTCAAATGAATTTCTGGACATGAAAAAATTCAGTAAAACTTGCTTGAAACAATTTCCAAACATGTCGATTAGGCTAAGATTGAGATTTATTCAGGTTCTGTTGGTAATTGAAAAATTGAATAAATTATCCTTGATTTATGTTTGTAAGTATATTCCGATTTTAATTTTTGTACAAATTTTGAAATAAATAAATTTATAGTTCTCGCTACAAATGCATTCTATGGTTATTTCTTTATAAAATTTGCCAATCAAATATCGCCTTCAAGTTGGCCGTTTGTCCTAATAGAAAGTGTCATAATCGCCTATGTCATTCTCAGATTAGTGACTTTAGCATTGATGTTGGCATGGGCTTCTGTGATAAGTTCAATTATTTACATTGGAATTATAAACGAAGCAAATCAAAGCTTGATTCAAACGATTCATAAATTGAAAATCTATTCCAAAAGACAAATATTTATTCCAACTTCAATACTCGATAGTTTGAATAAATATTTACGAAAAACTACGCCCGAATTTCAACGATTCTACTATTTGTAAATCACGAGCTATGGGGCAGTGTCTTGCTGATTTCGTTGGTCATTCACATTCCGAGCAATGTCTATTTGTTGTATCGAATTTGTGTTTACCACTTCATTGACTCAAATTTATTACTTTCTTGGTTTATTGTTCTAATTCAAGTTTCGGTCATAGTCAGTTGTCTTATTCCACTGGCTCGTTCGAGTAAAACTGTTCATAGGTCAAAAGGGCTCATGAATTCGGTTCAGATTGGCCTGCAAGGACTAAACAGTTCGGTGTTGGCACTCAAATGGAAGTATTTGATTCTGTACGAGCGGGTGACCACTGGCCGCAAGTATGGAATCACTATTGGGCCCACTAAGACCATCACAAATCATGCTATATTTCAGGTACCTAATTTGATTTTGTTGTTGTTTGTTTTTAATTAAATTTCACAATTATTTTTTGCAGCTCATTATATTCTACATTGCATATGTAATGAATGTCATCAAATTCTTTATTGAAAATGCTTCTACAAATTAGTTTGACTAATAAGCAAACGTGAGCTCCTACTTTTAAATACAATATTTAAAATAATTCAAATTCAAACTATACACAACTAATTAGGTCCACGTGTGGTTTTGAATTAGCATTCGCTCAATTTTTAAACGTATAATGAAATTCAAATCAATACAAAAGCAATTATTCACTGTTTCATTAGTGACACGAGTGTGATTTAAGCTAAATTTAAATTTAAATTACCTTTCAAACTTGAATTGAATTATTATTTTTAGAAATAAAAGTTTTGAAAACGATTTAAAATAAATCATCATAAATTCACATTAATCCGAGCAATCGAAAGTCATTTTATAATTAATGTGAATATGAAGCTTTTTAGTTAAACATTTTTAGTTAAATTTTTTAGTTGGTCTGTAGAACTCATGAGTTGAACATGTTGAGCCATTTCAAAAGATTTGGGTTTTTGTTAAATTGAGTTTCTATGCTCATCACGATCAGTTTGATGTGATTCGTCTTGTCAATGGCTATGACATTGAACAAGTGCGCAAATGTTGGTTCGTCTCACTTGGATTGTTCATTTTGACTGTTTTGACTGTTTTGTATGGAATTTTTGGTTTCGAATGTGAATCTCATCCATCGTGTGACATTGACTGGACATCACTTCCACTGAGTCCATACAATGCCTACCATCAAATGCTTCCCAGAGCTGTTTGGAGTGAGCTCAATTTCATGGCACTCTCTGTATGGGCTCTGTGTATTGGCAGTTGGATTGTCTTTTTAGTTAATCCATCAATCGAGATACGCTTTTTAGTAAATCTTGACTCTTTGGAAAAACAAAATAATGGTATGAATTTTTCAATTATAATAATTACATTTTACATTTATTTTATCTACTTCCTCTAAAATAATTATTACTATTAAAAAAAGTCGAAAAAATGCGCAAATTTTGAAGCCCGTTTCTCAAAATTGCCTTCACAATTGAAATAGTCATATTTGTGGTTAGCATTTCGTTTACATATGTTCACGTCTTTATCATAAATGCGATTTACAATGGCACTATCACATCTACACTGTTTTAACTTTTTCTAGCTCCAATTAATGCGTATTACTATGTTGTTTGTAAGTTTTGCTGTTCTAATACAACCAAAACTAAATTTTTTAAATACATTATATTAAATCACAGTTCTGTATTCTGTACCAATGTATGTGATACTGGCAAGCAGGTACATTACCATTCAGCAGAAGGCACTCGCACGCAAAATGATCGATCTCAATGGAAAATTGAGCAAAATTCAAAGTGAAAATTTGTCTACTCGACGAGCCACTCACCAACGTCTCTTCCTGCAGTACCTCTGCGTAAACATGCAGATTTGTGACCTGTGCAGACACACCCGCGAGTATGCTCGCTTCTGGTCACCATACCTCACGATGCTCTTTATTACATTCATCTCAGTTCTATGTTACCTCTTTTACATGTGTCTATTTGTCACTGGACTGCCTTTTGTTTTTTAAATTTATTCTACTTTTGTGTGATCTCGGTTTGGTGTTTAACGAATTGCTGCTCATCTCTCAGTGTGCTGCAGTGGTGAAGCAGTTCAAGTCAATTTTAGGACAGAATCAAACATTCTACCAGTGTTATGTTCTGTTATGTGACGCCGAGTAAACCCGATAACATCGATGATACCTGCTAAACGTGTGATACGCCCTCTATACCAAGAAGACATCAGTGAGGCACCTGAATGAGTTCAGGTTGCCGTAAGTGACGTGATTTTTATATATCAATAAAGAATGTGTGCTTTTCAAAACAAATACCTATACCTGTGTTCAAACACAAAAGGAAATTTTGAAAAGAAATTTGGTCAAGGTATGTCAATTTTACAAATTCAAAGATTTTTTTAATCTTTACTGAAACAGGCGGAAAATCTCCAAAACTGTCGACTGTTTCACAGTTATGCGTTTCGTTTGTTTGGCAACTTTCGAATCACCAACAAATCGTTTCACATTGTTAGTGTGCAAACATGACAACATTTTACTAATCTTAAAATATGATTAATTTAGATGATATCCTACATCAGCGTATTCTTTTTGTATATCGTCAAGAATAAACACTAATAATTCAAACCCGAATTGTCTTCTCCAACAAAAAATTCGCTAAAGCAATTACAGTAAAGTCTCGATAATTGGTAATTCGAAGGCAAATTTTGAAAATTTGGTATAATTCGCTAACTGTCACTGTATAAATGTTCTTTATAATTCGAAACTCGTTAATTGGTAATTGGAAAGCAAAATTGATGCTAATTCGAACTGCTTTTTATCGCTTTTTGGAGCAAAACCTGATCCAAATTTCGAAATTGACCATAAAAAAACAGTAAACAAAATTTTTTAACAAATTTTCAGTTAAAGCCAGTCAAATAGTTTTAAATTCAGTAACGCTATACATTAATATCTCATTTTACCTAATTTTGGAGTCTCGTGTACCTAAAATCTGTATTCTGAATACGCAGGATTTTGTCTAAATCATAATTAACCCATACACATTAGTCACATGTGCAAATGTACATTTACGTAAAGGGCCTGTCATTGTCCGTCGATGATTAAACAGTGTTCATTGGAAATAATTTTTATATATTTGATTAGTTTAATTTAATAATTAACTTTTTCTGATGAAAATCATGATCATGATCTTAAGTGAATAAATATTTATAAATTCCAGGAAATTCATACTAGCTATAGAAATGTAATTTCCAGGAAGAGGACCATTAGATGTATATTTTGTTATTAGTGTACATTGTAATGAAACAGTATCCTGCGCTGCCAATGAAGGTCAAATCAAATGTACAAACTCCTAATAACTAAAATTGAAAATTTTGGCACATTTCGAATCGGTTTTGGCAACAAAAAAATAGGAACGGTCATTAGGTTGTGTCAAAGTGGATTTAGCAAGAATCAAAATAATGAAAAATCCTTCAACAAATTAGATTAATTAAAATAAATTTTAGAAATATAATAAAAATTGTTTGATCATATTATTTATTACTTTTTGCTTTATCAAATGTGATCCAAAACCAAACACCAACAAAACAGGCCAAACTAACAGACATAAAACTTCCAACCAGGAAAAACAGCAAAATTGGATTCTCATCAAACGTTTGACCCATAATCAGTGGAATGATCAGGGAACAGACGCCCATACCAAACGAGTACAGTGAACAGATTCGATCAGACAGTTGTAAATGTCTTTCGGTGAAAGCCAAAATCCCAGGAGTCATTGCGGACAGTCCGTAACCGAGGGCACCGTTAGCAATGGTCAAAATTGTCAAATTTGACCTCCATGTATACTGAATTACAAAGGATGCATAGATTATGACAAAATGATATGAAATTATCAAATCAGGCGAAAGCTTCATCGTAACAAAAGTTGTCACCAAACGTCCCAATGCGTAAGTGACCAAAAGAATTGCTAAGACGTGCGCCGCCTGATTTGCTTCCAATTTTGTACCATCCAAATTTTGATACATTGTAGAGGAAAAGTTGAGCCAACTTAGTTCCGCTGACGCATAAGTAGAAAAGCAGATTCCACAAACTAAAAGTTTGAGCATTCGATTCGGAATTGGAGAAGGAGGAATTAGATTCTCGTGATGATGAAACTCTTCAACAACTTTTTCAACATCTTTAGCCTTAACATCCTCAATTGCATTCGACTTTGATGGAATTGGTGATTTGTAACGATTTGTAAAGAAGAGTATCAGCAGAAATGTTGGAACTGTATGCAAAAAATCAAATTTAAAATTAAATCTTTAAATTAAATTTAAATCTGATTTTTACCTATAGCTTGAACAATCCCCGTAAGAGCAAACGGAAGCGTTAGCGAATGGATCCTATCCCCAACAGTAATATTCCTCCCATCCTCAAACAGCATCGCCTCTCCTCTCACATACGGAGCAGCCAACAGTGGCGCCACCACCGCCCCCGCTCCATACATGAACTGCATCAACTGCAACATGGCAGCATTGCCCTCAGGCCACATTTCCACAATCCAATAGCCACTCGAAGCATCCCAAGCTCCGTCACCAATTCCATTCAGCACCACAGCTACTAACGCAATCCAAAATTTTCCATAATAAGGCACAAAAGCAATTGTGACGGCCAACATTGTGATCGAGAAGGTCAGAGCCAGCTGACGATTCATCCATTTGTAGAGCAGTCCAAGTAGGGCACCTAGAAGGTAGCCAATTGCGGAGGAAAGGGGCACGTATGAGATTGAGTCTAGGGTTGCATGGTAGACGAAACGTAGATCGTCCAAAGTTGCGCCCAAAATGTTGGCGTTGATTCCCTATAGAAAAAAAATCTCATTAAAAAATTAAACCAACAAATTAATATAAAAAACTTACATAAGCAAAACTGTTGATCAAAATTAGTAGAGAATAAATCAAATTTGTCTTATTAGAGTAAACAAAATACTTAATTTCACTTAATGATACCATTTTGCAAACTAAAAAAACTATACTCAAATATTCAATATCAAACCAATATTTATATATAATCTCAAACCTAAAACCTAAATACATGGAAAAGGACCAAATTCCAATATCGAATCCGCCTAATTAAAATTTATCTGGGACCAATTATTAATTAATAAACAATTAGTTCAATTATAGTCTAGCCAATTATTTTGGATCCTGGATTTCACATTGATTTTAATCAAATGACGTATTTTGGGGGTTTGGCGCGACTCAACAAACAACAAATTAAGTAGATTGCAAAATATTAAAGCAACATGTAGTTCAACATTGTGCCAATAAAAAAATTATCTCAAAAGTCAAATTAGTTTCGATGCGATTTAATGTGAAAAACAGGATAAATGATACAATTCCAAAGTACAGCAGATAAAGTCAGGTGACAAAAATAAGTTTTAGTGATTTGGCACGAGACATCGACACTGCCAATAATAATTAGCATTGTAGAGACAGCAATTTCACCGATTGGCTATTAATAAATCTATTAATAAAGCGTTGTGCACGTGTGCATGCGTGTAGGCTGAAAGGATGTAGAGGTACTGGCAAACCCGGATTCATGTAAAAACAGCTGTTTAATTGTTTTAGTATTCTTGATAGGACGCCAAAAATGAATCAAAACTTTGATAGAGTTATAATTTTGGCTAAAGAGTTAAAATTTAGTTTATATGTTGTTGGCACTAAACAATAAATATTAGGATAGCCAATATGATAATATAAATGTTTGATTGCAAACCCAAATTAGTAGCACAATTTGTATACATTTTATCCGACTGGTAGAATGCCAAATTGGGCTCACCATAGTTGCCAATCTGCAGGGAACACCAATAGCCATCTCTCACGTGAACTACATCTTGATTAAAGCGTATCGAGTAGAAATGGTTACTGTGGGTGACGTAGTAGGCGTCCTCGAAATCTTTGGTAGCTTTAAATTCTAGAATTTAATTTTTAAAAAATTAATTAAAATATTAATTTAAAAAATAATCAAAATATTTTGTTAAATAACGAAAACGAATATAAAAAACATACGACGATTCACAAAAGTGCCAATCGATTTTTCGTTTCGGTGAAATTTGATTTGATTGTAGATTTTTCTATTCGGCGTGAAGCCACCAATGTGACAGGTCGCTGTGATGTTATAACCGGAAGCGACCTTTTCAACATTAATGTTCATTTTGACCACAATTGTCGGTCGGCATGCGTACATTTTTAGAAAAGAAAACACAATTATTACAAATAATATTTTAAAAATCATTTTTTTGGGATTCTATTCTGAACAGGAATATTTTGCCTTTATTGTTTTCTATCATAAGGTACAAATTATCTATTGCAATAATCTTTTAGGCTTTTCATAATTAATGAGCCATATGGAAATAAATATGGAAGCTTCCATTTCCGCTTAATCCTTTTGTTTGCTTTACAAAGTAAATAAAGAACAATTTTCGTTCAAATCAAGTGCAATTTATCAAATTGAATTAACCTTTTGAGGACCTTTTCAAAAAATCTAGTTGATGACAGAAATTGAAATGATAATTTTGCCTTATTGAACTTAGATTATATCTATATAAACTGTAGCTTACTCATTTCCAAGTAATCTCATTAATATTAATGAGCACACTAATGTGCTAATAACATGTTTTGTTTATACGTCACTGTGTGCGAACTTGGTTATTTTGTGTGTGCAAAAACATGAAGTTAGCTTACTTTGATTTAAACTCTTAAACTTTAAGGATAATTTTTTGGTTGATTTTTAACGATTAAAATTATGAAAATGATTCTTTTTCTTGAAACATAGCTACATTATTATTTCAAAATTATGCTTCCGACTAGACAATTGTACAATACATTGCTCATCGCTTTCGCAGTGAGAAAACGAAAAAGTAAACTTCATTACTTTACAACTACATCGAATGTATCACATTTTCTATTCAGTTTCGATGCTCGACCAGACTACAGCTACAGCGCCATTTAGACAGGTTTGTTTACACTGGAAACTTGTTGCATGCCTCCCTTTCCCTTCAATCAAAAAGGCGCGCGAACCACCAAGCATCGATCGACCAATATAAAAACCTCTCCGAGCGAGTTTGTCGCGATTTCAAACCTAATGAATCGAAATCGAAGTAAATCTACTGGCGCCTGAAACACATTCTCTTTGTGATCAATTCGAGTAGACTCAGCTTGACTTTAATTTCAAACTTCAAACATCAATTTCAATCTCACATTTCGATAGATTTACTTTTAAGTGTTTAGTGTCATTTTGGTTCATTTTGTGCTTTTGGCTCAAGTCTTTCTTGACTCAACTTTCTTGACTCGTCTCGTGATGTTCAGCCTGAACACCCAACCAGCCCACACGGCAACCTATCCCGTGCTCGGGTATGAATTGTCCAATCACCGGTATCATCAATTCCACATCATCGACTGGAATCGCACCTGGTCCACTGATTTGTCGCAATTTTACGGAGCGCGAAATTCATTTCCGTTTGAGGATGTCTTTGTGGTGATTGGCAACAACGTACAGGACTGGTCTCTCGCCTACTGGCACTACTCCATCGTCATTTCGATGGCCTACATGGCAGTCATTTTTGGCCTTCAACGTTGGATGCAAGACCGCAAGCCATTCAATCTGCAAACACCCCTGATTGGTTGGAATTTTTTCCTAGCTGCATTCTCCATTCTGGGAGTGTACCGGTGTTTGCCCGAATTTGTCGGCATCATATACAATGAGGGTGTCGCTGCCTCATACACCAATGCATCCTACTATCATGTGAGTCAAAACCTAACCGAAACCAAATTCTACATGGCACCTAACCTACCTAACACCTAAACGAAACCCAATCCAAAACAGCACCTAACCTACCTAAAACCTAAAAAAACCCAATCCAAAACAGCACCTAACCTACCTAACACCTAAACGAAACCAAATTCTACACGGAACCTAACCTACTTAGAACCTATCATTAAATCTAACAGATTCTAACCTATTATTGTCTCATCCTTCCCAGGACTATCGTGTCTCAATTTGGTATTGGTTCTTTTGCCTCTCGAAAGCAGTCGAACTGATCGACACGCTTTTTGTGGTGTTGCGCAAGTCGAAGCTCATTGCCCTGCACTGGATCCATCACGTGCTCACGCTCATCTTCTCGTGGTACGCCTTCGTCGACGTTCCGGGCACGGCTCGTTGGATGGTGAACATGAACTTTGTGGTGCACTCGTTGATGTACACGTACTACGGCCTGAGAGCAATGCGAGTGAGCATTCCTCGACAGGTCAACCAAACGCTCACCAGTCTGCAAGTGGCACAAATGTTTGCCGGACTGTACATCAACTACGACTGTCTGAGGCGCAAATTGCTGGGCCAGCCAGTGGACATATCCTACTCGACCGCATTCTCCAGTTTCATTCTGTACTTTATCTTTACAGTACTGTTTCTCAACTTTTTCGTGCGCACGTACATTCTGTCGAGCAAATCACGAATCCATCAAATGCTCAGCTCGACCACCACATCTGACATTAACAACAATCACTACAAAGGGGTGGTGAAAAAGCTGCAGTAAAAGTGGTCAGGATTGTAGTAAAAAAATATTATTAAAATCAAATAAAAAATGTCAAAAAGCACAATGTTCAAAAAATTAAATTTTTCATTTATTCTTTTGATCTCGTTTCGACCCTTTAGACTCACTTTGTACTCGTGTTGTGTATCTTGTAAGTGTTTTATAATATTCAATTTGGATTATTCGTTGATTTTGTATCTGTGAGTCGATGAATATTTAAACAGTCGACCTTCAAAACATATGACACATGCACACAGGTATGTATGCATATTCAATAAACGAAATTAATGCCTTTTTCGATAAACTTTATTTTTAAATCCATGACCGTCAAGAAATTCTTTGAGTTTGGTTTAAACTAGTACAACATTCAAAAAGAAACAAATAAAAATTCCATACACGCTCGTTCTCGTATCTCACATGATTGATTTGTGTCTAATCAAATCATGTTAATCAAATTATGGATCATCACTTATGGTCACAGTTTTGCACGTCATTTAGCTAATAAAGAGCTTCTTCAGTGCAACACTGTAATATTGATTTAATTGATTGAATAGATTTACATTTCATTTGAGGCTTAAGCACTCGCTAAATGACAAATGTACTGCTTAAGAAATGTTTGATGTTCGAGATAGCGTCTAACAAATTACAAATTGATACATTTTTCAAATTGAATTTTAAGTTAATTTCTAGTACGGGAGACGATATCATGAGTTCGTGGAATTGTTTTGTTTTCTTGAACCGCTTTTGATCCAAATTTGGTATATGATATATTCTAATATTTTTCAATTAATTTTTGATAAATAATAGATATTGAAAAAAAATTATAATTTTTTGGTTGATGATCATCAATCGGCAATCAATAATTTATTATAAATTTAATTAATTTTTCTAAATTTAATTCTTGCGGTTTTTTTCGGAATATTTTGCGCAAAATATTGTTCAAATCGGTCAACATTAAATATTTAAAATCGATTTCAAATAATTAAATTAAATATTAAATGTTAATCAATTTAATTTCAAAATTTTTAGAAAACCTGGAAGAATTGAATTTTTAAAAAAACTTTATTTCATTTTTTAAATGTACTAGACATTGCTGAAAACAATATTGAAAGTTCAAAAACCCAAAAGATCAACTAAACTTAAAAGTCTGATTAAAAATTCATACTTACAAACAAAAATCTATAAAAAAGAAATATGACCTTTCTGTGCATGTCATTTAAATTTGAATTAAAGGATCATTCTTGAATCACATGATCACCAATTCACCTTCCTCGTTGCGATACATAGGAACGAGTAGGAAAAAAATAAATATTCAAACCCTTTCCCCTATGATGATCACGTGATTTACGCGAATGTCCTCAAACTGAAGAATTTCAAAATTGCCTAAGGAATTCTTACTAATATTTCGAAATTTTAAATCTTCCAATTTTGTAATATGTTGGCTAAGGTGGGTCGCGATTTTTGGAATATCTTTGAACGCCTGAGTGAAAAAACATTGTCTTACTATCTAAACTAAACAACCAATATTTAAAAAGCCGATTTGGATACCATTTATGTGGTGCCAAAATAGCTGATCTAAGTGAAAACTTTCGAGTTTTCGGTAGTAATTTGACTGAATCGATTGTTATCAGTTAAAACATTATAAATTTTATGATCGATCCTTATAAAGCACATCATAAGCTTTCCAAATCACTAACATGTTGGCGCTATATCTCGAACATCTAACATCACATTAAACTCTACATTTATCATTTAGAGTGCAAAAGAACTCTCTCATTAATCAATTAAATCTAAATGAAATCACAAGTGTTACAGTGTGAAGAAGCTCTTTACTAACTAATTAGCATTAAACGAACCCAAATTAAGTGCGAAAGCAATAAGGTTATTAACTTTTTTGATTTGATTAGACAAACAGCGAATCATGTGAGACATAGAACGAGTGCGCATAGGTTTGTTTGTTTGTCTGTTGAATTTTGTACTAGTTGAATCAAAAAATCAAAGAATTTCTTGTCGGTCATTGCTTTAAAAATAGAGTTTCTAGGAAATAATGTGAATGCACTCATGTTAACGCAATTGGTTAATTTGACTGCACATTCCTGTGTGTGCATGTGTCATACTTGTTTTGAATATTAACTTTTTTTAATAATCAACTCGACTTTAAGTTTCATACAATGCCAGTGAACTACGAACTACGAACTATATATAATTCGAATATGATCTTTGAAGAGGCATCTTCAGTGAGATATCCATTTACGGGTACAAAATCATTGACCAAATATGAATGAAACCAATGCGCCCGATTTGAACAATAATGATGAAACCTCAAAAGATGAGTCAAAATTGTGTTTCAAGGAGAAGGAACCGGAAATGGTGGTCAAGTTCACAGAGGAAGATGGCAATTCCTTTTACCATGCGAAATCGGCTGCTAATTACAAGTACAAGCCTTATAAGATGGAATTTATGTGGTTCAAAATTTTTGCATTGCTCTTTTTTCACGTTGCTCTAGTGTACGGGATTTTGATTCTTCCAACAATGCACAATGCAACACTCATCTTTGCTTGGTTACTGGTTTTCCACTCCATGTTGGGCATTCAAGCCGGCGCACATCGTTTGTGGTGTCATCGATCTTACAAAGCCAAATTCGGTCTGAGAGTTTTTCTCATGTTGTGCAACACGATGGCACTGCAGAGTCACATTTATGAGTGGACCCGAGATCACCGGACCCATCATCGCTTCTCGGACACTGATGCCGATCCGTACAATCGTAATCGAGGCTTCTTTTTCTCCCACATTGGCTGGACTATGGTGCGGAAGCATCCTGAGATTAAGCGTAAAGGGGCGGTGATCAAACTGGACGACTTGGAAGCGGATCCAGTTGTACGATTTCAACGAAAGTACTACGGAGTACTGGCGATTGTCTTTTGGGGCGTACTACCCACAATTATCCCTGTGTTTGCTTGGCACGAAAAAATTGTAACATCATTTGCGGCTTGTGTTGCAATACGTTATATGATAACTCTTCATGTTACCTGGCTGGTCAACTCGGTGGCACACGGTCCATTTGGCAGCAAACCATACAACTCGAAAATAGTCCCTGTAGAGAGCAACATTCGCCACCTGCTCTCCGGTGAGGGCTTCCACAATTATCATCATCAATTTCCGTGGGACTACTCGGCGAGTGAGCTCGGTCCGCGGGATGTGTTCAATCCGGCTACAGCAATGATTGACCTGTTTGTCGCACTGGGCTGGGCGTACGATCTGAAAAAGGTCAAGTCAGAAACGACTGCAAATACTCAAAAGAAATTCGGTGATGAGAGTGAGTACCAGAGAGGCATCTTCATAGCAATTTGGGAGTGGGCGACCGGAATGATTGTGTTTACCTCTCCAATTTGGCTTTTTGTACTACTCAAGTATGCGTATAATTATAGCATTGCTCAGCATATGCCTTTTGATTTAAACAATTTTGTGCCACTCTAATAATTTTTTTTTAAATTAATTTATTAATTTTTTTCATAAATAAAAATATATAGAAAAATATACTGAGAAATGTCAAATTGAATCGAGTCGAGTGTTCAGCAGTTCTATACAACTGTCTCAAAATTTTAACTCAAAATTATGAAATTTTTTAGGAGAATAATTTTAGTTGCTTGTGGAATTTTACCAATACTTGAAAATATCATTTGAAATTTAAATTTGAAATGTATCATTTTGGAATGTGCTCTATACTATCTTGAGCATCTAAAATATCTTAAACTCTACATACAGGTCATGCAGAGTGCGAATGCCTCAAATGAAATGTAAATCTATTCAAAATCAAAATGAAATCATATGTTACAGTGTTGCAATGTGAAGAAGCTTTAATAGCTTATTAGAACTTTATTAGCTTAATGCAAACTTAAATGACGTGCAAAACTGTGACCATAAGTAATGATCCATAATTTGATTAACATGATTTGATTAGCCACACAAATCAATCATGTGAGATACGAGAACGAGGGTATGGGGATTTTGTATTTCTTTATGAATTTTGTACTAGTTTAACTAAAATCAAAGAATTTCTTGACGGACATGGCTTTAAAAATAGAGTTCCTAAGAAATCGCATTACTATGCACAATTTGGTGCATACCTGTGCATACCTGTGTGCATGTGTGTCATATGCGTTTGAAGGTCCACTGTTTGAATGATCATCGATTTGAAGGTACAAAACCAGCGAACTTTCATCACAAATGATATACTTCAGTGAGATGCCAATCAAACACACAAAGTCAATACAACAAAACATGAATGACACCAATGCAACCGATTTGAATAATAATGAAGTCTCAAAAGATGAAACGTGTGTCAAGGACGAGAAAGTTGATGCAGCACCACCACCGGAAGTGAAGGTAATCAAGTTCGTAGAAGAAGATGGTTCCTTTCACTCTGCAGAATCGTGTCCTGATTACGAGTTCAAGCCTTATAAGATGGAATTTATGTGGTTCAAAATTTTTGCCTTGATCTTTTTTCACGTTGCCACAGTGTACGGGATTTTGATTCTGCCCACAATGTACAATGCGACAATAGGCTTCGCCTGGTTTCTCGTATTCCTTTCAATGTTGGGCATTCAAGCCGGCGCACATCGTCTGTGGTGTCATCGATCTTACAAAGCCAAATTCGGTTTGAGAGTTTTTCTCATGTTGTGCAACACGATGGCACTACAGAGTCACATTTATGAGTGGACCCGAGATCACCGTACTCATCATCGCTTCTCGGACACTGATGCCGATCCGTACAATCGCTCGCGGGGCTTCTTCTTCTCCCACATTGGCTGGACAATGGTGCGGAAGCATCCTGAGATTAAGCGTAAAGGGGCGGTGATCAAACTGGACGACTTGGAAGCGGATCCAATTGTGCAATTTCAACGAAAGTACTACGGAGTACTGGCGATTGTCTTTTGGGGGATAATACCCACATGCATTCCTGTGTTTCTCTGGCATGAAAAAGTTGTAACATCATTTGCGGCTTGTGTTGCAATACGTTACATGTTAACACTTCATATCACTTGGCTGGTCAACTCGATTGCACATGGTTCATTTGGTAAGAAACCGTACAACTCGAAAATAGTCCCTGTAGAGAGCAACATTCGCCACCTGCTCTCCGGTGAAGGCTTCCACAATTATCATCATCAATTTCCGTGGGACTACTCGGCGAGTGAGCTCGGTCCGCGTGATGTGTTCAATCCGGCAACATTCATGATTGATCTGTTTGCCGCAATGGGCTGGGCGTACGATCTGAAAAAGATCAAACCAGAAATGATTGCAAATACTCAAAAGAAATTTGGTGATAAGAGTGAGTACCAGAGAAGCGTCTGTAAGGCAGTTTGGGAGTGGGTCACGGGAATGATTGTGGTGACCTTTCCAATTTGGCTTTTTGTACTACTCAAGTACGCGTACAATTACTGGATTGCTCAACATATGCCTTTTGATTTGAACAATTTTGTGCCATTCTAAAATATTTTCAAATTTTATTAATAAATACAATTTTTAATTACAATTCAAATTGTTCAGTATTGTAAAGTTGTCTTCAGCAGTTCTACATTTTATAATTTTTAATTCTAATTTTGAATTTTTTTTAATTTTTAATCATAACGTTTAATTTTATTAAAAAGAAACTCAAATCACTCTGTCTCTGATCACAAAGTGAAAGTGATTGTAAACTGTGAAACATAAAAGGTTGATCGTTTAGTTTTTGTAAATTTCTGCTTAATAAAAATTTTTATTCATTAAAAATTAATTCATTTCACTGTATTATTGGTTCGAGAAGCAAAAAATCTGTATACTTAGCCCCAGTTTCGATTTCGACCCCATCCACCACCACCACCACGACCACTGCCGCCCCCGCGTCCCCATCCGCCTCCACCACCGCGAAGACGAGGATCAGCCCATGGTGATTGCCATCTCTGTGCGGAAGCAATGCCAACCAATAGGATCAAAGCAAAGACGACAATTATTGATCGATTCATGTTTGCACTGTTTTCGTTGAATATGAAGCAAGTTTACAGGCATTATATATATGGAAGAATTATTAAACTACCACTACAACTATCACCGGGAAGTACTAAACAAGGGGGAAAACAAATAACTTACTAAAACCCCCAATTTGTCATAAACACAAATGTTTTCGATTTGAAGCAAAATATATATATTGACCCAACTGTACAATGCAGTGCAGTACATATCCTAATTGTGCTCTCAAAAGAGTTAATTTAGAAAGCGTACATGCAAGCGCATTTGGGAATCACTTTCAAAAACAAAACGGATGACAAAACTCGCTTCCATTAGATAATGAACAAACGGAGTTGTCAGTTAAATGAGCGGAAGTAAGAATGCTGAAGCAACAATTCACAATTCAATGACGGAAAATTAAAAGATCTAAATTATCAATAAGCAGAATTACACACAAATTGATTGAAGCCAAAGGAAGTACTTATATGAAACAATACACGTGACTATTGCTCAAGGCAACCGTTTAATTACAAAGTGATACACGAAAGAGCAAACTTTGAAGCAATAATATCATGAATGTAATAGGTGTCAAATTGGCGTACCGACCAATCGAATAATTGCTACTAGCACAGGTAGCATTCGCTAGGCTGCAATCACAGAACTTGCCGGTGAACATTCGATTACACTGACACTGACCGTTGACACATTCGCCCTGATTGTTGCACTTGATTGGTGCACTTGACTGTTGGTGATAAGTTATCACTGATAACAGTCCGACTGGTCCTGTTGACAGTGCTCACCAGTCCACAGTTGGTCACAGATACACTTGCCACAAAAGCACTCGCCATGGCCTGAGCAGGCTCGTGAGTCCCCTGATGGCGAAAAATGAGTCAACTTGGAATCATCATCACTGGTCACAATGATCGCACTTACCACTCTTTGTGCAATGAGCATCAGGCGCTCTTGGATCGATTGGCTTCTCTGGATCACATTCGCACATCCTTCCAGAACGAATTCCATTGCAGCTGGTACAAATGCCACAAGAAAAATTGCCGCTATTTGAACACTTTGGTGAGTTGACCACTGGCATGGTCTCGCACTCACACTTGCACAGTTCCTTCAGCTCAATGACAACTGTCTCATGGATGGCGAGCAGTCCAATTCGTATCACACTGTTGTGATACGAGCCCGGTTTGGAACAACTGGTCAGTTTGAGACGAATCTCAAATGGAATCGATGTATTGCCTTGAAAGTTTGCACAAATCGATGTCCGAGTGAGCTGTTGCTTTGCACAATTTGTCCAAAACTCAATGTGCACATTTTCGGGCTTGTGTTCAATCACCAACTCGACCGAAGAAGTGTTTCGGTGTTGCACTTGCTGTACTGCCTGCTTGTACTCAATTTCGACAGTAACCATAGCGCCAACACGTGCTTCCATCTTAACCAGTTGTGGCCTCAACTGAATCGTATCACTAAAAGATCTGTTGTGAATAGTTTCGATCATTTGACCCGTAGGATCAATCAGTGAACTGGCTGGACAGTCGACTGGCAAAAATTCGGCGCTACATTGTGGCCGGGAACGGTTGTTTGACCACTGTTCCTTGGTGCACCATTTGCACTGCTTGTCGAGGGAGATACAGCCGGAACAGGTGCGTGCCCTGGCACAGGCATCAAGCTGGTCATGACAATAGATGGTGTTGTGCACAAGTGCGCTTAATAGTAAAATGGAATACAATTGAGTCATTTTGACATGAACATTCAGGGATTTCTTATGTACAAATGCAGTAAAATCTCTAACTGAAAATGGACTAGTGACAATTTGAGGAAAAAAAACATGACATCCTGTCAAACATGTATGACGTGAGTAAACAAAGGAAATTGAAGATTATAAACAGAAATATGAAACAAAAACTGTTTTTTGTCATATTTATTTCCTACATATAGCTCACATTTATTATTTTACCAATGGACGGAAGACTAAATTTGCATAAATCAACAGACACACGACAGCAGTCAAGTTGTTGAAGACATTTGCTTGCTACATTACTGGTTGAGGTGTTTGATGAGTTATTTGGAAGATTTAGATGGATGCAATTTTTAAATTATCGGAAAGTTGATCGAAATCATATAACAAATAAATGAAAATGTCGTCAAAAAAACAAGAAAACAAGAAACACTAACATTGGTTGTATAAATTGACAATTTAAATTTTTGTAACCAATTTTACATTGATTCTGTGTTATAAATAAATCTTCAATTTAACAACTCCACAACTGGATACAGTAGAGTGCCACAAATCGCTCTACAGTGAGATATAAACAGATTTGAAATTAAACTAAATTATTTACAAATAATTAATGAAATTGGAATCCCTCATTTGCTCAATCCCTTATACAATAAAAAATCCTGGATAAACTTAAAACTTATCTAGTAGATAGAGTGACGCAGTTAGATGTGCGTAAAACTTTAGAACACTTTCTAACGTCAAATTGATCATTATGGTAGTCACCATTAAGGGAGATGAATACGCTTGACAGAATACATTAAGCTGTTCATTAAAAGTGTATACACTTTATGGACATACTTCCGGACATTCGACAATGTTTCATATTACTTTGCAATTGCAATCCTGAATCCACGGCCTAACTCGGAAAGATCCACCGATTGTGAATAACAACTAAACAAGCTTTTTTACGTTTTAATGTGTTGATAAATCAATACATACATTGTGTCTTGTGACAGCAATTTGAATATATTTTAAAAATACTGTTAAATTATACATTGTATATCTACTCATCTAGTGTAATTGTCTTAATGTCTTTGTTATTCTCATATTTGTTTCTACGTCATTATGTGACTAAAACACGCCACTCTACTTACTCTGTCTCTCTCTCTCCCTAAGTCAATTAAATCTCATGCGCTTCGAGAAGCTTTTCCGCTCAACAATCAATTCTGTCTTTTCAAATTAGTCTCAGCACCATGGTGGAGTGTTATTCAGTAGGTACCAGTGAACAAAGTGAACTTGAATTCGTTTGACTTGGATTTAAAAAGAATTAAAATTTTGACACAATGGTTAATTTGTTGGTTCAATTCATACGTACTGTCATCACAGCATTCTATGCACTCAAATTGCACTTCTCAGCACTCTACCTTCAAGCGGACCCGCTTGTGTCACCGGACGCGTTTGTATCGCCCGATGTCATAAGACGTCAAAATTGGTTTCCAATTTTAATTGTCATGTATATGTCAATCTATGGCACAATTGGCCTGCACTATGAAACGTATGGTGAGCTACTACACTGGCGAAATGTGTCCACCAGTCCAGTGATACTGACCCATCAAATTGTGCCTCGAGCCATCTGGAAAATGATTGACTTTGGCATTGGCATTGGGGTGGTGAGTACGATTCTAATTTTTGCTTCAATGCTGAAGACAGCGAGCGTTGGGAAAAAGTATACGCTGAGGTTCAATGATGATGGAAGACTAGTGCTTGGCAGTCAAGGTACGTAATGTTTTTTGTGTATTTTAAAACTTTTTTAAAATTTACTCTCGAAAGTTTTGAACACTGATGAATGTAACAAAATCTTTCGACGACGCCAAAAGATCAAAGTAATTTTCCTGTATTTCTATCCATTGGCTCTTTCGGCAGTATTTGCGCCCTACTACATGGCTGTGGCATTTTGGGTCAATCGAGTGTACACTACCTCACTTCCGTCATTGATATTTTGGGCCACATTTCCTCTGTTTGTATTTTATGTGATTTTCAGTCTATTTGGCTCGGTGGTTTACATTCTACTTGCGAGTCAGTATATTCAGATACATCAGCGATCACTGCTAGACAGAATGAAAGACTTGACTGTTCGTTTGGACAATGGTAGTAGTTTGGCTCAAAATGACTCAAATATACCATTGAAACTGTTTGTGAACCGAATCAAATTTACGACTAATTGGAACCAATTCAGGCGGCTCACCTCGAACACTATTGAGACGTGCAAGGCCATTCGAGAGTACAGCCGCTATTCTGGTGGTATGTTGACGGTTGTGATACCATTCTACATTTTACTCCAATGCTATCTGCTGGTGATTGTACTACTGGTCAACGATGACATTCCCATGAAAGAGCTGTTTCTACTCGACTTTCTGGGCATCAATATGTTTCTGTTTACAATTATTGATCAGTGTGCCAGAGTTGTGAAGTTGAATTCGCAACTAGAGTCGCAAAATCGTGTTTTTTGTTTGAACTTTCTACGCAATTCGTACAATTCGGCTGACGGTTTGTTATGGGTACAGGCGGAAATGTTTCAAGCCCATCGTCGTCTACATTCGTATGCCTTTCGGGTGCTGGGCTGCTATCGCATCACTGGAAAGTCGTACTTTATGGCAAGTTTAGCTGTTTTTTGCTTTACTGGTTTATTTGGAAAAATTTTGATTTTATTGTTTTCTTCTATAGATTACTTCATATATTAACAGCTTTTTCATGTATATAGCTAGACAAGATTAAGACAATCATTGCACATCGGAGATAAGAGAAAAGAAATTATATTCAATGAGTCATGGTCAGCATTATATTTTTCGGTAAAATTTGATAAATAAAATAAATTTGATGTAGATAAAGAATTTGTGTTTTTTTTCTTAAATTGAACCAATATATATTTCAAGGACTTAAAAACTGGTAAGTATAGATTTTTTATTTAATTAAACAAATATATATATATTTTCTATTTAAATTGGCATAAATATACAACATTTTTGAGAAGCTTGAGATTTCAAAATAGTAATAAACCAAATTTAGAAAAATTTAGTTGGAACAATTTTGAAAACTGTTTACCCAAAAGTTAATTCCCGTTTACGCTCGATACAAATTTAATTGCTTCGAATTAATCATTTATTTATTATTGACTATACGATGGAATGTAACTCGATATCTGACAAAGATAAATGACTTCACTCAATCATTTAAAGAATTGAAATTAATGTGTCAAAATTTAATTGGTGTTTGTACATCCGAAAATATTTTCAATAATTTTAGTGTCTGTAATTTTAAAGAAAAAAAACAATTTCAAAATGAATTTTAAAATTTCTCTCAAACGTTTCGTTATGTTTGTTCGCAAATTTTTTAATTTTATCTTAAAGCTATTCAAATCTCACTGTAAAGCAATTTACGGCACTTTATTAGATCCAGTTTTGGACTGTTCAATCGAGGAATTAATTAAAATTCAGAATCGATCTAAAGTTTATGGTCGAAATATTTGGGGAAATATAAATTATCAATTTATTCTACCAATGTTGGTTTTAGCGATTTATTGTTTGGATAATATTTTCATCTATTCAATTTATGATTTCGATCAACTTTCCAACAATTTCAACATTACACAAATATCCATCCTCCCAATAAATCATCGAGCGTTTCAACCAGTGATGTGGCCACATGCAGATGTGTTCAACAATGCCACTGCTTTCGTTTGTTTTTGGATTTATGCAAATTTACTTTTTCATCCATTTATAAGAAAAAAAATTGTATGTACCTTGTTGCAGGCAGTGTACCAGTCAAAATTTACACAAATAATCAATGGCTAGATTCCGTTAAATCAGAGAAGATTTACACATTTCGAAGAAAAGCTAAAAGGGGATTCAAATTTTTATTCAAATTCATTTAAATTCGCCTTTTAGTTGCTCATTTATGGCAATTCAGTGTACATTGGAGTGGGTCTGCACGTGATTGGGCTCTACTACCGATTGTTTTTCTCTTTTTTATTTATATTCCGTGCGGTAATTACAGAATTTGATTTGAAATTTTAAAACGTTTATTTTTTTCATTTATAGCAGGAATATTTTTTATTTATGAATTTATACTGTCAGCCTGTTACATTCGGATCAAGCAAAAATGTCTTATTAATGAATTGGGTACTCTGTCCCAATCGGTAAATCATAAGAAAAACCGAAGAATTGTGCAACTTTTATATCGATTTCATCATCTAAATCGACAAATTTCAGAGCTATTTGATGAAATTCGTGAACAAAATCGCTTTTGGTCTCAATACTTGACTGTTTGGTTTGGTGGAAATACTTTTCTAGTTTGTTACTTTCAGTGTTTGTTCTTCTTTGACAAGTCCACCCAAAGTGGAACACAAAAAAATATGTTTGTGCTCGTTTCTGCGGAAATAATGTTCGAATTTATAAACAGAAAAAATTTCTCCTTGAAAATTTGATTAGTCAACTAAAAATTGGTTATTTGAAAAGCAATTTTGAGTTGGAGGTAATTTGTGAAACGTTTTTTAAATTACGTTATTTATTTATTTTTGACTTTTCAGCTGAATGCTCTCGAATGCAACAAAAAATTATACGCTTGAATTGGTTTCAATTTGGCAAATGGTGCAAGGATAAATGCAAATATGTTTCAATTTGTAAGTTTGAGATTTTTTATTTAGTTAATTTTGATTTGATTAATTAATTAAGATTTAATTTGAGTTTTTCTCATATTTTCCTACATAATGACGATGTTTATGATGATTTACGAGAAAAAATGGTTTTAAACATTTCCATTATTTGATCTTTTAATTTGTTGTTGATTTCCCCAAAATTGGCTTTCTGACATTTTGGCATCAGTTTAACCTTTGATTTGCGTCACATTTTAGAAATGCAATGTACATATACAATTCCAAACATATGACTTTCTGTGAAATTGAATACAAACGTACAAACAAAATCAAATTAGACACACAGACGATGATGACTTTGCATGTTGATTTGTCATCAACTGTATCGTATGTACACTAAAATGTATGCTCATTAGTTTGTTCGCTTGTACAATTAGACATACACTCTCTGTATCACAGATACACATGATGATGATGATGTCATGCAGACATTTCAAAGTTCATTTAGTGTAACAAAACTAGAAGAAACGAAGTACACGAAAATGCGTTTGAGGAAATGTTATGTTCACTCTCAACTGTGCTACATGAGTCATGACTCATGATATACACTCATGAGTGCATTACAAATGTTGCTCTGTAATGTAACATACAGAAAAGAAGAAAAAATCTAGATTTCAATGGGTGTTATTGCTTTCTTCATCGTTGACAACTCAACTCATATACATCCGTCATTCCCAATGCAAAATATTGGTATTATGTTTTAATATTATCTATGTTTAGCGTGAGGTTACTAAGCGATTTCTCATCTGCCATACTTTGGTATCAATAACAACAGCACAACTCATGACTAACTGAACATACGATACACCTTTTTGACATGTTGTTACTCGTTATAACTTGTGTTTGTGTATAATAACTTGTGCATATAATTAGTATTACGACTCATTAAAAGCATCCACAACTTTAATATAATACAATGCACAACAAAAAGTTGACAATTCTAGTTGCGCCCGAAAATGAGCCTCACCACGTGAACGCCTGTGCCGGTGCACTTGCATCACTCAAATTCCGTGGTCATCGAGTGATTTTTGTGTTGGAGTTCCAACTTGCCCTTAAAAGTAGACTTTCAGCCCTCGGCTATGAAGAACATGTCTACAAGCTGTCGAATATGTATGCAGAAAATGAATTGTCACGTGACTCTTGGGAAATTATTGGACATTGCTCACCCAAGGATTCTACAGAACCGGTGCATAATTCTGAATTTTATCTTCAATTGGCCTATGCTGATAAAGTGATCAAGAAGGCGATAAAACACTATCATCCCGATTTGATTTACTTTAGTGGACAATTTTTGCCTGCTTCAATTTACTATTCGAAAATTCCTTGGATTATGAGTGTCGCCTCGAATCCGCTGAGTTTTTTGCTCGATGATACTGGTGATGAGAAGTTGCTGTTTGAGTTGCCTAAATTCTACACAATTCGACGTCCATTGCTGTATTCGAAAAAGTACAATGATTTGTTGGAACAACATGGATACGATCGATTTCCGAGTAATATAAAATGTCCGAGAACGCAATTGATGACTGTTTATGCTTATCCGGAAGAGTTAAATTATCCAATTGTGAGACGACAGGGTTGGTTCAATTTGGAGCAGTTCAACAAGTGTGAGAAGAATGAGAGAGTCAAGAGTTTGAGAAAGTTGGTTTCGTATGAATTTTTGTCCGATTCGTTGGATGGGAAATTTAGTGGGAAAATCATCTACATTTCACTTGGCTGTTCAATGAGTGGGATAGTTGATGTGGAACTTATGAAAAGGTTGGTTCGAATTTTCGGTAAAACAAACCATAAATTCATAATCGCGACTGGACCTCATAAACTCGAATATGAACTTACCCGTAACATGACCGCTGACCGGAATCTATTCGAGCCCGCACTCATCCCTCACATAGATCTAATCCTAACCCACGGTAGTAACCAAACAGTAACGGAAGTGTTCGCATGTGGAAAACCAATGATCATACTACCACTGTTTGGTGATCAACACGACAACGCAAAAAGAATTCAAAATTTGGGTTTTGGAATTCAGTTGGATTACAGTAGCTTTACAGATCTTCAATTGATTGTAGCAGTTGATACACTTCTGAACAGTCAAGAACTGAATTTACGAATGACCCAAGCTTCTGGCCGGATTCAAAATTTAAAGAGACACGAGAAACTTGCTATAAAAATTGAGGATTTGTTGTTGAGGTAAAAAATAATGGATTTATTAAATTAATTGTACAATTTATCATTTCTCTCCAAAAATGTTTGTAAAATAAAAAATTAATCTAAATTAAATTTTACTTGTCTGAATCACCAAAACACTATAGTTGACAATCAAAAGTACACTTTTGCATACAAAGCCAAAATCAATTTTACAAAATTGAAAATCTCTCAATTGGAAATATTCGCTGTAAACGCATTCCAATTCATATAAACGTATTCTTATTGATTTTGAAGGTTTTCTTTTTGAAGTAAAATTTTGCATATTTCGTATTAGTTCCCGTAAAATCCTTTTTGACCTATGATTTAAATATGCAATATAAAAGAATGCAGACAATACTAAACAAATGTAAAGTATCAATTTGTAGTCGTCTGAATAGAGTTGAAAAAGACAAATCAGTGCAACACAATCAGTGGAGATTGACATGAAATGGACAAGCAGTAAAAGTGACATCAGTCGATGTAAATCGTGATGCATTGAAGCCATTTGTTTGATTTTATGTTCAATTTTCCTTATTTCGTTGATCGTTAAACGGTTTTTGGGTATTTGGGTTTTGAGTTTTTCGACTTCTAAATTCAACGTACAATTGATTCCATACTTGAAGTAAATCAAAACGCCAAAGCCCATGTAAATATCAATGTACAAGGTATAGGCTGCTTGAAGGCGAAGTGTTGGTTCGATGAAATTGTTCCAGGAAATTTCTCTCAATTGAGTTTTAATCACACCCTCGCTGAACACGATGTAGCTTAGATGAATTGCGGCATTCGTGGCAACGAATACAAAAATGAATTTTTCTTTGATTGATAAACTTTCCGAAAATAATCACAATCGAGCAAGCGGATAACGTCACGACCTTTCAGCATAAATTGAACAGTGAACAGAAAATGCGTCAGCCCGTACACGTAAATTATGTTCATCCTGAGGACTATTCCAATCAATGGTTGATAGTGACGATTGAGCATTGAAATTGAGGATTCAACCTTGTATGGATCGAGAATTACGATACCATACAGGGCAGTGCACGAGTAGAAAATATTTCCAAGGAGAATTAGGAGACTTTTCCAATTGGATAACTCAATTGAAGTTAGTTGAAGGGATAGATGGCTAAAAGATTGATCCATTAGTGAATAGGATAACTAATTTATAAAAATTACCCAAAAATGTTTACAAATAACCGAAGCAAGGGAGTTTTGACGTTTGAAGGATTCATTTAGGTATTGAAACGAATAATTTTTTAGTTAGAAATTGTCAAATTTATTTGTGCAACTTTTTGTTTAGTTGTTAATTGGTTTGTTGTTTCTATTTTTATTTGTTTGTTTGCGTCATAAATAAGTACAATTTGATTATTAATTAATATCGATTTGTTGCTGTTGTGTTAATTAATCAAAATTAATTTGCGAAATGTTACTATTTAATTAAATTTTACTTGTTTGAATTGTGAGTACCGAATAGTTGACAACCAACAGGGCACTTTGACATACAAAAGCAATATCGATTTTACAGAAATGAAAAAGTCGCATTTGGAAATATTTACCATAGATTTGTTCCATTTCGTGCAAACGAATTTCAGCGTTTTCCATTGATTTTCTCTGTTTATTCAAATCTTCTAAATTTATGAATAATTTGTTGCGAAAATTTGAATGAATATTCTTTTGTAATATTCGGATAATTTGAATCAGTCGTTTCTGACCAATAAAATCGAGATGCGCAATGTAGAGTATTGATAAGAATGTTAGAACTAGATAAATGGGCAGACTGTAGTCATTTGTATAAAGTTGCATTGTACAAATTGCTGAAATACAGTCAATGAATATTCCGACAAAATGAACTAACAAAAGAAGGGACACTAAATGATGCAATCGATCGTGCATTGAAGCCATTTCGCAGATTTCAAGTTCAGTTTTGCTGATTTCTTCAAATGTTAAATGACGTTTCGAAATTCGTTGTAAAATTCTCTTCAAAGTAAAATTGATACCATATTTAAAGTACATTAAAATGCCATAACCCAAAAATAGTTCAATATACACAATGTAGGTGCAAAAGATGGCAAATAATCGAATGATTAGATTTTCGTACGTGATTTGATTGAATTTGGTCATTAAAAGTTCAAATTCTAGAAGCAAATAGCTTAGATGGTCAGTTACAATTTTCACACAAAAGATTTGGATAACTTTCGTATTTGATAAATGATAAACTCGTTGAAACACTTCACAATCGAGCAGCTCAACAATTTTCCGTCCATTAATCAAAAATTGAGTCAAATACACAAAATGAGTCAAAGTGTAGCCATAGGTGACATTTAGTCGGAGAACAAGTCCAATCAGTGGTTGATAGTAACGATTAAGCAGTGTGATTGACTGTTCTAGATGGTAGGGATCGAGTTGGAGTAATCCGTAGAGGACGAGACTTGAAATGCATATATTTACGGTCAAAATTAACAAACTTCTCCAATTGGACAGCTCAATTGGAGTTAGTTGGTAGCCTAAATACCTAAAATTGTTTCAATTAAATCAAATTCTAAATTATCAAAAAATAATCTTACCCATAATATTTAACCAACAATCGAAGTAAAGGAGTTTTTATTTTTGAACTCATTTTATTCCTGGAAGAATATATTTCTGGGTCGAGGTTATAATAAATTAATAAATTATTATATCATAATAAAAAAAATATTTCAATTTTGGTAAGTGCAATTCAATTAAGGAGAATAACATTTTATTGATTTTTTGTTTCTCTACCAATCAAGATGAAAATGACTTATTAAACTTTACTCGTCTGAATAGTGAGCACACTATAATTCACAACCAAAAGAATACATTTAACAAAAAACGAATAGTCGATTCGACATAAACGAAATAATCGTAATTGAAAATATTTGCCATAGATTTGTTCCATTTCAAATAGACGTACTTCGATGCTTGATCCATTACTTTGCTCTTCATTTGTAATGCTACCTAAATTTGTGCGTACATTTTTACGAAGTAAATTCACGATTTGTTGCAGCATCTTCTGTCCAATATGATCAAGATGCACAATCGTAAACTCTATCCCTCCTGTAACGGCCAAATAGATTGGCAAAGTATACTTTGACATGTTGAAATCGTCTGGCTCAAGATGCATAATGCAAATTGTTGCAATACAATCGATGATCAACATGACATGATGAGTCAACAGTAGAATTGAGATCATTTGATACAGACGGGTATGCATCGAAGCGATTGTCTTGATTTGTAGTTCAATTTCTTCGATTTTCTTGTTCCGTTTTAAAGAAATGTCCATCAAAATATATTTCAACGTACAATTAATGCCATGCTTAAAGTACAGCACAATACTGTACACTAAAAATATTTCAATGTACATTGCATAGGAACTAATAATTCGGATAATTGGATTAATGAAATTGTACCACGAAATTTTGTTGTACTCGTTCACTAAAAGTAGATACAGTCCCAGAACATAGTTGACATTGATGAATCCAATCGCCATCCAAAAAATTGTTTTTGGTTTAGAATGATAAACTTGTTGGAAGTGCTCACAATCGAGTAGCTGCACAATTTCCCTTCCATAGATCATAAATTGAATTGCATATATAGAGTGAGTGAGCGCATAGACATAGATCACATTTGTGCGGAGTACTGTGCCAATCAGTGGTTGGTAGTGACGATTCAGTTCGGTGATTGGCTGTTCAATGCTGTATGGGTCGAGTTGGAGCAGTCCGTAGAGGACGAGACTTGAAAGACAGATATTTAGTATTAAATTTGAAATACTTTTCCAGTTGGACCATTCAATTGGTTTGAGTTGATAGCCTAAATAACTGAATCATATAATTTGAATGATTTTCATAATCATGTTAAAAATTCTATTGAAAGCTTACCCGTAATATTTGACCAACAATCGAAGTAGTGGAGTTTTTATGTTTGAGCTCATTTTTTCTGGAAGAATATATATTTCTGGGTTTGTGTTATTGTTCATTATTAATAATAAATACGATAATATTCCATTTTGGCGAGTGCAATTTAATTAAATATATAATAATAACAATATTGATTTTTTGTTCTTACCAATCATGAAAAGTAGTATACTTTATACTTGAATCAAACAAATATTTGAGTTAGTTGACAGAAAAGTTATATTTTATAAGATTTTACATGAGACATTAGAAATTAAATGTTATAGATTTTTTATGATTTTGGCTGTGTTGAGTGACGCTTTTCCCCAATAAAACATTGGAGGGCACTAGCGCCCATAAAAAATCATACCATTCTGCGTTGCACACAAAATAGAAGGAGTTGGCGGAGTACAGTGAAAGTAAGACCGTAGAGTTCAGTGTAGAGTTATAAGTTATATGAACGGACCTTTTTCATGGGCTTTACTGTATTTATGTGCATTTTCTGAACACATTGCTAATCTCCCGCAGAGCATGTCTGCAGGTCTACTTTCAGCAGTGTAAACACTGCTTTACGTGTGTTGTTGTGATTGAGATCTCGTGTTTTGGGACATTTGTGGGTCAATTCGGAGCAACTTCGGTGGCTATGTGGTCCAGAAACGTTTATTCTTCTGTTTCGAGCCTATTTCACAACATCAACAAACCTGTCTGTCTGTACGTGTTTGGGTGACGATTTTGTGTGTTGTCAGTTGTGTATTCACTTTGTTATTGTTTTTAATCATACTTTTTTCATTATCCACAATGTTACCTATCCTATCAATTCACGAAACATTTTATCGTCATCACCTGGTTGCATGGAACATCTCAGCGCTCTCAACTTAACTCGTACTACAATCAAAACATCGATCAGCTGTTTTTGTTTTGATGTTTGTGAGCGGCTTTTGGCCATTTCTTTGAGATATCGTGTTTTGTGACATTTGTGGATCAATTCAAAGCAATCTCGGTGGCAATATGGCCCAACAATCTTTATCCGTGTGCTTTGAGTCTTGTTCATGTCGCTCTGTGTATACGTGTTTATGTACTGTTTGTTGTGATTTTCACTTTGTTACTATTTGGAATTGTATTCTCCTCATCCATAATTAACCGATCATATCAATTGGTCAACCATCACCATAACATCACGACATTCAACATCTAGCCCTCGACACTCAATCTCTAAATCAGATCAATTCGTGCTACAATCAAAACATCGTTCTCGCATCGATCAGCTGTTTTGTTTTGATATTTGGTAAGATTTTTAGTGATTTCTCTGATTTGATCTACTCTATATTTTTGTTTGTTGTATTAGATTTACTCATGAGTTATCATGGAATTATTCGTATCACTCCATCAATCTGTGTATTTGGGTATCAATGATAATATCATGATTCATGAATAGATCATTTTTGGGCAAACAACAACAGTTGGATATTCTGTGCTGTATGCTGTGTGTATTACTATGTAAGTGATATTGTATCGATAATATTCGCATTTCTATCTAAATTATTTTATTTTTTAAGAAACTTTCACAGATATCTACGTATACTTTCAACTGAATGGATAGTCTGTACGCAATCTATTGTGAAGCTATTCTTGGTTTCTTCATTTACTTGCTTATGTTTTTGAAGTATTTTGCTTTACACCTTAAAACGTTACACATTACATTCTAGGTACTTTCATGACCGAACAATGCTTTTGAATTTAATCTTTGGGGTATAAATTCAACTTTTTTGAATGTTTTTGACTGTACAATGAATTTATTCTTTGAAAAATTAATTCTATATCAAAAGTATTTCAAACTGAAAATGGTTTAAATATATTTTTTAAAATCCAAGATTAAAATGATAGATTTTTTATTTGCGCTTGTAAATGATTGAAACAAGAAAATGCGCTTGGGAATGATGAAAACAAGAAAACTATCACTTAGGTAATATGTTTGAGATGTTCTTTTAAATAAAAAATCAGGCGGCTGAGAATATCTGTCATTTAGAACTTGAGGCTTAACCAAGCAATATAGTTGATATGACAATTTTAGTGAGATTTGAATCCTCAAAAATAATAAAAGTCAATACTATTCTGCAAGAATTTGAACCCAGAAAAATGGCTACAAACAGTTCAGAACAGAATTATACTTTAATCACTTGATAACTTTAATGAATTACATTTTTAGCAAAAAAATTCGCCATCATTATAATTAACATCTGAACAGCAGTTCATTACACTTGACTGTGTGTGATAAGTTTAGAGTTAGAACAAACCATCCAAACAGAACACAAGTTTATAATCAAAAATGTAATTCTGCTGTAAGTAAACCTTTATAAAATAATATTCATTTTGTAAAAAAGAATTTGAACAGATATTAATAAAGATATTTCTGGATTTATATCTTGATTGTGAAAGTGCGAATTGTTAATTAGAACCAAAAGTACAACATATATATATTGATTAGATAATTAGGAATGTTTAACTAAATACCGTGGTATCAAAGCATTAAGAAATTTGAGGTCAGGTGATATTAGGCAAGTTTTAAGACAGAAATGTCTTATTTACGGAAACTTTGATTTCATTTTGTAATTTTGAGTAATCAATTTTACATGCAGAGTTTTATTTTCATATTAATGCTTCTGAGTGCAATTATTACAGGTAGAATGGATCCCTCATCTTAATCATTATTGATTCCACAGTACTTATCTATAGATAGATTATCTATAGATCTTATACCATGGTATATAATTATAGTTAACTATAGTGTAACTATAGTATTAGTATTCTTAGGATTCAGAGACCTTTTTTGTCGTTCGTTCTGTGCAAATTACCCAAAATGCCACCACGAAGTGGTTGAGGTTAAGGTAACCCTCCGCCTGATTTTTATTTAAAGAACATCTCAAACATATTACCTAAGTGATAGTTTTCTTGTTTTCATCATTCCCAAGCGCATTTTCTTGTTTCAATCATTTACAAGCGCAAATAAAAAATCTATCATTTTAATCTTGGATTTTAAAAAATATATTAGATAGTTGTGTGTGTTACAAAAAGTACAACTGATTGGAGAGAGAGAAGAGATGCAGAGAACTAATTGTGCTTGGCCATTTGGTGTCGACGCAATGCCCAACTGTGCTTGTAAACTTTGGTGCAGCCAGTCACATCGCACACAAATTGCCGCTCGTTTGAATGAACAAGAGAGTGAGTCTTCAAATTACATGAGGTGGTGAATGCTTGACCACAGTCGGGCCAGGTGCACACAAATGGACGGGAACCGATGTGGGTGCGGAGATGAATGGTCAAAGAACTAGAATGATTAAAGGTGGCATCACACTGGTCACATTTGAATGGCAGTTGGCCAGTGTGGGTGCGAAGGTGTACAGTGAGATTGCCTTGGCTTGCAAATCGAGCATCACAACCAGGCCAGCTGCAAACAAAAGGACGGACTCCAGCGTGGGCGTTGAGGTGTTCATCCAAGTGAATCTTTTGGACAAATGCACGGTCGCAACCAGCCACTGAACATTTGTAAGGCTTGTAAGGCTCCAGTGTGGGTTCGAATGTGACTAATCAGATTACCTTTGAGTTTCATTCGTCTACCACATCCACGGTAGTCGCACTCGAACTTGTTTCCCAATTCGTCAGGCTCAATCCGTTTCACAAACTCCTCTGCGGGCACTTGAACTTGTTGCTCATCATCAGCATCAGCCAAGTCTTCTCGCTGTTTAGTTGAATTGTCGTCATCATTTTGGTTATCTTCCACATCAGATTCATCTTCTTGCTCACCATCATTCTGGTTGTCATCCACTTCTGTTTCGTCATCTTGATCGGGGTGCACTTGATTCAATAGATTTGGTGTGACGATTGAGGTTGGGAGAGGGATAGTGACAGGTTGAGATGGTTGGGTGTGGTCTGATGGGAAATGAAATGAATAAAACATAAAGATACAACAAATGATGGATTACCTTCGATGGTGGTTGGAGTGGTGGATGACATTTGGCCATCGATATATTCGACATTGGTGGAAATGACATTGGAAGAGTGAACAGTGGAAGATTGTGCTCCAACTGGAACATTCTCAAACATTCGTTGTATCTTGTACGGTCTCACACCCTCAACATCACCGTCCTCCTCTTCTTGTTTGACACGGATGAAACCTCGAACTGTCTCACCACTTTCATCAAGTTCCTCCTTCATTTCTCGTTTCACTCTGCATGTCTCACAATCCTCACAGTCACACTCCATCACGTACTCTCCACCATCTTCTTCTTCCTTCTTGACACACTCACAGAGTTGAACTGGTTGTTCGCTTGATGTTTCTAAGGAACAAACACAGAAAGTTATTGTGAACAAAAACAAAATTTGCTTACCTTCGACTTCGACTTTGATGTTTGCCTGAATAGTAGTGGAGTTAGTTACAGCTGATGGTGGTACTGATGAGGATGATGTTCCAAGAGTAATTGAACGTGAACATTCGCTAGTAGAGTGAGGTATGCCAATCTTCACGTCTCGATCAGTGTCCATCATCTGTTCGCAATCCTCATCAAAGTCCACCTCTTGCTTCACCAAACATTCGGGACAGTCCTGGTCATACTCATCATGCTCTTCTTCTTTCACCTCCACCTTGATTGATTGCATAATGTTGTGCTCATTTGGTGCTGATTCGGATTCGGTCGAGATAGTTCGAGTCATGAGAAGTTGGTCTGGGCCAGATTAAACAAAGTAAAGTTCACATGTTGAGTATATTACTGTAAATACCTTCGAAATATTCTTGTTTGATGCAAATGCCACTGCTCGTGAATTGAACTGGTGCACTTGCTGATGCACATGAGACCTTCTTCTCATTGAGACGAGCTGGAACAGGTTGAAGGGACATGGCAACAGTTGGGGGAGTGAAGTTAGGTCCAACAAATGACAAAACCGAAAGTCGACTTGAGCTGCAGTAGAAACGATCACAAACACACAGCTCACAATGTAGAAATAACAACAAAACAAACCATCAGTAGCGTTATGGGCTTTACCCTCCACGGCTTCAATTTTTATCATAGCCTTTCATGCGTAAAGTAACTCTGTTTATGAATAATCGACTAATGTGTAATAGCTCCCCTCGATTCAATTTTCTGAATACGTTGATAACTGTTCTGTTGTCCTTTGTGTTTGTGTGAGCACACTGTCTTTCTCTACCTTTCACCACGCTGTTTGTTGATTGACAATTGTCGATTAGTTCAGTTACTCTACTCCACCACCAAATGGATCGTTATCCTGGTTACGAGTCGATGCTGACTCGTGTGGAGCACATGAAGATGCAGGTGAAGGCTCAACTAGCGCCCGAACAGTCACACCTTGTGGACGATTTGGTTGATTTTGTGTTGGATCGGGTTGACGAGTGTTGTAATGTTCCTACCGTTGATGCTGCCACCGATACGACTGAAGATTATCCTTTGTCTGATGAACCAGTGACACGTGGTGCAATTGCCGATGACACTCGAATCGATGTGATCGGGCAAGCCAATCCACAAGTGGACCATCAACACGAAGGTATTTGTCTGTCTAACACATTATAGTAATCTATTTTTCCATATAATCTAGGATCTATTTCAAGTGGACAGACTGTGTCACGAAGATGCGACGAATGGATCGAGTTATTGGGAATGGGTCAGTTTGGATCACCATCCCGCAATGTCATTCCCATCAATGTCGAATATGTCGATGACCAAGTGGCAACTTCATCCACCACTCCAATAACCATCGAAGGTAATCCATCATTTGTTGTTTTGTCTGAATGTTTTATTCATTTAATTTCCCATCAGACAACACCCAACCATCTCAAACTGTCCCTCTTCCAACCCAAATGGTCACACCAACTCAATCATCAATAGGCCAACTTGTCAATGAGCCACTTCGAGATGAATCGCTCAATGGTGAACCGAGGATTGACAATGTGGCACTGGTGGTTCATCTGGGTGCTGAAGAATTTGATCGAGATCAAGTTGATGAGGGCGACTCAACATTGAACCCAATGCGTACTGATCAAGATGATGAAGAGGAGGAGAAGGAAGGTGACGAGACGATTGAAGAACGAGATGCTCCGAGTGCTGGTGATGAGCAACAAGTTCAAGTACCCGCCGAGAACTTTGTGAAGCTAATTGAGACTGACGAGCGCGGATACCGATTCGAGTGCGACTACCGTGGGTGTGGAAAACGAACGAAACGCAAATGGGATTTGGTTTTGCACATTCGAACACACACAGGAGAGATGCGATTCAAGTGTACAGTGGCTGGTTGCGACAGGGCATTTGTCCAAAAGTGCCATTTGGATGAACACACTCGCACCCACACTGGCGAACGTCCATTCGAATGTGACCAGTGTGATGCCACATTTATTCAGCACAGTCATTTGGTCACTCATCTGCGCATCCACACCGGAGAACGTCCATTCATCTGCACTTGGCCCGAGTGTGGTCAAGTATTCATCTCGTCAAGTCATTTGAAGACTCACTCTCTTGTACATTCAAATGCTCGTCAATTTGTGTGTGATGTGACAGGCTGCACCAAAGTTTACAAGTACAAGCATGCATTGCTTCGACACCAAAAGGAAAAGCACAATTAGCCGTAGCATCCAGATTTTCTTATCAGTCCTTTCCCTCCATTCAGTCGCACTTTTGTATCAAGTCACACGAATCCACTTCTATTATTCATACATTCGAGTTGTCAGTGTTAATTTCTTATATCTCATGTAAAATCTAATAAAACACTTTTCTTTCAATTATCTCAATTTTTTCATCTTTAAAACTTTGAAAAAGTAGAATGGGAAAGAACTGCAACAGCATCAGGTTGTTTCGAGTGAGTTACCGATCGGGTAAAATGTTATATTTTCATGCTTGGTAATGGCAAAAAATCAATTTTGTCAAACATTTTCGTGAGAACGGATCGTCTTTCTTTGAATCATCGATCATTAGTAATCAATCGAAAGTCATACAAAACTGGGCCGAGTTTGAAAATATACTTTTTGAATGATTTTCAAAATTTCAACATACAATTAATGAAATGTTTAAATTACAACACAATGCCATACACCAACAACATTTCAATGTACAGTGCATGTTGGAAGACATGACACGAATAATCAGGAAATGAAATTAACCAATGAAATGTTGTACTCGTTCAATAAAGCCAATCAGTGGTTTGTTTTGACGATTGAGTTCGTGATGAAATTGAAATCGGATGAATTGTTCAATGTAGTAGGGGTCGAGTTGGATCACTCCGTAGAGTACCAGACTTAAGATTTACAAACATTTCCAACAAATATTGACATTTTGACGGAGACGGATTTTATTATGATACAAATTGGAGATGTTGAATTGACTGAAAAGTGTTTTATTAGATTTATATGAGACATTAGAAATGAAATATTATATTGAAAGAGGGACTCAATTCAAATACAAACAAAAGTGGATTCGTGTGGCATGAGGCATATACAAAAAATACGACGAAATGGAGTGAGAACGTTAGTTGGGATGTTAAGTTGCTAGTTGTGCTTGGACTTTTGGTGACGACGCAATGCATCCTTACTTTTGTAAACTTTGGTGCAGCCAGTCACATCGCACACAAATTGCCGCTCGTTTGAATGAACTATAGAGTGAGTCTTCAAATTACCTGAGGTGATGAAAGCTTGACCACAACCGGGCCAGGTGCACACAAATGGACGAGATCCGGTGTGGATGCGTCGATGAGTGGCACTCTGAGTAAATGTGGCGTTACATGTTTCACATTTGAATAGCCGATCCCCAGTGTAGGTGCGAAGGTGACCAGTGAGTTTGCTTTGGCTTGCAAATCGAGCATCACAACCAGGCCAGCTGCAAACAAAAGAACGGACTCCAGCGTGGGCGTTGAGATGTTCATCCATGCGAATCTTTTGGACAAATGCATGGTCGCAACCAGCCACTGAACATTTGTAAGGCTTCTCTCCAGTGTGGGTTCGAATGTGAACAATTAAATTACCCTTTAGTTTCATTCGCCTTCCACATCCACGATAGTCGCACTCTAATTTGTTTCCCAATTCGTCAGGCTCAATCCGTTTCACAAACTCCTCTGCGGACACTTGAACTTGTCGCTCATCATCAGCATCAGTCAAGTCTTCTCGTTGTTCAGTCGTCTCATCATCTTCTTTATCTTCTTGCTCACCATCATTCTGGTTGTCATCCACTTCTGTTTCGTCATCTTGATCAAGGTGCACTAGATTCAATAGATTTGGTGTGACGATTGAGGTTGGGAGAGGGAAAGTGACAGGTTGAGATGGTTGTGTGAGGTCTGATGGGAAATGAAATGAATAAAACAGTCAGATACAACAAATGATGGATTACCTTCGATGGTGGTTGGAGTGGTGGATGAAGTTGGTCACTTGGTCATCGACATTGGTCGAAATGACATTGGATGAGTGAACAGTGGAGGATTGTGCTCCAACTGGAACATTCTCAACCATACGATCCATTCGTTGTATCTTGTTCGGTCTCTCGCCCTCACCCTCACCGTCCTCCTCTTCTTGTTTGACACGGATGAAACCTTGAACAGTCTCACGATTGTTTCCATCCAATACTGTCTCGAATCCACTTTCATCAAGTTCCTCCTTCATTTCCATTTTCACTCTACATGTCTCACAATCCTCACAGTCACACTCCATCACGTACTCTCCACCATCTTCTTCTTTCTTGACACATTCACAGAGTTGAACTGATTGTACAGTTGAAGAATCTGAGGAACAAACACAGAAAGTTATTGTGAACAAAAACAAAATTTGCTTACCTTCGACTTCGACTTTGATGTTTGCCTGAATAGTAGTGGAGTTAGTTACAGCTGATGGTGGTACTGATGAGGATGATGTTCCAAGAGTAATTGAACGTGAACATTCGCTAGTAGAGAGAGGTATGCCAATCTTCACGTCTCGTTCAGTGCCCATCTGTTGGACACCTTCATCAAAGTCCAACCCTCGCTTCACCAAACATTCGGGACAGTCCTGGTCATGGTAATGTTCTTCTTTCACCTGCACCTTGATTGATTGCATAATGTTGTGCTCATTTGGTGCTGATTCGGATTCGGTCTTTATAGTTCGAGTCATGAGCAGTTGGTCTGGGCCAGAGTAAACAAAGTAAAGTTCACATGTTGAGTATATTACTGTAAATACCTGAGAAATATTCATGTTTGATGCAAATGCCACTGCTCGTGGATTGAACTGGTGCACTTGGTGATGGACGTGAGACCTTCTCATTGAGAGGAACTGGAACTGATTGGTGGGACATGGCAACAGTTGAGGGGTGTGAGCACAGATTGGGAGAAATGAGAGGAACGGGACTAAACAGAATGTCAACTTGAGCTGCAGTAGAAATAAGCACAAACACACAGCTCACAATGTAGAAATAACAAAAAACAAACCATAAGTGGCGTAATGGGCTTTACCCTCCACGGCTTCAATTCTCATATTAGCCTTTCATGCGTGAAGTAACTTTGTTTATGAATAATCGAATCGTGTGTCACAGCGCCCATCATTTTGTTTTTCTGAATACGTTGATCATTGCATTTTTGTCCTTTGTGTTTTGTTTTGAGCACGCTGTCTTTCTCTAGCTTTCACCACGCTGTTTGTTGATTGACAATTGTCGATTAGTTCAGTTACTCTACTCCACCACTCAAATGGATCGTTATCCTGGTTACGAGTCGATGCTGACTCGTGTGGAGCACAGGAAGATGCAGGTGAAGGCTCAACTAGCGCCCGAACAGTTTCACCTTGTGGACGATTTAGTTGCTTTTGTGTTTGATCAGGTTGACGAGGGTTGTAATGTTGCCACCGTTGATGCTTCTACTGACACGACTGAAGATTATCCTTTGTCCGACGGACCAGTGAAACGTGGTGCACTTGCAGATGACACTCGAATCGATGTGATCGGGCAAGCCAATCCACAAGTGGACCATCAACACGAAGGTATTTGTCTGTCTAATAATAACACAGTATAGTAATCTATTTTCCATATAATCTAGGATCTATTTCAAGTGGACAGACTGTGTCACCAGTACCACCACCACCACCAACTGGAACTCACTCCTCTATTCAGACAAACATCAAAGTCGAAGTCGAAGGTAAGCAAATGTGTTGTGTTCACAATAACTTACAGTGCATTTCTGTGTTTGTCTTGTTCAGATGTTTCAAGCGGACAACTCGTTCAACACTTTAAATGTGTCAAGAAGGAAGAAGAAGATGGTGGAGAGTACGTGATGGAGTGTGACTGTGAGGATTGTGAGACATGCAGAGTGAAAATGGAAATGAAGGAGGAACTTGATGAAAGTGGTGAGACTGAATTGGGTGGGAACAGTTCGCCGGTAGTTCAAGGTTGCACTACAGTCAAGAAAGAAGAGGGCGAGGATGAGGTTAAGGTGGAGAGGCCTCACAAGATACCACGAATGGATCGTGTGGTTGGGAATGTTCCAGTTGGATCACCACTCCCCAATGTCATTTCCATCAATATCGAGTGTCTCGATGGTCAAATGGCAACTTCATCCACCAATCCAACCACCATCGAAGGTAATCAATTTGGTTTTGTTTTACATCGAGTCTTATTAATTTCATTTCCCATCAGACCATACCCGACCATCTCAACCTGTCACTATCCCAACTCCAATCATCACACCATCTCAATCATCATTATCATCTGCTCACCATGTCAATGATCAACTTCGTGATGAATCTCTCAAAGCTGATCCGAGGATGGACAATGTTAGACTTGAAGTGGTTGAAGTGGGCGCAGAGGAATTTGATCGAGAACAAGTCGACGAGGACAACTCAACATTGAACCCAGTGCATACTGATCAAGATGATGAAGAAGAGGAAGAATGTGATGAGGCGATTGAAGAACGAGATGCTCCGAGTGCTGGTCCTGAGCTACAAGTACCCGCAGAGAATTTTTGTGAAACGAGTTGAGCCAGCTGACGAGCTGGGAAACAGATTCGAGTGTGACTACCGTGGATGTGGAAAACGCATGAAACTGAAAACCAATTTGATTAACCACATTCGAACACACACCAGAGAGAAGCGCTTCAAATGTTCAGTTGAAGGTTGTGACCGGGCATTTGTCCAAAAGAGCCAGTTGGATGCACACCTCAACGCCCACACTGGAAGCCGTCCATTTGTTTGTACCTGGCCTGGATGTGAAGCCCGATTTGGACAGAAAAGCCATCTCACTGAACACACTCGTACCCACACTGGTGAGCGTCCATTCGAATGTGACCAGTGTGATGCCACATTTGGTCATCAAAGTTCTTTTGCCACTCATCTGCGCACCCACACCGGAGCTCGTCCATTCATCTGCACTTGGCCCGACTGTGGTCATGGATTCACCACCTCAAGTCATTTGAAGATTCACTCTCTTGTACACTCAAATGAACGTCAATTTGTGTGTGATGTGACTGGCTGCACCAAAGTTTACAAGCATAAGGATGCATTGCGTCGACACAAAAAGGCCAAGCACAATTTGCCTTAGCGTGCAAATTTCTTCACCAGTCCATTCCAACCATTCAGTCGCACTTTTGTATCAAGTCACACGAATTCACTTTTATTCATACATTCGAGTTGTCAATGTTAATTTCTTATATCTCATGTAAAATCTAATAAAACATTTTTTTCTGTCAACTAACTCAATGTTTTTTTATCTCACAAAACGATGAAAAACAGCAGTGGAAGAGAACAACGATCTGATGTCGTTTCGAGTGAATTCCCGCGATTTTTCACCATTTGCTTAAGCTTGAATTCAGTGTGCCATATTGTAAGGCTTTTTATTTTAAACAAGTTTCCAATAACCTTTCGAGTGATTTCTCTATCGAGTAAAATGTTATATTTTATGCTTGGTAAAGTTGACAAATCAATTCACAAGTAGAGTGCATAGGAAGACATGACACTACTGTAATAATCGGGATAAAGAAATTAACCCATGAAATGAAATGTACTCGTTCATTAAAAGTAAATATAAAGCCAATCAGTGGTCAGTTGTGATGATTGAGTTTGATGATGGACTGTTCAATACTGAAGGGATCGAGTTGGAGCAATCCGTAGAGGACCATACTTGAAATACAGACATTTCCAACTAAAATTTACAATTCTCGTTGACGAATTTCATTATGAAACAAATTCGAGATAGATAACATAACATAAAAGTGCTTTATTGGATTATGTTTGAGATATGAAATGAAATGTAATTACATTGAATGATTACAAAATTGCAAAATACAAACTAAAGTGGATTCGTGTGACTTGTTGGCAGATTACAAGACTACTACAACTATATGGAGGGATTAAGAAATATGGGACGTTAAGGCTAATTGTGCTTGTCCTTTTGGTGTCGGCGCAAAGCTACCTTATGCTTGTAAACTTTGGTGCAACCAGTCACATCACATTCAAATTGGCGCTCATTTGAATGGACAAGAGAGTGAATTTTCAAATTACTTGAGGTGATGAATGTTTGACCACAGTCGGGCCAAGTGCACACAAATGGACGAGCTCCGGTGTGGGTGCGCAGATGAATAACCAAAGAATTATTCTGAATAAATGTGGCACTACATTGGTCACATGTAAATGGACGCTCACCAGAGTGAGTACGAGTGTGATCAGTAAGAGTGCCTTTCTGTGCAAATCGAGCATCACATCCAGGCCAACTGCAAACAAAAGGACGGGTTCCAGTGTGGGTGTTGAGGTGGGCCTTCAATTGGGAATTTAGGACAAATGCCCAGTAGCAACCAGCCACTGTACACTTGAAAGGTTTCTCTCCAATGTGTGCTCGGATGTGCTTAATCAGATTACTTCTTTCTTTCGATCGCTTTCCACATACACGGTAGTCGCACTCGAATCTGTTTCCAAGCTCGTCAGCTGGATCAATTCGCTTCACAAAGTTTTCAGCAGTCACTTGAACTTGCTGCTCATCGCCAGCACTCGTGTCTTCTCGTTGTTCAGTCGTCTCGTCATCTTCTTCGCTATCTTGATCAATGTGCACTTGATTCAACGTTGAGTTGTCTCCGTCAATTTGTTCTCGATCAAATTCTTCCGCACCCATGTAAAGTCCAACATTGTCTGCCTTCGGTTCAGCATTGAGCGATTCATCTCGAAGAGCGCCATTGACATGTTGAGCAGATGATGATGATGATTGAGTGGGTGTGACGATTGGGAGAAGGATAGTGACAGGTTGAGATGGTTGGGTGTGGTCTGTTGGGAAATGAAATGAATAAAACATTCAGATACAACAAATGATGGATTACCTTCGATGGTGATTGGAATGATGGATGAAGTTGGCTCTTGGTCATCGATACATTCGACATTGATGGAAATAATATTGGAGCCTGATGATGGTGCTCCAACTGGCTCGTTCCCAACCCCTCGATCAATTCGTTGAATCTTCTTGGGTCTCTCACCCTCACCATTCTCCTTTTCTTTCTTGACTCTAGTACAACCTTGAACTACCTGAGAACTGTTCCCACCCAATTCAGTCTCACCACTTTCATCAAGTTCCTCCTTCATTTCCATTTTCACTCTGCATGTCTCACAATCCTCACAGTCACACTCCATCACGTACTCTCCACCATCTTCTTCTTCCTTCTTGACACATTTAAAGTGTTGAACGAGTTGTCCGCTAGAAACATCTGAAAATAGTAGAGTTACAGAAATGCACCTAGTTACGTGAACAACTTCAACATTTGCTTACATTGTAACATCTTCTTGGGTCTATCTCCCTCACCTTCACTGTCCTCCTCTTCTTTCTTGACTCGGGTGCAACCTTGAGCAATGCTTCCACCCAATTCTGTCTCACCACTTTCGTCAAATTCCTCCTTAATTTCTCGTTTCACTTTGCATTCTTCACAACCCTCACCTCCACAGTCACAACAGTGAAACAGTTGTTCTTCATAATCATCTTCATCTTCTTCTTTCTTGATCCATTCACAGAGTTGAACTGATTGTCCGTTTGATTCATCTGAAGAAGAGAAACACAGAAATGTACTAAGTTAGGGCGAACATAAAACAACAACAACATTTGTTTACCTTCAACTTTGACCTCGATGTTTGTGAGAATGGTAGAATGAGTTACAGGTGGTGGTGGAACTACTGGTAAAACAGTCTGCTCGTTTGAAAGAGATCCTGGATCATATGGAAAAATAGATTACTATATTGTGTCAATATGGATAGATAATACCTTCGAGGTGATGGTCCACCTGTGGATTTACAGTATTGACATGTTCGTTCACATTGATTCGAGTATCATCTGCACGTGCCACTGGTCCACCAGACAAAGGATGATCTTGAGCTGTGTCGGTTGTAGCATCAACGTTGGCAACATCACAACACTGGTTCACCTGATCCAACACAAAGTCAACCATGTTATCCACAGTCTGAGAGTACTCGGTGGGCAGTTGAGCCTTCACCTGCATCTTCATGTGCTCCACACGAGTCAGCATCGACTCGTAACCAGGATAACGATCCATTTGGTGGTGGAGTAGAGTAACTGAACAAATCGACAATTGTCAATCAACAAACAGCGTGGTGAAAGCTAGAGAAAGACAGCGTGCTCACAAACACAAGGGACAACAAAGCAATGATCAACGTATTCAGAAAATTGAATAGAGGGGCGCTGTAACACATCGGCGGTTATTCATAGACAAAGTTCCTTTTCGAACGAAAGGTTATGATTGAAATTTAAGCTTTGGAGGCTAACGCCCAAAACGCCACTGTTGGCTTATTGTTATTTCTATTTTGCCTTCTGTGTGTGTGATCGTTTCTACTGCAGCTCAAGTTGACTTTCTGTTTAATCCCGTTTCTCTCATTTCTCCCAATTTGTGTTCACACACCCAACTATTACCATGTCCCATCAATCTGTTCCGACTCGTATCAAAAAGGAGGAGGTTTCAGGATCAGCACCAAGTCCACCAGTTCAATCCACCAGCAGTGGCATTTGCATCAAACAAGAATATTTCGAAGGTATTTACAGTAATATACTCAACATGTGAACTTTACTTTGTTCATTTTCCCTCAGACCAACTGCCTGTGACAGTAAAGACCGAATCAGAATCACCATCAAGTCAGCACAACATTATGCAATCAATCAAGGTGGAGGTGAAAGAAGAATATTACCATGACCAGGACTGTCCCGAACGTGTAGTGAAGCGTGAGTTGGACTTTGATGAAGGCGTGCAGATGGACAGAAAGATAAAAGTCAAAGTCGAAGGTAAGCAAATGTTTTGTTATGTTCACCATAACTTACAGTGCATTTCTGTTCCATAGATGAATCAAACGGACAATCAGTTCAACTCTGTGAATGGATCAAGAAAGAAGAAGATGAAGATGATCATGAAGGACAACTGTTTCACTGTTGTGACTGTGGAGGTGAGGGTTGTGAAGAATGCAAAGTGAAACGAGAAATTAAGGAGGAATTTGACGAAAGTGGTGAGACAGAATTGGGTGGAAGCATTGCTCAAGGTTGCACCCGAGTCAAGAAAGAAGAGGAGGACAGTGAAGGTGAGGGAGATAGACCCAAGAAGATGTTACAATGTAAGCAAATGTTGTTGTGTTCACAATAACTTACAGTGCATTTCTGTATCTTTACTATTTTCAGATGTTTCAAGCGGACAACTCGTTCAACACTTTAAATGTGTCAAGAAGGAAGAAGAAGATGGTGGAGAGTACGTGATGGAGTGTGACTGTGAGGATTGTGAGACATGCAGAGTGAAAATGGAAATGAAGGAGGAACTTGATGAAAGTGGTGAGACTGAATTGGGTGGGAACAGTGGTGAGACTGGTCAAGGTTGCACTAGAGTCAAGAATGATGAGGGCGAGGTCGATGGTGAGGTGGAGAGGCCTAACAAGATACGACGAATGGATCGTGTGGTTGGGAATGTTCCAGTTGGATCACCACTCCCCAATGTCATTTCCATCAATGTCGAATGTATCGATGACCAAGAGCCAACTTCATCCATCACTCCAACCACCATCGAAGGTAATCCATCATTTGTTGTATCTTCATGTTTTATTCATTTCATTTCCCATCAGACCACACCCAACCATCTCAACCTGTCACTATCCCTCTCCAAACTCCAATCGTCACACCCACTCAATCATCATCTGCTCAACATGTCAATGAGACACTTGTGGTTTATGTTGGTTCGGAGGAATTTGATCGAGAACAACAAATTGACGGGGACAACTCAACATTGAATCCAGTGAACATTGGCCAAGAAGAGGAAGAAGAAGAGGAAGATGACCAAACGAGTGAAAATCGAGAAGATCCCAGTGCTGCTAATGAACAGCAAGTTCAATTATCCGCCGAGTCATTTGTCAAACGAATAGAGCCTGCTGACGAGCTTGGAAACAGATTTCTAGTGCGACTTCCAAGGATGTGCAAAACGAATGAAAGATAGAAGTAATTTGATAAAGCACATTCGAACCCACACCGGAGAGAAGCCGTTCAAGTGCTCTGTTGAAGGTTGCCAACGTGCATTTGTCCAAAACGCACAATTGAAGCAACACCTCAACACCCACTCTGGAGTGCGTTTCTTTGTCTGCACCTGGCCTGGATGTGAAGTTCGATTTGCAAGGAAAAGCACTCTCACTGAACACACTCGTACTCACACAGTTGAGCGTCCATTTGAATTAGTCCTTTTATAATTCATAAGTCACCTTTCATAAAGAACGTTATTTTCTTGTTGGTGGAGAAAGAAAATCGACCTCACTGTGTATTAATCACCAGTGATAAGGTTTGAACGCGACACTGCTTTGTCACTCACTTGATAAGACTTTCGGCAAGTTTCTCTCGCTCTTTCTCTAAAATAACGCATTTAAGTTTTGGAAATGTTCTTAATTTTGTTTATTCTATTATTTTAGTATATTTGAATAAAAGCTTGCAATAATTTACTGAGTTTTTATTGACATCGGTGAGTTCTTTTATGTTTCAATATACATTGTATATATTTAAAAAAAAAACATTAAATCGTTTTGTACTGAAAAATAACTTCTAATGAAATTTTTTAAATCCTATTTTACAATTGGTGGCTCAGAATATTCCCTCAATTGGTCAAGTGGATCTATCCAACCATTAAAAACCCAAAAGCAAACACCCACGAATGGGATTGCAAAGATTTACAATTGACATGACAAGAAGTTATTCCAATATCAAACAATTCATATTTTCCGAATAAATCACTAACAAAACAAGTCTAGACATTTAACTATCTCCCAATTAGAATGGTGTAGCCTGGAAATGGATAAAATTCCAATATTTGATTAGTGGATAATGTCTCCTAATTGTTTATGCTTATACAATTTCTAAATTGATTGGTAAGTACTTAATTTATCTAATTAGCTCCTCAAAACACATAGTTGTGATTAAAACGAAATTTTTCAGTTAGGTTAACTTCCCTTCCAGTCACTTGATTGATAGAATCTAAAAGCCAATTTGGAAATCTACCCGACTCAACCATTTTGGATATGTTTTTGGTTACTCCATTGGGGAATTATTAGGCTCTCAAATTATGGGATTTGAACCATTTGAAAAACTGGAATAACATACCAACTCAATTGTTGAATAAGACACATAGAAAAATCATTAATGCAACGGTAAGGCTTACAAGTTCAACCCCCATCAAGCATGACAAAAAAATAATTATAATTGTTGCTGTGAATATTTTGAAATCGTCTAAGTGTTTTATATTTAAGAACATAGAACATCAAATTACTCAATAAATGTCATCATTGAACCCGAATGATTTACATCATATTGGTAATGGAAACTATTAAAAGCCCAACATCATTTCATGTTATTTTGAATACTAGGAAAATCATGAAATTGAAACTTGAAAAATTGTATCCCAACGAATTGACAGTTTTAAGGATTACTTATTCTAATTTTAGTCAAATCCAAGATGTACGGGAGATTCAACAGGATTGCAAATCACAAATTAATTTTCTTCACATACATTTTTTAAGTGGACCAAAATTAATTGCTTGTAATTTGACTTGTAAATATGGAGCAAAAACGATTGGAATATATTTTGGGGGAACAAATCATATCTTATTATATGTACTTTTAATTTGACTTCATTTTATATTTGTCTTCGATTAAACAGAGAAACTTACCGAAAGTCTTATCAAGTGAGTGACAAAGCAGTGTCGTGTTCAAACCTTATCACTGGTGATTAATACACCGTGAGGCCGATTTTCTTTTTCCACTAACAAGAAAATAACGTTCTTTATGAAAGGTGACTTATGAATTATAAAAGGACTAGACCAGTGTAATGCCACATTTACTCAGCACGGTAATTTGGTCACTCATCTGCGCACCCACACCGGAGCTCGCCCATTCATCTGCACCTGGCCCGACTGTGGTCAAGCATTCACCACCTCAAGTAATTTGAAAACTCACTCACTTGTACATTCAAATGCTCGTCAATTTGTGTGTGATGTGACAGGCTGCACCAAAGTATACAAACATATGAATGCATTGCGTAGACACCAAAAGGAAAAGCACAATTAGCCGTAGCATCCAGACTTTCTCACCAGTCCATTCCCTCCATTTAGTCGCACTTTTGTATCTGTCTTCAAGCCACACGAATCCACTTTTATTTCTACATTCGAGTTGTCAATGTTAATTTCTTATATCTCATGTAACATCTAATAAAACATTTTTTCTTTCAATTATCTCCAATTTTTTCATCTTTAAAACTTTGAAAAAGGAGAATGGGGAAAAAACTGAAACAGCATCAGGTTGTTTCGAGTGAGTTACCGATCGGGTAAAATGTTATATTTTCATGCTTGGTAATGACAAAAAAATCAATTTTGCCAAACATTTTCGTTAGAACGGATCATCTTTCTTTTAATAATCGACATTAATGATCAATCGAAAGTCATACAAAACTGGGCCGATCACGAAAATATATTTTTTTGAATGATTTTCAAAAATTTCAACATACAATTGATGAAATGTTAAAAAGTACAACACAATGCCATACAACAACAACATTTCAATTTACAGTGAATGTAGGAAGACATGACACAAATAATGAGGAAAATGAAATTAACCCATGAAATGTTGTGCTCGTTCATTAAAAACAATCAGTGATTTTTGATTTTGACGATTAAGTTCGGTGATGTATTGTTCAATGCTGCAAAGGTCGAGTTGGATCACTCTGTAGAGTGGCAGACTTAAGATTTACAAACATTTCCAACAAATATGACATTTAGACGTAGACGAATTTCATTATGATACAAATTGGAGATAATTGACTGAAAAGTGTTTTATTAGATTTTATATGAGACATTAGAAATGAAATGTTACTTTGAAAGGGGACTCAACTCAAATACAAACAAAAGTGTATTCGTGTTACTTAAAGCCATATACAAAGAGTACGACGAAATGGAGGGAGAACGTAAGTTGGGATGGCTAAGGCAAATTGTGCAGGGTCTTTTGGTGTTTACGCAATGCATGCTTGTGCTTGTAAACTTTGGTGCAGCCAGTCACATCACACACAAATTGTCGCTCATTTGAATGGACAAGAGAGTGAGTCTTCAAAATGCTTGAGCGGGCGAATGCTAGACCACAGTCGGGCCAAGTGCACACGAATGGACGTTCGCCAGTGTGGGTGCGAATGTGTTCATCCAAGTTAGACTTTTGGACAAATGTCCGGTCGCAAGCAGCCACGGAGCACTTGTAACGCTTCTCTCCGGTGTGGGTTCGAATGTGCTTAATCAAATCACCTTTGCGTTTCGTTCGCTTTCCACATCCACGGTAGTCGCACTCGAATCTGTTTCCCAGCTCGTCAGCAGGTTCAATTAGCTTCGCAAAGTTCTGTGCGGGCACTTGTCGCTCATCAGCAGCACTCGTGTCTTCTCGTTGTTCAATCGTCTCATCACCATCCTCCTCATCATCTTGTTCAATATTGTGCACTCGATTCAGTGTTGAATTGTCCTAGTCAACTTGTTCTTGATCAAATTCATCAGAACGCACTTCAACCACATTGTCCATCTTCGGTTCGCCATTGAGCAGTTCATCTCGAAGTGGCTCATTGACATGTTGAGTAGATGATGATGATGGTTGAGTTGGTGTGACGATTGGGGAAATAAAAGATTGAGGTGGTTGGGTGTGGTCTGATGGGAAATGAAATGAATAAAACTCAAAGTAAAATCAAATCAAATTGCTTACCTTGGACTGTGATTGGACTGGTGGATGAAGTTGCCACTTGGTCTTCGACATTGATGCAAGTTACATTGGGGGGAGTGAACATTGGTGGATGCTGGTGAAGATGATCCATCTGGCACATTCTCAAACACACGATCCATTCGCCGCATCTTCTTTGGTCTCTCAATCTCACCCTCACTGTCCTCCTCTTCTTTCTTGACTCGAGTGCAACCCTGAACAACTTGAGCACTATTTCCACCCAATTCTGTCTCGAATCCACTTTCGTCAAATTCCTCCTTAATTTCTCGTTTCACTTTGCATTCTTCACAACCCTCACCTCCACAGTCACAACAGTGAAACAGTTGTGCTTCATAATCATCTTCCTCTTCTTCTTTCTTGATCCATTCACAGAGTTGAACTGATTGTCCGTTTGATTCATCTGAAGAAGGGACACACAGAAATGAAATATGGTGAACATAACACAACAACAGCTTTGCTTACCTTCAACTTTGACCTCGATGTTTGCGGGAATGGTGGATTGAGTTACCGATGGTGGTGATGGTGGTGACACAGTCTGTTCGTTTGAAATGGATCCTGATGCTGCTGGATGAGAAGGAAAAATAGATTACTATATTGTGTGGTATTGTAGACAGACAAATACTTTCGCGTTGATGGTCCACCTGTGGATTCACCGTATTGGCATGTTCACTCACGTCAACTCGAGTGTCATCTGTAATTCCACGTGCAACTGGTTCATTTGAGCCGGGCAAAAGGTGATCTTGAGCTGTGTCAGTTGTAGCATCAGTCATGGGAACATTACAACATTCGTTCACCTGATCCAACACAAAGGCAACCATGTTATCCATAAGATGAGAGTAAAAGGTGGGCAGTTGACCCTTCACCTGCACCTTCTTCTGCTCCACACGAGCGAGCATCGACTCGTAACCAGGATAACGATCCATTTGGTGGTAGAGTAGAGTAACTGGACAAATCGAAATTGTCAATCAACAAAAAGTATAGTGAAAGCTAGAGAAAGACAGCGTGCTCAAAACACAAAGGACAACAAAGCAATTATCAACGTATTCAGAAAAACGATATTATGGGCACTGTGACACATTGGTACGATTATTCATAAATAAAGTTACTTCACGTAAAAAAGGCTATGATGAAAATTAATTCTATGGTGGTACAGCCCAAAACGCCACTGAGCTTTAATCATCGGCGTTTCTGCTTTGTGAGCTGTGTTTGTGATCGTTTCTACTGCAGCTCAAGTCGACTTTCTGTTTTGTCTCGTTGCTCTGTTGTTGGACCTAACCTCACTCACCCAACTGTTGCCATGTCCCATCAATCTGCTCTGGCTCGTCTCGATGAGAAGAAAGCTTCAGGTCCATCACCAAGTCAGTCACCAGTTCAATCGAGCAGTGGCATTTGCATCAAACAGGAATATTTCGAAGGTATTTACAGTAATATACTCAACATGTGAACTTTACTTTGTTTACTTTCCCCCAGACCAACTTCCTGTGACAGTAAAGACCGAATCCGAATCACCTCCAAATCAGCACAACATTATGCAATCAATCAAGGTAGAGGTGAAAGAAGAACATTACGATGACCAGGACTGTGTGGTGAAGTGTGAGTTGGACTTTGATGAAGGTGAGCAGATAAACAGAAAGATAAAAGTCAAAGTCGAAGGTAAGAAAATGTTATGTTGTGTTCACCATAACTTACAGTGCATTTCTGTGTTTCTCTTCCTCAGATGTTTCAAGCGGACAACTCGTTCAACACTTTAAATGTGTCAAGAAGGAAGAAGAAGATGGTGGAGAGTACGTGATGGAGTGTGACTGTGAGGATTGTGAGACATGCAGAGTGAAACGAGAAATGAAGGAGGAACTTGATGAAAGTGGTGAGACTGAATTGGGTGGAAACAGTGAGACTGGTCGAGGTTACATCCGAGTGAAGAAAGAAGAAGAGGATGGTGATGGTGAGGGCGAGAGACCGAAAAAGATGCAACGAATGGATCGAGTTATTGGGAATGTTCCAGTTGGACCATCCCCCAATGTCATTTCCATCAATGTCGAATATGTCGATGACCAAGTGGCAACTTCATCCACCAATCCAACCACCATCGAAGGTAATCAATTTGGTATTTGTTGTATCATGTTTTATTCATTTCATTTCCCATCAGACCACACCCAACCATCTCAACCTGTCACTTTCCCTCTCCCAACCCCAATCGTCACACCAACTCAACCATCATCATCCTCTACTCAACTTGTCAATGAGATACTTCGAGGTGAACTGCTTCGTGTCGAACCGAGGATTGACAATGTGGCACTTGTGGTTGAAGTGGGTGCAGAGGAATTTGATCGAGAACAAATTGATGGGGACAACTCAACGTTGAATCCGATGCGTACTGATCAAGATGATGAAGAAGAGGAGGAGGAAGGTGACGAGACGATTGAAGAACGAGATGCTCCGAGTGCTGGTGATGAGCAACAAGTACCCGCAGAGAATTTTATGAAACGAGTTGAGCCAGCTGACGAGCTCGGAAACAAGTTCGAGTGTAACTATCGTGGATGTGGAAGACGAATGAAACACAAAAGTAAAATGATTCGTCACATTCGAGCACACATCGGAGAGATGCGTTTCGTGTGTTCAGTGGCTGGTTGCTACCGGACATTTGTCCAAAAGTGTCACTTGGATGAACACATTCGCACCCACACTGGCGAACGTCCATTCATCTGCCCTTGGCCCGACTGTGGTCAAGCTTTCATCTCCTCAAGTAATTTGAAGATTCACTCGCATGTCCATTCAACTGAGCGTCAATTTGTTTGCAATGTGGCAGGCTGCACCAAAGTTTACAAGAGTAAAGTGGCATTGCGTCGACACCAAAAGGCCAAGCACAATTAGCCTTACAAATTGTTAGCGCCCAAATTTCATCATCACCACTTCTCCCTCCATTTAGTCGAACTTTTGTATCAAGTAACACGAACTCGCTTTTATTCATACATTCGAGTTGTCAATGTCAATTTCTTATATATCATGTAAAATCTAATAAAACACTTTCTGTCAATTATCTCAATTTTTGTTTCAATTCACAAAACGTTTAAATGAGCAGGGTGGTAAGAACAACGACCCGATTGTGAAATTCCGCGAATGTGCTCCACTTGTTTCAATGAGCCTTATTGTAAGGCTTTTCATTTTGGCCATTTGTTAATAACCTTTTGGAGTGTAACCTTTCGAGTGAATTCTCTATCGAGTAAAATGTTATATTTTTATGCTTAGTTAAAAATCAATTCACAAGAGCTCATAACATGAATAATTGGAATAACTAAATTAACCCATGTAATAAAATGTTGTACTCGTTCAGTGAAAGTAGATATAAAACCAATCAGTGGTTGGATATGGTGATTGAGTTTGGTGATTGATTGTTCAATGATTTAAGGGCCGAGTTGGAGTACTCCATTGAGGATGAGACTTGAAAAACAAACATTTCCAACCAATAGTGACATTTCTCGTAGACGGATTTCATTATGAAATACAAATACAAAATAGTTGGAAGAAAAGGGTTTTACTAGAATATACACGATAAATTATAAATGAAATGTTATATTGAATGATTACAATACAAAGTACAAACAAGTGTGGATTCAATGTGATTTGTGTGCACATACAAGGAGTACAAATAAAAAGAGCGATAAGAAATTTTGGACGCTTAGGCTAATTGTGCTGGTCCTTTTGGTGTCGACGCAGTCCAGTCATGTACTTGTAAACTTTGGTGCAGCCTGTTACATCACAAATGAATTGACGTTCATTTGAATGGACACTAGAGTGAGTCTTCAAATTACCTGACGTGGTGAATGCTTGACCACAGCCGGGCCAAGTGCACACGAAAGGACGGTTTCCGGTGTGGGTGCGCAGATGAGTGACCAAAGCACCATGCTGAGCAAATGTGGCGTTGCATGTTTCACATTTGAATGGACGTTCTCCGGTGTGGGTGCGATGGTGTTCAGTGAGATTGCATTTGTTTGCAAATCGAGCTTCACATCCAGGCCAGCTACAAACAAAGGGACGATTTCCAGTGTGGCTGTTGAGGTGTGCTTGCAATACGGCCTTTTGGATAAATGCCCAGTTGCAACCTTCAACTGGACACTTGAAAGGTTTCTCTCCAATGTGTGATCGAATGTGACAAATCAAATTACTTTTGAGTTTCATTCTTCTTCCACATGCACGGAAGTCACACTCGAATCTGTTTCCCAGCTCGTCAGCAGGTTCAATTCGCTTCACAAAATTCTCTGCGGGCACTTGTCGTTCATCTCCAGAATTTGTATCTTCTCGTTGTTCATTCGTCTCGTCATCTTCTTCATCATCTTGATCAGTGGGCACTGGATTCAATGTTGAGTTGCCCTCTTCAATTTGTTTTCGGTCAAATTCCTCTGCACCCACATCAACCACAAGTCCAACATTGGCAATCTTCGGTTCACTACTGAGCAGTTCATCTCGAGGTGTTTCATTGACATGTTGAGCAGATGATGATGATGATTGAGTGGGTGTGACGATTGGGAGAGGGATAGTGACAGTTTCAGATGGTTTGATGTGGTCTGATGGCAAATGAAATGAATAAAACTCAAAGTAAGATAAAACAAATGATTACCTTCGATTGTCACTGGATTGGTGGATGAAGTTGCCACTTGGTCATCGACATATTCGACATTGATGGAAGAACCAGTGGAGGAGTGAACAGTGGGGCATGCTGGTGATGGTGATCCAGTTCGCACATTCCCAATCACTGGATCCATTCGTCGTATCTTGTTCGGTCTCTCAATCTCAACCTCACAGTCCTCCTCTTCTTTCTTGACTCGGATACAACCTTGAACTGCTCGAGCACTATTTCCACCCAATTCCGTCCCACAACTTTCGTCAAATTCCTCCTTAATTTCTCGTTTCACTTTGCATTCTTCACAACCCTCACCTCCACAGTCACAACAGTGAAACAGTTGTTCTTCATAATCATCTTCATCTTCTTCTTTCTTGATCCATTCACAGAGTTGAACTGATTGTCCGTTTGATTCATCTAAAGAACAGAAATGGACTGTAAGTTATTGTGTGAACATAAAACAACAACATTTGTTTACCTTCAACTTTGACCTCGATGTTTGCGGGAATGGTGGAATGAGTTACTGATGGTGGTGAAACAGTCTGCTCGTTTGAAAGAGATCCTGGATCATATGGAAAAATAGATTACTATATTGTGTCAATAGATATGGACAGAAAATACCTTCGTGTTGATGGTCCTGTGGATTCACCGTATTGACATGTTCGCTCACGTCGATTCGAGTGTCATCTGCAAATGCACGTGCCACTGGTCCACCAGACAAAGGATGATCTTGAGCTGTGTCCGTGGCAACATCAACGGTGGCAACATTACAGCACTGGTTTACCTCGTCCAACTCAAAGTCAACCATGTTATCCACAGTCTGAGAGTACTCGGTGGGCAGTTGAGCCTTCACCTGCATCTTCATGTGCTCCACACGAGTCAGCATCGACTCGTAACCAGGATAACGATCCATTTGGTGGTGGAGTAGAGTAACTGAACAAATCGACAATTGTCAATCAACAAACAACGTGGTGAAAGCTAGAGAAAGACAGCGTGCTCAAAACACAAAGGACAACAAAGCAATGATCAACGTATTCAGAAAATTGTTCAGAGGGGAGATACGACACATTCTTCTATTATTCATAAACAAAGTTACTTCTCATAAATATAGCTATCATGAAAATTGAAGTGATGGAGAGTACCCCCCAAAGCGCCACTGAAGGTTTATTGCTGATATTGTACTGCTTTGTTCAGTGAGTGTGTGTTTGTTTCTACTGCAGCTCAAGTTGACTTTCTGCTTTGTCCCGTTTCTCTAATTTGGACCGAACTGTGCTCACTCACCCAACTGTTGCCATGTCTCAACGAGCTGATTTGACTGGTCTCAATGAGAAGGCCTCAGGTCCGACACCAAGTCCACCTGCCCAAAATGTTCAATCCACCAGTGGCATAGGCATCAAACAGGAATATTTCGAAGGTATTTTCCTTGTAATACATAGTGAACTTTACTATATTTGCTTTCCCCCAGACCAACTGCTCATGACTCGAACTATAAAGACCGAATCCGAATCAGCACCAAATGAGCACAACTTTATGCAATCAATCAAGGTGGAGGTAAAAGAAGAACATTACCATGACCAGGACTGTCCCGAACGTGTACTGAAGCGTGAGTTGGACTTTGATGAAGGCGAGCAGATGGACAGAAAGATAAAAGTCAAAGTGGAAGGTAAGCAAATGTTTTGTTATGTTCACAATAACTTACAGTGCATTTCTGTCTGTATTCAGATGATTCAAACGGACAATCAGTTCAACTCTGTGAATGGATCAAGAAAGAAGAAGATGAAGATGATTATGAAGAACAACTGTTTCACTGTTGTGACTGTGGAGGTGAGGGTTGTGAAGAATGCAAAGTGAAACGAGAAATTAAGGAGGAATTTGACGAAAGTGGTGAGACAGAATTGGGTGGAAGCAGTGCTCAGGTAGTTCAAGGTTGCATCCGAGTCAAAAAAGAAGAGGAGGAGAGTGAGGGTGAGGGCGATAGATCCGAGAAGATGTTACAATGTAAGCAAATGTTGTTGTTCACGTAACTATGTGCATTTCTGTATCTCAACTATTTTCAGATGTTTCAAGCGGACAACTCGTTCAACACTTTAAATGTGTCAAGAAGGAAGAAGAAGATGGTGGAGAGTACGTGATGGAGTGTGACTGTGAGGATTGTGAGACATGCAGAGTGAAAATGGAAATGAAGGAGGAACTTGATGAAAGTGGTGAGACAGAATTGGGTGGGAACAGTTCTCAGATAGTTCAAGGTTTCAACCGAGGCAAGAAAGAAGAGGAGGACGGTGAAGTTGAGATTGAGAGACCAAAGAAGATACAACGAATGGATCAAGTGGTTGAGAACGTTCCAGTTGGTTCACAATCCTCCACTGTTCACTTACCCACTGTCATTCCCATCAATGTCGAATATGTCGATGACCAAGTGGCATCAACCTCATCCACAAAAGCAATCACCATCGAAGGTAATCAATTTGGTTTGATTTTATTATATCGAGTCTTATTCATTTCATTTCCAATCAGACCACACCCAACCATCTCAACCTGTCACTATCCCTCTCCCAATCGTCACACCAGCTCAATCATCATCATCATCATCAACTCAACATATCAATGAGTCACTTCGAGATTAACTGATCAATGGCGAACCGATGATGGACAATGTTGGACTTGTGGTTGATGTTGGTTCGGAGGAATTTGACCGAGAACAAGTCGACGAGGGTAACTCAACACTGAACCCAATGCGTACTTATCAAGATGATGAAAAAGAGGAGGAGAAAGGTGACGAGACGATTGAAGAACGAGATGCTCCGAGTGCTGGTGCTGAGCAACAAGTTCAATTGATCGCCGAGAATTTTGTGAAACGAATTGAGCCAGCTGACGAGCTGGGAAACAAATTCGAGTGTGACTACCGTGCATGTGGAAGACGAATGAAACATAGAAATGATTTGATTCGTCACATTCGAATCCACACCGGAGAGAAGCCGTTCAAGTGCTCTGTTGAAGGTTGCGACCGGGCATTTGGCAGGGAGGCCCAATTAAAGGAACACCTCAACGTCCACTCTGGAATGCGTCCCTTTGTTTGTACCTGGCCTGGATGTGAAGCTCGATTTGGAAGCAAATGCAATCTCACTCAACACCTTCGAACCCACACTGGAGAACGTCCATTCAAATGTGACCAGTGTAATGCCACATTTACTCGTCAAATCCATTTGGTCTCTCATCTCCTCACCCACACCGGAGCTCGTCCATTCATCTGCACTTGGCCCGAGTGTGGTCAAGCTTTCGCTCGCTCATGTATTTTGAAGAAGCACTCTCTTGTACACTCAAATGATCGTTCATTTGTTTGTGATGTGACAGGCTGCACCAAAGCTTACAAGAGTAAGGATGCATTGCTTCGACACCAAATGGACAAGCACAATTAGCCTTTGTGTTCAAATTCCTTCACCACTTCTCTCTCCATTCAGTCGCACTTTTGTATCAAGTCACACGAATCCACTTTTATTATTCATACATTCGAGTTGTCAATGTCAATTTCTTATCTCATGTAACATCCAATAAAACATTTTTCTGCCAATTATCTCAATTTTTTTATTTTCAAAACTTTGAAAAAGAACTGTGTGAAAGAACAACGATCCGATTTCGAGTGAATTCGCGCGATTGTGCATTACTTGGTTCGATGTGTCCTATTGTACTTTAAGGCTTTTTATTGTGACCATTTGCCGATAACCTTATTTGAAGGGTAACCTTTCGAGTGAATTCTCTATTGATTAAAAAATTATATATTTTCATGCTTTGTAATTCTCTTTACAAGAGCTCATAACATAAAAAATTATTGCAATAGAAAAATTAACACATAAAATGAAATGTTGTACTCGTTCAGTAAAAGTTGATTTATAAAGCCAATCAGTGGTTGGTTGTAAGTAAAGGTTCTAGGGTAATAGATCCGCAAAGAATACTCGCACCCGGGTATTGAAATTTGACGGGTAATTTTAAACACTAGTTGTAGAGATTGAGTTTGGTGATAGATTGTTCAATGTACTGTATAGACCGGGTTGGAGTACTCCATTGAGGACGAGACTTGAAAAACAAACATTTCTAACCAATATTTCTCGTAGACAAATTTCATTATGAAACAAATACGAAATAGTTGGCAGAAAAGTGTTTTATTAGATTTTACATGAGATATAAGAAATTAAATGTTATATTGAGTAATTACAATACAAAATACAGACAAATGTGGATTCATTGTGACTTGTGTGCATATACAAGAGTACAACTAAATAGAGGGATAGGGACATTAGGACGCTAAGTCTAATTGTGCTGTTCCTTTTGGTGTCGACACAATCCAGTCATGTACTTGTAAACTTTGTCGCAGCCAGTCACATCACACACAAATCGGCGCTCATTTGAATGGGCATGAGAGTGAGTCTTCAAATTACTTGAGGTGGTGAATGCTTGACCACACTCGGGCCAAGTGCACACAAATGGGCGAGCTCCGGTGTGGGTGCGCAGATGAATGACCAAATTACTGTGATAAGTAAAGGTGGTATCACACTGGTCACATTTGAATGGACGCTCACCTGTGTGAGTACGAGTGTGTTCAGTGAGAGTGCCTTTCTTTGAAAATCGAGCTTCACATCCTGGCCAGGTACAAACAAAGGGACGCGTTCCAGAGTGGGTGATGAGGTGTGCCTTCAATTGGGCGTTTTGGACAAATGCCCAGTCGCAACCAGCCACTGTACACTTGAAAGGTTTCTCTCCTGTGTGTGCTCGAATGTGAGTAATCAAATTGGTTTTTAGTTTCATTCTCCATCCACATCCTTGGAAGTCACACTCGAATTTGTTTCCCAGCTCGTCTGCAGGTTCAATTCGCTTCACAAAGTTCTGTGCAGTCACTTGAACTTGTCGCTCATCAACACTCGTGTCTTCGCTTTGTTCAGTCGTCTCGTCATCTTCTTCTTGGCCTATGTGCACTTGATTCACCGTTGAGTTGTCCCCATCAATTTGTTCTCGATCAAATTCCTCCGCACCCAGATCAACCACAAGTGCCACGTTGTCCATCATCGGTTCAGCATTGAGCAGTTCATCTCGAAGTGGCTCATTGACATGTTGAGCAGATGATGATGATGGTTGAGTTTGTGTGACAATTTGGGTTGGGAGAGGGAAAGTGACAGGTTGAGATGGTTGGGTGAGGTCTGATGGGAAATAAAATGAATAAACTCGATGTAAAACAAAACCAAATTGCTCACCTTCGATGGTCACTGCATTGTTGGATGAAGTTGCCACATGGTCATCGACATATTCGACATTAATGGAAGAACCAGTGGAGGAGTGAACAGTGGAGGATGATGGTGATGGTGATCCAGTTAGCACATTCTCAATCACTCGATCCATTCGTCGCATCTTTTTGGGTCTCTCACCCTCACTCTCCTCCTCTTCTTTCTTGAAACGGATGCAACCTTGAACTACCTGATCCCTATTTCCACCCAATTCTGTCTCACCACTTTCGTCAAATTCCTCCTTAATTTCTAGTTTCACTTTGCATTCTTCACAACCCTCACCCCCACAGTCACAACAGTAAAACAGTTGTCCTTCATAATCATCTTCATCTTCTTCTTTCTTGATCCATTCACAAAGTTGAACTGATTGTCCCTTTGATTCATCTGAAGAAGAGAAACACAGAAATTAAATATGGTGAACATAAAACAACGTATATGTTAGCTTACCTTCGACTTTGACCTCGATGTTTGTGTGAATGGTGGAATGAGTAGCAGGTGGTGGTGGCACTACTGGTGACACAGACTGCTCGTTTGAAATAGATCCTGGATCATATGGAAAAATAGATTACTATATTGTGTTATTGTGGATAGACAAATACCTTGGGAGTGATGGTCCACCTGTGGACTCGCCGGATATTCGTTCACATCGATTCGAGTGTCATCTGCTCGTGCCACTGGTCCACCAGACAAAGGATGATCTTCAGTCGTGTCGGTTGTAGCATCAACGGTGGCAACATTCCAACACTCATTCACTTGGTATAACACAAAGACAACCATGTTATCCACAGTCTGAGAGTACTCGGTGGGCAGTAGAGCCTTCACCTGCATCTTCATGTGCTCCACACGAGTCAGCATCGACTCGTAACCAGGATAACGATCCATTTGGTGGTGGAGTAGATTAACGAACAAATCGACAATTGGCAATCAACAAACAGCGTGGTGAAAGCTACAGAAAGACAGCGTGCTCAAAACACAAGGGGCAACAAAGCAATGATCAACGTATTCAGAAAATCAGAAAAGATGGGCGCTGTTACCCATAGGTTGATTATTCACAGACAAAGTTACTTTACGTACTTAAGGGTGTAGTGAAATTTGAAGCTGTGGAGAGTAATACCCAAAACGCCACTTATGGTTTGTTTTGTTGTGTATTTCTACTTTGTGAGCTGTGTGTGTGTGATCGTTTCTACTGCAGCTCAAGTCGACTTTCTGTTTTTCCCGTTTATCTCATTTCTCCCAATCTGTTGCCATGTCCCATCAAACTGTTCCGACTTGTCTCAAAGAGGAGAATGTCTCATGTGCATCACCAAGTGCACCAGTTCAATCCACCAGCAGTGGCATTTGCATCAAACAGGAATATTTCGAAGGTATTTTCCTTGTAATATACTCAACATGTGAACTTTACTTTGTTTCCTTTCCCCCAGACCAACTGCTCATGACTCGAACTATCTCGACCGAATCCGAATCAGCATCAAATGAGCACAACATTATGCAATCAATCAAGGTGGAGGTGAAAGAAGAACATTACCATGACCAGGACTGTCCCGAACGTGTACTGAAGCGTGAGTTGGACTTTGATGAAGGCGAGCAGATGGTCAGAAAGATAAAAGTCAAAGTGGAAGGTAAGCAAATGTTGATGTTGTGTTATGTTCACCAAAACTTAATGCATTTCTGTGTTTGTTGTTCCTCAGATCTTTCACCCGTACAATCAGTTCAACACTTTAAATGTGTCAAGAAGGAAGAAGAAGATGATGGAGAGTACGTGATGGAGTGTGACTGTGAGGATTGTGAGACATGCAGAGTGAAAATGGAAATGAAGGAAGAACTTGATGAAAGTGGTGAGACTGAATTGGGTGGGAAAAGTGGTGAGACTGGTCAAGGCTTCACTAAAGTCAAGGAAGAAGAAGAGGACAGTGATGGTGAGGGTGAGAGACCAAAGAAGATACGACGAATGGATCGAGTGGTTGGGAATGTTCCAGTTGGATCACCACTCCCCAATGTCACTTCCATCAATATCGAGTGTCTCGATGGTCAAATGGCAACTTCATCCACCAATCCAACCACCATCGAAGGTAATCCATCCATCATAATCATTTAATCTGTTTAATCTTCATGTTTTATTAATTTCATTTCCCATCAGACCATACCCGACCATCTCAACCTGTCACTATCCCAACTCCAATCATCACACCATCTCAATCATCATCTGCTCAAAATGTCAATGAGGCACTTCGAGGTGAACTGCTCAATGGCGAACCGATGATTGACAATGTGGTACTTGTGGCGGAAGTGCGTGCGGATGAATTTGATCGAAAACAAATTGATGGGGATAGCTCAACATTGAACCCAGTGCATACTGATCAAGATGGCGAAGAAACTGAAGTGGATGACAAGCCAAATGATGGTGAGCAAGTTGATGAGCAGGATGATGGTGACGAGACGACTGGACAACGAGAAGACTTGAATACTGCTGATGGGCATCAAGTGACCGCAGAGAGCTTCGTGAAGCGAATTGAGCCAACTGACGAACTGGGAAACAAGTTCGAGTGTGACTATCGCGGATGTGGAAAACGAATGAAATACAGAAGTAATCTGATTACTCACATTCGAACCCACACAGGAGAGAAGCCGTTCAAGTGCTCTGTTGAAGGTTGCGACCGGGCATTTGTCAGGGACGCTGAATTAAAGGAACACCTCAACACCCACACTGGAACCCGTTCCTTTGTTTGCAGCTGGCCTGAATGTGAAGCTCGATTTGGAAGCAAAAGCAATCTCACTGTACACCTTCGTACCCACACTGGTGAGCGTCCATTCAAATGTGACCAATGTGATGCCGATTTTAATCAGCAAGCTCATTTGGTCACTCATCTGCGCACCCACACCGGAGCTCGTCCATTCATCTGCACTTGGCCCGACTGTGGTCAAGCATTCAGCTGCTCAAGTTATTTGAAGGCTCACTCACTTGTGCATTCAAATGAACGTCAATTTGTTTGTGATGTGACAGACTGCACCAAAGTTTACAAGAGTAAGGGATCATTGCGTAAACACCAAAAGGCCAAGCACAATTAGCCTTTGTGTCCATATTTCCTTCACCACTTCTCCCTCCATTTAGTTGCACTTTTGTATCAAGTCACACGAATACATTTTTATTACCTAAAATCATACATTCGAGTTGTCAATGTTAATCTCTTATATCTCATGTAACATCTAATAAAACACTCTTTTTCTGTCAATGTTAATTTTAAACTGTTTGGTGCATGTTCGAAGGAACACATCAATGAGCCGAACCAGACTCATAGCAAGGCTCCCTGGGCCCATTAAACCATCGTTGGCAGCCCTCTACCCATTGTCCCTTGCCTTCCGCTCACGCTCACGCCTACAAAACTCAATTTTATTTTCATTTCGCAAAGCGAAGAGCAGTGGGAGAGAACAGCCACCTGATGGTAATTTCGAGTAAATTCCCGCGATTGTGGCCCAGTTGCTTCAATGTGCCATATTGTTAGACTATCCTCATTTTGGCCACTTGCCAATAACCTTTTGTAGTGTCCGTTCGAGTAAATTCTCAATCGAATAAAATGTTATATTTTCATGCTTTGTAAAGACAACAAATCAATGTACAGTGCATAGAAAGTACATGACCCGAATAAGCAGGATAACGAAATTAACCCGTACAATTAAGTAATTATCATTCTTTAATGTAGATCTAAAGTCAATCCTAGTGGTTGGTAGTGACGATGGGGTTTGTTGATTGTGGATTGTTCAATGTTTTATGGATGGAGTAGGACTAATCCATAAAGGATGATATTTCCAATCAAAAAATCAACAATTCTCTTAGACGAATTTTATTATGAAACAAATACGAATTTGTTGGAAGAAAAGTGTTTTATTCCATTTTACATGAGATATTAAATGTTACATTGAATGCGACAACTCAAATACAAACAAAAAATGGATTCGTGTTACTTGAGGCCATATACAACAGTACGACGAAATGGAGAGAGAACGTAAGTTGGGATGGTTAAGGCAAATTGTGTTTGGCCTTTTGGTGTTGACGCAATTTGCTCTGATGCTTGTAAGCTTTAACGCAGCCAGTCACATCACACACAAATTGGCGCTCATTTGAATGGACACGAGTGTGGCTATGCAAATGACTTGACGAGATGAAAGCTTGACCACACTCGGGCCAAGTGCAGATGAATGGACGGGATCCGGTGTGGGTGCGCAGATGAGTGACCAAAGAATGATGCTGAGTAAATGTGGCATTGCATTGGTCACATTTGAATAACCGTTCGCCAGTGTGGGTTCGAATGTGAATAATCAGATTACATCTGTGTTTCATTCGTCTACCACATCCACGGTAGTCACACTCGAACTTGTTTCCCAGTTCGTCAGCTGGCTCTATTCGCTTCACGAAGCTCTCTGCGGGCACTTGTCGCTCATCAGCAGCACTCGTGTCTTCTCGTTGTTCAGTCGTTTCGTCACCTTCCTCCTCATCATCTTGTTCAATATTGTGCACTCGATTCAGTGTTGAATTGTCCTCGTCAACTTGTTCTCGATCAAATTCATCAGAACGCACATCAACCACATTGTCCATCCTCGGATCGCCATTGAGCAGTTCATCTCGAAGTGGCTCATTGTCACGTTGAGCAGATGATTGAGTTGGTGTGACGATTGAGGTAAGGATAGTGACATGTTGATATGTTTGGGTGTGGTCTGTTGGGAAATGAAATGAATAAAACATTCAGATACAACAAATGATGGATTACCTTCGATGGTGATTGGAATGATGGATGAAGTAGCCACTTGTTCATCGATATATTCGACATTGATGGAAATAACATTGGAGGATGGTGATCCAGCTGGAACATTGCCAAGCACTCGATCCATTCGTTGAATCTTGTTGGGTCTCTCGCCCTCCACCTCACCGTCCTCCTCTTCTTTCTTGACTCTAGTACAACCTTGAACTACCTGAGAACTGTTCCCACCCAATTCAGTCTCACCACTTTCATCAAGTTCCTCCTTCATTTCCATTTTCACTCTGCATGTCTCACATTCCTCACAGTCACACTCCATCACGTACTCTCCACCATCTTCTTCTTCCTTCTTGACACATTTAAAGTGTTGAACTGATTGTATGGGTGAAAGATCTGAGGAACAGCAAACACAGAAATGCATTAAGTTTTGGTGAACATAACACAACATCAACATTAGTTTACCTTCGACTTTGATTTTGATGTTTGCCTGAATAGTAGTGGAGTGGGTTACAGGTGGTAATGGTTGCACAGTCTGTTCGCCAGAAATAGATCCTGATGTTGCTGAATCAGATGAAAAAATAAGATTAGAAAAATCACAGTGATAAAAGGGAAAATACCTTCTCGATTGTGATTGTCCACTGTTGTTGATGGTGCATTGGTATGATTGGTCTGTTCGTTGTCGATTTGAATGTCACTTGTTGGTGCACGTGTCACTGTTCCATTTGAGCCGAGGTGATCATCACCATTTTGAGCAGCATTTGCAGGTACATCCAAACACGTGTTGACCTGTTCGAGCACATAGACAGCAAACTCATCCACAAGGTAAGCGTGCTCGCTTGGTAGTTGACTCTTCACCTGTGCCTTCTTGTGCTCGATTCGACTCAGCATCGACTCGTAACCAGACAATCGATCCATTTAGTTGTAAAGTAAAGTAACTAAACAAATCGAAATTTGTCAATCAACGATCAGCGTGGAGCAAAGTCGAGAAAGTTAGACATGTGCTCAAAACAAAAGGCGTATTCAGAAAATTGTACAAAAGGGGAACTGCAACACACGAATCGGCTATTCATAAACCAAGTTACTTCACGTAATAAAGCTAAGATGCAAATCAATGCTCTGGGTGGTATAGCCCCTAAAACCACTTAAGGTTTGTTTTGTTGTTATTTCTACATTGTGAGCTGTTTTGTGTGATCGTTTCTACTGCAACTCAAGTCGATTTTCTGTTTCTCTCATTTCCCCCAATCTGTGCTCACTCCCGCAACTGTTGCCATGTTCCACCATGCTGCTCAGACTCATCTCGATGAGATGAAGGTCACTCTCCCAAGCCAAATCGTCACACCCAGTCAATCATCATCATTTTTAAACCAACATTCCAATAGTATTGAGACACGAGATGAACTGCTGCTCAATTGTGAAACGATGATGATGGACAATGTTGGACTTGTGGTTGAAGTGCGCACGGAGGAATTTGATCGAGTACAAGTTGACGAGGACAACTCAACACTGAATCCAGTGCACTCTGATCAAGCTGATGAAGAAGATGAGGAGGAAGGTGACGAGACGACTGAACAACGAGAAGAGTTGAATGCTTGTGATGAGCGACATGTACCCGCAGAAAATTTTGTGAAACGAATTGAGCCAGCTGACGAGCTCGGAAACAGATTCGAGTGTGACTATCGTGCATGTGGAAGACGAATGAAACATAGAAATGATTTGATTCGTCACATTCGAATCCACACCGGAGAGAAGCCGTTCAAGTGCTCTGTTGAAGGTTGCGACCGGGCATTTGGCAGGGAGGCCCAATTAAAGGAACACCTCAACGTCCACTCTGGAATGCGTCCCTTTGTTTGTACCTGGCCTGGATGTGAAGCTCGATTTGGAAGCAAATGCAATCTCACTCAACACCTTCGAACCCACACTGGAGAACGTCCATTCAAATGTGACCAGTGTAATGCCACATTTACTCGTCAAATCCATTTGGTCTCTCATCTCCTCACCCACACCGGAGCTCGTCCATTCATCTGCACTTGGCCCGAGTGTGGTCAAGCATTCATCTCGTCAAGTCATTTGCATAGTCACTCTCGTGTCCATTCAAATGAACGTCAATTTGTGTGTGATGTGACAGGCTGCACCAATGTTTACAAGAGTAAGGATGCATTGCGTCGACACAAAAAGGGCAAGCACAATTAGCCTTAACTTCCAAATTTTCTCACCAGACCATTCCCTCCATTCAGTAACATTTTTGTATCACGTCACACGAATCCACTTTTATTATTCATACATTAGAGTTGTCACTGTTAATTTTCTATATATCATGTAAAATCTAATAAAACACTTTTTCTGTCAATTAACTCATTTTTTAATGTCACAAAACGATGAAAACAGAAGTGAGAAAGAACAACCACCTGATGGTCGTTTCGAGTTAATTTCCGCAATTGTGCACCAGTTGTTTCAATGTGCCTTATTATAAGACTTTTCGTTTTGGCCATTTGCCTTTTGAAGTGTCCTTTCGAGTGAATTCTTTATCGAGTAAAATGTTATATATTTTAATGCTTGCTAATGACAAAAAATCAATTCACAAGTACAATGCATAGGAAGACATATCACGTATAATCGGGATAACGAAATTGACCCATGAAATGAAATGTACTCGTTCATTAAAAGTAGATATAAAACCAATCAGTGATTGGTTGTAATGATTGAGTTCGGTGATGGATTGTTCAATGCTGTATGTATCGAGTTGGATCAATCCGTAGAGTATTAGACTTAAGATTTACAAACATTTCCAACAAATATGAAATTTCTAGTAGACGGATTTCACTATGAAACAAATACGAGATAGTTGTCAGAAAAGGGTTTTATTATATTTTATATGAGACCAGATGAGCTACCCGGGATTCGCTCCGGACATTCTAGAAGTTTCTAGAACATTCCATGAATATATCCCTCACAGGGAAGTACTTTCTAAAAGTTTCTAGAACATTCCATGGATATATCCCTCACAGGGAAGTACTTTCTAGAAGTTTCTAGAACATTTCATGAATATATCTGTTTGTATCCTGCAAGGAAAGATCATTTCTAGAAATTTCCATGGATTTCTCGATTACAGAACATATTGCATATGGTATTTTGCATCCATAGCTTTGTTATTACTCATACTTGTCATTATTGCACGCGTGCCATAGCCACAATGCATTAAAATCCTAAGAATCCAAATATCTTTAGATCCATTGGATATTATGATCCGGGATATAGCCTATCATCTGACGGTGGGTGATAAGGGTATTCTGGAAAAATTTTATCAAGATCGGTCCAGTAGTATCCGAATCCATAAAGAACAAACTTTCAATTTTATGTATATAGATATTAATTGTTACATTGATTGACGACAACTCAAATACAAACAAAAATGGATTCATGTTACTTGAGGCATCGTACGACGAAATGGAGGGAGAACGTAAGTTGGGATGGTTAAGGCAAATTGTGCTGGTCCTTTTGGTGTCGATGCACATGTTGTAATGGTGTAATGGTTAAAACACCAAAATGTTTTATCATGATACAAACTTGATTTGTTGTCATTAGCATTTTTTACTCGATCGATAATTCACTCGAAACAACCTGATGTTGTTGTAGTTCATTCCCAGTGTTTTAAAGTTTTGTAAAATTAAAAAATGAGATAATTGAAAGAAAAGTGTTTTATTAGATTTTACATGAGATATAAGAAATTGACATTGACAACTCGAATGTATGAATAATAAAAGTGGATTCATGTGACTTGATACAAAAGTGCGACTGAATGGAGGGAGAAGTGGTGAAGGAATTTGGGCGCTAAGGCTAGTTATGCTTGTTCTTTTGGTGTCGAAGCAATGCATGCTTGTTCTTGTAAACTTTGGTGCAGCCAGTCACATCACACACAAATTGACGCTCATTTGAGTGTACAAGAGAGTGAGTCTTCAAATGACTTGAGCAGATGAATGCTTGACCACACTCGGGCCAAGTGCAGATGAATGGACGGGATCCGGTGTGGGTGCGAAGATGAGTGACCAAATGAGCACTCTGAATGAATGTGGCATCACACTGGTCACATTTGAATGGACGTTCTCCAGTGTGGATGCGTGAGTGTACATCCAATTGGTTCCTTTGGACAAATGCCCGATCGCAACCAGCAACTGGACATTTGAATGGCTTCTCTCCAGTGTGAATTCGAATGTGGCAAATCAAGTCCCGTCTGTCTTTCATTCGTCTTCCACACCCACAGTAGTCACACTCGAATCTGTTTCCGCGCTCGTCGGGCTCAATTCGCTTCACAAAGTTTTCAGCAGTCACTTGAACTTGCTGCTCAGCACTCGGATCACCTTCACCTTCATCATCATTTTGGTTATCTTCCACTTCTGTTTCATCATCTTGATCAATGTTCACTCGATTCAGTGTTGAATTGTCCCCATCAATTTGTACTCGATCAAATTCCTCTGTACCCACCTCAACCACCAGTGCCACGTTGTCCATCAACGGTTCGCCATTGAGCAGTTCATCTCGAAGTGGTTCATTGATATGTTGAGCAGATGATGATGATTGAGTGGGTGTGACGATTGGGAGAGAGAAAGGGAAAGTGACAGGTTGAGATGGTTGGGTGTGGTCTGATGAGAAATGAAATGAATGAAACACTCAGATACAAAAAATGATGGATTACCTTCGATGATGGTTGGACTGGTGGATGAAGCTGGCTCTTGGTCATCGATACATTCGACACTGGTGGAAATTATTTTGGAATATGATGATGGTGACCCAATGGGAACATTCACAGCCACACGATCTATTCGTCGTATCTTGTACGGCCTCTCAACCTCAGCCTCATCCTCTTCTTTCTTGACTCGGGTACAACCTTGAACTACCTGCGAACTGTTCCCACCCAATTCTGTCTCACTACTTTCATCTCGTTCCTCCTTTATTTCTCGTTTCACTCTGCATGTCTAACAATCCTCACAGTCACACTCCATCACGTACTCTCCACCATCTTCTTCTTCCTTCTTGACACATTTAAAGTGTTGAACGAGTTGTCCGCTTGAAACATCTAAAGAAAATGCACTAAGTTATGCTCATAACATAAACAACAACATTTGTCATTTACCTTCGACTTTGACTTTGATGTTTGTGTGGGTGGTGGAGTGAGTTACAGGTGGTGGTACTGGTGACACAGTCTGATCACTCGAAATCGATCCTAGATCATATGGAAAAATAGATTACTGTGTCCCTGTAGATTGAAAATACCTTCGTGTTGATGGTCCACTTGTGGATTGACCTGATTGGTTTGCCCATTTACATCGATTCGAGTCAGTGGCGTATCCAGGGTGTTGCCTAATGGGGGGGCACTTCCCATGGACCCAAGCCCTAGCCAAAGACTGTCTGGAGGCTCCAAAGGGCATTTTAGCCAGCCAATGAGGGGCAATGGCCCCATGAGCCCCCTACTAAATACGCCACTGATTCGAGTGTCATCTGGACGTGCGACTAATCCATCTGACAAAATATGATCTTCAGTCGTATCGGTGGCAGCATCAGTCATGGGAACATTATGACACTCGTCAACCTGATCCAACACAAAAGCAACCAAATCGTCAACTAGGTGAAACTGTTCGGGTGGCAGTTGAGCCTTCACCTGCACCTTCTTCTGCTCCACACGAGTCAGCATCGACTCGTAACCAGGATAACGATCCATTTTAGTGGTGGAGTAGAGTAACTGAACTAATCGACAATTGTCAATCAACAAACAGCGTGGTGAAAGCTAGAGAAAGACAGCGTGCTCAAAACAAAACACAAAGGACAAAAATGCAATGATCAACGTATTCAGAAAAACAAAATGATGGGCGCTGTGACACACGATTCGATTATTCATAAACAAAGTTACTTCACGTACGAGGTACTCACACTGGCGAGCGTGGATTTAAATGTGACCAATGTAGTGCCACATTTAGTCATCAAAGTTCTTTGGTCACTCATCTGCGCACCCACACCGGATCCCGTCCATTTGTGTGCACTTGGCCCGACTGTGGTCAAGCATTCACCACCTCAAGTAATTTGAAGACTCACTCTCATGCCCATTCAAATGAACGTCAATTTGTGTGTGATGCTCGTGGCTGCACTAAAGTTTACAAGTACATGGCTGGATTGTGTCGACACCAAAAGGAACAGCACAATTAGACTTAGCGTCCTAATTTCCCTATCCCTCTATTTAGTTGTACTCTTGTATATGCACACAAGTCACAATGAATCCACATTTGTCTGTATTTTGTATTGTAATTACTCAATATAACATTTAATTTCTTATATCTCATGTAAAATATAATAAAACACTTTTCTGCCAACTATTTCGTATTTGTTTCGTCATTTGAAATTTGTCTACGAGAAATGTCAATATTGGTTGGAAATGTTTGTTTTTCAAGGCTCGTCCTCAATGGAGTACAACATTTTATTTCATGTGTTAATTTTTCTACTGCAATTATTGTTCATGTTATGAGCTCTTGTAAAGAGAATGACAATGCATGAAAATATATAATATTTTAATCGATAGAGAATTCACTCGAAAGGTTACCCTCCAAATAAGGTTATTGGCAAATGGCTATAATAAAAATCCTTACAATAGGAAACATCGAACCAAGTAATGCACAATCGCGCGAATTCACTCGAAATCGGGTCGTTGTTATTTCCCTAAGTTCTTTTTCAAAGTTTTGTAAATAAAAAAATTGAGACAATTGACAGAAAAGTGTTTTATTAGATTTTACATGAGATATAAGAAATAGACATTGACAACTCGAATGTATGAATAATAAAAGTGGATTCGTGTGACTTGATACAAAAGTGCGACTGAATGGAGTGAGAAGTTGTGAAGAAACTTGGACACAAAGGCTAATTGTGCTGGGCCTTCTGGTGTCGACGCAATGTCACCTTGTGCTTGTATACTTTGGTGCAGCCCGTCACATCACACACAAATTGACGCTCATTTGAGTGGACAAGTGAGTGAGTCTTCAAATTATCTGAGCGAATGAATGCTTGACCACAGTCGGGCCAAGTGCACGCAAATGGACGAGCTCCGGTGTGAGTGCGCAGATGAATGACCAAATTGCTATGATGAGCAAATGTGGCATTGCATGTTTCACATACGAAAGGTCGTTGTCCAGTGTGGGTACGAAAGTGTTCATCCAAGTGACACTTTTGGAAAAATGCCCGGTCGCAAGAAGCCACTGAACACTTGTAACGCTTCTCTCCTGTGTGGGTTCGAATGTGCTTAATCAAATCATTTTTGCGTTTCGTTCGCTTTCCACATCCGCGATAGTCGCACTCGAATCTGTTTCCCAGCTCGTCAGCAGGTTCAATTCGCTTAACAAAGTTCTCGGCGGGCACTTGAACTTGTCGCCCATCATCATCAGCCAATTCTTCTCGTTGTTCAATCGTCTCATCTTCATCCCCCTCATCATCTTGATCAGTGGGTACAGAATCCAATGTTGAGTTGTCCCCATCGACTTGTTCTCGATCATATTCCTCTGCACCCACTTCAGCCACAAGTCCAACATTGTCCATCCTCGGTTCTCCAGTGAGTAGTTCATCTTGAAGTGGCTCATTGACATGGTGAGCAGATGATGATGATGATGTGCTGATTGAGGAAGGGAGAGGGACAGGTTGAGATGGTTGGGTGTGGTCTGACGGGATGTAAAATTAATAAAACGTTGAGATACAACAAATGATGAATTACCTTGGATTGTGATTGGATTGGTGGATGAAGTAGACATTTGGTCATTGACATATTCGACATTGATGGGAATGGCATTGGGGGAGTGACCAGTGGAGGATTGTGATCCAACTGGAACATTCTCAACCACTTGATCCAAACGTTGTATCTTCTTTGGTCTCTCAATCTCACCATCACATTCCTCTTCTTCTTTCTTGACTTTAGTGAAGCCTTGACCAGTCTCACCACTTTTCCCACCCAATTCTGTCTCGAATCCACTTTCCTCTAGTTCCTCCTTCATTTCTCGTTTCACTCTGCATGTCTCACAATCCTCACAGTCACACTCCATCACGTACTCTCCACCATCTTCTTCTTCCTTCTTGACACATTTAAAGTGTTGAACTGATTGTATGGGTGAAAGATCTGAGGAACAGCAAACACAGAAATGCATTAAGTTTTGGTGAACATAACACAACATCAACATTAGTTTACCTTCGACTTTGATTTTGATGTTTGCCTGAATAGTAGTGGAGTGGGTTACAGGTGGTAATGGTTGCACAGTCTGTTCGCCAGAAATAGATCCTGATGTTGCTGAATCAGATGAAAAAATAAGATTAGAAAAATCACAGTGATAAAAGGGAAAATACCTTCTCGATTGTGATTGTCCACTGTTGTTGATGGTGCATTGGTATGATTGGTCTGTTCGTTGTCGATTTGAATGTCACTTGTTGGTGCACGTGTCACTGTTCCATTTGAGCCGAGGTGATCATCACCATTTTGAGCAGCATTTGCAGGTACATCCAAACACGTGTTGACCTGTTCGAGCACATAGACAGCAAACTCATCCACAAGGTAAGCGTGCTCGCTTGGTAGTTGACTCTTCACCTGTGCCTTCTTGTGCTCGATTCGACTCAGCATCGACTCGTAACCAGACAATCGATCCATTTGGTGAGGGTAAAGTAGAGTAAAGTAAACGAACAAGTCGAAAGTTGTCAACAGTCAGCGTGGAGCAAAGTCGAGAAAGTTAGACATGTGCTCAAAACAAAAGGCGTATTCAGAAAATTGTACAAAAGGGGAACTGCAACACACGAATCGGCTATTCATAAACCAAGTTACTTCACATACATAAGGCTAATATGAAAATTAATGCTATGGGTGGTAAAGCCCATAACGCCACTTATAGTTTGTTTTGTTGTTATTTCTACATTGTGAGCTGTTTTGTGTGATCGTTTCTACTGCAACTCAAGTCGATTTTCTGTTTCTCTCATTTCCCCCCAATCTGTGCTCACTCCCGCAACTGTTGCCATGTCCCACCAAGCTGCTCAGACTCATCACGATGAGAAGAAGGTCACTTTCCCTCTGATGCTCAATTGTGAACCAATGATGATGGACAATGTTGGACTGGTGGTTGAAGTGCGCACGGAGGAATTTGATGGAGAACTATTTGACGAGGACAACTCAACGTTGAATCAAGTGCATGAACAAGATGATGATGAAGAAGATGACGAGCCGACTGAGCATAGAGAAGACACGAGTGTTGGAGACGAAGTGCCCGCAGAGAATTTTGTGAAGCGAATTGATCCAACTGACAAACTGGGTAACAAGTTCGAGTGCGACTACCGTGGATGTGGATGGAGAATGAAACGCAAATGGGATTTAATTCTGCACATTCGAAGACACACAGGAGAGAAGCGTTTCGCGTGTCCAGTGGCTGGTTGTGACCGGGCATTTGTCCAGAAGGGCCATTTGGATGGACACCTTCGGGTGCACACTGGCGAACGTCCATTCAAATGTGACCAGTGTGTTGCCACATTTATTCAGCAGAACCATCTGGTCATTCATCTGCGAACCCACACCGGAGAACGTCCTTTCGTGTGCACTTGGCCCGACTGTAGTCAGACATTCATCTCTTCGAGTCATTTGAAAAGTCACTCCCGTGTTCACTCAAATGAGTGTCAATTTGTTTGTGATGTGACAGGCTGCACTAAAGTTTACAAGAGTAAGGATGCATTGCGTAAACACCAAAAGGACAAACACAATTAGCCTTTGCGTCCATTCCTCACCACTTCTCACTCCATTCAGTCGCACTTTTGTATCAAGTCACACGGATTCACTTTTATTGATACATTAGAGTTGTCAATTTCTTAAATCTCATGTAAAATCTAATAAAACATTTTTCAGTCATCTAACTCAATTTTTGAATCATTTCACAAAACGATTAAAAGAGGAGAGTGGGAGAGAACAACTGGCCTGATGATGTCGTTTCGAGTGAATTACCGATCGAGTGAAATATAATTTTCATGCTTTAAAAAGACTGTTGTGATGGCGATCCAAAAAATTTTGCGTTTTTTTCGATTGATACTAATGATCTATGTAACTGCCTGCCGTAGAAACGATAGATTTTTGTCTGCATCATGAATAAATAATCACACTTTACTCGTCTGAATAGTGAGCACACTATAATTAGCAACCAAGAGGACACTTTTACACAGAAACGCATAATCGATTCTACAAAAACGAAACAATCGTAATTGAAAGTATTCACTATAGACCTGCTCCATTTCGTGTAGACGAATTTGGGCGCTTAATCCATTGCTTTGCTGTTCATTTGTAATAATAAAGTTATTATTCGAACGAACATTCCTTCGGAGTAAATGGAAAATTTGTTGCAACAATTTGCGTCCATTGTGGTCGAGTTGTACAATCGCCAACTCTATCACGCCTGTTATGGCCAAGTAGATTGGCAGTGTGTACTGGGACAGGTTGAAGCTTGCCGGCTCAAGTTGCAGCACGCAGATTGTTGCAATGCAATCGATGATGGTGCTGAGTTGATGGCTCAACAGTAGAATGGACACTAGCCCGTGCAATCGACTGTGCATCGAGGCGATTGTCCTGATTTGCTGCTCGGTTTCATTCATTAGCTCTTCTAGTAAATTTGAATTTGAACATTTTAAAGATGAAATGTCATGCAAAATTGATTTCAACGTACAGTTGATGCCATACGCGAAGTAGAGCACAATTGCGAATGCCAAAAATTTTTCAATCATGAGAACATGCTACACGAGCAATTTCAACAATGAAATTGTTCTCTGAAATGGCACTGTACGTTGTCTTCAAGTCTTGCACAGACAATATCAAATAGATGATATTGAACAGACCGGCCGTTGTATAGGCGATTGCTTTAGAACGGTACACTTTTTGAAAGTATTCCGAATCGAGTAGTTGGACAATTTTGTTTCCATTGATCAGTAGCTGAATTGCATAAACAGCGTGACTGAATGCGTAGACATAGATCACGTTTGCACGGACAACAATCCCGATTAGTGGTTGATAGTGACGGTTGAGTTCGGTGATGGCCCCTTCAATGTTGTATGGATCGAGGCGGAGCACTCCGTAGAGGACGAGACTTGAAAAACACACATTTCGCAGTACACTTGCCCAATTGGAAAATTCAATTGGCGTAAATTGATAGCCAAAATATCTAGATTATTAAATTTTATTAAGGCGAGACACAATACTTCAAACATATGTGAATGACCCCTTCACAAATTAGTGTAAAAAAGTGGTTTTCGTAATGTTCCTTTTTCTCCTGAACTTATTAACCGATTTTTGTCTATTATAGCTTAAAATAAAGGTAAACGTATGATCTTGAAAATTGACGATCTGAAATTTTTAATTTGCAACTAACAAAGAAAATCCATCCATAAATGTAAACAATAACAATGTTTTTTTTGCTACTTGAGGTTGCCTGAATCACTCTCACTGTTTAATATAATAAATTATAAAAATTTCAGATTGTCAATTTTCGCGATCATACGTTTACCTTTATTTTAAGCTATAATAGACAAAAATCGGTAAATAGATTCCGGAGAACAAGGAACATTACGAAAACCACTTTTTACACTAATATGTGGAGGGGTCATTCACATATGTTTGAAATATCGCGTTTTGCCTTAAATTTTTGTTTGAAAATTTAAACTTACCCGTAATATTTAATCATAAATCGAAGAAGAGGAGTTTTTATATTGTAGCACATTTTTTTAACCCTGGTAGAACATTTCGGTGCCTGGGCAACATTTTGTGTGTGATTATTTGGAATTCACCTATTCCATTATTTAATAAGAGCATTTTATTTTGTGAGTGAAAAGTCAATATTAATTAATGCAAATTGTTTTTTATTGATTTTTATTCTTTATCAATCAAAAATATTTGCATTTTGTATTCGTTGTTGTCGTCGTTTTATTTTGAAAATTGTATTGTTGATCATTTTTACAATAAAATAACCAAAACCAATCATCCAAAAACAAATTAAATTCTACTCGTCTGAATAGTGAGCACACTATAATTAGCAACCAGCAGGACACTTTTACATAAGAAAGCATAATCGATTCGACAGAAACGAAACAAACGTAATTGGAAATATTTTCTATAGATTTGTTCTATTTCGTGTAGACGGATTTCGATGCTAGATCGATGTGCAATTGTAAACTCATTTGATTTTTCCAAATTTCTTTTGACATTAAATAAATGTAAATTCTTATTTTTTGAACTCAAAAGAACTTGCATTCGAAGTTGATTTAGAATTTTTACCAGATATTTCTGTCCAACCTGATCAAGATATGCAATATAGTAAACAATCGAAACAGTCATCACCAAGTAGATGACCAAATAGTAGATTGGATAGAGCTGCATGATGCAAATCATAGAAATGCAATCGATGATTATCGTGACATGATGAGTCAACACTAGAATTGACACTAATTCATACAATCGAGTGTGCATTGAAGCAATTGTCCTGATTTGTTGTTCAGTTTCATTTATAATCATTTCTTCTGTTTGAATATTTGAATTCAAAGAAATATTTCGTAAAATTGATTTCAACGTACAATTGATGCCATACTTGAAGTACAGCACAATTCCGTACACCAAAAATATTTCAATCATCATAGCATACGAACATATTAAACGGATAATTGGGACAATCAAATTGTTCCAAGAAATTGTGTTGTACGCAGTCTTTAAATCCGGCACAGACAACAGCACATAGTTGAAATTGATGAATCCAATCGTCATCCAAAAAATTGTTTTTGCTTTAGAGCGATACACTTTTTGGAAGTATTCCGAATCGAGTAGGCGAACAATCTCGGTTCCATTGATCAGTAATTGAATTGCGTAAACCGCATGACTGAATGCGTAAACATAGAACACATTTGCACGGACTACAATGCCAATCAGTGGTTGATAGTGACGATTGAGTTCGGAGATGGATTGCTCAATGCTGTAGGGGTCGAGTTGGAGCACTCCGTAGAGGACGAGACTTGAAAGACAGACATTTCGAAGGACACTTGCCCAATTGGACCACTCAATTGCAGTGAATTGATAGCCAAAATATCTAAATAAGATATTTAAATTTGATTTTTTAAAATATAAAATTTAACTTACCCATAATATTTAACTAAATATCGAAGTAGAGGAGATTTTATGTTGGAGCTCATTTTTTTCTTGGAACAATATTTCTGGGTCTAGGTGAAATTCTTGATTAATTAGAATTCCCTATTATTAATTAATAAGAATATTCAAATTTATGAAATTCAATTAATTAACGATAATTGTATTTATTGATTTTTGTCACAACAAATCGAATATTGCATTTTGTTTGTTTCGAAAGTTTTTAGTGTTGATCATTTTTATATTAAACAAACAAATCAAAGACAAATCAAATTCTACTCGTCTGAATAGTGAGAACACTATAGTTGATCACCAGCAGTGTCCCACTCAACACAAACGAGTAATCAATCAAAGCAAATTGATAGATTCGCATTTGAAAGTAATCACAATAGATTTGATCGAGTTCTTGAATTTTTATTTCAACATTTTGATTTACCATTGATTTCTTTTTGATTGAAAATTTATTGTGTAAATTGAACAGATTTTTAACATCTCCAACATTTTCTCTGAGATGGGCAATAATTTTGCGCAGTGTCTTCTGTCCATTCGAATCGAGATGTGAAATGTAGAGTAAAATAATTAGATAGAGTGTCATGTAGAGTATGAAACGATACGCAGTGGGGTACATTTCCAACATACAAATGCAAGCCATACTGTCGATGAAAATCAAGATAAAATGGGTTACAAATAGAAGTGAAGTAAGTTGCATCAATTCGTGATGCATGGTAGCCATAGTTTGAATTTGAGTGATACTTTGATTGATTTTGACTAAAGTCAATCGATGCAAAACGACGTCTTGCACAATTAGCTTTAAAGTAGAGTTAATTCCAAATTTGAAATACATCAAAATACCAAATCCAACAAATAAATTTGTGTGCACAGCATAAACGCAGGCAATTTTGATGAATCGTACCAAAAAATTGTTCAACGAAATTTCGATCAAATGAATCTCAATCACTTCATATTCTAGTATCAGAAATGTTACATTTATGAAAGCGATGATATAATAAAAGATTTTTGAACTATTTGATTGGTAAGCGATTTGAAAAAATTGAGAATCGAGTAACTCGACAATTTGTTTCCCATTTCTGATGAAGTGAATTGTGTAGATTGTGTGACACAGTGCAAACATGTAGATCACATTTGCACGGATAACTTGACCAATCAGAGGTTGATAGTGATGATTCAACTCGATTATAGCTTTCTCGACATCGTTTGGGTCAAGAAAAAGCTGACCGTAGACAATTACACTTAAAATGATAATGTTTAAGATCAGAATTGCCAGACTTTTTAAAATTGGACCAATCAATTGGTGTTAGTTGATAGCTCAAACAACTAAATCAGAATTAAAATTAGAATGAAATTAAGTTTTATCAAAATAAAAAAAATTTACCCGTAGAAATTAACCAATAATCGTAGTAATGGAGTCCGTATATGAGAAGTATCCATTTTGTTCACATTTTATAAAATTATTGAAGCTTTGCCATTTCCTTATTCAAAATATTCTAGACATAGAATCATGTGATATTTCATAATTTAGTTAATAATTTCTATGAATTTATTATTATTAATAATTCATTCTTAATCAACTAATTGATTGATTCCTGGGTGCGCTACATTTTACTTGTCTGAATAATCAACAAACTATAGTTGGCACTCAACAGCACACAATTGCACAAAAATTCATAATCGATAATGCACAAATGAAATAGTCTTAATCGATAATATTTTCTGTAGACTTTTTTCCATTTCGAAAATTTTGATCTTGACATTATCATTTTTAAATTTCCTGTTTCGATATTTGAGCGTTAGAAAAATTTGTTTCAACATTTTGTCTCCAATCTGATCGAGATGCACAATTGCGAGAACAATCATAAAAGTAACTATCGAATAGGCAATGAGTGAATATTTTGTTGGGTTGTATTTGTAGCAGGCAAATGGCCACAATGCAATCGGTGATTATTGCAAGGAAATGTGTTGACAAAGGTAGGGAAGTCAGACGATACAATTTTTTCGTTCATAAACGCAAGTTTTGCGATTTCGAGTTCAATTTTGTCGATTTCGGCCGGACAAAATATTTTGATTTTACGTATATCTTGATATAGCATTTTCAAATAAGAATAAATCCCATATTTGAAATACAACAGTATACCATACATGATAACCATTGACATAAAGCTGATATAAGTCGTTATGATACGAATTAAATTGAAAATCAATTCTTTGTCACCTTTGAAAGTGTTTGCAATCAAATTGTTCGTCCAAATGTAGTTTCCCAAATTTGAGAGTACTAAAATGATGATAAAGTTTAAATAACTCTTCAATTTTGAATTAGAATGATTGAAAACCCGGCGAAATGGTTCACTATCGAGCAGCTGTACAATTTTTCTTCCATGCAGAATGAAATGAATGAAATAGATTGCATGAATCACTGGATACCAGATTTGTGAATCAAATCGAACTACTTCCCCAATCAATGGGTGGTAGTGACGATTCATTACCACGACTGCTTTGGTTGTTCCGTAAGGATCCAGTCGAATCATACCAAACAGTACAATACAGTTAAGAATAATATTGAGAACGAATATTTTGATACTTTTCCAATTGGTCCAATCGATTGGAGTTAGCTGATAGCCTAAGTGGCTAAAGGTTTACCGTTATTTAAAAAATATTCAAAAATCATCAAAAATTTACCCAAAATATTTTACCAACAGACGAAGTAATAGATTTTTTATGTTTGACGTGTTCATTTTTGACATTTTTTGAATATTTATCTGACAAAAAATGTTCCATTTGGTTCATATAAGAATTTTATTTTCTTAATTTACTAATTTTTTTTTCTACTTGATTAATTAATTATTACAATACTTATATAATGATATATAAAATACGTTATTTTTTGCACTTTCGACAAGTGTAGTGCAATTTTTCAAGTGGAAATCTGCGAGTCGATTTGTCAAAACATGTTTCAAATCTTGAATCATTTTACAATGTTTTAATAATTTTGTAAGCAAATATTAGAAACTTTCCATACAATAGAATGCACTGTAAAATATTTGAAATGATGTTTTTTATAAAAAATTTTAAAATTTTAAATTTCTTAATTAAATACCTTTGCAAATGTCTCCAAAGTAACCAGACCCACAGGTCCATAATTGTAACCATACTTCCGGTTAGTATTCAACCGTGCAATTGTCAATTCGAGTTCCAATTTTCCTCTAAAATTTCCAACTCTGTGCTGCTGTTCAACTGCCAAGTTGAGCAACACGTTCGCACTGGAATGAGCCTTTTTACTGAAATACGCCAAGAAATAGTGAAACCCAAGAATGCACATGATTTGTTCCGTAATCAATGCATAGATTAGCCATCGGTGGAGACCGTCCACAGAACGATAAACTGTCACCATGATCAAATAGGCATTACATGGGAAGTTGGCCAACATGAATGCGAAAAACAGACGACCAAATACACGATCATTGATGAACAGTAATTCAAAAATTCTCACGTTATGTCGAGAAAAGTTAGCCAATTCAGACCATAGAAATTTCGCACACAATTTTGCCAATATTTCACGATTAATTTTCAAACAAATGTACAAATGAGCCAATCCACTTAGACATAAAGAAGAAATGAGAATTTGCGAATGTGCATAGATCACCAAACCAGGATTGTATCTTGCCAAATTCAGGAAAATCCAAATTAAATTTGCCCAACCAATTTGACTTTCAAAATTATATTTAAAAATTTCACATGCAAAAATCACACAAATGTTAACGATAACCAAGTCAATAAAAGCAATAAATGCCTGGACAAAATTGACAAGAACGTAGGCAATTTTCAATAATTTCTTATTAAACCCAGGTTGATGATAAATATCCTGAAATTTATTTGATGAAAATTGTTTTCGATTGAAAATTGCATTAAAATACGCAATAAAGTGCACATCAACACACAGATAAATTCGATACAGAAAGTACATGCTCAGAAAGTCCATTAGATTGATGATGAAATAGAAGTCTCGTGAGAAAGCAAAATAGACAATATCTGCATGAAGCAAACGGTCCAGTTGAGTCATTTGAACATTTGCCAAATAGACATTCCTGATAATTCCGTAGAAGTAAAGTAGCAAAACAGCTTTGACGATCAATAATTTGCGTTTGCATTTGTAAATTACAATGTCTTCCACCGTGTTCAGATAATCATAATAAAAATTGAGAGTTTTGTAAGGAATTAGATATGCAAACATTTTCGTAAGCATTTTCAAATATTTTTTCTAAATATATATTTTCCAAATATCTCAAATAGTTATTTAAAATTACACTTTGAAATAATAAGTTCAAAATGTCAATGTTAGTTCTCCAACTTAAAGTTTTATTTAAAGAGAAAACATTGCAAAACATTTATCGATTTTATAAATATTTTATGAACTTAATGACATTTTATAAAATGTTAATGTCATTTAAAAAATATTAAAAACAAATTACAATTTTGCTATTAGGCAGAGGCATAAACAGTGGCCCTCTCGGCCCGTTAAAAACGCGTGTAAAAGGTCCACTGTTTATGCCTCTACCTAATATTTAAGCAGAACAATTAAAGATTCTTAATTAAGAAAACTTGACGGAAGATAATTAAAAATTTATTTGAATTTACGATAAAAACAAATTTGTAAATTTTAGCATTGAAATTTTTAACAAATTAGACATTTGAATTCACTAGTTAGTTTTCATGTATTCGCATTTTGTCTTTGACAATTCCACCAAAACACAGATCAATTAATTTGAAATAAATTATGCATGGGAAACGACAACTAATTACGAAAACAACATTTTCACATAACATGGCAATAAAAATTGAGAAATTTATGGAGAGTTGTTGTTGATGTTATTGTGGCAATCCTTCAAGGTCTCATTAGAAGTCACGTAATATATTAATAGGTGGAGCTTATAATTACAGGATTTCTATTTATAAACGAATATATATTTAACGCTTCTCTGTTTCATTTTGAAGGTTATTTTTGCTAAAGTGAATTTGTTTGCAAAGTTTGTGTGTAAGTCGTAAATTGTGTTGTGCATTTTTCAAATTTGATTGAAAAAATTTTGGAAAAATGGAAATTAATTTCACCGGTAAACGAGCTCTTGTTACTGGGGCTGGTCGTGGAATTGGCCTGGAACTAGTTCGTCATCTTGTAAAAACTGGTGCATCTGTAGTTGCCCTCGATTTGAATCAAACAAATCTTGATGCCCTCAAACTTGAACTGCCTTCTGTCGTAACTTTGCAAGTAGATTTGTCTGATTGGAATGCAACAAAATCGGCTCTAACTCCCTATGCTGAAAGTATCGACTTTCTGGTGAACAATGCTGGTTTTGCTGAAATTGCTCCACTTGAAGAGGTAACTGAAAAATCTCTGGATATGCATTGGAATGTTAATGTAAAAGCTGCGATTAATATTACCCAAACTGTTGTTGCTGGAATGAAGAAACGTCGATCCGGTTCAATTGTGAATGTTGCAAGTGTCGCTGGTATGTTGGGATTTGCTAACCATACCGCTTATGGTGCCAGTAAGGGTGCTCTCAATGCGGTAACCAAAATTTTGGCCTTGGAACTGGGGCCATTCAATGTGCGAGTGAATTCTGTGAATCCAACTGTTGTCTGGACTGAAATGGCTAAAGTTGCTTGGAGTGATCCAGCGATTCAAGAAAAGATGACTTCTAAGATTGCGTTGGGTCGGTTCGTTGAACCAGTGGAAGTTGTGGAAAGTATTCTTTTTCTCCTGAGTTCGCGGGCTTCAATGTTGAATGGAGTGCTTCTGCCTATTGATGGTGGTTTGACCAGTACTTCCTGTCCCTAGATTTATGGATTTGATTTTGACCTGTTTTCAGAAAGTTTACTTCATAGTAAAAATTTTCTAATGTCTACAATTTATCTTCAAAAATTCTTATCCCGAACACTGACACGTATTGAGCAACTTTAGTTTGTCAAAAATTTATCTCCAAACATGACCAACTATTAAGAATTTGATTTACTGTTTTTGGAAATTAAATCTCGATAAAATTTGTATTCCTAAGTGTCCTAATAAAATATTCTCAAAATTACAATTTATAATATTGTTTAGTGTGATTCATGGGAACTCTATTTTTACAACCTAATTATTATTTTTTACATTTTATTACCAATTTGGTGTGCAAGTCTATGTACTTTACTTTGCATAACAACAAATGCTCGTAAAACGCAATCTCCAACAAAATGTCAATAAATTTGAACACAGACTTGCAAGTACAGTCATCAGCTTATCAGACACAATTTATATTACTATACAATAGGATACCGAGAATGTCCTGGGTACGTTTATCTCAAATTACTCATTATCGGCGTTAATGGACAGACTCATACTGAAGGTATGTAATCAACATTTTGTAGGGAGCAAGTTTGGCACAATTAAGGCCAATTTCAATAAAGGTATATAAAGTAAAGTAAAACAGGCGTTTTGACGATTCACAATTTTGGATTACTTGACAAATTAGTATTAATAGTTAACCATGTACAATTATTTGAAAATTTGTATCAATGAGATATTTTCAAGATATCAAACAATTGATTTGGTTTTTCAAAAATATTTACAAAATGTTTTCAATTGGTATTGTTCGTTGTTTGGCGAATCGCAATTGGTGTTGGATGTTGCAGGTGGAATGGTTCTTTCGTTGGGGATTTTTTGGTCGATTGGTTTGATCTACACGGTTCTTGATCTAACGAAATGGCCAAATTATTTTTATAAATTTAAAACTCAAGAAAATTCTAAAAATGATGTAAGTTTATTATGTTTATTTTCTGATAAATTGATCTTATAATAAAATAATTTGATTTTAAGGTCACCTTTACAGAGGTTCTTAAAACTGCAAAAGTTTCCCTCAAGAATCAACTAACTGTTCAACTTGTAACCACGTTTGTTTATCATTATTTGATTGAATTCCGTGGAATGGATCCTAGTGTCAAGGTTCCGGGTCTTGGGATAACTTTTGTTCATATTTTAGTTTTTTCTCTAATCCAAGAGATCAGTTTCTACTATCTCCATCGACTGCTACATTATGGAAAGATGTATAAAGCGATACACAAAGTGCATCACTACTGGCAGGCTCCAATTGCAATTGCTGCAGTCTACTGTCACCCTTTTGAGCATTTTCTCGCTAATTTGGTTCCAGTTTTGCTAGGTCCATTTCTGTTGGGCAGTCATCGAAGCACTCTGTTTGTGTGGCTTGTTCTTGTACATGTTGTCACACTGAACGATCATTCTGGTTATGCTTTTCCGTGGATGCCATCACCGGAATTTCATGATTATCATCATTTGAAGTAATATTTAGAATTATTAATGTAATTAATTAATTAATTAGCTTTTTAAATCTTAGATTCAACCAAAACTTTGGTCGCATGGGCTTTCTCGATTATTTTCACGGTACTAGTGATCGTTATTTGATGTTGAAATTAAATTCAAACAACCGTTCAAATTTAATAAAAAATAAATAAATTTAATAACATTTTTGTTGCATAAATTTCTTTGATTTAGGACTCACTAATCTTTTGTTTACAAAAATATTTTACAACGGAGATTGTCATCACTTTTGGTGCCTCTTTTGTAAATAGCAAATAAATCGGACAGGAAGATTTTCTACTTGAAATGTGTCGGATAATGAGTGGTCAAAAGTTGATATTTGTTTACTTTTCCACTGGATTCATTGAACTTTGTTCAATACAAGATAAGATGTAGAGATACTAATGTACGCTGAGTGGATGATGGGTATAAAAACAAAATTAATTCATACAAAAGTACAGATAATATATTAACAATTATTTCCTTCAACATTTCTTTCACAAATTTTTTAATTATCAAGTATGAAAAGCATCATATGCATCTTATTGAATCTTATTCTGTTGAATTTCGTCTTTTGCTTCACATTATCGAATCAATTGAATAATTTGAACACCACCAAAAATGTAAGTCACTTATCATCATCGTCATCGTGTTTAACCATCGCTGACAATGATGTCAACTTCGCACTGAAGCTACTGAAAGCCGTTCCATATGATCCAACCTCGAATCAGGTGTTTTCACCACTTGCACTCAAACTCACTCTTTTATCGCTTGCCTCTGCTTCAGCTAATGAAGCGCAAGCACAGGCAATTTATGGCCTTATTTTCGATGATGATGTCACTGTTGGTCATCAAAATTTCAGTGAAGATCCCTCAAATCAAAGCAAATTACTGGACAAATTACTGAATCGTACAGTGGAAACAACCACTCAACAATATCCTGAGGAGCGTTTGAAATTTTACAATCGATACAACTGGAAGCGTAAGCAGATTGAAGGGTCAGGTCCCAGAGCCTTTCCCATGAGAGGAAAAAATCAAAACGATCTTGATCTGCTGCTTTGTGCATCGTTTGATGAGTCATACCAAAATGAGAGCGCTCTAGAGGACTGTCGCAGATATGTCCAATCGTGGGACATTCCACAGAAGAGATACGAACAACAACAATTCGACTTAAACCCTCGTCAACAGATTGAACTTTGTCGAACATTTGGAATTGAAAGCTTTCTAGATTGTGTCGATTTACTTGCCAAAAAAGAAACTCAATTTAGCCAAAATAATTCTAATGTCCGTGAGTGCATCCATGCTCAAGCATGGCAACTTGCACGCATCTTTCATACAGTTCACGATTTGGAGAAACAACAAAAATATGGACAGTCACAGGATGCATTGTATACGATTAGATCTTTCAATAATTTCATCTATCAGTTCATGTTCAGGAACGATGATAATTTTTTCAACAAAAACGAGAAAGAAAAGACTGAATGGAAGAAACATTTCGACTGGTACGGCTTGAGACAGTTCGATACGGCCAATTTGACTCAAATGCACGAATGGAAACTGTTTAAAAGGTTTAAATCCATATTTATTCCAAATTCAAATTCATAATTTTTCTTTTGATAGACACAACTTATCGGGCCTTTTGCTTCCTGAACTCACAACTGTTCCATCAAAACTGTGCCAGAATCGAATCCCTGAATTGCTCAATGTGGTCATGATTGACAAAAGGCTGAAAACTAACTTTAATGTGATGAAAAAGAATTTCTACGGGCCTAAATTTAACAGCAAATTGAATGATGATGATAATGATGACGATGAGAATCAACAGATTTATCAAATTGAAACCATGGTAGCTAATTTGGGAGAATTCAGTGTTGAACAGCATTTTGATGGTCAGTACAATCACACACTACTTCGACTGCCATACCATGACCATCGGTATAGTTTAATTTTGGCAATGCCACACCGAAATTCGACCATTCCTGATTTGATTCGAGGACTAAGTGCGCAGCAGTTGCATCACTATTTGCGACTACTTCACACGGGTACAAAGAAGCTCGTCTATCTTAGTGTTCCAAGATTTCCTGTTGCTGGGCATATGAGCTTTGGACCACTGCTTCGTCAGGCGTTGAATATGTCTAGTTTGAACTTGACTTTATCATCATTTTCATCATCATCGCATTTTTCCTTTCCACTCGAACACATTCAGCAACTGATTCGTGTCACCAATTTTGGTGCTATCGAGAACAGTGATATCAGTTTCAGTACCTGGGACGCATGTGAGCACATGGACTCACCGCTCATCAAGTACTTCAATAGACCATTCGTGTATATGCTTGTGGGCAAATATATCGAACTGCAACAACGGCAGCCCTCGCTCGAAATTCTGGTTACTGGATTTTACAATGGACCCGAACACATGATACGTGAATAGATTGAGAAACATTATATATCTTGAGTTGATAAACACACAAAAAACATTACTTATAAAAGCATACACACACACTAATTCAATACATATATCATCAATTCAAAGAGATTTTAATAATAAAAGTTTCGACATAACGTAAAAATAGACAAATTCAGGCACGAGTCAGAAGTAAAGGTGAGTCCAAGTGATAGGTGAAAGATGAGGCTTGAACAGGGAAATCTGCGCCAAAGTTGAGTACGAGTCGAAAAAAGCAAAGATCGATATGTAGCAACAAGAGAAAATCTTGAATGTTGCTGAGTTCCATCCATTGACTACAGAGAATGTTGCGCAAATATGAGGCTCGATGGCTTCGGGTCATATTGCTTCATTCGTTGTTGGGTCTTTTCTTGCCTTTTAACTTCAAAATCAAATATCATATTTTCCGAAGTTGTGCGGTCTTTTGGCCACCAAAAGTTCACAATGTACCTATGGACAAATAAAAATATTTAACAGATACATCAACATTTTAGCAAATAGTCGGAGCGAGTATTTGATAAATCCAAGCACCAGTAAATTGTGATTTATTGTGAGAAATCAATTTATTGGTGCTTGGATTTATCAAATACTCGCTCTGCCTTTGCATATTTAAAACTAATTGAATGCACTTACTTTGTCTTGGGTTTCAAAACATCGGTAGTGATAAAAGATCCTTTTGCAGACTCAAATTGCTCTTGGTCACCTTGAGTTACACGAGTATGCACTACTAAGGGGAAGTCTGTTGGATTCTTGAGTAGATAAATTGTCCAGAACTCTGTCATGATCATGAATAACGTGTCTGTATATTTGATTGATCAGTTTCAGAAGAACCAACTTGATAATGGTACAGATGAGTAGTGATTTTCTCAATAAAGCTTGTAAATAGACTACAATATTCAATAGCGTCGAAATTGACTTGGCCAACGTAAGACAGAGAATCAGAACGAAAATGTATTTGCAGTATTATTTAACCTTGCATTTTGTCTTTATTTGTCCATTGGTCGATTGAGAAACAGACTGCCACATATTTGCCGATAGGCAATTGGTGATCCACATGTACAAACGGCGAATCACAATATTTGCTGCCACAAACGACTTGGAGTCCCGAATCGGTTTGTTGAAATATTGCAACACCAATGTTGTGCAATTTTGTGTCAGATTTACGGTCAAATGGTTGAAACAGAGTAAAAAAGATGGTAGCATCTTTCTTTACCTCAAATTCTGCTCCAACCATATTTACCAACTGCTTATCACTATCTGGTAATATATATTGGAGATTAATAATGTTCAAGATTGCATCATTGACTAGGTAGTCAATCTTTTTGAACCATTTCACAAAATCACTTAGGCAAATCCAACGCTCATGGTCGGAATCAACAGGCAAACCCGACAAAATTGGATTGCGCAAAATGTCCTCGGTTTGCTTCCATTTCAGTCGTTTGTCAAAACCTAGACGATCGCGGATTCGAATCAGCTCGACTATCTTGTTATCGATGGAAAATTGTTGCACATTACAAATCGAAAAGGCGTGTGGTGACCGAATGCCATAATGATCAAAAAAGTGTTTGACATCGTCTTGCGACAAACTATTAAGAAAAAAATGTATCAAAGATTTGTTCAATCGAAAACAAATTCAATATTTCCAATTTTCATCATTTTGTGGCAATGTGGACAAAATGAAATTAGATTTGTTTCCAATTCTTTACCTGGATATCGATTCGGTGCACAAAATGTAACCTTTACCAAAGCAGTACATCAAATCGTCAAACACTTGATGATGTTTGTTCTAAAAGGTGAAAAAGTTAGCATTATATTACTCAATCTAAATTTTCGTTGGTTCTTACCTCACTCGATGGCACGGTGTCATCATCCACGACTCCGTAAGTAGCACAATTTGTGGCTTGTCCGTTTGGTGCAGCTGCACGTGATTGTTACGTTCTTGAGTACATCCTTTTCAAGCACATCAGATTTTCGACATAGGCCATGTCCCATGACTTGACATCACACTCAAAGGCCTTTGACGCATCGTGCACGGCTTCAAGCATGCCCACCTGGACGCTTGTTCGATCACGGGTGAGTGGCGTGGGACATCAACCGAGTCCTGGTACTCGAACATCGCTTGACTGTCAGGTTGGTGGTGGTCGTAGCGAATGGGGACGATGCGGAAACTGAGTAAATACGGAAGAAGCAGTACGGATGCCGGTTCGAGAGTAACTCTATGAATGAAGAGGCTTCCAGAGCACACACAAAAATACATTTAGAATATGACGATAAAAAACTACCAACAGAAATTTGATATTATAAGCTGTTTTCTAAATTTGAAATAGTGAAACGTCATGAAATAGTTCGAAACACTATATGGAAAATAATGAAATTCGATAAAATATATTTTTTTTCCAATGAACAAAACATTTTACTAATAAAAATGATTTATACGGCTTTGCAAATGGAATTTGCAGATCATTGACAGATGCAGTCAATTAACGTTCAAATGTCGAATGAGCATATGAACTAGTCACAGAGCCTATGTCTTTTTGGTGTTCTCAGAAGCGTAATAAATCATGAGTGTTTGTTGATTTTAGCTTTGCACACAACACGCATGACAAGGTGGTGTCCTGTTTGCTGAATGAGGTCACTACAATTTAGTATTTAGCTCATTCAAGTCGTAGATTAAAAATTCATTCGTATTTAGTGAGCTTGAAGCTAGTAAGCACTTTTCACGTTGCCTGTCTTTCAAACATGAATCCTCACATTCGCTTTCTATTTGTGATTTGGATCGCATTTTAACATTCATTTGGCCATGTTTCGCAATTGCCCAATTGTTGTGAATCTTTTCATCCTATTGTTCGCGTTGACAGAATTCTTCATGGAGTTGACAGGAGTGACATAACAAATTTCAATATACATGATGTGACTAAGAATTTTCGAGCTCCAATATTTGACATAACCTGCAACTTGAATGTTACCTGGTCAAGTGAGAGGTTCAACATTCCCAACCGAACCTACAGCGTGCCCGATCAAATTTATCACGTATTCCTGCCCGAAGAAGACTCAATCAAGGACTTTTATTTGCCTAAATTCACACTTGTCCGCGATATATGCGATGTGCGGGAAATGTTTTGGAATTTCCACAAACGGACCACCACTACTGAAAAGACTGGCGCCTGTTCTCGAAACAACGATTACAAAACTTTACTTGCCGATCACTTTGGCGGCAACAAGTCTTTTGGCCTGATCACTTCTACAGTTGGCGCATATAGCATTGAGTTTAAGCCACCAAGTGAACTCATATTGATTGAGGAATTTGCGAATCGGATCAATATTTGCGAGTATTATCAACCTTCAGAGGAGGATCAAATTTGTCATGCAAAAGTGGATGCCTTTGCCAACTCAAACATTTCAACCCAATCAACGCAAATGAAGCGATTCGCATTATCGAAGATTTGTACAGCAATGTAAAAGGTTTGTGATGTGAATTTCTTTAAACTTGAAACATATTTAACACATTTCATGCTCATTTTACCAGACAAACCATACGTAGATCGCCAAATCACCGATTACTATGTGACCGCTGCACTCAAGTTACAATTGGCAGACTCGATTTGTGATCGCTCGGCAGGTCTGTGCCCATCGACTTTGCTCGTGGATGAGCATGACCAACTTGAACAGCTCTATCACGAATACGAATCGAGCAAATCCAATGGTGCCAAAGTGATCGCTAAGTAAAGTTTTGTAATCTTCGTTTCGAAAACAGGCGCCAGTCTTTTCAGTAGTGGTTGTCCGTTTGTGGAAATTCAAAAACATTTCCCGCACATCGAACATATCGTGAACGAGTGTGAATTTAGGCAAATAAAAGTCCTTGATTGAGTCTTCTTCGGGCCGGAATACGTGATACACCTGATCGAGCACGCTGTACGGTTCGGTTGGAAATGTTGAACCTCTCACTTGACCAGGTTACATTCAAGTTGCAGGTTATGTCAAATATTGGAGCTCGAAAATTCGTATTGACATCGTGTATATTGAACTTTGTTATATCAACTCCATGAAGAATTCTGTCAACGCGAACAATAGGATGAAAGGATTTACAAGAATTGGGCAATTGCGAAAATTGGCCAAATGAAAGTAAAAATGTGATCCAAATTACAGATAGAAAGCGAATGTGAGAATTGAAATTCATGTTTGAAAGACAGACAAAGAGAGAAAAGTGTCAAGCTCACTAAATGAGTTAAAAAATCACTTATTTTCATAATGATTCATTTTGTATTATATTACTTGTAAACAATTCTAATATATGTGCATTTTCTAGCTCACATATAGCATTAATTTGCTTAAGAGGTCAATAAAATACCATTTCCAAAAAAATGAGCTAAATACTAAATTGTAGTGACCTCATTAAGCAAACAGAACACCACCTTGTCATGCGTGTTGTGTGTGCAAAGCTAAAATCAACAAATTCAACACTCATGAGTTATTACACCAAACATAGGCTCTGTGACTTGTTCATGTTCATATGCTCATTCGACATTTGAACGTTAATGGCGTTTTTTCTGTCAAAGACTTGAAAATTACATTTGCAAAGCCATATAAGGCATTTTTAATAAAATGTTTAGTCCATTGGCAAAAAAATATATATTTTATCGAATTTTATTATTTTCCATATAGTGTTTCGAACTATTTCATAACGTTTCACTATTTCGAATTTAGAAAGCAGCTTACAATATCAAATTTTTTTGGCAGTTTTTAGCGTCATTTGGTTATTCTAAATGTATTTGTGTGTGTGTGTGTGTGTGTGTGTGCTCGTGTAGTCCCTCATTCATGAAGTCACTCTCGCCTCATTATAATGCCCACCAAAGACTCATCAAGCGCTTTCGCTATGACGCCTCGGCAATTCATTGACGATAAAGTTGAACTGGTGGTCTACCGCTTCATCGATGTGATCAAGAAAAAAGACGACTACATTGATGAGTGCTGGTCGTACATTTATCAAAATGTGGCCGAATTCTTTGCTTCACGAAAGACACTAACGTACAGTCTCTCACAAGCAATTGGAAAAATTCACCAACATTCAAGGGCCAACCCCAATCCAAATGCGCCTCAAATTCCCGACTTTGGCCACCCGGATGATGAAGAATTCACTGAAGCGTTCGCAGCTTACTTTCAGCACAGAATAATTTTATTTTTTCTTTGCTTGCTTGCGCGCTCGCATTTTAAATTTCAGTTTATACTTCATTTTCAATAAAGTGATTTATTTCACCTTTAACAATGTCTACATTTTATTTGTAATTCTGCATTGTGCGACCCAGTGGATAATAATAATTAGGACTGTGTTTTGAGTGGTTGGAAGTGTTTAATTTGTTCATTTCTTTTGTAAACTTTCATTTTGTAAATAAATTCACATTGCAATAATCATTTTGTATATGATCTTGTACTCTTTTCAGTACTGTTCTCGAATCATACAATTTCACGAATCTGATTGTTTTCGTCAAATATTTTAGCAGTATTTTAAGCTTCATTTGGTTATTCTAAATGTATTTTTGTGTGTGCTCTGAAAGCCTCTCTTTATTTATGGAGCCACCTATGAATCCGTACCGCTTCTTGCGTATGACTCCGTCCCCCGTATCGTGCGAAACAATCTTGAAACTGGACCAAACGGACAACCCACAAATCGTCCTAATTCGTAAATGGTTACAGCGAGCCATCGAATGAGATAGGAACCAGCGAATGTTTAGATAGAGTAATATGATACTGATGTCCAAACTGTGCACATTTTTATGAATTTAGTGATGGAGACGAATAGATTTTACACGCTTCTCTTTAATGGGTAACAAAAATTTTATTGGTATTAAAAAATTGCAAAATACAGAAATAAATGTTATTCAAAAATAAATAACAAACGGTTAATGAATGTGTCGTTTGTTATTGAATTTGAATAATCAAATTACTTAAACAACGTGAAACTTTCAAATCTGAATGCTCCGAACTAAATCTTTCAACAAAGCAAGCTAATTGATTTGTGGTGATCTTCTCTAGCCCATCTTGAAGATACTTTTTATACGATGATTTCGATGATTTCACCGGTAGACAATTCTCGTAATATTCTCCACTTGTTGCAACTTGATTCGATAGAGCTGCATGAAGAATGTTTTGAGAGGCCTCTTCAGGGGTTTTCATAAAGAATTTAGTCAACTTTCCAAAGTAATATAAACATGAATTTTTGTAAAGTCCAGTGTTCACAATTCCGGGATGCAAGGCATTCACTAGGATTTGGTAGTTTGACGAATTGTTCGAGTTTATGAACTCAGTGAGGTAATAAGTGAACATGAGTATGCACAGCTTTGACTGTGAATATGCATGATGCGGTGAATAAGGCATTGAAATTGATTGTAAATCCTCGAGGAAAATGCTTGAACCAAAGTGAGCAGTTGAGGTTATGTTCACAATGCGAGAAGGCTGTGCTTTGTTTGCTTCACCAAGTGCCGGTAACAGCAGCCATGTCATCAGCACGTGACTGAGATAATTGATTTGATAGTGAGTTTCGAAGCCATCCACTGTGTAGCCTTGCTTTACGAGCATCACGCCTGCATTGTTGATCAGCAAGTCCAAATGACCAAAATGGCTATAAAAACGAGTCACAAAGCCACAAACTGATGACAAATCGCGTAAATCCAATTCCCAAATAAATACTCTGGACTTTTGTTCGGCATTACAGCAGTCGGTTATTTGGTCAAATACCGTGGCTTGTTCTTCTTTTGTTTGATTAAACGATGTAACAATTAGCGAACATTCACGTTTGCACAGATCTTTAGCCACATGAAGTCCAATGCCCAATGAGCCCCCTGTAATGATGGCCACAAAATTGTCAGGTAATTTTTTCGGAATGTCTAAAGGCGATTGTTTAAATGTTCGAATACGATAATAATTTTCACATACAACACTTTTTATTCCAATCCAATAATTAATAATCAATGGGTATATTGCAAACAAAATGTTGGCAAACTTTTTCGGGAAAAGTTTGTTTACACTTTTCCAAAATTTGTAATTCATTTTGAAAGTGTAGACTCAGGAAAACAGTTTGGAATATTTTTAAAATACAAACACAAATAAATTAAATTTATTATATAATAAATTTGATAGAGTTTCACGTGAAGATGAACGGGGAAAACACAAAAATTTCCTTTGGCATTTTTATTAAGTTTAATCTAAAATTGAATCATTTCTTCATTAAATTTACGTTGACACGTGTGGAGATCGATGAAATATATGACGGTGTAATTGCAAGTTAAAGTGCTTTACGATTATGATTTTAATCAAATTATGATGCCATCTATGAAAGATTTGTTTAAAAATAGCTTAAATAAATTTAAATCTGGATTTCCCAAAATAATGGGGTGAATTTTATTTACCATTGATCAATATTCGCATAAAATTAGATTGTGAGTCGCGCATCGCATTCGTGTTAAACTAGTTAAACAACTGATTTAAAAAATTTGATTCAGTAAGTCTAAAAATAGCTTTCCATTTTATAATTACACTGTCAATTTAAAATGTCAATAAAGCTCAAGGTTCTTATTTTTGGACATTCGGCAATTTATTTGATTCAAAAAATTTATTGTTTTATAATTCAATTTAATAGTACAAATTATTACAAAATTGGCATTAAACATTTTATTCCAAAAAAGGAAACTCAATTTTGTTTTAGTATGTTAATAAAATAATCTATCCGTTTTTGTTGGAAATGGTTTTGAAACAGCTCAATTTGTTGCTTCTTAAAAGCACAAAACTTTTCAAAGTTACAACCAGAATTTTGAGGCATTTCAACAAATTGTGCATACTCGGTTTTGAGACAATTCTTCTCTTGGGCATCTCGTTGGCTTGTAATTTCTCCAAGTTTGACAGTGTACTGCAGCAATGCTTTGAATAAGCTATAAATGCTAAAATCGGGCCACTGTTCTTCAACAAATTGAATGTGCGAGCTGGCAGACTGCCAGAGGAGAAAATCTGACAGCCGACGAACTCCTGAGGTGCGCACCAAAAGATCTGGTTCAGGCAATTCACACGAATAGAGAGCACTGGAGAATATGAAATGGTCAATGTTGTCTGGACTGAGCATTTTGTCCTGAAAACACGACTGCAAATCTCCAATTGCTTTAACCATCTCTTCTCGGGCAGTGTAGGGCGCACAAAGGTTCAAATAAATTTTGCGGTTGTCTGCTGTGTGTAGCACAAGTTGTGCCATCAGTTTTTGAATGTGCACTGGAAGCAATTCCAATTTTCCCCAAACACGAATACAAATTTGTTTTTTGTGAAGTTCTTCAATTAGCCTAAACATTCTCGACAATTGCTCATGCATCATCTCCATCAAATTGTCCACCTCTTTTTGTGGACGATTGAAATTTTCAATACTGAACAAATACACAGTGAAACATTGAACGCCAATTTCGCAACAAACATCAAATATTTTCAGTACATTTTGTCCACCTAAGCCGTAGCCATCAACTAGTGAAATTTTCTTACTTTTCGCATACCTTCGATTACCATCCAAAATGAATGCAATGTGCTTGGGAACGGAACAGCATTGGAGAAGTCTTACAGCAAAGCGATTCAACCAGGAATGCTTTTGCTTGTGAAATTTGTTTACTAGATTAGTTTCGAAAGTAGACATTTTTCAAATTAAACCCAAAAATTTTACTAAATTCAACAAAACAATAAATTAAAAAATTATTTTCACATAAATATTCTGTCCATTTATCAATATATTGAACTTACAATTAATTCAATCTATCGCAATTGACGCTCTTAGAAAAAAATTATTAGTTACACGAATTTTTTGAAAATTTAATCAATTGTTGACTTTTTAAACTTTTATATTCTAGTGTTTCGCCTCATTTTAGTCTCAGATCATCTTTATATCATATTTGTATTATTCACGCAAACTCGTATGATTCACCCCGAAGCATGTACCAGTAGTATAAAAATAAACGAATGCCAATCAGTGTACTTAAGAAATAATAATTCTTAAAATAACGTGGCATCCTTCTATTAGGCTCGATTTGATTAAAGCGAACTCAAGCTTTACCCCCAAATCGACGATCAGTTAAGCTAAAAGACAAGTAAAGTTCAACCTCAAAAGATCAATCAATTAGATTTTTATTTTTATTTTTTGAATAATAAACATGTATATGTGATTATTATCAGTAACAGTGACTTAAAAAATAGAATTTTATAGTCACTAAATAATTGTGGGAATTTCTATTGCACAAAATTAACTAGTTTTCCAATTTTCAAAGCATGAATTGTGAATATTTTTTTTAGCAAACAGTCAATTTAAGTACTTTGTTCGAAAGCAAGTTAATAATTAAATTTTAAAGCAAATTTTGTAGTTATTTATTTATTTTGTACGTAATTAACTTATTATAAAGTAAATTGTTCAGAACTTAGACCCGGGATAATGGCCATCGATGGACTGAGTTTACAATTAAAATTGGTAATTTTCTCAATGCGTTTTCTGTGATTTTGTCGTGGATTTGCACTGTGCCCTAGTAACCACAATGCTATCACTTGATACACGACAATGTTCACAATGAGCATCACCAAACATTGATAGTAATCGGAGTCCTCAATTTGCAACAAATAGAGAAATGGCTGAACTTCCCTCTGACCACAACGGCCAAATCCATACTGCAGCAGTATCGAGGCTTCAAAAGTGAATCGCACAATGGAAAAATTTGCCATAAATCTGTAGACATAGCTCATTTTGTGCAAGTGCACAAAAACATTGGACAGTAACATAAATATGGACAGAACCACCACCGCAATCACGATTGTAATGAAAAAGTTTCCTCTCGAAAGCAACGCACAAATGTGAGCCAGGGCTTGAATGGACAGTGAGGCCAACAGTAGAATCAACACAAAATTCCAATAAATTCCAGGAAGAATTTCTTCGTAAAAGTTGCATATGTGCACATGTATCATTATAAGCGGCAGTGCCAATAAAATTTCGCAAATACGTTTGCTCATATAGAACGTCCCTGTAGAGTACCATCCATTGCTGTGCTCTGCCCAAAAGTAGTGCAAGTCTTGCTGGATCGTCATTGACATTTGAAGAAACATTACAAAGAGAAATGCACAGCTCACCAGAAATGTGTACTTATAGTTGTTCAATAGTGTTTCAAATTGTTGAAGCTTTTCCAGTGATGGACCGCATACACTACTGACGTCTTCCTCATAGTGAATGCAACCAGATGGTTCGGCTATTTTGGGATCAAAAATGAGTCTATAACTGAGGGCAAAAAGAATGTACAGACAAATGTAGAAAAGCAATTTCTTCCAGTGAGTACCGCAAATGTACGAAATATATCGCTGCAAGAGTACCTTCACTGAGGAAAAACAAAATCGAGATGCATTTCTCATGACGCCATCCTGAACAAATGTGACCTCAAAGTGTGAATCACAATTTTGGCTAAATTGAATTTCATTTTGTTCGCACAAATGCTGTACAATTTTACTTTCTGTCGAATTCAAGCAAGCGTGCTTGATCAGAGTTTCTAATGCAAATCGACAATCGACGGATTCAATTTCGGGAATTTTGTTTAAACTTGTGCCAATTTTGAGTGGTGAGCCTGAATAGACGCACACGCCGTCAAGGGATAGAACATAAAGATGATCGAGCATTGAGAGAACATCAACATTGGGCTGGTGAATTGAACAGACGATGCTAATGTTGTGATTAGTGCACAATTTCTTGAGACACGAAATTACCTGGAAAATGAAATTGGATTTGTCAATATATTTGTCATTAGAAACTTCAATAACTCACCATTTTGGCAGTATTACTGTCCAGTCCACTGGTTGGCTCGTCAATACAAATCAAATTAGGCATTTGAACCGCAATCAACTCGAGCGCAATTGCCAAACGTTTGCGCTCTCCGCCAGAACAATTGTCCACCATTGTGTCAGCAATATCACTCATATCCAATTCTTCGAGCAAACTCAAAGCGTTCTCAGTATGATCAATCTTAGTAACATTTTTTAATTTTGATGCATAGATGAGCAGCTGCTTGGCTGTCAGACCGTTCATTAAATGTAGAGAAACATTTTGAGCAATAAAACAACTTTTGATTGCAACAAATTTGCTCAAATAAAAACGACTTTTGGGACTCATTCGTGTTTTGAATTGACCATTGAGTACTTTGAGGAGGCTAGTTTTGCCCGAACCTGAACAGCCCATCAGTCCGCTCAGAGCTCCAAATCTCAAATGACCATTCAAATTGTGCAAAATTGCGTCTGTTCTATTGCGTACAGAATTGACAAATAAATAATCGCGCAATGAGTCATTTTTGTACAAGCTCAATTCTGTCCATTCGATTATGATTTTGTTTCGGAGCATTTCTGGTACACTGTTGAACGATTTGACATGCAAAATTTGAGGCCGGTTGAAATGCATTTCATTTTTACTTAAAAATTCTCCAAAGAAATTGTCAATTAAAGGTTTTTGTTTTTCTTTGGATCTTTGCAAATTGGAAAATTTTTCAACAAACCAAATTATCTTACGGAGGTTACTGAATTTGTAATACATAAAAACAAATGTCGTAAGTCGAATTGTGGCTATATTGAGGCAGACTAAAAACAAATTTGGAACAACGTCATCTGGATTGACATGAAAAATAATGAGTGTGTTTGATATTGTTCCCTCATCACACCTTCCAAAACCATACAAACCATAGACAGACGCTTTAACGAGAAACTTGACCCCAATAAGATCGGACATTTTGATAAGCAGGAAATTTTCCGAATTTTCCAAATCATAAAACATTGGATTAAAGACCACCAAAATACTTGCAACGACTACAGATAGTGTTACCGAAACTTCCATGTGCTTGGCAAGTAATGTGCCAATCAATTGACCAATACTTTGTAGATATATATTGGTGAGCCATGCAATGGCCAAATACCAGCAAAATCTGTGCCAGTTGAACTCGGCACCATCAACGGCGTGCTGGTGCGTCAGCAAATAGCTGGGCACTCCCATGATAATCGAATAAATGCTTATTTCTAACAAACTGGTCAAAATTATCGATTGATAGAATACGCCAAAACTGTACCAATCTGTAGATTTGGACGAAACATGAATTAGAAGCAAAAGTGTTTAAAAACTGTCAAAAACTCACTGTTTCGATGTTCATTTTGAAAATGTTTCAAAAATGGTGACACAAACAGTGCACAAAGACATATCGTAAAGTAACCATTGAACATAAATGAAATCCACAAGAAAATGATATTCTCGCGCATTAGGATTGTTTCGTTCAATTCGACCAGACAATTTGTAGTATTTTGAGACAAATTGGTAGAGTTTTCAGTTTGGGTCAAGGAAATGCAGCCACTTGGAAGAGCCATTTTTTCTTCAAAAAATGTTACCACAAAACATAGCAAAGACAAGGCCGCAATATTTGTGAACAGAAATATATTGACATTCTCAACAAATGTAATCTGTAATTGTCGTTTGAAATTGTAGAATAAATCATAAAATGAGAAACGCTTTCGAGTGTTTGGTATTCCATTTGTTTTGAGTTTGTCTTTCACTTTTGGTTCTTCAATTGCAGCTGCAAGGTTATTGAGTTCACTCGTAGAACATTTATCGGCTAATTGGATCACAATTGGGTCGGAAATTCCTACATCAAAAATTGATTTAAAAAATATGTGACAATACTAAAACACTCACCATTGCATGCTATTCGAATTAGTGCTTCAATTGGAGGCTGTCTAGCAGGAATGTTCAATTGAATTTCTCGTTTCAGATATGATTCCACGGCACAAGGCTGTCCCGAATAGATTGCCACTCCACCCTTGGCCAAAACATAGATTTGATCAAACAGATTAAGAATTTCATTGTTTGGCGCATGAATGGACACAATCACGGTGACTCGATTTGTGAGTTGCTTGAGACAATTCATCACTTCAAATGCGGAGACACTGTCAAGTCCGGTGGTGGGCTCGTCCACAAACAAATAGGCTGGCATCTCAAGTGACATCAATTCTTGGCCAATTGCAATTCGCTTCTGTTGTCCTCCACTACAGTCTCGGAAATACTGTCCAAGCAATTCACTTGGCAGCATCAATAGGTTCATTATTTGTTGGATGTGTTGCTTCATTGAAGTTTGAGCAGTTGGAGTGTTTGAATTTTTGAGTCTAAACGCATACTGCAGTATGTCAGCCACGGACATTTTGCTAACCACAATTTCGTGCACATGTTGCTCAATGAAACAGGACAAAACCCGAGACTGAGCTGGAATGTTTGCATAGATTTTTGATTTTCCACACAATTCCCTATGCTCACTGTTACAAAGACTGTTCAACAAGGTAGTTTTACCCGCGCCACTCGGTCCCAACAGACCATTCAAAGTGGCACCCTTAAAATGGCCATTAAGTCCACGCAAGAGTGGCTTCTTCTTAAAGGTCAAATTTGACAATTCAATCACTTCATACTGTAGCCTTTCCCAGCCAATTGATATTTCGTTCGATATTGCATCACTTGGGAACATTTCTTGTTGTCGAAAATTTTGATGCATTTTTTGTCTTAATTTTATTCAAAAATAGATTTCATATTGATAAGCAAAGAAAAGGGTAGAAGTTGCTGATACACCACAAGTGGACACTATGAACACCAAATTGAACGAAATTAAAACAATTTATTTAAACTAACATCTATTGAACATAGGAAGATTTTCGTTATAAGCGAGATAACTGATGAGTTAAAGGCTACGACTATCAGCAAATCAAGATTTAGTAAGTGGAGTTATTTTTATGCCGGTAAGGGTAAATCTATATTTAGCCAAGCGAACGAAAGTGCGTTTGAGGGAGACTTTTTTCCTTTCTTATATCGTTTCCCATATTTTCCCTCTCGTAAAAAGGACATTCGTAGACATTGACATATAAAGTTTGATTGATTTAATTTAATAATTCCAACCCAAAAATCTTATTATCAGACAACTCCTCCTCATTACAATTATCTTACTTGACCGGCTTGCGCCAATCTCAAGAACACAATCATCAAACCCTGTGTTTTCCAAAAAAAATTACTTGTTCATTATTATTTCTCAGTAGGCACATTTAGGTTACTAAAACGAAACAAACATGCTATCATATTTAGGAAATGTAAAAGAGTGTATACAAATAAAATCAAAAAATTCCAATTAAAAGGAAATCGAAAACCCATATCGGAAATGAAAAACAAACACAATTGACAATAGTGAGAATAGTGATAAAAATTTGCCCTAAAAATGTAACCGGTTCAGTCACATATAAAAACAAATCAGTTTTACTTTAATTGTCCAAACAGTTTAAAGCTTCAATTTAAAATTTGAGCATCAAAAATATACAAATTTTGCATCAAACATCAACATGAAATCACTATTTGTGCTAGTCACGGTGGCATACTGCATTGCAATTGCCACAGCCGAATCGCCACTAAGACTCGACCGTGCGTTTGTCACTCGACTGTTGGACAGTGTACAGTCACAAATTATGGAACGAAACAAGGAATTTGCACCCGCTGTGATTGGAAAGGTTTCCCTTGCAGTACAACTGGTGATGTCTAAATGATAAATGATTTGTCAACAATAGATTTATTTTTTCTTCTTGTTGACTTAGAAATCGCCACGCCCAACAAATTTGTTCAAAGTAAACTTCCTGATGGAAACCTACGTGCCCGGTAATCCCAAAATCAAAATGTATCGAGCATTGCTCTGCTCGGCTGTAATTGAAACTTTGTATCCGATTCCGCCCAGCAATAGACTTCGCGAATTTAGTTGCGAGGAAGAGCCTAACCTGAATCAAGGATCATTTTAATTTTCTTTTTCATAAGACTCACAATCTAATTACATGCGAATTTTGATCAATGGTAAATAAAATTCGCCCCATTATTTTGGGAAATCCAGATTTTAATCTGTTTACGCTATTTTTAAACGAATCTTTCATAGATGGTATCGTAATTTGATTAAAATCATAATCGTAAAGCACTTTAAACTGCAATTACGCCGTCATCTATTTTATCAATCTCCACACGTGTCATCGTAAATTTGATGATGAAATGATTCAAATTTAGATTAAACTTAATAAACATGTTTAAAGAAAATTGTGTGTTTTCCCCGTAAATCTTCATTGTGAAATTCGTTAAAATTTCTTATAAAATAAATTTAATTTATTTGTGTTTGTATTTTATAAATATTCCAAACTGTTTTTCTGAGCATAAACTTTCAAAATGAATTACAAATTCTGGAAAAGTGTAAACAAATTTTTTCCGAAAAAGTTTTGTTTGCAATATATCCCCTGATTATGAATTATTGGATCGGAATAAAAAGTGTTGTATGTGAAAATTATTACCGTATTCGAAAGTTTAAACAACCGCCTTTGGAGATTGCGGAAAAATTGCCTGACAATTTTGTGGCCATCATTACTGGGGGCTCATTGGGCATAGGACTTCAAGTGGCCAAAGATCTGTGCAGACGTGAATGTTCGCTAATTGTTTCGTCATTTAATCAAACAAAAGAAGAACAAGCTACTGTACTGCACCAAATTACCGATTGCTGCAGTGCGGAACAAAAATCAAAAGTTTACATTTGGGAATTGGATTTACGCGATTTGTCATCAGTTTGTGGCTTTGTGACTCGTTTTTACAACCACTTTAGCCATTTGGACTTGTTGATCAACAATGCAGGCGTGATGCTCGTTAAGCAGAGCTACACAGTGGATGGCTTCGAAACTCACTATCAAATCAATTATCTCAGTCACGTGCTGATGACATGGCTGCTGCTTCCTGCACTTGGTGGAGCAAACAAAGCACAGCCTGCTCGCATTGTGAACATAACCTCAACTGCCCACTTTGGTTCAAGCATCTTTCTTGACGATTTACAATCAATTTCGCTTCCCTATTCACCGCATCATGCCTATTCACAGTCAAAGTTGTGCATACTCATGTTCACTTATTATCTCACTGAATTCATAAACTCGAACAATTCGTCAAACTATCGAATCCTGGTGAACGCATTGCATCCCGGAATTGTGAACACAGGACTTTACCAAAATTCATGTTTGTATTACTTTGGAAATTTGACTAAATTCTTTATGAAAACGCCAGAAGAGGCCTCTCAAAACATTCTTCATGCAGCTCTATCGAGTCAAGTGGCAACAAGTGGAGAATATTACGAGAATTGTCTACCGGTGAAATCATCGAAATCATCGTATAAAAAGTATCTTCAAGATGGGCTAGAGAAGATCACCACAAATCAATTAGCTTGCTTTGTTGAAAGATTTAGTTCGGAGCATTCAGATTTGAAAGTTTCACGTTGTTTAAGTAATTTGATTATTCAAATTCAATAACAAACGACACATTCATTAACCGTTTGTTATTTATTTTTGAATAACATTTATTTCTGTATTCTGCAATTTTTTAAATTCAATAAAGGAAATCTAATTTTTAAGATATCTTGATTTTCTTGAATTCTTCCCGTTCTGTCATTTTCTCTCTCTTTAAAATAAAACATTGACAAATAAAGCACAAACTAGAAATATTTTTATTTAATTTAAAAAAATCTAAAGTATAAATGGAATTATGGCTTTGATTTGTGATGGATATTCAGTGCCGAACTTGACTCGATACCAACGATGAGTTATCAGTGAGGCAAACATCTGATTAGCTACCACAAATAGAAATAGAATTGACCCCAATATATGAATACTTGAAAGATTGAAATTTTCAGGGAAAGTCAATTGCCATATACAAAAATAGATAAAAATCTCAGCGAGGTAATGAGGACAGGAAATCAGGTTGAACGGACCTCCACGAGGAATGAAAAATTTTTGATTTTGTGTTCTATCCACCACTACTATTCTTAGCTTAGCCAATTTTTGATGACTCCAATATTGAACATAAGAGGCAAAAAGAAATATGCCAAACAATGACCAACGATATAAAGCCAAAGGCAAAAATTCTGGATTAAAAATGTGACCATTCCATTGAGAATTTAGATTTAGTAAAACTGAACAATAGGTAGCGTAACCGACACTCGTGTAGAACAGATAAGCGGTAATATAGTGGATAATGTTGATTGTAGAGTCAGTATATATCGAAATGAAGAATGTTTCGTAAATTCGACGACAACTTTGAATTAGTATGGCAGTGCACAGAAGAATATTCTGGACATTATCTGTCCAGGAGTGGTCAGAAATGTTGGAAGAGGTCACTACTGTGATAATCGCTAGTATTACAACTAAAAAATATAAGTAATAGTACCGAAACCATGATTTTGGTACTTCGAGATTTTTGATAAACTCGATCAATTCGGATACAACTGACCAAAAAGGTTTCGGCAGTTGTGTTGCACTTTGATCATCACCAACATTTCCGGTCAATTTAGTTTCATTTTTAAATTTTCCATAAAACAACAGATACCGAACAAATGGCGGAATGAACTGTCTGTTGGTGTAAAGTGTGATCAATGAAACAAAAATTAACACACATGTATAAACGAGCCACAATGTGGATAAAAGAAAATTAAACATTTTCTCAATCAAACATAACAAGTCAAAACGCTTAAATAATTTGTTGCACTCTGTTTATAAAAAGAAACTTTAATCTAAGGATACTAAATAATGTTACAAACAAATAACTTTCTTTTGAAGTTCATGAATTATTCAGTGTCATTATTAACTACACATCTTGATGCATACACATAAGGGGGAAAATCAGCACTTTTAATCTTTCCAATAGATTATCACGTGATTTAAGAATGCCCTAAACTGGTTTTGTTCTGTCGTATAAAATTTTGAAAAACAGATTTACAGAAGACAGAGACCTAATTGTGGGAAAAGTTTTACTCGTAAAAGGAAAATTGACTCATGATTACAAAAAAATGCTTTGATTTATTCACAATCACACTCTGTAATATGCAAACTTAAGAGAAGTTGCGTACTTGAACGTAATCATTGTTTTGGAAGACATAAGTTTGAGTGGTTGTGCCATGAGTTTGATGCACTGTTGTACTTTTGTGTGGTAGTTCCAGCTCTCCACTCGATAGTCTACTTCGTAATACGAACAGCTTGGACATTCGATACATGTAAGGGTGATGTCCATAAATGAAAGATTTGGAAAAATTTTGTTCAAATGCAACCTAAGCACTGACTCGTGTGAAGTGCTAAGGAAGTAAATGTTGAGCGATTTGATTGATCGCAATTGACAGACACTTTGATCATTGCTGATAAGTGGGGAAAGGTCTACATGTGACGGGTCTGTGGGTGGACCCGCCGGATTTGTTTCAATAGATAGCGCTAGAAAGGACAGGTTTGAGTTTGCATCTCCGCAGATATGTCCCAGAGCTCGTATTAATTGAACCAGTGGACGTTGAACGTTCCAGTCCATAAATAAATATACCAAATTAGGCAATCCAACAAAAATTCGTTCAAGAGCAACATTTTCTTCATGTGGAAAAGTAAGCGAATTTAGATTCAAATGCGTCAATTTGCTGGCAAACTTTCGATCGGTGAGTTGGTTCGAGAGAATTGTCTTTACCAGCCATTGACCACCGTTGTCTCTGGACCACAACCCAACATGAGTCAAACTATCATTTGTCAATCCATAAGATTCGAGTGAATTTGAAATCACAGTATCGGTGAAATCAGCTGAGTAAAAATAGAATTCATATAGTTGGGATAAGATTGGTAACTCAAGAGGTGCATCGAGTTTGGCCCAAACGGTTAGTGCTAATCGGCGTAGTTTAGAAGCTTGATTTATGATGGGAATTGTTTGTTGGATCGCTTTCTTAATTGCTACGGGATCGTCTTTTGTCGTAATTGATTGATTTTCAAGAGACAATTCAAAGTACAACATCAATTGCAGTGATTCGAGATTGGTATTCCACTTTTGTAACAGTTCAACATTTGCAACTTCCAACATTGCAGCCGACAATTCATTTGTGCTTAGCTGTAATGAACGGACATTCGGAAATAGATTTACAATTTTTTTAGCATTTTTCTGTGTTAAGCACTGCTGTATATCTCGAAAATGCAACGTATGGCTTGCACGGGTACATTTAGGCACTAAAAAGGAAGTGTTTGCTGGTAAGCCGGATCCGCGAATAAAGAACGGTTCAACAAGTATACTAATATTGCCGTACACAAGTGTCAGAGTCCCACGACGACCACAAACATCTTTGATTAACAGTGCAAACTGATAACAGGTTGGTGAGATGTGACGCAATAGATCTTTCAGGGGCAAACGGGAAAATATGATAACCAACAATTCCGGCGGAAGACTGGTGAATTTGATAGCAGTTTTGGCGCGGGCGTTCTGGCAAAATTTTCTTGGAGTAAAAGAAAAATGAAAGTTAAAATACAAATACTAACGAAAATATAATAAATAAACATACCGAAGAAAAACATATCCAAGAGCAATAACAAAAATAATAAAGCTCAATAAAATGAAAATTTGGTTAAAATTCATGATGAATTTGAGTTTCTTATATCTTTGGTAGTGTTTCTTTAAAAATCCCACAAATTTATTTTCTAGTTTGTGGTTTATGCAACCAAAAGCTTAAACTTAAATCTTTTATTAGATACACACCTGAGCATGTTTACATCTGCGTAGATTTTCATCACCTGCAGCGCAAGATAAGGAACATGTATTTGAAGACTGCAGTATTGGATAATTTTGTCAAAAACTGCCTACTTTATGAACTTTGGACATGTTTTTGTGCATTTGTGCAAACTTTGTATTCAACGCTATTAATCTTATCAGGTTTAGATTCTGAAGGGGGGCATCCTTAAATCACGTGATCAAGGTAGGGGAGGGTGGTAGTTTGGGGACTGATCACACTTTGATCACGGTAGGAGAGGAGGGGTTCCATAAACCCAAAAAAGGTTCAACTACGGCCCTGAGAAATTAAGAGTTAGAAGTAAAACATAACAAAATATTGTAAAAAATGGCATAGTTTATTGAAATTAGCAATAAAACCCATTATGATAAGATCCATCTTGACTTCTGACTAACTGGTGGAGGGGGGTCTGAGATTCTAAGGTTGATCACGGATTGATCACGTTATGTAGGGTGGGGGTCTAAAATCCCAGTTTTCTTGATCACGTGATTTATGGACGCCCCCCAAGGTAGATTATCGTTTTGGTGTAGTGTTTTAGATAATTAAAAAATAACTTAAAATCAAATCAAATAAAATAAAAAAAATTGAGAAATATCATTATTGTGGAGATTTTTGGGTTATTGAAAGATGCTTTTATTTGTGTATTTTTTCACAATTTAAAATTTTATTGTGTTATAAGCCAACTTAGGATTAGACATGTACTTGAATGTAATCTTTGGTTTGGATGGCATCAGTTTGAGTGGTTCTACCATGAGCCTGATGCAGTGATATACTTTGGCGAAATAGTTAACGTTCTCAGTCATGTAGTCTTCTTCAGAATAGCCACAGCTTGGACAGGCTATACATTTAGTGGAAAAGTAAAGACATGAAAGATTTGGAAAGATTAGATTTATGTGCAAACGAATAATTGACTGGTGTGAAGTGCTGAGACAGTAAATGTCGAGCGATTTGATTGATCTCAATTGACAGACACTTTTGCCGTTGATGATTAATGAGGAAAGGTCGACAAGTGAAGGATCTGTGGGTTCATCTGGTGGATCAGTGTCATGTCCACTAACAATCGTGAGCACAAGAAAAGATAGTTTTGAGTTTTCTTCCGTGTTGATTAGCTCCAAGGCACGTAATAATCGAACCAATGGACGTTGAACGTACCAATCGATAAATAGCGATACCAAATTAGGCAGTCCAACAAAGAATCGTTCAAGCTCGGCATTGTCTTCAAGTGGAAATACCGGCGAATCTAAAATATTCAAATGAGTCATCTTGTTGGCAAACATTCGATCGATGGGTTCGTTTGAGAGAATTGTCTTTACGAACCATTGACCCCGGTAAGCTCTGGACCACAAGCCAACATGCGTCAGTCTGTCATTTGTCAATCCATAAGATTTTAGTGAATTTGAAATCACTTTATCGGTGAAACCCATTGAGTAAAAATAGAATTCGTCTAGTTGTGATATGATTGATAGATCTAATTGCACTTCTAAATTAGCCCAAACGGACAAAGCTAGTCGGCGAAGTTTAGAGGTAACATTTATGAGTGAAATGGTCTGTTGAATTGCCTCTTTAAGAACTTCTGGATCGTTTCTAGGAATTGATTCGAGTGGATTCGCCTTTTCAAAACGCAATATCAACTGCAGTGACTCGAGGCTGCAACTCCACTTTTGTAGCAATTCAACATTGACTACCTGTGCCAACTGTGCAGCCGTCAGTCCATTTGTGCTCAGCTGTAGTGAACGAATATTCGGAAATAAATTCACAATTTTCTTGGCATTCTTCTGTGTTAAGCCCCGTTTTATTGACCCAAAATGTAGCGTATGGCTTGTACGGGCACATTTTGGTTCTAAAAACTGTGTGTTTGCAGGTAAGTCATAGTCTCGGTCAAAGAATGGTTCAACAAGTAGACTCTTATCACCATACACAAGTGTTATAGTGCGACGTCGAGCACAAATATATTTTACCAACAGTAAAAACTGAGTGCAGGTTGGCGAGATGTGACGTAATAGATCTTTCAGTGGAAGACGCGAAAATATGGAAATCAACAATTCAGGAGGTAAAATGGTGAGCTTTCCTGTTTGGATGCGTCGTTTTGAAAACAATTTCCTGGGAATATACAAAGTTAGCAAATATCAAATTAATTAAAATTATTCAAGAATACCTAAGATAAACATATCCAAGAGAAGCCAAAACAATGCTTGATATGATTGAAATTGGTTTCAAATGCATTTTGTTTTGAGTTTTTTTGCTTGGCTTTTTTGCCCAAAAAATTTAGTTTCTAGTTCGTGGTTTTTAAACAAACGCTAACTAAAATTGTTTGATAATTACCCCCTGAGCAGGTTTACATCTGAACGCATTTCATGCACCTGCAGTGATCGGTGACCATCATGATAAGAAACCTCAAATGTTCACTATTTGTTTGATAAATTCGTCAAATATAATTTACCATATGAACTTTGGAATTTGTTAAGTGATGTCTTTATTCTTTTATTGGGACATATTTTTACAATTTAAAATTTAATTTTGTTATATGCACCTCTATTATTAGATTTGTATTTGAAAGTAATCTTTGGCTTAGAAGGCATCAATTTGAGTGGTTCTACCATGAGCCTAATGCACGGATATACTTTTGCGAGATAGTTCACGTTCTCAGCCAGATAGTCTTCTTCAGTGTACTCACAGCATGCACAGCGAATACATTTGGTGGAAATGTAAAGCGTTGAAAGATTTGGAAAGATTAGATTCAAATGCAAACGAAGAATTGACTGATGTGAAGTGCTGAGACAGTAAATGTCGAACGATTTGATTGATCGTAATTGACAGATACTTTTACCATTGGAGATTAGTGAAGAAAGGTCTGCAAGTGATGGGTCTGTGGGTGGGTCTTGAGGAACAGTGTCACGACCGCTAATAATATTTAACACTAGAAAGGAAAGTTTTGAGCTTTCTTCAGTGGTGATTTGTTCTAAGGCACGTAATAATCGAATCAGTGGACGTTGTACGTACCAGTTGATTGATAAAACTACCAAATTTGGCAATCCAACAAAGAAATTCTCAAAACGAAAATCATCATTATCATCAAGTGGAAAAACAGGCGAATCAGAAATCTTCAAATAAGTCAATTTGTTTGCAAACATTCGATCGGTTGGTTGATTAGAGAGAATTGTCTTCACGCACCACTGGCCACGGTAAGCCTTGGTCACTAGTCCAATATGAGTCAGTTTGTCGTTTGTCAATGCATAAGATTTTAGCGAATTTGAAATCACTTTATCGGTGTAATCAATTGAGTAAAAATAAAATTCGTATAGTTGGGATATGATTGGTAGATCCAATTGAACTTCTAGTTTGGCTCTCACGTAAAGAGCTAATCGACGTAGTTTAGATGCCCGATTTATGATAGACACAGTTTGTTGGAATGCTTCACAAAGGAACAGTGGTTCTTCTTGCGTAATCAATTCAATTGGATGCATCAATTCAAAGTGCAATATCAACTGAAGTGATTCAAGATTCGAGATCCACTTTTGTAACAATTCTAGATTGACCACTTGAGTCAACAATGCAGCCGTCAGTCCATCTGTGGTAAGCTGTAGTGAACGAATATTCGGAAATAGAGACACAATTTTGAGTGCATTTTTCTCGGTTAAAGACTTTCGTATCGAGTGGAAATGCAATGTATTGCATGCACTAATAGATTTTGGTACTAAAAAAGGAGTGTTTTCGGGAAAATCATTTGCATCACACAAATCGTGAAACAATGGTTGAACAAGCAGACTCTCATCACCGTACACTAGTGCCAGAGTGCGACGCTTATCACAAATATATTTGGTCAACAGTGCAAACTTTGAACAGGCTGGTGAGATGTGACACAATAGATCTTTCAGTGGAAGATGGGAAAATATGGAAATCAACAATTCGGGAGGTAAACTGGCGAGGTTTGCAGCTTTGGTGCCGCTTTTCAAACAACATTTTCTTGGGACAAAAATAAAGGTTATTACCAAAAAAAATATTAATAGAAATACCGGAGAAAAACATAGCCAAAAGTGATACTAAACAGGACGGAAATTGTTATTAAATGTACTAGGGCCATGGTTAATTTGAGTTGTTGTAGGCTTTCCTTGCAAGAATCAAATTTATTTCGCAGTTTTTTAATACTAACTAAAATTGTTCAATAAATGCCCCTTGTGCATCAATTATCTGCATCGGATGATTCAAAACGCGCACAATATATATTTTTGATAAAATTTATCAAAAGTCTCAGCACTTTACGAACTTTGGACTTCAGCAAGTAGATTGAGTAGTTCTTCCAGCTCTTTAAAACTATAAATCATGCGGCAATTGAAAATGATATTGCAATTTTTATTTTTAGATAAGGAAAAGTGACTAAGACGTGACCAAAACATATTCAATTTGTTTGGCGTTTGTATATTTGGAATAATGAACATTAAAAAAGAATAAAAGTTGTCGAATAGAGAAATATCATTATTGTGACGATTATCATGTTATTGAAAGATGCTTTTATTTGGCCTATCTTTTAACAATTCAAAATTTTATTGTATTATAAGCCAACTTGGGATTAGACATGTACTTGAAAGTAATCTTTGGCTTGGAAGGCATGAATTTGAGTGATTCTACCATGAGTTTGATGCAGTGATATACTCTGGCGAGATAGTTCACGTTCTCAGTCATATAGTCTTCTTCAGCATAACGACAGCTAGGACAGCCTATACATTTGGTGGAAATGTAGAGCACTGAAAGATTTGGAAATATTAGATTCAAATGCAAACGAAGAATTGATTGGTGAGAAGTGCTGAGGCAGTAAATGTCGAGCGATTTGATTGATCTCAATTGACAGACACTTTTACCGTTGATGATTAGTGAAGAAAGGTCTGCAAGTGATGAGTCTGTAGGTGGGCCTTGAGGAACCGTGTCACGTCCGTTAATAATAATAAGCACAAGAAAAGATAGCTTTGAATTTTCATCAGAGGTAATTTGCTCCAAAGCGCGTAATAATCGAATCAGTGGTCGTTGAACGTACCATTCGATTGATAAAGCTATCAAATTTTGTAATCCAACAAAGAATTGCTCAAAACGAACATCTTCACTGTCTTCAAGTGGCAATACGGGCGAATCAAAAAGCTTCAAATGAGTCAATTTGTTGACAAACATTCGATCGGTTGGGTGGTTAGAGAGAATTGTCTTCACGCACCACTGGCCACGGTAGGCCTTGGTCACAAGGCCAATATGAATCAGTCGGTCATTTGTCAATCCATAAGTTTGAAGAGAATTTGAAAGCACTTTATCGGTGAAATCAATTGAGAAAAAATAGAATTCGTATAGTTGGGATATGATTGGTAGATCCAATTGAACTTCGATTGTGGCCCTCACATAAAGAGCTAATCGACGTAGTTTGTAGGCATCATTTAGGATGGAAACTGTTTGTTGGGTTGCTCTTCTTAAATGTTCTGAATTCTCAACAGTGATCAATTGAAGTGCACCTCTCAATTCAAAGTGCAACATCAACTGTAGTGCTTCGAGATTGGAGCTCCACTTTTGTAACAAATGAACATTGACCACTTGTGTCAACAATGCAGCAGTCAGGTCATCTGTGGTAAGATGTAGGAAACGAACATTTGGAAATAGACTAACAATTTTGAGTGCATTCTTGTAGGTTAATGATGACTTGCGTATTGACCCAAAATGTAATGTATGGCTTGAACGCTTGCAGTACGGAGCTAAAAACTGAGTATTTTCAGGTGGATCATACACGCTGTGAAACAATGGCTTAACAAGTAGACTTTCATCACCGTACACTAGTGCCAGAGTGCGACGCCTACCACAAATAGATTTGGTCAACAGTGCAAACTGAGTGCAGGTTGGTGAGATGTGGCGCAATAGATCTTTCAGTGGAAGACGTGCAAATATGATTTCCAACAATTCGGGAGGTAAATTGGTGAGCTTCGCAACTTTGTTGCAGCGCTTCAAAAACAATTTTCTGTGAAATTATAAAATTAACAAAAATTCAATTTTATAAAAATTTAACATACCGGAGAAAAATATATCCCAGAGTAACTAAAGCAACGCTCGATATGATGGAAAATGGTTTGAAATACATCATAATTTTGAGGTAATTTGTTAGTTACTTCTTTAGAACAAATTTATTTCCCGGCTCGTGAGTTTTATCTAAAAGTTTTCTACAATTTGTTAAATACCACTTAGTATGTCCACAGCTGCACGCATTTTTAGCACCTGTAGCGCAAGATAAGAACCTACTCAAATGTTCACTATTTAGTCGACAAATATAAGTCAAATATCATTTAATATGTGAACTTTTGACTTTAGTAAGTAATCTTTTCATGCTTTTATTTGCATATTGTTTTACAATTTAAAAAATCAAATTTTAATTGTGTTACAAACAGAATTAAGAGTGGACGTGTACTCTAGTGTAATTTTAGGTTTCGAAGACATGAGCTGTAGTGGTTCTACCATGAGTTTGATGCAGTGTTGTACTTTTGTGAGGTAGTTCTCACTTTCCGCTAGATAGTCTTGTTCAGTGTAAGAACAGCTTGGACAGCTCATACATTTGACAGTGATGTAAAGAAATGAAAGATTTGGAAATATTTTGTTCAAATGCAAATTAAGCACAGACTGGTGTGAGGTGCTGAGGAAGTAAATGTTGAGTGATTTGATTGATCCCAATTGACAGGTGCTTTTATCGCTGGTGATTAGTGGGGAAAGGTCCCCCAGTGGAGTGTCTGTGATTACTGGCGGAATAAAGTCACCTCCACTAAAAATAGTTAGCACTAAAAAGGACAATTTTGAGTTTTCTTCTGAGGTGATTTGCTCCAATGCGCGTAATAATCTAACGAGTGGACGTTGAACGTACCAATCAATAGATAAAGCTACCAAATTTGGTAAATTAACAAAGAAATTCTCAAAACGAACATCAGCATTTTCTTCAAGCGGTAAAAGTTTCAAATGAGTCAGCTTGTTGACAAACACTCGATCTGTGAGTTGGTTTGAAAGGATCGTCTTTACGAGCCATCGTCGTTTTTTCGTTTTGGTCACCAAACCAACATGAGTAAGACTGTCATTTGTCAGTCCATAAGAGTGTAGAGAATTTGAAATCACTTTATCTGTGTAATCAAACGAGTAAAAATAGAATTCGTGCAGTTGTGCTATGAGTGGCAGCTCCAATTGCACATTGAGTTTGGTCCAAACGGACAGGGCTAATCGACAAAGTTTAGGGGCTAGATTTATGATAGAAATTGTCTGTTGGATAGCTTCCCTAAGTACTAAAGGATCTTCATTTGTGATCAATTGATGTGGATGCATCAATTCAAAGTGCAACATCAACTGTAGTGATTCGAAATTTGAGCTCCACTTTTGTAGGAAATGAACATTGACCACTTGAGTCAACAATGCAGCAGTCAGGTCATCTGTGGTAAGATGTAGGAAAAGAACATTTGGAAATAGACTCACAATTTTGAGTGCATTCTCGTCAGTTAAAGACTTGTGTATGGACACAAAATGTAGCGTATGGCTTGAACGCATACAAAATGGTACTAAAAAGTGCGTATTTTCAGGCAGATCATTTACGTTGTGAAACAATGGTTTGACAAGTAGACTCTCATCACCGTACACTAGTGCTAGGGTGCGACGTCGAGCACAAATATATTTGGTCAACAGCGCAAACTGAATACAGGTTGGTGAAATGTGATGCAAAAGATTGTTAAGTGGAAGACGTGAAAATATGGAAATCAACAATTCGGGAGGTAGATTGGTGAGCTTTGCAGTTTTGGAGCTGAGTTTCTTACAACATTTTCTTGTAACAAAAAATGAAAATAATTGTAAAAATATAATAATACAAAATACAAAAACATACCTTAGAAAAACATAGCCAAAAGCAATACTCAACAAGATAGAAATTGGTATCAAATGAACCAGGCTCATGATTAATTTCACTTTCTAATTAATTCCTGTTAAATTACCCCAAAAAATCAAATTTATAATTTTCAAGTTCGTAGTTTTAACCAAATGCAAACTAATATATTGTTTGACAAATATCCCTGAGCATGTGCACATCTGTTCGTATCACATGCTGAGTAAGATAAAAAGCCGTACACTATTCAATGTGTCTAATATCATAAAGACAATCTTACTTTATGAACTTTGTAGTTTTCAACTTTGAACTCTCAAGTGAGTAAGTAGTTCTAACTATACAAACAGAGGTTCCGTACAGTGGGCCCGTTGCATAAAACCACAGAGTGGGTTTTTGGCAAAGTTGCATGTCATTCCCCATTAATTTTATGTATCCAAAAGCAAAATCGGTCCAGTGATATGTCAAATATAATTTACCATATGAACTTTGGAATTGATGAAGTAATGTCTTAATGGTTTTATTTAGACATTTTTTACAATTTAAAATTTAATTGTGTTATATGCACCTCTATTATTAGATTTGTATTTGAAAGTAATCTTTGGCTTGGAAGGCATCAATTTGAGTGGTTCTACCATGAGCCTGATGCACGGATATACTTTGAAGAGATAATTTATATTCTCAGCCAAATAATCTTCTTCAGTGTACTCACAGATTGGACAGCCCATGCACTTGGTGGAAATGTATAGTGTTGATAGATTTGGAAAGATTAGATTCAAATGCAAACGAAGCATTGATTGATGTGAAGTGCTTAAGCAGTAAATGTCGAACGATTTGATTGATCGTAATTGACAGACACTTTTACCATTGGAGATTAGTGAGGAAAGGTCTGCAAGTGATGGGTCTGTGGGCGTGTCTTGAGGAACGGTGTCTCGTCCGTTAACAACTGTAAGTACCAAAAAAGACAATTTTGAGTTTTCTTCAGAGGTGATTAGTTCCAAAGCGCCCAATAATCGAATCAATGGACGTTGAACGTACCAATCAATAGATAAAGCTACCAAATTTGGCAAACTAACAAAGAAATTCTCAAAACGAAAATCATCACTATCATCAAGTGGAAAAACGGGAGAATCGGAAATCTTCAAATAATTCAATTTGTTGGCAAACATTCGATCGGTTGGTTGGTTAGAGAGAATTGTCATCACGCACCACTGGCCACGGTAAGCCTTCGTCACCAGCCCAACATGAGTCAGTCGGTCATTTGTCAATGCATAAGTTTTAAGAGAATTTGAAATCACTTTATCGGTGTAATCAATTGAGTAAAAATAAAATTCATATAGTTGGGATATGATTGGTAGATCCAATTGAACTTCTAGTTTAGCTCTCACGTAAAGAGATAATCGGCGGAGTTTAAACGCAACATTTATGATTGAAACTGTTTGTTGGATTGCTTCACATTGAATTGCTGAATCTTCTACAGTGAATAATTGAAGTGGATGCACCAATTCAAAGTGCAACATCAACTGAAGTGATTCGAGATTGGTGATCCACTTTTGTAGTAGCTCAGTATTGACCACTTGTGTCAACAATGCAGCCGTCAGTCCATCTGTGGTTAGCTGTAGTGAACGAATATTCGGAAATAGAGACACAATTTTGTGGGCATTTTCCTGGGTTAAAAACTTTTGTATCGATCGGAAATGCAAAGTATTCCTTTTACGAATAGATTTTGGAACTAAAAACTGAGTGTTTTCTGGAAAATCATCTACATCGTGAAACAATGGTTTAACAAGTAGACTCTCTTCACCGTACACTAGTGCTAGGGTTCGATGTCGACCACAAATATATTTGGTCAACAGGGCAAACTGTGAACAAATTGGTGAGATGTGACGCAATAGATCTTTCAGTGGAAGACGGAAAAGGATGATCAGCAACAATTCGGAAGGAAGATTGGCGAGCTTTGCAGTTTTGGTGCGACGTTTTAAACAACATTTTCTTGCAACAAAAAAAATGAAAGTTATTGTAAATAATACTAATACAAATACTAATACAAAAAACTTACCGGAGTAAAACATAGCCAAAAGTAATACTCAACAAGATGGAAATTGGTATTAAATGTACCAGGACCATGGTTAGTTTCGTTCAGATTTGTACGTTTTTCTTCCAAAACTAAAATTTATTTTCGATTTCGTAATTTTAACTAAACAAAAAAATAAGATAAACTAAAATTGATCACTAAATGCTCCTTGGCATGTGTATACACATTCTATCTACACGGGATGGTTCAATATCTGCACACCAAGTGTTTGATTAAATATATCAAAGGTCTCATACTTTTATAACTTTGGACTTCAGCAAATAATATTCTCTAGTAGTTCACCCAGCTCTATAAAACTTTCAAACGTACGCATTATAGGCTGAGCTCACCGAGCGGGTTTTGAAAGTTGGCAAAGCTAACTTTAAGTTTAAAAATGGAATGACTTAATTGCCTGATTAAACTGACTTGATTAAAAAAATCTAAAAATTCCCATCAAAAAGTGGGAAAAATTATTATTAAAATCAGATATAATTTGTTTTTTTAATGAAAGTTATTCAAACAACATGCTCATCATCACCATCATTGATGAAGTCACAATCGAACTAAAATACTTGAAATGTTAATTTGACATGTAAGAAAAAATTTGATTCAATTTACTAATTTTGGTCTTTACGTAATTTCGGTGTAAAACATAATAAAACCAATTCAACATTAGAAATCGATGTTTATAGGCAAAGTATTGATAAAAGGGACTTGTGTAACCGTGTGATTGGTGAATGTGTGTGAATGTATGATAACTCACAGCGCCTGTGTGACATTAAAACGTTAGTTATGAGATGGACAAGTATGAAAGTGACTTATGAACGGTCAAACAAATTGTGTAGACAAACAAACAGAAGGAACAGCTGGCATTTAGTTGTTCATCAAATGACTTGATTTATTGTGTTGCCTACTTTTGGAGTTTGAACATTGTCACCAGTCAACACGTTTCGATACGTTTCCAAACCTACCTCAACCTCACCTAATTTCCTCTCCTCCCCACCTTTACTCTTCACCACTCTACCCGCCCACTCATGTTGTCCCAATCCTCCGATGACATTAAAGTGCCATTAGCAGGAGGTAAGAAAGTTTACATTTGCTTTGTTCGTGCAGTAATAGTTTTTGAGTTATATGATGTTTGATATTTTTTAATGCACCAATTTTACAATTAAAAAATTTTTTTGATTATTTATTAATTTTTGTATTTTAGCGGCTGTCTTCAAGGACAGTGAGTCCTCTTCTTCTGCACCGTCCACCACTCCGTCCTCAGGCAGGAGCCCAACGCCTCCTCTCTTGGTCGGTGAAGGTCACGAGCAGGGTAAGAATAATTTTTGCTAATTAAATAAAAATCATTAAAATATTTTATTATTTTTCAGGCCAGCTGGTCCGAATCCCGCCAGCTCCATCATCGTCTCCAGTCAACGGTGCGTAAATTTTTGATTTTGTAAAATTTATATTTAGTTTACAATGAATATTCGTTTGAATGCGTGAATTTGTGTGTGAACGAGATTTGTTTTATCATGTTTGTAATCTAAAATTTATTATCTACAGATGGGACTGTCGAGCAGCTAGAGGGTAAGTTTAATATGTCTAGTTATCTGATTTTTAATCAACTGTATTTTAATGTGACTCGACGTGTAGAGGTGGAAAGTCAGGTCCAACAAACAGGTACAAATGTTTTATAATTATAATATTTTAACATTTTTTATAATTATACATTAGAGCCAGCCTCAGATGATCAACTCCTCTTGGGGGTTCTCATTCTTGGCATTGTCGCCGGCCTATTTGCTGGCTTCGCCATTGGCTTTTGCACTGGCCTGTTCTTGGGCAGTGGTTAAATAACTGAATAACCAAGTCTAAAAAGTAAACTAGTTAAGCAACCAATAGCAAAAGTCTTTTCCTATTAATCCAAAAATATCTTTACTCCAAAATTTATGATTATCATTTTCTTTATCTAGTCTCGATTATTAACAAATAGAATGAAAATATTATCAACGGCGTAAAATTTTTATTAAAATTCGCCATATTCTCTTATTGAAATATTTTTAATGAACGTTGATAATATTTTTTCATCTATTTGTTGTTAATCGACATTAGATATTTCAAAATGATAATGATCAAGTTTGGAGAAATGCTATTTGTTCGATTAATATGAAAAGATTTTTGCTATTGATTGCTAAACTAGCTTACCCTTCGACTTTGGTTATTCGGTCATTTTACCTCTGGCCAATCTGAGGAACTTTGTTCTAAGAAAATTCGCTTCAAATGTTCATTCAACAATTTCAAGTACCAAAAAGATAAGTTTTCAATTGTCGATATTATTTTCTAATTATTTGTTTTTATTTAGTTTGACCGATTTTCAATTTCGACATGTTTGTTTTGTCGATTTTTGGTGGACGGCTGATGGTGGTGGAATTTTCTCTTGAGTCCTTATCAGAAAGTAGAACGATTTTACATTTGCTGAAATTTGGATACGATTCACTGGTGGATTGCTTTTGATCTCAACTCTATTCATCTTTTATCTGAACATTTCATTTTGTCAAATATTTCTAGAAACTTGTATACTGTCTGATTTTGTAAAGTATCAATTCGTGATTTTGTTTGTAATTTCCTTGATGTACGTAAATTTTGCACAAATAAACGAATTAAATGTCTCACTCTTTTTAAATATCTACAAGAAGAAATGGTTTTATGTAAGCTATCAAATATTATTTGTATTTTAGATTGTAGATTAGTCAAGCACAAAAAGGCAATTATCGATTATAGATATATTTGTCAAAATTAAAAGACTTCAAATCATCAATGTTTCCGATAATTTTATCAAAAACATCTTAATTTTTGAACTTTAGACTTTGGACTTTATTAGTAGATCAGATTTATCATTGATAAAGATATGATGAGTAAGAAATGTACTAATAAATTGACTAATATGACCGGTCATTTGAATAAGAGTGGACTACTAAAAGATGATGACAAGATAAGGTCAAAGGAGCAAAGCTTAGTTAATTATACAACAATGCTCAACTTTTTAGCATTTCTATGCAATCGGACAAGAATAATTCTCAAAGTAATTTCTGTTTTTTGCTCAAACTTTGTATTCAACTCAACTTTCTAATTCAATAAAAATTGCTTGTTTCTTTATTTTATTTTATTTATTTATAATTCACAACGCTTTTTCTCAATTCAATCAAACAATGATTCATAAGAGGGAGGCAAGTCTTCTTCTTTTTGCTCTAGTTCAAGCACAACCACTGGTACAGTACGAGCTGAAGTATTACTTTGATTAACCGAAATTCGATTGTTTCCAGTAACAACGTCACTGCTACGCAAGTTGTTGTGCGCATGCGCTCTCGATACTAGATTACGAGAATCCCATTTCTTGACAAAGTACAGACAAATCGCCAGTAGAAGCATTAAAGCAAACATTATAAACACTCCAAACCAAGAGCCCGAATTGTCTTGGGATAATAATTAATCGCCCCATAAAATTAGTGACTCGCCCAATAGCAAATAATTACTTTTGCCAATAGTAACTTTGGCCACTAAAATTAATTTTTTCCTCCAATAATAAAAGACCAATAAATATCGTAACTATGCCTATACCTAAGAGAAGTATTCAGTGAATTCTATTCACGCCTAATTGGTTGGATATCTAGTCACCCTCTAATTAGATGGGTATCTAGTCACCCTCTAATTAGTTGGGTATCTAGTCACCCCCCAATTAGTTGGGTATCTAGTCACCCCCCAATTAGTCACAGGAACATTTGCTTGACACTGTGAAGTTTCACTATTCATGGTGAATCCAGTGGTGCATTCACAACCATCGTACAAACTGCTACAAACAGCATTCTGTCCACAGTCGTCATTGGAAGTGCACAATTCACAGACTATTTCTTGTGCACAAATTAGAAGGAATATTGAGCAAATGGTGATTTTCATTTTTAAACAATCAAAAGTACGGAAAAATTTTCAGCTAAAAAATTTTGACGAACCCAAAACTGGAATACATTTGACTTCAAACAAATGTATCTGACTGTACATGCTAAATATGACAATTTATCTGATAACAAATTAAAACAAAAATTTGAGATAAAAAGATGTACACGAAAAACGCCTAAAACGACAACATCACAAACATTTTCTGATTGAGCAAACAAAAAACTGATTTCACAATACAGTAAAAATAACAATTGACAATTGATAAACTGGCTGATGACTGATGCGAGTTTTGTCAATGGAAGGGAGATAGTTCATCATAATCGTAACAATTATGAGGCGTTACTTGATTGAAACTCTTTTATTGTACCAAAGTTTAAAATTGTGACATTCGAAAAATTATATTTATTGATTCCCTGTCTGAATAACCAAAATTGTAGGTGAACAATACAGCTTCAAGAATAAATTGATAATCCAAATAGCACAATAAAATATTCTACTTTTGAAATATTCATTACACACCTGTCGAATTTGTTTCACTCGAATTTGAATTTGGTCCTTGAATAGATCAAGTGTGCTTTCTTTATTTTACTAAATTTTCAAATTTCTGAAACAAAATTTTAAATGTACAAATGTGATTATTTCAAAATGATTAATCAAAATTTGTCTTGGATTTGACCCCAATTAATAGTTGGTTGATTAGTAGTTTGATGGATAGTTTGGCTGTTTCGATTGGTGCGAAGATCGACGAGAAAAGAAATGGCCACAATGCACACCAACAGATTGAGGATCGCATTGATCCAAACAGATGGATACGTGATGGCTTGAACCACCTGAGAGATGGTTACCAGCACTTGGAGCACGGTGTAGGTGCACGTGAGACAAAAGTGCTCTCGCCAGGTACCGATCAGGCCAAACAGTTGAGAGAGGACAACTATTACAATGGCTGCGATCAGTATGCCAGCGTCATCACTCTAAGATATAAATTAAGCATAAGATAAAATTGAAAACGCAAATTTCCAATAATCTTTATCATCCAATATTAAGGAGAATAGATTACATCTTTCAATTCTTTGTCGAACTGTGCAAGAGCCAGTGCTGCATAGATGAGGCTACCGACCAGCGTAATACAGCACACCACCATCAGGGTGTAGCGCTTGGTTTGGTAGAATCGAGGAGCCATTTTGAAAGGTTTTTTGTGGGTAACTTCTCTTTTGGAGCAAACAAACCAACAAAATTATATAAAGTCAAATGTCAAAATGCAAAGTGAGCGTACTAGGCATCAATGATATTTAAAAAGCTGCTCAAACTCTTATTTATACGGGTAATTGTGTGATTCATTTATGATTAACATTAATCGATTTTGAAGGTAAATCACACAAATTTTATGTATTCGACCATCTGTTACACATTATTAGATCCTACTTATACTAGAATTCTGTAGTGCAATATTTGGCACGATATCTGTAGTAGCAAACAAAAATGGAGATTGTAAACCCATTATGGTACTCCGTTCAAGTTTAGCATTGAATAAACTAAAGCAAAAATTGCGCCCTGTATAATAAAGATAAGCAAACCAACTCGATCTTGTTTGTATTTCCAAGAAAAACGGTTGATATCCAAAAGTGTTTGTTTCACTTTATATTTGTTTTACAAAGATTAACTCTCTCGTTGTCCCTCGTAACGGTATGACTTATAATGGAAACCAAATGTCAGTAGCATGTGTAGGTTTGTCGGTCAAATAGAATACAGTAAAGTTCCGTTAATTCGAAATTTGATGCTAAAGTTTGCTCTGTGTTTTTATTCGCTAAATTCCACAGTACAAATGGTTCCGTTAATTCGAAAAAAATCCTGCAACTTTCGATTCCGCAACTTTGGACTTCAACAAGTAATATTCTTGAGTTGTTCTGTCAACTCAATAAAACTCGAACGTTTGACTTTGACTGAACCCAATGTATATTATAACAGACAATAATAGAAAATGGATTGAATTATTGCGGAAAATCCATTAGGCTTTTATTTTAAGTTTAAATTCACAATTAGGCGAGTGTTTTTATAAAGTTAGGATATTTTGTGCGTTAGTTAGGTGTGTTTAGGCTTTAAGATAGATAGGTTAGGTGCGGTTAGAGATTAGGCTTAGGTCGGTTATGCCGTTTAGAGGTTAGGTAGTTGTGGTTAGAGATTAGATTTTGGTCGGTTAAGGCGTTAGGTGGTTAGGTAGGTGTGGTTAGAGATTAGGTTTAGGTCAGTTAGGCCGTTGTGTGGTTAGGTAGGTGTGGTTAGGAATTAGAATGGTATTTTTACTGGGTATGGCGCTGTTGGACCAGTTGTAGTTTGATTGGTAGTTTTGGCGTTTTGAATGGTGCGAAGATCGACAAGGAAACAAATGGCCACAATGCACACCAACAGACTGATGACCACATTGACCCAGGCAATTGGCTGCAAGATTGCGTTCCACACCTGAAAGATAGTGCCCAGCATCTGAAGTACTGTGTAGGTCCACGTGAGACAAAAGTGCTCTCGCCAGGCACCGATCAGGCCAAACAGCTGAAAGAGGATCGCGATTGCAAAGGCACAAATTACTATGCCAATGGCCTAAAACATAAAAATCGTAAATGACTGAAATATAATGACATTGCTCAATATTTAGAGGATAGATTACATCTTTCAATTCATGTCCCATCAATGCAAAAGTCAGTGCCGCATTGATGATGATGCCGACCATCGAAATACAGCACACCACAATCAGAGTGTAACGCTTCCTTTGGTAGAATTTAGGTTCCATTTTGATAGTTTTCTTGGAGGGTAACTTCGCTTCGAGAAACAAAAACAAAATTATAAAGTCAAAATACAAAATGCAAGTGAGCTCACCAGACTCTGACAATGACTGAATCCAAAGTTGCTCATACTCCTATTTATACGCGTAATTGGATGATTCATGTATGATAAACAATAAACGATTTTTGTCGTTCCAATAATTAAACATTCGATCCACAACACTCTTGAAATAGAAATACCTGTACTCTGTATTAAACCAGTCATATTACCATTTGCAAACAAACAAGGAGAACAAACAAAATGGAAGCTACAAACCCATTCTGGTACGCCATCCAAATCCAAGTAATGAATGGAATAACCATAAAGCCCTGTATTAGGAAAAATAACATAAACAAATCGATTTCCAAGAAAGATTTATATCAAAAGTGTTTTCTTTCACTTGTCTCTCGTTGTCTCGGTATACATCAAAATGGAAACAATGGTTGCAAAGTCAGTCAAATCAGTCAAACAAAGTCAATAGCCGTCGGTTTAATCAAAAAGAATCTCATGCCCATCTGGTGTGTGCACACGTGTGGTTGCATTTCAATCTGCATGATGATCCTGTTTACAGTTTGTATTTATTTACGGATCAAGTTTTTTTCTAGCAATAAAAATATCTCTTTTTGCAATAGTAAAATATCTAATTTGACAATAGCCCCTTTTGTAATAGTGTTGATTTTAAAGTGCAATAAAAACATCATATTTAACAATAAAACAATTCAGGGTAAAATATTCTAGTCTAGATGTCTAGATAGATTGTTAAATTAGTTAGATTATAATATTAAAGTAAAGTCAAAATGTTTCGTCGTGGTGGGATCGCTCAAAGGTACAGAGTGGCACATGCGCAGTAGAGACATTCTTTCATATTCAGTACATACACACACACTGCACTATGGACAGTACACAATCCCTATCTTTATAATATTAAAGTAAAGTCGAAATGTTTCGTCGTGGTGGGATCGCTCAAAGGTACAGAGTGGGACATGCGCAGTAGAGACATTCTTTCATATTCAGTACATACACACACACTGCACTATGGACAGTACACAATCCCTATCTTTATAATATTAAAGTAAAGTCAAAATGTTTCGTCGTGGTGGGATCGCTCAAAGGTACAGAGTGGCACATGCGCAGTAGAGACATTTTTTTCTTTGAAAGCAACGGAAGAAGTGGACAACCCCCGTTGCTTGCAACGGGGGGTTTTAACAAGTCAACTGCAAACGCGTAGCAGTTTGCGGAGTGAAACGTAGCAAACGCGAAGCGTTTGGGTTGACTTGTTAAAATTAGTTAGATTATTTAGATTAGCTGGGTTAGTTAGATCAGTTATTTAGATAGTCAATAGTAGATTAGTTAAATTAGTTAAATTAGTTTGATTAGTTAGATTAGTTGGTTAGTTAGATTATCTAGATTAGATAACTAACTAGACATAAATCTGACTATCTAACCTTTGAATTGTTTTATTGTCAAATAAGATATTTTTATTGCACTTAAAAAACCACACTATTACGAAAGTGGCTATTGTCAAATTCGATATTCCACTATTGCAAAAAGCGATATTTTTATTGTCGAAATAAATACAAGCCTTTATTTACACAAAATTGAATGTCAAGGGTTCTGTTTGTTCCTTATGAATTTGGACATTACTGGAACAATTTTAATTAAATTTGTCAAGAATGCCCTTTTTATTCCCATTCAGATCATAAGTTATTGTTCTAGATCAAAATACCCAATGTATCTCAAGATATTTGGATTCAAAGATTTCTAATTCATTTTAGTTATGGCAGTTGTGCAACATTGCGAAATAACATAGATTTGTGTGTCAAATATCTGTTCTATAAGTTATCAGTCTTCGAATTGAAAACATGGAAACATGGAAACATGGAAACATGGAAACAGCCGAGTTGTGCAGGAACAAAGGAGAAAAATATATTTATTGACTATTAGTTTGAATAACCAAAACTGTATAGTTAAATGTGAACAAAGCAGCAGCGAGAATAAATCGATAATCCAAATAGCACAAACAAAACATTCTCATCTTGAAATAATCTTTGTACATTTGTCCAAATTGTTTAACTCGAATTTGGACGCTTTTCTGAGTTTCAAATTCAAATTCTAAATTTTTATCTTTATCATACAAAAGTTTTGATAAATTTTGATTGAATTTGATTTGAAATAGTTTGGTCGTATGATATTTACTTTCAAGTTTTAAATTGACTAATGAGAGTGTTTTCTGAATTTGTTGATCAATATACAGGACGTAGATCATGTATAAACACGAACAAGTATAAATGAAAACGTAGATAAAAATTCCAAATTCATGAGTTGTTGCATTCAGTAGACACATGAACGAGATACTATCGATGATGGACTTTAACCAAAATATTGTAAGGGGAAATGACATTAGCTGATGCAGTTTGGAGTTTACTTTGGCTAGTGTTTTTATTTCTGTTATAATTTTCTCGTATTCTAAAATTTTTACTTTTAATTATTAAATCTGAATTTTACGACCTTACCTATATTTGAATTAGAGTTCATTTCATAAAGCAAAATTTTCAATGCTCTAAAAGTTGCATATTTAGCATAATGCATCACACCCATAATCATACACTGAATTTGATGCAGCACAAACATGCACACAATGCTCAATATCTTCCACAAAACCTTAAATTGCACAGTTGGATTCATGACAATGTGACCCCAAAAAAGAAGGATAAAAGCAGTCGAATAGAGAAACATCATTATCGTGAAGATTTTCATTTCCTTCCCTATCATACGATAGACTCTTTTGAATAGATCACAATCGAGAAGGTGGACAATTTTACGACCATTGAACAAAAAATATATAACATAACAAAGATAGGCTGCTGGATTCATATAGAATGCGTCCGTTTTGATAATCAGAATAACGAGAGGTTTGAAGTGTTTCGCAAACCATTCTGCGCCTTCCGCGATGTTGAACGGGTCCATAAAGAGTAGGCCAAATAGTACTGATGAAATTATGAGTAAATTTATGAAAATATTGATTAAACTGTGCCATTTTGGTTCGATTTTGTATAGTGGAATGCCTAAATAACTGAATGTGGATTATTTATTTAAAATATATTTTTAAAATCAGATAATTTTTACCCGTAGAATCGAACAAATAGAGACAAAAGTTGTGTTTCGATATGATTCTTCATTTTATTACAATTTTCAAATGAGTTTTTGCTGTTGTTGTTTGAATTTAGTCAGTCAGTCAAGACAAATGTCAAGCAGCCCATTATGCAAATTAATTTTATTAAGTAATTAAACAATCAATTGCACTAACAAATAAAATTACATAAATTGCAAATATAAGACCGATCACGCAAATTCATTTCTTATTGATAGAGATCTCATCTTACCCCGTTTTTCAGCAGTGACGTTTTTAATGCGCTTTTCAAAGAAGAAAACCCGTCATTTTTGTTATTCTGAATACGCCACTTCAAAAAGCTGAGACCTCTATTATTGACAACTTTGTTTATTTGCTATTGTATTTCGGTACACTATTTCTACAACAAAATTCTACATTTTTTTATTCTGTAAAGCAAAATTACGATTTGTATTTTTTCTAAGATTAAAGACTTACTTTTTTTTGTATGTTCTTCAAGCCATACTTGAACACACTTTTGATTAGTGGATTTGATACTTAATTTTGTTATTTCTATATTTAAATCATGTTTGCCAAATGCAATATGTCCGAGACTTGTTTTCAATGACGTTTTTAATTAGATCGAGGTCAACTTTCTCTCATTTGGGCAGCTGCGCTGGGTCAGTAAAGGTCTTTATTGCAATTTACTTACTTCTCACGATCTATGTGGTCATTGAAATATGACACTAATTGCTTTTTTAATTAATAAAAAACAATCGTGCCTGATCTTATGAATGACTAACGATGAGACATGTTTGCATAATAATTTTTTTTACTTCTATTTGTGATGCTCAACATGATAATCCTGTTTTACTGATTCATTATATATTACTGTCACATAATGTCCCTTCATTTCTTATCGAATCTGTTAATCTACAAAACACTTTCCCCTTCAAGTGCGCTACTTGTCCGGCAATTCGGACAGACATATAATCAGTCGTCAACGTTTGCGAAAGTGAGTCTTCACTCTATTCATTGAGTGAACTAAACTCCTTTTAAATAATTTTGCTTTAGGCTAAAGATTATTTCCCAGACAAACTCCGAGAGAAGAAGAGAGTTCGCGCAATTAAACGAACATTAAACCGACGAGTCAAGGTATAAAAGATGATCAACAAACAAGACGGACGACTTTTGATTTGATCTTTTTTAAGTGTTTGGTTCGACTTTCGTTGGAGTCGCGGAGTTCTTCCTCATTTTTATCAATTTTCAGTATTGTATTCACCAAAATGGCTCGTTTATTTGTTCTACTCGCTACTCTGGCCCTCCTGGGCACCATTTCCGCCCAAACCAAACCACTCAGCCTCAAGCAGCAGCAAGACTTGGTTGCCCAATTGGCTAAACTTCAACGCCAGACTCAACAACTGTTGGATGCTCAAAAGTCGTTGGCAGCAGTAGCAGCTTCAGGAGTTTCCTCTACTAAACCAGCAGCAGCAGCAGTAGCAGCAGCAGAAACCGTCGAACTGGATGATGACGTCAAAGCAGAACTCACCCCAAAGCAACTATTAGTCATGAAGTCACTCGTCGCTAATGGAGCTCCAAATAATGAAGTTCTCCTGCCCAAAGTACCCAAAAAGGTAGTGCCAAAGGTCAAGAAAACTGTGCTAAAGCAAGTGGTCAAGCAAGCTAAAAAGCGAGTTACGGCTACAAAGCCAAAGCCTAAAGCAGCGACCTCAAAACCTGCAGCCCTACCAGCCAAGGTGCCCCAAATCAACTGGGGCAAGTGTCCCGAGTTGAAGCCAAGTGAGTCTTCAAACCGTGCCAAAGCTGACGAAATCACCAAGTGCCTTGAGACCACTCCACAGCCTACAGAACTGACTAAGAAGTCAGTGGAAAAGCATCGAGAACAAATAGCGGAGTGTGCTTTGAAGGCCGAGGGCTGGCTCACCCAATCCGGTGGCTACAACTATATTAAAGCCCAAGCGGAAATCAAGTTCAAACGAATGGAGAAGACGCTCGAACTACAGCTGCTCTCGTATCACGATCGATGCAAGGTCGAGGCCCAGGAAAAGTATGGCTCGTCAAAGGGTTCGATTATAGCACAAGTACAACTGTACCAGGCCTGTATGGATTACTGGATTTCGGATGTGTGCGGAATTGGGGTAAACTAAAGGGGCCAATCAGCTTTTACCATTTTCTTGAAATCGCTTCTTCAGTACTGATCGATCGGCCTAGTCATGTGTTGAAACTAAAAATATTGTGGTCTTGTTCATTAAAAATAAAATCGATCTTGAATATATGATTTTATTTCCTGTAAACGTGCAAATTTAGTTTGAAAACAAAATTGCTCTTGCACAATATTCACAATTCACTCTATTTCGAAATATATGTTATTACACAAACAAAATGTTATTATTATAAATATTTAATTTAAATTGTTTTTCTTGTTTTTTAAAAGTTTATTTTAAATTATTTCTCTTATTTTTTAAATATTTAATGGCGAAATAATGATACCTTGAACTAAAAATTGCGTCACATTTTGAAACGCAAAAGCAATTTAACACTAAATTATTAACTAAACGCACATTAATTTGAATTCTGTTTGACAAATAATAGCAAAACAAATATTTATATTAAAAAACAAAATAAAAACATTTAAATAAAAAATTGTTTTTTTTGTTTTAAAAAAGTTGAAAAATTATGCATCTCATTCCAACTGCATATCGTCGCTGTTTTTACAGCACTTGTAAAGAATATTTCTCTGAAACCAAATCACCTCAATCCCGTCATCGTTATCTGCTCAATTGGATAATATTCTTCTACAGTTTCGTTGGTATGAGCCTGGAGACGTACACGATGTCCACTGATTATCAGTTTGAACTGTGGCGCTATGAACCATTCTCGAATTATTTCTATCGAAACCGTCAACTTTACGATCCACTTTTGATGGTAATTGCATTCCTCTTTTTGGCATGCGTTTTCTATGTGCGTCAACTTCAGTTGTATCGCCTTCCAACCAATACCAAGTATTGGCGTGCAAACTATGAATATTATGTCACTCAGTACGATTGGTACTATCAATGCGCGATTAAAAATGAACGAAAGTTGGCTCAAATTTATGAAAACAGACATCTAGATATTATGGCAAAAATAAAACGGGTGAAATTTCTTGATAGTTTACTTCCTCAAATTGTGATTCAAAATTGGATTCAGTTGGAAATATTCCTGCGTCTAGAAAATATTGACAAAAACAAATTCTTTGGAAAATCTTTCCAAATCTTTCCTAATTTGTCAAGAAAAATTCGAACTCGAAACATTTTGGTTCTCATTGCGGCGGAGGGGATTATTTGTGTAATCCTTCTTGGTTATGGTAAGAATTCTTGTTAAATTTTTATTTTTTAATTAACATTTTATTTGTTCACAGTCGTACTCTTTGCATTATTTAGCATCGTGTACTTTCCAGGAATTTTGGCTCCATTTGCATGGTATTACGTAATTCCAGTTGCGCTCTCCGCCATCATAATCTTTGATTACATTTCACAAATTATCATGTTGGTCTTGTTTATGGCTACTTGGGGTATTGTAGAATTCTACACAACCGCGCAAGTTTGCCAGAAAATGTATACAAAATTGGCTCGAAAGACAAGAAAATTCCCGCATTCATTGCCAATTTGGCATAAACCGGTACTTGAGCGCGCTCTTGTGGATCACACACGAATTTGTGTGATTATTATGCGCGATAATGATGATGTACTGGGTGCGTCTACTTTTGCTTATCTGCTCACCAACGTACCCGTGAACATTTATTTGATCAGTAAAGTTTCAATGCTGGACACTTATCCAATTGAGAGGGCAATATGTTTTATATTCTTTGTATTTCAAATTGTGGCCTACTTCTTCCTGATCCAGTTGGCTGATCAGGGCTCGACTGTTCATGCGATGGCAAAGTACATTCCGAGACTGCAGACAACGATGAACATTCGTGGGTGGCTGTGGTGCAAGTTGCAATTCGAGGATCTTTACAAACGACTTCTCACTGGACCCAAATATGCAAAGTCAATTGGACCGGAGAAGGCTTTTACACGATTTGCAATGTTTGAAGTAAGTGGTGAATGGTAATTTGATTTGATTAATAAAAAGAATATTTTCTTAACCACAGGTTGCATTGATCTATGTTGGCTATCTTTTGATGATGTTTAGCCAGATAATCGAATCACGAATTAGTAAATCTGAGGCTGACAATTAATATTAAATATTGAATCACTAACCTAACCTTACTCAACCCCAATGAAACATCTTGTCGCTTCAACATCTCATCGCCTCGTCTTCACCACCCTCTCCGGAATTTGGTTTCTTCTCTGGGATCACTCATGAGGACAACCCTGATGGACACAAACGACTTGATGGCAGCGGACTGAGTGGATGGAGGAGACGGGATTGCGAGCATCTAGACAACTTGGCCTGCCCTCAAACCACCAAAATACCACCAAAATACCACCAAAATACCACCAAAATACCACCAAAATACCACCAAAATACCATCTTTCATCACATTTCTCTGAAACTACAAACCATCAAAACGCAATGCGTACTAAGCCCACCAAAACGAGGTTGAATTTATTTCCACCTCATGTTATCATTTGTTATTATTGTTGTCATTTTCTTAAATATTTCTTAAACCACCAAAATGTTGACCCCACCAAACACTCACACCACCAAAAGTCACTCATGATTCTGTCTTAAACTCATTTCTCCGAAACAAACCTAGGTTTGACCCCACATCTCTCCGAAATATAAATGTACCACAAATGAAATGTAATGTTGCACTCGTGCGATGTGTTTTGTAATAAGATACATTGTACGATTAATCGATAAATAAATTTCTCTGAAAAAACCTAACCTCACTCAACTACGAGCAACAGTAACCTAACCTCACTCAACTACGAGCAACAGTAACCTAACCTCACTCAACTACGAGCAACAGTAACCTAACCTCACTCAACTACGAGCAACAGTAACCTAACCTCACTCAACTACGAGCAACAGTAACCTAACCTCACTCAACTACGAGCAACAGTAACCTAACCTCACTCAACATCGAGCAACAGTAACCTAACCTCACTCAACTACGAGCAACAGTAACCTAACCTCACTCAACTACGAGCAACAGTAACCTAACCTCACTCAACTACGAGCAACAGTAACCTAACCTCACTCAACTACGAGCAACAGTAACCTAACCTCACTCAACTTCATTCATTAGAGCAGGCATTCAGTGACTGTTTTTATTTTGCACTTATGCAAAATTTTTTGAAATCGATTTCCTAAAAACAAACCTTAAAATTCGATCACAAATTGCGCAAATTGTTGTTCACTAAAGAAAAGATTTGAATTTTTATTTTTAACTATTGTAACATTGTGACTTGCCCTTGAAGTCTTGAACGCAATAAGATTATTTCTTAACTAACTTTGGACTTGGAGGTTTAACGGGCTTTGCTTAAGTTGAAGCTTTAGCAGAAGATGGTTTAGCTAAATTTGAACAAATAGCAGAATGTGCCCTCAAGGCTGAGGGCTGGCTAACCCAGTCCGGTGGCTACAACTATATTAAAGCCCAAGCGGAAATCAAGTTCAAGCGGATGGAGAATACCCTCGAACTACAGTTGCTCTCGTATCACGATCGGTGCAAGGTCGAGGCCCAGGAGAAGTATGGCTCCTCAAAAGGTTCGATTATAGCACAGGTACAACTGTACCAGGCCTGGATGGATTATTGGATTTCGGATGTGTGCGGAATTGGTGTGAACTAAAGGGGCCAATCACAATTCCCATTTTCTTGAAATCGCTTCTTCAGTACTGATCAATCGGCCTAGTCATGTGTTGAAACTAAAAAAAAATTGTGGTCTTGTTCATTAAAAATAAAATCGATCTTGAATATATTTCCATGATCAATGATTTTATTTTATTTTTTGTAAGCGTGCAAATTAAGTTTGAAAACAAAATTTGCATATATATTCACAATTCACACTATTTCGAAATATATGTTATTATACCAAAAAGTATCATTATTTAAAAATGTTATGAATATTTAATTTAAATTATTTCTCTTTTATTTTTTAAATATATTTAATGACAAAATAAAGAAACCTAGAAATATTCAAATTGCGTCACAATTATCAACTCAAAACTCAATTTAACATTAAATTGTCGAACACACATTAATTTGAATTCTGTTTGGCGAAAACACAAAAAAATATTTAAATTTAAAAAAATTAAAAATTTGTTTTTTGTTCATTAGAAATTCAAAAAAGTTGAAAAATTATGCATCTTATTCCAACTGTATATCGTCGCTGTTTTTACAGCACTTGTAAAGAATATTTCTCTGAAACCAAAACTCCTCAATCGCGCATGCGTAATCGTCTCAATTGGATAATATTCTTCTACAGTTTTGTTGGTATGGCCTTGGAGACGTACACGATGTCCACTGACTATCAGTTCGAACTTTGGCGCTACGATCCATTCTCGAATTATTTCTATCGAAACCGTCAACTTTACGATCCACTTTTGATGGTAATTGCATTCCTCTTTTTGGCATGCAATTTCTATGTGCGTCAACTTCAGTTGTATCGCCTTCCAACCAATACCAAGTATTGGCGTGCAAACTATGAATATTATGTGACACAGTACGATTGGTACTATCAATGCATGATTAAAAATGAACGAAAGTTGGCTCAAATTTATGAAAATAGACATCGCGATATTATGGCAAAAATAAAAGGGGTGAAATTTATTGATGTTTTAATGCCTAAAATGGCGATGGAGCACTGGATTCAGTTGGAAATATTCCTGCGTCTAGAAAATATTGACAAAAACAAATTCTTTGGAAAATCTTTCCAAATCTTTCCTAATTTGTCAAGAAAAATTCGAACTCGAAACATTTTGGTTCTCATTGCGGCGGAGAGGATCATTTGTGTAATCCTTCTTGGTTATGGTAAGAATTCTCGTTAAAACCTTAAATTTTTATTTTTCAATTAACATTTATTTGTTCACAGTTGTACTCTTTGCATTATTTAGCATCGTTTACTTTCCAGGAATTTTGGCTCCATTTGCATGGTATTACGTAATTCCAGTTGCGCTCTTCGCCATCATAATCTTTGATTACATTTCACAAATGATCATGTTGGCCTTGTTTATCGCTACTTGGGGAATTGTAGAATTCTACACAACAGCGCAAGTTTGCCAGCAAATGTATACAAAATTGGCTCGAATGACAAGAAAATTCCCGCATTCATTGCCAATTTGGCTTAAACCGGTACTTGAGCGCGCTCTTGTGGATCACACACGAATTTGTGTGATTATTATGCGCGATAATGATGATGTTCTGGGTGCGTCTACTTTTGCTTATCTGCTCACCAACATACCCGTGAACATTTATTTGATCAGTAAAGTTTCAATGCTGGACACTTATCCAATTGAGAGGGCAATATGTTTTATATTCTTTGTCTTTCAAATTGGGGCCTACTTCTTCCTGATCCAGTTGGCTGATCAGGGCTCGACTGTGCATGCGATGGCACAGTACATTCCGAGACTGCAGACAGCGATGAACAGTCGTGAGTGGTTGTGGTGCAAGTTGCAATTCAACGATCTCTTCAATCGACTGCTCAGTGGACCAAAATATGCAAAGTCAATTGGACCGGAGAAAGCGTTTACACGATTTGCAATGTTTGAAGTAAGTGAAGATTAGTAATTTGAATTTGATTAATAAAAAGAATATTATTTTAACCACAGGTTGCATTGATCTATGTTGGCTATCTTTTGATGATGTTTAGCCAGATAATTGAATCACGAATTAGTAAATCTGAGGCTGACAATTAATAATAAATATTGAATCACTAACCTAACCTCACTCAACTTCATTCATTATAATAGTAGAGCAGGCATTCAGTCACTGTTTTTATTTTGCAAAAATTTTTTGAAATCGATTTTTGTAAAAAAACCTTAAAATTCAATGAATAAAATTAGATTTTAGAATTTAAAAAAAACTCACTCAACTTCTGACAACAGTAACCTAACCTCACTCAACTTAATTTCGATGGAATATTTAAAAAGTAATTAAATTTTTGCTGTAATAACATTTTTTTGAAATCATCTTGAATTTATTTGTGGTTTTCCGGCTTTTTAGTTTGTTTGATTAAGAAATACAATATAACTGAGTGCAAACAAAACAACATACAACATAAAAGACGGATTCAGCACTGTCAAATGAAATAGCCTCAATTGAAAGTGCGATCGGTACTGTCTCACTTCAAACTGTCGAATGAGACAACTTTCTTTTTCTTTTTCATTCAAATTTCGATGATTCGATTGTACCTTGTGACGAGTTAGTCGATTCCGAGATGAGATCAAGACTGCAAAATTGACTCGTTCTTGAATTGCATATTGTTTTTTATCTTCTAAATAATCACAAATCTTATCGAAATGTTCAACAATTTCACTGTTCATTTTGACCAAATAAGTGACATAGAACCAGGTCAAGGTTGGATAAATAAAATAGATCAAAGTATAGAATCCATTCTCCTTAAAGTAAAATATGATCATACAGCAAATCACAATGAGTCCTTCGATATTGCCAAATAGAAATGCGCCTAATGGAAATGATAATAGAAAGTACAGACGACTGTTTATCAGAGCAAGTGTTTGGACTTTCTTAATAAACGAATATTCTGTAAGATAAAAAATGATTCAATTATTTGTATTCGTAATAAAAACTCACCAATATTCTGAGAATTCGTTTTCAAAAACTTTTTATATTGTTTTAAAATTTCTCTAGTAGCATATTGTTGATACAACAGAAGCATACATTGAAAATAGGCCAAATAGGTCATCAGATAAAGACAAATCAGCGATAGTAGCGAAAGAATGGTCCTTTCCACAACGAGCGTGACCACATGTCGAAAGTATAGAATGATAAAGTGCAAATGATTCAATGCCAATGCAACAAAAATTATCTTCAAAGTTTTCTGTTTGGAATGATAAATTTGGCGGATACAATCCGAGTCGAGTAGGCGCACAATTTGATTGCCATAAAAAGCGTAATAAACAATGTTTACTGTGATAAAAATGGGCTGAAAGTAATGCACCATAAGTCGAAGCAATAATGCAAATAATGGTTTACTCGTTTGAAATGAATTTGCGAGCATTTCAAACTTGAAAACATCCATATATATTATAAAGTACAAGTAGTAAAAAGTTAGAACCACATTAATGGATAAATTTAAAATGCTTCGAAAATTGTGAATCGATGTAGGCACCAGTTGATATCCAAGATGACTGTAAAAATGATAAATTTACATTCAAATAAAAAAAATTTCCCTACCTATAGACTTGAACAATAATACGAAGCAGTGGAGTTTGAATGCTTGAAGACATTTTTAGAAATGTGAAATATTTGAAAAATACTGAATATTCAAAACAATATTTTGTATGAGACAACAATTTATTAAATTGTTAATTAATTTTTATGTAATTTATCGAAATTGAACAAAATTAATTTCAATTAATTAATATACGAGAAGAAGTAAGGTATTTACAAAATACTGCTGCACGAATAGCGGGAAGTTATTGATTTTAGTTAACTAAAATAGTAATACGTTGCGCATGCGCACATTTAATTAGGACAAATTAACATAGACCATTATTCGATTTCCAAGCAAAAAAAACATTGAAATTATTTTTTTATTTTTATATTTTAGCGTTCACATTCGGGACAAAATGCTCTTTCACAATATATTCACAATTACTTTATTTCGAAATTATTGTTGTGCAAATATTCAAATAATGTTATCATAAATATTTAAAGTATCATTTGACAAAATTTTTATAAATAATTAATGACAAAATGAAGTAACCTTGGAAGAAAATTGAGAGCTCCATTTTAACAATACACAATTTAACATTGTCAATAACACTAATTTATATTTTTATTTGACGAATAAAAAATATTTAAATTTAAAATAAATAAAATAAATTATTCAAATATTAAAATTTGCTTTTCTTGTTCATCGAAGCAAACACAAAAAATTATGAATCTCATTCCAGTCCAATATCGTCGTTGTTTCTACAGCACATGTAAAGAATATTACTCCGTGACCAAATCACCTCAATCGCGCATGCGCTATAAATTGAATTGGATAATATTCTTCTACTGTGTCATTGGTATGAGCCTGGAGACGTACATGATGTCCACTGACTATCGCTTTGAAATGTGGCGCTATGAACCATTCTCGAATTATTTCTATCGAAACCGCCAACTTTACGATCCGCTTTTGGTTGTAATTGCTTTTCTCTTTTTGGCATTCAATTTCTATGCGCGTCAATTGTTGTTGTACCGACTGCCAACCAATACCAAGTATTGGCGTGCAAACTATGAATATTATGTCACTCAGTACGATTGGTACTATCAATGCGTCATTAAAGATGAACGAAAGTTGGCTCAAATTTATGAAAATAGACATCTCGATATTATGGCAAGAATAAAACGGATTAAATATCTTGATGTTTTACTGCCTCAAATTGTGATTGAAAATTGGATTCAGTTGGAATTATTTGTGCGTCTAGAAAATATTGACCAGAACAAATTCTTTGGAAAACCTTTGGATATTTTTCCAAATCTGTCGAGAAAAATTCGAAAACGAAACATTTTGGTTCTCATTGCGATTGACAGGATTAATTGTGTCATAATGGTTGGATATGGTAAGAATATTCTTTGTTGAAAATTCTGTGAACTAATAAAACTAATTTTACAGTTGTACTCTTTACTTTATTCCTTACATTCTATGTTCCATCAATTTTGGCTCCTTTCCCGTGGTACTACATATTTCCTGTTGCGTTTGTTGCCATCATAATCTTTGATTACATTTCACAAATTATCATGTTGGCCTTGTTTACGAACACTTGGGGCATTGTGGAAGTGTACATGACAGCAAATGTCTGCAAAGAAATGTATGCAAAATTGGATCAAATTATGCGCAAACTTTATTCATTACCAATTTGGCTTAAATCTGAACTTGAGCGAGCCCTTGTGGATCATACACGAATTTGTGTGATTATAATGCGCGATAATGATGCAGTGGGTGCGGGAACATTTGCTTTTCTGCTTACAAATATACCGGTCAACATTTATTTGATCAGTAAGGTTTCAATGCTGGACACTTATCCAATTGAGAGGGCAATATGTTTTACATTCTTTGTGGTTCAAGTTGTGGCCTACTGTTTGTTGGTCAACTTGGCAGATCAGGGCTCGACTGTGCATGCGATGGCAAAGTACATTCCGAGACTGCAGACAGCGATGAGCAGTCGTGGATGGCTGTGGTGCAAGTTGCAATTCAACGATCTCTACAATCGATTGCTCACTGGACCCAAATATGCAAAGTCAATTGGACCGAAGAAGGAGTTTACACGATTTGGCATGGTTGAAGTGAGTGATTGTGATTAATAATTTGCATTGAGTAACACGTTTTTTAAATCAAAGGTTGCTTTAATTTATGTTGGCTATCTTTTGATGATGTTTAGCCAGATAATCGAGTCAAGAATTAGTAAATCTTAATTTGACAATTTAATAAAGAAATTCTTATTTATTAATATATATCTAAATTGTTTTTGTTTTTTCAATAAAGAATTTAATTAAAAGATAACCATAAGAAATTCTTTATCTTGAAAATACATTAATGCTTTCATGAATTATATATTTTTTATGTTAATGATGTATTTGCGATTATATTTGATGATAATTGACAAGTCGAAAGTTTCAAGTGGAAATGTTTGCAAAAGTTAATGATTTACACACGTGTTTGTCAATAAAAGACTCATTCATTTGAATATTGATTGGCTGTCAAATGCAAAAATTTAAAACTTCATATTTTTGGAAATTGCTTATTGACTTAGTTGTCATTAAAATTTTGAAGTAAATAAGAAATTTAATTTGAAAACAAAGTAATCAAAAAGTCATTTACAAACTAGATAGAGATTTAAGATATACATTTGATCGACCTGTCAGTCTTTGAAAAGTAAACGCTCAAAGTTATATATCTTTTTAATTAATTTCAAAATCAAATTCAAAAATGTTATTCACAATGTGGATTCCGCATATGGGTTAGGTTGATTTGTAGATTGTTACTTACCGGATTATAATTAATAATTTTTTTTCTAATAACTGCCTCCAAAAATCGTAATGAGCCACCTTAATGTTTGTTCTTAACAATATATAGAAAAAATAAACTTATGTACGAGATGAGCTTATTGAAAAAAAAAGATAATGAATTAATAAAAATGCAATCTATCATTTTGGTGACTTACAATGTGAAACGATTTGTTGGTGATTCGATAGTTTCCAAACAGACAAAATGCATAACTGTGAAACAGTCGACTGTGCTGCAGACCTTCAGCCTGGAAAATTATAAATATAAAATATGAAATCAATCGACTAATTGTTTTTTTACTCTTCAACTTACCTTGAACAAATTTCGAGCCAAAATCACGCCCACACATTGGCTATTTCTGTAACCCAGGTAGAAAGTACGATTTAGTCGAGTGATTCGTTTGAAATTGGTCACCACAGCAGCACAAAAGTAGACAAGTACAAACTGCACAAAGATCATAACGAACACTACCGACACTATGAGCACACGAAAGACTAGTGGAAATTGTTTGGCAAACAAGGCAATATAAAAGAGATAGCATTCCATTGAAATGAAAGCTACAAACAGTGTGGTCAAGTATGGTGACCAGAATCGAGCATATTCACGCAGATGGCTGCATAGGTCAGTAATTTGCCTGTTCACGTCCAAGTGCTCCAACCAGAGACGATTTCGATGATTTGGACCTTTAATTTGGTTCAGTTTCGCATTGATTTCCTTTAATTTGTCGGCGAGTGTTTTCTGCTGAATGATCACGTATTTGCTTGCCAGAATGACATAAAATGGAACCAAATAATAGTCTAAATTTTTAATAATAATAATAGTAATTTTTTAAAAATTGATCTAAAACAACACTTACATTGAACCATACAATAAATATGAACTGGATTGAGCATAAGCCAAAACACGCACGACGTCAAGTTGACATTGTAAACTGAATTTATGAACAAAATATTCACGTAGCAAAAGGCAGACGTACTCAGATATACAGTGGTTTCCATCCAATAGGCCAATTTGAGGATGCGAGCTCGAAATGCAAGCATTTTGCTTACATTAGGGTTAGAAACAAAGTTTGATTCGGCGTTTGTTTTGGTCAAAATCAAGTGACACTCTTCAATAGGCGGATCAAACGTGAACACGACCATACATCCAACAACAAAGAGCAGTGCAATTAGTTCCAGTATGTGAGTCTGCGGCCAGACAATTTGAGGAAACATTTGATGGTACTGGATGTAGGGACTTGATGACAGTGCTGTAAAGACAATTGAACACTCAGGTCGGGATTCGCACTCCAACCCGACAATTCCATAAGCAACAATCCCAACAAACAGCACAAGTGTGAACACATAACATTTTCGGATCACTTCGTGATTGTAATCACAATCTCCACTCCGAATAACATCGAACTGATCATTGTGGGCATAGTAATTCACTTTGTAAAGGTTTGATAATTTGGATTTGAAATTTTCAAACATTTTGTTTTTATTCGAATGTTTGCTTTGTTGTGAGAAAAATTCACGAGTGGCTGTTTTAAATAGTGTTTATTCAAGGCTACAATCGAAAATGCTTAGCTTGAAAATGACTTTTTGATTACTTTGTTTTCAAATTTAATATTTTTTATTTACTTCAAAATTTTAATAACTACCCTGTTAATAATATATTTACAAAAAAATTATCTGAGTTAATATGAAATTTTAAATTCTAGATTCTAGCAAATAATGATTTTTAAAATGTTTGATGTTTGAAATTTAAAAAAAGTTTTCAATCTGCGTTTCCGATTAATACTGAAAATTTAAGGTCCCAAATAATTTTTGATTGCATGAAATGGGTTTTTTGATTAGTAGTTGGTTTTTAAACATAAAATAATTACTCCGAAATTAGTTCAATTTTAAATAAATTCACAATTTAAGATAATGATATTGTTTACGAAATTCTTTGAACGGATAAGTGCATAAATCATACAGTTTTAATCACAATAATAATTCAAAATTTAAGTTATTCTGTTTGAAAACTATTGCATGATTTAAATTTAAATTTAAATTTGGGAATTTAAATTTTTAAATTTACTTTAATAATGGTTTTGAAATTGAAGTTTCAAACAATCAGTCAATGTTCAAATTAATGGTGTATTTATTGGCAAACAAGTCTATAAATCATTAAGTTTTACATGATAAAATTTCCTCTTGAAACTTTATTTTATTCTGTATAAATTATAAAGTAAGAGTAGTCACCCCGTTTTAGAGAGTAAAGTCATTAAAATGTCTCATTTTGCATTTATGTACTGTTTGATCACTTCACTTGTCAATCGGGCCAAGTGGAAATTTTCATAAAAGTCTATTACTGTCAATAAGCTGTCCATTAATTTGAATATTTGATTGATGGCGCAAAATGACAGATAAACCCCATTTTTACGAATAACAAAGTTAAAATTTTAATTTCCGAGTTCCGAGTCCGAGAATTAAAACTAATTCCGAGTAAATCAATACAAAAGTTCACACCCTTCATCGTTGAATTTACTGATGGAACACATACGATTTCTATTATATTTCCTAATAAGGAATGCGACATTAAACAAAGCAACGCAATTTGAATTTGGTTAAGCTGATGGCCCAGTTGAAGCACACTTCCATAACACTGTTCAGTATGATCTACTTTCTGCGTTACGGACCAACAATTATTCGACTGCTCGACTCGCAATGTTTTCACCAAATCTTTCACTCCAAACGACCAGCAAAGAAAAACTTATCGATTTGGCTTGCAATCAATCTTGTGCTCAACTTTCAACTATTGCGAGTGCACCTCAGTGAAGACCAAATTATGTCTCTATTTGTTGTCTTTATTTCGTCATACTCTAGTTACTTTGCAACACTATTATTGCTTTATCAGCAGTACGCAACAAAACGAGCCCTAAAAAAGTTGGAGAGTGCAGCACTCGATAGAAATGTTAAAAATATTAAATTTAAATTAATAATAAATCAAACTCTCGCGCTTGTGAACTCTGCACAATCTATTGTCATTTCCACTGGCTCATTTTATGTTCATCAATGTTGAAGTGCTAATTGTGCTAACCTGCACGATGATCACTTTATTTGAATACATCAAATGGAGAATTGTTCAGTACATTGCAGTACCGACACTAGTTTGGTGCTCTCTCACTTATCTTGTGAATATGAAGAAACAAATTCTAGAAATTTTTGATCGCATTTGTGCATATTTGAGAGATAAACATCAACTAGCCATTGATCGTCCAAAAATTCAACATCTTCAACAACAATTCACAAATCGTATCAATTCAATTTCCAACCATCGCCATTTGAGTGAAAATAATAAACAAAATTGCCAGATTCGACTGTACGAACTTCAAATGTACAAATAGTACTTTCAGTTGAGACTTTTCATCTCATCAATGTTAATTTAAAGTTCATCCTGTGTGCTGTTTTGTTTGCACTCAATTACATTGTACTTCTTAACCAAACGAGTTAAATTCTTTCAAATAATTTTTAATAATTTTGGAAAATACGAATTAAATGAAAAACTATGTCGAAGTAAAGTAAATTAAATGTTACATTATTGAATTACATTCAAGTCATTAACCTAAATTTGTTTAACTAAAAATCAATAAAATGTCATTCTCATAAATTAATTCGAATAAATTTTGTGCAATTACTGTTAATCAATTTCGTTTGTATGCAACATTGCGCGAATAATAATTTAATAAGAAATTCACTTTAGATCAACAAATTTTGGATAATTGTTTTTTGTCTGTCTTTAGAAATTATCAAAATGACCTCCAACATTCAGACTCCATTGCTTCGAATGGTTGTTCAATTTTATGGGTAAATTTTTGAAATTACTTATTACTAAATCAAACATTAAATGTTTCGATTATTTACTGATTTATTTTTGACACATTTTCAGACACATTGGTTTTCAATTAATCCCAGTTTCATTACATAAGTGGCCAAGTCTGCTAAACCTTACAATCAACACCTTGATCAATGCATTCGTTTTCTACTCGATGCTTGAGTTGGACACTTTTGGTTTAGGCCAAATAGCCAATCAGACAAAATCGAGCAGACCACTGTTCACTCTTTTGGTGTTGCTTTTCATCGAATATGCACACATTTCGATAACAGTTTTGAATTCGGCTTACTTTCTAGTGTACGGACCGAGAATTGTTAAACTGCTCGATTCTCAATGTTTTCGCTGTTAGTTAAAAGCGTTTATTTGGGATAAAAGAGAGTGACAAAAAGTCCGTAAAGGAATAAGAAGGAATTCAGGTATGCTGACCACAGCTGACAGTACCACCAAGTTAAGATCAAGTTGACCAAATGAGGGAAGGCCACCAAAAGTTAGAAGATACACAATCTACAAAGAAAGAGGTGCATTAGCAACAAGTCACTAGAGACAACCGATCAGTAGCACATACGAGGCATACGATGATAGAGCACTTCAGCAACACGTGCTTATAAAGGCAGTGAAGATCGGCTATGTTCACACTGGGCGACTGGGTGAACGATGACTTCACTCTGAGTGAGCATGAACATGACAAGTGGTCATGAAGAGGGAGCCACTTCTCGACATTCGCCAAATATTTCACTCCAAACGACAAGCAAAACAGCTTTTTGCCATTTGGTGTTCTCTAAATCTGCTTCCAAATTTGCAACTTTTGAAATACTTTAGTGAAAAAATAACATTCAACTCAACTTTAGCTCAACTTTGTCTTTTAATTATATTCTATTCTCTTTACTTTGTAACTCTTTTGTTAGTCTATCAGCGGTACGCGACAAAACGTGCATTGGAGAACATAGAGCGCTCAGCTTACAGCAATACTCAAAATTAAAGGATTTCTGTCAATTACCCTGTGTTACAAAATATGTGTGCCTAAATTATCGCTCACTGTAAAGAAAGTAAAATCTTGCAATACATTTTCTATATGCTATACCGTTTGCTTCGACTTTACCCCATCGGCGTCACTTAATACTAGTTTATGTTGGCTATCTTTTGATGATGTTCAGCCAAATTATCGAGTCAAGAATTGGTAAATCATAGTATGCAATTCTTAATTATTAATCTGAATCTAAATAGTTTTTGTTTTAATAAAAAATTTAATTAAAAGATAACCATCAGAAATTCTTGTTCTCAAAAAATATATCAATGTTTTCTTGAATTTGATATTTTTTAAATTAATGATGTATTTGCGATTATATTTCATGGTAACTAACAAGAACACATAACATTTTCGGATCACTTTGTGACTGTAATCACAATCTCCACTCCGAATAACATCGAACTGATCATTGTGGGCATAGTAATTCACTTTGTAAAGGTTTGATAGTTTGGATTTGAAATTTTCAAACATTTTGTTTTTATTCGAATGTTTGTTTTGTTGTGAGAATACTTCACGAAAAAACAGTGGCTGTTTTAAATAGTGTTTATTCAAGGCTACAATCAAAAATGCTTAGCTTGAAAATGACTTTTTGATTACTTTGTTTTCAAATTTAATATTTCTTATTTACTTCAAAATTTTAATAACTACCCTGTTAATAATATATTTACAAAAAAATATCTGAGTTAATATGAAATTTTAAATTCTAGATTCAAGCAAATATTGATTTTAAAATTGTCGTTTCCGATAGTCATTAAATATTCAAATAAATGGCCCATTTATTGACAAACACGTGTGTAAATCATTAACTTTTGTAAAAATTTCCATTTGAAACTTTCGACTTGCCAGTTATCATGAAATAAAATCGCAAATAAATCATTACATTTAAAAAAATATAAAAGATTAATGTATTTAAATATTTCGGCTTATGATTAATCGCCAAATAAAAATTGTAAAAAGGTTCTATAGAAACTAATTATTTGTCCGATTGGTTACTTCTCCGATAAATTGTTGTATGTTGGTCGATAAATTTTTGTAGGTATCCGATAAGAAATGGTATATTGAAAATCTGTACAACACGATACAGGAGGTTGACTCTTCTGCGTTTCGCTGGTGGTATATTCTATTGGTATATTATATTATATTGGTTTATATTTTCAGAGTCGCTATCACAGTCTGATGAATCACTCAAATTGACACTTCAATCAATGGCATCAATTCACCGGACGCTGTCCAATTGATTTCCTACAAAAAATATAATATATACTTAATGCAATGTTTGTGTGATCATATGTCCATGTACTTTTTCTATGGACACAGTCTCCATAGGAAATACATTGCATTGCCGACATTAGGTCACAATCGGAATGTTTGTGTTTGACTGTAGATTGCTGTGTTGATAAGAATTATTTCTAATTTTTTAATGGCGGGAAATAATCTACATAGTTCAACGATTAATTTGGTGTGTCCCTTGAGTCAATGCTCAATAGAATCAATTAGATACAGCCTCTGAAAAATCGATGTGATAATCGCTATTTCTCATAGAGAATACATTAAAAAGTGACATTACCTGACCGGAAGTTACCTAAACATTCATGGATTTTTTCATAAAACAAACTTAGCTCCATTTATTAGTAGCTAAATCTCCAGAGGCCTCATTTGTAAAATTTAGTGAACTCGTTATAGAGATAACCATTGTGACAAAAAAATGTCACATATTCCCCTCTGTTACAATGCTACCGTTTTCTCGCATTGAAAAGTGTAAACGGTTTTCTCAAGTGGATGCAGAGTGCTTCGCTACTTTTACTCACTCACTCAGTCGCTCGCTATCGCTCGCTCCTTCGTTCGTTCGTTCACTTCGCTCAGCTAATTAATGATTTTTTAATCTAATTACTGGTACAAAAAAATAAAATTAACCACCATTAATGTTTGTTCTTAATAATATATAGAAAGAATATACATATATACGAGATGAGCTAATAAAAAAATATTAATCGATTAATAAGAATGCAATTTATCATTTTGTGACTTACAATGTGAAACGATTTGTTGGTGATTCGATAGTTGCCAAACAAACGAAATGCATACGAGTAAAACAGTCGACTGTGCTGCAGACCTTCAGCCTGGAAAGTTATAAATAAAAAATATGAAATCAATCAACTAATTGTTTTTTCCACTTCAACTTACCTTGACCAAATTTCGAGCCAAAACCACGCCCAAGAATTGGCTATTTCTGTACCCCAGGTAGAAAGTACGATTTAGTCGAGTGATTCGCTTGAAATTGGTCACCACAGCAGCACAATAATAGACGACTACAAACTGCACAAACAGCATACCAAACACTGCAAACACAAAAATCACTCGAAAGACTAGTGGAAATTGTTTGGAAAACAAGGCAACATAAAATAGATAGCATTCCATTGAAATAAAAGCTACAAAAAGTGCGGTCAAGTATGGTGACCAGAATCGGGCATATTCACGCAGATGGCTGCATAGGTCACAGATTTGCTTGTTCACGTCCAAGTGCTTCAACCAGAGACGATTTCGATGATTTGGACCTTTTATTTTGCTCAGTTTCGCATTGATTTCCTTTATTTTGTCGGCGAGTGTTTTCTGCTGAATGGTCACGTATTTGCTTGCCAAAATTACATAGAATGGAACCAAATAATAATCTATATTTTTAATAGAAATAAAATAATTAATTTTTTAAAATTAATCCAAAAAACACTTACAATGAACTATACAATAAAGATTAAATGGATAGAGCACAAGCCAAAACGCGCACGAGGTCAAGTTGACATTGTAAACTGAATTGATGAAGAAGATGTGCACGTTGCAAAAAGCAGATGCACCCAGATACACAGTGGTTTCCATCCAATAGGCCAATTTGAGGATGCGAGCTCGAAATGCAAGCATTTTGCTTACATTAGGGTTACAAACAAAGTTTGATTCGTTGTTTGTTTTGGTCAAAATCAAGTAACTCTCTTCAATAGGCGGATTAACCGTGAACACGACCATACATCCAACAACAAAGAGCAGTGTAGTTAGCGTCATTATGTGAGTTTGTGGCCAGACAATTTGGGGAAACATTTGATGGTACATGTTGTAGGGACTTGAGGGTAGTGCTGCCCAATCGATGAGACAGTGAGTTCGCGATTCGCACTCCAAACCGAAAATTCCATAGCCAACAGTGCCAATGTAGAGCACAAGTGCAAACACATAACATTTTCGGATCACTTTGTGACTGTAATCACAATCTCCAGTTCGGATAACATCAAACTGATCATTGTGGGCATAGTGATTCTGTTTGTAGAGGTTTGATAGTTTGGATTTGAAATTTTCAAACATTTTGTTTTTGTTCAAATGTTTGATTGTTGTGAGAAGACTATACGAAAACAATGGCTGTTTTAAATAGTGTTTATTCAAAGCCACAATCGAATAATTTAAAATGAAAATGACTTTTTGATTACTATGTTTTCAAATTTAATATTTCTTATTTATTTCAAAATCTTAATAACCACTAAGACAATAATAAATTTAAATAAATTATCTGAGTTAAGATCAAAACTTTAAATTCTAAACTTAAGCAAATAATAATTTTGAAATTGTCGTTTTCGTCATTAAATATTCAAATGAATGGCCCCCTTATTGACAGACACGTGTGTAAATCATTAACTTAAAAAAATCCACTTGAAACTTTTGACTTGCCAGTAATCATGAAATATAATCGCAAATAAATCATTACATTAACCTCTTCCGTGCTAGGATTTGGCGCCTGTGCCCAGACCGAACGGTAAGACATAGCGACTTGAAAATTTTGGAGCATACTCCTGTGGTCCGTCGGAGGTATGCTCACTACTCAAATGTTCCAATTGGATCGATATCCGGGAGCCCATTTCCGGTATGGATTTTTTGACTGATATTTTGTTTTTGAACTATTCTAAGACTTTTGGCGCAAAAATTAATTTTCTTGGATAACCGGAAGTTAGAGTTCCAAAATGGAACTTCCGGTTCCTGGTCGAAAATAACATTTTTGAGTTCGGAATCGGATTCTCCATCCTTTTTCATGAAGAATAGCATATCTAAACATAAAATTCCATCAAGTCTAAGCGAAATAAACTCTAATTCAGAAACTTCTAATTTTGGCTAAATAAACAAGGCCGGAAAGTGAACATGCTGAATTGACATTGATATTGTAATTTTGAATTTCTAATTATATCGCCGTTTATGGGTGGATTTTGTTACTTTAAAATGCCATTTTTACTAAATACAATACAGAGAATCGAATAAGGCTAACTAAAAATCTTTATATGGACCGGAAGTAGGAGTTCCAGAACCCAACTTCCGGTCATCGTTCCAAAATCTAATTTTTATTTCAGAATCAGATTTTCCGTTCTTTTTTATGAAAGATAGCATATAAGAACATTGAAATCGGTTAAGTCTAAATAAGAAAAACTGAATTTCAAAATAACATGTTTTATGATAAAACAGTCAATTTCCGCCAGTTTTATGCAAAATTTGAAATCATTTTATTACACTTAAAATGCACGGATTTTCATGATCACATATGCTGTTCTTCATGAAAAATGATGGAGAATCCGAATCCGAACTCAAAAATGTAATTTTCGACCAGGAACTAGAAGTTCCATTTTGGAACTCCCACTTCCGGTGATCCAATAAAATTAATTTTTGCGCCAAAAGTCTTAGAATGGTCCAAAAACAAAATATCAGTCAAAAAATCCATACCGGAAATGGGCTCCCGGATATCGATCCAATTGGAACATCTGAGTAGTGAGCATACCTCCGACGGACCACAGGAGTATGCTCCAAAAATTTCAAGTCGCTATGTTTTACCGTTCGGTCTGGGCACAGGCGCCAAATCCTAGCACGGAAGAGGTTAAAAAATATATAAAGATCAATGTATTGAAATATTTCTACTTAAATTGGTTGTCAAACCCATTACTGTGCCACAAATTACTGGAATATAAAATTGGTTTAAACTAGTTTATTATAATTTTCTATAATTCAATTTTTAGTTTGATTGAGAAATACAATGTAATTGAGGGCAAACAAAACAACATACAAAATAAATGACGGATTCACCTCTTTCAATTGAAGGAGGGACGCGATGATGCTAACATCTGTGAACGATACCTATGACTTAAACGGGAAAAAGTGGGTTTCGTATTGTTCCGTTTCAAACGGAACCTATGGACCGATTTTGACATTCTATAGCTTAATTTAAAGGTAAAGATGTAAACTACAAAATTGACTAACTAAATTTTTCAGTTTATACTAAATTAAAGATACACAGGTCCAAGAAATTACAAATTTGACCAAAACAAGAGGGGTTTTGTTCTTTATGATTCTCTCACTGTCAAATAAGATAAAACATTAAAAATTTTCAATTTTGTAGTTTACATCTTTACCTTTAATTTAAGCTATAGTATGTCAAAATCGGTCCATAGGTTCTGTTTGAAACTGAACAATATTGTTTGTAAATCTCAAATTTAATTATTTAAAAATCATTGAAATTACGGGAAATCGGTGCCACGCCCCATAATACCCAAAAAATGGGTTACACCATTGGAAAGATCGTAATTTTTCAATTCGACATGCATAATTTTCATATTCATAACATCCACCGTCTTTGCACAACATTCAAAAAACTCAAAATTAATTGCTGTCACGGGGAAAGAAAGTGACAATCACTTTTTTAGAGGGTAGGGGATTAAGATATATATATGTAACAAACCATCCAACACACACTTTACGAAGGGGACCACACTCTAGGGCCTGGACCAAACAAAATGGCGAAATCGAGCGTTCGAAAGGCTAGGTCCTCGCTTGGGACCAAAATGGCGACCAAGATAAAAATAAATGAGTTTACGATAAATCACAGAACTAAAATAAGAGAATTTAATCTTGATGCTTCGAGTACACGAGTTGACACAAAAAAAAACAAATTGATAGATTCTTTAGATGAATCTTCAGGAGAAAACGAAAGAAAAATCTCACTTCAGCCAACCAGATTCCAGTGGACTTTACTGTTGACTTAGGACACTCGGGCAGTGGGATGGATCTTGTCCTATCGCTCGCCTGAACCGATGCCCGTGAGTTGATGTAATCGTTGTCTTCATAAAATCACCAGTAGAACCAAACAATTCGGATTCTTCGAGCCAACGTGTGGTCTCGTCAAAACAAAACTAAAATCGGACGGAGCAGGGAACAGAAGACCTCGACTGAAGCCGAGCAGCTGCTTTATATACGGTGAGAGAGGGTGCTCGTGTCGAGTGTAGAATGTCGTAGAAAAGTGTGGAAGATTCGAGAAGTTTCGAGAATGTTCGAGAGTTTTCCAGAACAGCCGAGAATGTTCGGTTAAAATAGACTGTGTGTAGTGTACTGTTTGTGTGAAAATAGTGTGGCGGGCAGTTCAAAAGCGTGGCGTCCACAAATGACGTGACAAATATTATTTACATATTTATCGACTTGTCAGTTTCTGAGTAAATTCTCAAATTTATATTCATTTAATTTATTTCAAAATTAATTTATTTCAAAATCAAATTAAAAAATGTGATCCACGATGTGCATTCCGCATATGGGTTAGGTGGATTTGTAGATTGTTACTTACCGAATTATAATTAATAATTTTTCTAATAACTGCCACCAAAAATCGTAATGAGCCACCTTAATGTTTGTTCTTAACAATATATAGAAAAAATAAACTTATGTACGAGATGAGCTTATTGAAAAAAAAAAATAAATTAATAAGAATGCAATCTATCATTTTGTGACTTACAACATGAAACGATTTGTTGGTGATTCGATAGTTACCAAACAAACGAAATGCATACGAGTAAAACAGTCGACTGTTCTGCAGACCTTCAGCCTGGAAAATTATAAATAAAAAATATGAAATTAATTAACTAATTGTTTTTTTCCACTTCAACTTACCTTGACCAAATTTCGAGCCAAAATCACGCCCACGCATTGGCTATTTCTGTACCCCAGGTAGAAAGTACGATTTAGTCGAGTGATTCGTTTAAAATTGGTCACCACAGCAGCACAAAAGTAGACGAGTACAAACTGCACAAACACCATACCAAACACTACAAACACAAAAAACACACGAAAGACTAGTGGAAATTGTTTGGCAAACAAAGCAATATAAAAGAGATAGCATTCCATTGAAATGAAAGCTACAAACATTGTGGTCAAGTATGGTGACCAGAATCGAGCATATTCACGCAGATGGCTGCATAGGTCACAGATTTGCCTGTTCACGTCCAAGTGCTCCAACCAGAGACGATTTCGATGATTTGGACCTTTAATTTGGTTCAGTTTCTCATTGATTTCCTTTAATTTGTCGGCGAGTGTTTTCTGCTGAATGGTCACGTATTTGCTTGCCAGAATGACATAAAATGGAACCAAAAAATAATCTAAATTTTTAATAATAATAAAAATAAAAATAAATAATTTTTTAAAAATAATCCAAAACAACACTTACAATGAACTATACAATAACGATGGAATGGATCGAGCATAAGCCAAAACACGCACGAGGTCAAGTTGACATTATAAACTGAATTTATGAAGAAGATGTGCACGTAGAAAAAAGCAGATGCACCCAGATACACAGTGGTTTCCATCCAATAGGCCAATTTGAGGATCCGAGCTCGAAATGCGAGCATTTTGCTTACATTAGGGTTAGAAACAAAGTTTGTTTTGGTCAAAATCAAGTAATTCTCTTCAATTGGCGGATCAAACGTGAACACGACCATACATCCAACAACAAAGAGCAGTGCAGTTAGTGCCAGTATGTGAGTCTGAGGCCAAACAATTTGAGGAAACATTTGATGGTACATGTTGTAGGGACTTGAGGGTAGTGCTGCCCAATCGATGTGACACTGAGGTCGTGATTCGCACTCCAAACCTCCAATTCCATACGCAACAGTCCCAATGAACAGCACAAGTGTAAACACATAACATTTTCGGATCACTTTGTGACTGTAATCACAATCTCCAGTTCGGATAACATCGAACTGATCATTGTGGGCATAGTGATTCACTTTGTAAAGGTTTGATAGTTTGGATTTGAAATTTTCAAACATTTTGTTTTTATTCGAATGTTTGCTTTGTTGTGAGAATACTTCACGAAAAACAGCGGCTGTTTTAAATAGTGTTTATTCAAGGCTACAATCGAAATGCGTAGCTTGAAAATGACTTTTTGATTACTTTGTTTTCAAATTTAATATTTCTTATTTGCTTCAAAATTTTAATAACTATCCTGTCAATAATATATTTACAAAAAAATATCTGAATTAATATAAATTTTTAAATTCTAGATTCTAGCAAACAATTATTTTAAAATTGTCGTTTCTGATAGTCATTAAATATTCAAATAAATGGCCCATTTATTGACAAACAAGTGTATAAATCATTAACTTTTGAAAAAAATCCACTTGAAACTTTAGACTTGCAAGTTATCATGAAATATGATTGCAAATAAATCATTACCTTAAGAAATTACCTTAAAAATATAAAAAAATCATGTATTGAAATATTTATTGATTGGAAATTGGCAGGCAATCCCAGGACGCTGATGAACAGCGCTTTACTTAAGAAATTTGTTTAAACTAGTTTATTATAATTTTCTATAATTCAATTTTCAGTTTGATTGAGAATTACAATGTAATTGAGTGCAAACAAAACAACATACAAAATAAATGACGGATTCACCTCTGTCAATTGAAATAACCTTAACTGAAAGTGCGATCGATACTGTCTCACTTCATGCAGTCGAATCAGACAACTTGGCTTTTTTTCAACGATCGAATGTCGCTTATTCGGTTGTGAATTTTGACGAGTTAATAGATTGCTCGATTTGATCAAAACGGCAAAATTGACTCGACCTTGAATTGCATATTGTTTATCTTCCAAGCGATCACAAATCTTATCAAAGAGCTCAACATTTTCTCTGTTCATTCTCACCAAATAAATTACATAGATCAGATAATTCTCGGAAAGATTATGCAGAGAAAATTATAGAAACCATTTTCATTAAAGTGAATTATGATCAAACAACTAATCACAATAAGTGCTTCGATATTTCCAATTAGGAAGGTGCACAATGGAAATGATAATGACGAGTACAGACGACTGTTTAACTGTGCAAGCTTTTGGATCTACTTTTTTAGAGAATTTTCTGAAATAAAACGAACAATTTAATTAATTTTACCTCAATGCGCATGCAATGCACTCACCAATATTGTGAATATTCGTTTTCAAGGACCTTTTCAATTGCTTCAACATTTTACTTGCCCATAGACTTGAACTATAATTCGTAGCAAAGGAGTGCGAATGTTTGTAGTCATTTTGATAACGATATATTAATTTAACAAAATAACATATATAAATATTCGAAACAATTTTTTGTGAAGAAACACTTTATTTGTTTAATTAATATTTTCATGGTAAATTAACGATATAGCACTAAATTAATTTCAATTAATTAAATAGACCAATTTATTGATATATTAGAACTGTACAAATTGATGCACTAATAGTACACCGTTATTGATTTTAATTTTTAAAAAAGTAACATAATTTGCGCATGCGCATTCAATATTGAGATTTTTTAATATCACAAAAATAAATTTGGTTTATTTTTATTTCATCAATTAGTTTGGCTGAGAAATACAATATAGTTTAATGAAAACAGAGCAACACAGAATATAAAAGTTGGGTCCATCACTATCAAATTAAATAACCTTAACTGAAAATTCGATCGATACTGTCTCACTTCATAAAGTCGAATCAGACAACTTTGTTTCCCATCTTCATTCAAATGTCGATGATTTGATTGTGCTTTGTAACGAATAGAATTTTGAGATTTCGGAACAAAATTTACCACATCTCGATTCGCATGTTTGTCTTCCAAGTAATCACAAATCTTATCAAAAAGTTGGACAATGTCTCTGTTCATTCTCACCAGATGGATCACATAGATCCAAGTTATTAATGGATGAATCAAAAAGAAAAATGTGTAAAATCTATATGAAGAAAATTGATATATGCCAATACATAAAACTACAATGAGTTCTTCGATTTTTGCAGTGAGGAAAGCGCACAATGGAAACGATAAGAGTGAGTACAGACGACTATTTACCAGTGCGAGAATTTGGATCTTTTGGATTAATGAATATTCTGCAATAAACAATTTTGTTAGTAATATTTTAGTAAATGTTCATGCACACTCACCAATATTCTGAGAATTAGTTTTCAATGTCCTCTTGACCTGCTTCAACGTTTCTCTAGTTGCGTACTGTTGATACAACAAAATGCTACACTGAAAATACATTAAATATGTCATCAGATAGAGACAAAGCAGCGATAGTATTGAACGGACGGTCATTTCTGTTAAATCATTGACAATTTGTCGAAAGTGATGCGTGATGAAAGTTAAATGATTCAACACAAGTGCCACACAAATTATCTTTCCACTTTTCTTTTCGTTATGATAAATTTGATGAAAACAATTTGAGTCGAGTAGGCGGACAATTTGATTGCCATAAAACGCGTAATAACCAGTGTTTACTGCAATCAAAAATGGCTGAAAGTACTCAAACAGGAGACGAATTAGTAACGAGAATAGTGGTTTGTGAGTTTGAAATGAATTTGCGATAATTTTGAAGCGAAATACATCCAAGAACAGCATGAAATACATGTAGTACAGGGTGAGTGATAAATTCAAACCTAAACTTAGGACACTTCTCCAATTGGGAATTGATTTAGGCGTCACTTGATATCCGAGATGACCGTAGAATTGAACAATAATTCGAAGAAGAGGTGTACGAATGTTTGTTGACATTTTGACCAAAAAATGATTAGACATAAACAAAACTGTATATTCGTTCAAAAATTATTTTTTATTATAAAACAACATTTTATTAATTCTATTTATAATTTATTATAATTTATTATAATTATAATAATGTAATATTATAATATTTAATTATAATTAATTGCAATTAATTTAATTGTATATAGTAAATTATTAACAAATTTGGGTGCCTTTATTGATTTTTATTTTCCATTCACGCATGAGCCATAATTCTACCGAAATTCTGCGGTTTTGTTAACCGGAAAATTTAATCAAATTTAAAATAAAATGAAAACCAGTTCTAATATTTTTTAAGTGAATATAATTCGACCACACTTTTCTGCATAAAGGTAAATATTGTGTAATAAATAATATAATGTCAATGTCAATTAGTTTGATTGAGAAATACAATATAGTTGAGTGCAAACAGAATAGCATAAAAGATGAATTTTAAATTTACATTTGTGAGATGAAAAAGTCTCAACTGAAAGTACGATCTGTACATTTTGATTTCGTACATTCGAATGAGACAACTGTGTTTGGCTTGTTCACTCGAATGACGATGATTTGATATTGAATTGAGACGATTTGTAAATTGTTGTTGAAAATAATGATTTTTGGAACGATCAACGGACAGTTGATGTTTATCTCTCAAATAAGCACAAATTCGATCAAATATTTCCAAAATTTGAGTATTCATTTTCACAAGATAAACGAGATAGCACCAAACTAGTGTCGGTATTGTAATGAACAAGAAAATTTTCCACTTGAGAATTGGAAAATATATTATCATCATGCAGACCAGCACAATTATGCCTTCAACGTTGATGAACAAAAACAGTGTTAGGGGAAATGAGATCAGGCTATGCAGACTATTGTTCACTATTGCAAGAGTTTGAATTCTGTCTATCAGGCGAACTTCAATGTTCTGAGTATTGCTGTAAGCTGAGCGCTCTATGTTCTCCAATGCACGTTTTGTCGCGTACCGCTGATAGACTAACAAAAGAGTTACAAAGTAAAGAGAATAGAATATAATTAAAAGACAAAGTTGAGCTAAAGTTGAGTTGAATGTTATTTTTTCACTAAAGTATTTCAAAAGTTGCAAATTTGGAAGCAGATTTAGAGAACACCAAATGGCAAAAAGCTGTTTTGCTTGTCGTTTGGAGTGAAATATTTGGCGAAAACATTGAGAATCGAGCAGTTTAACAATTCTCGGTCCGTACACTAGAAAGTAAGCCGAATTCAAAACTGTTATCGAAATGTGTGCATATTCGATGAAAAGCAACACCAAAAGAGTGAACAGTGGTCTGCTCGATTTTGTCTGATTGGCTATTTGGCCTAAACCAAAAGTGTCCAACTCAAGCATCGAGTAGAAAACGAATGCATTGATCAAGGTGTTGATGGTAAGGTTTAGCAGACTTGGCCACTTATGTAATGAAACTGGGATTAATTGAAAACCAATGTGTCTGAAAATGTGTCAAAAATAAATCAGTATTAACAAATTAATAGTAACTAGTAATTTCAAAAATTTACCCATAAAATTGAACAACCATTCGAAGCAATGGAGTCTGAATGTTGGAGGTCATTTTGATAATTTCTAAAGACAGACAAAAAACAATTATCCAAAATTTGTTGATCTAAAGTGAATTTCTTATTAAATTATTATTCGCGCAATGTTGCATACAAACGAAATTGATTAACAGTAATTGCACAAAATTTATTCGAATTAATTTATGAGAATGACATTTTATTGATTTTTAGTTAAACAAATTTAGGTTAATGACTTGAATGTAATTCAATAATGTAACATTTAATTTACTTTACTTCGACATAGTTTTTCATTTAATTCGTATTTTCCAAAATTATTAAAAATTATTTGAAAGAATTTAACTCGTTTGGTTAAGAAGTACAATGTAATTGAGTGCAAACAAAACAGCACACAGGATGAACTTTAAATTAACATTGATGAGATGAAAAGTCTCAACTGAAAGTACTATTTGTACATTTGAAGTTCGTACAGTCGAATCTGGCAATTTTGTTTATTATTTTCACTCAAATGGCGATGGTTGGAAATTGAATTGATACGATTTGTGAATTGTTGTTGAAGATGTTGAATTTTGGACGATCAATGGCTAGTTGATGTTTATCTCTCAAATATGCACAAATGCAATCAAAAATTTCTAGAATTTGTTTCTTCATATTCACAAGATAAGTGAGAGAGCACCAAACTAGTGTCGGTACTGCAATGTACTGAACAATTCTCCATTTGATGTATTCAAATAAAGTGATCATCGTGCAGGTTAGGGGTTGCAACCGGTAAATGGTAGTTACCATTTACCGGTATTACCGTCCAAAATTTTATTACCGGTATGAACGAAAATCGTCAGTAATTACCAAAACGGTAATTTTGGAATTTTTTTTTAAATTTCTTATTTTGAAATGAGAAATTTTCCAGAAATACACATATTTGTTTGTTTTGCCTTTACAGCTGTTGTAGACTACAACTTGTAGTGCACAAACACAGTTTGCCTCTCATTTGTTATTTGACATTTTATCTGTTTTCCTCTGTTTGTTTTATTATTTTGACTTCAAAATGACTTCACCCGTTTGGATTCATTTTGCCAAAATTCTATCCGATGGCAAAATAGTTGGCGGAGTCTGTAAGACATGTCAAAAGCGAATGTCGGCAAGTACCAGTGGTATGAAGACACATGCACTACAACTCCACGGCATTGTCATCAATCTTGGCCAAACACTAGAATCACAAAAAATCATCGAACAACCAAAAATTACTGAATATTTTCCATCAATCAAGCATGACACCATGAATGCACTACTTGCCCGGTTATGTGCCAAAGATGGACTCGCATTTTCGGTAATTGCTAATTCGGAAGAATTACCTAAGATGATAAACAAACTCGGAATTGGTTTATGAATCTAATAGTTTACTCTGATGTCAAGTGTTGGGAACTCGGGTTAATACGAATTCATGGCAAGACGAATTATTTCCTATCAACTGTTGACATTTGTAATAAACTAGAAGAGTTCAATTTGATGTTATCGGATTTATGTGGAATGATGAGCGATGGTGCTTCAATCAACAAAGCAATTGCAACTGAAACGGGACTCGATCAACAAGAATGTCTGGCACACGGAATACAATTGGCAATTAATGATGTTCTTTATGAATCCTCAAAGAAAACAAATCTACAATGCACATCTAGCCATTGAAGTAGCTCTGGACGAGTTGACCAATGTAAAATCACAAATTGCCAATGAACTAAATATGCCAACTCGTTCTGCTCTTAAATCTACAATTTCGAATCTTCTGATTAATTTGCCAAATAATAAAGAAAATGAATTACAAACTAAAGAGAAAATACAACAACAAAACGAACAGCAAACCAACAACAGAAAACGTAAAAATGATGACGATGATGATTTTTACCAAAAGATTGAAGCAAAAAAAACTAAAAGGATTCACTATCACTGACTTGGACAAGCGAATTTCCACACAAATGAATCTTTATGATAGAACAGGTCAACTTGGTCCTCTTCTAGAGAAAACTTTGAAAATAACCGAAACAATCCGCCCAACAAGCTGTGACTGTGAGAGAGCATTCTCAGTTGCAGGATATTTCTGTTCACGATTGCGCTCAAAATTGGCAGATTTGACACTGAGCACACTTTGTTTTCTTAAATCATATTTCAATAATCATTATTCGTTGTAAACAACGCACAATTTAGTCTCACATACTCATGTTGACATTAATAATACTGACAATAAATTAACGTTTTGATGATACCGATAATTACCGGTAATTACTGATAGTGTTTAATTTATTACCGATAATTCATAAAGTACTTTTACCGGTAAATTGCAACCCCTAGTGCAGGTTAGCACAATTAGCACTTCAACATTGATGAACATAAAATGAGCCAGTGGAAATGACAATAGATTGTGCAGAGTTCACAAGCGCGAGAGTTTGATTTATTATTAATTTAAATTTAATATTTTTAACATTTCTATCGAGTGCTGCACTCTCCAACTTTTTTAGGGCTCGTTTTGTTGCGTACTGCTGATAAAGCAATAATAGTGTTGCAAAGTAACTAGAGTATGACGAAATAAAGACAACAAATAGAGACATAATTTGGTCTTCACTGAGGTGCACTCGCAATAGTTGAAAGTTGAGCACAAGATTGATTGCAAGCCAAATCGATAAGTTTTTCTTTGCTGGTCGTTTGGAGTGAAAGATTTGGTGAAAACATTGCGAGTCGAGCAGTCGAATAATTGTTGGTCCGTAACGCAGAAAGTAGATCATACTGAACAGTGTTATGGAAGTGTGCTTCAACTGGGCCATCAGCTTAACCAAATTCAAATTGCGTTGCTTTGTTTAATGTCGCATTCCTTATTAGGAAATATAATAGAAATCGTATGTGTTCCATCAGTAAATTCAACGATGAAGGGTGTGAACTTTTGTATTGATTTACTCGGCATTAGTTTTAATTCTCGGACTCGGAACTCGGAAATTAAAATTTTAACTTTGTTATTCGTAAAAATGGGGTTTATCTGTCATTTTGCGCCATCAATCAAATATTCAAATTAATGGACAGCTTATTGACAGTAATAGACTTTTATGAAAATTTCCACTTGGCCCGATTGACAAGTGAAGTGATCAAACAGTACATAAATGCAAAATGAGACATTTTAATGACTTTACTCTCTAAAACGGGGTGACTACTCTTACTTTATAATTTATACAGAATAAAATAAAGTTTCAAGAGGAAATTTTATCATGTAAAACTTAATGATTTAAAATGATGTAAATTTAAAAATTTAAATTCCCAAATTTAAATTTAAATTTAAATCATGCAATAGTTTTCAAACAGAATAACTTAAATTTTGAATTATTATTGTGATTAAAACTGCATGATTTATGCACTTATCCGTTCAAAGAATTTCGTAAACAATATCATTATCTTAAATTGTGAATTTATTTAAAATTGAACTAATTTCGGAGTAATTATTTTATGTTTAAAAACCAACTACTAATCAAAAAACCCATTTCATGCAATCAAAAATTATTTGGGACCTTAAATTTTCAGTATTAATCGGAAACGCAGATTGAAAACTTTTTTTTAAATTTCAAACATCAAACATATTAGTTTTGGAAATGTTTGCAATAATCAACTCCAAACTATCAAACCTCTACAAGCAGAATCACTATGCTCACAATGATCAGTTCGATGTTATCCGAAGTGGAGATTGTGATTACAGTCACGAAGTGATCCGAAAATGTTATGTGTTCACACTTGTGCTGTACATAGGGACTGTTGGCTATGGAATTGTCGGGTTGGAGTGCGAATCACGACCTCACTGTTTCATCGATTGGGCAGATCTACCCTCAAGTCCTTACATCCAGTACCATCAAATGTTTCCTCAAATTGTTTGGCCTCTGACTCACATAATGGAACTAACTACACTGCTCTTTGTTGTTGGATGTATGGTCGTGTTTACGGTTAATCCGCCTATTGAAGAGTGTCACTTGATTTTGACCAAAACAAACAGCGAATCAAACTTTGTTTGTAACCCTAATATAAGCAAAATGCTTGCATTTCGAGCTCGCATCCTCAAATTGGCCTATTGGATGGAAACCACTGGGTATCTGAGTACGTCTGCCCTTTTCTACGTGCACATTTTGTTCATAAATTCAGTTTACAATGTCAACTTGACCTCGTGCGGGTTTTGGCTTGTGCTCAATCCAATCCATCTTTATTGTATAGTTCATTGTAAGTGTTGTTTTGGATTAATTTTAAAAAAATTATTTATTATTATTATTAAAAATGTAGATTTTTATTTGGTTCCTTTTTATGTCATTCTGGCAAGCAAATACGTGACCATTCTGCAGAAAACACTCGCCGACAAAATAAGGGAAATCAATGCGAAACTGAACCAAATTAAAGGTCCAAATCATCGAAATCGTCTCTGGTTGGAGCACTTGGACGTGAACAGGCAAATCTGTAACCTATGCAGCCATCTGCGTGAATATGCTCGATTCTGGTCACCATACTTGACCATGCTGTTTGCATCACTCATCTCAATTGAATGCTATCTCTTTTATGTTGCTTTGTTTGCCAAACAATTTCCACTAGTCTTTCGGGTGCTTTTTGTGTTTGTAGCGTTCGGTATGGTGTTTGTTCAGTTTGTACTCGTCTATCATTGTGCTGCAGTGGTGACCAATTTCAAGCGAATCACTAGACTAAATCGTACTTTCTACCTGGGTTACAGAAATAGCCAATGTGTGGGCGTGATTTTGGCTCGAAATTTGGTCAAGGTGAGTTGAAGTGGAAAAAACAATTAGTCGATTGATTTCATATTTTTATTTGTAATTTTCCAGGCTGAAGGTTTGCAGCACAGTCGACTGTTTTACTCGTATGCATTTCGTTTGTTTGGCAACTATCGAATCACCAACAAATCGTTTCACATTGTAAGTCACAAAATGATAGATTGCATTCTTATTAATTCATTATTTTTTTTTCTTTTAAAAAGCTCATCTCCTACATAAGTTTATTTTTTCTATATATTGTTAAGAACAAACATTAAGGTGGTTCATTACGATTTTTGGTGGCAGTTATTAGAAAAAAAATTATTAATTATAATTCGGTAAGTAACAATCTACAAATCAACCTAACTCACATTGTGGATCACATTTTTGAATTTGATTTTGAAATAAATTAAAAATATATATAACTTTGAGAGTTTACTCTTCAATGACTGACAAGTCGATCAAATACATATCTTATATCTCTATCTAGCTTGAAAATGATTTTTTGATTACTTTGTTTTCAAATTTAATTTTTTATTTACTTAGAAATTTTAATATGAAATTTTAAATTGTTGTTTTTGACAGTCAATCAATATTCAAATGAATGGCTCATTTTTTTCACAAGTGTGGCGTAAATCGTTAACTTTTGAAAAAATTTCCACTTGAAACTTTCGACTTGTAATTTGGTTAATTTTTATTTTATCAATTAGTTTGGCTAAGAAATACAATATAGTTTAGTGAAAACAGAGCAACACAAAATATAAAAGTTGGATCCATCACTATCAAATTAAATAACCTTAACTGAAAATATGATCGATACTGTCTCACTTCATAAAGTCGAATCAGACAACTTTGTTTTCCATTTTCATTTAAATGTCGATGATTCGATTGTGCTTTGTAACTAATAGGATTTCGAGATATCGAAACAAATTTTGCCAGATTCGCATGTTTGTCTTCCAAGTAATCACAAATCTTATCAAAAAGTAGGACAATGTCTCTGTTCATTCTCACCAGATGGATCACATAGATCCAAGTTATTAATGGATGAATCAAAAAGAAAAATGTGAAAAATCTATATGAAGTAAATTGATATATGACAATACATAAAACTACAATGAGTTCTTCGATTTTTGCAGTGAGGAAGGCGCACAGTGGAAATGATATGAGTGAGTAAAGGCGACTGTTTACCAGTGCGAGGGTTTGAATCTTTTTGATTAGCAAATATTCTGTAATAAACAAATTTGTTAGTAATTTTGAAGATAAACAATATGCAAGTCAAGATCGAGTCAATTTTGAAGTTTTGATCAAATTGAGGAAGCTATCAACTTGTCAAAATTCACAATCGAATCAACGACATTTAAACGCTGAAAAGAAACAAAGTTGTCTGATTCGACTGCATGAAGTGAGACAGTATCGATCGCACTTTCAGTTGAGGTTATTTCAATTGACAGAAGTGAATCAGTCTTTTATTTTGCATGCAGTTTTATTTTCCCTCAATTATATTTATATTTCTCAATCAAACTAATTGAATTATAGAAAATTAAAATAAACTAGTTTAAACTAATTTTATAATCCAGTACTTTGTGGCACAGTAATGGATTTGCCAACCAATTTTCTAAGTACGAGCGTATAAGCGCTGTTCAGCAGCTTCCTGGGATTGCCTGCCAATTTCCAATCTATAAATATTTCAATGCATGTATTTTTTATATTTTTTAAAGTAATGATTTATTTGCAATCATATTTCATGATAACTTGAAAGTCTAAAGTTTCAAGTGGATTTTTTTTCAAAAGTTAATGATTTACACACGTGTTTGTCATTAAATGGGCCATTTGGATTCATTTGAATATTTAATGACTATGGGGAACGACTATTTCAAAATTATTATTTGCTTAAGTTTAGAATTTAAAATTTGATCTTAACTCAGATAATTTTTTGTAAATATATTATTGGCTTAGTAGTTATTAAGATTTTGAAGTAAATAAGAAATATTAAATTTGAAAACATAGTAATCAAAAAATCATTTTCAAATTAAATATATTCGATTGTGGCCTAATAAAACACTATTTAAAACAACCGCTGTTTTTCGTATAGTATTCTCACAACAATCAAACATTTGAACAAAAACAAAATGTTTGAAAATTTCAAATCCAAACTATCAAACTTCTACAAGCAGAATCACTATGCCCACAATGATCAGTTCGATGTTATTCGGAGTGGAGATTGTGATTACAGTCACAAAGTGATCCGAAAATGTTATGTGTTCACACTTGTGCTGTTCGTTGGGATTGTTGCATATGGAATTGTCGGGTTGGAGTGCGAATCGCAACCTGAGTGTCACATCGATTGGGCAGCACTACCATCAAGTCCCTACATCCAGTACCATCAAATGTTTCCTCAAATTGTTTGGCCTCAGACTCACATAATGGCACTAACTGCACTGCTCTTTTTTGTTGGTTGTATGGTCGTGTTCACGATTAATCCGCCAATTGAAGAGCGTCACTTGATTTTGACCAAAACAAACAGCGAATCAAACTTTGTTTGTAACCCTAATGTAAGCAAAATGCTTGCATTTCGAGCTCGTATCCTCAAATTGGCCTATTGGATGGAAACCACTGTATATCTGAGTACGTCTGTCTTTTTCTACGTGCACATTTTGTTCATAAATTCAGTTTACAATGTCAACTTGACGTCGTGCGTGTTTTGGCTTGTGCTCAATCCATTTTATCTTTATTGTATAGTTCATTGTAAGTGTTGTTTTGGATTAATTTTTAAAAAATTATTTATTTTTTTATTATAAAAAATTTAGACTTTTATTTGGTTCCATTCTATGTGATTCTGGCAAGCAAATACGTGACCATTCAACAGAAAACACTCGCCGAAAAAATAAAAGAAATCAATGCGAAACTGAACCAAATTAAAGGTCCAAATCATCGAAATCGTCTCTGGTTGGAACACTTGGACGTGAACAGGCAAATTAGTGACTTATGCAGCCATCTGCGTGAATATGCCCGATTTTGGTCACCATACTTGACCACACTGTTTGTAGCTTTCATTTCAATTGAATGCTATCTCTTTTATATTGCTTTGTTTGCCAAACAATTTCCACTAGTCTTTCGTGTGATTTTTGTGTTTGCAGTGTTTGGTATGGTGTTTGTTCAGTTTGTACTCGTCTACTTTTGTGCTGCTGTGGTGACCAATTTCAAACGAATCACTCGACTAAATCGTACTTTCTACCTGGGTTACAAAAATAGCCAATGCGTGGGCGTGATTATGGCTCGAAATTTGGTCAAGGTAAGTTGAAGAGTAAAAAACAATTAGTCGATTGATTTCATATTTTTTATTTATAATTTTCCAGGCTGAAGGTCTGCAGAACAGTCGACTGTTTTACTCGTATGCATTTCGTCTGTTTGGCAACTATCGAATCACCAACAAATCGTTTCATGTTGTAAGTCACAAAATGATAGATTGCATTCTTATTAATTCATTATTTTTTTTAATAAGCTCATCTCGTACATAAGTTTATTTTTTCTATATATTGTTAAGAACAAACATTAAGGTAGCTTATTACGAATTTTGGTTGCAGTTATTAGAAAAAAATTATTAATTATAATTCGGTAAAAATCTACAAATCAATCTAACCCATATGCGGAATCCACATTGTGGATCATATTTTTGAATTTAATTTTGAAATAAATTAAAAAGGATATATAACTTTGAGAGTTTACTTCTCAAAGACTGACAAGTCGATCAAATATATATCTCTATCTACACCCAAATACATGTTGATATCGACTTGTTACTTTATGATCAGGTTTGCGCATAGCATTGAATCCAACAGTGTGAGAAGCCCCCAATGGGCACTAGTAGTAATAGCAACCGTAGTGTAGTACAATTGAACTAAAGTAAACATAAAATCACTATTTGCGCGACTGTTGCTGAGGAAATAATAATCAGTTGCAGTATCGGTTGAGTTGTGTTGGCTATATTTAAAGAGAAGACAAACAAAACAAATCGTGATCATTTTTGTGTTGGAATGTCTGTGTGTTAGTTAGGTTTATTTCCACAAAATTTTGATATCTTAGAATAACATTTTTTTATTAATTTGAAATGATGAACAATAAAAACAATTATCAAAGATTAATTATTCAATCAAACACAATCAGCGTCTTGACACTCTTTCCGCTGCTGACACTTTCCATCGCTTCATTGATTTGATCCAGTTTAAACTTGTGGGTAATAATTTTGTCCAAGTCGTACACTCCCTTCTTGTACAGTCCCAACACTTCCTCGTACATGTCATCACTTCGTCGATTACCGAAGAATCCACCCAAAAGTTTTTTGCCAAAAGCAATTTCTCCAGTTGGTTGCGAAACTTGAGCACCCGAATGTGTCAATGCCACAAACGTGAATGTACCAAACGGTGCGAGTGACTTAAAGGCATCAATAAAATTCGATGGATGTCCATTGCAATCAAAGGCATAGTCGACACCTCCATACTTTTGCACCAAGTACTCACTGACAGGTTTGTCCAGCTCATTTGGATTGATAAATTCAGTAGCACCAAATTGGACAGCCAATTGCTTTCGATCGTTGTGCACATCAATGGCAATGATGCTCTTGGCACCATTCTGCTTTGCACCAAACATTACGTTGAGTCCAAAAGCACCACTGTCCCAAACAGCAATACTTGACCCAGGCACAACTTTAGCTAAATATTTCGAAGCACCGAATCCACTTCCTGTAGCACAAGTGACGGCACTCAAATTGTCCAACTTGATTGTCGGGTCTATTTTGTCGACTTGACACGACTTCAACAGTACGTACTCACTGAAGGTGCCCAGTGCAACATAGCTTTGAAGTGGCTCTCCGGTCGCGAATTTCTTGTTTGGGTTCATTCCAAGAATAAACACATTCTCTTTGGCACACAAATTAGTCAACGGATTCGAACAGTAGTTGCAATCTTTGCATCTGTTAACATAAGTTGTAAGCACATGATCACCAGGCTTGACCGAAGTGACATTCTCTCCTACTGACTCGACAATGCCAGCACCTTCATGTCCCAGTACAATCGGCACTTGTTGACCGCAATCAGAAAGTTTATATTTTCCCTCCCATGTAGTGACTTCACTCAAGCAAATTCCTGATGACACGAGTTTGACACGAACTTGATCGCCTTTTGGTGCATCGATGATCACATCTTTCACCACCAATGGCTTCTGGTAATCGTACATCACTGCTGCACGGCATTTGATTGGCTACACAAAACAAAATATCAGAAACAAACATCAAATTCAGTAATCAAACTAAAATCAAACTAAAATTACCTTCAATGAAGACATTCGTTGTATAGAGAATTAAACTTGCAAATCAAACTTTTAAACAAAATCAAACAAAAAAAAACAGTAAAAATTTCATACTTGGACTCCTCTTTAAATAGTCAACTCTCAATTGATTATTTCGGCAAAAGTGCTAACAAGTTCAACTCTCAGACAAGTGCACTAATGTTGTTACTCGTGTAATATTTTTACTGTTCAATGCAATGAAGCCTGATCATAAAGTGACTAGTCGAGATATTAGTTGCATTTGTTTGAAAGACTGTAAGGACACATTTTGACCATTTTTTAATAGAAAATGCCGTCGTATGTAATTGATTTAATTTATAACGTTCAAACAATCAGACAGACAGCAAGACAATGATGATAAACTCGGACTTTTTCGTTACGGCCAAGGTCACCATGCATATCAATTGTAATGATATGATTCAGATAAAAAAATTCAAATTTTAAAACAAAATTCACATTTAAATTTTATTTTTATATTTAATTCCAGTTAATCAAATTTTCTATATTTTTGTAATTCTAAAATAGTGTATGTTTAACTTAACTAAAAAGTCAAAAAATTAAAAATTGATTTTCACTAGAGATCACGCAGAAATCTACAGTAAAAATATAAAACACAAAACAGAGTTTAATTTTTGGACGATACCGAGCACTGCTTACGCTCACAATAAAATCATCAGTGGGTCGAGATTTAATTATTTAAAACCAGATGAGCTACCCGGGCTTCGCTCCGGCATTACAAAATTCATTCTAGAACATTCTAGAACATTTCATAACAATCCATTGATATATCCATCCAAAGGAGGCATATTCTAAAATCTTCCACAACATTCCATTGACATATCCCTCCAAATTAGGACATTTCATGGAAATATCCCTCATAGGAAGCTACATTCTAGAAGTTTCTAGAACATTCCATGGATATATCCTATGAAGGAAGGCACATTCTAGAAGTTTCTAGAACATTCCATGGATATATCCTTTGAAGGAAGGCACATTCTAGAAGTTTCTAGAACATTCGATGGATATATCCCTCTCAATGGAGTGTTCTCGAATGTTAATGTATAACCTTAGATTTCTACAACCTCTTTCATGTTTCCGCAATGCGCATGCGTCATTACAATAGCACTAATACATTAGAATCCTAAGAATCCGAATATCTCCAGTTCCACACAATATTTTGACTTGGGACCAAGACTAAAACCCTTCCTGGCCCGAGTAGAGAATCCATGTCAAGTTTCATCCAAATTGATCCAGTAGTTTCAGAATGCATAGCGGTCGTACAAACATACTTTCAATTTTATGTATATAGATAGATAGATATTTATATTTCAAATTTTTATTTCAATTTTGTATTAAATTGTGCAAATCTGGCACGAAGCCTGTTTGGCAAAAAATAATTTAAAATCCAACTGCAAATTGCGCATTACATTCTCTTATTATCAAATTATATCATTTCAATTGCAATGTTTGGTGGCCTTGGCAGTAACGAAAACGTCCGAGCAATCACAATTAAGTTTGTCTTGCTGTCTGTCTGACTGTTGGTTTGTACATTTACGTTATGTTACGTTGATACGTTAGGCAAACGTTGTCAATTAACAGACGCACAGAGCGGCATTTTCTATTAAAGATTGATCAAAATGTGCCTTTACAGTCTTTCAACTAAATGCAACTAGTATCTCCACTTGTTACTTTATGATCAGCCTTCTTTGCATTCAATCAAACAGTAAATACATGTACGAGTAGCAACATTGGTGCAGTTGTCTGAGAGTTGAGCTTATTACGAACTGATTCGGAAATGATCAATTGAGAATTGACTATTTAAAGAAGGAAACCAAGTGAGAAAATTTAGTATTTGCAACTCTGCTTAAAAGTTTGAAACAAATCAAAATCACTACCAAAAAATGTCTTCATTGAAGGTAATTTGAGTTTGATTATTCAATTTGATTTAGTTTGTTTTTGTCTATTTTTGATTTGATTTTTGTTTGATTTTATAATATTTTAGCAAATCAAATGTCGTGCAGCAGTGATGTACGATTACGAGAAGCCATTGGTAGTGGAAGATGTGATCATCGATGCACCAAAAGGCGATCAAGTTCGCGTTAAATTGATTTCCTCTGGAATTTGTTTGAGTGATGTCACTACTTGGGAGGGAAAATTTAAACTTTCCGATGGTGGTCAACAGTTGCCTATTGTTCTTGGACATGAAGGTGCTGGAATTGTTGAATCAGTGGGCGAGAATGTCACCTCCGTTAAACCTGGTGATCATGTCTTGACAACATATGTTACGCGATGCAACGATTGCAACTACTGTTCGAGTCCGTTGACCAATTTATGTGCTAAAGAAAATATTTTTCTTCTTGGAGTGCCGCCAAACAAAAAGTTTGCCAACGGAACACAACTCCAAGGCTTTGGTGCATTGGGCACCTTCAGTGAGTATCTACTGTTGAAGTCGTGTCAAGTCGACAAAATTGACGCCTCAATCAAGTTGGACAATTTGAGTGCAGTCACTTGTGCTACAGGAAGTGGATTTGGTGCTTCGAAATATTTGGCTAAAGTTGTGCCCGGTTCAAGTATTGCTGTTTGGGAAAGTAACGCCTTTGGACTCAACGTAATTTTTGGTGCAAAGCAGAATGGTGCCAAGAGCATCATTGCCATTGATGTGCACAACGATCGAAAGCAATTGGCTGTGCAGTTTGGTGCTACTGAATTTATCAATCCAAATGAGCTGGACAAACCTGTCAGTGAGTACTTGCAGGAAAAGTATGGAGGCGTCGACTATGCCTTTGACTGCAATGGACAACCTGACAATGTTCCAAATTCTTTCAAATCGCTAACTCCATATGGTACTTTCACTTTTGTGGCATTGACACATTCGGGCACTCAAGTATCGCAACCAACTGGAGAAATTGCGTTTGGGAAAAAGATTTTGGGTGGATTTTTTGGTAATCGACGAAGTGATGAGTTGTACGAAGAAGTGTTGGGACTGTACAAGGAGGGAAAGTATGACTTGGACAAAATTATTACCCACAAGTTCAAATTGGATCAAATCAATGAGGCGATCGAAAGTGTCACCAGTGGACAGAGTGTCAAGACGCTGATTCTATTTGATTGAATAATCTTTGATATAATACATTTTAATCTTTTCTGAATTCAATTTAATAAACACACAAAAGCAATTTTTTTCGTATTGATTGGTCAAATTGGGAAAGCTAAAAAATATAACAAATTTTTAAATATTAAAAAAATTGCAACAAAATTGCCTGATCCAGATGGCAAGACTTCTTCATCAACGTTGATTATAAACAAAATGAAAGCTGTGCTAATATTCTTAACAGTCGCGCAACCACGTTGGGTCATTTTTGACCCAGAGGTGCGTTTTTTGGCTCTATTTCATTGTCCTTTTATCAAATCACACTGGATTTTTTTCTAGCTGATTCTTTTTACTAAATACACATTTTGCGCACGAATAACGCGTTATTATCTTATCAGATCATGGAGAAAAACGTGTCACTGCACAAAACTTTGACGCGACATAATTCAATAATGCCAATTAAAAATATACTATTTTATTGAGCAAATCTTTTCTTAATGATGTTATCTATCATTAAAGTTCATTTGACCATGATAATATGAGGATATGTTAACGAGATAAGAGCGCAAAGTTCGGGGACTATTCTGAATACCCCACTGCTCTACCTTTGGCTGTACAAACTTCGGCAAGCAGGAAAGCGCACATTCAGGTTGAGCATTTTGTTAACTGGCATTCTGCTGATAAAATTGAATTAGATGGCTTATCAACTTTGCTCATACTGTCAAAATATTAACAATATGATATAATTTGAGAAAATCAAGCAATAGTTCCCTTCCATTTGCTTAATTATAGAGATTTTGTGGCAAATTACCATTGACAAAAGGTAGTTCTATCCTATCAAGTTTCTTATCAATTTATCAAGGCATGCGTATGTCGGATTTATTCCTAAAACGAATTGTATATATAGTGTAGATAATATCTAGTTTAAAAAGTAAGTTAATATCTTTAAAAATAGCCAAGTAATTCGGAATTCAATTTTGGGTCATTTTTGACCCAACGTGGTTGCGCGACCAGACCGAACCCCACGTGGGTACGCGACTGTTAATCCATGGAATGCTTGCCTCATGAATCGAGGGCAACAATAACAAATGATCAATATAAATCAGGTTAGGAAGGTGTACGTACAGATCGATTGTTTCTTTGTCAGTGGCATCAAAATCATCGATACATTTTATCCGAGTGAACCCAGTTTACTATTTTTGTTACTATCCAAGTGAAAGTTTTGGTAAATACATGACAATCCTAAGATAATTTATGATAACTTACTCTTTTGGACATTTGAAAGCTAGATGAAATGAAAAGATCTTCTTGATGCTAAACAAAATTGACTTTGGTGCACATTCGAGAATGGAGAACTTAATAAAGTTTTAGGTTGTTATACGCACAAAGTATTAGTTTCCTTGGCAAATGATTTCAGTTTGTCAAAGTAGTATGTACTTGGGTGCAATGTATGACACTACCACATCAAAGTCACATCTCAATAGTCACAAGTTCAAAACGAAAATTGGCAACAACAACATTTTACTTGTGCTCTTTGTAGCAATGTGTGGTTTAATGTAGATAAATTGATCGGAAGAAATATTATGAGATATACCTCAAAACATCCAACAAATTCAAATGTACATGATGTCATATAAATGTGATGTTTGATTAATTTTTTCCAGGAATTTTGCCAAGCAATGTACCTAACTTTTTTTTTAATCAACATAGTGCATGCAGTAAGTAACATCATTTATCAAGCTCTTGTTTGTGTGTTGATAAAGATAAAACTTGTTTTTTATGATGTCTACAGTTTAGTATTTTTTTTTCGCGACTCTGTGCTAAATTAAATAACTTTATAATTTAAAATTATTGCTTTACGCTACTTAATTATTCAATTGGACAAGAATTCACACTGTCCATTCTATTCAAATTTACATTTTCACTTTGAAAATTTAATGAAAAAAACAAAAGAATTTTTATGCATCAACAATTTCAATTGACAACATTGAATCAATTCTACGGTTTCGACTGAAAGCAATCGAAAATTTCGGATTCCCCGCGTCAGTAGAACGTCATATTTTGCAGTGAATCAAGTGTGTCACTGTTCAATCTAAACAATAGAACGAACAGTTTCTGCATTTCGTCAATCAGTGATTGTTGAGTTTCCTCAATTTGATTCGTTTCAGTCACCAAATTGAGTTGCAGCATTAGCAACGCCACTTTGACCTTTTGCTCCTGAATTGCTTCCACATCTTCGACACTGGATTCTCCTTTATCCCGGTTGATCATCGTGTCGGTGACTGTCAAAAGTTTGGCTCCAGAATTGGTGAGCTTAGCTTTATAATCACTCATTGGAGCGCTTTCCACACTAAAACCTAAAACAAATTAATGTGTAATTTAGTTAGATTAGTTAGATTTAGTTATTTATTATATATTTACCTGCCAACAGGAGCAGAAGCACAGCAAAACAGAGTTTCATATTAAAAAACGTTAGTTTTTATTTAATGTTTTCAAATCAGAATTGAAAATGTTGGTTAGCATCTTGACAAAACAGTTTCTTAAATAGCAACAAACTTTGGATACATTTCTGTACAACTGCGCACTTTGGAAGGAGGCATCTTGACGAGTGTGCACATAGGGTACTGAAAACATGTAAATGTGCTTGTAATGAAGACAAAGATATTCGCGTATCTCACTCTGTGAGATGCTAAGCACAAAAAACCCCAAATCTCTAATGTCAAATAAACCATCAACATATTGGTTTAGATGGGTTTGTTTTGTTGTTGTTTATTTGGTGGAATTTGCTATTCTCCTAAATACGCTCTTATGGATGTTGCCTTTCTGATAAATATTTGACTTGTGAATTGGGCTTAGTTGTTTGCTTCTCAGAGCACACCCTCCATTATTTGATCTTCAAGGTTCAAGGTGTATGATACCATCATAAATGTGTTGTTTGATGTTGCAATTTTTCTAGGAATTTTTCCAATCAATGTACATGATATGATCACAAATTTCGATTATCAACATTGTACATGGACAAAATGGCATTTATTTTTATCATTCTCGAGTTTGTGTGTGTGATTGATGTGCTGTGCCATACACAGATAAAAGTTTATTTATACATAACAGTACAGTAAACGTTCAGTATTTTTCTCATGACATTGTTTAGCCCTATACAACATCATCATCAATATTGTTCCGCATGCGCAGTTTAGTTACTAGTGTAAAAACACAAGAATATTGCCCATCTTGGTTTGAATTTAAATCTGCTTTGAAAGTGCTTAAGAATAAACAAACAAAAGTTTTATTTTGAATTAACAATTTCTAAAGTGATGAAAAAACATTGAATCAATTCTACTGTTTCTACAAAAAACAAATTTTCTACAAAAACTTAGATTTCACCGGCTGATCAGTGAGTTGGCGTGTGTCACAAGTTTGCTTTCCAATGTCGGTGAGTTTTGTGTTGAACTCACCTATAGGTGCGCTTTTCACGCCAAAAGCAAGAACAAATTTATATGATTTAGCAAAGAAATACTTAATTATGTAATCATTTTTTTTATTTACTTGCTAAAAACAGCGGAAGCACATCTCATTAGTTAGTAGACAAAATTGGCAAAACAATTTTTTTACTTATACTTACTTAGTTTAAGATTAGATATTAAACTGTGATTTGAAGATGAATTGATTTGAAGTGATATTATGAACGTACCTCATGCTTTTTCCAAGAATTTTGCCAATCAATGTATGATATTTCTTAAATTTCGATTATCAACATGTACTCGCAAAATAGCATTATTTTTTATCATGCTTGTGTGTTATGTGTTGATGTGATGCAGCACTGATGCCATACACAGATAAAAATGTATTTATACATTACAGTTCAGAACGCGTTCAGTATTTTTCTCACGACTTTGTAAGCCCGATCGTGTAGCCCTATACTTCATCATCAATATTATGGTCCAGCGCAACTTGGTTATTCGTGTAATATGACAAGAATTGCTTTGAATGCTCAAAAATGAACAAATAAAAATTTTATTTTGAATCAACAATTTCAAAGTGAAAAGATCACTGAATCAATCAACTACTGTTTCGACAAGCAAAAATCTAGAAACTCATATGTCTATCAGTAGATAGCCATATTTCTCAGCGAACGAAAAGGGTAATTGTTCAATTTAAACAATAGATAAAACAGTTCCTGCATTTCGACAATCAGTGAATGTTGAGTGATCTCAAGTGCGTCCGGTTCAGTCACCAAATTGAGCTCCGAAAGTAGAAACTTGACTCTGACCATTTGCTCTTCAATTGCCTCAACATCGGTAGCCTTGGATTTTGGTTCAGCTCGGTTGATCATCGAGGCGGCGCTTGTCAAAAGGTTGTTGCCAATTTTTGTGAGTTTTGCGTTAAGATCACCCGTTGGCGCGCTTTTCACGACAAAACCTAAACACGATTGATACAATTTAGCAATAAAATACTAAAATATTTAAATATTTACCTGCAATTATCAGCAGAAGCACAACAAAACAGATTTTCATATTGAAAACGTTAAAGTTTTTATTTAAAGTCTTAAAATCAGTATGAAAAATATTGGTCAACATCTTGACAAAGTAGCTTCTTAAATATGGACAGTCTTTGGCCACATTTCTGTACTTTGGATGGGAGCCATCTTGACAAATGGTTAGTAAGCACACTCGTTTCTGCTTTCATATATAAATAGCATTATTATTGAATTTTCCATACATTGAATGCCATTTATTAGAACTACAACTACTCGAATATTGTTTTCGTAAGAAATAACGTTTTTATGTCTATTAAGTTGATTAGTGCATCAACATTCATCATCCAATCACAAAACTGATCATTTGGCCTTGGTAGACTTGTGATAATGACAAACAAAAACCAAAAACCAGTCAGTCCAAATCGGTTGCATGTCTCTGGGAATATTTTCTCACGGACACGTAATTTTGCCTTTTGGTCAATGTACTTTTAGATTTAGTACATGTGTTAAGACTTTCAATGGCACGTGCTTGTTCAAAGCTCAAAATATGTAATTGTGCAAGTGATGGGACAAAGATTCTTTACTATCTCACTCTTGAGATAGTAAAACTCAAAAAACCCAAAACCTTCAATGTCAAATCAAACATCAACACATTTGTTTGAATAGGTTTGTTTTGTGTTTGTTGTTTATTTGATGGAATTTATCCTCGTAAACATACGCATTTATTGTTGATGTCAACAGTTTTTTATCATTCACATCATGAATTGTTAAGGGGGACAGGATTTTGCCTTTATATGTGAATGACCCCCCGATATATGATGGGAAAAAGTGGTCTCCGAAGGGTACAGTTTTAACCGAGTAAATATTATCCGATTTTGGCTTTCAATATACCAAATTAAAGGTAATGACACGAACTTTAACGACGATTGGACGTTTGGTCATTTTATCTGTAAATTTAATCTCAAAAAGGGAAATAACTCAAAAGAGTCTTAGATCTTAGTCTCTTTTCATTATTTACTAAAAAAATATACAAATTATTTAAAAATAAAGCCCAAACGTCCAATCGTCGTTAAAGTTCGTGATCCATTAAGCATTATCAAACTGATCAGCAAACATTGGAAGGATGATCATGGGTTTGCCTTGAGCAAAAGTTTCGGTGAAGGTGTTGTTGCCTCCATGGGTTATCACCAGATCAACATGAGGGATGATTGAGGTTTGAGGCAGATAACGATCGCCGTACATGTTGCCAGATAATTCGTATTCGGTGTGTCGAGGTCCCTTTGAGACAATGTACTTGTGGTTGGTTTTGCCTAGAACTTTCACCAACCTCTTCATCAGCCCCAAATCAATCGAACCCATCGAGCCCATCGAGATATAGATCAACTTTCCACTCCATAATCCATCTAATGTATTCGATAAAAACCCATTTGGAACCAATTTGTCTAGCTTTACAGTTTCTTTGGATATGTTGTGAAACACTTCCAAATTGAACCAATTCAACGCTTTCACATATTCAAAGTTCAACTCTTGAGGATAGGCATAAACAGTCAGTATTTGTGTCTCCGGACAGGTCGCATCATTCTCATAACGATCATAGCCCATTACGTGCTGCTGGTGATCGTTGTGCTTTGCAGAGTAGAACACTTTACAGTGAGCTTGTTCATTAAATTTGCGATACTCTTCTACATTTCCGTTGCTTGGTAGACCTAATAAAAATATTTATATTATATTATAAATTTAACTAAATTAATATTTACCAGATTGACTGGCGGGAATTTCGCCATCATAGTTTAATAAATAGAAAATTGGCATGCAACTAAGATTTTTGATCCAAGGAATTCCGCAATAATTGATGACAGGAAGCAAATTGAAGCCATCGAAATAGATCAAATCAGGCTCGTACAGGGCAATTGCTTCCTTGATGTAGTCATTTTTCTGTATGGTTTCGTCGAGGCTTTCGTCTGAATGAAAATTTGCCGTACATTTGATTGCCTTTTCCAGTGGAGCGAAGTCGCCAATGATTTTTGAATCAAACAACATTTTTGCCATCGCTTCGCCAGGATTTAAATTTTTGTTTTCTTCTCCTTTTTGAGTGTCAGAATACTTTTTAGAATACTTGAAGGTGTGCTCTTCATATCCGAGTGGTTTGAGTTTGCCTGTAAATTGAGCTTCAACCAGGAAAATGATTCGATGACCACGTTCACGAAGACAAGTGAGGGCACCAGCACAGGCGTTCACGTGGCCCACTGCATTTATGGGAACAACCAAAATGGTAAGCATTTTTTGTGTTAAATTTGAGTTTTAAATTGTACAATAAAAGTTTGCTTTAAATATTAGTTTCATGTTAGTCATTATTAGTTTGAATTAAATCGAGCGAGAAGATAGAATTTGTCCTTCACATTTAGTCGTACGAACTGATGCAGAAATGCCGAATAAGCATGACATGCCAATCAATCTAAAGCATACCATAAAAGCACTTTGAACATAATCTTGAATTTAGATTTTACAAAATAAAAATTATATTTAATTTAATAATTATAAAAAAATTAGCAAAACGATTAACTTATTGAAATACTCGTGCACTCGAGTTAATTGTTGATCCAGATAATCTACAAGTACAGCAGAATGCTAAATTAATTATGTGCATTTTAGCATTTAGCATCGAATGTCAAACCTGACCTTGCAAACCATTTTATTGTCATTAATTAACTTTCTTTGAACAATTGCTCAGAATTGGGTATAAAAAGAACTGCCAGTCGAAAATCATCCGAATCATTGAATCAATTCGACTCTACTTGTTGTTGTTGTTTGCTTTTAGAAGTCTTGTCTTTTTGTCCCTCGAAACTCTACTTTAAAGTCAAATTTGAATATTTACTTTTGAACGCCCGTTGAACGTCTACTTTCTCACTCAAGATGGTTTACCTTCACTAGCATGGTGGTTCTCAATCATCTTCTCCACGATCTCCTCGTCCTACAGTTTTGAAAATATAATCTGATGTACCAACTACCGCTACTACTTCTTTTTCCTCATTATCCGTGAAATTTCGGTTCGAACGAAGCTGGTTTAGAGGGCTTTCTCACTTTCAATCTACTAAAAGAGCACCTTCTGAATGAACATTCTGAGCAGTGGACCAATGATGAAAAATTCGAGAAGGCATTTCTGAAATTCTGAAATTCATTTCTGTTAGATCTAAGCGAACCGCAGTTCCATTGGTACCAAAGGCCCAAAATCACGTACCAGAATTTCCTGAACTGAACTCAGAGCGCACCCTCCATTATTTGATCATCAAGGTTCAAGGTGTATGATACCATCAAAAATGTGTTGTTTGATGTTGCAATTTTTCTAGGAATTTTCCCAATCAATGTACATGATATGATCACAAATTTCGATTATCAAGATTGTACATGGACAAAATGGCATTTATTTTTATCATTCTCGAGTTTGTGTGTGTGATTGATGTGCTGTGCCATACACAGATAAAAGTTTATTTATACATAACAGTACAGTAAACGTTCAGTATTTTTCTCATGACATTGTTTAGCCCTATACAACATCATCATCAATATTGTCCTGCAGGACTGTCCCGCATGCGCAGTTTAGTTACTAGTGTAAGAACACAAGAATACTACCCATCTTGGTTTGAATTTAAATCTGCTTTGAAAGTGCTTAAGAATAAACAAACAAAATTTTTATTTTGAATTAACAATTTTTAAAGTGATGCAAAAACATTGAATCAATTTTACTGTTTCTACAAAAATAAATCGAAAAATTTGGATATCCCACCAGTCAATATCCAAATTTCATATTATTTCGTAGTGAACCAAAGATGAGATTGCTCAGCTGCTTCATCAGATAAGCCAATTTCAGCATTTCAATCATAAGTGAATGTCGTGTTGCCTTAAGGGCATTAGGTTCAGTCACCAAATCGAGCTTCAAAAATAGAAGCTCGACTTTGATCTTTTGCTTCTGAATCGGTGCGACATCGGTTCCGTTGGATTTTTCATGAACTTGTCTAATCAGTGAGTTGGCGTGTGTCACAAGTTTGCTTCCAATGTCGGTGAGTTTTGTGTTGAAATCACCTATTTTCACTCCAAAATCTAGAACAAATTGATGGAAATGTTTTTTGCCACGCGCGCGTTTAAAACACAAAATGTGTAAATGTGTTTGTAATGGGGACAAAGATTGTTGTTGTCTCTCACTCTTGAGATAATATGACACACACACAAAACCTAAATCTTAAATGTAAAATTGAGGATTAGTGTAAACTGTCAGTATTTGTGTCTCCGGACAGGTGCAAAGACTGCCACCAAAGCACATCTCATTAGTTAGTAGACAAAATTGGCAAAACAATTTTTTTACTTATACCTTAGTCTAAGACTAGATATTAAACTGTGATTTGACGTTGAATTGATTCGAAGCGATAATATGAAAGTGCTTTTTCCAGGAATTTTGCCAATCACTGTATGATATATATCTTAAACTTTGATTATCAACATTGCACATGCAAAATTACATCTACAGTTCAGTACACGTTCAGTATTTTCTCGTGACTTTGCTAAATTGTCGAGCTCTATACGTATTATTATCAATTATTGTTCCGCGTAACTAAGTTATTTGTGAAATATGGCAAGAATACTGTCCATCTCTGTTGAAATTTCAATTTTTTTAAAAGCTTAAAAATGAACAAATAAAAATTTTATTTTGAATCAACAAATTCTACAAGTGGCTAAACATAGAAAATCAATCAACCACTGTTTCGACAAAAAAAATGTCGGAAAACTATTATCCAACTAGTCAATGGATCGGTACATTTCGCAACTGCATTAGTGAATCAAGGGTGTGACTGTTCAATTTAAACAATAGATAAAACAGTTCCTGCATTTCGACAATCAGTGAATGTTGAGTGATCTCAAGTGCGTCCGGTTCAGTCACCAAATTGAGCTCCGAAAGTAGAAACTTGACTCTGACCATTTGCTCTTCAATTGCCTCAACATCGGTAGCCTTGGATTTTGGTTCAGCTCGGTTGATCATCGAGGCGGCGCTTGTCAAAAGGTTGTTGCCAATTTTTGTGAGTTTTGCGTTAAGATCACCCGTTGGCGCGCTTTTCACGACAAAACCTAAACACGATTGATACAATTTAGCAATAAAATACTAAAATATTTAAATATTTACCTGCAATTATCAGCAGAAGCACAACAAAACAGATTTTCATATTGAAAACGTTAAAGTTTTTATTTAAAGTCTTAAAATCAGTATGAAAAATATTGGTCAACATCTTGACAAAGTAGCTTCTTAAATATGGACAGTCTTTGGCCACATTTCTGTACTTTGGATGGGAGCCATCTTGACAAATGGTTAGTAAGTTTCTGCTTTCATATATAAATAGCATTATTATTGAATTTTCCATACATTGAATGCCATTTATTAGAACTACAACTACTCGAATATTGTTTTCGTAAGAAATAACGTTTTTATGTCTATTAAGTTGATTAGTGCATCAACATTCATCATCCAATCACAAAACTGATCATTTGGCCTTGGTAGACTTGTGATAATGACAAACAAAAACCAAAAACCAGTCAGTCCAAATCGGTTGCATGTCTCTGGGAATATTTTCTCATGGACACGCAATTTTGCCCTTTAGTCAATGTATTTTTAGATTTATTTCATGTATTAAGACTTTCAAAGCCACGCGCGTGTTCAAAGCTCAAAATGTGTAAATGTGCATGTGATGGGACAAAGATTCTTTAGTATCTCACTCTTGAGATACTAAATCACAACAACAACAAAACCCGAAAGCTATTCAATGTCAAATTTGTTTATTTGATGGAATTTATCCTCGGTAAATGCTTATCTCATTATTAGTGTCAACATTTTTTTTGTCATTCACATTATGAAATGTTAAAATGCAATGGTCAAATGATCAAAATAACATTTTTGATTAATCCAAATCATTTTCCTTCGAAACAGCAGCAACCAATTTCTCAATCTCATCTGCCAACTGTTCATGTCGATTGTTCGATTGAATCCGCTTGGCCGCATTTTTCAGTCTGTCGTTCAGCTCCTCATCATACAAAAGTTTATCAATTGAGATGACGAGTTCTAGATCTGTAAATTTGTAACTGTCCAAGCGTATGCCAAAGCCAGTTTCCGCCATTCGTTGAGCATTATCAAACTGATCAGCAAACATTGGAAGGATGATCATGGGTTTGCCTTGAGCAAAAGTTTCGGTGAAGGTGTTGTTGCCTCCATGGGTTATCACCAGATCAACATGAGGGATGATTGAGGTTTGAGGCAGATAACGATCGCCGTACATGTTGCCAGATAATTCGTATTCGGTGTGTCGAGGTCCCTTTGAGACAATGTACTTGTGGTTGGTTTTGCCTAGAACTTTCACCAACCTCTTCATCAGCCCCAAATCAATCGAACCCATCGAGCCCATCGAGATATAGATCAACTTTCCACTCCATAATCCATCTAATGTATTCGATAAAAACCCATTTGGAACCAATTTGTCTAGCTTTACAGTTTCTTTGGATATGTTGTGAAACACTTCCAAATTGAACCAATTCAACGCTTTCACATATTCAAAGTTCAACTCTTGAGGATAGGCATAAACAGTCAGTATTTGTGTCTCCGGACAGGTCGCATCATTCTCATAACGATCATAGCCCATTACGTGCTGTTGATGATCGTTGTGCTTTGCAGAGTAAAACACTTTACAGTGAGCTTGTTCATTAAATTTGCGATACTCTTCTACATTTCCGTTGCTTGGTAGACCTAAAAGAAATATTTAGATTATATTATAAATTTAAATTAATTATTAATTACCAGATTGACTCGCCGGAATTTCGCCATCATAGTTCAATAAATAGAAAATTGGCATGCAACTAAGATTTTTGATCCACGGAATTCCGCAACAATTTATGGCAGGAAGCAAATTGAAGCCATCGAAATAGATCAAATCAGGCTCATACAGGGCAATTGCCTCCTTAATGTAGCCATTCTTCTGTATGGTTTCATCAAGGCTTTCGTCAGAATGAAAATTTGCCGTACATTTGATTGCCTTTTCGAGAGGAGTGAAGTCGCCAATGATTTTTGAATCAAACAACATTTTTGCCATCGCTTCGCCAGGATTTAAATTTTTGTTTTCTTCTCCTTTTTGAGTGTCAGAATACTTTTTAGAATACTTGAAGGTGTGCTCTTCATATCCGAGTGGTTTGAGTTTGCCTGTAAATTGAGCTTCAACCAGGAAAATGATTCGATGACCACGTTCACGAAGACAAGTGAGGGCACCAGCACAGGCGTTCACGTGGCCCACTGCATTTATGGGAACAACCAAAATGGTAAGCATTTTTTGTGTTAAATTTGAGTTTTAAATTGTACAATAAAAGTTTGCTTTAAATATTAGTTTCATGTTAGTCATTATTAGTTTGAATTAAATCGAGCGAGAAGATAGAATTTGTCCTTCACATTTAGTCGTACGAACTGATGCAGAAATGCCGAATAAGCATGACATGCCAATCAATCTAAAGCATACCATAAAAGCACTTTGAACATAATCTTGAATTTAGATTTTACAAAATAAAAATTATATTTAATTTAATAATTATAAAAAAATTAGCAAAACGATTAACTTATTGAAATACTCGTGCACTCGAGTTAATTGTTGATCCAGATAATCTACAAGTCAGCAGAATGCTAAATTAATTATGTGCATTTTAGCATTTAGCATCGAATGTCAAACCTGACTTGAACAACCATTTTATTGGCATTAATTAACTTTTCATTAACAATTGATCTGAATTGGGTATAAAAGATCTGTCAATGGGTCAGTTGGGAATCGTCAGAATCATTGAATCAACTCGACTCTACTTGTTGTTGTTGTTTGCTTTAAGAAGTCTTGTCTTTTTTTTGCCCTCTAAACTCTACTTTAAAGTCAAAATTGAACTTTTACTTTCTCACTCAAGATGGCTTACCTTCACTAGCATGGTGGTTCTCAATCATCTTATCCACGATCTCCTCGTCCTACAGTTTTGGAAATACGACCTGATGTACCAACTACTTCGTCTTAGTCATTATCCGTGCAATTTCGGTTCCAACGAAGCTGGTTCAGCGGGCTTTCTCACTTTCAATCTACTAAAAGAGCACATTCTGAATGAAAATTCTGAACAGAGTGGACAAATTTTTAAAAATTCGGATAAGGCTCGAATTCGAGGGAAAGTTCATTTCTGGTTGAACAAAGTTCCAGCTTTACCAATTTCCAGAACTCCAGTTCCGGAACTGAATTCAAATTCTACAACTCAAGCGTCCATTCCATGATCTCAACCAAATGGCAAATGGAACAAGAAAAAGCGGAACTCTCGAAAATCTTTAAAAGTCACGGATTTGTCTGAAGGATTTCCCTCAGCCACCATTTGATGTCCATTATTTACAAATAATGCATCCTTTCATGCATAGATATTAGCCTTGTAATTTAATAAAATTTGAAATTAAAATTTAATAATAAATAAAATCAAAATTAATTTTTGATTAATAATTCTTCAATTTTACTAGCCAAATCTTCGTGCTTATTCAAAGCTGAAATTCTGTGGGAAGCTTTCTTAAGTTTTTGGTTCAAATTTTGATCGTTCAGTAGCTTATCAATTCGGTTGATCAGTTGTTCATCAGTAAATTTGTACGTGTCAATCCGTAGGCCATAACCAGTTTCTTGTAATCTCTGTGCGTTATCAAATTGATCTCCAAACAGTGGTAGCACGATCATTGGTTTTCCTTCTGCGAAAACTTCAGTTACGGTATTGTTACCACCGTGGGTTATCACCAGATCTAAGTGGGGTAGAATTGAGGTTTGTGGTAGATAACGATCGCCGTACATGTTGCTGGGTATGTCGTATTCGGAGTGTCGAGGTCCCTTTGAGACAATGTACTTGTGGTTGGTTTTGCCTAGAACTGCCACCAATCTCTTCATCAGTACCAAATCAACCGAACCCATTGAACCCATCGAGACATAGATCAACTTCCCACTGTATTTTCCATCTAATGTATTCGATAAAAATTCCGCTGGAACCAATTTCTCCAACTGCACAACCTCTCTCGGTTCTTCAATTTTGTTGAACACTTCCAAGTTGAACCAATCCTGCTCACGAGCCTCGAGGTAATTCAACTCTTCCGGATAACCGTAAATAGTCAGAAGTTGACCTTCAGGCATAACTCTATCATTTGGATAACGTGGATATCCAATACTTTCTAGGAAGTCATTGAATTTCTTCCCATAGAAAAACCGATCTAGTAAATCACGATATTTTTGGTATTTTTCTGGATCACCTTTAGTTGGTAAACCTGAAAAATATTTTTTATAAATATTTATTAAAATATCGCAAAAATTAAACCAACTTACCAAAACCACCTGGAGCCACACGATCATCCCGAAGATGACACAGTGGTTGAGCACTGTTGTTCAACATCCATGGGATACCAGAATTGTAAATCGAAGGCGACAGTATTTGTCCATCAAAATATATAACATCCGGCTTGTATTTGTCAATCGCATCTTGCACAATCTTGTCCGCAAATGCAATTTCATCATAAATTTTCTGTGAATGCAGCGTCACGGCAAGATTTTCCAACTTTTCAAATGGTGTAAAGTCGCCCAGAACTTTGCCCTCTAAAAGCATCTTTGCCACTGCTTCACCAGCATTTTGAGTGTCTTCTGTTTTGGGCAACTGGTAGATGTATTCTTCGTAACCTTGAGCCCCAAGTTTACCCTTAAAAACTTCGTCCAGTACGAATATTACTCGATGACCTCGGGGTGGGAGACAGCGAAGGGCACCGGCACAGGCATTTACGTGGCCAACTGCGTTGATTGGTGTTGCAAGGATTGTGAGTTTACTTGCCATGGTTATGAAAACGTGAGAAAATCTGCGTAATCTTAAAGTCATTTCAATCAATTGAGACTTTTTATACGCAAAGTGAACAAACTGTCTTAATCATTCGTAATCTTATGCCATGATCCAATGTCTAGTATACAAGTACAACTTGCCCTTGCCAGATGTGTTGTTTCACATACTACAGAGTGTTGATAAAAATTTATCAACCATAATAATCTCAGTCTGTATAAACGATTTTGTAACGTTTTTCAAATTTCGTAGTTTCAACGATTTTATCTTTAGATTAGATGATAACAGCCTTGACTATTTTTGATCCACTCAAAATTACATTCAATGATAGACTCCTTGTATATCAAACATTGCATTGCATTGTTGCATTGTTTTATCATATCGCACAATCCCCCAAAGCTCATGATTAAATATTGACTTTAGTAACATCATCAAAATAGTTACTCTTCATTGAATGTCTCGAGACAGGTAGTCCCAATGTGGACTAAATATTTGCAAATTTAACATTTTTTTTAGTTCAACCTGTACAGGGCAGATTACGATCATTATTTAGTTACCAAAATTATGGCTTTATGCTCTATCGCTTATTTGCTAAAACAGTGTTTGTCTAACTTTACTTTTGTTTAGACATATTTTTCTCTGTACAATGAAATTAACCATTTTGGCAACTCCAACCAGTGCTGTTGGTCATGTGAACGCCTGCACCGGAGCCCTAGCTCCACTTCTACGTAGAGGTCATCGTATAATTTTTGTTGTTGATGAAGCTTTCGAGGGTAAACTTTCTGCACTCGGTTTTGAAGAACACATAATTCGTTTCGATAAACCGGCGAAATGTCAAAATCCTGGTGAGCTTATCGCTAAACAGCTTTGGGATTCCAAAGTGCTCGGAAATTTTACGCCCTGGGAAAAACAAGAAAATTATCTTAAACTATTTGATAGCGATGAAACTGAGGGAGAAATTCGACTGTTTGATTCGGCAATTAAGGAGGCAATTGAAAAGTATAAACCAAATTTGATCTATTCAGATTGTTCGTTGATGCTTGGTGCAATCTATTATTCTGGAATTCCGTGGATTCGGAATATTAGTACAACGCCTATTAATTATTTGGTACAAGATGATGTTCCGCCTTCAGGATCGGGTAAGATTTGTTTTGTGAAAGTTTCTATAATCTAAGATTCACATTTTCTAAGGTTTATCATTTGATGGAGACCGTTGTGAATGGCCTAAATGGAATGAGTTACGAAAAAATATGTTGACGTCCAAAAAGTATGGAGATATTCTCGAAAGATTGGGTTATGCTCGTTTTCCAAATGATCAATTGATTCCGGAGACTCAACTTTTCACTGTTTATGGCTATCCAGAGGAGTTGAACTATCCAGCAATTCGAGATAAATCTGGTTGGTTCAATTTGGAAATTTTCAACAAAAATGAAGTGAAAAAAGTTGTGGAGTTGGAAAAGTTGATTCCTGTTGAATTTTTGTCAAATACCTTGGAAGGACGATTTAGTGGAAAGTTGATCTATGTCTCGATGGGTTCAATGGGTTCGGTTGATTTGGAGCTAATGAAGAGGTTGGTGAAAGTTCTAGGCAAAACCAACCACAAGTACATTGTCTCAAAAGGACCTCGACACTCCGAATACGATCTACCCAGCAACATGTACGGCGATCGTTATCTACCTCAAACCTTAATTCTACCCCACGTAGATCTGGTGATAACCCACGGTGGTAACAATACAGTTACGGAGGTTTTTGCAGAAGGCAAACCGATGATCGTGCTACCACTGTTTGGTGATCAATTTGATAACGCACAGAGATTGCAAGAAACTGGTTATGGCCAACGGATGGACACGTACAAATTTACTGATGAACAACTGATCAACGGAATAGATAAGCTACTGAACGACAGTGAGTTGAATCAAAAACTAAAGAAAGCTTCCAATCGAATTGCTTCTCTGAATAAACACGAAGAGTTGGCTAGTAAAATTGAGGAATTGTTTATCAAAAATTAATTATTTATTTATTTACTGCACGATTCAGTGAATCATTGATTCATTGAATCATGCGGGGCCGTTTATTTTAAAGTAATGTGTTTGAACAATGTGTTTAAAATGAGAGAGTAAGCACTAGACGACCAACTAAACAGCCTCGAGTGTGAGCCCGGGCTGGATAGGTACAAGTCAATGCACCGAAGAGTTTAAAGTGTGTGTATAAATTGTGTGTTTAAAATAAGAGTAAAAAAGAGTTTAAATAGTGTGTTTGAATAAAGAGATTAATAGATAGAGTGATAAAAAAAAATATATATACTAAGACCACCATCCGTGATGTGCGAACATTTTCTTGATGTAAAACACAAGAGACATGATTTGGTTGAGATCATATACAAAGTTAGTTCATTCGATTGATGTCTGAGTTTTGATTGTCGATCATGAGCATCTTGTGGATTTCAGTCGTGGATTCGTCGAACAGTGTGTAAGCTCGGTGACTACCAACGAGTTCCATCAAACAAGAGGCACGTATCCCTGCGTTTGCAAATGCTTGTTTGATGATTGGTGAGTACCTGGTACAATCAAACAAAACGTGTTCAACGGTTTGACTTGATTCGTTGTTACAGTCGCAAGCTGAGCTGTTCCTTTTGTGGAACCGAAATAAATACGCTCGAAAACAACCGTGTCCAGTAAAAAATTGAGTCTGTATGAAGTTTGTCGAGATATATTGAGGAATCCATGAAGCGACTGGAAAGAATTTTTTCAATACAAGATTTTCTGAATTTCTGAAACGTTCGTTGCACTCTACAGTTGACCAGGCATCAACAACTCTTTTGACATATTTCTTATTGTATTTGAAATATGCAAAATCTTTCATTCGGCTTTTGCATTTGTCAATAGCTTCTTCTTTGACTTGCTTGAATATTGGATCACCTACGACCGGCCTCCGGAAAATCAGACCACAGTTCAATGTTTGATGTGCCGACAGAATCTCACCCTCGAGTTCAGTAATGTTATTCTTGCAGTGCTCTATAAATCTAGAAGAGTTGAGTTCGTCAGTAATGATGATCACTTTGTTTGGAGGCCCAACTTCAGCAACTTCAGCAATGCGCTTTAGTGCTTTTGAAATTGCGACTTGTGTGCCTTGACATCTGTCCACGTAATGTTGGAAATGGAATCTTCTCTCAGTGAAAAAATTACGTTGAGTATATAAACGATAACAAACACCGAGTTTGAAGGGCGATTCTATTTTCCTCATACGAGCTGAGATATATAGGTGGAAGTTGTCAGAATTTGGGTCCCCAAGGGTAGGAAGTAGTGGGTCCACCAGATCACTTTCATGAGTAATATCGTCTTCATCTACCCAGTCTGCCGGAATTATCTGAGAGTTTGTGGTTGTTCTGAGTTGAATATTTGATCTTACTTGTGAGTCAAATTCATTTGAGTTTTGTTCAATTCTGTGAATTGTTGTTTTATTATGCATGTTGATTATCTCTTGCGACGATTTGTAGATGATTTTTTCGGGTTTCGGTCTTTTTGCTGGTGGTTCGTTTGGAAGAAAATGTGCAAATAATGAGTTATCCTCGGAGGGTGTGTTCTCCAGTGCGTCATAGGTAAGTTTTCGTTTTCCCATATAAGTGCTTATTGATTCAATTCGTGATAGAGTTTCAACCGAGATATGGGAAATTGTTCTATATCCACTAACCACGCGTACAAGAAATCGACGTTGGAAACTTTGTAGTTTATCCATGCAAATATTATCAATCTCGGAGGAGAATATTTCAGAGCTGTATGCTAGTTTAGCTCTCACAACTTGTTTGAATAGTATCGCCCTTCTTGTGGAATCCAATCCGTACGCATTAGGGAAAAGTCTTATAAAAGCGTGACTCAGTGGAACTAATCTATTGATGGTGCTTTTCACGTGTTGATCAAATTTGAGATTCTGGTCAATTATAAGTCCAAGTAGACGAGTAGAAGTCACTATTGGCACGCTGAATGATCCAAACTGAAGATTGTCAGATGTCTGCAGATGTGCCCAAACATAGGTAAAATGCAACTTTTCTCAACATTGATCTGAATGCCAATCTTTGCACATTCATTTACGACCGTTCCAAATGTTTTGATAATTTCATTTCTTAAATCCATCAAGTTAGAAGACCATATAAGAATTGAGGTGTCATCGGCAAATGCCGAAACCAGCCGGCAGTGCGTGTTCGAACTTTCAAGAAGCTTGAGTAGAGGATCTAAGCTTAAGTCCCATAGAAAAGGCGAGAGTACGGAGCCTTGAGGACAACCTCTTGTTTGTGGCTTATCAACAGTATTATTCCCAAAAGTGCATTCAACAGTTCGTTTGGAGAAATAACTTTGAATTACTTCGATTAAGGCTATCGGAAAATTGTTTAAATGCATGACTTTGAGAATGTTGTGCCACCAACAGTAATCGAAAGCTGATTTAATATCGAAAGAGATAAGTGCGACTTGATATCCTTCAGCCTGCTTCACCTTCGCTTGGTTGACAATCCTCGACAGTACTTTGATTGTAGAGCCACCTCTTCTAAATCCAAACTGGCTTGAGCTATAGATGTTGCTCTGTTCAGAGAAGCTTTCCAATCTGTCCTTTATTATTGTTTCAAAGATTTTCCCGAGGTTCGATAGCAGACAAATTGGGCGATAAGATTCTGCACAGTTGTAGTCCTGCTTGTGTGGTTTTGGGAGGAAAATAGCGAACGCCTTTTGCCAGCAGTCGGGAAAGAATTTTTGTTCAAGGCAAGTGTTTAGTATATTTAGCAGACTTTTCCCTAGAAGGGGGATAGCGAAAGCTGCTTTGATCATGTTGTTTGTGATGCCATCTAGGCCCGGGCTGATGTTACATTTAGGTTTTTAACAATGTTATCATGTTCTTTTTCTGTGATGGGTGCAATCGGAGTTCTGTTGTTAGAGAATGCGAGCGTTTGTGGAAGATCAGATTGCAGAGAATTCGATCGAAGATTGTATGATTGTGTTTGCACCGGTTCATTAAATGTAAGATTGTCTGATTCCAGTCTCCTAAGACGTAAAGTTCGAAGGAGTTGCTCAACTTCACCTTCGGGGGGGTGCAGACGTTAAACGATAGAAGGTGCGTGTAGTGGCCATATCGTTGTTGTCCAAGTTTGGGTTATCGTTGGGAAATTTAGTATGAAGCAGTTCAGTTAAGGTTCTCTTGACGTTTGCACTGCGGTCGAGTAAACGCATACCCCTAGGTCCTGCTTTGAGTTTCTTAAGCAAATTGTTGCAGTTGCCCCCAAGCGTCATCTCGTTCATCCCCCGAAATGTAGTATTTCCATGAGTTGAAGGCCCTTGTACGAATGGTTTTTTTGAGTTCTCGATCTGCATTTGTGAAGTTTTCCCAGAAAATGCGTTTCCTGTCTGCATCCGTTTCAGACCAGAAGACTCTTTTAAGGGCATGACTCTAGCGGACATTTCGATAATATCGTTTGTGAGCCAAGGAAGTCTATATTCCTTTTTTTCTCGAGGTTTCGATGATTTCCATTGCATGCCACTTTTTTCGGCAGCTCGCAAAAGCATTTCCGTTAAGTCTTTTATTAGAAGCGTCGCAAGTTCTTTAGTTTTACCTTTTTGAGATCTAATTAGGTAAATTTCAATGTTCTCATGTTCGTCTATTGCCTTGGCATAATCCAACCAGTCAAAGGTTTCAGATTCAATGTAGCGCTTTAGAGATTTGTAAACTTTACGATCGGCGGGAGCGTCACAACCCAAAGTGAAACGGATCATGCAGTGACCGGTGTTGGAATTATCAATATCTCGTTGCCAGTCGTCGATCTTTGGAAAAGCTGCATGATTGAATAACGTTAGGTCTATTGTGCTGGTGCCCTGGCTATTTGCGAAAGTTGGGCCGATGTCCATAAGGTTTGCCAGATGAAGGTGATGATCGGCGATAAAATCCGAGATTAAGGAACCCTTTGGGTTTTCGTCATGATCGTACCACATTTCATGTCGAGCGTTCATATCTCCCGTTATGATGATTGGTCGATCACAGAATGTGGGATCATCCAGAAGTGAAGCTAAGAGTGTTAGGTTGGCTATTGTTCCTGTTATTTCTTGAGGTGGGCGAAAGTAGACGTTGGCGAGAACATATATGTCTGAGTTGGACTTAATTTGGACAGTTGTAATATCATCGTTGGAGTATTGATGTAAAATTTCAGCCTTGAGATTCAGATTCCGAATTATTGTGGCTGTATTAAGTCCTGTTCTATGTGATCTATGGACTGATTCACTAAGGCGGTCATCTTCGAATCGTGGGTGTAGGACTTGTGCATCTGGAAATTTTGTAATCTTTCCATCTAGATTCACATGTGCATCTTGCAGGAGAATTATATCTGGATCTAGCTCAGCACATCTCATTACTAAGAGGCTAGCTTCGTTGCTACTATTCCCGGTGTTTAATTGAATTATATTCATTTTGACGATTTAGTTGTTGAGACGAAAGTGTATGGTTCTATGAGAATAGGTATTTCCGACGATTATGATCAAGGACGTTTCTCAGACGGATCAAGTCTGGGCCAGACAATTGATCAGCGCGAAATGCTGTAGCTCGAATCCGTTGGACATGTTTTTCATAGTACTTTGGGCAATCAATAATGTTAGCCAGATGTGCTGTAGGATGGCTTAGATTGTAAGATTTATTGTACGCATCACAAGTGTAACAACAAAGGACCTGTTTACACTTGTGAACTTGACCTCGTGTTTCCTTGCCTGAACATCTGAAGCAAATAGTTTGGCTATTCGTGCAATCGTGAGTGTGGTGCTCAAATGAGAGACAGTGTTGGCATTGTCGAACAAGGAAAATTTCGGTTACTGTGCGATCTCCATGGCCAAAGTTAATTTTGAAATTATGTCGATCAAGAGCTTGCCACAGTTTTGGGGAAATAGCGAAAATGACAGATTTAGTTCTTTCAGTGCAGCGTTTTGTTTGTTCGAGATCAAAAATTAATTATTCGAATTATTTAATAAATTTTTAATTGATAATTTTTTAAATATCTAAACGTACAATCATTACAATAATTTTGTGGTATTGAACCAAGAGTGCAATTTGAATTCGATTTCAACATGTTTTTTATTCATTAGTTAAACTCCCCATCATTATCAGTATTATTAACTTAGTCCAATTTAAATGGGATTACAATTATAAATCTTTAAATGATCAAGAAATTAAAATATCATTATGATTAGTCAATCTCAAATTGTAATTTTAATGCAATCGTAACTTTAACGTCAAACGAACAGACTGAGCAAACGTAGTCAAAACGAACACATCACATCTGCCGTCTGTCTCTTTTGTACGATATCGTACAATGTCATTGCACATTTTTAGATAACGTTAGCGTAGTGTACATGCACGTCCATAACGAAGGACTCCACTCCACTCACTTGTTTTGAACATATAACCCAAGACAAAATTACAACTTGAACATTGAATTTTTAGGATTTTTAGTTTTATAAATGAAGAAACTAACCATCTTGGTTGTGCCCATAAATGCAGTGGGCCATGTTAACGCTTGTGCTGGTGCACTCACAGGTCTACTAAAACGTGGTCATCGAATCATCTTCCTACTCGAAGCATCATTTGAAGGCAAATTAAAGTCACTTGGATATGAAGAACATATCTACAAGTTTGTTCAAAAACAATCACTTTCTGATCCGCAACAACAAAAAGAAAAAAATCAAAATCCAGGTGAAACAATGGCGAAAGATTTGTTTGATGCTAAAATCATTGGCGACTTCACACCACTGGAAAAGGCAATCAATCTTACCGCTTTATTCCATTCTGATGATAACTATGAAGAAACCAGACAGAAGGATGGCTTCATCAAAGAGGCAATTGCTCTGTATAAACCTGATTTGATCTATTTCGATGGAATCAATTTGCATCCAGCAATTTACTATTCCGGAATACCTTGGATCAAGAATATTAGTTGCATGCCAATTTATTACTTGCTGAACTATGATGGCGAAATTCCTGCGAGCCAATCTGGTAATATTTGATTTAATTAAATAAGTTAATTAATCTAAAAATTTCTTTTAGGTCTACCAAGCAACGGAAATGTAGAAGAGTATCGCAAATTTAATGAACAAACCCGTTGTGAAGTATTTTTCTCTGCAAAGCATAATGATTTCCAACAAAACGTAATGGGCTATGATCGCTATGAGAGTGATGCGACCTGTCCGGAGACACAAATACTGACTGTTTATGCCTATCCTCAAGAGTTGAACTTTGAGTATGTGAAAAGGTTGGATTGGTTCAATTTGGAAGTGTTTCATAAATCTCCTATTGAAGTTGTGCAGTTGGAGAAGTTGGTTCCAGTTGAATTTTTATCGGATACATTAGATGGACAATGGAGTGGAAAGTTGATCTATGTCTCGATGGGTTCAATGGGTTCTGTTGATTTGGGGCTGATGAAGAGATTGGTGGCTGTTCTAGGCAAATCCAACCACAAGTACATTGTGTCAAAGGGACCTCGACACACCGAATACGAGTTACCCAGCAACATGTACGGTGATCGTTATCTACCTCAAACCTCAATCATCCCTTACGTAGATCTGGTGATAACCCACGGTGGTAACAATACGGTTACGGAGGTGTTTGCAGAAGGAAAGCCAATGATTGTGTTACCATTGTTTGGTGATCAATTTGACAATGCACAGAGACTGGTGGAAACGGGCTTTGGTGCTCGATTTGATCCGTACAATTTGAATGAAGATGATTTTATCAGTACAATTGATAAGCTGATTTATGATCAAGAGTTGAACCAAAAGCTGAAGGACGCTTCCGAAAGGATAAAGTCTTTGAGTAGACATGAAGAGTTGGCTCTGAAGATTGAGCAGTTGGTTACGAAGGATTTGGAATAGATTTTTTGAATAATATTTGTTTTAATAAACAAAAGTTCTTTAAAAATTTTAATTTTTCCGGTTTGAGACCCATTCCCATTCCAAAAGGCATTTTTGCCAGCCAATGAGAGGCAATTGCCCCCAATAAATACGCAACTGACAGCAACCCTGAGAGCAAGACGTCCCTTCTTGCGTAAATTTTATCTCAAATATCCTACTTTGAGCATGTTACCTATGTACAGGGGATACTCTTGTTCATTGTATTCATGGTGATGGGCTCCCATATGTTGATTAAATTGAGATATGTGTTTGCTGATAAGATAAAATGCTTTATGCCAGACAGTCGTGCTTGCCCAGAGTTGTTGAGTCAGACATTCATTGCGTCCTTCAATGTGATATGCAAAATATTTGTGTTACGCTCTCACTCGATTTTGCTTCAAGTTTAAATATAAATTAGTGCTTTAATTTTCTTTAATTTGCTCCACTCTAGAATGGCTATTCTAACAATTCTTGTAACCCCAGTTCCAGCAGTTGGCCACGTGAACGCCTGTGTTGGGGCTCTATCCGCTCTGGTTCTACGAGGACATCGAATCATATTTGTGATTGAAAGCTCATTTGCAGGTAAACTCAAGCACCTTGGCTTTGAAGAACATGTTGTCCAATCATCTACGGACACTACTCCAGAAGAGACGAGTGCTTTACTTTCACTGAAAGTTCTCGGACCCTACACTTCCAAAGAGAAACTTGAGAGTTTCGTCAATTTGGCAATGCACAGAGACTGGTAGAAACGGGTTTTGGTGCTCGATTTGATCCGTACAATTTGAATGAAGAAGAACTTGTCAGTACGATTGATAAGTTGATTTGCGATCAAAAGTTGAATCAAAAGTTGAAGGATGCTGCAGAAAGGATCAAGTCTTTGAGTAGACACGAAGAGTTGACTTTGAAGATTGAACAGTTGGTTAAGAAGGATTCGGAATAGATTTTGTGTATTTTTTTAAATCATGTTATTTATAATCTTTATAATATTAAAAAGTAAAGTCGAAAAGTTGGTTGGTCGTCGTCGTGATGACAGAGCTAAAAGGTAGAGAGAAGTTATACAGTAGAAGTTAGGCTAATATGAGTGATCGATGACGTCAAAGTTTGGCACTATGGCACCGGTTCGGTGATCAGTTCGTCCTTGACCAAGCGTTTAAAGTACTGTCGATCCACTTTGCCAATTGAAATGCGAGCCATCTCCGTCACAAATCGAACGCCAGCACGAAGTCGATTCTGTGAACCCATGTTCTCTTTAAGATAATAATTTTGCATTTAGAAAATTGAAGAATTATGTACAGTATATATTCCACTCACCTTTGACACTGTTGATCAGTTCCTGTTCGTTCAGCTTCTTTCCATCCCTTAGCTGAACATAAGCTCGAACCAAATAGCCATCGGTGAGATGAGGCACACCAACCACACAGACCGCCGCAACTGCATCCTGTCGAGCGATGTAGTCCTCAATCTCGCCCGGTATCACCGAATAGAACTTGTACTTGATTATCTCCTTAATCCGATCGGTAACGTACAAGCAGCCAGCCTGGTCGTAATGGCCCACATCGCCCGTGTGGTACCAGCCATCCTTGAGGGTACTCTCAGTGGCGCTTGGATTGTTGAGATAGCCCACAAAACAGGACGGACATCGAAGACAAATCTCACCGGTTTCATTTGCTGGCAGGGTTGTTTGGCCGCTTTTGAGGTCAACAATTTTCATCTCCGCATTGGGCTTCACAGTGCCCAAATTGTCTGGCTCAAACCCAGCAGCCCAATTTCGATCGCCAATTGCACCGAGACATTCTGTAGAACCGTACGCGTCAACTGTTAGCACACTGTATAGCGTACGAATTTGGTTGAGCAGCTTTGCTGGTATTCGGCCACCACCGGTAACCACAAACTTGAGCGAGCTAAGATCATACTTTTGCCGGTAATCATCACAATTGGTGGCAAAAGCGGCGATATGATTTGCTGGCAGAGTTAGTCGGTCAGGCTTGTACCGCTCAACAGCGGCCAGCAACGGCTCGAGCTCGCTCTCGGTAAACAAAATTACCTTTGTTCCTAGGAGCAAATTGAGTTGAATCAAAAATGTGCCCGACATGTGACCAATGGGAAACCACAGAATATCTGGTACTGTGGCTGGCGTGCTGGCTTGAGCCAGTAAGGAAGGGACAACACTGGCCATCGTAGCCATAAATGACCGGTTGGTGTGAATTGCGCCTTTTGCTGCGCCACTTGTGCCCGATGTGTAACAAATGAGGTAGTGCTCGTTTGCGAGATCAGTGAAGGGAAAGTATGGAATTGATTTGAGCGCTCCCTTGTCAGTGCCGATCATTTGCTCAAACGAGTACACAATTTTATCAGAATGTTGGAGCAATTTTGCCTCACTGCTCAATTGTACCACAATTCTCACGCTTCTCATCCGCTCCACATACTTTGAATCGTTCAGTGTTTGCTCAACTGTAGCCAACTTTTCACCACCAAACACGAGTACAGTTGCGGCCGAATCTTGCGTTCTTTGGGCAACTTCAAATGCACCACACGCAGCTGGTTGTAGGGAGCAGAAGGTGACGCCCAGGTAGATTGTGCCCAGCAGGGCCACAACATAGTCGAAACAATTGTCTGCATAGAATAGCACAAAATCGCCCTTGGTCACACCAGCGCCCAAAAGGGACAGGGAAAATTGTTGCGCTTGACGATGCAATTCGCCGTAAGTGAGAGTACTTCCAGTGGTTGGATTCACCTGGTGGGGGTGTATTCAAAAGTAGTTTAAAAAACGCAAATCCCTCAAATTGTCAAATACATACCAAAGCAACTGAACTGGCGTCTCGTTGCTCAATTGCCCTGGCGATACATTCCGCAATTGAACTGTTGGGATATTCGACTCGCGGCTTGGACGATCTCACTATGTACTCGTGGCTTTGCGCCATGTTTGTCACTAGAGAAGACATTTGTGTGTGTGTTTGTGTGCGCAAAGTCTGCAAAGTTGCGCCTTTTAAACGGCGAATAACCCCAATTTTGTCTTTTTGTTTATCACGTTAAAACACATAGAGATACATACATGACTTGGATCATGGCCAAATCAAACGATAAAGCCATTCAAAAAACACAAAAAAGCATTCAGGCACAAGGTCGTGTTAATATCATAAGAAGAAATATGAGACAGATTTTGATCGCATTTGGATATGCTTTGGATTTGTTTCTGTATTGCAAAGTGTAATTTACAAACATTGATGATAAACAAAGCAAAGTATTCAAAGCATATCATTCACATGTTGTTGTTATTATTATTGAATCGCATTAAGATCTGTGAATTCATTTTTTCGCGTACACCAACCAAACTTTTTCTCCCCCAACTAAATATCTAGATCTCAATCAAATCAATAATACTTGGTCTTACATCCCAAAATAAATGATGTATGTTTTATGTGTGTGTGTCAAATTAAATCAAATCGTTGCTATCGACAAACAATTTTTTGTTTGTGTATTCAAATGCGTCATTCAGATTCAGATTGTTTGGTAAAAACAGCAATTCAAACATCAGATATCTCTCATGTCTCCACTCTCCCTCTAGTCTTTACTTTGTGACACTCTGCTTTCACAAAGACAATCCCGTATATATTTAGAAGTGCTGAAGAAGGTCGATTTTTGATATGGAGCAAAAGAGGATTGGGATTCATTAAATGGATATCTAAGATATGTGTATATCATAAGTTTAATCTTATATATGCTAATATATGTTTAGACACATATATATGTTACCGATATTCGTCATTCCGTGGATTGCCTAAGCAAATCATGAGAAAAATGATCAATTTTCTAATTCCGTCTTTTGCCTAGGCAGTCTAAGGATTGACTAGGCATTCCGCGTTAGAAAATACTCACTTATGCAAAAGTGAAAATTCATTTAGCAAACTTCAACGACGATATTTTAAAATCACAAAATAGACACGAAGAACTTGCAGACAAAATTAAACAAATTTTTGAATAATTTCACATATTATATTATATATTATGTAAATCGTAAATGAATTTTATTTTATATTACATTAAATATTAATGATTTTTTATTAAATGACAATATCTTGTTGGTTTCGAGATGTTACTTCTAATGAAATATCATTTTGATTTGAATCTCTTTCAGTAGACTCTGTACTTTTGAGCATCTTTGGGGCAAAGTAATCGATTGCAATTGCACCAAGTGGTGCAGTGATAAGAATTGAAAGCACAGCAACCGTTAGAACTAAACGTCCCTTCTCGGTATCTTCCTGCGTTACTGCTGTATCCAGTGCCACTGGTCCAATTGCCGCTTGAACTGTAGCTTTAGGCAACCATGCAATGGCGGTAAAAAGCCGTTCCTTGTAGCTTAAACCATTTCCGAAAGTTACAAGAAAAGCTGTAGTAACACGAAGCAGAATTCCAACAAATAGACAAATCAATCCATAAAGAAGAACATCTGATTGCATAGTTTTGATTCGAACGTCCGCTCCAATAAGACAAAAGAGAAAATGTTGAAATATTTCCCAAAGCATTTTGAGGCTACTTTCGGTGAATACATTAAAACCAACTGGGCGCCATCGAAGTGACGCAACGAAAGCGAGCACAAGAATTGCAAATGGGCCCGAGCCTTTTAAATCAAATTTCTGACTTCCAAAAAGAGCAAAAACTCCAGCCAATAAAAGAATTATTAGACGATGAAGATCGTATTTTTTCGAAGTCGATTTTACAGCTCCGTTTTCTTCAGTTTTGCACTGTTGAGGAATATACCAAAGAAGAATACCTACCACCAGCCCATAGACAACTCCAATTGCAGCTTCAGTTGGACCTTTCAAAATTGACCAAGCCAAGGAATCGTTATTGGAAGAATCATTGTTTGTTTTTGCAATTGCAAAACTCAAACAAACACTAAATCCAGTTATTGCCAAGACATCATCAATGCTTGCAGCAGCAATGATCAGCGTAGGAATTCCTTTACTAACTCCAAGTTTCTGTTCTTGAAGTTTGATCATTCCAGGTACGACCACTGCAGGTGAAACGGCTGCGATAACAAATCCTAACAATAGAGACCAGCTAAAATTTAGTCCAAATAAAAAATGAGAGCATAGGGCCACGGTTGCTGCCTCCACCAGGCACGGACCAAATGCAAGTCTAAAGCAGACAAAAGACAGTTTCTTAATTGCATTCGGATCTAAGCCGAGACCAGCTCGCAGGAGAATGATCATCAAAGCAATCGATCGTAAGGTTGAGGTTGTCTTTTTGTCCAATTCAACGTTGAACACATTGCCATAGATAAAACCTTTGGAATATAGATTGATTAGAAACGCATGTTTGCCAAAAATAAAATCCCAAACCTGCAACCAACATTCCAAATAAAGCTGGTAGGTTGAAAAAGGCGCAAACTTTGGCACAAAAATGTGCCGCAATAAAGAGCATCAACAAGTGGAAATAAGTGCTATTCGGTGGCAGGGCACTTGCACCAAATGAGACCCACAAGTTGAGATATACGAATCCGAATATTAGTAGCTTCCATGTAAAGAATAGTTGATAGGATGATGTGCCAATTTTGGTCCAAGTTTGTCGCAATTTTTCCATTGTTTTTTTTTGTTGAATAATCGTTCAGGAAATGTATCTCCGAAAAAAATGAAATTAATAAACAAGATCTTTTATTTTTAGCTACATTTGCTCACTTAATTTGACTCATGTGACAGATCATTTTAATACAATTTGAATCAAATTGAATTGAATCGCATTGCATTGGACTGACACTGAATCAATGACGCACAACTGTAGGGAAATTTCGAAATGTGATGAGCTTAGATAGAATCATTAGTTTGGCATTGTGAGAGATTATTTGTTGTTATTGTGAGTTAATCTATTATAATGTATTTTTAGCTGAGAAATGTGGCATATTAATGTTTCCATTGTTAAAATATTTAGATATTAAAATAAAAATTGTGATTACAAACAATAAGGCAAGACACATCGAATACATATCCGCTAAATGTCAAGTGGTCTACTAAGCCTATTTAAGTCATTAGTTACTCTTAGACGCTGAGGTAGAGTGTAGGTATGCACATAGACACAAACATTATCCACTGGCATATTTGCCTTATCCACTATAATCTCTGACTATATGACAGTATGACTAAACTGTGACACACTCATCTTTCTTCTTGAGCAACAAAACATATGCAACTTCTTTGTTTAGGTAAAATTTCTAAATTTAGAATCAATCAAAAAATTAGTTGGTATTGACTATTTCTACTATGAAACATATAGATTATGTCGTGACATTAAATTTCTAAACTAAACTTTAGAACAATTTGATTCTCTAGAGATCTTTGCTCCTAAATATGCTACTGTCAATATATTGCACATACAAAGTGTTCCCGTATTGTAACCATGGTGATGTCCTCCCATTTGTTGATTACATTGAAATATGTTTGTTGATAAGATAAAACTTGGTAGCAGACAGTGTTTGCACTGTGTTGTTGATCACTCATTGCATGCTTCGGTGATGTATCATCAAAACAAAACGTTACGTTTTCGTTTTTTGGCACAAAACTTATATATAAGTTAGAGTTTTGATTTAGCAAACTACTAAGCTCAAGAATGACTCCTCTAACAATTCTGGTAACACCAGTCCCTGCAGTTGGCCATGTGAACGCCTGCAGCGGAGCACTCTCTGCCCTGGTTCTACGAGGACATCGGATCATATTTGTGATTGAAAGCTCATTTGCCGGTAAACTCAAATCGCTTGGCTTTGAAGAACATATTGTCCAATCGACCAAAGCGGGTGAAACTCCAGGAGAAGCTAGTGCAAAAGCTCTCCTTTCATTGAAAATTCTCGGACCGTACAGCCCCAAGGAGAAACTTCAAAGTTTTGTCAATTTTGCTCTAACAGAAGGAAATTTAGCCCAGATGAAAGCGTTTGACACGGCAATTAAAGAAGCAATCGTGGAATATAAACCTGATTTGATTTATGCCGACTGTGCACTTCTTTATCCTGCAATCTACTATTCGGGTGTCAAGTGGATTCGAAATATTAGTACGACCCCGATTTGTTATCTTTTTGACGATGATACTCCGCCATCTTGTTCCGGTAGGTATATACAAATTTGAATTTTTCAATTTTGACTTAATTTCTACTTAGGATTGCCAAGTTCAGGAGATCATGAAGAATGGGCAGAATTTGATGAAATTCGTAAGGAATTTTTCTACTCTGAAAAGTACAACGATTTCATCGAATCAATCGGCTACGAACGTTTTCCTACAGCTCTAAAATGTCCTGAAACTCAAGCACTGACAGTTTATGCGTATCCTGATGAACTAAACTATCCTGTAGTGAGATCCAAAGAGAATTGGTTCAATCTTCAAGTGTTTCATAATCTTAAAAGCCAACCCGAATCTGTGCATTCGGAACCAGTTCAACTGACACAATTGGTACCAGAGGATTTTATGAACGATGATCTTGATGGGAAATTTAGTGGAAAGTTGATCTATGTCTCAATGGGCACCATTGGGTCGATTGATTTGGAGTTGATGAAACGGCTGGTAGAGCTACTTGGAAAATTGAATCATAAATTCATTTTCTCAAAAGGACCACGACATGCAGAGTTTGACCTGCCCCGTAACATGTACGGCGATCGTTATCTACCTCAAACAAAAATTCTTCCACACGTCGATCTGGTGATAACCCACGGTGGTAACAATACAGTAACGGAGGCGTTTGCAGAAGGCAAACCAATGATTGTGCTACCACTGTTTGCTGATCAATTTGACAATGCACAGAGACTGGTGGAGACAGGTTTTGGAGCTCGTTTTGATCCATACTACTTGAACAAGAACGAATTTATCCGTACAATTGATGAGCTAATTTTTTATCAAGAGTTGGACCAAAAACTGAAGAATGCTTCAGAAAGAATCAAGTCATTGAGTAGACATGAAGAGTTGGCAACGAGAATTGAGGAATTGTTTAACAAAGAATCGGATTAAACATTGTATATTATTTTTTTAATTAATAATTAATTGAATCAATGTTATTTGTTATCACTAATTTCTGTAAAGCTGGAGTGTACTTGGAAGTTAATAAAAGTGAAATGTAAAAAAATGTGGAAGGCAAGGAGGGTCGAGTGGAAATCATTGATATGACTGTCGAGGTGTGTCATGACTCATGAGTTGCTTCGCTATGTCTATTCGGGTAAAATCCCCGAAAAGGAATTTGCTTTAGATTTATTTGTTGCTGGTGATAAGGTAAATAGGTTCCATTTTAAAATCATCTTTCAATAATTATTTTAAAAATTTTAAGTATGAATTAGAAGATTTGAAACTAATTTGCAAAAAAATTTGGCTTTTTCTCTATCAACCGAATCTGCTGTGAACACATTCCTGATTGCAGACATGCACAGTTCAACAGAGTTGAAATCAAAATGCATTAAATTTATTACTGAAAATACTGATGAGGTTATGAAAACTGATGGCTAGAAACAGTTGCTCAAAACAAGAGTCGAGTTGCTGGTATATTTGTTTCAAAATTTGTCCACAAAATATGTTAGCACAAAATAAAATCATGTTGATAGAAGTAGGATTTTATTGATATTTATTACAGAAATTTACATATTGACATAATTACATTATGATTTGCCATTAAGTGTATTTGCTGTTTTTATCAAAGATTTAATGTCTTCCTTTGTGCCATTGTTGTTGAGTTCTGCCTCACCGGGATGGTACAATCCATAATTACCGTGTTCATGTACATCGCCAGTTCGCGCTTTACGTTTGCGTATCATCTCGGGTGAAACTCGCTTCAAATCATATGTCTGCCCAATCGCAGCCATTGCGTCAATGAAAATGGTGGACAAATTGTATCGCCAACCAAGCTCCGATGCGGCATAGTCCCACGGAAAGACGTGATGATAGTTGTGGAAGCCCTCACCAATGGCGCCAAAAACTGTAAAGTAATTTTCGGCTGGAGAGTAGCTTTTATCATATCTATAAATAGCAAGGGGGACAATCGAGAAAATAGATCAGTTAGACCTAACTTACGGATGCCTGCCCCACATGTGCGCCGCAGAGTTGACACACCAAGTCATTTGCAGTGTGAACACACACCTGAAGAAGCCACAGATGAACAGACTGTTGTACAGGGATTCGTTCCACAGCCAATGCGGAACATAGGTTGGAAGTACAAGGCAGCACAACACAACCAAAGGTAAATAATATCTAAAATATTGACAATGGGAAAATGATTACAAAAAGGATTAACCTTCCGATGCCCACGTGAAAAAAATTACATAGATGCCCATGTGGGGGTCAAAGTGACCCCACAATGCATTCTCTATGGGCGGACTTAGAATTTTCCGAAAAACGTAAAAAAACAAGTTGGGTTCAGATTAAAGTAAACATTCTAAAAGTCAGCTAGAAAAAAATCCAAAAATTTTTGGTTGAGTAGTTTTTGGAGAAAACGAGCTTAATGTGGCCTTTGGGGTCACTTTGACCCCACGCGGGCATCGGAAGGTTAACAATCGGAATAACTTACTTTTGCTGAAACTGTACCACCGGATCACGCTCCAAATCATCCAGGCTAACATTACTCAATTTAGCAATCAAGGCAGGATGCTTGTTCACCAGCAGCCAGCCAATGTGGGCAAAGAAGAAGCCTCTGTTTGAATTGTGCGGATCGGCATCTGTTTCCACGTACTTGTGGTGCACTCGGTGGTCTCGTACCCAGTCGTAAATGTGATTCTACTTGATGAAATGTCAAAAAAAGGAAGAAAACTTTGGTTATAAAAAAACATTACCTGAGAAGCCATAGTTTGGCAGAAAGCCAAAAATATTTGCACAGACAATCGAGCTTTGTACGCATGGTGAGACCAGAGACGATGCGCGCCTGCGGTTACTCCGAGGCCGCTCATTTGGTACAGGAAAAACGCTAAATTAAAAAAAAGTTTACTTATGAATTAATAGAATGGAATGGTTATTAAAAGGACATACCTGCAAGTGAAGTTTGCCATTTGGCTGAGACAAAACACAGATAAAGTCCGTATAGAGCGAAAGTATGCAGTACAAGCATAAGGACCACCATGCTCTAGACAATCTGCATCCGGTATTCCTCTTCCGGCTTGTCGCTTCCCGGACGAGGAAGCTTTACTGGCTCAAGATCGAACACATCTTTTAGGGTGTACTTTTCTTTGGTTAATTGCGCCATTTTATCACAAAACATATACTAAGCTCGGTGTGTTTGCTATCCAAAGATGATATATATCAAATGTACAATGAATGTTTTTATATGGTTTCTATATGTCCTACTGGAATTCTGCTTAAGTACTTGACTTCAACTTGGAGCGGGTTATCAACGAAAATGGGAGCGGAATGTGCTCACACTGACCATGCATGCACAAGGTCGTACACAACGTCACATCGTCGAAAGAAAGGGGAGATTGTTCACATTGATTGCAATATATTGCATTTATTGCATTTGAATATCTTTCCACAATTGGTACTGATAACTTGGTGTTCGTGAAAAAAAAATTTGCATTGGTCTAGTATGAACCAGCCCGAATCGATTGTGATGTGAATGTGTTCTGAATTTTCTTGGGATTTTTTTGCATTCACGGTTCGCATGTTGCAAAGTGTAACTCGGCGCGTGATATGATTACGCTCAAACATATCATTGATAGGCAAATTAAGTGAAATAAGCAAAGCTTTCATCAATCACTTATTATTGAATCGTTTTATGACCCGAATATTAGAACTGAAAAGAGAGTTGTATAAGACTCTTAGAGGGCATAATCGGTCCAAAAAAACGAAACATATTTGACTTGAATAAAGTTTGAATATACGAATATTTGAAAATTTGCTAATATTTGGATAATAATTGATTTTCAGTTTAAATTGTGAATTGGATTCAAAGTCAAACCCAAATGCATTCTAACTCATCAAGTAAGTAAGTACAAGTAGGTTGTAAGTTCCATCAAACCCATCAATAAGTCCTGATAGATAATCCCTTAATTGGCTTTTAATTCAATAACTTCATACAATTTATGATTCCCAAAATGAAACCAAACCTAAAAAGTACAGACAATTGTGTCACAATGTGGCACACAGATAGTGTTTACCAATCACTCGCTATTCAAGCATGGACATCCATTGGACATCGAACCGACGATATTGATCTCTCTCTCTATTTTGTGCCCCACATATCTAAAGACGCAATCAAGTAGGCTATTCTTGGCGGTTACTGTCCTAATAAATCAAATTGAATTTGCAGATTAATTATTGTGTTTTATTGGTGATATCAAATCGATGCTATCGATTCTAAGTAGTGTGTGTGTTCAAATGCGTCAGTAACTGGTAAAAACCATGATTTACATACAAGATATCTCTCATGTACACTGTCTGTCAATGTGTCTCGTGTCACACTGTTTTCACCAAACAATCTCGTGCATTTTGAGTAACGACTTTTGTGATTATCAGTGAAAAGTGTTGCAGTAGAAGTGCAGAAGAAGGTCGATTGTGATATGGGGGCAATGAGCATGGGATTCATGTCTAAGATATATATCACATGAGTCATAATCTTATATGCAAATATTAATATTACTATGTGAGAGTCAAATATACACAGTATATATATTTATTCGAATTATCACGTGAAAAAGAAATGTCCTTTTTTTGTCCTCCAAAATGTCAACTTAGACACAATGGACACAACTGTAGATTCTCAGACTAAGGAAGTTCCATCTTCCTTTAAATATAACTCAATTATTTAAAAGAATAGTAAATTATGAAGTAAATTTTTGCAATAGCTTCCTATTTGCATTCTAGTCACAACTAGTTGTGGATGGTTGTAACTGGGATTTTGAGATTGTGAATTTGGGTTGACAAAAAAAGCGAAGTTTATCAATATCGACTTGCTGATGCTCAATCGAAGGCATGAAATTATAAGAGATTTACATATACAGAGTATTATTCTTCTGCTTAGTATGTATCCATGTAGAGTTGATAACACAAAAAATATATTTGCTGATAAGAATAAACCCTGATGACAGACAGATAGTATTTTTGTTCTATGATCGGTTGATAACTCACAATTTCATCATTTTGTGCTATATATTTGGCGCTACGTTTTCATTCTGTTTGGCTTCAAATTTATTCCTATTCCATCTTTAGCTTTTTCTCAAAAATTTAAAAATGGCTCCTTTGACAATTTTGGTTACACCCGTTCCAGCGGTGGGCCACGTGAACGCCTGTGTTGGAGCAATATCGGGCCTAGCTCGACGAGGACATCGAATCATATTTGTGTTCGAAAGCTCATTTGCCGGCAAACTCAAGCCCATTGGCTTCGAGGAACATATTGTCCAGTCGTCCAAACCGGCGGACGCTGCAGGAGAAGCAACTGCCAAAGTTCTACTCGCATTGAAAGTCATTGGACCGTACACTCCCCAGGAGAAGCTTCAAAGTTTCGTTAATTTTGCTTTTACCGAGCAAAATTTGGCGGATAAGAAAGCGTTTGACAGTTCAATTAAGGATGCAATCGAGAAGTACAAGCCTGATTTGATTTATGCCGACTGTTTAATGCTTTTTCCATCAATCTACTATTCGGGGCTAAAGTGGATCCGAAACATTAGTACTACCCCAATTTGTTATCTTTTGGACGATGATACGCCGCCATCGGGTTCTGGTAAAGATATACATTGTTGAAATTTTGTTTAATTTTATCAAAATTTCTACAGGATTACCTAGTTTGGGAGATCGTGAAGAATGGGCAGAATACGAGAAAATTCGTAAAGGATTTTTCTACTCTGAAAAGTACAACCAGTTTGTCGAATCAATCGGTTACGAACGCTATCCAACAGCTTCGATATGTCCTGAGACCCAAGCACTGACAGTCTATGCGTATCCTGATGAACTGAACTATCCAGCTGTGCGGTCAAAAGAGAAGTGGTTCAATCTTCAGGTGTTTCATCCAGGTAAATCCCAGCCCGAACCAGTTCCATTGGCTCAATTGGTGCCAGAAGATTTTATGAACGATGATCTTGATGACAAATTTAGTGGAAAATTGATCTATGTTTCGATGGGCACCTTTGGATCGATTGATTTGGAGTTGATGAAACGGTTGGTTGAGTTGCTTGAAAAAATTGAATCATAAATTCATTATCTCGAAAGGGCCTCGACATGCTGAGTTTGAACTCCCCCGTAACATGTACGGCGATCGTTATCTACCTCAAACAAAAATTCTTCCACACGTCGATCTGGTGATAACACACGGTGGTAACAATACAGTTACGGAATTGTTTGCAGATGGCAAACCAATGATTGTCCTACCATTGTTTGCTGATCAATTTGACAATGCACAGAGACTGGTGGAAACGGGTTTTTTTGCTCGTTTTGATCCGTACTACTTGAATGAAGATGATTTTATCAGTATAGTTGCTAAGTTGATCTACGATCAAGAGTTGAATCAAAAACTAAAAAATGCTTCAGAAAGGATCAAGTCATTTACTAGACATGAAGAGTTGGCTGTTAAGATTGAGGGATTGGTTAAGAAGAATTAGGAATAGACTTTGTATTTTTGTCAATTAATAATATTTGTAATCAGCCAATTTTTGAAGAGTTGGCGCGTAATGAGCGTTAATAAAAGTGCAATTCTAACCTTTGAGTTTCTAAGACTTATCTGGGTGCTAAGCAACACATGTTTCTCATTGCTACATCTCCAACTCCATCAAATATCGTCTTAAGGTTGCGTAAGTCTTGTTTTTGGATCGTTAAAATGGTTTCAACATCTCAACAGTCGTCATCAAACGTCTTGGCCACAGCAACGAGTACAAAGACTTTTCCTGACATTAAAAGCTTAAGTTCTTCTAGATGGCAGGCGCAACGGTTTGCACCGTTGAATTACCCGAATTACTATTTTTGTTTTGGAGTATATCCAAAACCTGAATCATTCAAAAAAGAAGTTTTCATCCAATTACAGATTAATCCCCAATTAGATACATTAAATATTGAATTGGAAGATTTGAAGATAATATGCGAAAAAATATTGCCTTCCACCCTGTCCAACGAATCTGTAGTCAAAACATTCCTGATTGCTGACATGCACAGTTCAAAAGAATTGAAATCAAAATGCATCGAATTTATAACTGAAAATTCTGTTGAAATTATGAAAGCTGATGATTGGAAGCAGTTTCTCAAAACTAGAGATGAGTTGATTGTAGGTTTATTTCAAAATTTGTCTGTTGAATTCAATTCAAAGTAAATTCGTGAATATTGTTTGATTAGTTTTATTTATTAAAAAATCGCTTACAAAGTCACATTCAACAGGTCAATATTTCATAATCCACACAATCCCTATTTTCCTTCCCATCAAAACCATAATAAAAGTACTCATCAATCTTACCAATCACCAAACCATGCTTGGCGCATCTTCCAACATAAATCGGAGCACCACTATCAGTTCTCTGACCGGCAACAAAAGCATTTTCATGAACCGAATCTCCTCCATGTCGTGGTACCCATTGATAGGTGGCGCCACTTGCAACAGTAAGAATCTCCACATCTGCATCGTTGAATTCCAAATCTTTTCCACCATAACTCACGTGACAGTGATGCTGGGCACTAAATTTTCCCGGAAGAAGGTCGACATTCTTGTGACGACAAATGTAGAATGGAATTGAAGTGTTGGCGTCGTGTCCCGCAAGGATTGCATGAGGTGGAAGTTGGTTTCCGGTAAGTTTTTCCCATTTGAATTCAGTATTACAATCAGAATTCGCAACATTTCTGTCAACTTTGTACACAAAATTCACAATTTCCTGCTGTTCAAGTGTAACATTCAAACCAACTTTCTCTCTTCCACTAACAACCAAATTACTTTTGAATACATGTTCGGGTTTTAAGCGTGCAAATGCATCCAATCCAATTGAAACTGGAGCGTTCCATTTTGATCCCTCATCATCTTGATCGTAAATGTTCTCAAATCGTACGAGTACTTCATTGTTGCGGACATTGCCCCAATTTTCCATTGTTAACAAATGAACCGAATCGGGTAGTGGTGATTTAAGGGCCCTGAAATGAACTTGACTATCATTTCGGTACTGATCGATTGAGTCGATTTGACTAAAAGCCACAATTGGTTGAAGCAAAATGTTTCGACTCATCTGACGATACCGATCAGCAGCTTCATTTTTGTTTGCAAGAGTTACATAAAATTTACCACGTGCCACAATACCCAATCCATCCACATCTCGATCATCCATATTAACGTCCAGGAAGAGATGGCCGAAAATTCGGCGATGAATCAAAAATTCCATCTGTCCCTCCTGGAGAGATGCACCGCCTACTGAACGATCTGGAACAAAGATCAACTGGTCACCAGACTGTTCGTCTTTGAGGATTGCTCGAGTGGTGACGGGATAAAAGTTGTATGTAATCGATTGTTGGGTTTTCAGGCAACCGCGCATTGTGTCGTTTCGGATTCGTTTCATCTAAAGAAATTTGAAAAAAATGTTAAAACATTTTAAAACATTAGAAAATATTTCAAAACAAACAAACTTGCATTTTGTCTTCCATTCGCATCTGTATAAAATGTTCTTCCATTCTGAACATCTGTCTCAAATCGCGTCACAACCTCATGATTAATATGACCCTCTTCCGGTAATGGTCCAACCACCCAGTCAAACTCAACTTCCTCCCGATCTTCATACACACGAATAGTCTGCCAGACCCAATCGTTGACTTTTTGGGTCACTTCCGCGAAACCTTCATACTGTGCAGAGTGAACTAGTTTACTGTTGAAGTCCGACAAATCTATTGCACCACTTGTGGGACAGAATTCCCATACTGCGGAATGGGCTGGGTAATAGAGGAACTTTTGCACAAAACGATGTCGTTTACCATTTTTCACCAAATACATCGTTTCACCATTGATTCGGTTTACAACCAGCTCAACATTCTTACCCTTGAGTACATAATCCAGATCAGCATTTACTGTAAGATTATGTTTGTTTTCATGAGGTTTTTCGGTAATTTTTGTCACGAAAAAAGTCGTAAATCCAAGCGCGGGAAGATGAGCCTCAAACACCAACTCATGAGTCACCTGCTTGTGATGACCAACCATGGAACGGACTTTTTGGGAAATTGGAACAAAGCTAACATTTCTAACTTCTTGTCCATCAGAATCAAAGACTTTATGTGCATGCTGGTCACCTACGGGGATTCTTACCCAAGAGTGAGGCTGCTCTTGAACCAAGGGGTTGTAGATTATTGTTGCGAAAACATTAAAGTTCAAATGATGGATAAAGTCACTTATATTCACGGTTGTGTAAATGAAAGGTTTGTGAGACTTTGAATTTGGACTCTTTTTAGTCAACTTTTCAAGTGCTTGAGCAATCACGGAGGAGGTTGCTTTGATTGCGCTTACAAGACGCTGCTTGTAGTCGTCCATTACGTGTGGTCGTGATGTTCCTGTGATGGCGTCGTGATGCTAAATTGAATTTAAAAATTATGATCATGAAAAACAAATTCAAAAATACCTGAAGAACGGCCATTTGATTCTTTCCTTCATAAATCAAAGCTTGTGTATTACCCAGTTCAGCCACAACTTCCAGCTGCTTAGCAGCTTGCAGCAAATTGTTGGTGTATCGATTCAAATACTTCACCACAGGTCTACTCGTGTAGAATCCACTCCAAAAGGGATGATAATCCTGACTGCGAACATCGAGTTTCGGTTTCAAATCGAGAATCGCTTTCACATAGCAATTTGGTGTTGAGTAGAGAATGTTCACGTCCGCATGTTCTCGATTCACAACTTCGATCAGCTTGTCCAGGTTTGTATACCAATGTTCAGCGTTTTTGTACTTGTTGTCGTCACCAAATAGAATCATAATGTGACCCTTTGATCCGTATTGATGGTTCCAGTCTTTGCCAATCTTCACAATTGCGTCCGCCTTTTCGTGTTTGTTCTCTTCCGTAACATTATCGTGGCCCTCAAAGTCGAAACCTTTCGGTGAACTGTAGGCGTGAAGTTTGGTTGTGAAGATCGAATGCGCAGAACTTGCATTCCACATGAATTCATTACGAAGATCATGAGTACCCCGATGAGTGACATGTCCATCGAAGCCCATTTGTGCATACAAATTTGCCATCTCACGCGAATGACCAAATGCATCAATTTGCCAAGAGACCTTTGGCAGTGCACAATCACCAAATTCATTCCTGATGAACTCAATTCCCAGTGTCAGCTGATCGATAATGTCGTTGTAGTGCGCAGGCGCTTCATCATTTGCCACCCAACCACCATTCGCAAAGGCAAATTGTCCATTCTTGATCAATTTGCGAAAGTTGTCCTTAGTCCCATTTGACTGTCTCTGCCACCATCGTTTGATATAGTAAACTTCGACAAGAGTAAATTTACGATTAGCATTCTTCGTCAGTTCTTCGGTCACGTGACTCAACATTGGACTCACATCCCCATCAGCATATCCATCTGGCGTCTTCAACCAGCCAACATCTTCGTGTGCGTGTGAAATGATGTGAATGTTCAACTTTGCGGGATCGTAATGAGCGGGACATGATTCGTAGCCGCAGGCGCGAACATTAGCCACAAAAACGCATGAAAATAAAATAACAATTTTCATGAACGACCCCATTTTTGACAGTCATACAAGACCATAAAAGTGTCTTAAACTACATTAAAATCTCTGCATTATATAAATTATAAGTAATCTAATCGCTAAATTGTAAATCGGACTCAAGTTGACCTGATTTTGTGGTAACAATTGTAACTGTTCAGACTGTTGCAAATCAATGGATTGGGTATAGTATCTTAGTTTAAGGATATGGAAAATTTAGATTAAGGGGTTGAGCATATATATGATAAAGCAATATCTAATCAATTGTGGAATGTTTTAAAGGGTGGTTAATGTTACTCAAAAAAAGGCAAAGATTGGCTATATTTAACAGTTCCGTTGGATAACGCTCAAGATCTGTCTGTTGGAAATCGGTTCGGGATTTTACAATTTCCAACATGGAAATCAAAATGCGCATTTAAATCGTTTCGACAACAAAATTCAAGCAAAAATTTTCAAAATTAAATGATTTTATTCAATCAACTCAACCAAACAGTAATCAATTTAATCTCAGTGATAGGTAGTATAGTAATATAATATATTTGATGGCAAATTTTGGACCGAACTGGACAGAAATTGAGAGAATTGAATAGAGTGGGTGAGGAATGTCCAATTAAGGAATGTTTACTTTCTGCCACAAGGAGGTGGACGTGGCGGTCCGGTTGGGATACATGCAAATGAACCTCCACCAGCCGGAAGACAGTTTCTATTGCAACAATCCATGTGAGAAGTGCAAGGTTTGAAAGGGATCTGACATCCTAGTGCAGTGGCCACCACCAATGTCACCAAGACAAATAATAGACAAACAAATTGAAAAGACTTCATGATGTGATTTGGTGTGAAGGCGAAAGAGAAAATTTGTTTTTATTTGGTTGATTTTTTCGATTGCTTTCCCGATTTGATGGCTGTGACAAACTGAGGACAGTTTTGAGAGCTTATATACACAAAATCTGTGTGCTTTATGGCCAGGATGTTGTATCAATGTTTAATTTCGGTGTTGTACATGTAATAAATGATTTTAATGGCTAACAAAATGATAAATGATAATCTACACATCTAATCGAAAATTTTTGTACAGAAAGGGATACAAATTTTGATACAATTCGGCACGGATATCCATTTCATTGCACCCCGGCTAGTTGGCTGTCAAATTTTGAGGGTAATTCTGCATAAATGTTTATCTCCGGACTAAATAATCATAGTAATATTAACTTTGATGCCTTGATAGACAAATATTTTTACCGAACTGGACAATTTATAATACCTGGAATATGGCCGCAAATGAACACAACAAATTTTGACCCAATTTGGCAAGGATGTTCATTTTTTCATTTCTTAGCCAGTTAGATCATAATATTGATTTTTACCAGGAAATAAAGAAAATACTGTGTACAACTTGGAAAAATATTGACAGGGATTCATTGAATTCGATTGCACTCTAGGATAATCTTTGCTAGCAAAAACTTATAAAGGCTAAATTCATATTTTCGAACTGAATGTGATCAGTGAATGTTTTAAATCTCTTATGCACCTTTTGTGTTTATCAAATTTTTAATTTTTGAATCCAATAAAATTTCAATCAATCAACTCAACCAAAACCTTCTCCAACTTGTCAAGCCCCAATTCATTATAGAATTCAATGATAACCTCCCTCATTCTTTCAAAAGCGTTCAACTTTTCCAAGAGTATCTCAAACTTTTCAATTGCTTTCTCAAAACTTTGTGCTCAAAGTAACGACAAAGCAATCGAGAGTAAAGGGTAGAGTTGTATTTCATAAATTCAGGACACGAACATGAATTGTCCCGATCCTGGAACAGTAAAAGCGCCATTGTCAAGTCCCGTATCACAGTGTCATTTTGTATCTCCTTCTTAAGTTCATATCCGTGATTAATATTTTCGCAAATCCTCTTGTAAATTTTCATCCTATTGAAGAGGGTTGCTTTTATGAGTACAACCTGAGTTCCTGATTCGTTCTTTATAATACAAATAGTAACGTCATTTATGAATTAACCAAAACACAACGACTTACCACAAGATAATAACCACATTTATTCTTGTAATCATAATCAAACACAGTTCTGAGTAAAGTACATTCTATGAAGAATCGTTTCAGAATGATCAGCTGATCATTACTGTTCAGTGCACAGAATGCCTGAATGCTCTTACAGAATTTTATTACTCTTCGGGTGTAAACACCGAGAAGATTCATAATTGTAATACGGTTTGTTGCAACACCAATCTCTTGATGTTGGGATTCGTCCTCAAAGACGCTCATTTTGGATTGAACATCGCGGATTAGTTCGAGTTCGTATTGATTGAGTCGGAATTTCGATGATTTCAAAGAATTTTTACGTGTTTTGATGGATAATTTGATTTTAGTGTTAGATAATTTGATAATCGAAAGAATTTTTGGGTTATTTTTTTATTATTTACTGTTTTTGATTCAATTTTGTTCATACCAATAGCCAAGCACTTGGTAATACGACATTTTGAACAACATTTTCGAGATGCTAAATAAATTTAACATTTTTCGTTTTTAAGACATTTTAACTTGTCAAGTTTTGATATGTTTCGATTGAAAACCAGTCGACAAGGATTGCACGATAGATGGTCGACCTTTGCGATTATAACCTGAAAGGCAGAAATTGAATTAAAATATCCAAATAATTTAACATGAAACTTACATTTAGCCTTATCACCACAGATTTTGCATCTTTTTACGCTGTTTTGCACACTAATATTTGAAAGTTCACTCATTTTCTTTCACGTGTTTATGTTTTGCTCTAACTAAAACTAAACTGTATACAACATATGCCAACAGAGTGTACATGCACGAATTGAGGGAAGTCTGTGTGATTGTAATGTTTAAAAATGTTTGCACATCAAGGACATTCACATTTAGTAGTCGTTATGAGAACGTTTGAGGAAAGATAAGCGGCGAAACTGTTGATGATTAGTTGCGATTGTGTAAAAGACTTTTACCTCTGCTTTATCCAGCAGCACCTCAATGTCTATCCACTGTCACATGCACACCGTTCACTATCCTTTATCTATCATGTACACTCTCACAGGAATTACTCTCAGATGTGACGTCTGTTACAACTTCTACTAATAAATAAACCATCAATAAGACTTTTTACTGTTCCATTATCAATAGTTATATATATTTATATACATATTATACATATATTCAGATCGTCCCTAGACCTTTTTGTTACTCTCCACAATTGACTAAACTAAATTTCTACACTCAATCGACAAATAGAAAAGGACAATTAAAGTGCATATTCAAATTGACATTTTTAATAATTCAAACAATTTTTTTAAATTATGGTCAGTTATTAATGATAAGAATTAAATTTACAGATGTTGGATAGAGTTTAGAGAAAATTTAGGAATAGTAGCATAACTTATGTAAAATAATTTTCTCCTACAAATTAAATCTTCAGTACGACTCGTACTCACCTTTGAGTGTCACATTGTTGACTACAAATGATGAAAAGTAGTGATTGTAAGTCTGCGCACATTGTCATAGCACGTGATAATTGCGCTTATCTTAGCACAAATAACTTTGTAACTAACAAGTAAGTGAGTACCAGGTAAAGCACACTCAACAACATAAAATCTCAGGTGCGTTTGATGATGATTGAAGCAATTCGTTTGTGATTCTAAATTTGTTTGTTGGATAATTTTACTTCAACATGGAACCCCTTTCAAATGATATCAAGTACCACTATTATGCTGATGAAAAGCAGAGAGAATTTGAAAAAATAATCAGCCAATTTCAATATACCAAAAATGACGAAAGTCAATTTGACAACATAAATATGTTCAAATTCTCTCAAGATGATGACACCGTTGAGTGGGAAGGAGTGCCCCGGCTGTGTCAAGCAATTCTCCGGGTGACAACAATTGAAAGAATTGATTTACAAAAGTATCAAAATTTATTTGAACGATTTCATCCGAAAAAGATGGAAAAGGACGAATATTTAGATTATCTATTCGAACGACTGTTTCATCTTATTAAACCGTACATTTTGCCAGAATCGTCAAACGAGGAAAAAGATTGGATTAAACAGCGCAATGTTTGTCTTTTGTTGGCACTGGTTGTGGGAAAATATGCAAAACCAAAGAGTTTTCATCTTGGTGGTCTTGATAGATTGATCAAGTATCTTCTCAGTGTACTCAACAGGGTGATAGCTTTTCAAGATTCTAGCATCGATTGCTATCTCAAGGAAGCGGTTCTCTTTGCCTTGATTACACTGGAAAAGTTTGCAATTATTCACTATTTCAATGTGCACGAAAACAAAAAAGACAAACAAGCAAGTCAAATAATTAGAGAAATGGAACAAAATTCTATAGCATTTTGGAACCAGCAATCTGCCCAACACAAAAGTCTATCATGCAAACTAGATTTCAGTTCAATGATTGAAAATCTGACGAAATTACCTGTTAGAGTTAAACTTAACCGAAATATGCTGAACAAAATTGTCACAAAATTGACCAAATTAGCTGAAAAATATTCAGACGAAGATCCAATTGGAAATACAATAAAATTCAATTCAATTCAATATCAAATCTGCTTTTACGCTCGCTACTGTTTGGACTTTGTGATAGATGACAAATATTTTGATTTTTCCTAATTTTAGAATGATTGAGCAACAAGTCGATGAATCATTCAAATTGTTTGTTAAATCACAGTATGTTTTCTCGGATTCATATACTGCGGATGATTTGATGGCAAAAATATCCTCAGATGGTCTGTCAGCTCGCAATTACAAGCTTAACAAGTTTCACTTTGTCCCGGTGAGATCATTGTTTGAAATCACTTCAGGGGTGTACTTCTATGAGGTCACCCTCATTACGGATGGTTCAATGCGCATTGGTTGGTCAACCATTGGCACCGATCTAGCCGAACAGCCAAAGACCGGAATTGGAGAGGATAAATTCTCAATTGGATTTGACGGATATAAGAAAAGCGTTTGGCATGATGGTGAACATAAGGTGCCAAAAATGCGTCAATGGAATGTGTCCGATGTTGTGGGATGCTTAATCGACATTGAACATGAAAATTTTGTTTTCTATCTCAATGGCGCAAAGGTTACCTTTGTGGAATTTCCTTACTTTTTCCCCTTTGCCATACTTTGCCACAGTGTCACTCTCTCCGCATCAGCAGTGCCGTTTCAATTTTGGTCAAAAGGCATTCAAACATCCTCCGAACAATTTTGTATTTAAAAATTTTCACTCTTCCACTAACAAAAATGCCCAAAAGTACCGAGTGATTGGACCAATTTTGGCACCCAATAAATTTTATTACTGGCAAAACATAGACCTAGCAGAAAATGACGATATATTCTATTCGAACAATCAGAAGAAGTTCAGTCAGATTGTGATGAAAGTCTTGCAAAGAACCATCAAACAAAAAGAGCTTGATGAATTTTTTGGCCAAAATCGTGACGTACTCTCGAAGCATGGCTTCATAATGCTAAATCAAACTATTATGATGCCAAAAGTGTACAAGTGCAACACTTTGCTCGAACATTTTGGCACTCTTTATGATCGTTTCTATCCCACACAACATCGCTCAAACAAAGGTTTCGATCTAAATAAACCTCACATGAAAGAACTCTACTGTCTATTTGTGGACACAATTAATTATTCAAAATATAATTCAGACTCTCGCCGAATGTATTTATGTGCTTTGTTGAAAATTGTCAATGTAGATTTATTTGGATTTCAAGTGCTCAAAAATGAAAATGAAACATCGCTTGTTGTTTTAGCACACAGAATAAGTGTCTGCTCTCATGATGGTTTTGTGCTTTGGACAATCATTTTGCTTGAATACATCGTTTTGAATAAGCCAGATTTATTGAATGAATTTACTAGACCGATTGTGATTGAAGCTTTGAAAAAGCGTGCAGACAAATTGGATGTTCCAAAATTCAAGCAAAAATTTAGCCAAAATCATGAATTGCACAGCAAAAAATAAATCAAACATTAAAAACTACGTTCAATATCAAATTAGTTTCTGTGCCAGATGGACACTGGACAATGTGATCCGAGCAACGTCAAATAATGAAATTCATATCAACACTCTCAAAAAATGTGAAAATGGGTTGAGCATTCGAAACGATTTCTGTCCTAAAAAGTCAATTAGAACACCAATTGAGTCCACATTGGATATGAGTTTTTATGAAGTTACCTTGGTCACTGGTGGAGATATGAAATTTGGTTGGTCAACTAGAGAATGTCGTATTTTTGGGTAGAAGCAAACACTCCATTGGAATCGACGAGTTCAAGCGAGTCTTGCACAAAAGTAAAATGTACCAAATTGATGATTTGCCGGGCTGGAAACCGGGAGATGTGATTGGCTGCTGTGTAGATTTAAAAAATGAGAAATTTAATTTTTACGTAAATGGAAAAGAAATTCATTTTTATGAAAAAGAAATTCATTTTTCCCAACAACCCTACTATGCATTTGCAACCTTATCTTCTCACCAACATTGTCATTTCAATTTTGGCCACGAGCCTTTCTGTTTTCCACCACCGAAAATACAATCGACTGAGAATTATTTTGTGAATATTCAAAAAGAAATAAAATTTCAAGAATCTGAAGCTAATTTTTTAATAGCATTTGTTTGGTTTAAGCAAAGCCTAGAGGAAGTTTTGTTAAAAGATACAATTCAAAGTCAATTTCATCAGTGGTTCGATGCAGTAGAATTGCACATGAAAATGTTGGAAGATTTTGATTTCCATGTAGAATTGTCAATCGAAAGTTTAAAGAACAATTTCAACGAATTGAAGAAAACCAAAATGTTTGAATTGAGATTTTTTCAAACAGTTGTTCAAAAACTTGGATTTTCAGAAAATTGTGATAATGATATTTTTTGTTCAATACTTTTTCACATACCTTAATGAAATCTTTAAATCCGACGATGAATTTCCCTTATTCTGGTGCATGGAGACGGATATTCACGAACTTGTATATCCCATAAGTTTGATGAGCAATTTCGATGCAAATACTAAATATTATCAACGAAATATTTGCATGTTACTAGAAAAGGTGACATCGACTTGGCCTGAATGCTCAACGTTTATAATATTTGATTTTGCGTTTCAATTTCTACAAAAAACAATCAACACAACTAGTGACAACTTGACCATGCTGTATGGAATTATTTGTTTGGAAAATTTGCAATGTATGAAATTTTATAGAGAGCCAATTTGTGGTGAAACATTTGAAACATTGTTTGAATTGGCGAAACGAATGAAACACTTTGATCCTTCCAACTACTCTGTATCGGACATAATTCAATATCAAATAGGATTTTGTGCCAATTGGTTTCTGGAACACATGAAGAAAGATTTCCCGATCAAACCAACTGAACAAGAGTTTGCAATCTCGACATTGGAAGCTGATGACAGTTTAGGCGACTGTCTGAGTTTGAGTATAAAAAGAAGTGAAAAAACAACCCACAGTATATGCAAAATTTTATTAAACTATCACCGGATTTGCTATCTGCTCGTTGTGATAGAGAATCCAAATCATCATATTCACAATTTTTACACAACCACAGGCGTTTACTATTACGAAGCAATTCTTTTGACCAGTAATTCAATGGATATTGGTTGGTTTGAAAGTGAATTAAATGACCAATTTATCACTTTCAATGGTGTTGAAAGAAGTGTTTCGTACAGAGAACGAATATACTCAACTACACCTAAATATTGGCAAGTTGGAGATATTGTTGGTTGCCTGATTGATTGTGAAAAGCACATATTTGTGTTTTATTTAAATGACGAACAAATTTGGAGTAATGGGACATCATATTCGCTTATTTCTCCAGATCAAGTTATGTCCGAAGAAGAAAATAGTGATTTTTTCAGTCCCAAAGTCATACAAAGCCGGTGTTGTTCTTACCAAAAACCAGCAGTGTTATTTTAATTTCGGCCAATTTCCATTCAAACATGCTCCAAAAGACAGATTTCAAGACTTTAATGGTAACATTTATAATGACAATTTATGTCAATTGTGCTACGCGAAACCAGACGATGCAATTTCACGTTGTAACCATTTAAAAAATTTGCCTTGAATGTCTTGTCTGTCTTATAAGTAGGAAAATAACGTGTCCAGAATGCGAAGTTGTTGTTCGATAATTTTTAATATTTTAATATTTATTATTTGTTGAAAATAAATCTTTGCGTTAATTACTTGCTGTTGCTAATGTTGATGAGAAAGAAAATAATTACCCTCTTTATTTAATTTCCCAATTCGTCTTTTATATTTGTAAAAATCTTAAATTTTTTGAATAAAATAAAATTTAAAAAAACATTTAATTTTATTAAGCAATTAACTCAATCAAAATCTTCTCCAATTTGTCAATCCCCAATTCATTATAGAATTCAATTATAACCTCCTTCATTCTTTCAAAAGCCTTCAACTTTTCCAAGAGTGTCTCAAACTTTTCATTTGCTTTAGCAAAACTTTTGAATTTGTGCTCAAAGTAACGACAAAGCAATCGAGAGTAAAGGGTAGAGTTGTATTTTATAAATTCAGAACACGAACATGAATTGTGCTGATCCTGGAACAGTAAAAGAGCCATTGTCAAGTCCCGTATCACAGTGTCATTTTGTATCTCCTTCTTAAGTTCATATCCGTGATTAATATTTTCGCAAATCCTCTTGTAAATTTTCATCCTATTGAAGAGGGTTGCTTTTATGAGTACAACCTGAGTTCCTGATTCGTTCTTTATAATACAAATAGTAACGTCATTTATGAATTAACCAAAACACAACGACTTACCACAAGATAATAACCACATTTATTCTTGTAATCATAATCAAACACAGTTCTGAGTAAAGTACATTCTATGAAGAATCGTTTCAGAATGATCAGCTGATCATTACTGTTCAGTGCACAGAATGCCTGAATGCTCTTACAGAATTTTATTACTCTTCGGGTGTAAACACCGAGAAGATTCATAATTGTAATACGGTTTGTTGCAACACCAATCTCTTGATGTTGGGATTCGTCCTCAAAGACGCTCATTTTGGATTGAACATCGCGGATTAGTTCGAGTTCGTATTGATTGAGTCGGAATTTCGATGATTTTGAAGATAAAGAATTTTTACGTGTTTTGATAGAAAGTTTTGTTTTAAATGGTTTGTTTTTCGTGTAGATTTTTAAATTTGTTTTGATATTTTCTGATTTTGTTTCTATTTTTGAACCTATTTTGTTCATTCCAATAGCCAAGCACTTGGTGATACGACATTTTGAACAACATTTTCGAGATGTTAGATCAATTTCACAGTTCTCAGTTTTAAGACATTTCAATTTGTCAAGTTTAGATATGTTTCGATTGAAAAACAGTCGGCACGGATTGAATGAAAGTACATTGTGGTTATAACCTGTAGGAGAAAGTAAAAATTTGTTAATTCAAATCAATTGTAGATTCGACTTATTAAGATACATTTAGCCTTATCACCACAGATTTTGCATCTTTTTACACTGTTTTGCACACTAATATTTGTAACTTCACTCATTTTCTTTCAGGTGTTTACTCAAACTAAGCTAAACTGTATACAACATATGCTAACAGAGTGTACATGTACTCATTGATGCGAGTCTGTTTGTGATTGTAATGCTAACATGTTTGCCCATCAAGGACATTCACATTTAATCGTCATGAGAACGTAAGTTAAGAAGGTTAGTCAGTTGGTGCTTAACATCAATTGGATAAACTCAATTTTATCACTCAAAATTGGTGAATTTTGGTGGACAATTCTTGGTGAAGAAAAGTACAAATAACGTGCATTTAATTTGACTTTTTTTAATAATTCGAACAAAATCCTTATCTAATTTAGATAATCAGAAAGAAAAAATATTCGACAATCATTTTTGTATACAAATCAATTAATTTTTTTCACTCAAGATTAGATAATAAAATGATTTAATGGCTAAGATGGTAATAATTGGTTCAAAAATTTGAATATAAATTGAAGTGAAAGCTTTGAAATTATTCTACCTATCTAATCGATTATTATTTTCAAAAGCTTTGAAAACAACAACATGAAAATTGGTAAGTTTGACTTTGATTGATGATAATAAATTATTTTCTAAATTTGGCTCAATTTTTAATTTTTTGATATTTAGTTTACGCTCTATTGGTTGGTTTGTTCGCAGCAGTGGTCCTGCTGAGCAATGTCGATGCAGCTTTTGTAGACTTTACAAAATTGATGAACCAAGTGAAAGCTGAAACTGAAAATGGCCAACTCTCAGACGAAACCAGTGCTGCCCTTAAAAGTGTCACTTCACTGGTTGAATCGTTCTCATATGGAAGCGGTAAAATAACTCCCGATAATATCGGTGAGACTTACATCAAAATTAAGGGACAATTTGATGCAGTCAATGAAGCTATTAGAAACTTGGATAAAAAATGAACTTTTCAGCGTTGTGTTGTCCGCTTGTCTTAAATTTCCCTTTGAATACATCTTTTGAATTTGTAAAATCACTAATTTTTCAAAAACAATGAAAAATATATTGGCAATTAAAATTTATTATTTTATTAATTAAATATTTAAATAATATTTTTAAACACTTAATATTTTCTCTTAAAATAAGCCAGTTCTTCAAGTGGAACATTTATCTGAAATAATCCCGATCCTTGATACTCACTTCCGTTTTGATCATTCCACCTTCCTGAAGGTAGGTAAACTTGCCGTTGCCGCTGTCCTTCAACTACAACTGGTGCCACCAACAAATCCTCTCCAACCATAAATTGATCATCAATTCGATAAGTTTGCAAATCGTCCGGTTCAGCGTACCAAATTGGTCGAATCATTGGACTTCCATCCTGAACTCGTTTTCGTGCTAAATCAACAAACAGTTGCGCATGCTTTGCATGCAAATTTACAAATTTTCTTGATATTTCAGTTACTTTCGGATTGGTATAATTCCAAGGTGTGATCGAGAATTGCATTGAAGGCAAAAATGTGTTTGCCTGTAACCACCGAATGAACAACTCCTCAGAAGGCCATTCGAGCTTATTCGCATTGCCGCCAATCATGTCTGGCAGTATAAACGAGTAGCCAGCAAGAGAAAAAGTCAACGCCGCCGGAATCAACGCTCTCAATCCATTGTTCTGTCCCCAATTAGACAGTTTATCCAACATTCGCACAAATATTGGATATTTCTGTGTTTTGTAGCCAACTCGTACTTCGATCATATTTCCCAACTGCACAGCAGCTTCTACATAATTCGAACTGATTAGACTTGGATTTTGTCGAGTTTTCAAATCACTGAATCGAAATTCCCAATCATTTCCAAATAGTCGCATTTCACCGTCATCAAATTTGAAAGAATCAATTCCGGTTTCCTGTTTCAGGGTTTTCAAGCGGTTGACGAACCATTTACGAGCAGCATCTGTAATTTAGAATGTGTTAGAATGTTGTTAGAATGAGTTAGAATGTGTTAAAATGAGTTAGAATCTGTTAGAATGAGTTAGAATGTGTTAGAATGAGTTAGAATGTGTTAAAATGCAAACCATTTGAAAAATCCACCGATGCACCCAAACCGTTAGGCCATTTTACAATCAAAGGTTGTCCAGTCTTCTTATCCTTCACAAAATATTTAATATTCTCTTCACTAAACCCAAGTGAATTCTTATTCACAAATGGATAAACCCAGAGAGTAACACGAAATCCCATTTCATGCAAATCTTTGACCATTTTCTTGGGATCCGGAAATTTTTTCCTATCAAACTTAAAGTCTCCATAGTTCAGCTCCCATTTATCGTCAATTTGAAGTTGAGAATTTGGAAATCCATGTTTGACGATTTCGTTTGCAAATTGCATAACTTTCTCCTCGGTTATGTTGTGCTTGTACATGGCCCATGTTGACCAAATTGGATACTTGAACATTCGTTCGTCTGGTATTGAGGTAGGTTTGTCAATAAATTTATTTGAAGCCTCCTGATAAGCGATTCGAATGTTCGAAGAAGCGATAATTGTGAAATGAATTCCATTGTCAAAAGAATTATCATGATAGGGACTGTGATTCCTAACTGAGATACACATCATCGGATCGCCTTGAATTGGATCACGTCTTAGAAAAATTGGTTCAGTTTCATTGAGAATTAGTGCAAAACCATCAGAATTCACGAATACGTGCTCCAAAACTGCCGCGAATCGATCAAATCCGGTAGTGAAACTTTGGAATTTTGGCACTTTCTTTTGAGTTTCCATTGGAAATGTTTGATTACGCTCTTCGTATGTGCTGTACCTTAGAAGATATAAGATATTAAGATAAGATAAGGTTTAGAAAATTTTAAATTAAAACTTATACCAAAACGCATTATTAAAGCCATAATGAAAGCAAACTTCGTTTTCAAATTCCGAAAGTCCTGCAAGGTAATATTTTCCAAATATCCAACTAACTTCAAATTGATCGCCCAACTCAGTGCTTACAGTCTTTTCAATATTCAAATAGCTTCCATCACCAAAATCAAATTTTGTTGAAGTATCATCCTCAACCATACTTTGAATACTACCATCAACATCACTGTTAAGACTAAATGTGAATAATGAATTTGATCGTCGAGTATTTCGTATAAAATATTTTGAATTTTCATAAAAGACAACATTTTGGGAACGAGTTTTATTATGTTTAGGCAAATCCATATTTACAAGAAATAGAATGCCAATCACATTCCAGGCGGAGCAGAACACAAGAAAGTAGAATACGTTCTTCATTTTGACACTCATTGTATGGCAAAGTAATCTTGTGATGTAAAATTCTAAAGTGAATATCACTGTCTAAATGAGATTTAACAATGCGAGAGAGTCAACTTGAGATAATTTATCTGATATATTATTTGTACTCTTAATCAACTTTCTATTGCAGTGACTAAGCACTAAATTATGCTCCAATGCGGATACGGTATTGGTTATATAAATAGCGAGAGCATTAGATAGTCGCTTAGAAAAAATCTGGTGAGTTAAGAGTTATAACAAACAAATTAACAACGCAATGGACAAACAAATGCCAGCAAATAGTAACAAGATTTATCAGATAAAAAACGTTTTAGGCTCCTTCTCCAACATCTTGAGGTTCATCGTGATAAGACAGGAAATTTGCTCGCCACTTTGACTGTAATGTTCTAATTTTGTCAAGATTTTGCGAGACCTAATGGGTAAATTAATTGAGCAATGAGAAAATTTAATACGGACTAAAAGATAAATAGATAATCTTGGTTGCACATGATTTTTGAGATAATATTCATCGAAATAACACTTGAAAAGACCTCCATCTTTTTAATCATCTTTAATCCGTCTATAGATTAAACAAATAACTCACCAAAAATTGAAGTGAGATACAGTTTTATTTTATTTTATCAGATGTGTCATCACTTATCATAAGTAACATTACTGTTACTTGGTATATTGACTCACTTTTTGGTGTGAAAATCGGTACAGTTGACACTAACAAATCCCGAACCCGACAAATCCAGAACTCAACTAACCAACACGATCCAACATGGAGAAATTGGCCCTAATTTTGATTGCATTCTTTATTGCTGCTTCTTACGCTGTTCCAGTACAAGAACAACAATCGCCAATCTCTCAAGAACTGGTCGACAAGTTTATTGGTAGAGCCAACAGCCTGTTGGTTAGTTCCAAAGCTCGACTCGTTAACCTGAGAGATCATGAAATTGCTGCTTTGTTTGAAAATCGTATTCACAAATTGGATGCTTTCATTGTGAAAGTTCACGCCTTGTCCAATGAAAAGAAAATCACCACTGCCGTATTGAGTTCTCTCGAAACAGAGTTGCTGGATTTTGAAGTTGAAATTCAACAGATAAGCACTGATGAACTGGTCGCAATGGATTTTCTCACATTCGAACTTACTGTACCCCAATTGACTGAGATGACTGAAAAGCTGTTGCAAGTGAGTAATGCTGGATTGAAACAATTGATTGCTGTCAAAGGTGAGGCGAATCGATTTGTCTATCTGATTCGGAATGACATTGTCACGGTGGAAAAATTGCTTCACGACTTGAAAGAGAGCAATGCTTCGTAAAAATCAGCGAATAAAAAAGAAATTAAGAATTTTTCATCTATTCTGTTGCAGCTGGAGGCTTCTTTGCCGATTTTTCTCATGAATTGGCATCGAGTGTTATAGAAAACAAATTGTTCATTCAATTTGAACACGATTGTTCATGATTTTCATTAATTAAAACTAATAAAGTTTGTAGAATTCTAATTTGACATTTTACTATTCTATTTTGTTTCACCTCGACATAAAATGAATTTACTCTTATCTAATCTAGATATTGTAAAAACACGCAATCATAATTGCCTCAACACACACAAAACATTAAACTTTATCTACATTTATTTATGAAAATATATTGTTATCTACTCTAGATTAGATAAAATTTTAATGATTCCAACAAAATGAGAATTTTGAATATAAATAGAAACTGAATTAATCTTTATTCCATGTATTTTAGATTTCGTTAAATTGTTTTGTTTTTCATTAAAATTGAAAGCAAGTTTTAAGATGAATATTGGTAAGTTTGTTACTGCCAGTTTGAAATTATTATTTTGTTATTATTATTATTAAAAATTTACACATTTTGTTTTGAATTTTCAATTTTAATTTCAAACATAGTTTACTTTCTGTTTGTTGGTGCGCTGGTATCCGCGGTCATGCTGAACACTTTTGAGATTGTGAATGGACAGTATGTGACACTTGATGTGGCAAGGCAATCAGTTGATGCAATTCATACTAATCAGGCTGATAATGAAGCAGTCAAAGTCAAAGTCGTAGGAAACTCGGAAGCAATCAAAAGAGCATTTCATAACAGTAACATAAGGGATTTATTCGCGAAAAAGAATAACAAACAATAAAAAGGTTAATGTTATTTCTGAAGGAAAGTACAATATTGAACGTAGTATAGTAGATTTTAACAGCTCAGATTGTACTATTTTCTTTAAAAAAGCTAGAAAACCTTTAGTTTTTTTTAAAGATGTAAAATTTTGAATAAAAACCTGTAAACTTGTTGAAACAATTTCCTAAAAGTTGCAACCTCTGCTCTATCAAATCAATTTAGACAAACCCAAAAGTACTGCATTTCGATTATTCTAAAAGTCAATAGTATTCATGCAATACTATCTATTTATTTTTTTGGAAACGATTTTGATTATCGTTTCGCAGATAAGATAAAATTTAATGGCTATTACTCAATTGAGGATTTTTGAATATAAATAAAAATTTAAATTTTATTTGAATTTATATGCTAAATTTATCTAACAAGTTGTTTGCCAATCATAATCAAGTTTGAAAATGAAAATTTGTGAGTTAGTTTTCAATGAAAGTTTTTTTTAATGATCTTAATTTGATTTTTTTCTGTAAATCCCAAGTTTTCTTTCTGTTTGTTGGCTTGTTTGTATCGGTGGTCATTCTGAACTATGTCGAAATTGCTGAAGCTGGGTCAACCAAGGAATTGTTTGATGGACTTGTTAAGGGAGTTCATGCAGCTGTCGAAAATGAGAAACAAGCGAAACAACGACAAGAAGATGAAATGGCTGCTGCTGTTGCAAGGATGAAAGCTGAGATGGAAGATTTGGAACTATTCAAAGGGCAAGATCTAAGTCAACAAAGTGCTAAGGTACGAATTCTAACCGATCTTATGAAAACAAACAGAAAAAACTAAGGAGATTTAAAATTTTAACTAATTAGTCTTCTAATTGTGTTTCGCAAATCAGATCTTAACCATAAATGTAAAACTATTTGGGTGAATTTAAAAATAAAAATAAAAGTGTATCTTTATGGACAGCGGATATTCCAAATTAACTTGATGTCAGCCAGCGTTGCATCATCACTTTTGACTCTATTATTATCTCTATTCGAGTTTCGCAAAAAGTTTGTAATTTTCCAATCTTATCTAATCTCGTATATACAAAATGACACCTTTGTCATTCAATATGATCAATTTGATTGCTCTTCAGACAATTAATTTGAAAAAAAATCAATTTTTATCTATAATTTTCTGGCTAAACTAATTAACATTTAAAACTCAAGATAAGATAAAATTGAATGACGCAGCTTGAGTGCAAAATTTATTTATAAAAACAAAAATTGAAATTGCGAACTTTATTAGATTGATTTCGATAGTTCTATCAAAAACAACTCGAAAACAACATGAAGAGTGGTATGTATTCTTTGCTTAAAATCTTACAATAATCTTTAAACTTGTCTCAGTTTTTAATTAATTTTTGAATTGTTTTTTCAAACATAGTTTACTTTCTGTTTATTGGTTTCCTCGTATCGGCGGTCATGCTGAACAATGTCGAGATTGTGGATGGATTTTACGCCGAAATAATTGCAAAAGCAGCAAGTGAAGGTGTTGATGTGCGCTCATCGGCAGATTTGCTCAAATATTACAACGAACAGGTAAAGAAGGCCAAGGCTAGCAATGGAGTGTTAAGTAATGTTGATCCAAATGCCGAAATGATTGTACTTGCTCCTCAAGAAATGATTGAGGTGGCCAAAGTTTAAATTTTTTTTGAACATTAAAAATTAAGAGTTTTGTTCTAAAAGTTATGGAATTTGTTGTTTCCTAAAATAACTGCTCCACAGAACTATTGCTTGTGACCTTGATTAATTTCTAATCTTTGGACTATTGATCTATAAATGAATTGTATACTTTCAAATCCTTCTATGTATCTTTAATAAAAGTAAAACCTTTGATTTTTCAAAAAATTGTAAAAAGATTTTTGAATTCAACGAAAATGAACTAGTTTTGAATGTAATCAAAATTTTGCCATTTCCAACAAAATCATAACCTCGGTTCTATCCAAACTTATCTAATCTAGACAAACCGAAAAGCGCGTGATTCTAATAAAAACGTCAATTACAAAAAAATTTAATTACTTTTTCGACCATAAACTTTATCTATAATTTTTTGTATTAAATTCAATATCTATTAACCGCCCATGATGAACCAAAAATGGCGTGATAATCTTCAATTTGTCTATATAAACAATGGAAATTTTCATTTAATTAAACCACATTTGTTTAGTTTGGTAACTTTACAAAGTTTTGAAACATGAAAACTGGTAAGTTTATCTTTCACTGTTTGAGCTTTTTGAAGTAAATTTCTGTTTCATTCTCGTATAGTTTACTTTCTGTTTGTTGGTGTGTTGGTATCAGCGGTCATGCTGAATAATGTAGAAATTGCTGAAGCTGGAGTGTTTGAAGAAATTAGTAAACAGGCTGCTCAAATTGTGAAACAAGCGCAACAACATGAAGCAGAAGAAAATGCTGCTAAACTGGCCCAATTTAAGCTGTACAGTGAAATGATGCAGAATGATGTTTCAAAAAACCTGCAGACTTAAATGAAGTTGCCGCACTTTCTGAAAGTAATGGCAACTCAGCATTTGCTTCTATCATTGCTAATGCAGGAGCAGCAATAAATGCTGCAGATGATACTGTACAAATGCCTTGATGGATAATCGATTTCTATCTATTGTTTTCAATTTATACAAAAAATGTATTTTTCGACATTTTTCAACAAAGTTTGTAACCCTGTTTCCCTTTTATCAAATTAAATGGCACTCAATCTAAATATGATGAAATAATAGTGAACTTGAATGTACGAAAAAATACAATAAACGAATCAATTTTAAGCAAAAAAAATTGATAGTTTTGAAATGCGCTAAGGATTTCTTTATTTAGAATTATTAAAATTTGGTTGCCATGTGATACGTTTGTATATTATATTTTTGAGGTTAAAATGACAAACATTAAGGTTAATTTATTATTCAAGTTTTATGTAAAACTTTCTGTGGTAAAAAATCAATATGACAGTCAATCAATCAGTATAATAATGTGAATTTTCAAATAAAATGTGAATTTTCAAATAAAATGTGAATTTTAGACTTTTTATAAACTTGCCAAATAAAAGTCATTTCAATAGTGCAATTGCTAGAATTGGTTTGCAATTGTAAGAAAAATACAAATTAAAAATTTTGTAAAAATTTTCCAACATTTAAAATATCTAAATTTTCGTCAAAATGTCAAACTTGTTCAAAGCCTTTACCAACGAAATTCGCTGGTTAAACAATTGGTCCAAGCTTTCATGCTACATCTACTATCTTGCTGGAACGTTCTATGCAATTCGTTGTCTCTTGGCTGCATTCTTTTTGAATAAAAGTAGCCATCACTCGTACTTCCAGTACGACCTTCTGTTCAGTACCATCATTTCACTGGGCCTTACTGACCCATACCTCTATGTTACCCTCATGCCACTCATTCCATTTTTCTTCTTATTTCATTATAAAATTTATTTTTGTACCGAAAAAGCTTCCTTACTCAAAGGCACTCTCAACTGTTTAGTGATACAAAATGTGGAACATCTTTTTGTAGATAATTTAAAAGTGTTTGATGATTGTTTGAACTTTACTTTATGGAGCGTGATCAGAAATCCATTGAAATTGTTGAGAAAAATTGTCAAAATTGTTCAAAAGATCTGGAGAGCAGATGAAATTGAATTCAAATCAAACATTTCGCATACAACTTTTGTGAGCCTAACCAATCGAGATCGTGCACGGCTGGTGCTCATCTGGTTTGGCCTACAGTCTGTCACCTGCACTCTTGTGCTCACACTAATTCCTGATCTGCTCATCATTGGCTATATTTTCTACTTTCCAATTTTATTCAAACAAAAGACTATACAATTTCCTATTTTAATTCTCAATGCACTAGACTATTTAGGCGTTTCGATGGTTGTGCTCATCAGTGTGCGCTGTTTCATGTTTTACATTGTGGCCATAGTTCAAATATCGTTTGCGTTCATATTTGAATACAGAAGATTGAACAATTTTTTAGTTTTCTCCCGAATATTTCACCGAAATGGTCTAAGGCTCACAAAAAGGCTTCTCTATAGGCCACTCTCAATTTATCGTCGCTGGCATACAAAAGTGAGCAGCTTTCTAGTGCACTTCAACACTCAAATAGTTTCACAATTTTACTTTACTTTCATTCTGTACAATGTTCCGTTCAATGCGTACGCGACCATGTTTCTACTCTACACCAGAGACGTTCCACTGTTTATGGAGTATTTCATGAAATTCTGGTTATTCCTTCAAATTGCCACACCCACAGTTGTGTCGCTCGCTCTAATTGGAATCAACATACAAATCTATGGCTCAATGCAGTGTTTGCATTGGTTTATTCCCCGATTGAATTGTAGACTTGATCGTTTTCAACGAAAATCAATTGTACAAGAACAGTTGAAGTTGACAGCCTTTTATGAGATGATGCATCGACATAGGCGACAACCATTGGCAGTAACAGCCGGTCTATTTGGAATTATTGATAGAAAAACGTTGTTTGAGGTAATTTGTATTGTGAGTTAGATTAGTAAATCAATTAAATCATTTATCAATTGATTATTTATTCCAGTTTGGATTAATTTATGCCGCATATTTAATGAGATTTGGCTCTACGTTTATGTACAAATAAAAGATATTACAAAAATCAAAGTTGAACAAATGTGAATTCACACAAACAAAGTAAACGTTTTTTGATTTAATCTTTTAATCTATTAGAATGCCATTCAATGATGATTATTCAATGGCACTATAATAAAATCAATTTTAATTTTGAAATGATTTATGTTCAGTATAGAGTCTACGCACTGTTCACTCAATACATAACATACACAAAACTACCAAACAATAACGAAGCAAGTACATTTGTCTATTATAATTGCAATCGTATTTTTGTCACAGTGCAATTGAACCTCTAGACGGGTTAATTGCTTTTGCTTCCGTGAACAACAACAACAGACGATTAAGCCGATTAATGTTAAAGCATAATTCACATTCCTCTACTTGATTTATTCATCGAATGCAAATGACAAAACAAATCTGAACCAGCACAGTTGATCTAATTTGAATTATCTTTGATAGATTTCACATTGGTTGAATTTCAGTTCATAACCTAATCGTATCTAAAACTCACCAAAATGCTTTTCAAAATGATCAAATTGCTTGTGTTTTTTCTTTGTTTTTTGGATTCCAACTTCTCTTGCAATTATAAATCCTGAATTTGAGCCCAACTGGATCGAATATCCATTTGTAGTTCGATTATTTCTTGGTATGAAGCCGCATGGACCACCTGGTTTGATGCCTATTTGTGTTGGCTCGTTGATTCACCCAAATCGTGTAATAACTGTGGCTCATTGTATTGAAAGTGAAATATTTAATATGGAATTGTTTGTCATGTTCGTCGAACATTTATCCTTCACCAGTCCAACCCAAACTAATCATCGCTTCAGATTGGTGACAAAGGCATCAATCGCGCCCGAATATGCCAACAACTCTGAAATTGACATTGCTGTGTTGCATTTAGAGAAACTTCCAAATGACGATGAAACTGTTCAATGGATAGATGGATTTCACGAAGTTGACCTCCAGACAAATTTGACTTGGCTTGGATTTAAACCGAATTTTGGCTTGAACCAAGCCCACTTCGACAAGCCAAACAAGTTGGCTCAAGCATTTCCGAATTTTTTTCAGTCAAAATACCATTTAAATTTTGCATTTGGTCATCGGGTAAAATAATTTTTTTTAAATTAAGATTTAAAAATAAAAATATATTTTGGATTTATTTAGGGCGATAGTGGAAGTCCAATTATTGAGGTGGAGAGCAAAAAGTTGGTTTCGTTTGCAAGCAGAAGCGCGGCACTCACGTCATATTCACAAGTCTTCACCGGGCCTTACTTGATTAAGCATCTTGACTTTATCACCAAAGAAATTGCGGAAACTTACGAGGAACGAAAGGCGCACGTGGAAACAATTGAGAATACATTTGGAATCTATATGTTTTTGTACTTTGCCGTAAAGTATTTGTTTCGATTTTTCGACAAGAAAGTCACCTTGTTTGGTAAATAAATCATAGATATTTTTTAAATATGAATTTCACAAATAATTTGTCAATTTAAATCCGCAGGTACATTTCCAAGAGTGTCCATTGGGGTGTCATGGTGTGCTTATTGTTTAGAGAAAGTGTTGTACTTTAAATATATATACAGTTGTCTATATCTTTGGATCGGTTGGTTTGATCTATACTTCACAGGATGATTACATCCTTTGTGCTCAAGTCACTTAAATAACATTGGTTTTTAGCGTGAATCAAAATTGATATATGATATTTATGAATTTATCATTCAACTACATTAAAAATAAACTTATTGAACAATCTTCAATATTTTAATATGATCCATTCGTTAACCTCTTCATGGTGTCATTTTGGGCAGGGTGCCCAGGACGAACCACACTAGCTAGCGGTCTGAAAATTTAGGAGCATACTCTCTAGAATACCGCTACTGCGGAAAATTGTCGAAAGTTCCAATTGGATCGATTTCCGGGAACCCATTTCCGGTGTGGATTTTTTGAGTGAAATTATGTTTTTGGACCATTCTAAGACTTTTTGTGTCAAAATAAATTCTTTTGGACAACCGGAAGTTGGAGTTCCAAAATGGAACTTCCGGTTCCCGGCATAAAATCCCATTTTTAGCTTCAGAATCGAATTCTCCGTCTTTTTTCATGGAGAATATCATATTTTAATATTGAAATCCATGAAGTCTAAAAGAAGTAAATGGATTTCAAACTTTGTCTAATTTAGACCGAAATTGACTATTGTACCAAACAGAAATGAAATTTTAAAATTTTTTTTATATTACTTAAAATTAACTGATTTTAGTGTTCTTATATGCTATCCTTCATGAAAAAAGATGGAGAATCCTATTCTGAATTTAAAAATGTAATTTTTGCACTAGAACCGGAAGTTCAATTTTGGAACTACTACTTCCGGTACACCCAGAGAGTTTTAATTTGTCCTATTCGATTCTCTGTGTTGTATTTAGTAAGAATAGCATTTTAGAACATAAAAATCCATCCACTGCCAGTTATATAATTAGAATTTCAAAATTACAATATCAATGTCAATTCAGTCAGTTCACTTTCCGGCCTTGTTTATTTAGCCAAAATTAGAAGTTTTTCAATTTGAGTTTATTTCGTTTAGACTTTATAGATTTTGATATTCAAATATGTTATTCTCCATGAAAAAGGATGGAGAATCCGATTCAGAACTCAAAAATGTGATTTTGGATCAGGAACCGGAAGTTCCATTTTGGAACTCCTACTTCCGGTCATCCAAATAAATTTATTTTAGCGCCAAAAGTCTTAGGATAGTCCAAAAACATAAAATCAGTCAAAAAATCCACACCGGAAATGGGTTCCCGGAAATCGATCCAATTGGAACTTTTGGTATTTTTCCGCAGTAGCGGTATTATAGGGGAGTATGCTCCTAAATTTTCAGACCTCTAGCTATTGTTGTTCGTTCTGGGCAGCCTGCTCAAAATGACACCATGAAGAGGTTAAGTAAAAGTAAATATTTCTTACACACAACGTCATAAACGTAAACTTCCAACATGCACGTCATACATTGGTCATAAGAAATCAAACGTAATTCAAAATTTTTATTTGTGTAATTCATCGTTAATCATTGAGTTTGTGATGCTTGAAAGCCTCACAAGTAATGGCTTTCTCTAATTATCATCTGCCTCAAGGCAAAAAGCTTTGATTGCAACTCGTGAATATCATTAAAATACTTGCAATTAGAAATACTTTAATTACTGCAACAACTTGAAATGTTCATAAGCAATTGCATTAACAATCAACAATTGCAATTGATTTTTGCCTTTTGTAACCATAATGTGATAAATATTGCAACCAAACCCTCGCTTAAAAATTATTTAAGAAAATGGAGTGCCATTTACAAACTCATAACAATTCAACAACTTGTCTCAGAATCGTTTTGCGTATTCACTTGTAAAATTTGTGTGAAATTCTTAAGCACCTGAAAAATGCGTTCTCTAGTCATCTTTTACTTAATATTTTCATTGTCATCAAGTTCTTTTGTGTTTTCTGAAGTATTATTAAAAGGTTACAAGGTACCCGGAATAGAGCCCCCACCTGGACACATCATAAACATAGTCGATGCTCCTGTTGGTAAGTTTTAAAACTTTTTCCTTTATAAAGATATTAAAATATTGTTTAAGATATTCCTATTGCCACCGATGCCGAAGTGGCCCATCTACCGAAATTCTTCGACGCCCGTAAACACTGGCCCGAATGCTCAAACATCACCTCCCACATTAGCTTCCAAGCATCGTGTGGTTCATGCTGGGCAGTGTCAGTCTCAGATGTCATTTCGGACCGACTTTGTATTGCCTCGAAGGGACGCATTCAAAAGCGAATTTCCGCCTATCATCTACTCACCTGTTGTGGTGTGGGCTACTGTGCTGATGGAATCGTTGATTTCGCTGGCTGCCGAGGTGCAGACCATTTTAGTGCATTTTCATTCTACAATCAACACGGTCTGGTCACTGAGGATTGTATGCCTTTTCCACCAGAAGTAAATCATTTGGGACAGCGAGACTTTCCTGAACATATGAACGTTAAATGTGAGACTGAATGTCAAAAACCATTTGAACAAAATCAGGGACTTAAGGGACTGATCACTAATGGGAAGAAACTTGAATATACCCGAGAACATTACAAGGGAACCACCTATTATCGATTACCGAACGATGAGGCCACAATCCGCAAAGAAATCTACGAACATGGACCGGTGGTAATCGGATTTGATTTTCACGACTTTTTAAATGCAAGTGCATGGAAAGAAGGAGATTTCTATTTTTGTCAAAAAGAAAATCAAACCATAAATCATGGGGTTCGCGCAATTGGTTGGGGTGAAGATGAACACCACGGGCCTTACTGGCTACTGGCGAATAGTTTTGGAAGTTGGTGGAGAAGTTCTGGCGGACTTTTTAAAATGGCAAGAGGAAAAAATTTGTGCAATGTGGAAAAGTTTGCAGTGGGTGGTATTCCGAAGGTGGAATTTGAAGAGGATGATTACAAATGGATGCAATTCTTATAAAACAAAATTTAGTAAAATTTAAAAAATTATTAAATGAATAAAAATTTATTTAAACTAAAAATTTAAATGATTTTTAAATTTCTGTAAATTCACTTCTTTTTACAATATTTAGATTCACGAAATATTTCATCAGTCCCATGCAGCCAATCCATCAGTCCAAGTAGACCATAGTTTGAGTTGAATCTAAAAATTTAAAATCAATCATAAATATTTTTTTCAAATTAAAAAACACAAACTTTAAATGATGAAAATCATGAAACACTGTCAGAAATGGAATAAACGGAAAGTCGTAACCAGCGTGATCCATTTCGTTCAAACCCGCAACCATTGCAAACCAGAGAACGATGGTTAGGGTGTGCGAATGTAGGAGAATTGGACCTTGTCGAGTTTTAAAAATTGAAATTAGATAATTTACTGTTAGATAAAAAAAACTTACCAACAAGTGCCAAACCAAAACTCAGCAATAAATGTTCGAATGGATGAGCGTAAACTGCCTCAATTGCAATTGCCGTTTGCCATTCATGATGAACTTTATGGAAATATTTGTAAACCGATGAGTGATGAAGTGCTCGATGAGAGTAATAAAACAGAATTTCGGTTAACAGTAGAAAAATCACAAATTCATACACAAATCTACTTAATGTTGGAATTTCAGTTTGCACATTCGTGTATTTGTATTTCAACAAAATCAGCGGATAAGTTGCAAGGGTGAGCAGTTGATTGAACAGTACTTGACGTACTAGTTGATACAGTTTGGGTCCACTGATTTGACTGACGCCTGGTTGGGTTTTGAATTTTGCTAAAAATTTTGGTCGTTCAGTTAGATCGATGAACAGATAGAGTAATCCGAGGATCCAGTAGAATATTACTGTGGCAAAGGTGAATAATACGAATTCGCCTGTGGATTTGTGTTCAAAGTTTGAGGTGATGAAGTGATCATAGCTGGCTTGAATCGATTGCCGATATGGCTCGGTTAGACTGTGTGAAAATATTTTTAAATTACGAAAATGTTATCGAGTTTTAGTTAGCAATTTACTTACTTATCAATTAAGGATATCATTCTCAAGTGTGTTTGGTATTAAATGTTTTGAATGTTAAACGTAATTGTTGAAAATTTTGTAAATATCAATGCAATATAATTGCCAATAAATATATACTCAAAACCAGTTTAGAGATAACGCAGAGAGCAGGGATGTACGAGCAAACCAATGCCAATTGATAACATGACACGAACAAATCACTCGATTCAGACAAACTTGTCTGTTTGCTCGTGCATTCGGCCATTTTTAGCAAATATGTTCTAAAATGTAGCGCGTTCAATGTACCAGTTGTACTGTCGGACTATTAAGTGCAAACGCAGCTTTTTTTATTTTGTGCATAAAAAGAGAACAGACAATTTCACTTAATTTCTTTAATATTCTCTGTCGGAATGCATTTTGCCATATCTCGAAATGAACAGTCCAATATTGCGCATTGACTAGGCAAATCCCGAAATTCTCCAAAAATATAACATTTCGAAGTTTGACGGTAAAGAGTGACCGTCAAAACAAGCTCTTTTTAGCCCAAATTTTTAGGCAAAACGGATTTAGATGAAACTAGGTTTGTTTTGAAGAGTTTTATTTGCTGTTTTCAAATATGATACTCAAAGATCTGTCCGACATATTGTTTCCTGGTAAATTGAATCCAAAGATACAGCTTTGTACAAAACTCACAGTTTAACGAGTTTTGCCTTTTTCTCATCGTTCAATAAAAAGCATTATTCATATCTATAAACTTGAATAAAATATGATAAAACAAAAAGCAATCGTCGATAAGTTACAAAGACTCAAAGTTGAAATTAGATAAGGAAATGAAATTGAGAATTGAAACTTAGTAATCAATGCTTTTAAAGTTTAATCTAATTTAAAAACAACAAAATACAAATAGTTCATATTCAAAGTTATTTTCTCTTGCTTTATCAGTGAAAATGACTCAAAAGTTTGTAACCTGATGAGATGAATAGGTCATTTTGTTAGTAAAAAGTAGAAATAGTTTATAGTGACATATGTTGCATAGGAATTATTGTAAGGATAATTTGAGATGCTTCCTGACCTCGGACAGATCTTTGAGTTACATATTTGAAAACAGCTATTCAAACCCTTCAAAACAAGCCACGTTTCATCTAAATCCGTTTTGCCTAAAAATTTGGGCTAAACTGACGGTCACTCTTTGTCTGGCATTTTTGCGAAATGACTGATTTCGCGAATATTCGGTGACATATAGTGTTTAGATATTCAACATTTACAAGTTTACACATAAGCCATAATCACAAAATGTACTTAACAATTCTTGGGAAATCATTTTAATTGTGGCGAGCGCATGCCACATAATTGGAGGAGCGAATGAACAAACTCACGCCCGAGCGTAGCGAGGGTGTGAGTTTGTGAGTGAACGAGTCCTCTGGCGCCGCTTGATAGGAAAAGGCTTGTGTAGAGCCTATCGCCTATACGGTTCAATGGATCGGTCTGAAAATTTTACACAATATTCTCGTTGGGGTGAAGATGTGCCTTTTGTGCCATAAGGTTACTATAGGTCAAAGGTCACCAGAGATAAAAAATAATTAGTGATATTTTACATAGATCTGTATTGAGAAATGAGATGTTGTGTGTCTGTGGCACTTTGATGACTCATCGATGACTGAACTGCTAAAGGCGAGTGTTCGCAATACTTTCGCTCCGACTTCACGCCAACGGCGTCACTTAAGACTAGTAATAATAGTAAATTACACGAACAAGCATTCACTTATTAGAGAGAGCAATATTAGCCAGGTAATACAAGTAAAACAAAACATACTGCTTAGACTCGAGCAGTGACTTCCTCTCGAACTGCTTCACATTCGCAATCCAAATGGCATTCTCATTTTTTCGGTGCACTTGAGCGTACACTCGAGTGCAACTTGTGCATTTCGGTGAAGATGGACTCGATTCGCTCAGTCGGAGACGATGGCGACGAAGGAGAAGAAGAAGATGACGATGATGACGACGAAGATGGAGAAGGCACCACCTCAATCGATTCGCACACTAAAATGTATAAAAAACAAAAACAGAATTAGTTGTATATTTGAGATTGTAACCAAACTCAAAATTGAGTAGTAGTACACTTACATTCCTTCACCTTCATCAAAGCACAATACAAAGCTCTCAACGCATTGTAGACAGTAATCTTTCCAGGTAATATTAGTAGTTGAAGTAGAAGCTGAACAGGAACTAGAACTGAAACTGAAACTGAAACTGAAACTGAAACTTATGCTTGTTTTGTCAACGCTTAATGATGATGATGAAAGTGATTGTTGAAATTACAATAATGGAAATGAGTTTGATTGTTGCAACTCGCGATAAATTTTCTTACATGTCCCAGAGGCAAAACGTTAGTTTTGCAGGACTTGTACGAAATTAATTTTAAATTTTAATCATAGATAACAATATTCACTTTATGCATCAAAACTAAAAAATTACAAACTCTAAACATCTTGATCATGGATTATCGAGCCACCACAAATAATTTTGGCGTTTGAATAAATACACGTGTAAACACAATTTATTTTTAATTCATCGAAAATTTTGATATTTAAAATTTTTTTATGGTGTTTACGCATTTATAAATTTAAAATATCATTTTTGTTGAACCCATTTATAGGGAAACAATGAAAAATAGTAAAAAGTGATTTTCGGTTTCGAGTTTAAAGTTCGTTCAAAGTACTGAAGCATTAGCTTTATACATTTTGTACGGCGCCGCCTGAACCACCACATTTCAAAGAAGTAACCCACAAGCCCATAACCACAAATCGAACAGGAAACACAGTGACTTCGGAGAGTGAGTGAGTTCAAATTGGGAAATATTGAGCCAAAATTGAACAAATTCCAATTTTTGTGAGATAATGTTGAAAAGTAAATTTCGAGTGAAGTAATAGACAGGAGCGATTGATTGAAACCTGACAAATCCAAAGGTAAAGTATCATAATCAACATTGTGAAATTCATCAGCAGGAACAATGATGAGCTTCAAAGTGATGAATTTAGAATTGCCACCACCATTTGTAACAGGAACAAGTTCCCGAATTAGATCCACAAGTAGACTCTGAGCCAACCAGACAACAGTTAGGGTGGACAGATTAGACAAACGCAACAAAACATTACTCAACCGATCGATTGATTCTGGCGTTTCCGTTTTGAGGCACAATGTGAGATGGGCTATCTTATATGTCAAAAATCGATTGCTAAATTTGATTATAATTAATTAAAAAATCTCAATTTCTTATCACAAACCTTAAAAGTTTATCATCAATCTTACTCGTTTGGGTTCCAATGCTTTTCAAATTCGGATTATTGGCGCCATATTTGAGCAATGTCTCAACGAAATTTTTCGATTCTTTGTGTCCAATTACAAAAAGATTAAATTCACTCAATTGAGCTACGATTGGCATATCTACTGTGCCAAACGGATTCGTGGAGTAGAGTGTCAATCGTTGAAGTCTGGGCATTCGGTTAATCTGGTCGATCAAACGTTGCATTGATTTAATTGTGACATCCTCCAATTGTGGAATAGTTTGCCGTGTAAAGAGAGCCCCTGGGACGACTACATGAAAATCAAAGTACAGCGCCAAATAGAGTGTTTCGAGTTTAAGGGCCCAATTTTCGAGAAATATTTCAGTGAGTACATGATCGAGTTGGTATGCACTAATGAACTGGGCACTCAGATACAGTGATCGAACATTCGGGAAAGTGGACACAATTTTGGTGGAAATTCGTAAATTTAACTCGGTGGTAGTTCTTGGAAAATGGAGGGTATTAATGTTTTTGAGTGGAAATGGATTATTGATGTAAGTGATTTGAGAATATGTGAGTACATTTTTGCGTCCATATGGATCTATATAGATCAAGGTAAGTGATCGTACTCGATAAGCTGCTACTTTTGTCAAAGAGTGATGCCCAAAAGTGCCTGATTTTTTGGAAAATCTTACGCACGTGCCCTATGGACAAGTGAGGTACCAAATTAAAGGTAATCACTTGTAGAATCGATTACAAAAAGTTCTAGGTTGATCCGAGCTCGCTATCTCATCTATTTCAATGTATTGCATGACTCATCCACATATGACGTTACTCTACTGAAATATGTTAAATTTCTTTTGATGATATTTCGGCCAAATTGACTCGGATCAGTCTGAAACTTTGACTAAATGATTCTACAAGGCATAACCTTTAATTTGACACCTCACTTGTCCGTGGGGCACGTGCGTAAGATTTTCCAAAAAGTCGGGCACTTTTTTGTATGTGAGTGGGCATCACTCTTTTCAAAATGTGAACAAACTTTCGATACATTGCAGACAGTTTCGCGTAGCGGAATACGCGCAAAAATGGTTAGAAGTAGCTCGTTTGGTAAGTTGGTTAACTTGATTCGGTTGCTTCGTTTGGTGATATTTAGACAATTTCTTAGAAATAAGTTGACAATTCCCAACACTAAGAAAATGTTTGACAGGAAAATCCAAAATAGTGTTTTTAAAAAGTTCATGATGCACTTTAAAACAAAACTTTTCAGTATTTAATTTTAATTTTTTGTACAAAATGTTTGTTTAAAAATTTGAGTTTTCTAATTTTTTTTCTTTTGTCTTGTTCAAGAGCAGTAGTGCAGCAGTAGCATTATGGATAAGTCCCGCTCTAAAGGGTGTTCCACAAATAAGCAAACAGCTGACTTCACTTCACTGCAGTGCCTATATGTGGATAGCCCTTTAGAGCGGGAATAATTATGACTAATTATGGACGCTGTGGAGTAGAGAATTCAATCCACAGTTTAAGCCAAGATCAGATTATACCAAACAGTTGCGTGTCTTAAAAACATTTATTTTTACAAAAAGCGACAAATGATTAGATAAATATCAATTCACTTCGTTTTGTTCAGTTTGGCTTGACGAAATTTGTCATCAGTTCTATTCAGCCAGTCCATCAGTCCAATTAGACCATAGTTTGAGTTGAATCTAAAAGGAGAAAATATTAAACCAAATGTATAAGATATTATTAATTGTAAAGTAGAAAAATCAAAAACTAACTTTGCATGATGAAAATCATGAAACACGGGTGAAAGTGGACTGAACGAAAAGTTGTAGCCAGAGTGGTCCATTTGGTTTAGCGTCACGGTTATGGTGAACTAGAGAATTATGGTGAGGGTGTGCGAATGTAGAAGGTTTGGACCTAGGGTTAAGATTTTACAAAAAAAAAATAATCACAGAAATAACCCAAAACAAGAACATACTAACAAGCGCAATACCAAAATTGACCAAATGTTCGATTGGATGAGCATAAATAGCTTCAAGCGCGATTGTAGTTTGCCATTCATGATGAACTTTATGGAAATATTTATAAACCAATCGGTGGTGCAGCATACGACGACAGTAGTAGAACAGAACTTCCGTTATCAATAAATAGGTAGCAAATTCAAATACAAGTCTACATAAAGTTGGCACTTCGGTTTGTACATTTGTGTAACGATATTTGAACAAATTTAACATATAAGCAACTGCAAGTACAAGAAACTGATTGAACAGTACTTGACGAGCTAGTTGATACAGTTTGGGTGCAGTGATTTGATGTGATGTGATGGGTTGGGTTTTGTAACGAAACAAAAATTTTGGCCTTTCAGTTAAATCGATGAAAAGATAGAGCAATCCTAAGGACCAATAGAAAATCACAGTGACAAAGGCAAAAAGCACAAAATCTCCAGTTGATTTGTGTTCAAAGTTGTCGGAAATGAATTTATCATAGTTGGCTTGAATTGATTTCCGATAAAGCTCGGTTAGACTGAAAATGATATTTAATGAACATTTTAATCTATTTTCAGTATAAAAAAACTTACTTGTCAATTAAGGATATCATTTTCAAATGGTTCGTGGATCTTAAATCTGTGTTGCAATGTTTGTTAATGAAAGAAGTGATACTATTTATATACTCAAACTATTTTACTGATAACGCGATTGCACACGAGGTGAACAATCTAAAAATGGAATATGTGAATGGAATTCCAGACACGATCATGTTTTTGATTAAATATTGTTTGTTTATTAAATTAATTCCGTTTTAAGTTTTAACTTATGGGAAGTTCCAGAGACTGAGACACGTCACTGCCAGAAGCGGGCCAAGATTGGCGTGCGGAATAAACTTTGGAATTTCATAACTCGAGCCATTGTTTCATAAAAATTGAACTCAATTCTATTCACGTTGTCTGAAACATGGTGATTTTTTTGTCATAGTGATCTGAGAGTCCACATAAAAGTGGTCTGGTCTGTGAGTGCATGAAAGGTTAACAATCTAGAATGGAAGATACCCGATGATGTTCTAGATTAAGTATTGTTTGCTTATTTGGCTACTTTTAAATAAATTTATGTGACCTTTGCAATCAAAGTACTCGTAAACGTAGTTAATTTCCCTCTTATGACTAACTGTCTAGTGAATAGGTTCACTTTGAGTGTAATCTTTTTCAGGGTAATCAAGAAATTAGATGAGTTGCACCAAACATTTGAAACATCTACCATTTACACTGTACAACTTTACCCTCAAAAACATATTGAGTCTTTTATATTATAGTCAAACAGCCAGAACTATGGACAATTTATCGATTTGAAAATGAACCCTCCTAGAAGATAGTCAAACAGCCAGAACTATGGACAATTTATCGATTTGAAAATGAACCCTCCTAGAAGATAGTCAAACAGCCAGAACTATGGACAATTTATCGATTTGAAAATGAACCTTCCTAGAAGATAGTCAAACAGCCAGAACTATGGACAATTTATCGATTTGAAAATGAACCCTCCTAGAAGATAGTCAAACAGCCAGAACTATGGACAATTTATCGATTTGAAAATGAACCCTCCTAGAAGATAGTCAAACAGCCCGAACTATGGACAATTTATCGATTTGAAAATGAACCCTCCTAGGGAGATAGCCAAACAGCCCGAACTATGGACAATTTATCTACTTGAAAATAAACCCTCCTAGAAGATAGTCAAACAGCCAGAACTATGGACAATTTATCGATTTGAAAATGAACCCTCCTAGAAGATAGTCAAACAGCCAGAACTATGGACAATTTATCGATTTGAAAATGAACCCTCCTAGAAGATAGCCAAACAGCCAGAACTATGGACAATTTATCTACTTGAAAGTGAACCCTCCTAGAAGATAGTCAAACAGCCCGAACTATGGACAATTTATCTTCAAGAAAGTAAACCCTCCTAGAAGATAGTCAAACAGCCAGAACTATGGACAATTTATCGATTTGAAAATGAACCCTCCTAGAAGATAGTCAAACAGCCAGAACTATGGACAATTTATCGATTTGAAAATGAACCCTCCTAGAAGATAGTCAAACAGCCCGAACTATGGACAATTTATCTTCAAGAAAGTAAACCCTCCTAGAAGATAGTCAAACAGCCAGAACTATGGACAATTTATCGATTTGAAAATGAACCCTCCTAGAAGATAGTCAAACAGCCAGAACTATGGACAATTTATCTTCAAGAAAGTAAACCCTCCTAGAAGATAGTCAAACAGCCAGAACTATGGACAATTTATCGATTTGAAAATGAACCCTCCTAGAAGATAGTCAAACAGCCAGAACTATGGACAATTTATCGATTTGAAAATGAACCCTCCTAGAAGATAGTCAAACAGCCAGAACTATGGACAATTTATTTACTTAAAAGTGAACCCTTCTAGAAGATAGTCAAACAGCCCGAACTATGGACAATTTATCTACTTAAAAGTGAACCCTCCTAGAAGATAGCCAAACAGCCCGAACTATGGACAATTTATCTACTTAAAAGTGAACCCTCCTAGAAGATAGTCAAACAGCCCGAACTATGGACAATTTATCTACTTAAAAGTGAACCCTCCTAGAAGATAGCCAAACAGCCCGAACTATGGACAATTTATCTACTTAAAAGTGAACCCTCCTAGAAGATAGTCAAACAGCCCGAACTATGGACAATTTATCTACTTAAAAGTGAACCCTCCTAGAAGATAGCCAAACAGCCCGAACTATGGACAATTTATTTACTTAAAAGTGAACCCTTCTAGAAGATAGTCAAACAGCCCGAACTATGGACAATTTATCTACTTAAAAGTGAACCCTCCTAGAAGATAGCCAAACAGCCCGAACTATGGACAATTTATCTACTTAAAAGTGAACCCTCCTAGAAGATAGTCAAACAGCCCGAACTATGGACAATTTATCTACTTAAAAGTGAACCCTCCTAGAAGATAGCCAAACAGCCCGAACTATGGACAATTTATCTACTTAAAAGTGAACCCTCCTAGAAGATAGCCAAACAGCCCGAACTATGGACAATTTATCTACTTAAAAGTGAACCCTCCTAGAAGATAGTCAAACAGCCCGAACTATGGACAATTTATCTACTTAAAAGTGAACCCTCCTAGAAGATAGCCAAACAGCCCGAACTATGGACAATTTATCTACTTAAAAGTGAACCCTCCTAGAAGATAGTCAAACAGCCCGAACTATGGACAATTTATCTACTTAAAAGTGAACCCTCCTAGAAGATAGCCAAACAGCCCGAACTATGGACAATTTATCTACTTAAAAGTGAACCCTCCTAGAAGATAGCCAAACAGCCCGAACTATGGACAATTTATCTACTTAAAAGTGAACCCTCCTAGAAGATAGCCAAACAGCCCGAACTATGGACAATTTATCTACTTAAAAGTGAACCCTCCTAGAAGATAGTCAAACAGCCCGAACTATGGACAATTTATCTACTTAAAAGTGAACCCTTCTAGAAGATAGTCAAACAGCCCGAACTATGGACAATTTATCTACTTAAAAGTGAACCCTCCTAGAAGATAGCCAAACAGCCCGAACTATGGACAATTTATCTACTTAAAAAGTGAACCCTCCTAGAAGATAGTCAAACAGCCCGAACTATGGACAATTTATCTACTTAAAAGTGAACCCTCCTAGAAGATAGCCAAACAGCCCGAACTATGGACAATTTATCTACTTAAAAGTGAACCCACCTAGAAGATAGTCAAACAGCCCGAACTATGGACAATTTATCTACTTAAAAGTGAACCCTCCTAGAAGATAGCCAAACAGCCCGAACTATGGACAATTTATCTACTTAAAAAGTGAACCCTCCTAGAAGATAGTCAAACAGCCCGAACTATGGACAATTTATCTACTTAAAAGTGAACCCTCCTAGAAGATAGCCAAACAGCCCGAACTATGGACAATTTATCTACTTAAAAGTGAACCCTCCTAGAAGATAGCCAAACAGCCCGAACTATGAACAATTTATCTCCAAGAAAGTAAACCCTCCTAGAAGATAGTAAAACAGCCCGAACTATGGACAATTTATCTCCAAGAAAGTAAACCCTCCTAGAAGATAGCCAAACAGCCCGAACTATGGACAATTTATTTACTTAAAAGTGAACCCTTCTAGAAGATAGTCAAACAGCCCGAACTATGGACAATTTATCTACTTAAAAGTGAACCCTCCTAGAAGATAGCCAAACAGCCCGAACTATGGACAATTTATTTACTTAAAAGTGAACCCTTCTAGAAGATAGTCAAACAGCCCGAACTATGGACAATTTATCTACTTAAAAGTGAACCCTCCTAGAAGATAGCCAAACAGCCCGAACTATGGACAATTTATCTACTTAAAAGTGAACCCTCCTAGAAGATAGCCAAACAGCCCGAACTATGGACAATTTATCTACTTAAAAGTGAACCCTCCTAGAAGATAGCCAAACAGCCCGAACTATGAACAATTTATCTCCAAGAAAGTAAACCCTCCTAGAAGATAGTAAAACAGCCCGAACTATGGACAATTTATCGATTTGAAAATGAACCCTCCTAGGAGATAGCCAAACAGCCCGAACTATGGACAATTTATCGATTTGAAAATGAACCCTCCTAGAAGATAGTCAAACAGCCCGAACTATGGACAATTTATCTACTTAAAAGTGAACCCTCCTAGAAGATAGTCAAACAGCCCGAACTATGGACAATTTATCTACTTAAAAGTGAACCCTCCTAGAAGATAGCCAAACAGCCCGAACTATGGACAATTTATCTACTTAAAAGTGAATCCTTCTAGAAGATAGTCAAACAGCCCGAACTATGGACAATTTATCTACTTAAAAGTGAACCCTCCTAGAAGATAGCCAAACAGCCCGAACTATGGACAATTTATCTACTTAAAAGTGAACCCTCCTAGAAGATAGTCAAACAGCCCGAACTATGGACAATTTATCTACTTAAAAGTGAACCCTCCTAGAAGATAGCCAAACAGCCCGAACTATGGACAATTTATCTACTTAAAAGTGAACCCACCTAGAAGATAGTCAAACAGCCCGAACTATGGACAATTTATCTACTTAAAAGTGAACCCTCCTAGAAGATAGCCAAACAGCCCGAACTATGGACAATTTATCTACTTAAAAGTGAACCCTCCTAGAAGATAGTCAAACAGCCCGAACTATGGACAATTTATCTACTTAAAAGTGAACCCTCCTAGAAGATAGCCAAACAGCCCGAACTATGGACAATTTATCTACTTAAAAGTGAACCCTCCTAGAAGATAGCCAAACAGCCCGAACTATGAACAATTTATCTCCAAGAAAGTAAACCCTCCTAGAAGATAGTAAAACAGCCCGAACTATGGACAATTTATCTCCAAGAAAGTAAACCCTCCTAGAAGATAGCCAAACAGCCCGAACTATGGACAATTTATTTACTTAAAAGTGAACCCTTCTAGAAGATAGTCAAACAGCCCGAACTATGGACAATTTATCTACTTAAAAGTGAACCCTCCTAGAAGATAGCCAAACAGCCCGAACTATGAACAATTTATCTCCAAGAAAGTAAACCCTCCTAGAAGATAGTAAAACAGCCCGAACTATGGACAATTTATCTCCAAGAAAGTAAACCCTCCTAGAAGATAGCCAAACAGCCCGAACTATGGACAATTTATTTACTTAAAAGTGAACCCTTCTAGAAGATAGTCAAACAGCCCGAACTATGGACAATTTATCTACTTAAAAAGTGAACCCTCCTAGAAGATAGCCAAACAGCCCGAACTATGGACAATTTATTTACTTAAAAGTGAACCCTTCTAGAAGATAGTCAAACAGCCCGAACTATGGACAATTTATCTACTTAAAAGTGAACCCTCCTAGAAGATAGCCAAACAGCCCGAACTATGGACAATTTATCTACTTAAAAAGTGAACCCTCCTAGAAGATAGCCAAACAGCCCGAACTATGGACAATTTATCTACTTAAAAGTGAACCCTCCTAGAAGATAGCCAAACAGCCCGAACTATGAACAATTTATCTCCAAGAAAGTAAACCCTCCTAGAAGATAGTAAAACAGCCCGAACTATGGACAATTTATCGATTTGAAAATGAACCCTCCTAGGAGATAGCCAAACAGCCCGAACTATGGACAATTTATCGATTTGAAAATGAACCCTCCTAGAAGATAGTCAAACAGCCCGAACTATGGACAATTTATCTACTTAAAAGTGAACCCTCCTAGAAGATAGTCAAACAGCCCGAACTATGGACAATTTATCTACTTAAAAGTGAACCCTCCTAGAAGATAGCCAAACAGCCCGAACTATGGACAATTTATCTACTTAAAAGTGAATCCTTCTAGAAGATAGTCAAACAGCCCGAACTATGGACAATTTATCTACTTAAAAGTGAACCCTCCTAGAAGATAGCCAAACAGCCCGAACTATGGACAATTTATCTACTTAAAAGTGAACCCTCCTAGAAGATAGTCAAACAGCCCGAACTATGGACAATTTATCTACTTAAAAGTGAACCCTCCTAGAAGATAGCCAAACAGCCCGAACTATGGACAATTTATCTACTTAAAAGTGAACCCACCTAGAAGATAGTCAAACAGCCCGAACTATGGACAATTTATCTACTTAAAAGTGAACCCTCCTAGAAGATAGCCAAACAGCCCGAACTATGGACAATTTATCTACTTAAAAGTGAACCCTCCTAGAAGATAGTCAAACAGCCCGAACTATGGACAATTTATCTACTTAAAAGTGAACCCTCCTAGAAGATAGCCAAACAGCCCGAACTATGGACAATTTATCTACTTAAAAGTGAACCCTCCTAGAAGATAGCCAAACAGCCCGAACTATGAACAATTTATCTCCAAGAAAGTAAACCCTCCTAGAAGATAGTAAAACAGCCCGAACTATGGACAATTTATCTCCAAGAAAGTAAACCCTCCTAGAAGATAGCCAAACAGCCCGAACTATGGACAATTTATTTACTTAAAAGTGAACCCTTCTAGAAGATAGTCAAACAGCCCGAACTATGGACAATTTATCTACTTAAAAGTGAACCCTCCTAGAAGATAGCCAAACAGCCCGAACTATGGACAATTTATCTACTTAAAAAGTGAACCCTCCTAGAAGATAGTCAAACAGCCCGAACTATGGACAATTTATCTACTTAAAAGTGAACCCTTCTAGAAGATAGTCAAACAGCCCGAACTATGGACAATTTATCTACTTAAAAGTGAACCCTCCTAGAAGATAGTCAAACAGCCCGAAATGTTGGCCAATTTATCGATTTGAAAATGAACCCTCCTAGAAGATAGTCAAACAGCCCGAAATGTTGGCCAATTTATCGATTTGAAAATGAACCCTCCTAGAAGATAGCCAAACAGCCCGAACTATGGACAATTTATCTACTTAAAAGTGAACCCACCTAGAAGATAGTCAAACAGCCCGAACTATGGACAATTTATCTACTTAAAAGTGAACCCTCCTAGGAGATAGCCAAACAGCCCGAAATGTTGGCCAATTTATCGATTTGAAAATGAACCCTCCTAGAAGATAGTCAAACAGCCCGAAATGTTGGCCAATTTATCGATTTGAAAATGAACCCTCCTAGAAGATAGTCAAACAGCCCGAAATGTTGGCCAATTTATCGATTTGAAAATGAACCCTCCTAGAAGATAGCCAAACAGCCCGAACTATGAACAATTTATCTCCAAGAAAGTAAACCCTCCTAGAAGATAGTAAAACAGCCCGAACTATGGACAATTTATCTCCAAGAAAGTAAACCCTCCTAGAAGATAGTCAAACAGCCCGAAATGTTGGCCAATTTATCGATTTGAAAATGAACCCTCCTAGAAGATAGTCAAACAGCCCGAACTATGGACAATTTATCACTAAGAAAGTGAACCCACTTAGTTTTCATTTTTCAAAAACCAAACTTGTAATTTTTACCCTTTATTTAAATAAAAAAAATTTGAAAATCTGTTTTATAAATCACTTATCATTTACATTACCCTAATTTGCACGCAAACAAAGCATTAGACACAGAGGAATGCATAATGAATCACTTTTGTTTTTTACCCCAATATGACTCATTTCTGGTTCCCAGAGATACATACCTCATTATCTGGTGGCGTGTACTGTAAATGCACGAACAAATGACAAAATAAAAATTTTATCAATGTATAATCAACATTCCAGGTGCATGATACTATCATTATATAAATCCAAACAAGATAACAACACAATTATTACTTTATGATGACTAATAATAGTTGGAGATTTAGATATGTGACATACAAATATAAAGTTATATAAAAGCAAGATTAATTTGCATCAATATTCATTTACATTTGAAACATTGTGCAAAGAATGCCTAAGAAATTAACCATCGTTGTATCCTCACTCCAAGCGGTTGGTCATGTAACCGGCTGTGCTGGTGCCCTATCTGGACTCCTTGCACGCGGTCACCGGATAATATTTGTACTCACACAAATGTTTGAAGGCAAACTCGCTGCGCTCGGCTTCGAGGAGCACTTTTTCCCAGCGGATGATTCGCAATTCAATCAAAAAATGGTCAACCCCGGTCAGGTGATTGCACAAATGTTTCAGCAACTCAAAATCATTGGTCCCTATACGCCAAAGGAGAAAATGGAAAATATGGCAAAAATGTTGAACTCACGTGTGCATGATCGAGATTTGAAGAGAATGGATCAAGAGTTGAAGAGAGTGATTGAACTATACAGTCCTGATTTGTTTTACATTGATGGGATACTGATGCCTGCGATTTATTATTCGGGAATTCCGTGGGTTTGTAATGTTAGTGTGCAACCGTTGATTTATCGTGAGGATGAAGACTTGCCGCCAGGTGGCTCTGGTAAGCAACTTTTGATAATTGAATTAGAATTAAATTATATGTTTTTAGGTTTGCCAACCGAAGGAAATCGCGCAGAATGGAATACCTGGAAAGATGTGCGCAAACTGGCAATCTACTCTCCAGCTTTCAATGATTTAATCGAAGAAATGGGATACAAACGATATCCGCAGGATCGATTGCTCCCACAGGGTCAAGTGCTGACTGTTTGTGCAATACCAGAAGAGTTAAATTATCCACAAATTCGTGAATCTGGTTGGTTCAACTTGGAAGTGTTCAACAAAACACCAAAAGAAAATGTAAAGTTGGAAAAGTTGGTTCCAAGGGATTTTTTGTCGAATTCATTGGATGGAAAATTTAGTGGAAAATTGATTTATGTTTCGATGGGTTCTATGGGTTCGATAGATTTGGAATTGATGAATCGATTGGTGAAAGTACTGGGTAAAACCAACCACAAGTTCATCGTCTCAACTGGACCTCGACATGCAGAGTACCAACTAGCTACGGCAAACATGTGGGGAGCAGAATTTCTTCCACAAACCTCGATTCTACCCCAAGTAGATCTGGTGATAACCCACGGTGGTAACAATACCGTAACCGAGGTTTTTGCAGAAGGAAAACCGATGATCGTTCTACCACTGTTTGGTGATCAGTACGACAATGCACAGAGGCTGCAAGAAACTGGATTCGGTGCTCGAATTGACCCGTACAATTTTACAGAACAAGAATTTCTAGAAACAATCGAAAAAGTTTTAAACGACGCAAATCTTCAGCAAAAATTAAATCGAGCTTCAGAGAGAATTCTCTCCACAAACCATCACGAAGAATTAGCGATTAAGATTGAACAAATTTTTTTATAAAATAAAAAGTAACTTGAACCGAAAATTTGAAATATGAATCACAATTAACTTTTATATATATTTCTAAAAATAAATTTCAACTTTTAGTAAATTTTATTTTCTAATATTTTCACACACATTGATAAGGAAAATCGGTTTCTGTTAATTCAACTTCAACAAAACATTTTACATTTTTTGTTTAAATAAATTATATTTGTAAGTTTTTTTTAACTTTTTAAATATATTTTCCAAATGAACAACTTTTTGGAATTCAAATAAAAAATTAAATTCACTACAATTTTCACAATTAACTAATCTGCATTGTTGAATTACATTGTTTGATTCAAGAATTGAGTCAACAAATTAAATTTTCTACGAGTTGTACTAAGCAAACTCAAAGTGCAACAATGAATTTAAATGTATTCATGAACTCAACCAATCTTGTCCAGTGGATTGAGTTGAGTTTCACAGCAGAGCAAAGCTATCTTGTTCACTGCCATTACTGCGTACCATCAACATTTTCTCGGTTACAACCTCCATTTGTTCCGGCATTTCAAACCCGAATCTAAACTTTGAGAATAAGGACAGTCAAGCGGAAGCCTTTGCAGCAGAATTGCTTCGGCAAATAGCCGAAAACCTTCGACTAGACGAAGAAGCTCGTCGAAGATTTGAAGAACACGAACGCCGCCAGCGTGAGATACAAGAGGCAGCAATTTAACGTACAAGACAGGTGCACTTGGGACATATTTCATCCGTTGGAAGCAATTTGAGGATGAAACATTTAACTAAAATTGCATCACTTATTACATGATTTTTAAATAAATCGCAAATCTTTTAATTTTTTTCTAATTTATAACATTTATGGAACAAAAGTCTCAAGGTCACTTTATATTTTATTTAATAATAATAATAATTATTATTATTATTCATTACTGAGTTTTAATTGTCATGATGATAAAATTTAAATCCTGGATTTGTCTTGATCGTATCAAACCAATCTAACACATGCAAAGATATCAAGTGCTCTTGAGACTCATTGATTTTGATCATTGGTATTGTATTTTTAGCCTAATAGGATAAAACCATCTCGATCTAGCCATGCAAGAGATGGTAGTAAAGAAAAAGCTTGATAAAAAATGTTTTTAAAAATTTAATGTTTCTTAATGACATAGGTAACATTGTTCTGAACGACTTGATCGGCATACTGAATCAAAATGTCTTTCTCAGCTTTCATTGTCACATTAGTGAGCTGAATATTAGTGAAATGCTTCTCCTCCAATCCAATAATTTGAATACCCAATCTCGACTCACCTACCACATCATCGATATAGATATCTTTGATATAAGGCGTCATTTCTGGCTTTGGCTCCATTGGATACTCCGTATAGACTGCATTGATTGTGATACCCTCTGCAGTGATATTCTTCATAGTAATGTTCCGAATGTGAATGTCCTCCACCACTCCGCCATGCCCTCGCGCGGTTTTGATGCGAATTCCCCGATCGGTCCCTTCGAAATACATATTGCTGACATGCACATCTCGAATACTACCAATTGTACTGCTGCCAATCACAAATCCACCATGACCACTGTGCATTACGCAGTCACTGATTGTGATATTTTCCGAAGGGACTGGTTTTCCTTTATCCTGTAGATAACATACAAAATCAAAATTATTAGTAGGTTGTAAAATTATTATGGAATTTGTAAAACATACCAATCGTGTTATAATCGTTAGACAGTCATCACCGGTGCTCACAAAACAGTTCTTAATAGTCACATGACGACACGAAAATGGATCAATTCCGTCAGTGTTTGGTGCATTCGCTGAATTTATGACCCGTACTCCATCGATAGTAATATGCTCAGAAAGAGTAGGATTGATGGTGTAGAAGGGCGAATTGATAAAAGTCACGTCTTTCACTGTAATATGACTCGAATGCATAGTTGTGAATAGTTTGGGTGGAGTAATATCATCAACTAAATGACCTTCCGCATCAAACAAGTCTGATACTTTATGAACCAGATGGTTCACATGCTCAAACCGATTTTTGTGTGCCGCCCTCCACTGGTGGCGATAGTCCCACCACTTTTGACCACTTCCATCAATGGTTCCTTTACCGGTAATTCCAATATTAGTAACATTCTCTGCGCTTATCAGTGGACTAAACGGTACCACATGAGCATTGATTGGCAACCGGTCCATTTGTATGTACTCCTGTGGATCATCGGTAAATTTGATTGTTGCATTCCGGTCCAAATTAAGAATCACATTACTCTTCAAATGAATTCGTCCAGTAAAGTAGATTCCGGAAGGAAAGTGGACAGTACCACCTGAGGGGGCAGAAGATGCAGCATTGATTGCCTTGGAAATTGCTTCAGAATTGTTGTGAACTCCATCTCCAACTGCGCCATATTTGTGCACATCAAATACTTGAACTCTGAAGGGGTAGTGTTCTTAATAGATAATTTTAATTTGATAATTTTAAAGTGAACTTACGAATAAACTAAGTTATGTGGCAGTAAAAGCACACACAATGTCACAATTGAAAACATCACAAAAGTTGTAATCTCACTCAAATTGAAGCAAACCAAATTAAATTTTGACAATTTGTGTCAGAACTGTCCATATAAATACTCTAATGCATCAAAGATATAATTTATCTGACAATCTTTAAGTTTATTTATCCAAAAATCCTGTTGTTCTTGATTAGCACAATTGTTGGCTTAATTTATTTATCAATTAAGGTCTTGTACTTTTTGTCCTCAGTATCTTGAAAGTACATAGGATTTCCGTTCTTTTCTATTTTGTTAATAAAAATTTCAACGATTGTTTGATTTTTAATTTGTTTTTTTAATTTTTTAAACAGGAAGCAATATGTTATATATCGAGTGTCAATGAAATTGTTTATTTAAAAAAATAAATTAAAATTATTTTACAAAAATTAAATTTTCTGAGTCTTATTTCCATGTGACCACACAATTCTAGGCAGAATGTTTTCCTGTGCGATAAAATTTAGACAATTTCGATTTCCTTTTCGAACGTGGGTCTTTTGAAATGGTCTGGTTTGTGAGATTGATCCTAACAAATCACTGTCCTTCAAATTTTCTCGTATTTCTATTTTGCTTAAAACTGACAACGAAAGAATAGTTTGGGAGTTGCTCCATTTCTCGTTTAGCGGCGGAACATATTGTCTAATCACTTCGGCAGTAGGTTCGTGAGAAAATTTCACCAGCGAATGTCCAAGTAATGAATTCGTCTCAGAGAGTCTTTCGTTTTGTTCAGATTTTGAGATGAACTTGATGAAAATAAAATTACCATCTAGGCAGTTTGATAGATTAGCATTTATCTCTGAATGGTTAGATAATAAATGATTAAGTAACTTTGATAGCCAAAAAAGTATCAGTACTTACAATTTGTTCGATCAATACAGGTTCAGTTCATCTGGACATCACCACAATCTGAGCCTCCCTTGAAAAGAGCTCATTGATTGGCCAAAGTGGTGGCAATTTTCTCACGAACCAGATGCAGATGTGGTTAAACAAATGGTTTAACCGCTCATCGAGAAATCGAATGACTCCCAGATCATTCTTTTGCTCTCAGCTTTGGTAAATAAAAACACGATAAAATTTGCTGAACGTAAGTCATTTGTTAGAATCAATCTTCAATTAACCAATTTTTCAGGCTAATTGAAGATGATGAACGTTGGCTGAGTGCACATGAGCTTATAGAGAGAGAGAGAGAGAGAGAGAGAGAGAGCAGACATGTCTTTGTCAAAATGCCAACCAAAAATTGACTTTCGCACTGTGGAGCCACTTCCATTACACGTGATTGTATTGCAAATGACAACAAAAATCAGTGAAACAGTCCAATGATTGATGCATCTCGTACTTTTACTTGACAAACCAGACTAATTTTTTATGAATATTGCTGACACCTTCAAAAAATAAAATGATAGTAAAGAGTTACTTAGTGCAGAGAGCTTGCATTTGCTTATGTTTTCCCTTGCTGTGGATTGTGAAGCAGCCGACAAAATGATGATAACACCAAACCGTAGCGATAAGCAAAGTGGCAAGTCTTTTGAATGTACGATAATATGCTTAAATTTAGAGTTGACATGTTGATGAACAAAATTACATGACATGATGTCTGAACAAAATCCACAAAATATGTATTTTTTGATTCGAAATTCACTTCAAGTTTCGAGTGTTTTGAGTGTGTAAGGCGAGTGGAAGAATAAATTAAAGTATGTTTTTGAGAGAAAATGATATTGATGGATTTTCAAAATCAAACGCCAGAGTTTGTATAAATTTGGGCTCAGTTTAGTTTCGTACTTCTTTTCATCAGGTCAGTCGAGCAAATCGCTCTAATGGGCAAGTGCCTAATTTAGTGAATATTGTCACGTTTGTACCAAACTAACACGTCTAACTCCTAATATTTTGATAAAACAGTAGAGCAAAATGTAAATCTGTCTTTGTAAATCCGACTTTGTCAATCTGCCTTTGTCAATCTGTTTTTGTAAATATGTGACTAAATAGTTAGGTGTCTAAACTCTGAACTGTGAAAATGGGAGTTTTATCAGTATCTTGTATAAATATGCATTTATTTATTCGTCCTAGTTTTGGCCCGAAATGTCAATCAAAATCGCCAACAATATATTAAAATCGCTAGTTTAAAATGAAATCTAAATTTATCTTTGGTGCTCGTCGATGTTCATGAAAATTATTTCAAAAATAACTTCTCCATTACTTCAATGGGTCTAAGTGAGAGTTGGCGCATTTGAGTTTGAGTACCCTTTCAATTACCTCTTACACCAAACAGCACTAATCACACTTAATCCCCAAATAAAACAAGATGAAAAATTTTCGTTTGCTTGTGTTGCGCAATACACATCATTGAAAAGGCTTGACAAGGAGACATGTATTTGCTTTTATGAAAATATGAATTGAGTTTTAATTTAATTAAACTCATTTTCCACAATTCACATCGATTTTAGAGTGTTTTAAGAGTGCTGAGGGGAGGTAATGAAATAAAGTTTGTTAATGGGGAGGAAAGTGATTTTTTTAATAAAATTTTTAAATCAAACAAAATTGTTTGTACATTATGAGCTCACAGTCAGTCTGGTTATGCACTTCTTCTCATTCGGTTGTTTATATTTGAAAAATCTGTAAAGCGTATACATAATGGAACATTTGATTGAACAATTCGAGATAAATCGAGTGCAACGAAATGGCCTTGTGGGGCCATATCGAATTCAACGGTTGTATGCATTTGTATTTATTTCTCTGTTTGTTTATATTCTCTTCTTGCCTGATGATGCCTTTGAAATATATGACAAGATTTTTTTCATTACTTTACTGGTGACTCTGTTTGCGCATCTCAAGTGGACATAAATTGCTGAAGCTCGATTTTTTTGTGAAAAGTATGAAATTTCTGAACGTCATCTCTGAACGTCATCTCACTGGCCAATGAAATTCTCTGAAAATGCAATAAATCTGTGTCAACAAAATCATAGTCTACATAAGTTAGTTTTATTGATTTTTAGATTTCAAAATTTTGCTAACCTTCTTATTTTGATGAATTCTCAAGAATATTACTCCTTTATAAATAATAAACGTAATTTTAAATTAATGTTTTTTTTCACAAAAATTACTGCTGCTCATTTGGTAAATTTGGATATGAGTTCATTTGAATAATTTAATTTAATTTTTCCTTAAACAATTAAACAAGTGAACCAACGAGTGAAGCCAATACGCTTTATTCAAACGGTAACATTATTTTCAGACCATTTAAAATTCAAAATATTAAATTGAAATTCATTCTTGGTGCTCTTAGATATTTTTAAAAATTTAAATCATTACTCCCATGGGTCCACTTGAGTGCTGGCCCATTCGAGAGTTAGCATTCTCACACCAAACACAGTAATCACACGTAATCCCTCCTCAAATAGCGAGATGGAAAATTTCGTTTCGTTCGCTTGTCATATCATCGACCACGCATTTGACAAGGAAACATGTATTTGCTTTTATGAAAATATGAATCGAGTTATAATTTAATTAAAACTTTTTCTCTTCTGTTCACTTCAAGTTTTCGAGTGTTTTGAGGGTGCAAGGTGTATAAAGGAGAATCAATTAAAGTTTGTTTAGAGGAGAAAGTGATTTTGATGGAATTTTAAAATCACAAAACACAAGAGTCTGTATACAATTTTAAGGATTCAGTTTAGTTTTGAACTTATTTTCATCAGGTTGTCCATTTTTTGAGTGAGTGTTTGATTGAAAATCTGTAAACGCAAAAAATGAAGCATATTATTGAAACATTCGAGTATTCAAATCGATTGATGTGGATACTTGCATTCGTTTTGATTGCTTTGTTACTGAGTTTTTATTAGAACGACTCTGCTACCCACAATTTTGCTGCCTTCCAGCAGTGGTGTGTAATAGAGCCCACATAATTTCGCGACGATTTTGCGTTGCAGAGCCAACAGTAGCAAAAATGGCTAATACAGTGAAAGTTAAAAGTGGGTGCTGTGCCCCTTAAAAAGCCCATCATGCTCTATTCACAAATACGTTACATATTCGGAATACGTTGGTACAAAATCTCCGCTGTAAAGTGCAAAAGCGTCACTGCAACAATGAACTACTGCTGGTGATGCTGTTGTTGTCATTATTGAGTCTGTGTTTTGTGTTGATGTTTGCAAATGTGTAATGATTTGATCATTTATTCTCGCAAAATACAAGAACCGGGCCCAAATTGGTTTAATTCGTGATCTTAACTTCCATCGCTATTATTGTGCTATGCGTGTGTGCTATTGTTGTGACAAAGTTGGCTCACATATCACGGTGATGGAAGAAACTAGTTTGTATTGGTGTCTTCTTTGGTTTATGGTTTGGTTTTCGTAGATCAACAAAAATATTGTAAATATTACATCTTCAAAATGAGTGATAAAGATCACTTGAGTGGTTTTTACGAATTATTATTCTCAGCTAACCCTAAATGTTTCTTTATGTTTGCAAACGTGCCCATTTGTCCTCTGAACCACTGAAATTGCACTCTGGATCACCCAGGCTGGATGGCTTCTTTCGTGAGCTGAATTTCCTTCTCTACCTTTTCTCTTTTGTGGGTATTTGTTGTGACAAAGTAGTTCACGGATGACAGTGCTGGTAGAAACGAGTTTTTTGTGCCTTTTATTTAGTTTTGTTAATCAATGTGAGTATTCTGAATTAGCAGCATCAACCAGAGTGAAAATGATCATCAAACAAGAATCTTTTTAAAGATATTTTCTTTATTCTTTGCTAAACAAAACACGTCATCTGTGAACAGGCTACTAAACATGCTCAAGTTTGAAAACAAAACATTGAGCTGGCAGAGGCATTGCTGTGATTTAGTTTTGCATGGTTTTCACTTTATTGAGATCTTATCTCGACGCTATTGTTTTGTATCGACAAAAAACTCATTGTCAAGCAAGGCGAGTCTCAGGAAGTGCTTAAGAATATAAAAAATGATGTGACTGTTGTTTGTAGATTAGATTCTCTACTTCATACTCAACGTATTTTCTTAGAATAGGTGTGTATTTGTCAATGTATTGCTTTGGACACTAAATTTTCATTGTCTACCAGATTACAATTCTGTGCTTGTTCTAAATTGGTCCTGTACCTGCAACTAATCGGCGACATCGACAACCTGAGGCACTGGATCTTTTCGGAACCTCAATTCGAACGGCTCTGTCAAGTCAAGAAGTTTATTGTGGACAGACTCCACGAATACCGTGACAACCCACACCGAGTCCCAGCCCACCTTTGAATGTCCCTATGACCCCAACTTGGTGCATTCGACCTATGATTTCTATTCCAACTGTAATTCATAACACATTTTTGTAGCCTATTCGCGGACAGTCTAATCAATAAAGATACCCGAACTTTTTTTTCTAAAAAAATATACCTGCAACTAGTACCAGAAATGGTTGTGTTGAAATATGATTGATTGTAAACAAAGTAAGTGATTTGTGTTTATTTTGAATGCATAATTGGTACTTTTTTATGTGAAAATGAATTGAGAAGGATTATTGAGGCATCAGGAATTAAATCAAATTTGATTGTTTGGATTAGTGAGCTTTTACAATTGAGTTTATGATTAAATGCTCAATATAGTTAACACAATCATTAAAGCAAAAATGGTGGAAACTTGTTAACTAAAATCATAGATTTTACTATTACTGAGTTTTTAATTAGCGCTTTAAAATGATTAAAACTTGAATGCGCTCTGAAAGGAAGAAAACTTGAATTAAACCGTTGTTTGGTTGATCTTTGAATAAAAACTCAGAGAGCCAGCAATTTGAGTCAGTAAGTAGAACTTTATGAACCCAGTTTTGATTTAATCATCTGAAGTGACAAAAACATATTTACACCGGGAATTTATTAAATATTTGCAAATTTCCGCCCTGACAAATAAACAGAATTATCTCATGGAAGAGTTAAATTATCAGTGCTCAGATGGCTTGCTACAGTTTGATAATTTGTTTTGAATCTGAATGAAACGGGAGATTTATTGGTAGTGATACAAAAGTAATCGATGTGTTAATGTATTTGATTCAGGTATTAAGTAGGGATTAATTGGTTATTGTAGGAATTTCACGTGCCAAGTGAACAACGAATAGTAAATATGATACGTTGAGTTGGAGATTTTGATAGTTACAGAAAAATACGTGAAGAAACTGTTGAAACATTAAGTTATCAATCGTGTTTTAAAACTAAAAATTTAAGTGAATCGGGTAATCATGTTAAGATTTGACTAATTTCTTTTTTAATTTCTAACCCTGACTTCATTTTCAATTAGGACAAAGAACTAAATGAATCGCATGAACATAACCCAAGAACGCCATAACCAAGATCAATATCGCCATGGAATTGAATATCGTCCATACAAAAGAAAACAAACAAACCGTTGTGGTCGAAGTGCTGGCTCTCTGAGTTTTTATTCAAAGATCAACCAAACAAAGGTTTAATTCAAGTTTTCTTCCTTTCAGAGCGCATTCAAGTTTTAATCATTTTAAAGCGCTAATTAAAAACTCAGTAATAGTAAAATCTATGATTTTAGTCAACAAGTTTGTTAATATTCTCTTCTGGCCCGATGATATGTTCGATGTCGTTGAAAAGTCTTTCTTAATTTCTTTGCTGGTGATTGTATTTGTGCACATCAAATGGGCTTATTAAATGACTGAAACTGGTCTTTTTCTGAGTAATTCCTAATATCTCAACATATTTGGTTTCCTGATTTTCAATTCCTTTCATTCATAAAACTCGGATGAAGATGCTGTAAGCACAATTGTTTGGATAGTCATTGGAAAACAATAGAAAATTGTATCCCGGAATTCCATTTAGAAAAATTAAAAAAGAAATGTCACTTACTAAAGTCAAATTGAAACTGTCATTTTGTTAAAACTTTGCAATGATCAAATGTAAATAAATTTGCATCACAAAATATTTATTGCAACCAAACACAATTATTATGCATCGATAATTATTCATTTTGATTTTTTTGCAATTCAATTTTTTGTAATATATTTCACAAAGTTTGTTATTTGAAATAAAACTTGTTATTTTCGAGGTAAAAATACCGATTTTAATATTGATTACACAAAATTTATTCAATCTTTCTTCTATCTATCTTCAAGGCGTACGTGATCTGCCAAAAAATCATTGGAAATATTTATATTGTACAAGGTAAAGTCACTCGTGTGTTTTTTTAATAAAATACGCGATCATAAGTACAAATGTATTTGAAAAGCACTTTTCTGAGCTACATTTTTTTTGTAAATTTCAGCAAATAATAATGACAAATCTGCAATAACAAAATGTTTACATCGTTTGAAAGAAATCTTCAAGATCAACATTTTTGCATTTTTTGAATGATTGCAACAATTTTTTGCAAGCATTATTTTTACCAACCAAAGTTGAACACAAATTAATCCAAAAAATGCTATATAAGTCTGCTTTTTCAAAAATATATTCAATATCGTAAGCACACAAACATTTATCAAATTATAGAAAATTTTGAGCCTTTTTGGTATGAAAATTATTTTAATAAATAAATAATTTCATTTTTTAATTTCAGATCAACAAATACTTTAGAAATTCCTTTAGAAATGGCCCAAGTAGGGCTCAATTTGGTCATCTTGGCCATGTTGGTGTCCATTGTGAATTGCACCGAAACGCATTGCAATGTTCGAGGCACCGGCTACCGCTGTGCAAAGGACAACTACAAAGCGGACGAAATTCGGCTTGTCAACAACTACAATCACCAAGTTCGAGTGCAGATTGGCATGTGGATGTCATGGTGTGGCTGGCCTGGCCGGAACAATGACAATCTCGACTACACGCTCGAGCCCGGACAGACGAAGGTGCTCTGGTTTGGTAAGGCGGACAAGGGCTACTGTAATGAATTCTTTGTGCATGGCTGTGAGAAGGAGGGAAAGGTGATCAACTGTTCCGATGCGGTCAATGTTTCCGTAGTTTAATAACTGTTTGTGTTGGACAATTTTCAGATTGTACTGATTCGATTTAAAGTTTGGGGAATTTTTAATTTCTATTTTAATAAACGTAAACTAATTTTTTGAAAAGATTATTTTGACAAACTAGATAAATTGAAACAAAACTTTAATTAATATAGATGAAACATAAACTACGTTGGATTATTACATTCATTTATATTTATTTCATTCAAAAATCTATACCTGGATTTAATAAAAGATCAAATCAATCTGACACTCAAAGAATTTTCTCAAGTGCCCATTAAGCTTAATTTATATTAATCAGTAATCAAGTTAGAAATACAACAATACAGCACACACTGAATATACATTTTCATGATAATAACTAGCTAAACTAATTTAAACTTTAAATCAACTTTAAATCAACCACTTGGACAGAAACTTCTAGCTTGAATCTGACCGTCTTGCGAACATGACGAAAATTTGCTCAAGAGTAGTGTCTGAAACAACATAGTCCTCAAAATCGAATCGTTTGTCAAGTGCAGCCATCTTGCGAAATATGTTTGACCATCGTTCTCCTGTATCGGAGATGTGATACAGGACCGTGCTTTGATGGCAATCTTTCAGGATAGCAGACGGAAATACTCGAATCATTTCATGTTGAATTGACTTAACATATTCATCATACTGTGGCTTATTTTGCAAATGCTCCCCGAGCAAATGAATTGTAACCAAATAGTCTTGACAATATTTGGCACGAAGGTGTTGCGGTGAGCCGATGCAGTTGAAACGGCCCTTGGTCATTATCCCAATTCTGCCACAGAGGGCCTCACATTCGTCCATTGCATGAGTGGTGAGCACAAATGAGCTGCCAAATTGTTGTTTAAATTTACTCAAAGTTTGCCAAATTTGTCGTCTTGCTGCTGGATCGAGACCAGTGCAAGGCTCGTCAAGTAACAACAGCGGCGGGACTCCAATTAGGGAAATTGCAATTGACAACTTTCGGCGATAGCCCCCACTGTAGGTGTCTGTTCGTCTTTGTGCGCATGCTTCAAGTCCAACCATTTGGATTAAACTGTTGATATCGCGTGCAAGATTCGGCACAGGAATTCCACGTAGTCGCCCAAACAGGTACAATGTCTCTTCGCCTGTCAATTGGCCAGGAAATGGACTAAACTGTGGACAGTAGCCAATTTGCCACCGAAACTTACGCAGATTTTTAATTAAATCAAACTTTCCTTTCGAAATGTGAGCATTTTCTGAGCTGGGAGGTAGATCGCCGGCCAGCATTGCAAAGGTGGTAGTTTTGCCAGCACCATTCACACCCAACAGTCCAAAGCATTCATCAAAGTGCACGCCAAAGGTTAGTCGATCAACAGCTGTAAGATTGCCAAACTGTTTCGAAAGATTATCAACTATGAGCAAGTCAGATTTTTGATTGAGCCCAATTTCAGTCTCAATTCGAGATATCTCTTTTTCGGCATCCGAATCTTGGAATGACGTTTGTTGTCGATGTTCGGCATTCAACAAGGGAGTTCTCTCTTGTGCTGCTGAACTTTTGATTCGACGAAACCAGTGAGAGATGGAAAAGTAGTTGGTAAAAGTTTGTTTGTATACTAAAATATAAAGCAATGGTAAATTTAAGCGTAAATTTTGTTTCTCACGTTTCTTGTATACTTACATTCATAGAGAATAATAATCAGAAAACAAATTACTCCTGTTGCGATCATGAAGACCATCTCTTGACCAGCGCCATAATAGCCCAGCGCAAATGGACTTTTATCGCGATAGCATAAATTCCCACATATATTTGGACAACATCCTCCAAATAGAGCCAAACTCCTTTGCATCTCATCTGTATTATTTCGGTATTTTGCCTGGTTATGTTGAATGTTCTCAAGTTCCGCACATTTTTCAGTGAAATTTGGCAATTGTGTACAAAATTTGAACAAAACCGCCAATTTGTGAACCTTTTGATAGCCAAACAAGAAGGAGAATATAGGCAGAACTCGAAAAACATTCAACAGAGTCTGATACAGTGCGAACCAAATTGAGGTAAAAATTGAATAGCCCAAATTGTGCATAAACAAATCTGATACACCGAATGCGATGACACCAATCCAGGGAATGTAGAAGAAAAGTTGGATTAAAAAGACAAATCCATTGGAAGGCACTGTAAATAGATGCGAAACTAAATAAACCAACGGAATAGTACCAATTCCAAAAGAAAATAGAAGAAAATACAGTGCTCCAGCCGCACCACCAAAAAAAAGATGGTCCGAATCGGTTAGTTGTATGGCCAAAAATAGTGCTGAAATTGCCATCAAATGGTTGGCTAAATCGAAGAGAAAATTTGCTAACCAATAAGTGACCGGAGAAAGGTTCATCATTAGTTGAAGCAGTTTGAACTTGGATTGGTTCTCTTGTATTGGAAGCAGAACATAGGAAGCAGCCAAAAATGGAAAAGCAATAGGTAGAAAAATATAATTGGTCATAATCCAGGGGAGAATGTTTGGCCACAAAACTTTAGATATTTTATGCTGCTCTGAAGAACTTGGAAGTAGAGTGAGATAGGCTTGTGCAGAGATAGATCCTTTTTGGTGCCGACTTTTTGGCAGCACGCTTCGTAGCAGTGATTCAAACATCACTTCAATAGAAAGTGGCAGCGAGTGGTGCTGTTCCCAGTTGAACCAAATCTGAAATGCACTCCCCACATCGCCACTTCCGTACAGAAATCTCCGAATGTATGTGTCAATTTTGTTGTCAACTTTTTTCAAAATCCATTCGTTCACTTGTGCTTTGACCAGTGATGAATTGGCCCGATCAATGTTGTGCACAATTGCAGAATATTTTTGCTCGTGTACTTGTTGATAAGAATGCGAATAATTTTGTGTTCCATAAACGAATGTTTCAGTGTTGTGTCCATAAATTGAGGCCACATTCAGTTCAAATTGCACAGCGGTGGGCGAAATACTGATCAGTGGCTTTGCAAGTATAATGGAAAAGAAAATTACAAATGCTGGAATGAGTAATTGAGATAGTATGGTTGGAAAGTAGCGACGAGCAAAATGAAATCGTTTGATAAGCAGTCCACAGAATTGACTCAAAATCAGGCTAGTTTCTCGCTTTAACTCAGTTGGACTTGTTAGCAGAATTTTCTGGTCACCACGACCAAATTCTTTTTCACAATTTGCATGTTGGTGTTTAGTCAAGAAATGATGAAAATTTACTCTCGATTCAACAGCTACAAAAACATCTTCCAGTGTGGTATACGACAAGCCACACGAATCAATGCCATATTTTTGCTTATTATTCTCGATATCATCAAACAATTGAGGCAATCTTGAACGCAATAGCTTTTTATGGGTGTCTATTTTTGAGCGGTCACTATTCTGTTGTTCCAGTGTGTACACAACTTCCGTCTCAATTTCACGGCTCAATAATGAAGTAGGAATAAATCGTTGAAGAACATTTTCAAATTGCACAGAATTGAATGCACAGTCCTCTTGTTTGGCAATACGCAGGCGATAACCAGTACCGAAGGAGTTTTTGAGAAAATGTGGACTTCCCGAGCATGAAAGTTTTCCTTCGTGCATAATTGCGATTCGATCTCCTAGAATATACAAAAAACATCAGAAAAATTTTTACACATTGTTAGTAAATGTAGGATTTACAATACAGCACAACTTACATCTGCTTCTTCCCTATTGTGGGTAGTGAGCAGAATGGTCCTCTGTCTTCGAATGGACAGCAACAAATCCCAAATATCTCTTCGAGAGTCTGGATCTAGGCCTGAGGTAGGCTCATCTAGAATCAATATTTGCGTTTCGCCCACCAGTGCCATGCCAAGTGAGAGCTTTCTTAGCATTCCACCCGAAAGCTCTGTTGCTGGAACATTTTTTTTGCTTGTCAGTTTCAACAGTGAGAGCAGCTTGTCAACATCGGCTTCAATCAAATTTGAGGGATAGCCTTTAAGTGCGCTAAACAGCTTCAAATGTTGGCCAACAGTAAAATCGTTCAAATAGAAATTGTCCTGCAGACACAGTCCCATGCTTTGTCTTGCTCGATTTGTGCTGGTGAACACGTTGTATCCGTTTACTTGAATTGTGCCCCCTGTTGAGCTGTACATTCCGGCAATCATATTCATGGCTGTTGTCTTGCCCGCGCCGTTGTGTCCCAACAAAACGGTAAGCTCACTCTCGTATATGTTCAAGCACAGTTCATCGATGGCCATTTTGTGATTAAACTTTTTTTGGAGATTTGAAATGCGAATCATTGCATTTAAATCCGTTGGTTCGGACTCAAAATTGTCTCTATCATCGTCGTGCTTTGGCTTAATTGAAGAGCAGTAAGATTGAGCAAATTTCTGCGGACACCAATATGAGAGTGAGAATATGTACCAGGGCTTCTTTGGTACTCCATGCTGGAATGGCCAAACATTGTCGAGATACCAGATCAAGAACACGTAAACGAACAACGACCCACAGCAAAGAGACAGTACCATAAAGGCAGTCAAATCACCATATTCCGTAGTGTTAGCAATTAAATTTGACCATTGTAGACCAACTCCAGCACTGTCCAAAGTTGCCATTATAGACACAAACCAAATTATTGAGCCCATAGGCAAAAGACAAGTGCAAGCTTGAATAGATTGCAAGTGCTCCAGGTTTGCACTTGTAACTTTAAATTGATTGACAAAGTGACTGATAATAAAACACAGAATTAACCATCCGATTATCACAGTGTTGGTAGCCAATACAGGTCTGTAAATAAATTCAAAATCAAAAAAATCAAAAATTTGGTAAAAAAAAGTTTATCAGATGCGAAAAATTGACTTATTCTGACCCAGACTTGCGACCCTCAACTTCGAGAGTTCCCTCACTCGCCTGCAAAGTATGTACCGTAAATTCTCGAATATAGTTTGCGGGCTATAGACGGAATAACTTTTTTCGTGGCCTCCTGCGGGCTATACACAATGATGATACATAAATGATGTTTCAATATTTTAATCATTGACTAACTTGAATATTGCTAATATTTCTATTTTAATGCATTTTAGTAGGGTTTAAACCATAAAATCTCATATTTAAAACATCAATATTTTATTGAAAAATTACCTGCGACTAATGCCCCGGTGCGACTTATCTGTGATTGAGTAAGCTTTCAAAATAAGGCAAAAGCGACTTATACAAAGGTGCGACTTGTAGCCCGGAAAATACGGTAATAGCGCAAAATTAGTTCAAAATGGACACCTAAACCAAGTTTATAATGGGTCAATTAGTGGACTTTCCAAAAGTGCGGGCTATACACGGGTGCGGGCTATATTCGGGAATTTAGGGTACATACCTGTTAAAAAGCGTAGTAATAGCCATTGAGAATAATATCAATTGCACGGCCCATATCAAAAAGCCAAAAGCAAACACTACTGGATTGCATAAACGAAAAACGGGATCGGCTGTGCAAAACAAAATTACGATCAATAGCAAAGTATCAATTAGGAACAATGCAAAATATTCAATAAAGTAGGATATGTAGTACACCGAGTCGGACATTCCAATCAGTCGAAACATTTCTTTGATCTTTGTGCTTTTTTCATCGGTAATTCGCTTCACAATGCTTGAACTCACGAGCACAAAACTAATGGGCAGTAGTTTCGCAATGAAGCTATGAATGGAAGCTTGAATTTTATAGTTTTTGTATGGAGGATAAGGCATGCGATTGATGATTACTGGCTTGTCCACTCCAGTGGTGACATCTTTGAAGATGGCGTCACAGTAGGCTTGGTCATTGGTGGAGCTGCACATTTGTCGAACAAATGCTCGATTGATGTATGATTGAGTTTTGACGAATCGGGAGTAGATGGAAAAGTGTTTCGGATCTTTTGCCGGTTTTTGTGAATCTTTAAGTGGAAATTTCGTTTGCATCAAATCAAAATCTGTTTTTTTTCATTGACAGCCGTAGCTTGTATGACAGTTGACCCGTGACTAATGCTTGGGATGCATTTGATTGAAAATACACTCCAATCAGATGCTTGTGTGCTGTGATATTGTGCAATTCTAGGCGACTGCATTCAATGTCAAATTTTCTGTTTAGTTCCTCTTCAGTTGAAAAGCCAATCATTTTGGTCGCTGATCCTTCAACGCTTTCTGTGTTTCTAAATGTTTCCAACAATTTGCTTGTGGCATCACTGTCTGGTGTGTACATTAGCACAAAATTTTGGTTGTCCGACTGTGGAAAATCCAATTTCGGATTGAAGTGAATATGCGCTTGATGGTTGTACATGACAGGTCCAATCATTTCAGTTCCAGTACTGTTCAGAGTCTGTACAGCTACTTTAGCACCACCATCAGAAGACGTAAGTTGGATGTTCGCTTGCTTTTCCAAGGATAGCAAAAGGTAAATAATTACCATTGGACCGAGTACATCGAAAATGGTGTGCACGTAATGAACGCGACGAAAAATCATTGACTTCCATAGAAGCGCTCTCAGTTGAATCCAGAACAGCCCAATGGATGATCGCCTTGGGTGGGTCATTTTCAGTTCGACAATCGGCGTAGGATTTCTAAGTTTAATAATTAACGTGAGCATAAAAATTAAAAACAGTAAAATGCCAAATGCTCACTATTTATAAACGACCCGAACTGTCTAAATGACCAATAAGTAAGACTTGGTAAAAAGTAGATACAAAACTAGTCAGGTCCATCCCTTCCGCTATGACATCTCAGTTTACATCTCTGTTTTAAGCAAACCTAATCAGCTTCTTGGCCCATTTTGAGTGCAATTATCAAATATAGAATGAGTCACAAAGTCAAACAAATTGTTTAAACAAGATATATATCATAAGTCAATTTTTGTCTTTATCGAAGCGAACGAAACAAATCTCTAATTGGGCAACTAAACAAATAGATGTTAGTTTGTGGGAGAAAACCGTAAGGCGTCATTTTACCAAATAATATTAGAGTTAAATGTGTTGTGTGGAACATTGACATAATGAAAAAAAAATTATTTTATGGAGGGGACTATGATAAGTTGGGAGTTCAAATGACCTTTGTCTGTCAGTCAGTCAGTCAGTCAGTCAGTCAGTCAGTCAGTCAGTCAGTCAGTCTGTCAGTTGCTGTCTGTTTATCTTCGTATACTCGCTCTATGGCCTAATGATAAGAAAAATTATAGATTTTGCCCAATTGTATTGCATGTCGAGTAGATGCGTCATTCGATGCATAGCAACAAAACATTGAAAAAAAACATACGAACTCGTAGAAATGTTGACATTTGCAATGAAATTGTTAATCTCCCATTTGAACATTCATTTGCATTTAATCAATAATTTCCAAATGTCATGACTCACATTAAAATGCTTATAAAAGTGTAAATCAACAAATGCGCATTTGTCTAATCTAGTTTAAGCTATTCAAGCTATCAATTGACAAGCACATATTACCAAATTATGTTTAAAAAGGCAGTTTGTTAGATAATTTATTATCACATTTAACACTCAACAACTTCCACTGAGAGTGCATTGTATTTAATACTTTTTCAAAATGGAATTCAAATTTTTAATGATTTTTACGATAGTGACCGAAGCAATTGTGATTACACTATCATCATCATCCAAACCCAATGAATGGTGGGCCAATGCAGTGCCAGGTTTTTAGGATTTGATTCGATGGGTTGATATCACCAAATTCAATGATTACCGCAATCTGCACGTTGTCAGTGGTGTATTGGGCGTGAGCTGCGATTCGAATGTCACCTGGTCAAATGTACATCTTCCCAAGCAAACATTCACAGTGCCAGATCAGATTTCTAAATTTGCACTCAACGAAAAGAATAATCTCCATTCACCACAAATTCAGTTTGCTCAAGACATGATCTACAGACGAAACATACTGCTCTCAATGGGTTCACCGGCTGACAGTCTAATTGGAGCCTGTTCACGAAATTATCTCTACAAGGCCTATCTGTTCGGCTACTATTGCAACAACGCATCCTGTGCATTCATATCATCCCAAATCAGTGTCTATAGCATTGAACTTAAGCGGCCAAGTGAACTCTTACTGAATCATAACTTTGTGGAAGACATTAAAAATCTAACATCATTCAAATATGAGCAAAACATTTAAGGATATCGGCAGTTTGTTGAACAATATGGCACACACTACAAACGTATCATCAAATTGGAAGAAAAACACAAGTGCTTGGTAACATCTAACCATGCCAAGCACTTGTGCTTTCCTTCCAATTTGATGATACATTTCACGTATGTAATGCTTTTCGCCAGCTTTACTCGATTCATACTCGTGATAGAGTTTCTCAAATTCGCGAGTTTCGTCCAAAATTTTCTTGGATGGACACAGATCTGCCGAACGATCACAAATTGATTGCGCAAATTGAAGCTTGAGTCCCGTGGTCACATAATAATCGGCGATTAGCTTATCTCTATCTGTAAAAAGATTTAAAATTTTGTTTAATTTAAAATAAATAAAAAACATTCGATCCCAAGTTTTACAACCTTTCACTTTGCTGAGCAAATCATCAATCATTTGAATTGCTTCAGTTGTGCTCATCTTGTTTTGTTTAATTCAAAATTTTGCAATTTTCCCAATAAAACTCGATCCTCATCTGAAGGTCGATAATACCAATTTTCAGCATTGTACACTACTTTCAATTCCACCAAATATGCTTCGATTCTGCACATTTCAATTGCAATCTTTACCTTAGCTCTCGTGTTTTCCTCGCCAATCAAATCCTTCAATGGCCTTAAGAAGTATGCCGTAATAGCTGGGTTAGAGTATACGGCATTGCCGTTTGCATCTCCCAGAAACCAACTTTCAAGTTTACCATCGAAGCGCATTTCGTCTCCTCCTCGAACAGTAGGATAATCAAGTGTCAAAATGTCTTCATTTTTACAAAATTCCTCATAACCTTTTGGCTTTGTAACATTCTTCTGTCCCGTAGAAAGAAAAAAAGAAGCTTTAAAATTGTCCTCAAGCTCAGCATCACTCGTACTGCGATAGTTCTCATCTGGAATTGAGAATGTCCAATAAAGAAATCCTCCAAAATTGGCTCGTTCAACGTAGTGTGTGCCATACTGTTCAACAAACTGCCGATATCCTTCAACGTTTTGCTCATATTTGGATGATGTTAGATTTTTAATGCCTTCCACAAAGTTATGATTCAGTGAGAGTTCACTTGGCCGCTTAAGTTCAATGCTATAGACACTGATCTGGGATGACATGAATGCACAGGAAGCGTTGTTGCGATAGTAGTCGTACAGATAGGCATTGTAGAGATAATTTCGTGAACAGGCTCCAATTAGACTGTCAGCCGGTGAACCCATAGAGAGCGGTATGTTTCGTCAGTCGATCATGTCGTGAGCAAACTGAATTTGTGGTGAATGGAGATTATTCTTTTTGTTGAGTGCAAATTTAGAAATCTGATCAGGCATTGTGAATGTTTGCTTGGGAAGATCTTAAGATGTACATTTGATCAGGTAACATTCGAATCGCTGCTCACGCCAATACACCACTGCTAACGTGAAGATTGCGGTAATCATTGAATTTGGTGATATCAACCCCTCACATCAAATCTTAAAAGCCTGGCACTGCATTGGCCCAGCATTCATTGGGTTGTGATGATGATGATAGTGTAATCACAATTGTTTCGATCACGATCGTAAAAATCATTAAAAATTTGAATTACATTTTGACCAAAAGAGTAAAGTCATTCACTAGAATCAAGTTGAACGTTAAACATTTGAAAAATGAACAAATAACAAACTGACTTTTATACATAATTTGGCAATATGTGCTTTTCAAGCTAGATCAGGCAAATGCACATTTGTTGATTTACACTTTTATAAGCATTTTAATGTGAGTCATGACATTTGGAAATTTTTGATTAAATGCAAATGAATGTTCAAATGGGAGATTAATAATTTCAATGTAAATGTCAACATTTCTAACTACTTGCTCCGAGTCTCATGAGCAGATCATCATGTATTCCATTTTAGTACAAATTGGAAGAAAAAAAACAAATCGTTGGATAATTCGCGAACGCTGACTTTACACCTTTGTCAAACTAAAATCAACAAATGCACTTTTGTAGATCTACATTTTTATAAAAACATTTAAATTATTTTTGATTAAATGAAATTGAATGATTGAGAGATTTGCCATTTCAAATGTCATCATTTATCGGTCTCTATCTTGTTCATTGAATGTAATGTTCTCACTGTTATCAAGCTTGAATTTTGGCAAATTACTCAAATTTACCAAATACTCTATTTACAGGTCGACGTTGTATATGGAATCAATTTATTTAAAAATGAAATTTTTGCAAATGACATGCGAAACAATGGAATCATACATTTCATAAAATAAAATATAATGTATTAAATATAATTTTTACATAAAAAAGATTGAAGTAGTTAAAATATTTGCCAAATATTAAATTCAACCGAAATTCCATTGATAGAAGAACCAATTTACGAATTTGTTTGAAGATTATGATTTCGGTCTATAATTGTCAAAATAGTTCGATCAATTCAATAAGGAAATAACAAATACACTCAATTCGGCACTTCCACCAAAAATTATTTTCGAATTCTAAAAGGAGAAATGTCTTTTTGCGAAAGTGTGAGATGATTCCATTGGGAGAAAAAAAACTTAGAATGTATTCTTGAGTAAACTAATCCAATAATAAGAAACAGTGGTCAATTCAAAGATTGTTTTATTTGTAGGTCAAAGAGATTTTGTATGAAACTCGACAAACTTTAGAAACATGACAAACACATCTTTAAACAATATCAAATTTCAACGTGCCACTATGACCCATACGTATAACGTGAGCATCTGGAACACTCATTTTTGAACGTCCAACAACCGAAAATTTCGTTGATCGAAAACAACACTTGACTATTTTGTTGGCGATTTTTGTTGTTGGGTTGTTCAATAATTGGATGAAAGTGTTGAAAGTCAAAGTGGCTCTTGAATTCATCAATTATTTTGGCGATAATCCTAAATTGGTTGTACTGAATATTGCAAATTTTATTGATTTGACCATTTTGGAAGTTCCTGTTCAAGAATAGGTGTTGGATCAATTCGGGCATCAGAATAGTCCAACTTTCTGGTCGTGGTCAGGTTGCCGTTAAGTTTGTAAAAGAATCCAGCCCATATTGATCAACAATACCGCCAAAAGACTTCTCTATCGTCGGCCGCTTGGTTGAATGTGAATTTTGTCATCCAAAGGGGTCAAATTTCAGCTTTAAACAGACAAAAATTAAACCATCAAGATCCAGAAAAATTGAATTTGACCACTTTGCATGTCAATTTTCAGCTGCAAGTAAGCATCTGCACAAGCGGGAAGTCTTGGACGTATTGCTAATCAAGGTGGGTTCTATTCTTGAACCAACTTAGCAGCAACTGACACTGTCCACGGCCATCATGATGAAAATTGAATTTTTCTGAGGCACAAATTGGACAAACAGGTAACTTTGAACTTGAAGTTTCAAAAAAGTTCGATCAATTCGCAATCGGCAACATCCAGTACAATCCATTCGGGATACTTCACCCAAAAATGTTCATGAACTCAGCAGCAGCACTTTGAAATTCATTAACCAAACCAATTATTGGTCGGAAATACAGAAAAAACGTCAACAAATTCTTCAAGTGGAGGTTCCAATCAACAGAATTTCGGTTGAGGATGTAGGACGTATTTGTTCCAGATGTTCACGTTAGATGCAGATGAATCCTAGTGGTATGTTGAAGATGATTTTCAAAGATGATTTGGGTCTTGTTTCAAAAATTTGGTAAGGTCTGACAAGTTTCCGAAAAAATCGCCGCTAACACAAGAGTATCATTGAGCACATCTCGCGGTTCGCTAAAAGTAAAATAAAAATAAAAATGGGAAAACATTGTCAAAGAGAAAATTGTAAATATAAAGCAAAAACAAAAGACAAACCTTGGATTGAAAAGAGCCAAATCCAAAAAAGCCTTCATTGTCGAAAGGAGCAAAAAAGTCGTATTGCAACTCGACCGATAGTATGATGATGACTCAATTGGGAGATGAGATGAGGAATCTCAGGATCCAAGAATAACAAAAAATTGGTCAAGTGAGTGCACTTATGTACAGAAAGCTGACGTGTTTTTGTGTCTAATGCCAATAGAAAGTCGATTTATCACTTTGCATCACTTCCACTACACGTGATTGAGCAAAATTCAGTGAAAAAGTCCAAAGATTGACGCGCCTTTACTTTCATTTTGCTTTGTAGTATTGCTGACACTTGCAAAAAATATATTGTCACTAAAATGTCACATGCAGCGGCTGTTGCTGACTGGTTGGATCATAAGACATCGTCTTTGTTATCTTATTGAGGCTGGTGAAAACCCAAACTTTGTCTTTTTATTGTGCATCTCAAATCTCAAACGAATTTTGGAATCATGATCTATACGCCCAAATGGTTCAACATTCAAATTTTTTGAAATAAACTGATGCGAGTGTAAATCTACACAGTAGATGCTCTCAATAACAAAACCAAATTATTAAGCTTAGCGCAAGGATTTTGTTATTGTTTATATTTTTCCCTGCTGTGGATGTTGTGAAACAGCAGTGAAGGCGATAACATCAAACCATTGCGATAAGTATGTGCAAGTCATTTTGAATGCAAAAACAATTTGATTTACTTGTTGACATTGATGAAAAAAGTGACATGACATGATGAATGAACACATTCGTCTAGACAAATGGGTTGCCAGGCTGAGCTCAATGATTACTCAAATGTTATCGTGTGCAAGCTAAATTGAGTATGAACTTTGAAATGGAGCTTTTGTTGATGTCTTTTCTGTGATTATCTAACCCAAAATTAAATTGTTTTTGGTTTTAGATCAACTACAAACAGATTAACATCAATTTATTTATTTTTCAAATGAAAATTATGCAAACCGACATGAGACAAACAATAAAATAAATTAAAACAATTAAAACAAACAGGATTTCGGTCAATGATTGATTGCAATCGTAGAGCTCAAAGTGGTGCTTAAATTTGTCAACATTTTTTGACAAAAATCCAGAATTGATTGTACTTGATGTTACAGATCAAAGTAATTGAGCCATTTTTGGATGGAAATTAATCGAAAATATGTTTCCGCCAATTTGGACATCATAAAAGTCCAAATTGTTGCTCGTGTGGACAGTAGCAGGTAAATTAGCCCAATAATTGAACAGCATAGATGAACACGAAAACTTATCTCTTGTTGACTTGCTGATGAGTTTTTGGCATGGTATCATTTTTCACAATAACAGACCTGCAAATGTCAACGGCCATGAAGTTAGACATGTCTGAGGCCAAATTGACTGACACGTACTCTCGAGCAAAGACCATCAAAAATAGTTCTATCAATTCAATAGGAAATATCAAGTAAAGCCAATATTCTGGACCTTAGCCAAAATTTTTTACAAAATCCATTACTACTCTGAATCTAAAGTTTCAACCAATTATTGGCCGAAATAACGAAAAACATCAACAAACATCTTCTAAATGGACATTTCAATGAACGGAATTTTGGTTAATGGAGTTGAGTTTCCGTTCATCATCCAATATGCTCATGTTAATTTGCGAATGAGTTATAGCAGAATGGTATAGTTGTGCTTCGAAAATGCTTTTGGTCTTGCGCCAATAAATTGTCAGGCTTGATGTTTTTTGGTCCATAATCTCCTCCAACTCCAGAGCACCATTGTGCACAACTCGCGGTGACTGAAAGTGAATAAAAATACGAATGAATATCGTCAAATGGGAAAATGGATTGCAAATATAAAAACAACAAAACAAACAAACCTTTACTGAAAATAACAAAGTCAAAAAGCGCTTAAGACTTGAGTTGCCCTTCATCGTCGAAAATAGGAAATTCTCGAAGCCATTGGAAAATGTGTGATGATCCAATTGAGAGCAAAATCACCGCGAGTTGGCAAGCTTGGATAACAAAATCAAATAATAATAAAACAGTGGTCAATTGAGTGCACTTATATGCAGACGTGATTTTTGTTCAATGTCAATAGAAATTTATCACTTCCACTGTGCGTGATCGGGTGAAAAAAAACAGTGCAACAGTCCAATGATTGATGCATCTATTTCTTTCCTTTTAATCTACTAATCAGAAAAATCTTTTATTAATATAGCTGACATCTGCAAAATATTGTCACGAAAGTGTTATAAACAACTGTTGCTGTTGCTAAATGGATGATCATGAGACCGCATCTTTGTTATCTTGTTGTCGAGGAGAAAACTACAAACTTTGTCTTCAGATTGACTAATTCTGATCCCAAACAAGTTCCGGCACACTGATCTATACGCCTAAATGAATCACCATACAAATTTTTCAAAAAAAATATATATGTAGATAAAATGTACTAACTAAACCAAACCAACTCACAAAACATAGTGCAAACATTTTGTTTTGGTTTGTATTTCTCTGTGTGAAACAGCAGACAAGAAGATAACCAACTGCAGTGCGATAAGTGGCAAGCTAGTTGTGAATGTACAATAATACGCTTTGATTTACTTTTGACATTGATGAACAAAATGTCATGACTTGATGCATTAACACGCTGCATGCACAATCCACCAAAAAATAAAGTATGACAATCTACAATTTAATTTACTTTAATTTAATTTACATTTTAATAAACTGAAATTAATTTCAATAACATTCATTTTGTACTAAGGTTACATAAGTAAAAGATAGTTTTATTCTATGAAAATATTAATAATTTTAAAAAAATAAATCAAATGCAAACAATAATCAAGAAAGTATTCTCTTGAAAAATATTAATAAAAATGAATGAGATTTCATTTTTGAACGGGATCTGTACAGGTGTTGCCGTTGCCTGAACTTTTATCGGCAGATCTTATTCAAAGTTTCAACTTTAAGTTTAGACAAATATTCCTCAATCATAGCATGGTGGCATCTTTATCATTATAAACTTGGGTGTGAAGTTCACACTGTGAACCCAATTTACTGTTTCGTTTCAGATTCCTGAAAACGAGCAAATTATTGCCCAATTTCATAACGAAATGCACAACGACAAAGATGCTACAATGCTGATGGACTTTTAACTAAACTTAAAGATCAAACTAGAAGAAAGATCCATCAACCAAAGTCAGGAAAGTGATTTCAACGGAAATAGATGTACAGATCAAGCACATAAATGAAGCATCATTTATGATTGTGAATGTTTTTCCTTCAAAATTTTCACTTTTGGAATGAACCAGCGTTTTTCAGTTTGTCTATCTTCTGAGGTTCAATAGCTTTAGTAGCTTTTCAAATCGTTCCAACAACGATTGTTTGACGCATGTCCAACCGCAACTCTGCAACTGGGCCTGACAAGTTGATGGTGACATCTTTCAGTACACGTGAACCCTTCTCCATTATGAGATCAGCGATCAGGAATGGCGCAAAGCTGAGGTTGATCAAATCAATTTGCTCCCTTGAAACGACTTTTCATGAAAAAAACAAACATGGTCATATTATTGAATTATTGGATTAATTGACACTCACCTCGTCAGTGCTTGGTTAACTTTTGCAAACCAATCAACTGTTTACGGGATTTTTGCTTTTGATTGAAAGTGTTGAACGTCGCTCCATCACAATCTTGGGCCACAAGAGTCAATAATAAGCAACAGTGATCAGATGAGTGCACTTATAAACAGAAAGCAGAAATATATTTTTGTCCAATGCAAATCTAAAATCGATTTATCACTTTGTATCACTTCCACTATGCGTGATTGGAGCACATTTCGAAAATAGTGAAACAGTCCAAAGATTGATTTAGCTTCATCTGTACTTTGCATTTTTTTGACTAATCAAACTAATCTCGTATTTGCTGAGCTCTGCAAAAATTGTCACTAAAGTGAGACACAAACAACTGTTGCTGCCGAAAGGATTTTGTTGTCAAGGCACAAAAAAACAAACTCTGTCAACAGATTTACTATGCAATATCAAACAAGTTGTGGAGTCCACAATGTGGACCTTTGAGAGACCTATACGGTCAAATGGATCATCAAACAATTTTTTTAAAAATTCTGATGTTAATGTAAATGCTTTCAATTATCAAACCAAATCGCTAAACTTAGTGTAGAGATTTTGTTTTCGTTTGTATGTGTTCTGCTTGTGAATGCAGACAGCAAAAAAGACGATAACATCAATCCATCATTAATGATAAGTCAATTTGAATGCACAATGATAATCTTTATTTTTTGCCGACATTGATGAAGAAAATGACATGACATGATATGAGGGAACACATAAGTCTAGACAAATTAGTGACCCTAAACTAAATTGTGCATGAACTTTGAAATGGAGCTTTTGTTGAGTATAGAATGTTCATCTAATTGTTGTTACAAATTTCGGTACAAAAATCACATTTGATAATAACAAAAAAAGAAAGAAATTTTATGATTCTAAAAAATAAACGCACCTAGGATAACATTCATAACTGTCTCAAGGTTGAGTACAGCCTCAGAAATATTTTATCTATTATCTCATCAATCAAAAAATCTATGCCTGGATTTGCTAATTAATCAAACATTAAAAATCAATCAGACGCTCAGAGAATTATCTCAAGTGCCCCTTGAAAGCCAATTGATATTATTGATCAGTGTGATTAAATTATATAAAAACAATGAAAATACAACAACACATATTGAATTTTTATCAAAATCGTGATAATCAAAAAGTCTTTAAATTGTCCAAAATTATCGAACTTTAGATGGACTATCATACAGTTTGTTATATGTACAATAAGTATTTGGCACAAAGTTTGATAGTTTTTTAGATCAACAACAAGAGATAACAAAATTTGTATCTTCGTACATTGAGTCTGGGTCTAGAATCTGCATCCTGTTTCAATCCAGGTATATAAATTCATCATTAAATGAATGCATTTTTTGGGTGCTGTCTATTTATTGAATTTTATACACAAAAACACAAAAATGCAATTTGCCATTACTGTTGGTCTTCTCTTTTTGGTTGGTGCAGTTGTTGGTAAGTGATTTTTTTGTTTGGTTTTGTAAAATTGTAAATTTTGTTTTATTCATTTGGTTTTTAGCCGACGAGCGAACTTTGGTTGAAAGTTTGGAAAAACGAGCCGAAGCTCTGGTCCTCAAAGTGAAAAGCAGCCTTGACGGTTTCAAGAAGGACCACGCCAATCTCGTCTCAACTCTCGAAACCCAATTTGACCTTGCCGATAGCTTCGTGATCTCACTGAAGGAACAACTCGCAAACAATGCCACCAAATTCGAATCCGCTCAAGTGCACGTAATCGAAGAGGATTTGCTTCAACTGGAAAATCAAGTCACGACTGAGATCAAGAACATCAACGAAACCATCACTGGACACAAGGCCACTCCAAATGTGACTCACAGTGCGTTGGTTCAAAAGGCACTCGATTTGGTAAAGTTGGGACAGGATGCACTGACCAAGCATCGATCCGCACCAGAGGCTCACTGGATCGATTACGAAATTCAGGCTATTCAATTTTTGATCAAGACGATTGAGGCTAAGCCGGCGGCGGCTGAGTTGGCCAAGGACGAGCAGCAGTTGGCTCGACATGAGAAGACATTGAATGGTTTGATCGATCAGGCTAATCATCGAATCCCAAAGCCACTTGTTCCAAAACCAGGAAAGTAAACGTTTTTAAAAGATTTTATTTTTAAATAAAAAAATAACTGTTTAAAAATCAAATAAAAAACATTATTTAAACAATCAATCCTTCAATTTTCTTGACTAACTCTTCATGTCGATTAAGTGCTTGAATCCTTTTGGCTGAATTTCGCATCTTTTGAACCAACTCTTGATCGTTGAGAAACTTATCAATCGTGTCGATAAGTTCACGATCGGTAAAAGTGTACGGATCCAGTCGTGCTCCCAGCCCTGCTTCTTGCAGTCTTTGAGCATTGTCAAATTGATCCGCAAACATTGGTAGTATGATCAGCGGTTTGCCTTCTGCAAACGTCTCAGTCACTGTGTTGTTGCTTCCGTGGCTTATCATCAGGTCTACGTGAGGGATGATTGCGGTTTGGGGTAGATAACGATCACCGTACATGTTGCGGGCGAGTGCGTACTCAGAGTGTCGAGGTCCTTTCGAGAAGATGTATTTGTGGTTTGTTTCGCCTAAAACTTGAACCAGTCTCTTAATCAAAACCAAATCTACAGATGTAATTGAACCCATCGAGACATAGATAAACTTTTCACTGAATCTTCCATCTAAAGTATCTGACAAAAATTCTGCAAAGACTAACTTTTCCAACTCTACTTTTTCATTTGAAACTCTATTAAAGACTTTCAGATTGAACCAATCTTTCTTCTCTCTAATCAAGTCATAATTCAGTTCATTAGGATAGGCATAAACGGTCAGAATTTGAGTATTTGGAAAAAGTACATCGCCTGTAAAAGGTTCATATCCAAGTGGAATTACAAAATTTTGATTAAATTTTGGATAGCCAAGAAAATTGCAACGTGATGTTTGGTTAAATTCGGCCCAATCCTTTGGATCACTATTGATTGATAAACCTAGTAAAAAATAGAAAATGAAAAATAGAAAATTACTGATAACTCAAAATAATTCGCAGCAACCACAACTACTGCTCATTTGGATTTTTTTTGTAAAATTAAAATTACATTTATTTATTTATTAGCACCAAAAAACTTTACTTACGATCCTTTGCGCGACACATTACAAGATTGGTCGATCCTTTTGTGCCAATAAACAGTTCGTGATTATCTATGACACTTGAAGTTGTGTAAATTTCTCCCCCAAGTGTAATATCACGATTTATGATTTGTTTTGCACTCGTGCTTTCCTTCACTACTGCAGCTAGTGCCTTGAGCTCATCTCCAGTAACCTAAACAGATCCAAAAAATTCATTATTCAAAATAATAAAAAGAATTTTATGAAAAAACATCAAATACATTACCTCATGAGCAAGACCATTCTCATATTTGGCCCAAGGCTTTTCCGGTTGCCAATCCAACGACACAACATAGGCCAAGCTGCATTCGTAGTCGCGGAGAATGGTGTTCTCCAATTCATATTGAAAAACCTCTAAATTTTCCACCATTTTGAGCCACACTTGTCAAATAATTTAATTGCTGAATAGACAATTCGAGAGTGAATGGTGGTGTAGTTTCGTGCACGTCTAGGCTGTATGTGCCTGAGAGACGCCTGAAAACTGAATATTTATCGTGATACACTTTGATTGTGAGCTGCATCGTTATGATATCCTTGTCTTTTCAAACAGACAGACCAAATGCACCCCCTCGAAATCAGACTCTATGTCTGAAATGAAAAAGTACGTTATTTGAGAACATTTGCCCTCTTCTGGACTATGGACAGAAATTCAATACTTGACATGTTGATAACTTGTCTTTTGACGATGTGCTCCATTAAAATATGCTTCACATACTGCTACCTTGCTACAATTGCCGTCCATGAGGGATAAATGAATATAAACATAAACAAATTTGATTGCTGTCAACCAGTAAAGAGAAGTACAAGGTTCATCATCACCTTATCTACTTCCATCGACTATCGTTTTTTTGGCTAAATATCAAAGAGAAGACATCATGTGGTAAACAAAATTTATTTTTAGAGTCTTAACAAAACAGATTTGACATCACTCGAGAACAATTGTCGCAAAACAATTGTGAAGTATAACCAAAATATCAGGGGATTTTTATAGATAAAATGAAATCTCTCCAATTCGCCAAGTGCACAGTTCCAGGACTGAACATTAGCGCTGCAACTTCGATATAATCTGTCACTATTTGAGTTAAGCAGTTTGATTTTTTCAAGGAACTGATGGTAATTGAACGTTCCAATAATGAGGAAAATTAGGATCCAACAGAACAATGATTGAAACGAGAGCATATAACCCAAAGGTTTTGATCGAAACGGGGAACATGTTTTGGGAAGCTTACTATGGCCAGATCTTGATTTGACGGAATGTAAAAGCCAGAGTACAAGTGCAATCCAAGTACAAACTACAAATTGATAATAAATTCAAAAATTATTTAAAAAATTCAAATTTTGTTTTATTGATCAACAATTGGCTTTGTGCTATTGCAGAGACATTTTACAAGTTTGCTTCGGAAAAACTTGAAAATATATTTTTCTAATAATAAACTATTTAAAAATTAAAAAAATTCACATTTATCATTTATCAATTAAATTGATCAGTAATTACTTACCACCACGAGTACGTTTAATCATTTCCCCCAATTCATTCACAGACTTGACGACTGTTTCGTCCTCTGACGCAGCAACCACAACTACTACTCATGCAGATTTTAAAAATTAAAATTACATTTATTTATTAGCACAATTTACTTACGATCCTTTGCGCGACACACTGCCAGATGGGTGGATCCTTTTGTGCCAAGAATATGTTCAAGATCATCATGGACACTGGAAATTGTATAAATTTCTCCCCCAAGAGTAATGTCATAATTTTGGTAACTTGATTCAGGCGTGTTTGTCTTCACGACTTCAGCGAGTGCCTTGAGCTCATCTCCAGTAACCTAAACAAAAAATACAAAAAAAATAATTAATTTAAAATTATAATGAAAACATATATACTCATACCTGATGGGCAAGACCATTCTCATATTTGGCCCAAAGCTTTTCAGGTTGCCAGTCCAACGACACAACATAAGCCAGGCTGCATTCGTGACTGGATAGGACGATCTGCTCCAATTCAATCTGGAAAATATCCATTTTGAGCTACACTTAAGCCAAACAATTTAATACAATTCGAGAGAAAATTGGTGTGTCGAGTCGAGCACTGTAAGTTTGTTTGTGTGAAAGAGAGGCGCCTTTAAAAGAACACAATTATCTTGCTCTATTCTGATCGTTGCCAGTCATTGCAAAATAAACCCCAAATGCAACCCCCAAATCAGATGTTGTTGAAGTGAAAAAGTACGTATTTGAGAACATTTGTCCTTCTGGAGAGAGGAAGTGCGATACTTGAAATGATGATAACTTGCATTTTGATGATGTGCTACAATATAATATAATATAATAATGCTAATATAATATGTTGCACACCGCAAATACATAAAAATGGACAAACAAGTTTGAATAATGTAAACTGTCAAGAGTAGTAGTGCAAGGTTCATAATCACCTTATCAACTCCCCTCGACTAACGTCTTTTGGCTGAATATCAAAGAGAAGACATCATGTGGTAAACAACATTTATTTTTAGACCCCCTACTTTCTAATTTTACCCAAATCAGTGGCCATGACATAATTTGCAGCACTACGTCTGCATCGCACTTGTCGAGATCATGTACATTGCTATTATGTAAACACTAACCATCCTGTATAACATCATATTCATTCAATGTATGTTCAATGGATTGATACTCACGAGCAATTGACCGAACAAGACTCGCTAACCAGACTCTGTAAAGACAAGTCTAAATGAAATATTCAACGATTTTGCTATTTAATTTTATTTCTTAAAGCATCAAGAAAGTGAATCTAATTCTGTGTGATAGATCTTCTCTTGCTGCAAATTAGCTGTGCGAATTCTACGTAATGTTAAAGTGTCCTATGATAAAAATTTTCAATTTTTTGTTAATATATATTCCATTCTGCAGATCCATGCCATTCAATAGTATTTATCATATATTTATTTAATCATTACAACAATAAGTCACGATTCATGGTCACAAAATGGTTAAACAATTCAAGTGCAAAAACAATTGCCGCAATCGCCATTCCAATAGCAAATAAATATGCCACTGACAGTAGACTATTGACTTTTGAATCTTCAGCCTTTTCCACTCTATTAACATTATTGTCACTTGATGATAAACGTTTCAGTAGAGAACTTTTATTGTTTCGATTTTTTACTTCCATTAATTGATTAACTTTTCTATCAATTCCGAAATAAAATAAATGCTTGAAACTTTGAAAAAATAAATAAATCATGAAGTTAGTATGATTGTTTTTTACTTAATATTTACAATTTTGTTAATTTTTCTTTAATTTTTGGATCTAGCGAATTTCTGACTGCATACTGCAGCATAGCATTCACTGAATGTTCTCCGCGTGAAAGGTAAAATTTGATTGGTAAAAAATAATTTCTGATAAATTCAGCAGTATTTCTCCCATTGACCAGCACATATTTGTGGTGAATTATTTTGCGGAATGTTTTAATTGAAAAAAATTCGCTATAACTTATGTCCACAACTCTACTTGAAAGGAATGGATATTTCTGTAATTGAATTTTATTTTAATGTCAAAAATAATGATAAAACAAAACAAACTTACCTCAATGAATTTCTTTTTGTCAGTCGAAGGTTGCATCAAAAATATTTGATAATCCTCCTGTTGAATCAACTGCTCAAAAGTGTCAAATTTGAAAGTTTCTTGCCTCAACAAAACAGACGTGACATCACTCGAGAACAATTGCCTGATTATAAATGAGACGAATAACCAAAATATCAATGGATTTTGATAGACAAAATAAAATTTCTGTTTCGCCAATTTTATAGTTCCAGGACTAAACAGGAGTGCTGCGACTTGCTCGCCAGCCTTCGAGGTGACAATACCTCTCCGTCTGTCTAGTCTGTCTCGCAAGTGATCGTCCTTACTGCTCTGCCTGCTTTTAAGCAACAGCCGCCTGTGTACGTGACATCGCCTCCGTCTTCTTTCAGCCTCTTGGCACCTTCTGTCTGTTTACCCATCCTCTCATATCGTGCCATCAATCTACGGATTTTTTGGATTGTGGTGGATCCTGGTGGGGGACGATCCTTCCTTACTTCGCCATGGCCACTAACTTTCATGGTCGAGGCCGTGGTATTCCTTCACTCAGACCAACTTCGATGATCCCTGGTCATCTCTCTAACTCGAACTCAAATGTACTCAACCTCAACACTGAAGCTTGCGTCATCTCTAAAGAACACAACTTTGAACCAATTAGCACCACCATGGCTTCTTCTGACATCGATCAATTCTCCTCGTCAAATCTACAACCTGAGTCAAAGATCGCTCAACTCGAATCGTTGCCCTCAAAAGTTCAACAATTTTTGACTGCCAACCAAGACCACGTCTTCAAAGTTCCAGATCAATGCACTGTTGAAGACATAATGGACTATATCTGTAATCTTCCTGAGAAACTCAACAAATCTCCATTGGCGGCCAGTAAGACTGAACTTCTGGGGATGCTACTCAGCCTAAACAATCAACCAATGAAGCACAACCCTCATGATCAGACCTTCTGCAATTGTGCCGACCTTCATATACAACCTAGCAGCGACTCAACTGTTGACTTCAACGCCACAGACATTGAGCCCTCGGTGATTGAGGACATGTCAACACTTGAAGCAAACATAGACCATCTTCTATCGTCAATTTCAAACATTTCACCTCTTGCCCTTTCCAACGACACCAAGAAGGTACTGATCGAAAAGTTTCTAGGAATTGTTGGTTACGCCAAAGCTGCCAACTGTAATGATCTACCTTTGGCAATTATGCTATTCAACGAACTTAAAGATCTCAAACAGGAAGTAAAACTGATCTCTAAAGAATCCTCTGAATTGCATGCCACTGTCAATACTCTGCAAAAACAAAATACTGAGCTTCTTCAACTACTGCAAGTACATAGTGTTCTCACTCCGCCGCCAAATTCGTGTTCAACAATTCCTAAGCAAATCGACTGTTCAGTCTCTTCTGTGTCCTCTGTTTTGCAATCTCCTCAATCGGCACAGAATTACTCAAACGCTGCAACTAAGCATCTCAAAACGAATCAACCCAAGTTTGTTTCAAACAAAGTGACTAAGCCTTCGTCTGTATCGATACCGTCTACTTCAGCATCCATGCCCAAAGCTACCAGCAAGAAGAAGCAACCGGTTCCAACGATAAGAATCAAACCAGTCGACTCGAACAATGACATTGAAGTACTTTTAAAGAAAATCCCTCGCCCTAAGGAAATCACCATCTGTGACAGTAAGGAACTCGCGGATGGTTCTAGAATACTTTACTCTCATGAGCAGGATAGTTTGATTGAACTGTTCCAGAAGCATAGTGAAATTGCAATTGTAGACAAAGCCAAATTTATGCCGCGAATTAAAATATTGTTCGTACATACCGAAGTGTCAAAGGAAGTTGTTGAACTCGCCTTGAACGCAACAGTCTGTCGTTACCTGCATGCTACCGAATCGAAGAAAAGTGACCACCGACATCTCGTTTATGAAGTGGATCCTGCTTGCTTCAGAAGAGTTAAAGGCTCAAAATTATACCTGTCAAACTGGACCGCATCAAGAGTTGTTGAATGCTTAGACGCTCCATTCTGTCCATGTTGCCTCGTTCCTGGTCACAAAGAAGCAAATTGCTTCAACAAAGACAAGATCAAAGACCGTGTGTGCGCTAAATGCAATCTCACGGGTCACAGCGTGAAAGACTGTCCAGCGCAAGTACTGTGTTGTGCAAATTGCAAACGTAAAGGCTTCGCAAACACAGCCCATTCTACATTTGACCCATCCTGTCCCGAATACCAGAGGTACATCCGTTGGAGAACCAGTAACACTGACTATGGCTCCTGCTAGATCGACCAATCGAATAGTCAACAACAATAACAACGCCAATCTCCCCAACCCCTGTCCAGAATCAACAAACGAACTTCGAATAGAACGTGTCAACTATTTCTACTTTTTCAAATGTAGCGAATGTGTTGTTCCTTCACCATGTGACCACTTCAGTGCCATTACCATCGAACCAATGTTAAAGAAACAAGAATGCAGACAAACTCAATATGTGTATCAAATGTAACGACCAATTCATCAGTGCCAAGAAACTTTTTGCTCATCTCGAGACATCACACTCAATCTCCTCACGATTTCGTTGTTCTCAATGCAAAAAGATCCACTTCAAAAGCTTTGCAAATGTCACTGGTCATCAGCAATGGTGCTCCAACGTCATTCCTGAATATGTTCCAAAAGAGCCCAATCAGTTCATTCCATCAACCCATCGTCCCACCCTCGCAAAGGGCTTCTGGTCTGACATCATGAACACATTTGATGACAAGCTTAGAGTTGTTGCAATAAAGTTATACTTTTGCCTTGCATCAATCGACCAGTTATGGTATGAACTATGTCGAGTTCTCGGGAAAATCAACAGAAGACGTAGAAGACGTCGTGTGAATGCCACAGAGTGTGACTCCTCACCTACAATACCAACTGCTTCTACAGTAACCACCCAGCCAATTGAGTCAACTACCTTAATTGAGCCATCTACTTCACCTGGTCTGCAAGAACTCTTTACGAAAGACAGTAAGAAAGTATGGTGTAACTTGACTCGTGGTGAGGTACACTCGGAACTGGATCTTTCTGGAACTGGAACTGGAAGAGGCGTACACATACTTTAATGAGATTCTAAGTGTACACACCTGCAATCTTCTTGTCCCCATTCAAGTCAACAATCCTGACTCAATGTCCGTCATGCAATACATCTATCATAAAGACGTGTCTTATCATTTACGGATCAAGAAGAAATCATCTCCAGGCCCTAATGGATTCCGTGCGACTGATCTTCTTTACCACCTACATGCTGTTAAAGTAATGATGAATGCATGTCTGTGGACTAAGGATATTCCATCAGACTGGAGAAAATCGTTCACCTCTCTGATCCTTAAAAAGTCATCGACACTCCCATCGGATTACCGCCCAATTACCTTGGGATCAATTGCATACCGTACTTTGTCCGATATTATGGCTCGCCGTCTCCAGGACCGATTGGTGTCTCACCCTTGTCAAAAAGGTTTCCTCCCTATGGATGAAACTCACGAAGCAATAACCGTGTGTCGTCACCTCTCTCACCAGAATGCCTGCATGGCGACAATCGATGTATCGAAGGCATTCGATTCGGTCAGTCAAGATGCCATATTTGCAATCTGTAAAGCTAATGGGCTAACGCATGACGACATGATTCTCCTTCGTAACATGTATCTCGACTGCTCTACTGTGATCAAAATTAGAGGTCAACTGTCCAAGAAAATATGGATTCGAAGGGGTGTCAAACAGGGCGACCCCCTCAGTCCAATCCTATTTAACCTGGTCGATCTAAATCGATCAACTACTCCGTACTCTGGACCAGTGTAATATGGGAATCCCAATCGATGGAAAGCTTCTTCACTGTTTAGCGTTTGCTGACGACTCACTACTTTGTGGCAAGAATACAAACCAGCTGTGAGTGTACTTGCTGCAATCTCGATAAAATTCTTTTTGGCACGGATGAACAAGTATCGATTGGTGGAGAAGTCATCTCTGCTGTGTTCAACTTTCGCTACCTTGGTGCAATTATTGATGACGATGATTTGAACAGACTGGAATCTACGCGAATCTGTTTCAAGTTACACAAAGTAGCCAATTCCAACTTGTCCCCCTATCAAAAGGTCTACATGATACGTAACCATTTGATTCCAGAAACAATCCACCGACTAGTCCATGAAAAGTCACTAAATTCCAACTTGAGCCAGCTCGACTTGCGCATTAGGAACTCAATCAAGAGAAACCTTCAGCTATCTCCTGAAACTCCAACCTCATTCTTCTACTTGTCTCACAAGCAAGGAGGGCTCGCTTTGACTCAACTGAGGTTTGATGTGCCCAGAATTTCGCTCAACCGAATGGTCCGCTTTTCGAACTCAAATTCTTGATTTGTGCGTGGCGTAACGAAAGGAAAATGCTTTCGTGATGAAATTTCGAGAGTCAATCGACTGTGCTCCGCTGAGAACAGTAACCAGAACAGACTCCTAAACGATATGTGTCGAATTAATGGTGGTCACCTGTGCTTCCTGATTGGTGGATCGATGGTGAACAAGCACTTATCAGGCATGACCAACCTTGATCCAGAGAAAAAACGAAAGCTACTGCAGATCCGAGCTGGCTTCATGGTCGATCGAGATGAATGGTGTCTCCACTGTGCAAAACCCAAGACGATGTTCCACATCCTTAACGAATGTGAACTCTCCAGGTCTACTCAGAGCGAACGTCATGATCGTTTGTTGGACAAGATTGAAATGCATGTTCGTCGTTTCTACAACAAATGCTACCGCGAGAAAAGGATCAACTTTGGAGAAAACGAATATCTGAAACCTGATCTTATCATCGTTAAAGCAGGTCGTAACACGGCTTACTGTCTTGATGTTGGTGTCAGCTACGAGGTTCGTGCTGATAGTTTGGACAAGTACGACGTGATCAAGCGAGAAAAGTACAATGGTATCAAGCAAAGTATAATCGAATGGCTCCACAGTGAAGGCCACATCCAAGTCACCGAACTACTTACTTATGGATTAATCTTCGGATCTCGCGGTGCAATACACAACGTGTGTCTCAACCTACTCAAGGACACCTTTAGTATGTCACCTCAAATGATCGAGGATATGATCATCGACTGTGCGTGTGATTCCTATGACATGATTGTCAAGTACAGATCATGGGATCTTCCAATATCGTAGTCAAATATTACCTCTGTTTATAATTACCAACAAATTTATTGTTATTATTATTGTTGTTTTTTGATAATTTTATTATTTACTTCTGCTATTTATATTATTATTATTACTATCACTCTTTCTACTTTCCTTTTCTCTTTCCTCTACACTATATATTCTTTGTAATTTCATTTTTATTAATAAATTGACCATAATTTTCCGAAAAAAAAAAAAAAACTGTCAATAGTAGAAGTGCATGGTTCATCATCACCTTATCAACTCCCCTCGACTAACGTCTTTTGGCTAAATATCAAAGAGAAGACATCATGTGGTAAACAACATTTATTTTTAGACTCCCTACTTTCTAATTTTACCCAAATCAGTGGCCGTGACATAATTAGCAGCACTACGTCTGCATCGCACTTGTCGAGATCATGTACATTGCTATTATGTAAACACTAACATCCTGTATAACATCATATCCATTCAATGTATGTTCAATGGATTGATACTCACACACTTGCGAGCAATTGACCGAACAAGACTCGCTAACCAGACTCTGTAAAGACAAGTCTAAATGAAATATTCAACGATTTTGCTATTTAATTTTATTTCATAAAGCATCAAGAAAGTGAATCTAATTCTGTGTGATAGATCTTCTCTTGCTGCAAATTAGCTGTGCGAATTCTACGTAATGTTAAAGTGTCCTATAATAAAAATTTTCAATTTTTTGTTAATATATATTTCATTCTGCAGATCCATGCCATTCAATAGTATTTATCATATATTTATTTAATCATTACAACAATAAGTCACGATTCATGGTCACAAAATGGTTAAACAATTCAAGTGCAAAAACAATTGCCGCAATCGCCATTCCAATAGCAAATAAATATGCCACTGACAGTAGACTATTGACTTTTGAATCTTCAGCCTTTTCCACTCTATTAACATTATTGTCACTTGATGATAAACGTTTCAGTAGAGAACTTTTATTGTTTCGATTTTTTACTTCCATTAATTGATTAACTTTTCTATCAATTCCGAAATAAAATAAATGCTTGAAACTTTGAAAAAATAAATAAATCATGAAGTTAGTATGATTGTTTTTTACTTAATATTTACAATTTTGTTAATTTTTCTTTAATTTTTGGATCTAGCGAATTTCTGACTGCATACTGCAGCATAGCATTCACTGAATGTTCTCCGCGTGAAAGGTAAAATTTGATTGGTAAAAAATAATTTCTGATAAATTCAGCAGTATTTCTCCCATTGACCAGCACATATTTGTGGTGAATTATTTTGCGGAATGTTTTAATTGAAAAAAATTCGCTATAACTTATGTCCACAACTCTACTTGAAAGGAATGGATATTTCTGTAATTGAATTTTATTTTAATGTCAAAAATAATGATAAAACAAAACAAACTTACCTCAATGAATTTCTTTTTGTCAGTCGAAGGTTGCATCAAAAATATTTGATAATCCTCCTGTTGAATCAACTGCTCAAAAGTGTCAAATTTGAAAGTTTCTTGCCTCAACAAAACAGACGTGACATCACTCGAGAACAATTGCCTGATTATAAATGAGACGAATAACCAAAATATCAATGGATTTTGATAGACAAAATAAAATTTCTGTTTCGCCAATTTTATAGTTCCAGGACTAAACAGGAGTGCTGCGACTTCAATATAATTTATGGCTATGTGAGTCAAGAAATTTAATTTTTTTAAAGAGCTGACGCAGTTCAACATTCCAATTGTGAGGAAGGAAAGCAAAATTAGTGCCCAACAGAACGAGGATAAAAAGGAAAATATAACCCAAGGGCTTTGGTCGAAACGGTGAACATGTTTTGGGATGCTCACAATGGTTAGATCCTGATTTAAAGGTATGCGAAAGCCAGAGTGGAGAATTTGATCTCGATTCGGAACTGACATTGAAAATTGATGTGGTACGAAATCTGCTTTCTAAATAAGGGATTTGAAAATTATATATTTTTGTTTATATGACTTACCTTTTGATCAAACAGCGCCAGTATTCCATTCCAACTTCCGTTGATAAATTCTCCGCCAAAATTGGCTGAACTCACTTGAAAAGATATGCTATGAAAATAAATAATTGTTAACAATACGATCATTTGTGATCGATTTACCTGCAGTGCAAATATTTTATGATCAAGTATAAAATTTCGATTGTATCCGAACAAATGTACTTTTGAGCAGTAATGCCTGAAAATGTATAAATCTATTTGAAATGATAAACATTTGTAACAAAATTCATCTATTTGATACCTCATTTGGATAGATCCCAACCGTGAGATGACATTTGACAAGTGAAATGTTAGATATGTTCGATATTGTTGTGCTCGATAAGTTTTTGTTCCATTTGAAGCAATGCTTTTGTTGAAAATGCAAATTATCCATGCTTCTCAGCTTTCAAACAAAATTGTAGTCAGCTGTTTGACAAATTAAGATTTTTTCGTGGACACGAAAACATTTATTTTAATTAAATAAACTATAAACTCGTTTTTCGGGTTTGTTTTATTTTTCCTTCAACAAACAATCAACCAAAAGTTTGATCAGTTTTTCAAACTTACTTATTTGTTTTTGCCAGCGGGATTCTTTTGATTAACCAAACTTTCGTATGTTTTCAATCAACACAATTTAGTGATTGTAAATTGCAACTTTTCGTTTTGTCTTTCGTTGGTATTTCTAAATGATTAGTTTTATTGGAACATAAAAAGAATAGTTTTTAATTATTACTTTTATTTTATTTAATCACTACAAAACTAGTGTAAAAACTAAGAATAAACTCCGGAAAGCTTTTTACAATTTTGCTTTTTTAATAAGCTTGTAAATTTATTTTCCTAATATAAAAAAAATTAAAAACCAACAATTAATTCACATTCGAATTTGTTTGATTGACATTTATGACTTACGAGTACGTTTAATTATTTCCGCCAATTCTTTCACTGACTTCATGAATCCCTCGAGTTTGTCCTCAGCTGACGCAGCAACCACAACTACTGCTCAATTGGATTTTTTGTAAAATTACATTCATTTATTAGCACCAACAAATTTACTCACGATCCTTTGCGCGACACATTACCAGATTGGTCGATCCTTTGCATCGTTATGCTATCCTTGTTTTTTCAAACAGACCAAATGCATCACCCCCCAAATCAGACGCTATGTCTGAAGTGAAAAAGTACGTATTTGAGAACGTATTTGCCCTCTTCTGGCCTATGGACAGAAATTCAATACTTGAAATGATGATAACTTGCATTTTGACGATGTGCTTCGTTAAAATATGATGCACATACTGCTACCTTGATACAATTGCAGTCCGTGAGGCGTAAATGGACAAACATAAACAAATTTGATTACTGTCAAGAGTAGTACAATGTTCATCATCACCTTATCAACTTCCCTCGACTATCGTTTTTGGCTAAATGGCAACAAATCATGAGGTAGAAATTGGACTTTCAGACCCATTCTTCTCATTTTACAGGATCTTAATCAGTGGCCATACTTCTAAATGTTAAAGTGTCCCATATTAGAAATTTTCAATTTTTGGTAAATTTTGATAAATGTTCTATTTCACAGATCTTTGATTATGACATTATGAATAGTATTTATCATATATTTATTTAATCATAACAAAATTAGTGCAATTGATGGTCAAAAAATGATTAACTAATTCAAGTGCAAATAAAATTCCCGCAATCGCCATTCCAATTGCAAACAAATATGCCACTGACAGTAGACTATTGACTTTTGAATCTTCAGCCTTTTCCACTCTATTAACATTATTGTCTTGTGAGGATAAAAGCTTTTGTAGAGAATTTTTATTGTTTTGATTTTTTACTTCCATTATTTGATTAATTTTTCCCTCGATTCCGAAATAGAATAAATGTTTGAAACTGTGAAAAATAAATTGAAGAATTGATAGCTTTATTCAATTTACTTACAATTTTGTTAATTTTTCTTTGATTACCGGATCTAAGGATTTTCTGATTGCATACTGTAGCATTGCATTTACAGAATGTTCTCCAAGTGAGAGATGAAATTTGAATGGTACAAAATAGCTTCTAATTAACTCGGCTGCATTTCGAACCGTGATCAAAACATATTTGTCGTGAATTATTTTGTGGTATGTTTGAATAGAAAAAAATTCGTCATAACTTATGTTTACTACTCTTTGCGCGAGAGAAGGATATTTCTGCAAGGAAATTTTAATTTTGATATTTTTTGATCAAAACAAATTTACCTTTATAAATTTTGTCCTGTAAGTGGAAGATTGCATCAAAAATATTTTATAATCTTGCTGTTGAATCAACTGTTCAAAGGTTTCAAATTTGAAAATGTTCTGTCGTAATAAAACCGATTTGACATCACTCGAAAACAATTGTCTTATTACAATTGCGAAGATTAGCCAAAATATCAGCGGATTTTGGTAGAAATAATAAAATTTGTGTTTTGCCAATTTTACAGTTCCAGGACTAAACAAGAGTGCTACGACTTCGATATAATTTGCCATAAAATTAGTTATACCATTTGATTTCTTCAATAAGCTCAAATAGTTCAACATTCCGATTGTTAGAAAAGCAAGTAAAATTAGCATCCAACAGAACAATGATAGAAACGAGAATATGATCCATGGACTTTGGTCGTAACGGCGAACATGTTTTGGGAAGCTCACAATGGTTAGATCTTGATTTGACGGAATTTGAAAACCAGAGTGTAGAATTTTTTCCCGATTCAAAACAGCCATAGAAAATTGATGCGGTATAAAATCTGCTTGCTAAATAACAAATTTAAAACTTTATTTTCTTAGCAAAAACTGGTTAATTACTTTTTGATCAAACAATGCCATTATTCCATTCCAACTTCCGTTGATTAATTCTCCACCAAAATTAGTTAAGCTCACTTTAAATGAAATGCTATGGAACAAAAATGTGTGAATTCAAAATTTAAATTTTTGAAATCGCTTTACCTGCAATGTAAGTATTTCAAAATCAAGTAAAATATTTCATTTGTAGCGCAACAGACATATTTTTGGGCATACAATTCATGAATCTTTTCAACGGAAAATATTATTAAAATGAATTTATTATTCAATTGATAAAAATAGCTCGCCCCACACAATGTAATCGGTAATCAATAAAATATAGCATTAAAAATTGATAAAACACATAAACCATACCTCATTTGGATAAATTCCAACTGTGAGATGACATTTGACTGTTGAAATATTTTGTGCTGAGATGCTCGATGAGTTCCATTTGATACAATGCTTTTGCAGAAAAGCGAGATCATTCATCGTGCAGAAATCAATTTTTAATATTTATATTTTATATTTTAGTTTAAACCAGTTAAGTTAAGTTATACAAAATGTAGCCATTCTTGAGCACAAAAATAATTTAATTACAAAACTCAACATTCAAATTTGTCAATAAACAAAAATAAGTTTGCAAAAACATTAACAGAAATTTATTTTTCTGAGGAAAGGGATCCAATTGGAAGTTTGAGGTGAAGCGAACAAATATATTGATTTAGTAACGTTTGAGTTCATTGCCATTGGAAACAAGCTTCAGCTCAAGTTTGAGTGCAGTTCTTTTTGTTCAATAACAATAATTCGGAATAATTAATTCGCTTAATTCTGTAGGAGCACTGCTGTTTTAGTGCAAATTCAGTATTTATATATTTAGCAGCTGGATACTATCGATTGAGAAATTTGAATAATAAATGGAGTTGTTCAGTACGTCTTTTATTTATTTCTCCAGGAGAAGGATTGTCTTTCGTTTTAGGTTGAAGCTTCACAAAAATGAAATATCCATGTCCATTTATCAATTATAAATTTATACATACATTTAATATTCATACAAAAAAAACTATTTTATTTAAGTACTGTAAAAATGTATTGTAAGACTGTAAAATTGAAAAGTTCAAAAGCAAAAATAACTGAAGCAATTGAAATTCCAATTGCAAATAAATACACAACTGACAGAACACTGTCACTTGTAAAATTTGAAGCCTTTTCCACTCTACTATCACTTGATAAAAGCTTCCGTAAAGAATTTTTATTGTTTCGATTTTTGACTTCGAGTATTGGATGTACTTTTTCTTCGATTCCGAAATAGAATAAATTCTTGACACTAAGAAAATGATATAATAAATTAAAACACTTTTTTCAATTCACTTACAATTTTGTTAGTTTTTCTTTAATTTCTTGATCTAAAGAATTCCTGATTGCATACTGCAGCATTACATTTACATTATGTTCTCCATGCGAAAGGTGGAATTTGATTGGCAGAAAATAATTTTTGATAAATTTGGCAGTGAGTCCCCCACTAACCAACACATATTTGTCGTGAATGATTTTTTGAAATGTTTGGATCGAAAAAAATTCGTCAAAACTTAAGTTCACTACTCTTTGAGAGAGGGATGAATATTTCTGGAAAAGAAGTTTATTTGTCCAAAAGTAAAATAAAACAAATTTACCTCATAAAATTTTGTTCTGTCCGTCGAAGATTTCATCATAAATATTTTATAGTCTTCCTGTTGAATCAACTGTTCAAATGTGTCAAATTTGAAAGTTTCTTGTCTCAACAAAACTGAAATGGCATCACTCGAGAACAATTGTCTGAATATAAATGAGACAAATAACCAAAATATCAACGGATTTTGATAGACAAAATAAAATTTCTGTTTTGCCAAATTTACAGTCCCGGGGCTAAACAGAAGAGCTGCAACTTCAATATAGTTTGTCACTAAATGAGTTGACCAATTTGATTTTTTCAAAGAGCTGATGCATTTCAACATTCCAATCATGAGATATGCAAACAAAATTAGAATCCAACAAAGCGGAGATAAAAAGGAGAATATAACCCAAGGGCTTTGGTCAAAACGGTGAACATGCTTCGGAAAGCTCACAATTGTTAGATCTTGATTTGACGGATTATGAAAACCAGAGTGGAGAATTTTGTCCCGATTCGATGTGTACATTGAAAATTGGTGAGGTATAAAATCTGCTAGCTAAATTAAGAAATTAAATTTTTTAATTTTGTTAAAATTTGGTTACTTACATTTTGATCGAAAAGCGCCAAAATTCCATTCCAACTTCCGTTGATGAATACTCCGCCATAATTAGTTGAACTCACTTTGAAAGATAGGCTACGAAAAAAATTTGAACAAAAATTGATCATTTGTAATCGATTTACCTGCAATGTAAATATTTTACAATTAAGTAAACAATTTCAATTGTATCCGTACAGACGTACTGTTGACCAGAAAATGAATGAATCTATTTAAAATTAAAATTAATATTTGCATTTCATATTCATAAAATATTTAACATCGTAGATATACCTCATTTGGATAGATTCCAACAGTGAGATGACATTCGACATTTGAGATGTTTGATATTGCAGGTTTCGATGAGTTTTTACTCCATTTGTAACAATGTTTTTGTTGAAATGCCAAATTATCCATTCTTATATAGATTCTTGTCTCAAATGAAGTTGTTTAAAAATTGTTTTATAAACAATTTTTTTTAGTAACAGTCTGAGTCGACTGTAGATTTAGACTAATCTGTTTGATTGTTTGAGTGAATTGTCATAGAGATACATTTTGATCAAAAGTTTCCTTTCTTCCCATGAAATTAATCATCGTAATCAGTTATTTGTTTTGATTTTTTTATGTATTTAACTCAGAAAACAACCAAGCAAACATAAGATCGGTTTTGCAAAACTTAGTATTTGTATTTGTCCGCGGGATTCTTTCGATTAACGATTTTTCAATTTGGTGATTGTAAATACGTATTCACGCTTGTCTTTAGTTTTAATTTTTAAATGATTATTTTTATTGAAACATTTTTTTTGTTCCACGAAATTCAAATCGTACATAATCCCAATTTGAATAATAATTTTTACAATTGAATCAAAGGTGTTTGTGTGTTGATTTAGTAGCTTGCATTGTCAAATAGCCCTTGAGCCATATTTTAAATGTCACATTAATTTGAGAGAATGATTGTCCAAATGGTGAATTTCATTTGCATTTTTATTTTATCTAATCATGTATAATTCATCAGAAAATTAAGATAACAATAGATACTCGTACAATTCTAGCCTCTTCCTCCACACAAAAAAATAAAATCATATATGAAATCATGAACGTGTGGGTCATAGAAAGGAACGGAGCCCAACATTCTCAGCATGGGCGGTTGGATATTATTTCAGATGTAGGGTCCAAGAAAACAATTTTCTAAGTTGGGAATGGGAACTCCCTCTAGTGGGTTTAATAAAAGTTTTGCCCTAATGGATCTGAAAAGGAAAAGTTATTAGTCCATTTTAAAAACAAAGAATGAAAATTCATCACATTTTCAGTTGAGTAACGTCATACGTGGATATGAGCAACGACAGTAGCTGATATACAGATATTCAAGTATTTTGAATTTGATCTTGATCTTGATCATCACTAAAATGAATAGTGACATTTTCTTGTGTGTTGTCATCTCGATGATATTTAACCTTGGTTGGATTGAGATTTTCATCATTTGTGGAAATACAACAGAAAGCTTTAACAATTAAGAAAATAAATATCAAAATATATGAAACAGAAAAAATTAACATAAAAATAATTCCGAAATAAGACGACGCTTCTTCTGCCATGGTTTGAGGTCTGAGGAGCAAGAGAAATTAATGTGTGCAACGAGCTCGAGTGCTCAACGATGAATGAGCGAAATTAATAATTTAATATTAATATTCAAAAATTGTATTGTTTGGATTTTATTTTATTAAAATTTAAGCAGAAAAACACACAATTGAAAACAGCCTACATAGAATTTAATATAATAAAATATTTCATTTATTGTTTGATCCAAATTAATAAAAATATAACCTCTATTACGAAATTAACAGTCCTAATTTTGTGTCATATTTTAATATACGAGAAATTGCATAATTTGTCAGTGTTTTAGATTTCAACATGAAGATTTTGTCTAACAATCTTTTTCAAAGTTAAATTTGATCAACAACAAAAAGTGATTCGACAATTCACAAACGAAAACAATTGAAGCAATCAACATTCCAATTGCGAATAAATATGCCACTGACAGAAACCCATGACTTGTGGAATCTTCAAACCTTTCCACACGATTATTTTCACTTGTTAAAAGCTTCTGTAGAGAATTTTTATTGTTTCGATTCTTGACTTCTATTAATTGATGTATTTTTCTTTCAATTCCAATATAGTATAAATGCTTTAAACTGATAAAATAAATAAATAGATTAAAATTATTTTTAAAAAATTAATATTTACAATTTTGTTAATTTTTCTTTAATTTCTGGATCTAAGGATTTTCTGATTGCATACTGTATCATTGCATTTACACTATGTTCTCCATGCGAAAGGTAGAATTTGATTGGTTTAAAATAATTTTTGATAAATTCGGCAGAATTTCTCCCATTAACCAACACATATTTATCGTGCATTATTTTGCTGATTGTTTGAATTGAAAAAAATTCGTCGAAACTTTTATACACAACTCGACTTGAAAGGAATGGATATATCTGAAATGGAATTTTATTTGTTGAAAATAAACTAAAGCTTAAAAAACTTACCTCATTAAATTTTTTTCTGTCAATCGAAGTTTGCATTAAAAATATTCGATAATCTTTCCGTTGAATCAACTGTTCAAAATTGTCAAATTTGAAAGTCTCCTGACTTACAGAAATAGATGTGACATCACTCGAGAACAATTGCCTGAGTACAAATGAGACGAATAACCAAAATACCAATGGATTTTGATAGAAACTGTAAAATTTCTGTTTCGCTAATTTTACAGTTCCAGGACTAAACAGAAGAGCTGCAACTTCAATATAGCTTGTCACTAAATGAGTAAGCCAATTTGATTTCTTTAAAGAGCTGACGCAGTTCAACATTCCAATTGTGAAGAAGAAAAACAAAATGAGTATCCAACAGAAGGAGGATAAAAATGAGAATATGACCCAAGGGCTTTGGTCAAAACGGTGAACATGCTTCGGAAAGCTCACAATCGTCAGATCTTGATTTGACGGAATGTAAAAGCCAGAGTGGAGAATTTTATCTCGATTCGGGACAGACATTGAAAATTTGTGTGGAATAAAATCTGCTTCCTAAATTTAAAAACTTAATTTTTTAGTTAAAGTCAGTTGAATCATACTTTTTGATCCAACAAAGTCAAAATTCCGTTCCAACTGCCGTTGATTAATTCTCCTCCAAAATTGGTTGAACTCACTTTAAAAGATATACTATGGCGAAAAAATGTCGAATAAAATATTTTTAATTTTCAATCAAAATTTACCTGCAATGTAAATATTTTAAAATCAAGTTGAACATTTTATTTGTATCCGAACAAATGTACTGTTGATTCGGGTTGTTAGAAAAAATTATGAATCTATTTGAGTCATAAAAACCATTTTTTAAACTTTTAATAAAACACTCATTCATGGATACCTCATTTGGATAGATTCCAACTGTGAGATCACATTCGACTGTTGAGATGTTTAAAGTGTTTGACAAGTTTTTGTTCCATTTGTAACAATGCTTTTGTAAAAATGCAAAATTATTCATTCTAATCTGTTTCAAATTATGTAGCTTTAAATTGTGTAAAAATTTGTGCAATAATATTTTCAGTACACGAAAACTTTTATTTGAATTAAATAATCTACAAAATTCGTGTATTTACAAACAAAAGAAGAGTTTATGAAAACATTAACCAGAATCTATCTTACTGTGATCAGGAAAATGACGTTTTTTAGAAACAAACAGAATGTTGATTTAGTAAAGTGCTTGGGCGCTTGAGTGAATTGTCTTCGTGATAAGTAGTGAGCACATTTCTACCACCTTCAAGTGATAGTAATAAGCTTTGTTTGGTTTTGTTTTGTATTTCCTTTAACAGAAACCAAGTTCAAATTGAGTTCAGTTTTGCTAACTTTGTATTTGTTTTAAGCTGCGGGATGCTTTTGATTAAGAGACAATTCTCTCTTTTCGATCAACACAATTTAAGGATTATAAATATGAATCCAAGCTTAATTTCGGCGTAAATTTCTAAATGATTCGTTTTATTGGAACATAAAATGATTCTTTCTTTTCTCTATGAATATGCGTTCGGATCAAACTGGAACATACATTACTGGAATATCCATTGCTGCTGTACCTTATTTGTTAGAAGTGCCGGTAGGCAAGTTCATGAATAAAATAAATAAAATAATTTATTCCATATATTCCTGAAAAAGGTAAAGTCACAATTTGTCAAAATTAGAAACGTTTTGGCCAAGTCATTTAATTGCAAATTCAACTGCTGCCAATCAATATTTTGTACACTTTTCATGTCAAACACGCAAAATAATAATTTTACTTGAAACTTTTATAAAATTACAAAATTAGTCAATACCTATTGGCAGGCAATCAATATAGCCCACGCCTAAAGTTGGCCAATTTGCCATTTAATTTGACATTATTATTTGTTGTCCTTTATAATCATTTGATACACCTCCATCATGTAGACAAAATAGACTAAACCAAATTGGAATACCGTCTTTCGGGTGATCTTGCCCACTGGTCCCAAGGTGAAGTACAATTTGGCCTTTCTATGCAGCAGTTGATAGTAGGAGAGTAGCTTCACTTTGTATCGCAACATGCCGGGCTCGACCAACAAGGACTGCACCTGATACAGCTGACGGTCCGATCTGTGAACACTCTTGGTGAGTGCAATGCACAGTTGGCTTAGTAAGATGAACAGTTCAATTGAGAGGGACAGTAAGTGGCCATACAACAGTTTGTTGAGTGTCGAGGTGGCCTGCCACTCAAACAGTAAAGTGGTCTGAACAAAGACACACCAGGGAAACAGTCCGAGAAAGGCCATCAGGAAAAAGGGCGAAACAAGGTGTCGATTGAGGGTGATCAATTCGGCAATGGCCCACGAGTGCACTCGCCAGTAGAATGTCAAACTCGGGCATAACTGGCTGCGCTGGGTCACCTTCCATCGCACAATACAGCGCATAAATGTATTGAGCCGTCCGAGCACTGAGGCAATGACATAGCCCTCCATAATGCCACACAGCACATACATTGACATCAATTTGCACGAATTCCAGCTGGCGAAGTTGATGATTGCAATTTCGGCCGTAATAATGACACACTCGAGTGCACTTTGTTCTTTGTTGATCAAATAGGCTGCTATGGGACTTATCCCAATATAAGCGAGCCAAGAGCTGTGTGGACAAAACAAACAAACAAACAAACAACTACAGTCAACTCTCTATAATTTAGTTTTTTTGGGAGTAAAATCTCAAAACATTTTCTAAATTAAAAATTACAAAGGTGTGAAACTCGGGTTAAAGTGTAAATAATTTAACGATTTCTCTATTTGAAGTCCAAATAAAATAAATAATTAGATTCAAATTTAGATAGGCAAATAATTCAATTATGATGACTTCAAGTCAGGAATGATCATTCAAAAAAAAGTTTGATTGCACTTCCAGAGATTGTCGTTTTTAATTCTCACCCTGGACAAGTTTACCTAACAAAATTTCCCATATATTATATTATATATTAATTATTATATGTCACCGTATATTCACGAAATCAGTCATTTCGAGAATTGCCGGACAAATCTTCCTTCAAAGTCCAAAAAGAATTGCTTTGGCAAAGTTATTTAATTTGCCAGGCGAATTCGTGATTTGACTATAGTCACTTAGAGATCTGCCAAAAATATGCTCCGGCAAAGTAAAATTTGCATATATCCGGTGACATATATAAACTTACCTTAGTCCCCAAATTATACATTTATCCTAAATAAGCTTCAAATTCGGTTCTAAATTATAAATTATAAAGGATTTTCTAATTTACAAAGAGATTTTGTACAGTAACAGGTACTAAATTGTACCAATTTTATATAAAACCTCTTCCAAGTTCTAAATTATGAAAGGTTTCTAAGTTAGCGTGTTATAAATTATAGAGAGTACTCTCAACGTTGACTGTATTGAACTAATTTTGTTCACAAAAATTGAACTCTTACCCATTAGTCGCAGTGTGAGCAGATGAAGCCGTTCAAACACAAGTGACATCAACACGAGTCGTATTCGTAGCTTACAAAAGAGGACACTATCGTAAAAGTCTAACTTTGAATGGAATTTGATCAGATTATAGTTGATTCCATCACCGTTCCAGAGGGATTTAAACTGTTTGCAGGATAGCATCACCGACTGAATGGGCATTTTGTGGTTGAAACTAGCAATTTGCAATTTGGGATTCAAGGCCCAAAAATGTTTGCCATTCTCCAGCACAATCTGCCCAAAACGATCCATCAGTGGATTGTTGTGTGATGCAATGTGAGTGTAGTAATCGACGTAGATTACCATGCAACACATAAGTGCAGACACCAGACCCACAGTACGATCGGGTGTGAGTGACTGCAGCACCGGGTACACTGTGACATCGTGAATGTATTCGCCACCTTGCTCTGTTCGCAAGTCCAAGTAATAGATCAAATCGCGTAGTATGAAGATTGCCAAATAGAGATAGTACACCATTCGAAATGCATTGTACCGGTGATGGGCGTAGATGGGCCGCCCTGGCTCTGGCTGCTGATCGAGTTGCTTCTTTCGTGCTAAATTGTCCAACATTGCAGCAATTGACATTTGATCCAGTGCAAGTGAACGGGCAAATTTTCTTATAAAGTTGAACATTTTGTTTGTTTTTTTCTTTTTCTAATATTTAAATTTAAAAAATTCCAATTTATAAAAAATAAAATAAATTACTACTTTATACCGCGTATTATTTGTTAATTATTGACATTATGCGTTGAATAATGAATCATGAAGACAAAATGATGAAATTTTTAACGTGGAAATAACCTGCAAATTGTCAATTAGTCAATATTTAAAATTGTTACTCCCTGTCAAGTCTATTATATTTTCCAATTTAACAACTGCCAATCGATTTTTACACTTTTCTTGTTTTTACAATTTTGAGAAAATCTACTTACCCCTAAAAATACAATGTTTACGTTTCTCTGTTATACTTTCACCGGTGAAACCGTCCTTTTAATCGAATCGTTCATCACCTTCACTGTCGTAGTGCAATGGACAGACAGACTTACCGGCAGACTGACAGACAAACACGCAATAGACTATTGGCGGTAATGACTGAGAGTCGACTGATCAGTTGTGACTTAAAGATTTTCAGAAATTGGTTATGTTTTAAAATCACAATATCTAAAAAATTAAGTTTTCCTACATTTAAAATTATTTTGCGTTTTGCCTAGGCAAAACATGGAATGACGACTTTTGCATTTTGCCGGTATCATATACCGTCCAAACGCGAAATTTCTCATTTCGTGGTTTATTAAGGTGGAGCCTATTTAACTTACGATATTTAAATACCCGAGTTAAATTTTATTTTAAATTTTATTAATGATTATTACATACATGTAGATGAACAAATTAATTGCGTTAATAAATTCCAATTTTTTTGCCTCAGTTGGATTTTTGTTGTTGAATTTTTTGAATGATACTGATTTTTAGAGATGAACATAAAGAAGGTTATAATATATGTTATGATCTATTTTTAAAAAAAACATTAAAAAAATTTAAATTTAAACGTCGTAATTATTACCATATAATAAGTTTTATTTGTTATTCGGTAGTTTGGATACAACCGAAAAGAGTACAAATGCAAACGACGGCTCATTTGGAGAGTCTCGGCCTAAAAAAATGTTTATTAAATTTTTTTTTGTTTTTGAAAACGCTTTATACCTTAATCAAATTATTGCCACGAATCAGCCGAAAGCCCGAAGCGCGATAGAACCCTAAAAAGAATTTCCAATTCTGAAATTCAATTCGTCGATTACAAGTCACCAGTCGAGCACATTCACGCGTTATCATAAAAAGAGCCAAATTGACAAACAGTACAGCCAAAAGTAAAATGTACTTTTCAGCAACAATCTGCGTTGAAACCATGTACAAAAATGTAACACTGCACTGAAATGTAGAACGGAAACAGTACCGAGAGCAGAGGAGTGCAATAGATAGAATAGGCTCGAATGACACCACATGTGTGAATGAGTTCCACATTGAGCTTCAGATACTGTAGCCATATGAAAAGTAGTTTAAGCTTTTTTTATCTGATGATTTTTCTGGTTGGTTGCCACTTTTCCATTCAATTCAATGTATTTTTTGCGCCAAACTACTCTGCACAATGTAGATGTAACGACAGGAGAGAATTACGAAGAGCACTGTCTCATAGATTGCATAACAAATGTAAAACAGAGTCATTGGGTAGAGGGAGAGCCAGAAGAGAGCCGATACAAAATCGAGGCCGCAAACGGAATTGAGCCAAAGATTGAACAGAGAAAAACACTACAAATACCACCAAGTTAAAAACAATTGCGGCATGAAAGATTGATTTCACTTTTGAATGGTAGATTCGAACAATTTTTCGAGAACATTTTTCATCAAACTGTATACCGCCAATTATAAAAGCATCGCCATCTTTTAACAACTTGAATTTATCACTAATTTCAGGTGCAAAAATCAACGCTACAAATACTCCAATTGAGCCAACAATATCGAGACCAATCACAAAGTCTGCTTGAGACCATACAATTCGAAGTGCCATTTGATGCGTGAAAATGCATTCACTTTTCACCCACCATTCGGTACTGCGCAAATTAATGATTTGATTCGTTCCAGAATGTAGATGCAAGCCAATGGTTCCATAGAGCGGTGTGATGAGTAGAATTAGAATTGCAAACGCATAATGAAGCTTCACGTTGTAAGTTTTCTCTGTGTCCGATGATGATTCTGTCCGATGAATTGGTTCAGTATTCTGGTAAAGAACCGCAAAATGATTCACCACTTGATCAATTGTATATCGCCGAAGTGGTTTTCCAAATGAAAGGAAGCTAATTAAATGTTCCATATTTGAAGAATGGTGAATGAATTTTTGAAACCAACTATTAATTCGCTTCTCAATAAGATGACTTCAAAACGTACCATTTCTTTGTCTCTTCACTTTGATCTGGTAATCAAAATCATATTTAGAAAATCATTAATTATTCAAAAAATTTGTTGGTTTCAGAAAGTGAATTGATCAATAATTGAAAATAAAAAATATACCTATTTCGAAAACACTACTTTTAATATTTAATTATTTAAGCTTGAATATGAAATTAAAACTTTCTTTTAGATTTCTTATAAATTAATAATGCTGTTCAAAATGTGACTTATTAAAATGTAAACTTTTGTTGATGTCGAAAATTTATATATACCAATTTATATATATATCACCCTATTGCTTAAGCACAAGACAGTATTTGTGGTAAACCATTAATTAATGATTGGCATTCAATTCACTATCGATCAAAAATGGGCACTTCCGAGTAATTAAAAAAAATTAATTGAGTTTTGTCAAATAAATTGAAAAATACAAATATTGACTATACAACATTCTTGTTGGTACATGTTTGGTGGCAGAAACGCTTGGTAATATATTTGTGTGGACAATTATGGCGACTGTTGGTGTTTGTACTAACTGGTTTTAACAAGTCAATCGGATGATAATTAATGGCCCTACAATAGAAAATAATTACTTTTGCCAATAGTAACTTTGGCAAGCAAATTATTAATTAATATTTTGATCAATATATTTTTAAACCAATATAAATAGTTACAAAACCAATAAACATTATGGTAGCTAGATTGAAGCATTCATTGGCCTTGGCTCGCTCGGTTCCAAGTAATGTTCATCGTCATTTCGATTTGTGTTCGTTGAGGGTCACGAGACTTTGCTCTCCCACCAGTATCACGTTGCATTGCCGTTTGGCCTCTCACATTTGGCCAGTTCTCGTCACTTTTTGTCGAGTGCTCGTCCAGTTCGGTTGTCTGCTACTTTTGCGTTTGTCTCACTTTGATGTTTCATTGTTTTTGCTTCCATTTGGGTTTTCATTGAGACCAAAACCCGAGCAATTCGTTCTCATCTGCAGTTCTGTTTTTTTTTGGTTTTATCATCATTGAATTCAAGTCATTCTACAGTTGTCCACTTCCAATACGCATTTTCGTTCTTTTTCCAACTCAATTGAAGCATTCATTGGCCTTGGCTCGCTCGGTTCCAAGTAATGTTCATCGTCATTTCGATTTGTGTTCGTTGAGGGTCACGAGACTTTGCTCTCCCACCAGTATCACGTTGCATTGCCGTTTGGCCTCTCACATTTGGCCAGTTCTCGTCACTTTTTGTCGAGTGCTCGTCCAGTTCGGTTGTCTGCTACTTTTGCGTTTGTCTCACTTTGATGTTTCATTGTTTTTGCTTCCATTTGGGTTTTCATTGAGACCAAAACCCTCGCTTCGCACTGCCCTCGCTGCGCTCGGACAGTGCTCAGCTCGGAAATTGACTCGCTCGAACTGCGTTCTCACTCGTCGGTCGTTCGCAGTGCTTTTGCACTGCTCCGACAAAGTTGTAAACCGGAAGTTATGATAATTTTCCGGAAATGGTTTTAAACTGGTAAGAAATGTGGTAATATTTGCTCTTTTGTCGTTTTTAGTTTTCCCGGATTGCCGACTTCCCGTTCCATCTCCTGTCCTGATGACCTGCTTCCTGAACTTCCTGAATTGTTCAGTATAGGACTAGCATTCAAACTCTTTTCTCCCAAATCCTCCCTCCCCATAACCTATTCATCACAATTTTGACCATACATCTTAATTGTGATTTGCAACCACTTCTGTATGATCAACACTCGCACTCTAGTGATGTGTCTCTACAAGTTGTGCTCTGCATCTCCAACTCTAATTCTAAATATTTCCTAATTCTAAAGCTTGCAGAGTTCAACTCTACAAGTACAATTATTCTCATACCCTTCTCACCCTTAATTCTCAAACAATATTCTCACTTTCCGATATTCTCCAGGTATTGATAACAATTTGCCTACGCTTAATTCTCACCTTAATTCTCACTTTATAATTCTCAAACTAATATTGGCTGTTTGTGGTTTGTGACTTTTCTTGTAAACTTTGCAAATACACAATAAAGATAAGATGGTAGCTAGATACCAACCAAATGGGGTAACTACATGGTGATCTAATTGGGGGTGACTAGATACCCATCTAATTGGGGGTGACCAAGTAGAAACAGGTCATTGACTGTGACTGTCATTTAGCATTTAGAAATATGAAGCAATTTTTTGGGGGATAATAGTTTCGTTATGGATGTTTATATTTTTCAGTTAGATCAAGATATGAATATACTGGCAATTGATTCAGTAAAGTCTCGATAATTCGTACTTGGCTTAATTTGAAAGTCTTTAATTGGTAATAGGAAGGCAAAGAGTGATGCCCAAAATTGCCCGACTTTTTGGAAAATCTTCCGCACGTGCCCCATGGACAAGTGAGGTATCAAATTAAAGGTAATCACTTGTAGAATCGATTACAAAAAGTTCCAGGTTGATCCGAACTCGATATCTCATCTATTTCAATTTATTACATGACTAATTCACATATGACGTTACTATACTGAAATATGTTAAATTTCTCTTGATGATATTTCTGTCAAATTTCTACAATTTCTACAATGGGTGATGTTCACCTTTTCACCTTTCCACAACTTGTCGGGAAATTGTTCCCTCGTGAGATAGTCTCGAATTGGTCGGTCAAGATCAATCTGAAAGAAAACAATACAATTTATGCTCTTATTTAAAAAGCGATCCCAATCTGTTTACCTTTTTCTCTTGAATCATTTTGCCTAACAGCGCCGCGGTAATGGTCTTACTAATAGACGCAATCCTAATCACGGTGCTCTCCGAAACCGGCAGACCATTCTCAATATCCGCGTAACCGTCCCAGTGCGCCCAAACACGCTTTCCTCGCACCGAAACACCAAGCACATAGCCCGGGATTGTGTTTGCAGTCTTCCATTGAGACAACCTGGCAATACTTTCACGAATTGAGGCGGAGAAATCATATTCTGACGAGCTGGTAACTGATTTTTCGGTAATGGAGGGATTAGCATGAGACAGTGAGGCCATTCCTGGCTCTTGAGGCACCTTAAATTGATCCTTGGGCCAAAGAGACGAGCTCCGATTCGAGTTGTTCGATTGTACCGATTGTATCAAGCCCCAAGCATATCCTGGCTGCACTGCACTGGCAATCTCGAGCGCCTTATCACCAAAAATGGTGTCATTGGTGAGGGAAAAACAGGCGAGTAAACCACCTACAAGCTCATTCATGTGGCCTCGTGCATATTCTTTCGATACGGCGCCAAAGTTGTCCTCAATCCACTCTCGGCCTTGAGAAAATTCCTCTTTCAGTCCGCTCGTCCATAGAGTTGGCATAATGTTGAGAATTATTTGAGCTTTCACTTCATTTGACGCATTTGGCGCATTGATCTTCTCTTTAATGTAAAGCGTCCAGACTTGTTTGGTCACGTTGTGCAGTTGTTAGTACAAGAAAACTTTTATTTGAATTAAATAATCTGCAAAATTGGTGTATTTACAAACAAAAGAAGAGTTTGTGAAAACATTAACCAGAATCTATCTTACTGTGATCAGGAGGTGAGATTTATTTTAGAGACTGACAAAATGTTGATTTAGTAAAGTGTTTGAGTGTTTGTGATAAGTCTTTAGTCTTTCTACCACATTTTACCACTTTCTCACTTACCACTTTCTACCACTTTCTACCACCTTCAAGTGATAGTAATCAGTTTTGTTTGGTTTTTGTTTTTCTATTTCCTTTAACAGAAACCAAGTTCAAATTAAGTTCAGTTTTGCTAACTTTGTATTTGTTTTTAGCAGCAGGATACTTTTGATTAAGAGACAATTCTCTCTTTTTGATCAACACAATTTAATGATTGTAAATATGAATCCAAGCTTAATTTCGGCGTATTTCTAAATGGTTTTTTTTTAATTAACAGAAAACATTACTTTGAGAAAAGATTTATTTTAAAATTTCAATTTAAAATAATTTATTCCATAAATTCCTGAAAAGGTAAAGTCACAATTTGTCAAAATTGGAAACGTTTTGGCCAAGTCATTTAATTGCAAATTCAACTGCTGCCAATCAATATTTTGTACACTTTTCATGTCAAACACGCAAAATAATAATTTTACTTGAAACTTTTATAAAATTACAAAATTAGTCAATACCTATTGGCAGGCAATCAATAGCGCCCACGCAAAACTGGCCAATTTGCCATTTAATTTGACATTATTATTTGTTGTCCTTTATAATCATTTGATACACCTCCATCATGTAGACAAAATAGACTAAACCAAATTGGAATACCGTCTTTCGGGTGATCTTGCCCACTGGTCCCAAGGTGAAGTACAATTTGGCCTTTCTATGCAGCAGTTGATAGTAGGAGAGTAGCTTCACTTTGTATCGCAACATGCCGGGCTCGACCAACAAGGACTGCACCTGATACAGCTGACGGTCCGATCTGTGAACACTCTTGGTGAGTGCAATGCACAGTTGGCTTAGTAAGATGAACAGTTCAATTGAGAGGGACAGTAAGTGGCCATACAACAGTTTGTTGAGTGTCGAGGTGGCCTGCCACTCAAACAGTAAAGTGGTCTGAACAAAGACACACCAGGGAAACAGTCCGAGAAAGGCCATCAGGAAAAAGGGCGAAACAAGGTGTCGATTGAGGGTGATCAATTCGGCAATGGCCCACGAGTGCACTCGCCAGTAGAATGTCAAACTCGGGCATAACTGGCTGCGCTGGGTCACCTTCCATCGCACAATACAGCGCATAAATGTATTGAGCCGTCCGAGCACTGAGGCAATGACATAGCCCTCCATAATGCCACACAGCACATACATTGACATCAATTTGCACGAATTCCAGCTGGCGAAGTTGATGATTGCAATTTCGGCCGTAATAATGACACACTCGAGTGCACTTTGTTCTTTGTTGATCAAATAGGCTGCTATGGGACTTATCCCAATATAAAGCGAGCCAAGAGCTGTGTGGACAAAACAAACAAACAAACAAACAAACAATTACAGTCAACTATCTATATATTAGAATTTTTTGTGTGTAAAATCTCAAAATATTTTCTAAATTAAAAATTACAAAGAGGCGAAACTCGGGTTAAAGTGTAAATAATTTAACTTACAACCGGCATTTTTTTGGTGTGGACTCACCAAATTGCCCCAAATTTTTATCATAGAATTAGTGACCCAAGACTAGCTCTAGGTTCAGTTTTGGTTGACTTATGGTCAGGGGTACGGGTTACACAATGGTCAAAAGTTGAAATTTTCATTTATAGCTATACGTGGTACGTTGAATTTTCTTATGCTATTTAATATATTTTTGGATTTTATTAGAGGAACAAACTAATTATTCCTTTGCAATCAATACGAAATATACATTCATAATTGTAATTTCATCACATTTAAGAGCAAAATTGAAAACAAAAAATCAAATTTAGACTTGCGAACATTGATGAAAGTAAAGCAACATGAACTTGGTACGAATGGCAAATTCATCATTAATTTTGTTATTTGTGACTTTAATAAGTTTATTTTACATGTTCAGGTCAAATATTATTCAGAAAGTTGTCGAACGTTTAAATAGAAGTAGATCAAATACATGAAAAAATAATTTAAGTACGAAATTAAATAATTTGATTAAAAATAATCACCACGTATAGCTATACGTACATTTAAGTTTTTCAACTTTTGATTTTTGTGTAGACTGTACCCCTGGCCATAAGTCAACCAAAATCGATCCTTGAGCTAGTCTTGGGCCAATAATTCTATGATTAAAATTTGGGGCAATTTGGTGAGTCCACACCAAAAAAATACCGGTTGTTAATTACAGCAATTAATTTCCACAATTTGAAATTCAAATAACATAAATTATTAGATTGTAGGCAAATAATTTAATTATGATGACTTGATCATTCAAAAAAAGTTTGATTGCACTTCCAGAGATTGTCGCTTTAAATTCACACAATTGACAAGTTTACCAAACAAAATTTCCTATATATCCTGATGGCCTTTCTCGGACTGTTTCCCTGGTGTGTCTTTGTTCAGACCACTTTACTGTTTGAGTGGCAGGCCACCTCGACACTCAACAAACTGTTGTATGGCAACTTACTGTCCCTCTCAATTGAAACGTTCATCTTACAAAGCCAACTGTGCATTGCACTCACCAACAGTGTTCACAGATCGGACCGTCAGCTGTATCAGTTGCAGTCCTGGCTAGTTGGGCCCGGCATGTTGCGATACAAAGTGAAGCTGCTCTCCTACTATCAACTGCTGCATAGAAAGGCCAAATTGCACTTCACCTTGGGACCAGTGGGCAAGATCTCCCGAAAGTCGGTATTCCAATTCGGCTTGGTCTATTTTGGTTACATGATGCAAGTGTACCAAATGATTATAAAGAACAACAAATAATAATGTCAAATTAAGTGGCAAAATGGCCTGTTTTCGGTGTGGGCTATTGATTGCCTGCAAATAGGTATTGGCTAATTTTGTAATTTTATAAAAGTTTCAAGTAAAATTATAATTTTGCGTGTTTGACATGAAAAGTGTATAAAATATTGATTGGCAGCAGTTGAATTTGCAATTAAATGACTTGGCCAAAACATTTCCTGTTTTGACAAATTGTGACTTTACCTTTTCAGGAATTTATGGAATAAATTATTTTAAATTGAAATTTTAAAATAAATCTTTTCTCAAAGTAATGTTTTCTGTTAATTAAAAAGAATTGTTTTATGTTCCAATAAAGCGAATCATTTAGAAATACGCCGAAATTAAGCTTGGATTCATATTTACAATCATTAAATTGTGTTGATCAAAAAGAGAGAATTGTCTCTTAATCAAAAGTATCCTGCTGCTAAAAACAAATACAAAGTTAGCAAAACTGAACTTAATTTGAACTTGGTTTCTGTTAAAGGAAATAGAAAAACAAAACCAAACAAAACTGATTACCATCACTTGAAACTCATCCAAGGTAATTCCATGTTTTGCCTAGGCAAAACGCAAAATAATTTTAAATTTAGGAAAACTTAATTTTTTAGATATTGTGATTTTAAAACATAACCAATTTCTGAAAATCTTTAAGTCACAACTGATCAGTCGACTCTCAGTCATTACCGCCAATAGTCTATTGCGTGTTTGTCTGTCAGTCTGCCGGTAAGTCTGTCTGTCCATTGCACTACGACAGTGACGGTGATGAACGATTCGATTAAAAGGACGGTTTCCCGGTGAAAGTATAACAGAGAAACGTAAACATTGTATTTTTTAGGGGTAAGTAGATTTTCTCAAAATTGTAAAAACAAGAAAAGTGTAAAAATCGATTGGCAGTTGTTAAATTGGAAAGTATAATAGACTTGACAGGCAGTAACAATTTTAAATATTGACTAATTGACAATTTGCAGGTTATTTCCACGTTAAAAATTTCATCATTTTGTCTTCATGATTCATTATTCAACGCATAATGTCAATAATTAACAAATAATACGCGGTATAAAGTAGTAATTTATTTTATTTTTTTAAAAATTGGAATTTTTTAAATTTAAATATTAGAAAAAGAAAAAAACAAACAAAATGTTCAACTTTATAAGAAAATTTGCCCGTTCACTTGCACTGGATCAAATGTCAATTGCTGCAATGTTGGACAATTTAGCACGAAAGAAGCAACTCGATCAGCAGCCAGACCCAGGGCGGCCCATCTACGCCCACCACCGGTACAATGCATTCCGAATGGTGTACTATCTCTATTTGGCAATCTTCATACTACGCAATTTGATCTATTACTTGGACTTGCGAACAGAGCAAGGTGGCGAATACATTCACGATGTCACAGTCTACCCGGTGCTGCAGTCACTCACACCCGATCGTACTGTGGGTCTGGTGTCTGCACTTTTGTGTGGCATGGTAATCTACGTAGATTACTACACTCACATTGCATCACGACACAATCCACTGATGGATCGTTTTGAGCAAATTGTGCTGGAGAATGGCAAACATTTTTGGGCCTTGAATCCCAAATTGCAAATTGCTAGTTTCAACCACAAAATGCCCATTCAGTCGGTGATGCTATCCTGCAAACAGTTTAAATCCCTCTGGAACGGTGATGGAATCAACTATAATTTGATCAAATTCCATTCAAAGTTAGACTTTTACGATAGTGTCCTCTTTTGTAAGCTACGAATACGACTCGTGTTGATGTCACTTGTGTTTGAACGGCTTCATCTGCTCACACTGCTACTAATGGGTAAGAGTTCATTTTTTGTGAACAAAATTAGTTCAATACAGTCAACGTTGAGATTACTCTCTATAATTTATAACACGCTAACTTAGAAACCTTCCATAATTTAGAACTTGGAAGAGGTTTTATATAAAATTGGTACAATTTAGTACCTGTTACTGTACAAAATCTCTTTATAAATTAGAAAATCCTTTATAATTTATAATTTAGAACCGAATTTGAAGCTTATTTAGGATAAATGTATAATTGGGGACTAAGGTAAGTTTATATATGTCACCGGATATATGCAAATTCGTCATTTAGGGATTTGACAAACTTCATAGCTCGTCAAAGTACGAAATTTTTTGGTTTTAGAGAATTTCGCTATTTGACTTGGTGATTCGCGATTTGACTAGTCACTTTGAGATACGACAAAATGTACTCCGTCAAAGCTAAAATCAATTTTTAATAAAAATGAAAATCAATTTTTTTTGCTTTTTGTGATTATTTGCTCAATCAAATTGTCACAATAGTTATACTTTCTCGAACAAACACGATTAATTGTAACTTGTAAATTATTTGACATTTAATTAAATAGATTTTATTAATTTTACTTTGCCTGCCCATATTTTGGCAGATCTCGAAGTGACTATAGTTAAATCGCGAATTCGCCTGGCAAATTAAAAAAAATTTGCCAAAGCAATTCTTTTTGGACTTTGAAGGAAGATTTGTCCGGCAATTCTCGAAATGACTGATTTCGTGAATATACGGTGACATATATAATAATTAATATATAATATAATATATGGGAAATTTTGTTAGGTAAACTTGTCCAAGGTGAGAATTAAAAGCGACAATCTCTGGAAGTGCAATCAAACTTTTTTTCGAATGATCATCACTGACTTTAAGTCATCATAATTGAATTATTTGCCTATCTAAATTTGAATCTAATTATTTATTTTATTTGGACTTCAAATAGAGAAATCGTTAAATTATTTACACTTTAACCCGAGTTTCACACCTTTGTAATTTTTAATTTAGAAAATGTTTTGAGATTTTACTCCCAAAAAAACTAAATTATAGAGAGTTGACTGTAGTTGTTTGTTTGTTTGTTTGTTTTGTCCACACAGCTCTTGGCTCGCTTTATATTGGGATAAGTCCCATAGCAGCCTATTTGATCAACAAAGAACAAAGTGCACTCGAGTGTGTCATTATTACGGCCGAAATTGCAATCATCAACTTCGCCAGCTGGAATTCGTGCAAATTGATGTCAATGTATGTGCTGTGTGGCATTATGGAGGGCTATGTCATTGCCTCAGTGCTCGGACGGCTCAATTCATTTATGCACTGTATTGTGCGATGGAAGGTGACCCAGCGCAGCCAGTTATGCCCGAGTTTGACATTCTACTGGCGAGTGCACTCGTGGGCCATTGCCGAATTGATCACCCTCAATCGGCACCTTGTTTCGCCCTTTTTCCTGATGGCCTTTCTCGGACTGTTTCCCTGGTGTGTCTTTGTTCAGACCACTTTACTGTTTGAGTGGCAGGCCACCTCGACACTCAACAAACTGTTGTATGGCAACTTACTGTCCCTCTCAATTGAAACGTTCATCTTACAAAGCCAACTGTGCATTGCACTCACCAACAGTGTCCACAGATCGGACCGTCAGCTGTATCAGGTGCAGTCCTGGTTGGTCGGGCACGGCATGTTGCGATACAAAGTGAAGCTACTCTCCTACTATCAACTGCTGCATAGAAAGGCCAAATTGCACTTCACCTTGGGACCAGTGGGCAAGATCACCCGAAAGACGGTATTCCAATTTGGGTTGGTCTATTTTGTCTACATGATGGAGGTGTATCAAATGATTATAAAGGGCAACAAATAATAATGTCAAATTAAGTGGCAAATTGGCCAGTTTTCGGTGTGGGCTATTGATTGCCTGCAAATAGGTATTGACTAATTTTGTAATTTTATAAAAGTTTCAAGTAAAATTATTATTTTGCGTGTTTGACATGAAAAGTGTATAAAATATTGATTGGCAGCAGTTGAATTTGCAATTAAATGACTTGGCCAAAACGTTTCCTGTTTTGACAAATTGTGACTTTACCTTTTTCAGGAATATATGGAATAAATTATTTTATTTATTTTATTCATGAACTTGCCTACCGGCACTTCTAACAAATAAGGTACAGCAGCAATGGATATTCCAGTAATATGTTCCAGCTTGATCCAAACGTATATTCATGGAGAATGGAAAAAATAATTTTATGTTCAAATAAAACGAATCATTTATCATTATAGAAATACATCGAAATTAAGTTTTGATTCATATTAATCCTTATATTGTGTTTATCGAAAAAAGAATATTGTCTCTTAATCAAAAGTATCCCGCAGCTAAAAACAAATACAAAGTTAGCAAAACCGAACTCAATTTGAACTTGGTTTCTGTTAAAGGAAATACAAAACAAAACCAAACAAAGCTTATTACTATCACTTGAAAGTGGTAGAAATGTGCACATTACTTTTGACTTATGACAATCGATCCACTCAAGCACTTTCGAAATCAACATTTTGTCAGTCTCTAAAATAAATCCCTCCTCCTGATCACAGTAAGATAGATTCTGGTTAATGTTTTCATAAACTCTTCTTTTGTTTGTAAATACACCAATTATGTAAATTATTTAATAAAAGTTTTCTTGTAATGAAAAAAAAAATATCTTATTGCACCACTTTGTCCAACAATTGCAAACAACTTCATTTGAAGCGGAAATGAAGATGAATAATTTTGATTTTCTACAAAAGCATTGTTTTAAATGGAACAAAAACTTGTTGAACCTTTCAAACATCTCAACAGTTGAATGTCATCTCACGATTGGAATCTATCCAAATGAGGTATCCATGAATGGATTTGTTTTATTTCAAATAAACAAATACATAATATTTCAAATAGATTCACAATTTGTCTAGAAAGCTGAGTCAACAGTACATTTGTTCGGATACAAATAAAATGTTCTACTTGATATTAAAATATTTGCATTGCAGGTACATTTTTAATTAAAATTCCATAATATTATAATCAACGTTTTTTTTTGCAAAAAGCATATCTTTCAAAGTGAGTTTAACCAATTTTGGCGGAGAATTGATCAACGGAAGTTGGAATGGAATATTGGCGCTGTTGGATCAAAAAGTATTTAATCAAATTTTTGAATAATTCTAAGTTTTTAAATTTAGGAAGCAGATTTTATTCCACACAAATTTTCAATGTCTGTCCCGAATCGAGATAAAATTCTCCACTCAGGCTTTCTCATTCCGTCAAATCAAGATCTTACGATTGTGAGCTTTCCGAAGCATGTTCACCGTTTCGACCAAAGCCCTTGGGTTATATTCTCATTTTTATCCTCATTCTGTTGGATACTAATTTTTCTTGCTTTTCTCACAATTGGAATGTTGAACTGCGTCAGCTCTTTAAAGAAATCAAATTGGCTTACTCATTTAGTGACATCTGATGATCGTTCGTAGTCGTGTCTGCTCCTTCCTGGCCTCTAACTCTCGAGTGCCAGTGAACTTGGTAGGCTTGCTAAGGTCTGCCATCATCGGGATGGGCTTCGGTAGAGTTGACCAGATCGAGATTGCAGATCGGTAAACAACCACGCGGTAGGGTGGCCAAATCGTGATTGGCTGCTTCGGTGGGTAAAAAGACCACTTGCCACCATGTAAGCGAAGTGAACACGAGTGAGGGTGATCGTCAAGTGAGGTTTATTGTCAGAGTGAAGTGTTTATATACAGTATGTACAGAAGGCGATGACGCATAGGCAGTCATCGCTGGAGGGCGCTATGCTATATGAGTCAGAGGGCGACATGTGGCCATGCACCCTTACAGTGTGAATTTGATTTTGTATCTTGACCGTATCTTTTGAACGGCTGTATAAATTAATGAGTGTGATACCGTTTTGAAAAGGTAATAATGTACTCTAAAAGGATTTGGCATAAAAACAATTTTATTTCGTTCAAAATGTGCTCAAATTCCACTACCCTCCTTTTTACATCCGGTCCATTTTCTCTGGAACGGAAGTGAGTTGAGACAAATTGAGTAGTGGGTTTTAAAGGTACTAACGATGCCTAAACGATAAACTATGTCTGAAGTTTCAACATGAGATCATCTATTCGATATGCTCAAAAGAAAAGTGTCCTAATACTTTTGCGCCCCCCTGTAGACTATTGGCGGTAATGACTGAGAGTCGACTGATCAGTTGTGACTTAAAGATTTTCAGAAATTGGTTATGTTTTAATATCACAATATCTAAAAAATTAAGTTTTCCTACAGTTAAAATTATTTTGCGTTTTGCCTAGGCAAAACATGGAATGACGACTTTTGCATTTTGCCGGTATCATATACCGTCCAAACGCGAAATTTCTCATTTCGTGGTTTGCCTAGGCAAAACTAGATAAAAATTAGATATTTCCACTTTTGCCTTATGTGAGTATTTTCAAACACGGAATGCCTAGTCAATCCTTAGACTACCTAGGCAAAAACGGAATTAGAAAATTTATCACTTTTCTCTATATTTGCTTAGGCAATCCACGGAATGACGAATTTCGCGTTTGAACGGTAACAATAACATACCAGCATATACATTCGAACAACTCTTCCACTACTACTGACTATTCGTGAGGAAAATCGCAAAAAACTTTACTCGTTTGCTTTACTCGTTTGTTTTTATTTTCTACAAGAGAATTCATTATATTCTAGCAACATTATAAGTTGGAAGACTCGCAAACGTTTCCGGAAACATTTCCCTAGATATTCGGAATTTGTTTCATAAATGCTTTCAGGACATCATAAACAATTCGATACAACTCTCCAGCGTGCTCAAGATTGATGATCAGTGCAGCCACCATCTCGCGCTCAGGTTCGATGATCAGAAGGGAAGTCGCACCCACTGCACCACCTGAGTGAGTGAACTCAGTAAAGAAGACAGGCTCAGCTGCAAAGGCGTAACGGGCTGATTCATTACGAATAGCCTGCCAGCCAATTCCTTCAAGATAGAAATAGATCAAAAGTTAAAAATTAAACCTTTCCGACTCACTTGTCAGTGGTACAAGTGTGACCCTTATAGTCAACAAACAATCATTAACTTACCATAACCACCAAACGAGTCCGCACTCTTAGTAGACTCCGCCGGTGTCCACATTTCGTCCACAATCTTCTTCTCTAAAAAGCCCGGTCTCCCATCTCGATCTCCACCCTTAAAACTATACAACATAGCATTTCCAAATTTGAGCAAATCGCCAACCGTCGAAACAAGTCCACCACCAGCCCACTTGTAGCTGTTGTCCACCGCAGGAACATTCTTCAACAGCCCACTTTTTGGATCAATTCTATAGTAGCGTGCACGATTGTAGATCAGAGGCGAGTTCTCATCGAGCGCCGTATGGCGCATTCCCAAATCGTTGGCTAAAAATTTGGTCAAAGCTTTGGGGAAATCCCGCCCTTCGAGTTGTGTTTCCATAGCCGCAGAGATGAGTGTCCAGCCAAAGGTGGAATACACGAACTTGGTTCCCGGTTTAGCCACTAAAGAGATCGTGAAAGGTTTAATTTTGTCAAACAAAATATCCGATAATACCAAGAGGATCATCCTTGAACAACTTGAGACTGTCGTTAACAGTGGGAAAATTTACATTCAACAGAAACTCGCTTTTAACGCATTCGTTGTTAATGCTTCCGTTGTCATTAGTTGCATTGTTTTCGGACTTTTCAGGCTCCTTGTAGTGTCGAATACCACCAAGATGGGAAGCCAACTGTCGGAGGGTGATGTTCACCTTTTCACCTTTCCACAACTTGTCGGGAAATTGTTCCCTCGTGAGATAGTCTCGAATTGGTCGGTCAAGATCAATCTGAAAGAAAACAATACAATTTATGCTCTTATTTAAAAAGCGATCCCAATCTGTTTACCTTTTTCTCTTGAATCATTTTGCCTAACAGCGCCGCGGTAATGGTCTTACTAATAGACGCAATCCTAATCACGGTGCTCTCCGAAACCGGCAGACCATTCTCAATATCCGCGTAACCGTCCCAGTGCGCCCAAACACGCTTTCCTCGCACCGAAACACCAAGCACATAGCCCGGGATTGTGTTTGCAGTCTTCCATTGAGACAACCTGGCAATACTTTCACGAATTGAGGCGGAGAAATCATATTCTGACGAGCTGGTAACTGATTTTTCGGTAATGGAGGGATTAGCATGAGACAGTGAGGCCATTCCTGGCTCTTGAGGCACCTTAAATTGATCCTTGGGCCAAAGAGACGAGCTCCGATTCGAGTTGTTCGATTGTACCGATTGTATCAAGCCCCAAGCATATCCTGGCTGCACTGCACTGGCAATCTCGAGCGCCTTATCACCAAAAATGGTGTCATTGGTGAGGGAAAAACAGGCGAGTAAACCACCTACAAGCTCATTCATGTGGCCTCGTGCATATTCTTTCGATACGGCGCCAAAGTTGTCCTCAATCCACTCTCGGCCTTGAGAAAATTCCTCTTTCAGTCCGCTCGTCCATAGAGTTGGCATAATGTTGAGAATTATTTGAGCTTTCACTTCATTTGACGCATTTGGCGCATTGATCTTCTCTTTAATGTAAAGCGTCCAGACTTGTTTGGTCACGTTGTGCAGTAGTTCGCTCCGGGCTGCCAACTCGTCCACATTGGCCACATCATTCTCGCTTGAACTCACAATCACTACGTTGCCTAGCAAAAAGGCAAACGCAATTGTTAAAATTGTAGAACACTGATTCATAATGTGCGTGGTGCATAAGAGAACAAAAAATGCTGAAATGTGCCATCAAGTAATTTATACAATTACTCAACACTGTGTCCTTCGATGCAAATATTCCATATATCAGAAAGAAAAAGTTGATAAAGAGCTGATAAAATAAGAGCAAGGATTTTTTGGAGACATTTTTTTGTGGAGATACACACAAGTCAAAACAACATTTTGTGTAGTGACATTAACAGTCGATATGATGGCGATGGAAATCAGTGGCATAGCAACTGCAGTTTCCTTGTCATTTTATGGAAGAAGAGTTTGCATTGGAAAATAAATGAGGATGTACATCAAAATTATTTTTAGATTTTACTGTTTACAATATATCCGAGGAGTAATTTAATTTCAAATTTAATCTCTAATTTATTACATCATAATTTCTTTAATATAAAAATTTACATTTTTAAAATCAGATTACGCTAATCTCGATTAGCCTTCCTTATGATACTGGTGACGCCAAACATAAGGGATTTTCTTTCGATCAGTAGGATGAAAGTGTGGCGGTTTTCCAGGCTTGGGGCCATAATGAATGGGCTTACTTCTACTTTCTCGTCTGGCTGCTTTTCGGTTGTTGTGCTGCTTGAAGTGCAACATCGGATCACCACTTGGTTCTTTGCTTTTAATCGAACGTCGTTCTCGAATTTTTGAACCGGCTTCATCATCGAGGCTTGAATTGCACCATACCAATGATACTATGCCTACAGCAAAAACAGAGAGTAGAATCAATGAGAAACGCATTTTGAGTTTGTATCTTGTAGGAATTGTTTGTGCAAAATGCAAAAAGGAAATGCAAAATGCAATGGATTTGGCTGACTTGACTCATTGTTTGCATAGTTTTTGTATGTCGCTTTTATATTCTCAAACTCGATTAATTACTGCATGCATTGTGCGTGATTAGCCAATTGATTGTTTGCTGATTTGTTAAAAAGCAAACAACTCTAGCTTTATCTAATATTTTTGTTTGTTGGTAAGAACAAGTCAGTCACTGGTGTAAACGATCGTATAATAACTGTTGCAATACTAAAACCAACTAAGCACTAATTTCCTTATTGCGCTCACTAATCTTACATTTGTTGTGTGTAATCTCAGATGTTTGTCTTCTGTCTTGCATTAGTTGGTCAATGACATTTATTTTAACTAGCTAAACCAAAAGCAAAATAATATTATAAAGATATGATTAATAAACGAATAAATTCACCACTGTGCATTCTTCGCTTACTCTAGGAGTACTTTTGACAAGTTCCTTCTACTTTGGATGATTTGGAAATCCGTAAATAAGGATACCCTCCGTCTGGCACGTGTTTATGGTAGTAGAGCTTTTGGTTTAAGGGAATTTCCGTTTATTTGAAAACCATAGAGGTAGTGCCATCCACGGAGAATGTTTTTGGATCGGGAAAAAATCTTTTGAAAGTTGCTGTTTTAATCGATGAAGAATTCTCAAGCCATCGATATGGATCCGCCAAATGTGTTCCAAACAAATCGTCAACAACCGACTTTGAAAATAATTTTATTTATTTGAATTTGTGTTTAAAACAAAAAGACAAACCGAGCCAAAAATGCTATCATTCTCAATTGAGCATATTTCCTTCGTTTTCCTTCCCCATAATGCAAAGGGATTTAAAGTAGATAAAAGGTACGTAAATTTCTAAAAAGAATGATTAAGACGGTTTACGTCATAAGTATTACAACTTAAAAAACAAATTTTCCTGATAAGGCAACGCCTCTTGTTACTTTTCCAGTACAAAAATAATGTTTAAATTATTAATGATGATTAAAAGTCAACATTCAAAATTGTATTTACAAAAACATATTGAATACATTATCTTAGAGTTTAAGAAACAGAATTAATTGTAAACTACTAAATTAAATTTAGTAATGAATCTCTAGTTTATTATATCATGATTACAGATTTTAATTTAAAAAATGTAATTTTACACTTTAAAATTTGATTTAGAGCTCGCTAATATGATTAGGAATCATTTGATTACCCCTTCTTTGGATACTGGTGATGAGTACCATCAGGGATTTTCTTTCCATCAGGGCCAGCAGGATGAAAGTGTGGTGGTTTACCAGGCTGGGGACCATGTTCAATGGGCTTACCTTTACCAGCTCTTCGAGCTGCTTCTTCTGCTTCTTTCCGATTATTGTGCTGCTTGAAGTGCAACATCGGATCACCGCTGGGTCCTTTGCGACGGATCCAACGTCGTTCTCGAATTTTCGGACTAGCTTCATCATCGAGGGCTGAGACGCACCAGACCAAAGAAGTGACGCCAACCACAAGAACAACAAAGAGCAGAATCAATGAGAAACGCATTTTGAGTTTGAATTGTTTGACCAAAAGTAAAATGTATTTGATTTGTCTAAATTGACTGATAGTTTGCCTCTCTTTTTGGAATATCGCTTATATATATTTTCAAACTCAATAAATTACTGCAATAATTTTTTAAACAATATTTGTTTGATAACAACAAGTCAGTCACTGGTGTAAAGGATCATATAAAAACTGTTGCAATACTAAAGCTAACTAGGTTAACTAAGCACTAGTTTCCTTATTGCACTTACCAATCTCAAATTTGTTGTATGTAATCTCACATGTTTGTCTACTGTCTTGTTGGTCAACGACTTTTACTCTAGCTAACCAAATAAACTCGATAAATTCCTCTTTATCTCAGATTTCCTAATTGCCTAATATTTTAATTGCTTAAAAATTAAATGGTTCAACTGATTTAAAGCAATTTTCAAATAATTAATTAAGATTAAACAATTTTAGACATTAGATATTAACATTATTGACAAACAGTTTTTATTTTGATATTAAGTTATATATACTTTAAATACGGCAATTATTAAAAATTGCTATTTTTAAAGAATGTGCCTCACGGTTTAAATTGGTAAGGTAGAACCTTGAGCAGAAAGCAGACCTTGTCGGTGTTTTCTTCGATCAACTTGTAGGTTGACTTTCCTGAGCCATGTCCCGAGTCTGTGTCGATTCGAATCATCAATGGATTGGACAGTTTAGCACCCAATCGATACTGCAGTTCAGCTATGTATTTGTACGAGTGTGCAGGCACTACTCGATCATCGTGATCCGCAGTGGTCACGAGAGTGTTAGGGTATTCACTCATGTTGGACCGGATGTTGTGCAGTGGTGAGTACTTGTAAATATACTCAAATTGTTCCTTGTTATTCTGTGGATCTCCATACTCTTCAGTCCAGGCGTGTCCAATGGAGAACAGTGGAAATCGAATCATGTCCATCACACCAACATTTGCTAGTGCTGCACCGAATAGGTCCGGTCGTTGATTACATGAAGCGCCTACAAGTAAACCACCATTCGATCGACCATCAATGGTTAGATATTCCTTGGATGTGTAGTTATTCTCAATAAGCCACAATGCAGCATAGGCAAAATCATCAAACACATTCTGCTTGTTAAGTCGCATCCCCGCAGTGTGCCAATCATCGCCAAACTCTCCTCCACCACGAATATTAGCCATAGCGTAAATTCCGTTTAGGTTTCGAGCAAAAAACACACCCAAACTATCGTATTCAGGTTGAATGTTAATGTTGAAACCACCATAAGCGTACAATCGGGTAGGATTTTTCCTGTTTTGTATGTGACTTTTTCGATGTACCAGAAACATTGGTACTTTAGTTCCATCTTTACTTGGATAGTAAATTTGCTTTGTCACATAATCGTCCTCATTGATTCCTTGAACTACCGATTGTTTGAAGATTTTTGTTTCGTTTGTTTTAAAATCGTATCGGTATACGATTCCAAGCGATAGAAAAGTTGTAATTTTGTAGAAAAACTCAGTTCCGTTGACATTGCCTTCTAAGGAACTGATTGTTCCAATTGGAGTGTCCAATTTAAAAAGAAATTGCCCAGTCCGAAGATTGTACACTCGGATAACGTCCACAACGTCAATCATATAAACCGCAATTAAATAGTCTCGATTCAAAATTAAAGTGTCCGAAAGCACCCACTTTTCGTGACCCGGAAGAATGTCCACCCAATTTTCACTTGAATAATTGTTCAAATCAACACAAACCAATCGAAAGTTTTTGGCTTTGTAATTCGTGAGAACATATGTGCAATTCTCATTACTACCCACGTAGTTATATGCAGCATTGGGTTCGGGTACAATCCAAGTGAAATTCAATTTAGTAATATTGTTTGGATCAAATTTGGAAAATAACCAAGGCGTATTCAAGGTGCCAACTGCTGGGAATAAATGCACCACTGTGCCATCTTCGCTAATTCTAGGCGTTTTCACACGCCACTTTGGTTTGTCTGAAAATCCGTAAATCTTTATATCTTCCTTTTGAGACGTGTTGAGTTTATGGTAGTAGAGCTTTTGGTTTAAAGGAATTTCCGTTTCGGTACCTTCTCCAACTCCGTCATACGTGTCGTAGTACGCATAGAAGAAGCCATCGTTGTTCTTGTTCCAGCCAATACTCGATAGTTTGACTTTGACTAGTGTTTCCTTCAAATCCGTCAATGTACTCACATTTCTCACATAAAGAGTCGTCCAATCAGAACCACCTTTCGAAGTGCCATAAACACAATAGGAACCATCCGGGGAAAATGATGCAAAAGCCAAAGAAGTAGTTCCATCCGCTGAAAAGGTGTTTGGATCTAGGAAAACTCTTCTCGTTGACTCATCGTTCAGATCTGTGAAACTGTAGATGATGGGTTGATTCTCTTTAGGAGATTTTATTGATTGATAGTACTTGTTGCCTTCTTTTGATGGTAAATCGTATTTGGTGTAATTGTACAGTTCGGCAAAACTTGATTTCACTGCATTCCAATTTGGATTTGAACGAATGAAGCTTTGTGTGACATTGTTTTGAGCTTGTACAAATGTTTTTGTTTCTGGCGATGGAGAATTCTCAAGCCATCGATATGGATCCGGTACATGGGTACCGAACAAATTGTCTACCACCGATTCATTTCGATACACATTTGGATAGACGAATTGTGAATTCACAAACAAATTGGACGTAAAAATAAGAATCACAAGTGCAAAGGCCATCATGCGTGCTTTCTGGAAGGCGATTCGACGAGCAATGAACTCGACTCGGTCAGAAAACTCACTCTTTCGTTGAAAATTGAAAGAAAATTCTTAATTAAATGTTTTGCAACAAGATTTATTATGTTTGGCAGTCTGTGTTAGTGAAAAATTGAGATAAGATGTGCTGACAGCAATGGAGTTTGCCCATGACCATGACAGACAGAATGTTTGTAACTTAAACTTGTAAGATTGATACTTCAATTAACCAAACTAGTTATGTTGACAAAACCAGTTCTGGTCTGTTTGAGATGCGTTTTATGTGGAAATAAAATTAATGTTATAACATTGAAAAGATTGCCAAATGTCGATTGGCAATACTTGTTCTTGTGAATCAATGAATTAATTTCCTTAAATGACTACAGTAAAAGAATAATATGATCTCATTATTTCGTAATTTACTTCCGCTCAGTTAATTTAAAAATAAAATAATTTTTTTAAATTTGAAAACTCCTTGAATTTCAGATAGTTCTGAGAAGTTCCACCAATTAAACTGCAATTACTTTATTATTTGTTTTTTATTTTTTAAATTTAAAAATATTGACAAGTTCACGTTTAGTTCAGAAATTTCAAATTTGTTTAATTTCGCAATTATTAAATGCTAAAAAGTTAATTACAAAACTTTAAAATTTGCTTTCTCATATTCTATGAACAAAGCGTGCGTGCCTTAAACAAATAACAATTTTAAAATTAATGATTTTTCATGTTTAATTAAAATTTCTATGAATTTTAAATTATATAATGTTTAAAAAAATATTTTAAACGAAATAAAAAATATTTGAATTGCAAATTAGATTTCATTGAGTTAAGAAAACTTAAAAACAAAATTTAGTCACATGTAATAAAATGAATTATTATTCATTATTACATTGTTCTTCGAGCATTTTGGCTAAAGTTTTGGAAAACGATCTGAAAGATGACGAAGCTCTTCATCTGTCCCCATGGTCTCGACATCGATTCACATTTACTCGAATGCTTCATCAACTTCACATGGCCACTTACACTGTGCGTGCAATTCTACAAACATACTTTCTGCTTACATATCCCGAGATGTATGACACCCTGTCTGTGTATGACCCAACACTAACCACCGTAAATCGGGCCTACATTCAAAACAGTCTATTTGGCCTGTGTTTCGCGCCAATGTGTGTGCTGGCAATGTATTTCGACTATTTGGTGTTCATGAAGCCGAATCGTTTTGTGTGGCGTGTCACAATCAGTCAAATTATGGTCGAAAATCAGATAGATTTCTTCGAGTTGAATCCTAAATTGAAATTAAACTGGAAATACAAGAATCCATTGAAAATGAGTGTCGATATTCGAAATTGGTTCATTAGCTTGTGGACCTGTAGAAGCGCGAAACTCCATGGTAGGTTGTCACATTTGCCAAACATTGATTGTCAAATCAGAATACGAGCAATGGTGATCACATTCCTGTGGGAAAAATTTGAAATTTTCACTTAAATTGGTAGTGGTAAGCATTTCTGTTGTCTTTTACACAAACATTTTATTCATTTTGTTTAGCTTTGGCATTTATGGTTGCATTCTTCAATACCCAATGGATTGTGTATCACAATTACAACTCGAAAGCCTTCATTTTGGGTTCGCTTGATTTGATGTTGTTTTTATATGAAATTTGGAGCGCTCTAAAGTTGGCAATATTCGTGACACACTGCACTGTGTTGAGCTGCTTTGTGAATGGTTGTCATTTGAGAAATCTCAACCGTCAATTGCGAAATCTATTGAATCGTTGTCGTTGTGCCCAAAAGTTTGTTTTCCTCTTTTTGGCACACAAATTGGGCTACTATCGACGGGAGCATAGTGTAATGCTGAAAGATGTTATCATCACCAATCGGCAAGTAGTGTCCACCACAATGCTGCTCTGTATTTGTTCGTGTGTCATATTTTCGGTCTATTTCATATCGATCATATTCTTTCTGGATATTGCTCCAATTGCTAAATATAATGCAATTTGTCTATTGGCACTGATGGCATTGATCCAGGCAACGGTCGTTTGTCCGATGATCGCTTTCATCAAGTATCTGTATGCAGGCGATAAATATTTGTTTCAATTTGTCGTCTATTTTCGTGAGAACTTGATCGCTCAAAAGCTCAAACTGCAACATTACTATGAACTGATTCATACGGAGAACAAACTCTATTTTACCATTGGACACTATGCCACAATTTGTAATGAAACAGTCTTCAAGGTTTGGTGTCCAACATTCTATATTGAAATAGATTAATTTAACTCATTTTTTTCAGTTCTTCCTATTCTATTCTGCCTATGTCATGTATACTTTCAAAATGTTTATCAAAAATAAAATACAATAATTGTAATACTGTGCATCGTTAATAATTTATTAAATTATCATTTTTGTATGCAATTGACAGTTTTCATTAACCATTGGTAAATCATTTATATCTTTTAGGAGCAATTTTATGGACAATTTATCAACTTGAAAATAAACCCACATAGAAGATAGCCAAACAGCCCGAACTATGATCTAATTTATCAACTTGAAAATAAACCCTCCTAGAAGATAGCCAAACAGCCCGAACTATGATCTAATTTATCAACTTGAAAATAAACCCTCCTAGAAGATAGCCAAACAGCCCGAACTATGATCTAATTTATCAACTTGAAAATAAACCAACATAGAAGATAGCCAAACAGCCCGAACTATGATCCAATTTATCAACTTGATAATAAACCCACATAGAAGATAGCCAAACAGCCAGAACTATGATCCAATTTATCTACTTGAAAATAAACCCTCCTAGAAGATAGCCAAACAGCCCGAACTATGATCTAATTTATCAACTTGAAAATAAACCCACATAGAAGATAGCCAAACAGCCCGAACTATGATCCAATTTATCAACTTGAAAATAAACCCACATAGAAGATAGCCAAACAGCCCGAACTATGATCCAATTTATCAACTTGAAAATAAACCAACATAGAAGATAGCCAAACAGACCGAACTATGATCTAATTTATCTACTTGAAAATAAACCCACATAGAAGATAGCCAAACAGCCCGAACTATGGACAATTTATCAATTTGAATATCTAAAAAGGACATCTATTAAACGTTGCATATCGGATCCCAGAAATGAATTACATTTCAAGTACTGCATTGGCATGTACTAAATGTAATTTTTATATTTGTAACATTATTTTGTAACATAACATTACAATCTTACTTAAAACATTGTTATCCGGTTTAAAACCAGTTATAGACTGCTATACTGGTTTATTTTATTTGTCTCAATCTCACCAATCACAAAACGCTTAATTGTTTTGTGCTTTGACAATGCACAGTGCATTGCACCTCTAAGAAGTATCTACTCTCTTTTTGGCTGATTTACCCTTGAAAATCAAATCATGTATCTAATCGCACATCTTTTGTGCCATTGTAATGTCTCAGTGGATAAGCTAAACAAATAAAAATAATCGCAATTATTTGAATCAAACTGTGCTCAATTTCATTGCCAAAATTGGAGCACAAAGTCCTTAAATCCTAAAACTGTCAAACTTAGCATTCTAATCGAGTCACAGCGTCAAGTCCGTTACACCACAGGTAACACAATGTTTATCACACTAATCTTTTGACGTTGAGTGTGTGTACGAGCTAACATTTGACCTAAAATTGTCAAACTTTATACAAATCTGTGATATATAACTATTTTTAAGTTAGTCCAAATAGTTGCACATTCGAGAACATATTTGAAACAACCGAACAATTTGGTTTTGCATACAAAATAGTGCACGTAATTAAAAATAAAAATTAGACTACGAATGTTAAACATTGCACTGTTAGCTTGGTTTAGAGGTTTACAAACATCGATTATCGATCACAAAATCGATTTCACACTTAATAGCCAACAAAATCAAAGTTTAAATTTGCAATGAAAATGAATCGATGTGGTAACCAAATGACGATTTCATCCTCAGAAACATATATAAAAGCCAAAAATAATGAAGGCATTTCCACAATGCAAATCAATTTCAATTTCACTTGATTTAACATCAAAATGAAACTCACAACCGCACTTTTGGTTGCCAACTTTGGTAAATATTTTTGTCAAATTCAAATTTAAACTAAATTAAACAAAGTAACTCTAACATGCATTGGTATTTGCAATTGCAATTTGAATTTATATATATTTGTGCTTCACATTACAATCTTACAAACTTAAAACATTGTTATCAGGCTCGTAATTACCAGTTTTGGACAGCCACACTCGGCTTATTTATTTTGCAATCTATCATCTCAGTTTCAAAGCAATTACTTAATTGTTTAGTGTTTTGCTTTGCTTAACCGGTTTAAATCAAATCAAACGCGCAATCGAATGTCTAATCGCACTTCTTCTCTTGTTATATATCTCTCAAGTAGATGAACTATACAAATAAAAACAATAATCACAATTAATATTTGTATCAAATTGAGCAATTTCATTGCCAAAATTGAAACACAAAGTCTTGAATCCTAAAACTGTCAAACCTAACATTCTAATCAAGTCACAGCGTTAAGTCCGGTGCACACCATACACCTTTATCTCTCACTCTTAATGTTGAATGCGCCTATCTGCAAAGGTTTGACCTAAATTTGTAAAACTTTATACAAATCTATTGTCTATTTTTAAATTTTAGGTTACACATGTTGCACACAAATTGCAACTATCGGCAAAATCAATACGTCAATTGTTTTATTTGTAGCTATATCAAGGCACAAAGCGCTCTTAAACGTTGATAGACCAGTCAAGCTTGGTTTTGCTGGTATATAAAGTTGTGTGTGTGTAAGCAAATAAGAATTATATATCATTCTCAAATCAAGTCTCATCACGGAACACAAACGTTGAGAAAATGCATCGACAAATGCTTTCAATCACCGTTCTGGCATTGATGATAATCGCTGTCTGTAAGTTTTTTTTGTCAAATGGTTTTACAATTTTAGATCTGCTAATCTAAATTTATTTTCAGCTACTCGAACCTCTCAGTATGGTCGTTGTGGTTCGTATTCTCGGCCAGAGGGCTCAATCACAGCCAGTGGAGAACGATTCAATTCTAGTGCCCTAACTGCGGCCCATGCAACCCTACCATTTGGCAGTGTAGTTCAAGTTCAAAATGGCTTTCGCTATGCTACTGTGCGAATCAATGATCGAGTGGCTTCGAATAGCGAAAAGATTCTCTACTTCACCAAGGCCACTTCGAAGGATCTTCACTTTGAGGAGGAGGTTTACGACGAGTGCACACTGTACTCAGGTTGAATCAAAAACAACAAAATGAGCTAAATTGTAGTCCACTGCAAAAATGTAAATGTTTTCAAGTACATTGATTACAAAAATTTACAAAAATTTGTTCAATAAAATCTTTAACATTTATTGTTAACGTTGGAATAATTTTGATTAAGAAATTCTCGATGTGATTCGAGTTGATCACATTAGCTAAATGCATCAAAAGACTTTATACAAAAGAGAGCCATTAGCGTCATCTATTATGTGTCATTTTTCGCATTAGCTCGGGCTCATTTTAAATATGCGTATGATTAATAGATCAAGACCATCAACAAATGTCCTTATTTAAACTTTAAAAATATCTGAGGAGGACATCTGTTAAGTGTTGCAAATTGGTTCACAGAAATTGGGTACAATTTCAAGTACTGCATTGACATTTGCAAATGAAATTTTATATATCTTTGTAACATCATTTTGTAACATAACATTACAATCTTACTTAAAACATTGTAATCCGGTTCGTTACCAGTTATGGACTGCGATACTGGTTTATTTCTTTTGGCATCAATCACTAATCACAAATCGCTTAATTGTTTTGTGCTTTGACAATGCTGTGTATTGCACCTCTAAAAAGTATCTACCCTCCTCCTGATTTACCCGTTCAAATCAAATCAAATCTTGTATCTAATCGCACTTCTTTTGCGCCATCGTAATGTTGCAGTGGATAAGCTAAACAATATAAGAATAATCGCAATAATTTCAATCAAATTTCATTGCCAAAATTGATGCACACTAATCTCTTGATTTTGAGTGCGTATTAAAGCAAATGTTTGACCTAAAATTGTCAAACTTTACACAATCTATGAAAAATAAATCTATTTTTAAGTTAGACCAAATGGTTGATCACATGTGAGCACATAATGCAACAATCAAACAAATCAATGCATCAATTGTTTTATTTGTAGTTATATCAAGCGAAAATCACACTTAAAGGTTGAGAACTACAATTTGGCTTTGTATACTAAAAATGCACGTAATTAAAAAATTTACAAATTAGACTACGAAGGCTAAACATTCCACGGTTCACTTGGTTTTGAGGTTTACAATTTATTTGCTTGAGATAGTGCAATAATTTATGACTTTAATATATTTTTTATTCAGCAAGTCCAAAGAATTTTTAATTGATTTGGATCGTAAATAATGCTGAAACAAAGGTGCTACCTTGTTAACATCGATAATCGATCCCATGATCGCATTACATTCACATTACACACTAAATAGCCAACAAAATCAAAGTTTAAATTTGCAATGCAATTAAAATGCATCGATGTGGTAGCCAAATGATGATATCATCCTAAGAAATACATATAAAAACCAACAATAAGAAAGACATTTCCACAATGCAAATCAATTCCAATTCCAATTAATTGAACATCAAAATGAAACTCACTACCGCACTTTTGGTTACCAAGTTTGGTAAATATTTTTTAATGATATGCATTTTCAAACTGACTAATTCATTTGTGTTTTGGTTAGGCCTCCTGGTCACACTATTTTCAATTGTACAAGCAGTGCCCAACACAACATCGCTTGAACATTTGGTAGTGGACGGTTTCACACAGCAACCAAATTTTTCAACTTTTTCTCACGGGTCGCCCTTTTGGCTTTCATACATTTAAATCATTCTGGATCGACTGGTATCCTTGGTTTGGCTAGATCTGGTGGGCATCATGCCATATCAGGTGATCCAAATGAGCCACTTTTAGCACAATTCCGCGTAAGCCAGCAGGCGAAATTCAAAATAATGACGCGTTCACATAGGACGTGCACTCAAATTGCACCAACGCGCGTGTTTACATTTGCTACATATGTTGATCCAGATCGCGTACAGTTTTGACGAATTTGTGTTTCTCATTTATTTTATATTCGATTTTTTATTAACTGAATGGTCTTTTGATAGTACTTGAATCGAATAACAGGTAAGTCTTCGATTTGTTTATCACATTATATTCTGACTCACACTTATAATTTTAAATAACCAAAAATTCAATTCTCTAAGTTATTACTCAATCATTGGCAGTTCACATCTTTCAAATTGACGTTGCCAGAAAACTTGTTTCTATGATTTGGCAATGGTGTAAGATAATAATCAAGTCAACGATCAAGTAACAGGTAAATAGCCAATATCAACGATAGACACAGCCATTATTCACTTTATGCATGCGTTAACCATTACTGTAATTAACCGCATGGTTTATATTGGCTGAGCAGTTAACAGTTACATACTTGTATTACTGAGCTTTTATTTCTAAGTTAATTCAAGCACAACTAAATAGACAACAACATGAACATAAATTTAAAGCAAACAAACAAGTTTAATCAACTTTCAATCAATCAATCAACAACAATCATTACAATATTCAATCATAATTAAGAGTTCTGCATTTGCGTTTCTTCTTAAAAGGCGAGTTTGATTCTGGTATAACTCCAAGTGGCATACTTGGTCTAACTGTTGTACTCGAATGCTTGATGGACGATTTGGCATAACAAGAAGTGCACACTGATCGAGGTGCCCAAGTCTCGTCTTGATGCGGCACTACACAACCGAAATATGCTTCAAATGCACTCTTGAGGGTAATTGAGGGGACTTTGTAATTGAAATACGTTGAAGTGGTGTTGCAAACTGACGACAAACATGACAAAAAGTATTCGGGTGATTGGCGCATTTACTTTCAAAATCTTGATCTTTCCTCTTCACCCGCTTTCTACCTATTTTGTGAATAGCAAGGATGGAATGCAATAAGAATACACAAATGTACTATGCACAACGTAAACCTGTTTTATTTAAATATTAGAACTCAATAAATCAATAATCAATCAATAGACAAACCAGACAAATCTCAAAACAACCGAAGATAAAATCAAATCAAACAAATGGACTAGGTTGTGAGACAACTTGTGACATAAATGTCAAGCTGAAATTGTGAGATGCACTATGCAGATAAAATAAATAAATAATTTTAAAATTTAAAATTTGTTAAAATACCGAATCAAATTGATTACAATTTATAAAATGCAAGAGAAACAGAAAGAACACAGAATCGCACCTGACAAATTAGAGGGAAAGCAGACAAGACCTTGTAGAGCGAGTGAGAGCTACAGTTGCCAATAACAACAACTCTCGCGCGCACGTCCTTTGTGAACGCATCATTATTTTGAATATTGCCTGCTCGCTTACGCGGAATTGTGCTAAAACTGCCTATTTTGGACCATCTGATTAGGCATGATGCCCACCAGATCTAGCCTAACTGATGATACCAGTCGATCCAGAATGTGCTAAATGTGTAAAAGCCAAACGGGCGACCCGTGAGAAAAAGTTGACTTAATTTGTTGCCGTGTGTTTCTTTTACTTGAATGAGTTTTTTGATTCAGCTAAATTGACGAAAAATGAAAGCATGTTTGCGGAAGTGATTGCCTGAATCAGAAAAACCAAAACTGAAATTAAACTTTTCCAAGAGCAGAATGATCGTAAATTGTCCGCACTCCAGCCCCACAATTACTTGGATCGAGTTAGTCTGGAGCGGGAGCTCCTTGCTGCGCTTAAGGTTGATCAAGCCTTGAATTGGATTGCAGATGAAATTTTGGGTTATCAAGCGGACATTTCACCTCTTGTGAGTCGACATGTCTCTATGGAGATTAACCAGGTGATCAAATCGGAACAGAAAAAACTTTCCAACCTTGAAAATCTTGGTGTGGAAGCACAAAAACTGCTAGATGATGGTCTCAGACAGAATGGCACAACCGCTCGCGTGCACACCAACCAATCGATTCAACACAAATTGGATCAAATAATCCTGGAAGCCCAAAGTACCAACGACAAATTTGTACATCAATACGAAGTTGATATGCTCAAATTCAATCGAAAAGCAAATCAGGATCTGCATTTGATTCAAAAATTTTACGTAGCCCAAGTCACGAGTATGCTTTCGTACTATGCTGATTATGCTAAATCGCTGAAAGAGGTTATCCGTAAACTTTTGGAGTGATCCACAATAGTCATGATGCGGAGAGTCACTAGTGACATGCCTGGTAATTGCTAGACTAATCAAGAAGACTAGAAAAATCATGTTTTTTCTCATTCAAATTTTAAATAAATGTTTTTATATTAAAAAAGTTTAGTAATTCTCACATTAAAATGATTGCAATTCAACATTTGAGTGTTTGCCCACTATTCAGTTTGGCATGATAAACTATGACAATAAAATATGATTTCTCACAGATGAAAAGCTGCATTAAAGTTGATTACATTTTGAAGAACCTCAATATAATCAGAATTGTGCTTGTTAGATAACCTAAGATATTCAATCTTTTCACGAACGAGAACACTGTGCATATAGGCTTAAAAATAAAGTACAATTCAAGGTATTGCATTGTCAAGCTGTTGCAGTTGCAAATGCAATTTAAAAATATTTGTGCATAACATTACAATCTTACTTAGAACATTGTTATCCGGTTCGGTATCTCCTGCTACGGACTCTCATACTGGTTTATTTCTTTTGATTCGATCGCCAAATACAATCGTTAGATTATCTTTGTACGTTGACAATGCAGTGACATTGCACCTCTCAGAAGTACTATCTTTTGTTGCTGATTAACCCATTTTAACCTGTTTAAATCAAATATAATCACAATTCTCCGGACTTGAAGTACAGCGTGAGAGATAAACAAGTAAGAATAATCGCAATCAATTTGAATCAATATGTACAATTTCGTTGCCAAGATTGGAGCACAAAGTCCCGGATCCTAAAACTGTCAAACTCACAGCAATCTAATCAAAGTGTCAAAGCAATCAAAGATAAAGTGATCCTACTAATCTCGTCTGTTATGTTTGCATCAATCAAGGTTTGTTTTAAGATTGTAATAAAATCTATTTTAAGTATGTCCATTGTCATTTAGGTTTTGTATATAAAAGGATGCAGCCAACAAGAATTATATCATTCAAATTAGTCTCAACACTAAACAAACAACATTTAGAATGTTTCGACAATTGCTTTCAGTCACAGTTCTGGCATTGATGTTAATAGCAGTCTGTAAGTGTTAACAGATTAATTTCACTACCTTTTTACCAAATTCAATACAATTATAGCTGCTCGAACTTCTCAACATGGTCGTTGTGGATGGTATTCCCTACCAGAGGGTGCCATCACAGCCAGTGGAGAACGATTCAATTCCAAGGCCTTGACTGCAGCCCATGCAACCCTTCCATTTGGCACTGTTGTCCAAGTTCAAAATGGTTTCCGTTATGTTGATGTACGAATCAATGATCGAGTCGCTTCGAACAACCAAAAGATTCTCTACTTCACCAAGGGAACTTCGCAAAATCTTCAATTTGAGGAGTCATATGATGAGTGCACTGTGTACATAGATTGAATGAAACACACCAAATGAGCTAAATTGTAGTTCACTGATACAAAAAAAATTTAATTAAAAATTTACAAAAACATTAACATTTATTACTAGCAGAGGGATACTTTTGATTAAGATGTTCACGATGTGACTCAAATGCAATATGATTATTGTACATTAATTCACTTTGTCTTTCACTCATTTCTCCATTTGCAGGATTGCTTTTTCTATTTTTGGGAAAGTGAACCAGAAAAGCATTATCCAACTCGAGAAAATCATAATTAAGCAGACACATTTCGTATGCCTGAGGAAACTTGTCCTGTTGCCCTTCCCAGCTCATTTGTTCCAAATAGTTTGGATCAGAATTTGTCCCAACGAAGAATGGCTCCCAATGACTGTGATTACTGTCTCGTTTTCCCACACTAAAAACATTCAATTTTGATGTATTATTCTGAGGCCATTGCTTAACCCATATTTCTCGACCTGGAAATTCATGACACGAATTACAGGAATCAAAATGAAAATATTTGACATCACCATTTTTGAACAATTTCAGTAATTCAGATTTTGTTTTTGGTGTAGTTGCGTTTGTATTTGCTTTCATTTCAAAAATTGGAAATGCATAGACATGTGAATTCAGTGCATTAATTTGAGGAACTTTGCCTTGCTTTTCGCGTTCAATTAAATCGAAGAATGCATCCACAAAGTTTAAACTTGGGTAAAGTTCAATGTCGGATGCAAAAATGTATTTTGTTTTAGCTGCTTTGCGTGCTACGTTCCGAAGTACATTGATTGGATAGGGGATGGTTTGGTTTGATCGAAGCTTTACTATTTCTGAGTTTTTACCAAGTTGCATTGCATTCTCGTATATCGAAGGGTTGCAATCGAATTTTGTGTTTTCTATCTTCTTATTTGTCAAATGGATATATTTGGTATCATAGATCAGATGCCAATTGACACGATTTTTTACACAATTTCTAGTTCTACTACAAAAACGAAGATAATTGATGATATTCACGGTCGGCCAAAAAGTATCTCCAGGCGCATAAACCGACACCGAAATGAATCCATCCCATCTATCACATAATTCCACAATGTGATGCAAATATTCAAAAGTCGCAGTAGTCGTCAAAGTGATAGTTTGGGTACACGAGTTTGGTTGCAGATCTCCTTGAATAAAATCTTGCATAACTTCATACACGGAATACTCAGTTTCGGACCACCAAACCACTTTTGTTGCTGTCTTATTTATTCGGGAGGGTTTTTTGAAACCGTGAAATAATTTTTCAGTTATGAAACTGAATGTGGTAAAAATATGCATCACATTCATAATGCATAGTAGAATTATTAAAAAGCCGAATGGATACAATTTTGTGCAATGCATCATGATTGTTTTCGACATTGTTGATGATTGTTCTAAACATCAATGACAATTGTAATTGTCCATTTAATGACATCAATTTCCGTACTCTCTTTTGTTCCTGGTATCTGATTTTATTTGTTTCATTTTTGATTAATTGTGAAATTAATTTTCACTATAATTTTGAACACACACAAAATTAAAGCAAACAGGAAATTTACTATATAATTTAGGGATTTGTGGAAACAATTATTTGCTTAAATCTCTTTTAGTCCTTTCAGTTGGTCCCTCGTAATACTTTCCATCGAATACCAATTTGAGGATTTCTTTGAGGGCATTTCTACAAAATGTTGCGTTGAGTTATTTGAGAGTGTCTCGAACTATTTCTAGTTGCTCCTTTGCAATGATGGGATTGTTGGCTTAAGTAACCTTAAGTAAAGGTCATGTTACATACTTAAATAAAATATGTTTTGAGTTTTTTCTTATCAAATAAAAGTGTGGTACATGTGTGGGGCTGAATTTAATCTCTAAATCACTTGAGATTCACAGTGCGGAAAATTGTGTTGTGTTGGTTTAAACTAAACAACAGCCATCATTGATTGTGTATTGCTGTTGTAGATAAATCCATAAAGTGCGATCTTACGTGACTTGAGTCATCCAACTCTTTAAAAAAATTGGAAACGATGAAATTGTTTATTTTACTTGCTACTTTTGTAGCGCTTGTGCAAGGTAAAACTCAATTTTTACACATAATCTAATTAACAACTTCACAGGGACCGAAGAAGTAAAGGATCGTGCAACGGAAGAATTCAGAGAAATGCTTCTTAAAACAATCCGAACTGCCGAACTCGAAAGAGAATTTGTGAAACTGTCCAAACAGGTTGAAATTCTTGAAACGAACGAACATCCTCGCCAAGCAGAGAAGAACAATCTTCTTAAATCAATCGATTCGTGGGCTTTGATTTGTAAAAATGGAAGTGTCTTTTTTGAAAAATTCGTGCAAAAAGAGGATCTGGAACTTTCGTTCAAGTTGCAATTTCAAAGTCATTTAGTTCGATGGCTAAAATTGAATCAGGAGTTCGAGATACTCATTGCGCGCGTGAATGCAATCAGGGTCACGGACAATTGAGACCGAATGGACGAGAATGACAATGAATACTATTTGCATCTGGATATTCTTTTTAATATATCATTGATCATGATAAGTTTTAAATTGTTAAATAAATATTTGTTTATTGATTTACCAAGCTTCATATTGAATTAGACAATAAATAAATGATTTGTTTATGGAATAGTTTGATTTGCTCGTAGCTAAGAAATTTCTGAGTTTTTACTCAGATTTATTTTAAATATTTCCTTTTAATTATTACGATACAAAGTCTCTTAGTAAAAATAGCAATAACATTAGAATTCAAAACGAATGAACCATAAAACAATAAAATCATAATAATCAACAAAATGTAAATCAAAACATAGTCAAACATAGAAATATCATGAAGCTTTGAATGCTTTACTGAGAACATTCGATTTTGATTTTGCCATTTGTTCTCATCAGGAACGTAGCATTGATCTTTGTTGTACCAATTGACAATTTGTCCTAATGATTTCGATGAAACATTGTGGATTGGCTTGTGTAGACCATTTTTATCTGGAACCCACATTATTCGTTTATGAATCTCATCGCACAAAGTGCTGAGAAACTTATGAGCTTGATCTTCTTTTGTACACCAACTTTTTACCTCGAAATGATTTTTCCATTTAAAATATTCCATATATTTATTGGAATTGCTGATTATTTCTTTCAATTTAAACGCTAATTCCGTTGGTGTCAACGTACTGGCATCTATGAATGAGTTTGGTGGAAGAAAATGTGAATAGTTTGCTCCACCGTACACAATCGGAACAAGATTGTACGACAGAGGGTTAAATGCTTTCTCAGTAACATAATCATTGCAAAATGAGTTTTCAAAACTCAGATAGAACAAATACTTCCGTCCAAGTAATTCATAACAGTCTTTGTCCATTCGTGAACCACATTTTAATTTTCCACATCCACCATAAATATCCACCGGAATTAGTTTGTGTAATTCTGCGACATATTTCTCACGTTTACTTTTTGAATGACAATTTGACACAACCCATGCAATTGTAGCTTGGTCTTTTGATTCAAATTTATGTTTGATTTGTTTTTCCATTTGAGCAATTACTTGGGTTTTTAGTGGCGACAAACGTGGAATCACTTTTCCGTACGGAAATGGAAGATCCGAATCAACTCGATAGGATGTTGTCATATTGAAGCGCACTGAATTCAAAAGTGATTTTTCCTTATACCAAGGAAACCAGTTGAAGTGTAGTGGCGATTCGTGATTGAGTATTACCCATAGTTGAGATTCGTCTCGGGTTGGAGGCAGATCCTCTGGATCAAATTCGCGCCAATGAAATAGAACAACATTGGACCGTTCGAGTTGGGATCGATTGTTTGTCACAACACAATGTTCTAAATTATAAGGATCAGTTGGAATTCCATAAGGTCGTCTTGAATAAGTCGTCCAAAATAGAATCGTAGGAATAAAAGTGCTAATGTTATGAAACATTGTGAAAAGATTTTTTTATAATATCGAAAACATGTTTTGATAATTTGATTCACTCAAAAAACATACAACAATTTCTTCATATCTCTAATCAATTGAGCATATGAGGATGTGTGTGCAATTTGAAATGATTTTCCTCATTTTTCAGGATGGAACAAAAGAGCAAAAGTCATTAAAAACATTAGTCTCGCTTGCATTACAAAACGAAATGACCTTTTTACAGCAATCACTAGTTGCAAACTTGTTCATTTGAAAAAATGCTAAAAGGAAGTACGTGGATCCATGTACGTATTTCACATTGAGATTTTTCCTACTAATTATTAAAGTACTCATTTGCACAATAATTGTTCGATACTCTCTATATATTTACCATACACACTGTAAAAGCACTGCAAATGAACGTGAGCACTGCACAGAACATGAAGCTAAACCACCAAAATAGTCAAATTCATTATTTTGTTAATTAAATCTATATACATCTCACATGTGGCATCTATAGATAGTATTAACAAATGGGGTGACATTTTCAATGACTTATATTTGTTGTAATGCAATTAGATATTCAAAATTTAATTACTAATTGATAAACACCTGTTTAGTGCCAATTTTGACGAGTGTATAAAGTTTTGAAAATGATTTACGTGAAAACGTAAATAATTTTTCCCACAGTACACAATCGGAACAAGACCGTGTACGACCGAGTGTTGAATGCTCTCTCAGTAACATAATCATTATAGAATGAATTCGCAAAACTAAAAATAGATCAAGTGGAATGCCATAAGGTCGTCGTCGAAAATTGTGAATTTTTCTTTTGTATTATCGAAAACTTGTTTAGATTATTCGATTCACACAAAAACACACAACAATTTCCTCATATAACGGAGGATGTGCATTTGAAATGATTTTCCCCGTTTTCAGGATGGAAAAAAAGCAAAAGTTGAAAAACACTGCATTACAATGAAATGACCTTTTTAAAACAGTGCAAAATTTATTCATTTGGAAAAATACTAAAAGGAAATATACGATCTATGCATTTCACAATTGTCAGAGCGTGCATTATCAATCAAAGCTGATTTTGTAAGATTAATGACGGGCTTCACGCATTCAATTAGACAAAGATGTTGAATGTTAAATAAGATTTAAGGGAAATTTTTAATGAAAAAAAAGTAGAATACATTGAAATTACAGTTACTGTAGTTTATAAGGAAATTAACTAAGAGAGGATAACTTGATCATGCTTTTCAGTGCAAACAAAAACATGATATAAAAAACAAGTTACCATTTTAGTGACCTTGTAGTTGCAAAATTTTCAATTAAAAAATGGATTCGGGCACTTCAACTAAATTAATCAAACGTTGTCGTGTTTGTGGTGATCAAGCAATTTGTGAGTATTTTTAAAAATAATTTTATTTGATAATTTATAAAATGATTTAAAGGTTTCAGTTTTGATGTTCTCACATGTGGAGCTTGTCGTTTGTTTTTCCATAGAAATGTCCACAAAAGAGAGGTAAAAAATATTTGGAATTATTTAATTATTTAATTTACTAATTTATTTTTAATTTATAAATTGACATGCCGTTATAATGGAAATTGTGAAGTCAGTTGTAAAAATCGGCGAAACTGTTGAAAATGTCGCATGGACAAAGGTTTCGCCATTGGAATAAAACCAAAGAAGCTGTCAAAAAATTTGCTGAATCAAAACATTGAATTTGCATTGAGAAGTTTGCTTCCTGAGGACATTCTAAGTTCTGATGCTAAAAGAACAATTATTAGCTTACCTAAAAGTGTAAACAAAAATTATTTCTAAATCAATCAAACCGAAATGAAATACATTGACGAACTTCTGCAAAGTTCATGGTCGATATTCAACTTTGAAGAAACAAATCTACCCGTCCTGTAAATAGCTTCCAACATCTATCAAGTATTAAACCTAGGCATGAACTACGTGAGACGAATCATCAAATTCTGCAAGTCCAGCGCTGTTTTTCGATCTTAAACTTTTCTGAACAGTATAGAATGTTGAAGCAAATTGTTCATAAACTTCTGCTTATCCGTCATGCATTTGCTTACGATTCTCAAATTGACGCTTTCTATGCTCTCGGTAGTGAAAGTGGAAATTGTTCCGTGTTGAGCAAAAGTTCAGTATTTTACCGTTCTACTGATCAAACTCATTTTAATCAGTTTTGATACAATTTCGCTTAATGAAGAAATGGAAAATGATAAAACTATTCGTGATTTGGCAAGTCAATAAAAAAAATATTCAATTGTCATTGAAAAATATAACATTTTTAAAGTTGACAATTCAAGCAATGTTTGATTTTGATGAGAAAATTTCCGTTACAGAATTTTTCCGGTAATAATTCGAAATAAAATATTTTTTTAATTAAATTTATTTTTTTATTAGATATCACTACTGGATATACAACAGCCTACTGCTACGATATCTTCAGTGCAAACACAAAAACATGCAAAAAGCTCAAAATAAATATTCAATGTTGATCAAAGTTACCAAGGAATCTATGAATCGAAACAAAGTGAACCATTTTCAACAAGCTTTACAGACTCTCGACAGAAATAAATTTGATGAGCTAAATTTGAAGATATTCAACATTCAACATTGTAACAGAACAATGTGAATACAATTTCGATTTGATTAGAATTGTTTGCTATTGTGAGAAGTTCTGAGAACATATTGTGCGAATATTTTATAGATAAAAATATAAATATAAATTTTCAATATGATCGAGTTTTTGATAGCGTTTCAGGAAGCAAATGTTGTTAGGATAGGTTACGAAATCTCCTCTTGAGAGAAGGCTTTGGTTTAGGTCAAGTTAAGTTCTCTCGCTTGGATTGAGTCAATGCAAAGCGTAACGGTGGATTGCTACTTTTGAGATTACACAAAAGTGTTGGTATGACAACTGTTTGATGCACCTACACGTACAGTCAATATTGCTTCAAATAAATCCGCAAATACTCAATACTCAACTTTGATAACTAGCTCAATTTGTATGTTTGGATGTTATTTTGCACTTTAAAATGGACTCGAACAGTTCAACAGTTGTTCAATTGAACTCCAAACCCAAACTTTGTCGTGTTTGTGGTGGTCAAGCACTTTGTGAGTATACTTTGAATATGTTTTTTTGTATACAATATTTTTACAAACCAAAAATGATCTCAAAAGGTTTCAATTTCGATGTACTCACATGTGGAGCTGATCGTCTGTTCTTTTACAGAAATTTCCACCGAGCAGAGGTAACTTAAAAATATATATTTTTGATTTTAATTTATTTGCTTAATTCAGAAATTGACATGTCGCAATGAAGGAAACTGTGAAATAAGCTACACCAAACAGCGAAATTGTCGTAAATGTCGATTTGACAAATGTGTCAGGATTGGAATGAAACCTAAGCAACAGCAAAATGATGAAAACTTGCCAAATCAAAACAGAAACGAAACGGCTTTGAGAAGTGTTCTCGAAGACTTTTCGAATAGTTCAAATGAAATAATCAAAATTAGCTTACCGCAAAGTGTAAGCAAAAATTATTTTGAATTCAGTCAAACAGAAGCGAAATACATTGACGAAATTGTGAATATTGCATCAACGATATTCAACTTTGAGGAAGCCAATCTGCCAGTCCATTGTGTAGCTTCAAACATTTATCAAATATTAAACCTGGCCATAAACTACGTGAGACGAATCATCAAATTGAGCAAGTCCAATTCTGTGTTTCGATCACTGAACGAGCGTGAACAGTTGAAAGTGTTGCGAGCGTGCATCAATAAAATTCTCGTCATTCGTCATGCCTTTTCGTATGATGCCCAAATTGATGGTTTCTATGTGCTGGGCAGTGAGGATGGCGCCTGTTCTGTGCTGAACAAATGTGCAGTATTTTATGGTTCCAGTGATCCAACAGTGAAACTGCTTTCCGAGATTAAACGGAAACATACAATTGCGCTTAATGAAGAAATGGCTAATGACAAAACTATTCGTGATTTGGTAAGACAAATTAATACATTAGATTTCTATTTATAAACGAATATTTCCTATAGTTGATAGTTCAAGCATTGTTTGATTTCAATGAGAACATTTCCTGTACAGAAATTCTAAGGTAAGGTGATTTTTTTATAAATTAAAATATTAATTAATTAATTATTTTTGTAATTTAAATATTATTTTCCCCCATTAGATATCACTACTGGATATACAATCACCTACTACTGCGCTATCTTCAGTGCAAATACCGAAACATGGATCACGCCCAGTACAAGCACTCAATGCTGCTCAGAATTGTCAACTTTTCGATGGATCGAGACAAAAGACAAATATTCCACCAAGCTTTGCAGAGACTCGATCAAAATCAACTTAATGAGCTATATTTGGAAATAACCAACATTAAATTGAACACAAAATCGACAATGTGAATGTACAAAAACAATTTTGAATGTAAAAGTTTTTATTAGCTTTCGAATTCAAAGAGTGACCGTCAAAACAAGCTCTTTTTGCCCAATTTTTAGGCAAAACGGGTTTGGATCAAACATGGTTTGTTTTGAAGGATTTTAATAGCTGATTTCAAATATGTAACTCAAAGTTCTGTCCGACATCTAGTTTCTTGCTAAATTGATTCCAAAGATACAACGTTTCGCATTCGCATTATTTCTCACAATCATTAAAAAGCATGATTCATAGCTATAAACTTGAATAAAACATGATAAAACAATTAGCAATCGACTAAAAGTTACAAAGAACTAATTGGAAATTAAAGATAAAGAAATAAAACTGAGAATTGAAACTTAGCAATCAATACTTTCTCTTCCTAGGCTAGTGAGTTTATGCGTAGACCGAGTTCAAAACGCCAATACTTCCAATCTGGTCACAAAATGACTAAACAACAGTCGAGAAAGTTGTACATCTCTTCCTAGGCTAGTGAGTTTATGCGTAGACCGAGTTCAAAACGCCAATACTTCCAATCTGGTGACAAAATGACTAAACCACAGGCGAGAAAGAGGTACATCTCTTCCTAGGCTAGTGAGTTTATGCGTAGACGTATTTGGATTACTCTGACACACATGTTGGTATGCATGGTACTCGTACAATTGCATTATTGAACTAATCAAAAACTATACTCACAATACTCAACTTAAAAGTTATAACTATTGAAAATGGAAATCGCCGAGATTACGATAATTGGGCAAACAAACATGGCGCCACTGGTTGGTCATTCGCAGAGGTACTGCCATATTTTCTCAAATCAGAAAACAACACTGACCCAGCAGTGGTGGCAGCAAATGATCAGTACCACTCTACCAGTGGCCCAGTGGAGGTGTCAACCGGGCCTAATCCAGACCCAATTTTGCTGCACTGGACAAATGCTGTGAACATGTCCGGTTGGCCTATTGCGGACTTGAATGGTCCTAGTCAGCTGGGAACCAGTATCATGCAAACTACCCAGTCCAGGCGAAATTGGACCCGACAAAGCACTGCGGCAGCATATGTAGAGGTGAACATTGGCCGATCCAATTTGCACGTGCTTACCAATTCGATGGTCACACGAATTCTACTGAGAAAAACTTCTTCAGGTCAGGCAGAAGCTTATGGTGTTCAATTCGAGAGGAACAATCAAACATACCAAGTGATGGCTAGACGAGAAGTGATCGTCTCAGGGGGCGCAATCAACACACCTCAGTTGTTGATGCTGTCGGGCATTGGTCCTCGATGGCATTTGGAACAATTCAACATTTCAGTGGTGGTCGATCTGCCAGTGGGGGACACTCTGTTCGATCATGTAGCAACGGGACTAGATTTTCTTGTCAGAAATCAAAGCGATATAGGTTGGTCTGGGAATCTCAACTCGATCTTCAACGTACCCAATCTGGCCAATTTCCTAGCCCACAGCGAGGGTCCCCTGACTCGGATGCCCATTTCTGAAACGTATGTGCCTACAGGCGTGAATTGGGATAAAGACTGGCCCGACGGGCTCATCTACGCACAGGTCAACCAGATCAATTCCGACATCGACGTTGTCCTACAGGGCTTTGACCAAAGCAACCAAAATGCATGGAGGCGCTACTTTGAGGTACTAGTGGGCAATAATAGACACGTAAATTTGGTCTGTGGACCATTCCGAACGGTGACCAGTGGCACGGTGAGACTCGCATCCGTCGATCCGCACACACATCCACTCATTGATCCGAACTACTTTGCAAATAGACGAGATCTGCTTGCAATGGTACGAACCATGAGTGTGGCCATGAAGATAGTGGAAGGCCAATTTATGAGACCATACTTGAAGTATACGTCCGTGCCGGTGCCTGGTTGTGTTCTGTGTCCGCATGCCCCAATCAGTGAATGCTTCTCCTACTTGGTGTGTGTGGCGCAGATGATGACGGGCACTTCGTTCCACCCGGTGGGCACCTGTCCCATGGGCAATGAGACGAGTCGGATGGCGGTGGTAGATCCGAGGCTTCGAGTGCGCAATGTGCACAACCTGCGAGTGGTAGATGCCTCAGTGATGCCTTCAATTCCAATCTCAAACACAAATGCGCCCACTATGATGATTGCAGAAATGGCCTCTGACTTTATTCGACAGGACAATCGACTGTAAAGAGTTGAATGTGCACCGAAAATAAAGAGATAAATTGGCCATAAGGCAGTATATTAGTTAGTTTCGCAGATCACAAATAAATGTCAGATGTCGTAACATTCGACTACCGCTGCCGATCGAACTTATGGTGGTGGTCTTTCGATAATAGCAAACGTTCTGTTTAGCAGACGTCAGTCATAGGCTGGCCCTCTCCGAAGAATGTAGCTCGCTTTGGATGAGAGAGTGGTCCATGTGTGGTCTTCCCGAAAGACCTAGCTTATGTACTCGTTCGCCATGTCATGACCCTTTAATCTGTGTATCCATCTATGTACCAATAAAGTTATGAACTATCGATGATGATCGTCTGTTGCGTGCCCGTTCGCCATGTCTCTTCTATCGCACCGCGCAACAAGACACCCACTTATTACAACACTAACACCAACACTAACCACTCAATGATGACCGAACTAGAGATGTTCGAATTGCTGACTAACAGCACTCTATTTAATGTTTGTCAATGGGTTAGTCTATGCTATGCAGTAATGAGTCGAAAACCTCTCTTTTATATTTATGTACTATGATTTTCTATGTAATGACACTATGAAATAAAGTATCTGAATCAAGTCGATTGCCTTCCCTTGCCTGTACCGAGACGTTCCATCAAACAAGTTTACAGGTCAGTAGGATACTCCCTACACGCAAGACAAGACTCCTGAACCGACTCTGACGACTCCTGAAACTATGGCCGATGCCAAAAGAGCTACGATGAACAAGCTCAAGTTGATGTCCAGCAAGATCAATGTGACCCGAGATATGGCTAATGATCACGATGACCATTCTCTATCATTTGCTGAAAGAATCGTCAAGACTGTGGAGAAATATGAAACAGAAATCGACAGCATCACCAACATGGTAGCTGATTTCGATCTGAACGATGACGACTCCCTCTTGTATGATCAAGTACTGCGTTCACTTGCGATGTTAAAGTTCAACTATGAAGCCCAAGTGCAAGGTCGAACTATTATCAAGGAACGTCAAGATAATTATGCAACTAATGAAACGGAATATAATGCTTCCATATATGAATCCTGCTATTCTGAAAATATACCACAGCAGCAAATGTACTCGATGCCTGCAATGAACACGTCACAAGTACCATATGAACACGTACAGCAAGTACCAGTAGCCCAAGCTTCGAACTTCGCTATTCCGACGTATGCTCACCCGGCTTGTTCGAATAACCAGCAACCGCCGCAAGGTGTTCCTCAAAGTACTACGCTGACTGGCAATATGCAACATCAATACCAGCCAGTCATGAATCATCAAAACTATACTATGCCACCACCAATCTTTCAACAGCAATCTGATCAAAACGCTGCTCAATATGGCAATGGTTTTGGATCCCTTAATCTCAATGACTATCCATTCTCGCAACCAAACTTCTTTCAACCGATGTCGTCTGGACCATTACCTGTGAACCCATCTATTGTGGTACCAACGACTAACAACCCAACAAGTACGACTCAATATGTTATCGATCAACAGGAAACCAAGGTTTCGTTACCTAAAGAGAAACTACCGAAACTAGTGGACTCTATTAAAGATCTGAGAAGAGTATTGGGAAAAGTGAACTATTATAGAAAATTTATAATGAATTGTACCAAGTTATTACAACCTTTAATCCGATTGACAAGGAAGAAAGTACAATTTGAATGGATTGACGAGTGTCAAATTGTGTTCGACCAAGTCAAGAAGCTATTATCATCACCTCCTGTATTGACGATTTACAATCCAAATGCTGAGACTCATCTATTCACTGATGCCTCTACAAAAGGACTTGGAGCCGTATTGAAACAACGAATTGATGGACAAGACCTCCGTCCTATAGCCTATTTTTCACAGTCCTTGCTAAAGCATCAACAGAACTATACCACCACTGAATTGGAGTGTTTGGTCATTGTCGAATCAATAAAACATTGGCATCACTATATCCATGGTCGAAAAGTTCATGTCCACACTGACCACTGTAGCCTTCAATGGATAAAGACTATCAAACAACCGAACACAAGACTATTTCGATGGAGCTTATTCTTATCTCAGTATGACCTTGTTGTGAGTCACATCTCTGGTATAAAGAACATAGAAGCCGATGAATTGAGCAGAAATCCAATTCCGTCTCCTTTGATTGCCGCTTTGCTGATACCAAACAGGATTGACCACAAGATCAGAACAACTCATACCAGGATAATGCAAAGACAAGAGATCCCTGAAAAGTGTAAAATTGAAAATGACATTATCAAATATAAGAACCTAATTTATGTCCCAGAAGAACTGAGGAACGAATTTGTGATGTACCATCATTGCGAACTGACTCATTTAGGTGGAGAAAAGATGTACCCAAAACTGAGAGCCACCCATGGATGGTCAAAGATGTACGATGAATTAAAAGCGATTGTTAAAAGATGTAACTTGTGCAATATGAACAAGTCGAGACCTCCGAATAGATGCGGAACTTTTGGATCGATTGATGTCACCGAACCACTACAAGTAGTATCAATCGATACCGTTGGTGGACTTCAAGGTTATCACAATGAAGCGCACTCCATGATTCACCTTGCAATCGACCATCTGACTCGTTACGTGTGGTATGTGCCATCAAGCTCACAACAAGCTAGTGAATATATTCGACTTGTGAGCCAAATAAATGAAATAGGACCTCCTCAGCTGGTCATGACGGACAACTTTACGGCACTTCGATCTGATGCTCTAAGACGATTTCTAGCAGCAAGAGGTACAAGGTTGGAACATTCTGGACCTAACTCACCACAGTCAATGGGAATTGTTGAAAGAGTTAACTCAACGCTCATTAATATGCTGAGAACCTCTATGAATGACCCTTCTATTCCTGGTCAGCGAAAGAATTGGACCACTATCTTCAAGAAAGTTATTGAAGTGTACAATACTTCTGTACATTCCGTCACCAAGTATGCTCCAAGATCAGCTCTCCTTGGACTGGGAATACCATCGAATGTGGCATATCGAGAAATTATAATTGCCAATACTCGTAAATCTCAAGACTATGACCGAGATCGATTGAACCGCCTACGACGAGATGTGGTCTATTCTCCAGGCGACAAAGTGATTGTGTTTAATTCCTCCGGTGCGAATCGTCGTAAACTGGACCCCCTATTCATTGGACCCGTTCGAGTACTGGAACAAATATCCGATCACATGTACAAGGTGGACCTGCCGAATCGCTCAGCGGAACAGAACGTCAGGAATCTTCGTCCATTCTATGAAGACCGATGACCAAATTTGGAACCAAAGGTGGATGGTGTCAGCCAACACTAACCACTCAATGATGACCGAACTAGAGATGTTCGAATTGCTGACTAACAGCACTCTATTTAATGTTTGTCAATGGGTTAGTCTATGCTATGCAGTAATGAGTCGAAAACCTCTCTTTTATATTTATGTACTATGATTTTCTATGTAATGACACTATGAAATAAAGTATCTGAATCAAGTCGATTGCCTTCCCTTGCCTGTACCGAGACGTTCCATCAAACAAGTTTACATAAATAAATAAAATAATCACAAATAAAATAACAACAACTGGCCCAGAATTCTCAAAAGCAACTCGACAATTGCATTTGGTAATGCTTTTCTCTCTTGAACCGCAGACTCGACACGATACTCGTAAATCTATTGCAACAAGATATGCCAATCAGCGAACTAGAGTACCAATTTCCAACAGTACTGGTCATCATTATAATTTTATAAAATCTATACAAATCAAAACAGGTATTATTATGGTCGGTATTAGAGGTTTGGTTAAAGTCAAAGTACGCGTTTTCCCGCGCATATTAATCAATGCGCAAACATACAATGCAGTTGCGCAGTTGTCCTTGGGATTGTACTTGCGCGTTCACTTGCAAGTGGATTGATCACAAGTATACATGTACATTTGATACTGTTCACTAAACAGGCACAGTCACTGTTGCCTAATCCAAAACTACAGCCTCAATGCTCAACTCAACTTTGATGACTTGCCCAATCTGTGTTTGAATGTTATTTTGCAAATAAAAATGGACTCGAAAAAGTCGACTCAATTGAACACAATCAAACGGTGTCGTGTTTGTGGTGGTAAAGCAGTTTGTGAGTATTTGTATTAAAATTTATTTGTCTAATAATGTTTAAAAATGTTGATTTTTAGGCTACAATTTTGATGTTCTCACATGTGGACCTTGCCGGTTGTTCTTCTACAGAAATGTCAACAGAGTTGAGGTAAATCATTATATATATTGAACAAATTTAATTATAATTGAGAATTTATTAATTCACATTCAGGAATTGGATTGTACCGCAGATAGTAATTGTGAAGTCAGTTGTTCAAATAAAAGAAACTGTCGCAAATGTCGAATTGAAAAATGTTTAAAAATTGGAATGAAATCGAAATTGAAGTCGAAAAATAAAAATGACAATTTAATGAATCAAAATAATGAATTGACTTTGAGAAGTGTTCTCGAATGTAAAGACTTTCCAAGTAATGACTCCAATGAAAATTTAAAAATAAGTCTACCTCCAAATGTTAGTAAAAATTATTTTGAATTCAATCAAACCGAAGTGAAATACATTGACGAGCTACTGAAAAGTTCATCTACGATATTCAACTTTGATGAAGCCAACCTACCCGTCCTGTACGAAACTTCCAACATCTACCAATCCTTCAACCTGGGAATGCACTACGTGAGACGTGTCATCAAATACTGCAAGTCCAACTCTGTATTTCGATCACTAAACGAACAAGAACAATATAAAGTATTGAAACAATTCATCAATAAATTTTTCAAAATTCGCCATTCCTATGCATACGATAACCAAATTGGGGGATTCTATTCGTTGGGCAGTGAGGATGGCAACTGTTCTGTGGTGAACAAATGTACATTATTTTCCAATACTGAACCAGCAGTCAAACAACTCGTGGATTCTAAGCAAAAATTAATTGTTATGCTTAGTGAAGAAATGGCATACGACAAAACTATACGTGATTTGGTAAGTAGAAATTAAATTGATTTACATTTATATTTTAAAATATTATTTTTTAGATGATTGTTCAAGCACTGTTTGGTTGTAATCAGGATATTTCCATTGCAGAATCCTTACGGTAAGATTTATGAATAAAATTTTCATTTTTTAATTATTTTATTTGTAGATATCACTACTGGATATACAACAGCCTACTTCTACGATATCTTCAGTGCAAATACAAAAACATGCAAAAAGCACAAGACAAGTACTCAATTCTGATCAAAGTTGCCAGCGAATTGATGGACGAAAGAAAAATTCAACAAGTCTATCAGCTCGTCCAGAAACTCGACACAAATCAATTTGATGAATTGACTGCGGAGATTTTGAATATTTCGGTCAAATAAATGTTTTTATTAGTTTATATATTTTTCAAATCAAAAAATAAAAATGATGTTTTTATTGTTTTTATTATAATTTTTTCAATTTCTGGTTAGATCTTTATGAATGCAATTGCGCAAAATTCATTTAGTATGGCTTTTTGCACTGTAAGTGCAATATTTTAGACTCTTAACAACTAGTTGTCATGGGAAGCTGATTGTGCAAACATTGCTGTACAATGTACAGGCACAGACACATTTACCTAAACAAAACAGTCAATACTCAACTTTGATGACTTGCCCAATCTGTGTTTGTGAATGTTATTTATAAAATTAAAATGGACTCAAACAGATCGACTCAATTGAACACAATCAAACGTTGTCGTGTTTGTGGGGGTAAAGCAGTTTGTGAGTATTTTTGTACTTATTTTTGAAAAAATTATTAATAATTTAATAAACATTATATTTTAAGGCTACAATTTCGATGTTCTCACATGTGGACCCTGTCGGTTGTTTTTCTCCAGAAATATCAACAGAAGTGAGGTAAAACAAAATTTTAAACCTTTAATCAATTTTGGTTATTATTTAGAAATTATTATTCATTAGAATTTTAAATGTCCCGACGGTGGAAAATGTGAAATCAGTTTTTCAAATAAAAAATACTGCCGCAAATGTCGAATTGACAAATGTTTCGAGATTGGAATGAAACCGAAATTGACCATTACTTCACAAAATAACGAAACCAATGATTCAGCGGATCAAAACAGCGATTTAACATTAAGGGGCGTTCTTGAATGTCAAGAATTGATAAACATTCTAAACGATGATTTAAATGAAGATTTAAAAATAAGTTTACCTAAAAGTGTGAGCAAAAATTATTTTGAATTTAACCAGACCGAAGCGAAATACATTGACGAATTACAGCAAAATTCATCGTCGATATTCAACTTTGAAGAAGCCAATCTGCCAGTCCTTTACGAAGCTGCCAACATCTACCAATCCTTCAACACAGGAATGCACTACGTGAAACGAGTCATCAAATACTGCAAATCAAACTTTGTCTTTCGATCACTAAACGAGCAAGAACAGTTGAAAGTTCTGAAACGTTTTGTGCATAAATTTATCAAACTTCGCCATACATTTTCATATGATCGTCAGCTTGATGGATTCTATACTATTGGAAGTGAGGATGGTAGCTGTTCGGTACTGCACAGACCGAATTCATTTTACAGTACTTCAGAACCAGCTGTCAAACAACTGGTGGAGACCAAGAAAAAATTAATAATTAAACTCAATGCAGAAATGGCAAACGATAAAACTATACGAGATTTGGTGAGCAGAAATAAATTGTTTTACATTTTATAAAAAAACATTTATCTATTTAGTTGGTTGCTCAAGCAATGTTTGGGTGGGATAAAGATTTTTCAATTGAAGAATCCTTGCGGTGAGTGATTTACAATTTAAAACTGAATATTAATTTTTTCCCCTTCCATAGATATCACCACTGGATATACAACAGTCTACTGTTACGCTATCTTCAATGCAAATACAAAAACATGAAGACAGCACAAAACAAGTACACGATGCTGATCAAAGTTGCCAGCGATTTGATTAATGAAAACAAAATTCAACAAATCTTTCAAGTGGTACAAACACTCGATAGAAACCAATTTGATGAGCTGACTGCGGAGATAATGAATATTGTTTAGATTCTCAAATGTGCGCTTGATTTAGAAAATAAAATTTCACTTAAAATGACACACTCGATAGTTGTCATGATATCTGATTAAGAACGCCTTGCAACATTCTGGGCGTGGATATTGGTAAAATTTACTTAAATAATTTCGCTTTATTGATTAAAAGTTGTCGTGTTTTTGATGTTCAAGCTATTTGTGAGTGTTTTAACTTAGGTTTAGGTGAATAAGTTTTCCCGCTCAAATTTCAAATCGGGAAGAGAGCTATTTTATCCCTGTGAAGAGCGGTTCCAGTACCAGACCGTCGCAGCCGTCTTTCATAGATTAAAATAAACCCGCGAGAGCTCATGTCCGTTCGTAACGTTTCCTATCCAATCGAATCGTGACACTTATCACTACAAACATACAATGCTGCAGTGTTTGTCCTTGAGATTGGCGCTGGCGCGTTCACATGGAAACTGAATGAAAGTACATTGTACAGTGTAGACTGTGCTCACTGTTAGCTGTTTAATGTATACAGACACACAGTCACCGTTGCCTAAACAAGACAACAACAAATACTCGACTTGGATGACTTGCTCAATAACTGACAAATTGTGAGTGGATTTCATTTGTAAATTAAAATGGACTCGAACAGTTCAACTCAAGTGAACACAATCAAACGTTGTCGTGTTTGTGGTGGTAAAGCAGTTTGTGAGTATTTTTCTATTTAATTTTGTCCAATAATTAAATTAAATTCTATCTTTTCAAGGCTACAATTTCGATGTTCTCACATGTGGACCCTGTCGGCTGTTCTTCTACAGAAATATCAACAAAGTTCAAGTAGTAAAATATATTATTGATTTTGTTTTTAATTTCTATCATTTTTCAGGATTGGGAATGCCTAACAGATGGACATTGTGAACTAAGTTTCACCAATAGGAGAGGCTGTCGCAAATGTCGTATGAAAAAATGTTTCGAAATTGGCATGAAACCGAAATTGGTTTCTAAAAACAAAAACAAAAACGATACAGACAAATCGGTGAATCAAATTCATAATAATGAACTGACTTTGAGAAGTGTGCTCGAAGGAGAAGATTTTCTAAATTGTAGACTTTTTGATGGAAATTTAGAAAATAGTCTACCTAAAAGTGTGAGCAAAAATTTCTTTGAATTCAACCAAACCGAAATGAAATACATTGACGAACTACTGCAAAGTTCATCGTCGATATTCAACTTTGAAGAGTCCAACCTCCCCGTCCTGTATGAAGCTTCAAACATATATCAAGTCTTGAATCTGGAAATGTACTACGTAAAACGAATCATCAAATACTGCATGTCCAATTCAGTATTTCGATCACTGAACGAACAAGAACGGCTGAAAGTCTTGAAACCATTCACGCATAAATTCCTTAAAATTCGTCATGCATTTGCCTACGATGCACGAGTGGATGGTTACTATTCACTGGGCAGTGAGGATGGCAACTGTTCGGTGGTGAACAAATCTGCAGCATTCTACATTTCTACAGAACAAACAGTGAAACAACTGGTTGACTTAAAGGTGAAACAAACAATTTTACTTTTTGAAGAAATGACAAACGACAAAACCACTCGTGATTTGGTAAGTCAAAATAAAACAGACTGCAATTTCTAACAAATATTGTATAATTCAGTTGATAGCTCAAACACTGTATAGTTGTGATCAAGATATTTCCAATTCAGAATCCTTACGGTTAGATTCATAATTAATGAAAATTGAAATAAAATAGAATATTTTTATTCCTTAGATATCACTACTGGATATACAACCACCTATTGCTACGATATCTCCAGTGCAAATATAAAAACATGCAAAAGGCTCAAAACAAGTACTCAATGCTGATCAAAATCTCACATGAAATGATTGATGAAAATAAAATGAAGCAAGTGAGCGATGTTGTACAGACACTCGATAGAGCTCAATTTAATGAACTGGCTGTGGAGATATTGAATATTCAATAGAAGTGGTAATTTATTGTAGGAAAAAAGGTCAAATCCCTGGATGGAAATTTTGTTATCAATGAAATGGGTTGTTTTTTTGTTCAGAGAAAATGTGTTATTTTACAAAAATGTTTAGATCAATAAAATTGTAAGATTTTAATAGCTTCCTGTTTTATTGTCAGCCCGCCGAGTAGTGAGACTATCCAATACAAATATAATGCTGCATCGTTATCCTTGAGATTGCGCGTGCGCATTGATCAAAAATTACTTGTACATTTTACATGCACAATCAAAGTTGCCTAAACTAAACAACAACTACTCAACTTTGATGACTTGCACAGTCTGCTTGTGTTTGGATGTTATTTTGATGCAAATTAAAATGAACTCAAACAGTTCAACTCAAGTGAACACAAACATCAAACGTTGTGGTGTTTGTGGTGGTCAAGCAGTTTGTAAGTATATTTGTACTTAATTTTATAAATACTTTAACAAATGATTTGATTTCTAGGTTTCAATTTTGATGGCCTCACATGTGGTCCGTGTCGACTGTTCTTCTACAGAAATGTCAACAAAGCTGAGGTAAAGGAAGATTTTGAATTTAAATTTTATCTTTAATTTTTAATATTTAGAATTTGGTATGTCTTACTTATAGAAAGTGTGAAATTAGTTTTACTAATCGGCGTGGCTGTCGAAAATGTCGAATGAATAAATGTTTTGCGATTGGAATGAAACCAAAAGTTAAAAATAGCAAAAACGGAACAGACAAATTGATTAATCAAAATAATAATGACAATGAATTCACTTTGAGAAGTGTACTTGAATGTCAAGAATTGATAGACATTCCAAGCGATGGTTCAAATGAAAATTTTAATATAATTAGCTTACCAAAAAGTGTAAGCAAAAATTATTTCGAATTCAATCAAACAGAAATGAAATACATTGACGAACTACTGCAAAATTCATCGTCGATATTCAAATTTGAAGAAGCAAATCTACCCGTCCTGTATGAAGCGTCAACCATCTATCAAGCCTTCAACCTTGGAATGAATTACGTGAGACGCATAATCAAATACTGCAAGTCTAATTCAGTATTTCGATCACTGAACGAGCAAGAACAAATGAAAATATTGAAACAATTCTTCAATAAATTCCTCAAAATTCGTACTGCATTTGCCTACGATTCTCAAATTAATGGTTACTATGCTCTTGGCAATGAGGACGGAAATTGTTCTGTACTGAACCGAGCCGCAACATTATACAGCAGTTCTACAGAACTCGACAAAGTCAAACAACTGGTCGACTTTAAGGCTAAACAAACAATTTTGCTTAATGAAGAAATGGAAAATGACAAAACTATTCGTGATTTGGTAAGTCGAAATCAACTAGATCTATACTTAATTGCAAACACATTTTTTCAGTTGATAATTCAGGCTCTCTACAGTTGCGATCAAGACATTTCCATTGCAGAATCCTTGCGGTAAATTTAATTTACGAAATAAAAAAATTTACTATTTATTATTTTTTTATTCTTTAGATATCACTTTTGGATATACAACCGCCTAATGTTACGATATCTTCAGTGCAAATACAAAAACATGCAAAAAGCCCATACCAAGTACTCAATGCTTACCAAAATTACCAGGAATACCATGCATGAAAATAAAATGAAAGAAATGCACGAAGTTGTTCAGACTCTGGACAGAAATCAATTTGATGAATTGGCTGTGGAGATATTGAACATTTGATCCATCGACCATAAATGTAGTGAAACATATTTTGAACCAAAATGAATATTCACATTTCAAGTTAATTTGAAAATCAGTCTTTTTAATTTACAATTAAGTATATTAAATCAAAAATTCAAATTCGTCTATAGAATTCTCAATAGAAAAAAAATCAACCAAACAAAGGATTCAAGTTTTATTCCTTTTTGAGCGCATTCAAGTTTATATCATTTCTGAGCGCTAATTAAAAACACAGTTTCAGTAAAAATCTATGATTTGATACAAAGGTTGTGTTCACTTTGATATTGTGCAACATGTGCACCAAATCATTGTGATTGCACTTTACAATCAGTTGACATGGAAACAGATTGAGCACGCATGGGATGAGTTCACGGATGTACCTAAACTAAACAAGGCGACAATGTCAATCTAAACACTTTGATGACTTGCACAATGTTTTGTTTAAAGTTTAATGTGTAAAATGGACTCAAACTATTCAAGTCAATTGATTAAACGTTGTCGTGTTTGTGGTGATCAAGCCATTTGTGAGTATTCGATCTATATATTTAGATTAATAATTTAAAAATTAAATATTGATTTTAAGGTTTCAATTTTGATGTCATGACATGTGGACCGTGTCGACTGTTCTTCTACAGAAATGTCAACGGATTTGAGGTTTAAGAAAGATATTTTAAATTTGGTTTTAATTATTTATTTTATTTACAGAATTGGACATGTCGCTTTGGTGGAAACTGTGAAATCATATCTACCAATCGAAAAGGCTGTCGCAAATGTCGTATGGAGAAATGTTTTGCCATTGGAATGAAACCGAAATTGATTGCCAGAAATGGTACAAACAAATTGACAAATCAAAATAATGAGTTAACTTTGAGAAATGTTCTGGAGTTTAGAGACATTTATGATTCAAATGAAACTCAAATTAGCATACCACAGAGTGTAAGAAAGAATTATTTTGAATTCAATCAAACAGAAATGAAATATATTGACGAACTACTGAACAATTCATCGTCGATATTCAACTTTGAAGAAGCAAACCTACCCGTCCTGTACGAGGCTTCAACAATCTACCAGGCATTCAACACAGGAATGCACTACGTGAGACGAATCATTAAATACTGCAAGTCCAATTCTGTATTTCGATCACTAAACGAGCAAGAACAATTGACAGTCTTGAAGCAGTTCATCAATAAATTCCTCAAAATTCGTAATTCATTTTCTTATGACCCACAAATTGATGGCTACTATGCGTTGGGCAGTGAAGATGGCAACTGTTCTGTGTTGAACAAATCTGCAGCATTCTATAATCTTCCTGATCAGTCGGTGAAACAGTTGGTTGAGTACAAGAGAATGCATACAATTTTACTTAGTAAAGAAATGGCAAACGATAAGACAATTCGCGATTTGGTAAGGCAAAATAAACAAAATCGATTTCTAAAAAATATATTTTGTTTACAGTTGATAGTTCAAGAACTGTTTGGTTCTCATGAGAATATTTCGCTGGGCGAATCTCTGCGATATCACTACTGGATATACAACCACCTACTGCTACGATATCTTCAGTGCAAATACAGAGACATGGACAAAGCTCAGAGCAAGCACTCAATGCTGATCAAACTTGTCACCGAAGCTAAAAACGAATTCAAACTGCAACATTTTCAACAAGTTCTGCAGACACTAGACAAAAATCAATTCGAAGATCTGGCTACGGAAATATTCAACATTTAGGCAAACATTATTATATGCTTTCTTTACATTTTGGACACAATTTTTTTGTTCAAAAATTTTGACTATATGTTTGTTTTTTGGAATATGTTGTGGTACATCCTTAAAAGCCAATTTAAAAAATAAAAATACAGACAACGGCCAATGCAAACATAATGGCACAGTGTCATCATTGAGATAACACTTTAATTGCGTTTACATAGAAACTTGTGTTGTGTCAATTGGTCGCTTTCTCTCTTGAATATTCTTTCTTAACGAAATAGTAGCATAACATAAAAATACAAACGGCTGTGTTAGGAAAAAAGGAAAACAAAAACAACGTATAGCCCTGCTGTTTGGCGGTGAAAAGAATGAAATACACAATGTAGCACACGTATTCAGTCATCAGCACCAGGGTGACACATACTTTCCACCAGAGATATCGCCGTACAGTGGGACCCATCAAACTGAGCGTACAGTAGCTATTATTGATGACGTGGGCAATTCCGTTGATCAAAATGAAGAATGCCCCGACTGGTAGCATACCGTTGTGCTTCAAAACCAAATACCCAAATATTGGCACTATTGTGTGATGGTACAGATGCCCAAATGTAATGTGACTTTTGTGCTTTTTCCTCAGCACAAAATAGATGGTATTGAATAGTTCAAAAAATTTGCTCATCCAGTACCACCAGGCCATCTCGATAATCCACTTAACCTCCTTATTGTAAATGCTCCTGTCTGGATAGTTCCAATCGAACAGTCGTGGACTATAATCAGAGTGTCGTGCAACTAGATACACAAAATAAACATTAAACCCAACTATTGAAGAGTTGTAAAACAACATGAGCGGTCTCAGGTTGAGCGGATTTCGATTTTTCATCAAATGTGGACCTAGAGAAGTGGCATAGTAGAGATATACTGCCAATATGGCGAGCACAATGTACGGTGGATCATAGACAAGGGGCAGATGGGCTGTTCGGGGATCTTGTGCATCGTACCAGTAGTCCCATGCAGGATATTTGATGTAATCGATAGTAGACTGGTTATGCATTGTGTGTTTTCAGAGTCAAAGTAACTTATCATGTAACTTTCTCAGCACAGAAATACGCCAAACATCATAAACTTTTGAAATATCTTCAACAATAGTCAGCCATATAATATCTTATATACCGTATTTTCCCGAATATAGCCCGCACCCCAATTATAGCTCGCACCGGTGTATAGCACGCATTTTTTGTACAGCCAAGGTTACCGAAAACAGCATTTTAAAAAGTAAAACCGTGTATAGCCCGCGGGCTACATTCGGGAAAATACGGTACCTACCAAATGACATTTTTGCTTAATTATGTCAAAATTTGTGTGTACCATAAGTGCCTTTCTGTGTGTTCAAATGTGTGTTTAAGAAAATGTCTATTTGCAAACACACACACAAAATGTCACAAATTTCGTTTGTGTAAGTAATTCTTGCACTTTTATATTTGAGAAAAGCAAACAAACACACACAAGTTTGACAATAGCCACACAGTTTCACGAAGAGTTGAGAGATAAAGGTGAGTGCAAAAATGTGAGAATTAGTTGGTTTTGTGTAGGCTAGATGCCGTGTTGGATTGGGTTTTGGTTACGTTTTAGGTAGGTTAGGTGCCGTGTAGAATTTGATTTAGGTGAGGTGTTAGGTATGTTAGGTGCCATGTAAGATTGGATTTAGGGTTAAGATGTTAGGCTGGTGGGGGTATCGTGGTTCAAATAGTCTCTCGTTCAGACTAAAGTTCACAGATATTATCCTTAATCTTACTTATTTCACTTTATAAGTTTAAATTTCAAATTTAGACCTCGCAGGGCCTATTTGTTGAATTTTTATTCCTGTTTATGTAAAAATGCAATCAATTTCCGATCAAATAAACAACACACCAACGAATACAGAATATAGGAAGCATTAAGGCTGCAGTTCCAATGGCCCACTCGACAAGTGCCGAAATGCCATTGTAAAGATACTCGTCAATTGTTCCTTTTGAGTGCATCTTCCTCTTGACCAGTTCACCATTCGCCTTCTTCAACTCCCACGCCCAGCCCATCCAGTGGAAAAAGTTGATCGCCGCAGTTGCGGGATTGAGTGAACCCAGCTCACTTGCAGCGTAATCCCACGGGTAGGTGTGATGGTACTTGTGGAAACCTTCGCCCATCAACAGATGAAGAATGGTTGATCCAAATGCCGCGTTTCGGGCATTGTATGGCTTGTAGCCATAGATGTGAGACCACGAGTTGGCCATCCAGGTGAGGTTGAGTTGAAATGTGTACCGGAAAAAGATACAAACAGTGATGGCGTACCATACATTTTCCCCCCAAAAGTACACAGGAATGTATACAGGTAGAAATGCCCAGAATATGATCAACAGCGGAATGTAGAATCGTCGTTGAAACCTCACAATTGGATCTGCACTGAGGTCACTCAAATCGATAGTTTTACCGCGTCTCACAACATCAGGATGTTTCGTAACCAGAAGCCAGCCAACATGAGAAAAGAAGAAACCTCTCGATACGTTGTATGGATCAGCATCAGTTTCGGCAAATTTGTGATGTCCCCGATGACCACGTGACCAGGCGTAGAGGTCATTCTGCAGTGCCATCACGTGACACAGTGCCAGAAAGAGCCGTACACCAAAGTTGGCTTTGTACGCTCGATGGGACCAAAGTCGATGGGCACCAGCCTGCACACCCAAAGTAGCTAGGAATTGAAGCAATACAGTGTAGTGCACAGTGGCCAGTTTGATGTACCCAATGGCGTAGACTCCGTACAGGGCAAGTGAATGCACCAGCAGCACAGCCACAACATTTCGCCAAATAATTTGCCGCTTGTATTCGCCACATTTGCTGTTGATTGAACTCAATTCATTGGTGAAACTCTCTGCATTGTTGCTGTCATCATCGACAATTTCTTGGCCATTCTCAAGCAGAGATTGTGTCATCTCTTGGGGGTTTTCATTATGGTCAAGCAATTTTGTGATCATTTTCGATGCTTTATTAACAAGTATTGTACAAATTGACAAGTAAATTCAAAACAACTTTTAAATACTGTATATCAATTTAAAGATATATTATATATAGTTGATTGTTTCGTAGGGGGGGAAAGAAGTGCACTTGTTGAACAAACAGAAAAAGGGCAAAATGAATTGAGCTGATAACTCTTTTGTACTTTGTGCCAAGTACCATAAAAGTAAGCAGTTTTACTGTTTGAGTAATTTTGTTTGGCAAACAGTCAAACTGTCATGCATAGGGTGAAGGTGCTGTCGTCAAGAGGAGATGGGTATGTTGAATTTGATTGAATTGATGCTAAAATTGAATAATTTACGTATAGTTAATCAAACAAATGACAGAAGCAATATTTGTTTTACAGTTCTTTACTGGTGGGAAAATATTCATATTTCACACATCCAACTTTATTGCTGTAACTTTTATTGCATCTCGCTCATTTTATAATAATGCAAAGATTGTTTTTTTTCTTACAACATTCTTTTCAACCAATCACAAAAATGTCACACTGCCTCAAATTGTCAGTTGTCATGGTGATATGTTCTCACCTATCAATTCTATGCAAAAGGTGATACATGTACAAAAGATGTACTTATTTGGTAAATAATATTTACTTTCTAAAATTAATCAAATTCGGGTAATAGAATCCTTAAGATATTACTCTACTGGATATACAAAAGCAATTTGAATAACTACTAATAATTAAACTAGTCTTAAGTTGGCGTGATGTCGGAGCGGGAATATCCCGAACACTCGTCCTTAGAGGCCATACTTTAATATCGATATCAATTTAGGGGTGGGGAGTCGTCAAAGATCTGATCACCCTATGATAACGAAAATTTGGAGGGGGTCCAAAAAATTTGACTTATCAAGTAATTCTTTAATCACAAATCCTTAATTTGTCAAAATCGTCATACTAACCGCAACCTTGTTCCAGTTCAAAATATAATGGAATTATCTCATTTGACTAGTGCTTAAAAACTGAGCAATACTTCTAGATTATATCAATTTTTGGTGGAGGAGGTGGTCAAGTCCTGATAACGGTTTGATAATTTGGGAAACAGGAGTGTCAAACCCCCGAATATTTTTATATCGATATTAAAGTATGGCCTCTTATCGGTTCAGTCATCGATGAATGATCTCAGTGCCAAAGACAGACACACACGTACATTCATTCCTCAGATCTTTGTTGAATATAACTAATTATTTTTTAGTTCCAGTGCCTTTTGACTTTATGTACCCAAAATTTAACCAGTTCGTCTACACCCACACCAGAATTTATGACAAAATTTTTAGACTGATCCATTGAACCGTATAGGCGCTATATGAAACACACGCCTTTTCCTATCAAGCGGCACCAGAAGAGTCGATCACTCACAAGCAAGTTTGTTCGTTCGCTCCTTAAATTAAATTTTCAAATCTCTTGCCCCACTATATTCAACCTTGAAGAGAGAAAAAAACATAGGCAAATATTTTATAACATTTTTAATCAATAAAATCTCTTAATAATGGCAATATTTTATTTTATAATTTATTGAAAGCAATACCAACGCCAGAAAGATTCGTTTTTACAAACAGTCAATTGGCCGTCTTCTTTTCTCTTGTAGAAATGATAGCATAACTTAAGAATATGAAGGGCTGTGGCAGGCCAATGTAGAACCAAAAAGAGGGATAGCCCTCCTGTTTGGCTACAAATAGGATGGCATACAGCATGTAGCACAGGTATTCCGCAATCTGCGGTATGATGAGATATCGTTTCCACCAGAGATGTCGCCGTACAGTGGGACCCATCAGACTCAGTCCAAAGTAGCTGTACATGATCACGTGTACGGTTCCGTTGAGCAAAATGAACATTGCTAAGAATGGTAGGATACAGTTGTGTTTCAGGCACAAATACCAAAGAATGGGCACCACTGTGTGATGGTACAGATGCGAGAATGTGATATGACTTTTGTGCTTCTTGTTCAACACAAAAAAGACTGTATTGATTAGATCCAAAAATTTGGTCATCCAATACCACCAGGCCATTTTGATTATCCACTGAACCTCTGCATTGTAGAGCCTTTTGTCTGGATATTTCCAATCAATTGATCGTCTGCCATAATCACAGTATCGTGCAACTAGAGACACAAAATATGCATTCGACAGTGCCATCGAGAAATTGAACAACAACATGAGCGGCTTCAGGCTGAACAGTTTTCGATATTTCATCCAACGTGGACCAAACGATGTGACAAAGTAAAGATACGTCCCCATTATGGTAAGCACAATGTACGGTGGACCATACACGAGGGGCAGATGGGCAGTTCGGGGATCCTGTTCATCGTACCAGTAATTCCATAGAAGATATTTGATGGAATCGATCATGGACTCGGTTTGCATTTTGTTTCTAGAGTCGAATTAACTTTTCTAGTTTGACAAATAATCAAAACGGCGAACATAAAAAATTAGTGAAAAAACATCTTCAGCAAAGGCTGTCATATACATATGTATTAACAAATCTATCGACCAAATGACATTCTTGTTACTAATTACATCAAAATTTGTGTACATAAAGTGTCCTTCTGCGTGTTCAAATTTATTTAACAAAAATGTTTGTTTGCACACACTCAAATATGACAAATTACGTTTGTTTACCAAATTCTTGGCATTTATAATTGAGAAAAGCAAACACAACTTAATATTTGAAATAACACATAACCACCAATTTATCGATGTAACCTTTGATTATTATTATTATAAATTATTAAATCATTTGACTACAAATCAATTACAAATTTTTATAAATCAATTTGTCACTTTCTCGTGAATACGATTTTCTGTAAAAGTCATAGAATAGTTTAAAGAAAAAGAACGGCTGAGTCAGACCAAAGTAGAACCAAAAGGGCGGATAGTCCTGCTGTTTGACGGACAAAACAATGCCATACACGATGTAGCACCCGAATTGGCCAATCTGCAGTTGGGTGAGATATCGTTTCCACCAGATATATCGCCGTACGGTAGGACCCATCAAACTTAGCCCATAGTAGCTGTACATGATCACGTGAACAGTTCCGTTGATAAGACCAAAGAATGCCACTGTTGGAATCATGCCGTTGTGCTTTATAACCAAATACCCAAAAATGGGCACCGCAGTGTGATGGTACAGATGCAAAAATGTGACATGACTTTTGTGCTTTTTCTTCAACACAAAAAAGATTGTATCAAACAGATCCAAAAATTTGGTCATCCAATACCACCAGCCAATTTCGATAATCCACTTGACTTCCGCATTGTAAAGCGTTGTATCTGGATATTTCCAGTCGATAAATCGTCGACCATACTCACAGTGTCGTGCAACTAAAGACACAAAGTACGCATTCGAAAGAGTCATCGAAAAGTTGTAGAACAACATGAGCGGTTTCAGACTGAGCGGATTTCGATTTCTCATCAAACGTGGGCCAAGCGATGTGACAAAGTAGAGATACACTGCCATTATGGCGAGCAGAATGTACGGTGGACCATAGACAAGGGGCAGATGGACAGTTCGGGGATCTTGTACATCATACCAGTAATCCCATAAAGGATATTTTATGTAATCTATGACGGACTGATTATTCATTGTGTGTTTCCAATGTCAAAGTAACTTTTTTTTGTTGAACAAAGAAAAAACACCAGGAAAACTTCAGAAATTGGTAAAAAACGTCTTCAACTAAAGTCTTTTATCATATTTTATCATATAAACCGACCAAATGTCGTATTTGCATAATTACGTCAAAATTTGTGTACCATAAGTGTTCTACTGTGTGTTCAAGTTTGTCTAAGAAAATGTTCCTTTGCAAACACAAAATGTGACAAGTTTCCTTTATGTAAGTAATTTTTTACTTTTATAATTGAGAAAAGCAAACACAAGGGCCCCCAGATTCACAAAGGGTTGCGTGAGAAAGGTTCACAAATGCAAATCATTGAATTGATTGAATTGACATTGGTACAGGAAGCACAAGTTGTAACAAAAGTCAAGTGGATCATCGAAATTGGCTTGTGGTATTAGATGACCAAATTTTTGGGTCTGTTTGATATAATCTTTTTTGTGTTGAAGAAAAAGCACAAAATTTATGTCACATTTTTGCATCTGTACCATCACACTGCGGTGCCCATTTTTGGGTATTTGGTTATAAAGCACAACGGTATGATTCCAACAGTGGCATTCTTTTGATCTGATCATTGGAACTGTACACGTGATCATGTACAGCTACTATGGGCTCAGTTTGATGGGTTCCACCGTACGGCGATATCTCTGGTGGAAACGATATCTCACCTAACTGCAGATTGGCCAATTTGTGTGCTACATCGTGAATGGCATCGTATATTACCTCCAAACAGCAGGACTATCCTCCCTTTTGGTTCTACTTTGGTCTGACTCAGCCGTTCTTTTTCTTTATACTATTCTATGACTTTTACCGAAAAGAGTGTTTGAGAGAAAACGACAAATTGATAGTTAAAAAATTGTAAATACGTCAAATAAAAACCAATTAACTTGTTTGGCATTATTTGCATTAAATAATGTTCAGTAACCTACCTAAAATTTAACGAAAAACTATATTTTATCAGATTTCTCTTGATTTACTTAGGCAAATCGCGAAATGACGAATTTTTCATGCACATCTCACACCCATGTTAGCATAGTCATATTTTGCCTTGTGTTTGCATTTTGAGAAACACTTTCAACAAGTTCAACTGATGCTTGACAAAAATCTACAGTCAAACCTCATCCCGGCAATACTACAGTGATGGTAACATTATCTTTTAGATTGCACTTTAGTAGTCGACATGATAGCTGATTGATCACATATGCCCCATGTGCACATTGTACCACAGAACGATCTAATCTATAAACTCACCTACCTGGTTATTGTGGCCATAAATGCGTACGAGTATATGTGAAATAGGTTGTGAGATGGCACAACTGTTAGTAGTGGCAATATGTCTTTTGACAATAGTTGTCATCACTAATGTGACTCATTTAGTTTGATATGCATAAATTAAACCTGATGTTCGTCTCTGTGTTGAGCCATTGTGAGTATTTCAACACAAAAAAGACAAACAAATTCAACAAACAAACATTTCCGATCTGATGACAATTTGGTTGTAAAATGCATTCCAACACTCAATTGATTAAGCGCTGTCGTGTCTGTGGTGATCAAGCCATTGGTGAGTGAGCTTTTACATGCCTTTTCGATTGTATTGTTTGTTATACAAAAATAAAAAAAATTACAAGGTTTCAATTTTGAGGTTCTCACCTGTGCACCGTGTCGAATGTTCTTCAACAGAAATGTCAACAAAACTCAGGTAACTATAAAATAATTTTGAATTTTATTTATATTTATATTCAAATATTCAGAACTGGAAAAGTTGCATTTTTAATTGTGAAATCATGTCTACCAATCGAAGATTTTGTCGCAAGTGCCGAATGGACAAATGTGTCGCTATTGGAATGAAATCGAAACAGCGGCAAAACTGTGATTCAAACAATTTGTTGAATCAAAACATTGAAATTGCCTTGAGAAGTGTTCTCGAATGTGGAGATATTCAAAGTGATTCAAATGAAATCAGCTTGCCTCAAAGTGTGAGCAAAAATTATTTTGAATTCAATCAAACAGAAATGAAATACATTGACGAACTACTGCAAAGTTCATCGACGATATTCAACTTTGAAGAAGAAAATCTTCCAGTTCTGTATGAAGCTTCCAGCCTCTATCAAGTAATCAACACAGGAATGCACTACGTGAGACGAATCATTAAATTCTGCAAGTCCAACTCTGTTTTTCGGTCACTAAACGAGCAAGAACAGTATCAATTACTAAAGAAATTTGTTAAAAAATTCCTAAAAATTCGTCATGCATTTGCCTACGATCCACAAATTGGCGCTTTCTATGCGTTGGGCAGTGAAGATGGAAATTGTTCCGTGCTGAACAAAGCTTCCTACTATAATTCAGACAAAACAATCAAACAAATAGTCGAACGACAGAAAAAAGGTTTATTCATTCTTAATGAAGAAATGGAAAACGATAAAACTATTCGTGATTTGGTAAGAAATAAAATTATGTCGATGTTTATTATAAATTTCTAAAAACCCATTTCTTTAGTTAATAGTTCAAGCACTGTTTTGCTCAAATAAGAAAATCTCAATTGAACGAGAATCTTTACGGTAATTTAAATTGACCTTGATAATTTAAAAATGTTTAATCTTACATTATTAAAATAGATATCACTACTGGATATACAATCACCTATTGCTGCGATATCTTCAGTGCAAATACAAAAATATGGAACAAGCCCAGTACAAGCACTCAAGCCTGATCAAAAGTGTTCACTGTCATAACGATGCAAAGATGGTTAGACCAAATGTTTTACACTGTCTAGATAGAAATCAATTTGATGAACTGGCTGTGGAGATATTGAACATTTAGGTTATGATATCATTTAGTTTTGCATTTACTTTTTGAAAATCTCGATCATTTGAGATGTCAAAAATTGTTTTAATTTTCATGCTAAAAATTTTTGTATATTTATGATTAAAATAGAAAAATTTCAAATTTGATTTTGAACGGAAATTTGTAACTGTACAGTGTATGTGTATATTTTCAAAGTACATGTAGACGCAAAAACGTCCTTCAGGAAATGATGTTTGGTATTGCGACGGTGCAAAAAGAGTAATACCTGTAAGTACAGTGTACCTAAAGTGCACAAACGACATATACATGCATGCATATACACAGTTATGAAGCATTACTCGTGACTCATTGGTAGTGGTATCGTGGATAGCAAACATGTTGTGTTGTTGACATGGCAACATCGATCACAACACACAAAACCAACACAACACAAAACATTATATCTCTCGTATGATGACATAGGCAACTTTTGTCGTTTGTCAATTTAAACATTATTTTATTTAATATTTATAAAATGGATTCCAGCAGTTCAACACAACTGGTTTAACGTTGTCGTGTTTGTGGTGATCAGGCAATTTGTGAGTATTTTTACATTAATTTTAAAGAATTAAAATAACAAATGATTTGATTTCAAGGTTTCAATTTCGATGTTCTCACATGTGGTCCGTGTCGACTGTTCTTCTACAGAAATGTCAACAAACCCCAAGTAAAAATTTTGATTTGAAACTTTTTGATTTGATTATTTTATATATTTAGAAATGGAAATGCTTCGGTTCTGGAAAGTGTGAGATCAGTTCTGCCAATAGAAGGGCCTGTCGTAAATGTCGTTGGGACAAGTGTATCGCAATTGGAATGAAACCTAAACAGCATACACAAAATGATAACAATTTATTTTTGAATCAAAGCATCGAAATGGCACTGAAAAGTGCTCTCGAAGAAAGCGACAACGAAAACATTCCCAGTAGTTCATATGAATTAATCAGTTTACCTAAAAGTATGAGCAAAAATTATTTTGAATTCAATCAAACAGAAATGAAATACATTGATGAACTACTGAAAAGTTCAGCTTCGATATTCAACTTTGAAGAGTCTAACCTTCCCGTCCTGTACGAGACTTCAACCCTCTATCAAGCATTCAACCTGGGAATGAATTACGTAAGACGGATAATCAAATTCTGTAAAACCAACTCAGTTTTCCGATCACTAAATTCAACGGAACAGTATCAAGTACTGAAACAGTTCATCAATAAATTCCTCATGATTCGTCATGCTTTTGCTTATGATCCACAAATTGACGGGTTTTATGCGTTGGGCAGTGAGGATGGTCAAGGCGCAGTGCTGAGCAAACCATTCGACCATTTTAATGACCCATTTGTACAACAGCTTGTCGAAATGAAGAAAAAGAATTTTATTAAGCTTAACCAAGAAATGGCAAACGATAGAGCAATTCGTGATTTGGTAAGTTGAACAAAAATATCAGTTTTATGAATTTAAATTAAACAAACATTTTTTCTACAGTTGATAGTTCAAGCCCTGTTTAGTTCAACCCAGCATTTGTCCATTGCAGAATCTTTACGGTAATATTTTTTGGATTTATTTAAAAAATACATATTTAAATTAAATTATATAAATAATTAAATGATTTATTTATTCATTAGATATCACTACTGGATATATAACAATCTATTGTTGCGATATCTTCAGTGTAAATACAAAGACATGGAACAAGCACAGTACAAACATTCCTTGTTGATCAAAGTTGCTCAGGAATCGAAAGATGAAGCACAAGAGAAGCAATTCCATGATGCTTTACAGGAACTCGATATAAATCAATTTGATGAGCTCACTGTTGAGGTTTTGAGCATTTAATTTAATTCGACAACAAAAATTTTAATTTTCTTTCTATTTCTGAAAACATTCCGTGTAACATTCCTGAAAGGTGCTTCAAAAAATAGAAATAAAAATACGGCCAACACGATTGACTCAGCGTAAATCAGGACAAAGAGTTTTATCTAAAAAATTATAAAATTTGTAAATTTCTATTGATTATATTTCATACTTACAATATAACCAAAACTCAATTCTTGTATTCGATTATTTCGATGAACATTATACCAAAGTAGAAGCAAATTCGACAGATAAATTCCATACGAAAGTTTACTGAGCAAACACCAAATGTTTAAACTCGAAATTTTCTTAATATACGATTTTGCATTTGTATTTGACATTACAATTAAACAGATAAATAAAACTAAATTGAACAACAAAAATAGAAACAAAGAAACTAAAATGTAAATCAAATTTTTCTGTACATTTCCATCTTCTGTTTTGTTTGGGATTGGTAAAATTACTATGATTAGGGCTGAAAGTGATAAAATTGAGACAATTAGATCACTTTTAAACCACGAAAATTGTATTGAACTATTTCGGTTTATAAAGATTGCTGCAATCGCTCCAAGAAAGAATGGAAATAAGTGGATTAAGGGATTTGTGTAAAAATAACGGAACGACTCAAATGGTACTTGAAATTGTTCTCGAACACCTGAATCATATCGCGGAATTCCAGCCATGTCAAAGTAGACAAACAGTAGAGGGGAAATAAAACTTAGACAACCAATCAGAATTGAGCAAATGTAGGCTTTTGAATATTTTTGTCGAGAACAAATCAAAAGTATCGGATAAAGCAGTAAACAAAGTTGATAATTAGCGGCACTGTACCACAGATTGATTCCACACATTTGATCCCATGTCCAGAAATTGTTGATCATCAATAGATGGGTCCACCATTTCTCGTAACACGGTTTTACATAAACATTTGTCAATTTTTCATGAAATAAAGGACCGGAACCGTACTTTTGTAGTACAATTGTTAAGCAAATTGTTGCAATAAGTGATGGAGCAAGTCTCAGATATCGATTCAGTGCATAAGATGGAAAACTTGGAATTGAATTTTCATTTGTACTTGAGAGTTGAGTGTACGTAAAGATAAAACCACTTACAAGAAAGAACCAAGCCATAAGAAAATAGAATCGTTCTACAATTCTGTCTAAATACACGTTTTGATTATTCAAATAGAAGGATTCAGTGTTTGAGAAGAGTTGAATACGTGAAAGTAAAGAATAGTTGAGAAGGTAGAAACAATGTGAGAAAACTGTGATGAACATCATTGAGACATTAAGTCCATTTAAAAAGCGGAGATCGTGTTTGCTTTTGTCTTGAATTGAATCGATTGAAATCAAATTTTTGAAATTCTTCTTTAAATTGAAACATTCTTGAAGAAATTTACAGAATTTGTTGTTATTTAACCAATGATTGTCAAAGTAATTCAACAATGTTCCAAGAAAAGATAAGCCACAAACAACCAAAAGTATTGATCTAAAAATAAAAAAATAAATCAAAATTAATACAAATTAAAATCAATTTACATTGCAAAAATCAAGCCAAAATTATTTTCATATTTTGTTTTTGTTGCTTGACAGTATTCTACTTCAAAACCAAATTCATTGTTCCGAAAATGCTTTTGTAAATCACAATTTGAAGGCAAACAAACGTTAAATGGTTTTCGCTTAAAACTATTTGACAAATTTTTGCTCAACAAACAGAATTTTCTTTTGAATTGCGTATTCAAATGGGTAAATTTGACAGTTGAATTATTTTGCTGATTTAATTGAATAGCGTTTGTGTCAATCTTAAGACAATTTTCAAAGTCCAAATTGAGAAAAATTTTATTCTCAACCGCGTAATTGATTGTTTCAAAACATTCTGATGATATTTGATTCGAAATATTTAGTGAACCATTAGTCACATTTACTTGCAAACTTATTTGAGAGCTCACTAAAGGAACAAATAAATTAATAATCAAAACTTGCAGAAATAAAGCAGCCATGATTTAATTTGTCAAAAGAAACAATTTAGGGCAAAGCAAATTTAACGTTTCAATACGTTATGATTTAAACTTGTGGAAATCATTAAAATGTTAGAAGAACACTACAGAAATACGAGACGATACCAAAAATCAAAAGTAACACAATTCAGTAACTCTCATGCGTCGCATTTGTCTCTCATATTTCAAATGAACACACGACAAATGATTTGAGCAAAATTCATTAATAAATTATTATTTTAATCAACACAAAAGCTATCTTTCGTTAATGGACTGGAACCCATGGGTTTACAAACTATACAATACAAACTCAACAAAAATTGTCGATTTACTTTATTACTTTAGCTGAATTAAACAAATAGACAAGATAAGTTAAGCAATAGATTTGTTTCGAATTTTCAAGGCGTTTTCTTGAAAATTTGTTTCCCAAGGAAAAATGTTACAGAAAATCTAAAATGAAAGTTTTCGATTCGATTTAAAAATAAATGTTCTGTTGCTTTAAATCTAATTTTATTTAGCAAAAATTTATAAATATTTAAATTTTACGCTTGAAATATGCCAACTCGTCAAGTGGAACGGCAACTTTGATAAGCTTAGAACCAGAATGGCTATCACCATGCTGGTCCAGCCATTCGCCCGATGGCAAATAAACTGATCGTTCACGTTGACCTTCCACAAACACCGGTGCCACCAGAATATCATTTCCAACCATGAATTGATCATCGATGGTATAGGTTTGTGGATCATCTGGTGCCACGTACCAAAGTGGTCGAATAATTGGAGAACCGGTTTGAATTCGCTTTTTAGCTAAATCAATCAAAGTTGCTAAATGTTGAGCATGAAAGTCGACAAACTTTTTTGGTTATTTTGACGCAATTTTCACTGTATCTCCAGGGCGGTTGGTAAAATACCATTCGAGGCATCAGTGACATTGCCTGCACCCATCGTATGTACAATTCTTCGTTGTCAATTCCATACAGTGCTGGATATGGTTCCACAAACGAGTAGCCTGCAATTGAAATGGACAAAATGTTGGAAAGATAAACTTTCAAAATTTTATCTTTTTGACAAATAAGGAGAAAGGTTGATTAGTCGCACAAAAAATGGTAAATGTTGCGTTTTGAATGCAAAATATGATGAAATAGCATTGCCTGTCGAGGATAGAGTTTCGGCATATTTCGTTGCAAGATAATTTGGACATTTTTGAATTTCCACATCTTTGATTTGAATTAGATTGACACTTCGGATGAGTGGACTCACATGCGAGCAAAACGAATCAATCTTATAATCCAAAACACGTTTTCTCAAAATTCCCAAATACCATTCGCGTGCTTGTGGAATTGAAAAGTCCACTTGATCAGTTTTGTGACCCAAATTATCCACAATGAAATATTCTGTCAATTGTTTAAAGTGATTACTCACAGAATTACTAATATAACCTTGGACACGAAATCCTCGTTTGTGTAAATCGTACATCATTGAATCCAAGTCTGGAAAGGCCGCAACAGCTACATCCAATTCCTCATTTCTCCACTGTTCTCCAATGTTAATTTCTACATTCGTGAAACCATGCTGTTCAATCTCCTTTGCATAAGTTAAAACGCCATTTTGTGTAATGTTTACTTGTGACCACTCATTCCAACTTGAAAAGGCAAACATTTTTTCGTCTGGAATGCTAGTTGGCTTTGGAATCAGATTAGATCCATTGATCACATAGTCTGTGACCGTCCGAATGTTGGACGAGGCAAAGATGTGAATCTTCAAATCCAGATACGAATGGTCAGTACTGTTGGTATTGTAGGGATCAGCATTTTTGACCGTGAAACACAACATTGGTTCACCACGATTTGCATCACGGCGCATAAACAGTGGCTGTTTAGGGTCCAAGAAAATTACGAATTCATCCGAGTTGATGAACAAATGTTCTACAATAAGTGTGACCTCATCGTTATGTGTTCGCCAAACGTTATCCAAGATGTAATTTATGTCAATTGAGGGAACAGTCCTGCTGGTGTCCATTGGCCATGATGAATGATTTGACTGGTATGTTTGGTACCTGAAATTATTGGAGATCAATCAAATTATCGCAGGTTTTCGTAGAACAACTAACCAACTTGCTCCATGGAAGCCATAGTAGAAGCACACTTCTCGATCTTTATTTGGTCCACCTCCATTCCAGTGGAAGTAATACTCGTCCACATGTTCATTAGCTTGTCTTCTTGAAAATTGCACAAAAGTTTTATCGGAAAGTTGCAAATTCCAAGTTGAAGTATCATTTGTCTTTTCAATCGAGTCAATCTTAGCTCCATGGATTGCAAATTTAAGAAACGGACTACTTTGATTGTTTCGACGTTGATTCGGAGTTTCAATGAAGTGATCAAGCAGCACTCGGAATGCCAGATTTCCTTTTGTATCTTTAACATCTTCAAGCTCAATTGCTGCAAGTAAATTTGATGCACAAACAAATAATACAAACACAATTTGTATTATTAATGGCTTCATTTTTGAAGGTTTTGCCAAATTGCGTAAAAAATGCCGGATTTGAATATATAATATATATGCGACTTCTAAGCAAATAATATTTGATTGGTATTTCAAGTGTTTTGACGACAACACTCTGATCAACTTTATGACTTTATCAACTGATAATCATCTTTATTGTTACTATGCTAAGGTCGTTTGAGAGACATTTAAAATCGTCAACAGTAAACAAAATTATTTAAAACCACAAATTTCAACTCCACAAAATAGTCATAATCCCAACCTGCTTTCCGCCAGTACTCATCAGTGCCACATTGTTATGCTGTGGAAATTGTTGCATCTGTTCAATGGTGAAAATTTTCCCACCAACATACGTCATCTGCTCTCGACCAGCAACAATAGTTGTATTCCAAACTTCAAGTGCAATAAACGTCTCTTCTGTGTAAAAGGCGGAAGCAGTCCAATAGTTGACAGTAAAAAGTGGATTGTAAACAGGATTGGGATCAACTTGCTCGGTGATGGAATCCATGTAGGGAATGTTGGTCAACTCAGAAGGGGTGATGGGTAACTGATTGAATTTAAATTTATTAATGAGATTCAAATATTGTAACATACCTGCAACGCATTTTTCGAGTTGATCCCATAAATTTTCAGTACTCCAACAATTGGAACACTCATAGTAGTGTCCTGTACTGAAAAGATTGTAACACTAGAGGGCGTAACAGTTTGACAAAAAGCTGCCAGGCCAAGTAAAACGAGAAACTTCATTTTGGATTTTTGGTGATTTTTTAAAATATAAATTTTGAAATTAATTAATTAAAATTTAGTTAATATGGCATTAATGATTGCAATTTCAATTAGTATAATTGACTCAACTCAATAAGATTACAGAGAATTACAAGATAAGATTAACAGCAATTGGACTTTAACCAACGAACTTAATTCAAACTTTTATATGTTTGGGCACATTGATTAAAAGTTAATTAGTTGTAGATGGAGTTTTACACAGTTTTAGTTGGAGTTAAAGTATGCCATCTAGTAGTGGTAGGTTCACCATCTGCAAATAAAATACCTTTCCAAAAGTTTGACATTTCCCGATGAAATCCACTGACCATCTTTGACTCATAACCAAGAGTAATCAATTTGGTTGTGAAATCACCATCTTTATCCACTGCTTCGGTCCATTGTACATTTCCAACACTTCCTGGATCTCCAACCTTGGCAAATTGTGTCCAAGCTTGACATAGTTGATGACTTAGTTTGAAGTCCTCGGGTTTGGTTTGTTTTGGTATGATAAAAAGGTAAAACAGTTCGTCTGCATGGCAAACTAGTTTGGGGCTTGTTATTAGGCCAACTACGTGATATTCTGCTGGTTGAACCAGCTGCCAGGCAAACACCTTTTTATGGTTTGATAGTTGCAGTTTAGCGTGTTGATGTTTGGCGTGCTGTTCACCGAATAGAATTACGCTTGCTGTAATGAATAAATCACCAAATATTTGGTACACTAATCGTCTGAAAAAAACTCATTAATATTTCAAAAAACAATGAAAAACTTTCCTAAAATCATCTGGATCAGATTGATGATTTAGCCCACTAGCTTTTAAATAGAAATCCGCAGCCTCATTTTCGTGTTGCTCCCCAACTATCCTGTCAATGTATTCTCGAGTTGTTTGAAGAGTTAGTTTGATACTCTCGTCCTTCAATTCAGGAAATTGTTCCAACACAAAAACAGCTCCATCATCTCGAGATGATCCATACATCAGGTCAATGTCTGTGTTGTAGCTACCACTAAGCAGTGTATCCAATGGTTTCTCATGCAAGGCTTCATCTCCATAGACAAGGTTAAATCCGAGTTTCAATTCTTGAGTAGCATTCAAAATATCTTCAATCGATTTGCTTTTGAGGTTTGCAACAAGTTGACTCATGTTTGAATTGTCACAATTTAAATACTGAGCAATTGATTTGATTATGTGTAATGATTCGTTTTTGTGTTGAATTTCCAGTGGATGAAGAAACTGAAGACTTGCGCGGTGAAAGAGTCCTTTTGTGAGTGGCGATAGAATCAGTGCTCCAACAGTTAGCGCACCAGCAGAATTTCCGAATATTGTTACCGAGTTTGAGTCTCCGCCAAATTTGGAAATATTTTCCTGGATCCAGCGTAGAGCGAGAATCTGGTCGTGAAAACCTAGATTTGCGGGTGCTTCATGATCATCGCCAAACATGTAACCAAACGGTCCAATTCGATAGTTCATTGCAACACCAATCACGCCACCTCGATGAGCTAGCCATCGTAGCTCGTTTGTTAGTTTTAAAATGGATCCAGTCTGACATTTTCCACCAAAAATGTACACCATCACTGGTAGAGGAGCGCTCGATTCGCGAATAGGCTTCCATACGTTCAACATGAGACAGTCCTCACTGATTGTGAAGGAGAAATGTCCTTTACGTGGTACTTCAAGGCCCAATTGCGGTGGATTGGGTCGAACGGTGGTTGCATCGTACACACCAGTCCATTGTTCTACTGGCGTAGGTTTTTCGAAACGATTTGCTCTGCCTTATATTAAAAGATGACAAAACATAATCGATTTAAGCTCTACTCACCATATCGGATTCCTTGGTAAAAATAAATTTCCGAATCATCCACCTCTTGCACAATTCCACGTACAAGTCCTTTGTCGAGTTGAACAATTGGCGCATACTTTACAGACATGGTGAGTTTGATTGTGTTTAGGTTCTGTAATTGTGTCATTCAAAAACTAACAAAAACAGATTATATACCAAATTGGATTTAACATGTGTGCTTTTAGGGTCAAAAACTTTTTTTTGTCATGTGCCTTAAATTTAATCTTATTTATTACATTTATATGTACTTTTTGTTAGTGCACTGAATTAACAGTGACACCATATCAATAATGAGATGCCTAAACACTATTGCCCTTTCTAACGGCCGAGCACTAACACCACTTTCGTCAGTCATTTTCTTATCACAAAAAGCAGTTTTTCCTTCTTTTTGTGTGGGAATAAGATATGCAATAGATTATCACTGCGTTTTGTCCTGTTCACACAGGTGTTACACGCAAATGCATTTTTTGGTGATAATAGACTCGAAAGCAGAAATGCATTGCAATGACCATGTGCAATTTGTCCACACATGTGCATTTGCCAGTCTTGGTATGCTTTCCTGCTAGTCCCATTAAATCGTGAACTCATCTGAAACCAACTAGCAAATCAACAATTATGAAGCTTGATCATCTACCCTCACTATGTCTCCTCTTAATATTCCGAAAATTGTTTTTGAACGATCTAATTTCAATTAGTCAAGTGTGTTTGAGATGGCAGACACTTTTATCTTCTGTGACATGTAAAATTCTGTCTCTCACTATTGAACTTGGTGGTTGGGGGAAAACTATCTACATTGGTCCATCAAGATTCGAGTATCCACATCAACATCTTGTGCAGAACGATGATGGAACACCAGCATGCCGAAATGGACCTCGAAGATATACTCATATGAACGTCCTATGCTACAACTATGCAAACACTAGCGTTCAATTTGATCTTGAAATTTCTGCAAAAGTTGCAAAAACATTTGCCCGTGTGACATCATTGCATATAGTGCATCATCGACTAAGTCCCGAATCACTGGAACCAATTTCTCATTTACTCGATCACTGGCACTCGCAATTAGAAAACATTAAACTTCAATGCTCTTGGGATCCGCGTAGCGAGCAGTCCAAAAATGATCGATTTCCCATCACTGTGGACTGTGGCCCGTTGTTTAACTCAATCAACAAAATGCCCTCTCCGTTGCGCTGCTTATTAGTTGATTTGGATGGTTTTTTAAAACTCAACATACCACTTCCCATCATAGCTCAATTGAAACAATTTTTCGCTTATAGTTGCAACTCAAATGGTAGCATATTAAGCTCAATTAAGCGCTATGCTCTGTCCAATAAAAGGCTGCGTTCAATTGGACTGCATTCAATTCGTTTTCCAGATGAGTTAGAGCCAGTGTTATCGCACCGAATAACTCACATGGCCTACGGTCGCTCCGATCATAAGATCATGCATTCTGAGTACTACAATGCGCTTGATTTGCCCGCGTACGCTCAGCACTTTCAATCGTTGACCAAAATTTCTGTTAGCATGTCGCGTGACAGTTTGTTTTGCACAATTTTGCAACCACTTTCTCAGCTCAAACAGTTGCGTTTTCTTGCATTGAAGATTGATTTTTTTCCTTTTTATCCTCCGGCTGTCGATCAAAATAACTCATATGTGTTGAACATACCGCAAACTCAGTTACCTTCAATTGAGGTGCTACAGCTACTTTTGGAGAACATTTCCGTGGACGTTTATTCAAACTTTGCTTCACTCTGTATTCCTTTTGTTTTCCCATCAGTGCAAGTGATCTCACTGCTTTTCTGTAACAATAGTCTTCCAAAAGATTTCAAACAAAAAATGCTTGACAGTTTGCAAAAATCCTGTCCACGACTGCATCATATTTTTTATAGACATCATTTGGTGTGGGAGAAAGTTTTCTTATTTTAATTTTCTTATTTTAAGAGTTTAATTTTACGAAAAAAAGTTTTTTGTAAGTGAATAAAATTTACATTAATTTTTTAAATAAATAGTAATATAAAAATTTCAAATTTGCCTAATATTTGAGTTGATATTAAGTGTAAAAAGAAAATTTAGTATAAAATAAAAATATGATAGCAAAATAATATCAAAAGTGAATCAAATCTTGGGTCTATTGTTGTGTGGGTAATGCTTAGTTGGGAGACAAAGTCCGTTTGCCACTGATTCACAAAAACTTTCGTACTTGTTTTTAAGTGCATTTTCTCATCTTATGCTTAATATTATTTCTCACATGAATTAGGAGGACAAAAATTAATTTTCTTGAACACGTGATTAAGTATTCCAGTGTTTCCATATTGTGCAATCGATTATTTGGTCGTACAACAATGTGAAATAAAATAATGATTTGCCAATACACATCAACAATTACTTATTGGTCCAAAACAAATTTAACAATTCAATGAAATTAACACGATTTAGGGTATTTGGATCTAAGAATAGGGTTACTTTGGACATTTAATTTTACACTCCATGGGCCAGATGGTCAGTCATCGTAGCATTGTCATTGGTACACTTATGATTTCAGCCATTTCACCATCAAACCATGGCTACGTTCGCAACTGCGTCAACCTCGAAAGCTCAGCTTACTACCACTGAACGTGCAATTGTAGCCCCATTCGATCGTCAAATTTATTCAATGGGTACAATTCAAGTCGATCCTGCGAATCTTTGGAAAAGTGCGATCAAGATTTTTCAGCAAATTCTTAAATGTACGAATGTCTTTGTGATAAATAGTGATTTGACAACACCTAATTGTGAAATCTATACAATGACGCCGCCCGAATCAAAGGAACCCGTTGTAGCCAAGACATTCTTCAACTGTGCAGATGGCAAGTTTGGCAAAGAGTGGGGAAACATCCGTATTCTTGAGCATCCAAGAATTGTCAAGTTGCATGACACTTTCAAAATTTTCCACGATGACTCAAGAAATATTTGCCATTTAGTCAATGCTGATGTACAAGTTTTAACTTCCTGCAAACTACTAATGGCCTGGTGCAGGAGAAATTGCCAGTAACACTGCGAAGCTATTTAACTACAAAGTTAAATTATCCGTTTGTCTTGAAAGGCGAATCTTTGAACAATCTGTTTATGCAGATTGGCTCGGCACTGTGTTACATGCACCGAACACATAGGATGACCCACAACGACATTTCCTCAATAAATATTGGGGTTACAAGTCCTGACGATCTCCCGCCTAATTTTGCCCTGTTCGACTTTGGTGGCTCAGAAGTCCAAGAACCGAACCTTTTCGAACAAGCAGAAGCGAATTCAAGATTGTACTTCGATCAAGACCCTAGCAAGATCATGAATTTGGGGCGTTAGAGGCAAAGAATCCTTTTCAGGCCGAGGCGTACTACTTTGCTCTATTGCTGATTATGGTATCTATAGAAAATGTTACCGATGTAGAAATTATATCAGCTAATATGAAAAGCGATTTCATGAAAATAACGGGTTTTAAACATATCAAGACAATTCTTCAATTTGCCAAGGATCGTAACAAGAATGCAACTATTTGCCATGTTTGGGAGAAATTGGGGTTTCAATGATTTTTAGTAATTATCTCCTTTTTACTTATTTTTGATAAATTAATCAGTAGTTAATAAACTTGAATATTGTTTGCCTTAAAATATTGTTTTAACATTGTACAAGTCAACCCAAACGCTTCGCGTTTGCTGCGTTTCACTCCGCAAACTGCTACACGTTTGCAGTTGACTTGTTAAAACCCCCCGTTGCAAGCAACGGGGGGTTGTCTGCTTCTCCCGTTGCTTTCGAAGTAAAGGAATGTATGTATTGCGCATGTTCCACACTCTACCTTTGAGCGATCCCACCACGAACACACTTTTCCTTATCCAAATAATATTATTAAGATTGTCAATATGTACTGTCAGTAGTGCATTGTGTGTGGATGTACTCAAAGTAGAAGGTATGTCTCTACTGCGCATGTGCCACACTCTACCTTTGAGCGATCCCACCACGAACACACTTTTCCTTATCCAAATAATATTATTAAGATTGTCAATATGTACTGTCAGTAGTGCATTGTGTGTGGATGTACTCAAAGTAGAAGGTATGTCTCTACTGCGCATGTGCCACACTCTACCTTTGAGCGATCCCACCACGAACACACTTTTCCTTATCCAAATAATATTATTAAGATTGTCAATGTGTACTGTCAGTAGTGTATTGTGTGTGGATGTACTCAAAGTCTAAGGTATGTCTCTACTGCGCATGTCCCACTCTCTATCTTTGAGCGATCCCATCACCACCGCACTTTTCCTTATCCAAATAATATTATTAAGATTGTCAATGTGTACTGTCAGTAGTGTATTGTGTGTGGATGTAGTCAAAGTATAAGGTATGTCTCTACTGCGCATGTCCCACTCTCTATCTTTGAGCGATCCCATCACCACCGCACTTTTCCTTATCCAAATAATATTATTAAGATTGTCAATGTGTACTGTCAGTAGTGTATTGTGTGTGGATGTACTCAAAGTCTAAGGTATGTCTCTACTGCGCATGTCTCACTCTCTACCTTTGAGCGATCCCACCACGAACACACTTTTCCTTATCCAAATAATATTATTAAGATTGTCAATATGTACTGTCAGTAGTGCATTGTGTGTGGATGTAGTCAAAGTAGAAGGTATGTCTCTACTGCGCATGTGCCACACTCTACCTTTGAGCGATCCCATCACCACCGCACTTTTCCTTACTCAAATAATATTATTAAGATTGTCAATGTGTACTGTTAGTAGTGTATTGTGTGTGGATGTACTCAAAGTCTAAGGTATGTCTCTACTGCGCATGTCTCACTCTCTACCTTTGAGCGATCCCATCACCACCGCACTTTTCCTTATCCAAATAATATTATTAAGATTGTCAATGTGTACTGTCAGTAGTGTATTGTGTGTGGATGTAGTCAAAGTATAAGGTATGTCTCTACTGCGCATGTCCCACTCTCTATCTTTGAGCGATCCCATCACCACCGCACTTTTCCTTACTCAAATAATATTATTAAGATTGTCAATGTGTACTGTTAGTAGTGTATTGTGTGTGAATGTAGTCAAAGTATAAGGTATGTCACTACTGCGCATGTCTCACTCTCTACCTTTGAGCGATCCCATCACCACCGCACTTTTCCTTACTCAAATAATATTATTAAGATTGTCAATGTGTACTGTTAGTAGTGTATTGTGTGTGAATGTAGTCAAAGTATAAGGTATGTCTCTACTGCGCATGTCTCACTCTCTACCTTTGAGCGATCCCATCACCACCGCACTTTTCCTTACTCAAATAATATTATTAAGATTGTCAATGTGTACTGTTAGTAGTGTATTGTGTGTGAATGTAGTCAAAGTATAAGGTATGTCACTACTGCGCATGTCTCACTCTCTACCTTTGAGCGATCCCATCACCACCGCACTTTTCCTTACTCAAATAATATTATTAAGATTGTCAATGTGTACTGTTAGTAGTGTATTGTGTGTGAATGTAGTCAAAGTATAAGGTATGTCTCTACTGCGCATGTCTCACTCTCTACCTTTGAGCGATCCCATCACCACCGCACTTTTCCTTACTCAAATAATATTATTAAGATTGTCAATGTGTACTGTTAGTAGTGTATTGTGTGTGAATGTAGTCAAAGTATAAGGTATGTCTCTACTGCGCATGTCTCACTCTCTACCTTTGAGCGATCCCATCACCACCGCACTTTTCCTTACTCAAATAATATTATTAAGATTGTCAATGTGTACTGTTAGTAGTGTATTGTGTGTGAATGTAGTCAAAGTATAAGGTATGTCACTACTGCGCATGTCTCACTCTCTACCTTTGAGCGATCCCATCACCACCGCACTTTTCCTTACTCAAATAATATTATTAAGATTGTCAATGTGTACTGTTAGTAGTGTATTGTGTGTGAATGTAGTCAAAGTATAAGGTATGTCTCTACTGCGCATGTCTCACTCTCTACCTTTGAGCGATCCCATCACCACCGCACTTTTCCTTACTCAAATAATATTATTAAGATTGTCAATGTGTACTGTTAGTAGTGTATTGTGTGTGAATGTAGTCAAAGTATAAGGTATGTCACTACTGCGCATGTCTCACTCTCTACCTTTGAGCGATCCCATCACCACCGCACTTTTCCTTACTCAAATAATATTATTAAGATTGTCAATGTGTACTGTTAGTAGTGTATTGTGTGTGAATGTAGTCAAAGTATAAGGTATGTCTCTACTGCGCATGTCTCACTCTCTACCTTTGAGCGATCCCATCACCACCGCACTTTTCCTTACTCAAATAATATTATTAAGATTGTCAATGTGTACTGTTAGTAGTGTATTGTGTGTGAATGTAGTCAAAGTATAAGGTATGTCTCTACTGCGCATGTCTCACTCTCTACCTTTGAGCGATCCCATCACCACCGCACTTTTTCCTTACTCAAATAATATTATTAAGATTGTCAATGTGTACTGTTAGTAGTGTATTGTGTGTGAATGTAGTCAAAGTATAAGGTATGTCACTACTGCGCATGTCTCACTCTCTACCTTTGAGCGATCCCATCACCACCGCACTTTTCCTTACTCAAATAATATTATTAAGATTGTCAATGTGTACTGTTAGTAGTGTATTGTGTGTGAATGTAGTCAAAGTATAAGGTATGTCTCTACTGCGCATGTCTCACTCTCTACCTTTGAGCGATCCCATCACCACCGCACTTTTCCTTACTCAAATAATATTATTAAGATTGTCAATGTGTACTGTTAGTAGTGTATTGTGTGTGAATGTAGTCAAAGTATAAGGTATGTCACTACTGCGCATGTCTCACTCTCTACCTTTGAGCGATCCCATCACCACCGCACTTTTCCTTACTCAAATAATATTATTAAGATTGTCAATGTGTACTGTTAGTAGTGTATTGTGTGTGAATGTAGTCAAAGTATAAGGTATGTCTCTACTGCGCATGTCTCACTCTCTACCTTTGAGCGATCCCATCACCACCGCACTTTTTCCTTACTCAAATAATATTATTAAGATTGTCAATGTGTACTGTTAGTAGTGTATTGTGTGTGAATGTAGTCAAAGTATAAGGTATGTCTCTACTGCGCATGTCTCACTCTCTACCTTTGAGCGATCCCATCACCACCGCACTTTTCCTTACTCAAATAATATTATTAAGATTGTCAATGTGTACTGTTAGTAGTGTATTGTGTGTGAATGTAGTCAAAGTATAAGGTATGTCTCTACTGCGCATGTCTCACTCTCTACCTTTGAGCGATCCCATCACCACCGCACTTTTCCTTACTCAAATAATATTATTAAGATTTTTGAAAATAATTTTTTTACTTATTCAATTTTATGCATATAGCAATTTTATGTTGATTTGATGTTTTGATTTATGAAAAGTGAACTTTATATTATAAGAAATTTTTTAAAAAGTACTGCTAGAGTAGCTAGCGCAGCTTCTGTCATTGAGTTCGTGATTGTAATGCTTTTTCAGATATTATTTACGTTTACAAGTATAATTCAAGTATTTCAAAGTTTTGCTTATTTTGTCCATTCATTTTTTCAAGTATTTATTTACTTTAGTACAAGAGTCAAAATGTTGCTTAACATTTTAAACAGATTATCCGTCAGTATTCACGAGTTTCTAACTAGTTGGTCCTACTGGTGCTAAATTTGAATCAGGCTTATTTTCGAAAATAAGTAACACCTTGGGCATAGAAACTGATGCCCATGGTGTGTATTCTGCACATGAGCAATGACGCCTAACCTATCTAAAAGCTAACCAAAACCCAATAATACTGAAAACGATCTTTTAATATCAAACTTTAAAATGGAACTAAATAAAATCAAATTTTAAATTAAAAAACCAAATCCTACACGGCACAAAACCTACCTAACACCTTACCTATGCCCAATACTAGACACATTTAAGATTTCATCCTTTACAATTTTTCTGTTCAATGAGCATAGCCCATTTTGATTGTTGAATTTGCCTTCACACAACAATCAATTCACTAGCAAGCTTAATTTCACCAGACACATTTTGTTTTTTTAACTTCAATTTTAAGCAACTTAATTTCGACGAACCTTGACGGTCTATATACCGTTGGAAAGATCGTACTTTCTGCAACAAAATTGCCAAAGTTATCAGTAATCAACTATCATTAGCTTTCACGTTACAGCCGTTTGAATAGGGATACCACAAAAACCGAATATATTTTTTAAAGTACTTTACAGAGAAACAAACTATTATTGGCACACCTCTATTATGACCAAAAAATGTCCACAAAATTTTGACTCAATCGGTGCAAGCATAAAAAATGTAGTTACGTCTACAAAATTGTCAAAAAGTCAAGGTATACGTCTTAGCTTCGCTTACGCTCACTCTCTTGAATTTGGAACACTTTTATTTACGAAACAAAAATTTTGGAATATATTGGATTACTTTTGTTCGTATAATTCGAGTTCTTTAAAATTAATTTTTATAAGAAAAAAAACAAAAATAAAAAACATTTATAAAGGTTAATCAAATTAGAATGAATTCTACATCTAGATATACTCTGTAGAGTTAGAGTTTAGTATCATCTAATGCAAACAATCTTTCGTTCCAAAAGTTTGACATTTCTCGGTGTAATCCACTAACCATCTTTGACTCATAACCAAGAGTAATAAGTTTGGTTGTAAAATCATTTTTGTCCCTTTCTACTGCTTCTATCCATCGTTCACCACTCACAGTTCCTGGATCTCCATTTCTGGCAAATTTTGCCCATGCTTTGCATAGTTGATGACTTAGTTTGAAATCTTGGGGTTTGGTTTGTTTTGGTATGATAAACAGATAGAACAGTTCGTCTGCATGGCAAACGAGTTTTGTGCTAGTCCCTCCAACTACGTGAAATTCTGCTGGTTGAACCAGTTGCCAGGCAAAGACTTTTCGGTTTGATAGTTGAAGTTTTGAGTGATGTTTAGCGTGCTGTTCACCGAATAGAATTACACCGGCAGTTAAGACCAGATCAGCAAATACTTTGAACACCAATCGTCTGGATAATAGATCATTTGTTAATATTTGAGAAAGCAATGAGACAAAACTTACCTAAAATCATCCTGATCTGATTGATCATTCAATCCACTAGCCTTGAAATAGAAATCAGCAGCCTCATTTTCATGTTTTTCGCCAACTATTTTGTTGATGTATTCTCTGGTCGTCTGAATAGTCAACTTGAGATTCTCGTCATTCAATTCAGGAAATTTTCCCAACACAAAAGAGGACCCATCGTCTCGAACCGTTCCATACATGAGGTCAATGGCTGTATTATAGCTACCACTAATCAATGTATCCAGCGGTCTCTCCGGCAGTACTTCATCTCCATAGACAAGGTTGAATCCGAGCTTCAAGTCTTCGGTTGCATTCAAAATATATTCTACGGATTTACTTTTGAGGTTTGCAACCAGTTGACTCATATTGTCATCATCACAATTTAAATACTGAGCAAGTGATTTGATAATGTGCAAAGATTTTTCTTTTTGTCCAAAATTAAACGGATGACCAGACTGTAGACTTGCACGGTGAAATAGACCTCTAGTGAGCGGTGATAGAATTAGCGCTCCAACAGTTACCGAACCGGAAGAATTCCCGAAAATTGTAACATTTTTTGGGTCTCCGCCAAATTTGGAAATATTTTCCTGAATCCAGCGAAGAGCGAGAATCTGATCGTGAAGTCCTAGATTTGCGAGCGCCTCTTGATCATCGCCAAACATGAAACCAAACGGTCCAACTCGATAGTTCATTGCTACACCAATCACATCACCTCGATGAGCGAGCCATCGTAATTCGTTTGTCCACTTGAAGATGGATCCATCCTGACATTTTCCACCAAAAATGTACACCATAACTGGTAGAGGAGTGCTCGATTCGCGAATAGGCTTCCATACGTTCAACATGAGACAGTCCTCACTGATTGTGAAGGAGAAATGTCCTTTACGCGGAATCTCAAGACCCAATTGAGGTGGATTGGGTCGAATGGTGGTTGCATCGTACACGCCGGTCCATGGTTCAACAGGCTGTGGCTTTTCAAAACGATTTGCTCTGCCTTAAATAAATTTGTTGATGAATAAAAATATATAATCAATTACTCACCATATCTGATTCCTTGGTAAAGATATATTTCTGAATCATCCACCTCTTGCACAATTCCACGTACAAGTCCTTTGTCGAGTTGAACAATTGGCGCATACTTCACAGACATGGCTGAGTTTAGATTGTTTTGAGGTGTAATTGTGTTTGCTGGCAAAAACAAACCAACATTAGCAGATTATATACTAATTTGACTTAACATTAGTGGTTTTATATGGTTAAAAGCTGCTACATTTTTGGCTTAAATTAAATGTATTTTATTGCTTAATGTACTTTTGACTTACTTACAATGCATAAGGACATGTTGAATTTATACAGTGACACCCTAACTCCGTTAAATAAGATTACTTTGAACTTTGTTCACACAATAAACTTTATGATTGACTTGTTGTTTAATTTTGGTGCTTCATTTATGGTTACTAAATGCAAACAATAGCTTCTTCTTTTCTTATTTTTTGCATTTTTATGACACTTAGTTACTAAATTATGCTAAATTTACTGCAATATATTGTTGAGATGTGATATTAATAAACTTGTTTTTTTGTTTCCTTGTTGTTTTAATCCCTACTAAAACTACTTGTACTTGAGCTTTGCATTTGGACTATCTTTCTATGACATTGTAAATTGTAAGTACAGATTCAGGACAGTAAATGAATACAATGTTTGCGATTTGTGAATTGTCATTAAATTAAACGGTAACACAAAGTCAAACAAATAAAGATAAAAAATAAGTTTTTGAATTAATTCAACTGAGTCTGCTTGGAGTTGATTTAAATTTACCTTATCTCGACTTTTATCATGGGTTTGTTATTGTATTTGTATTTGTATTTATCTATGAATTATTCATTTTCAATTGTTTGATTGTTGCCGTTCAGTATGAGCATAGAGGCTGTTTAAACAGTGAAAAGTATTACAATTTCTATTTAAAAAATACGTAGATTTCAATAAACAAATAAACTGACAGGGCAAAACCTAACATTTCCATTGTTTTAGAAACAAACAAACAGCAATATTGCCCAGGTATTTCAAAGCTTGCAAATGTTTGCTTTATATAAACAAACAAAATGTAAGGGTTGTTAGAAAGTAGGAAAATTTTTGTATAAATGTGAGTTTTGAGATAGGATTTAAAAATCATTCAGATTTCTACAAGCAAAAATTATTTTCATAATAAAAATGAAGTTTTCAATTTGTTTATTAATTTTTGCCCTTTGTGCAATTTCTTTTGATTTGTCACAAACCAATTCTGACTTTATTTTCAAGTCAAAGACTAAAACAACCGAATTTTTCCCTGTGAAGCAGAACACTTATGGTCAACCGCACTATATTCACCATGGCCCTTGTCCGCATATACCTAAACATTGCAAACGCCAACAACATCGTAATCCGCCTGTAGTTGTGCAAAAGTACACCAAAGTTGTTGTCACGACAATCAAGGACAAGAACCAAGGACAACATTATCCTGGAAGGCCACCAATTCTACTGCCACAAGGGCCACCACAGTTTCTTCCCTCGCCACCGCTTGAATAGATCATGATCATTAGGTCATTACTTGAACCAAGAGGGTTTGTATTACTAATTGTATTAATTATTGAGTAAAATTTGACAAATAAAATTAATTTACCCAACAATCATTGATCGTTAATTATTTCAATGGATTCAACAATATTGTAAAATGGGATTCAAATAAATCTGGATTGTCCATCCAGGACAGTATTATCTCACTGCCTTTCACTTCGAATCACTTGATCATCTCGTGTTATCAACCAAACCTATCTACTACCACTGAACCAAACCTAACCAATGCCTAACGAGGAAGAATTTATCATTGAGATAGATTTGAACTCAGAATCGGAGGAAGAATCCTCAAGCCTCGACACCCCCAACTTTTCCAAACAAGTTGGCGAACATTTTCTCTGGGTATATTGGATATCACTGGCGGCTTTGATTACTCTTTTAATATTTCTTTTAGTGCCAATAAAGGCACTATGCAAAGCGGCGGTAGAACTTGTTGGACTTGTGATATTTTTCTTTTATATTTATGCATTTATTTGTCTTTAATAAATTATTTATTACTGGTAAAATTTTCTTGGAAATATTCCTGATTATTCCTGAAATTTTCAATTATTTCAATCAAACAGAAAAGCAATTTCCAAACTCTACACAATTGTTGATTGTTGGGAAATTGCTTTATCTCAGGAAGTTAATCCCAACAATATTGTCCAAAATGATTCAAATAATGGCGAATCTTGATTCTAGACAGTTGTCTCACTGCGTCTCTCAAAGAAATTTGACCACTTCTGCTTCAACCTTTAACCTGAACTTGAATTCACCCTTTGTAGTTCAGTCAAACGTTCATAACCCCAACATTATGGAACAATTGAGTGTCACCGTCGATATGGAATCAGGATGGGAGACGGAATCCCATCACGAGCTCGATACTGTCAAGTTGAGCTCCGGTGCAAAGCGTTTAATTATCTTTGCGTTTTGCATTTCGATTATGGTGGTTATGGTTATTGGACTTATTGCTTGGAAGCCACCAACGAATGTCATTCTAATTGTGGCCGGAGTCGTTCTCGGAAGTGGCTTCTCAGTCTCAGTTCTCAGTATTCTTCACAGTTTTCAAGAATTATGTTGACTGGCGCTTTTGGTCTGTTTTCTGAACTTCAAGTTGGTAAATTCAAGCTTTTGATCATTTAGTGCTTTCTAAATTTGTATGAGTGTTTATTTCTTTGCAATAATGTTTTTTATATTTAATTAATAAATCTATAATTTTCAAATTTGCATTTTTCAATCATTCCTGGGATCCTAAAAAATAATGGAAAAATTGTTTTTCTAAAAATTCTACATTTCCGGGTATCCAAATTTAATTTTCTTATTTGTTTTCAGGACACGGGATCAAATGACTGATTACTTGCATTTAGACATTGCCTTAATTGTAGAGATGATAACGAGCAGATGGATTATTGGATTATGGACAGTTGTCTCACTGCGTTTCTCGAAGAACTTTCATCACTTTTGCCTCAACTTGAAAATCCTTCTACCCTTAAAGTCGACCTTTCAAGTTACCTTGCATCATGGCTGAGTCGAGTATCACGATTGACATTGAAAAAGATTGGGAAACAGATTCCCCCGCATCCAACCATGAATTGGAAACAGAAAAGCTGACTCCTTTTGCAAAACGATTAATTTGTTTTGCTTATGGCGTGTCGATCCTGATTGTTATCGTCATTGGACTCATTATATGGAACCCACCAACTAATGTCATTCTAATTGTGGCTGGAGTCGTTCTCTCGGAAGTGGCTTATCAGTCTCAGTTCTCAGTATTCTTCTCAGTTTTCAAAGATTATATTGATTGGAGATTTTTGCTATTTTTCGAATGAATTAATTTCAAATGCAACTTCAAGATGAAGAGTTGCGATACTTTTTGTCAAATATGAAAAATCCAATATTCAAGATTTATCAATTTCAAGCTATTGATCTTTTTGATCACTTTAACCTTTTTAATTTTATATGAGTTTATTTTCTATGCATTTAGGGGCCATACTTTAATTACGTGATCAACTGTCTGGATGGGAGGGGTCGAAGGTGTGATCACGCTTTGATCACGGAATTTTGGAGGGGGTCTAAAGTTCAGACAAAACGAAGAATCCCGAATTCTCGGATCTTTTGTTATCAAAATAATCGAAATATATGTAAATAGTTTGTTATCATACAATGCTAACTGTGCAAGTCCAAATATCACGCATTCGCATTTCACAATATCACACCACTTTTTGATAGAGATACTGATTATTAAATAAATTCTTGTTTTTGTGGTCACGTTATCAAATTTTGGGGGTAGAGGTAGGGGGTCACGTCCTGATCACGGATTGATCACGCATGGTACTAGGGGGTCAAAAACCTCGATTTTTTGATCACGTAATTAAAGTATGGCCCCTTATGTTCTATTGTTAATAAATTTATGATTCACTAATTTGTAATTCTATAATCATTCCGAATAGTTTCTGAAAAAAAAATAGAATAATTAAATTATTTATCATTCTTTTAAAAATACTTGGTCATATATTTTACGCGATTTGCTTATAGCAATGCAGCTAATTTTTCTTTCAAAGTTTATAAATTTGAAGCAATTTTTAAACATCATGAAGAATGATTCCTGACCTCTTTATCCTTATGATTAATCCAAAGAAACTAGTTATGAAATTTTATGTAATCTTCTGTCACATTTTCTAATTAATAAATATCTTTATTGTTCACTTATGATATTCTGCAAACTTTTATTCCTAAAATTGCTTGGGAGGTGATACAGTTTAAATCTTCTCTTCAATCCAGGCAAAAATCAATTTATTGTGAGCTCGCTGTTCGTATTTAATACCATACATGTTCGGTTAAAGTTGATGGAAGTTTTGTTGATCCAATTGACCATCCGGTCATACCATACCCATATGTTAACTTTTTTAATAATTTCATTCAATGTAGCAATATAATTTTCTAAAGTTAAACCGATATATCGATTAAATAGCCTTCGAATTTTATATGTCTAAGATAATGCTCAATAATCAAAATAAATATAAACACAATTGGTGAAAAAATCACTTTATTGAAATAATAATTTCAAATGAAAAAACTATCCTTTGTGAAAGGTTCGATTCAATACGAAGCCATTAAAGGGATTGCGAGGCTGGTTGTTGCCAGTTTGGCTCATCCTCAATTCCGGGATAGATCGAATCCACATTCGACGATGTTCATATTTTCGGGTCTTTGCCATCTCTTCTTTTATACCATCAGGGTCGTTCGAGGGCGATACTTGAGCCACTCTAAAGCCAGCCAGAAGAGCGTCGCTACATTACTTGGGATCGAAGGCCACGATCAGAACTTGATAGGGCTTCAGGCGATATTTATCCAAAGCGAGCTGTTTGAGTTTATTCAAGTCTCGACGTTCGTCGAGAAACTCAGCGAAGAAGTTTCTTGTAATTTTAGTGTAATCTTGTAAGGTCACTGGGATAAGGATTAGTAGTGTTCGACAGTATCCGTGTACCTTCTTCTTCGCTCAAAACGTTCAAGCAATTTGACCAAATAATTTGAGGCACATTACTTTGCTGAAAGTGCTCCAACGTAGCAACGAACCCAGATTCGATTGGCAAGGCAAATAACTTTCGCTCCATTACACTTGCGATACTCAGATTGCAGAGAAGCTGAAAGCAGGGGCTTTGCCTGAAGCTTGGTAGATTCTCGAAATCGTAATTATCGAGAATAGGTTGAAAGTATTGCGCGAAAGCTTCCCAGCGAATTCAGGTTGTCCAAAATCCGGAATTGGAGCGTTGTGGGTGGGGTTGGCTCGTGAGTGTACGAGGATATGCTGCACTATCTTCATGAGACTGAATGAAAGTGTCTCATGAGATGACAAGTAGTCCGCAAAGTATTCTGCAACATTCGGGTACACGAATGACCAGCGCTCGTCGAGGTAATCTTCTCGCGTCTTGATGACATTGATGAATCGGTAAATCACCAGGTGAACCTTATCGTCCACAAGTTGAAAAGTCATGGCAAACAGGAGGATGCTTGAGTTTTCGGTTGGCTTAAGAGGTCTTTGGAGAAAGCAGGGAGTCTTCAGGGACAGTCGAGTAACAATAGTCTTCAAATAGGCTTCAAATTTGTCCCAATTCTATTAAAATTCTGTCCGTGTGTGTAACGCTGATTGTTGCTGCCAACAATGCCAATTCTTGTTTTACTTTGTCGGTCTTACTTCGGTCGATCTGTCTTGTTCGAATTCGCCTTTGTCGAGTTGAACACTGAGACTTGTGCCACATCTCACTTGATAGAGGTCCTCTAGGTGCAGCACGTATTCGCTTGCCACCTCTTGTGCGACCACGCACACTTGTTGGGATTCCAGATCACCGGATCTGGTGTAACCGACTGCCAGTTCCTTGAACTCTTCGTAGGTTCGCTGGGCTTCGTTCCAATACGGTACGATAGTACTTTCATCTAAGTACGGGTCGTAGTTGAACAACGTCTGCTCGGCTCGTCTACTGATATCGGTCAGACTTGGTAGCACTTGGGGCTTGTTATGATGATCCACCACAGTTGAGGCCTTGTGACACTTGGACGGGTGCTTGTGTTTCTTTGCCATTGAGAAGCCTCGACCCTTGCACAAGTTAGGCGAGAAGATGGACTTTGGGTGGGAAAGAGAACACTAAGCGATAGAGACGACCACCTCTGAGACGCCTTGTAGAAGACTTGGAGCGGTCTTGGAACGATCTTGGGACGGTCAAGCGACCACCTCTGAGACGCCTTGTAGAAGACTTGGAGCGGTCTTGGAACAATCTTGGGACGGTCAAGCGACCACCTCTGAGACGCCTTGTAGAAGACTTGGAGCGGTCTTGGAACGATCTTGGGACGGTCAAGCGACCACCTCTGAGACGCCTTGTAGAAGACTTGGAGCGGTCTTGGAACGATCTTGGGACGGTCAAGCGACCAACTCTGAGACGCCTTGTAAAAGACTTGGAGCGGACTTGGAACGATCTTGGGACGGTCAAGCGACCACCTCTGAGACGCCTTGTAGAAGACTTGGAGCGGTCTTGGAACGATCTTGAAACGGTCAAGCGACCACCTCTGAGACGCCTTGTAGAAGACTTGGAGCGGTCTTGGAACGATCTTGGGACGGTCAAGCGACCACCTCTGAGACGCCTTGTAGAAGACTTGGAGCGGTCTTGGAACGATCTTGAAACGGTCAAGCGACCACCTCTGAGACGCCTTGTAGAAGACTTGGAGCGGTCTTGGAACGATCTTGAGACGGTCAAGCGACCAATTCTGAGACGCCTTGTAAAAGACTTGGAGCGGACTTGGAACGATCTTGGGACGGTCAGGCGGCCACCTCTGCCATCATGTAAGCGAGTCGGAAGGTCGTGGGGTCACAAGTTTGGTTTAATGGGACATTGGTGGGCCTAAATGAGCCTGCACCGGTTCATTGTTGAGTTCGATAGAACTCCCCCTCAAAGTTGTTCTCTCTGTGCTCCAGATAATTTTATCTAAATTGATTCCAAAATGACTTTTTAATCAATATCCTGGCGTATTGGTTCCAAAAGATTGATTATTTTAATTTTGACATTTTTGTTTACTTACTTTTGATTAATTAATTTTTAGACAAAATTTACAATAAAAAATTGCATCAAATCAATAATAACTTTACTTTAAAAACTTGTAAAGAAATATTAAAATTTTAAAATAGTAAAACAAATGCTATGAAATTGGAGATTAGCTTACGACATTTTTTAAATATTTGCAAACAAACCTTTCCACATGAAGAATAAGTGATCAGGCCATATTTTCCATAGGTGACACCATACTGATTTTCAGTGTGAAAGTACTCAACATACATTGCCATTTTGAGTTTGCCTTTAATTGTGTAGTTCTTACGCAAACAAATGTAAACTTTGATCAATGTTTTGGCAGGTTTATGCAACTTCAACGAAACCCTTGCCAGTGCAATGTGCAGTGCAAACATGAAAGTAATCTGGTAAATTGCAATTGCCGCAGCCATTAGTTTTGTGTTTGGCTTCAGCCTGTCATAGCCAATCAGAATGAAGGCGATTGCATTAATTGGGGAATAGACGAGGAAGAAAGCAAACACGGCTCGACCGTATATTCGATTAATGTCCGACAGTAGTCTCAATGAATCAACATTGTAGCCCAGAAAGAGGCGGAACTTGCAAATATGAAAGCATCTCGAGTTAACAAATCGATATATTTGATTCAATTTTATATATAAAATGCAAATTATTGAACTGCCAAGTATTGTTACAAACCATTTGACAGTAATTCCAATGTAAATTATTAGTATTTCTTTCAAGGCAAAAATCTGACCAACTAAATAGAACTAACAAAAATTGTACCATGTGGTTTCAAGCGCTAAATATTTTGCAAATCGGTACTCAAACAAACTGAATTCAAAATCTAATATTTAAAAATACAGATTGTGAATCAAAAAATTAAATTAAAACTTACAGAGCACGATAAAAGAGAAAAAGTGACCACCATTGACAATCAGAATTGACACTCGTTTAATTTCTTGAGTGATTGTCAACTGTTCAAGTTTCAAAATCGACAAAATTTTTTCATAAATTTTATTTTGCCATAACGAAATTAGGAAAAAGTTGTTTTGCTTTTTCATCAAAATCTGGCACAACACATTTGAGCTGTATCCGAAATTTTCCAAATACATCAATTCGAGGTAATAGTACAAAATTAAAAGCAAAGCAACCAAGCAAAAATTCAATTTTGAGTTGAGTCCTTCGTTGTAGATAATATTGAATTGAATCAAATTTGACAACTTTGGCAGTCGATCTTGATAGAACAGGAGAAACATGTTGTGACAAATGTTGGCAATGATAAACATTTTGCATCGGGATACGTGAGTCAAGTATTGAGGATTCTTAGCTTTAATTTGAGCGATTGTTTCAAAATATTTTGTGAAAATATTTTCATCGAATAACAATCGCGAAGCAATAAGACATTTTACAGTGATTTGTTTTACCTGATTCAAAAAATCAACCCAACGTATTGGCACCATCTTGAAACGATGATAGTTGTACAAAATTGAAACGTTTTGTATTAGAAATATCGAAATTAACCATTTAACTTTAAATTAAATTTTTTTGATAAACGAAAACGAAAATAAAAAATCAATTATCCAAAAAATTAATTTTTGAATTTTAAAAATTATAGATTCAATTTAGTCAATCGATATTTTACTAATTATTTTTACTAATTACTTTTCTAAATGATATATTTTGGTTAATTATTTTTTGAAAGAATGTAACTCTTAAAGTTTGACAATTTTTAGCTAAATGAAATTTAATTAGATTCGGTATTTCTTAATTGTTTAAAGTCTAAATAGTTTGTCATTCCAGAATTCACACATTTCCTGATAGTCTCTACTGACCATCTTTGAGTCATATCCAAGTGCCATAAACTTTGAAGTGAAATCATTATCACTTTCCCCCGTAGGCATCCATCGCTCCTTTCCAACAGTTCCAGGGTCTCCATTTTTAGCAAATTGAGTCCAAGCCTCGATCATCTCATAACTCAATTTCACATCCTCGGGTTTGCGTTGTCGCGTAATGGTGAACAGATAGAAGAGTTCGTCTGCATGATAAACACCCGGGAATTTTGGTGACCAGCGAGTCGCGATATGAAAGTCTGCTGGTTGAACTAATTGCCAGGCAAAAACTTTACGGTGATGCACTTTCGAGTGCATTTCATGCTGCTGGCCAGTTAGAATCATACCGGCGCTGAACATGTGATCAGCATGAACTTGGAATACCAAATTACTGTAATGGAATTGGCGTTAAATCAGTTGACATTGAATCAAACTTACATCAAATTTTTCTTACTCGAAGTTTCGCTCAAACATTTCATTTTAATATAAAAATCAGCCACAGAATCTCCGTGTACTTTTCCAACAATATTTTTGATACAATCTCGAGCTTTGTCAAGTGTAATTTCAAATTTCTCATCATTGAATTCAGGAAAATCAGCCAACGCAAAAATAATCCCTTCATCGCGACACTGTCCATACATGAGGTCAATGTCTGAATTGTAGCTTTCACTAATTAGTGCATTTAGGGGTTTCATTGGTAGTACTTCATCACCATAAACAATTTCAAACTGCAATTTAAGTTCTTGAGTTGCATTCAAAATGTCTTCAATCGATTTACTTTTGAGGTTTGCAACCAGTTGACTCATATTGTTTGAATTGTGATCATCACAATTTAGATGCTGAGCAATTGACTTGATAATGTGCAAGGACTTGTCTTTGTGCTCAATATCTAATGGATGACCAGACTGAAGACTTGCACGGTGAAATAGTCCTCTAGTGAGCGGTGATAGTATCAATGCTCCCACAATCATAGAACCAGAAGAATTTCCGAATATTGTCACCGAGTTTGGGTTGCCGCCAAATTTGGAAATGTTTTCCTGGATACACTGAAGGCCAAGAATCAGATCGTGAAGACTCAAGTTTGCGGGCGCTTCTTGATCGTCGCCAAACATGAAACCAAACGGTCCTAGTCGATAGTTGATCGTCACCCCAATCACATCACCTCTATGAGCCATCCATCGTAAATCGTTTGTTAGTTTGTAGATGGATCCACTCTGGTACATTCCACCGAAAATATACACCATCACTGTTCGAGGTGTATCCGACTCTCGAATAGGCTTCCACACATTCAACATGAGACAATCTTCGCTAATTGTGAAGGAGAAATAACCTTTCGAAAGTATTTCAACGCCCAATTGCGGTGGATTGTCCCGAGGAGTGGTCGCATCGTACACTCCAGTCCATGGTTCTACAGGTTTGGGTTTTTGGAAGCGATTTGCCTTACCTTAAAAATATTTTAAAATGATAAAAGTTACAATCAATAAAAATTACAATCGATAAAAATTACAATCGATAAAACTCACCATATCTGATTCCTTGGTAAAGATAAATCTCCGAATCATCCACCTCTTGCACAATTCCACGTACAAGTCCTTTGTCGAGTTGAACAATTGGCGCATACTTCACAGACATGGCTGAGTTTTTCATGCAAATGTTTACCAAATTTCGAAAACTTCATTTATGAATTGGTCAGTCTATCGGTTTATATAGCAATTCGTTATGTGATAAATCACATTTTTATTTTTATTTGTTTATTCATTCACTACAGAACATCAAGTACAATTTGCGTGTCTTTGTGTTCAGATGTAAATCACGAGTCGTTTTTCTAAACAGAAGCTATTATGTCATATAACCTTATCATTGTCCGAAACTGTAATACGAACTTTTATCACAAATTTTTAAGAACTACGATTGCCAAAAGTGAACTGAACTTGAAATGGTTATCCCGGAAAAATTAATCAGCGTAATTGATAATAATCCAAGTTCAGTTCATTTAAGGTGTTATCTTTGTTCTTAATAGCTTGTCTTTGTTAATAAATTAATGTTTTAAGATTCGTTTAGTTTTTGTTTGTCTTACATCTAGTTCTTAAGCAATTGCTACCGTTGTTGTTGTATCAAGTCATTTTAAGTGCAATTTTAATTATTAATTTATAATATCTTAAATTATTCGGACAGTTCTTTTTTGGGGGCCAGTGTACATGTTTGATATCAGATAATCGATTTTCTAATTCAATTCTTATGTTAATTTGAAATATATTTTTTGTCTACTGTTACATTTGACTTTATTTATCCCAAGTCTCTAGAGGTGAGTTTACGTTGACATGGAAAGAGCTAATGTTGTCCTTTGCTTCAAGTTAAATAACTTGCAATGCAAATTGCGAAATGGTTGTCAGGCATATGTCGCTTGCAAATGCGAAATTGACGGTCGTTTAATTGTTTGTTCTCAAACACTTGACACAGAAAAGTTATCAGTACATTGGTAGCCAAGTAATTGGTAAACAATTTTGACGTTTCCGAGCAATTAGCTAAACAAACTCTCTTGAGGCAACCTTGATTCAAGTGTAATAGATAAGGTTTTTGTCTGACCAAAATATATCTGCCTTATTTTTTGGGCTTCTAAAATTAATTTGCATTGGATTGAAAATGTCTCTAAAATTTTTCGCGTTAAACTTTGCAATCATTTGCTACACTGCCCATTTGATTTCACAAGTTTCATCCTCTTCAACTGAAGTCAAATTAATCACAGATACTACAATTGAGCTTTCCAACACTCGGAAAAATTCTTCTACTTTAGAGCAGAAATCTCTACGATTGTTCTTGCATGGAGGAAAATTGCTAAACAGCACAACCAATTCGAATCAAAATATATGGCAATTCAATTTAAAGAATCAAAATGACTCAATTCGAATTATTAAATCAAGAGGAAGGTCAAACGATTTGGCTGATGAGTACAGATTTGTTGTGCAGATTTCAAGCAATTCTACACCGTCGATTTGTTTTAACGCTCAAGCTCAGTTAAACGATCGCCCATTTTATTGGTATACCACCTTTGGTATAAACTCCAAGTTCGAATGGCCAATGAGCATCATAAATACGTTTGCTTCTAATGCGCCAGCAAAGCTGATTGATCATCTTTTGGTCAATACAAATGGATTTGTCATCCTGTTGGACAATCTGCGTCTGTGGTCTTTTGTGAATGGAGGCAATACATTTTGCTTTGCTAAACAAGTGTCTGAAGCTACAGGAACAGTTGACCATGAAACAAACTACAAGAAAATCAAATTTCGCATTTTAACTGGCACAAATGTGAAACAAGTTTGGCGTAGTGCAGTTCGTGATTTTGGCTACATCAAATTGCCTAAAACTGTGCCTAATCTGACACTTTTTACCTATCCAATTTGGTCTTCTTCAATAGTTGGGTCAAAACAACAATCAAACAAAGATGATATTGGTTCAATCAATTTTTGGCAACTTTCCACTCGAATTAAAAAAGAAAACTTTACAAAATCACACATTTTCATTGATGAAGAGGCAATCGCAAACTTTGAACTCGATTTCAGCATTAAATCTGCCATTAATACCAGGAATTCGGTTAATCTAAGCAAAGTGATCAACGAAGTTCATCATAATGGTCATTTGGTTTCGTTTGGCATCAATCCAACTAACGATTTTAGATTCTCGAAATCACCTAATTTGGTCGACTTTTCAAACACTGAAAAGGCACAAAAGTTTATTGAGAATTTGAATTTAAAATTTGCCAACAACAAAATTGATTGGCTGCAATTTTCTTTTATTGACGAGCAGAACAATATGACGTTTTATGATGAAACCCTCAATAAATATCCCAACTACATTGCAACCAAGTATGCTCAGGCTGTGGTGCAATTCAAGCCCGATATGGTTGCACTAGAATCTGCATACAACTGCCAGCCATTTGGAACATTTATTCGAGTGAAAGTGAGTGCAAATGGGCCGAATCCAATGAGACAATTTGTTCGGCATGTTCTCACACTATCACTTGCTGGTCATCAATTTTTAATGCCAGAATTGGAAAATTTCGGTTGGAAGCAAACTGTCCTGTACAGACAGTGGATTCAGGCGGTGACATTTATGCCTGCAATGCACATTCCATTTGAGCCATGGCAATTTGAAGTATCGGATAGAGAAAATATGACAAAATTGGTTCGAGATTGTCTGGAGGTACGAGCAAGGATTCTATATCCTAGGCTGTACAATCTCACACAGAGTTGGATTCAACACGGAGAACCAATTATACGACCAATGTGGTTTGCCGAACCGGACGATCCTGAATTTCAACAGATTGACGACCAATTCATGGTCGGTGAGGATATTTTGGTTGTACCCCTATTGGATAGTTCCAGTCGAAGAGTTGTTCATTTTCCAAACGGAATTTGGAGACAAATACAAAGAGGCAATAACAGTCCTACTTTCAAGTCTAAAAGTCATACGAAAACTTCAACAATTCCAACAACCACATCAAACCCAACTGTTGAATTTGAAGGTAAAAGCAAACATACATTCAATTTAAAACAAGACGATTTGTTGTTTTTCATTAAAAAATAAAAACAATTTTGTTACCAGCAAATTTGTCTATATTTTCCTGTACCAATTGTAGTGCAAGAATATGATGGTAAATTCCAAAATTTGCCGGCACTTCTTGATCATCGCATAGATTTTCACCAATTGCAAAATAAGGTTTATACAGCGCTTTAAATAAATCATAATTGATTTTAAAATTATTTTATTCAATTACAGTTCATTACAAATGCACTTTGTATGACTGTTTTCGTCTGATTGATATTAAGGTATTTTTAAAAATTGTAGGAATTGTGAAACCATTACTCTGAATTGTTTTATTCAGTTCAAAAATTATTGCGAATTCAGGAAAATTCGCTGAATTTGAAGTTAGTTATCAGTACAATTGGAAGATTAATTATTGAGCAAAAAGCAAATTGCATTTGAAAATGACTATAATTTGATGGTAATTTAACCTCTTCATGGTGTCATTTTGGGCAGAGTGCCCAGGACGAACCACAATAGCTGGCGGTCTAAAAATTTAGGAGCATACTCCCCTAGAATACCGCTACTGCGGAAAATAGTCAAAAATTCCAATTGGATCGATTTCCGGGAACCCATTTCCGGTGTGGGTTTTTTTGTGTGGAATTATGTTTTTGGACTATTCTAAGACTTTTGGCGCATAAATAAAAAAATTTGGACAACAGGAAGTTAGAGTTCCAAAATGGAACTTCCGGTTCCCGGCATAAAATCTTATTTTTAGTTTCAGAATCGAATTCTCCGTCCTTTTTCATGAAGAATAGCGTATTTTAATATCGAAATCCATAAAGTCTAAAAGAAGTAAATGGATTTCAAACTTTGTCTAATTTAGGCCGAAATTGACTATTGGATATATTAAAATTACACAATTTAGATTTATTTATTTTTATTTTTGTGATTTTATATAAAAATAACATTAATACGATACATTTTTAAAATGAATAAATGACTTTGACATTTACCTAATTACTTTTTTAAAATTTTCAAGGTTGTCAAGGTTTATTTTAGTCGTCCCCATAAATTTTGATAATGGCGGTCGGAAGGGTTTCAACTCAAATGTCCAAGTCTAGAGGGCGTTAGACATAATTTGGTGATAAAATCAACGAGGCTAAGACGTGAAGTTCAAATGATTAGTCTGTCAAAAGTCAGTGTTTTGCATAGCGACATCTAGACTTGGACATTTTAGTTGAAACCCTTCCGACCGCCATTATCAAAATTTATGGGGACGACTAATACAAAAAAAGTCACAAATAGATTGAATAGTTTTGAAAAATGTCAACAATTTTTAAGCTTGTAGAAGATAGATTAAAATCTTCAAACAAATCTCTCTAAATCTGACGAGTTTTCAAGTGTTTGCGTTTGAATCTGTAAACATAACAGTGTAAGCGATGACGTTCTCTAATTAATTCAAAGTTCTGCCTGAAGGCAGAACATTTTTTGATTGCGACTCTCGCATATCATTCTTGCAATATGAAAAACATTACTTGAGTAACTTCAAATATAAAATTTGTTTATAAGTAGTGTTCTGTCTGTTTCGTTTAGTGGCTAATGTGTGCTAATTGTTCAAAATGTCACAACAAATTATCACTCTTTTTCTATGCCTGGTGTTGTCGATTTCCACTCAATACCTCACAATTGTGAACGCTTGTAGTTGCCGGTGGACTCCTAGAACAACTCCATATTATTGTCGAACTCGCTTTCTGGCTTTGGTTAAGCTAACCCGTATAAGTTTTACATGTGGTTGATTTGATTTTTGAATTTAATTTTCAATCAATTTTTTTAAAACTAGATTCGGATGTTGGCAACACTGGCAGAGTTGTGCACAACTACTTTGAGCTGATTCAGGAGGTTTCCGATTTTGGTGAAGTGAAACGAGCAAGTATAATGGGCTTCAACTCAATCGATGATACACTTGGCACTTCGTGTAGTCATTCCTTGGAGGCAAAAGGTGACAGCTACCTGATTGGTGGATTCGTAGGAGACAGTGGAAATCCAAGATTGGCTGCTTGTGGTGGTTGGATTGAAAAGTGGAATTTCACTACCGAACAGACCACTGCTAGATTGGCCGAGTACAAGGCGAAATGTGGACATTTGAGTTGAGTAGATGTAAATCACGAGACATTTTTCTAAATCAGAAGCAATTATCTCATACATTGTATAACCCTGTCATTGTCCGAAACTGTACTGCGCACTTTTATAACACAAATTTTTAAAAACTAAGATTGCCAAAAATGAACTAAACTTTAAGTGTTATCTCGGATAAAAATATATCAGCGTAATTGATTATCAATTGTAGTTCAGTTCGTCGTCGTTCGTAAGAAGCCAATCTTTGTTCATAAATTAATAATGCTTTTAAAATTTGTTTTGTTTATGTTTTTCTTACATCGAGACTTGACCAATTGCTAGCGTTATTATATTATTATCAAGTCACTTTAAGTGCGACTTGTAGTTTTTAGATTAAAAAAAACTTAAACAATTTGACGCGTTTTCGTGAGCTTCGAGTGTTTGAGTTTGAGACAGTAAAGCTTCGTGTAAGCGATGATGTTCCCTAATTAATTCAATTTTGGATAAAGTTACAACTTTATTGGCAACTCTCTCGTATATCTCATTAATAATTTCTGCAGTATGAAAAACATTACTTGAGTAAGTTGAAATATTGATAAAAGTTGTTGCAACACTTCAATCAAATGCAACTTTTGTTTTTGCCCTCGTGTCCTCTAGAATGTCCTATAGAATTACATCTCGTTCATTTGTAAATTGGACAAAAATCCACAGACAGAATACACAAGACAAATTATGCGCTTTGCAAATGAACTGAGTTTGACTGTAAAAATTAACTAATTTAAAATAAAACAAAATTCCATTAAAATGCGAAATTATAAAATAATAATTGTCACAAAAACTCAAGCAATATTTGCTAATTGCTCATTTCTGAGAATTATTGTTTAGTTTTGAAATGTTTTTTTTTGCAATTGCTAGGCAACTTTCAAATTTTAAATTACTAAAAAATTATACACACAGAAATATTTTGCATTACATTGGTATAATCGATAAAAATATTCTTGCTTAAAATCACCAAAAAATGGATCGCAATTACTCGTTCGTTTTGCAAAAAATTACGTCTTATCTCAAGAATTTGTTGCTGTATTGTCACATTATTTATGATTTTGGTTATTTCCGTGATTATTTTCATGTATGGACAATTATTTGGAAACAAGGTCCAGCGGCACGACGAATGCTGTTCTATGTTAAATTGAGCAAATGTTTCATCTTGTTCAACAGTTTTCGTTTCTTGTTTCTGTGTTTGTATCAAAACAACCTTGCCGACGAGTGGAACATTCTACTGTACAACATTGCCTTTCTCGAGGGCTTTGAAGCTCATTACAATATTTGGGCTATTGTGGGACTTGTGTTTGCACTGATTTGTTGTGACATGATGTACAGGAAAAATTATGGAATTGTTGGGATACGCTTCTGGGAAGCATTCATTCAAGGAAGTGATGATTTCTTTTTGTGGAAATATTTTGCAAGTTATGGTAGAGGCAAAAAAAGCATTGTACAAAGTTTGAAGTTGTACGGAGTTGGAGCGAGAAATATCTGTCAAATTGTTTATATAATTTTGGGTAATTTGTAATATTTAATATTAATATTTAAAAATAAAAAAAATTACAAAAAAAAAATTTAGCTATAGAAACAATTTCCATTCAAAGCCGGATATTAGCCAAATTTTACCATTCGGGCCAATTTACATCCGCCTTGGGATTTATCAAATATTTTACATTCCAACTAAATTGTTTACTCAATTTATGCACAATTCTGGTTGCCGTCCATCCCATCATGTTAGTGGCTGTCTTTACATTCCTAGTCGCAATAGTAACCTACATAAAACTGTCTCAAGTTGAACGTTACATAAAACAAATCCATACTAGTAAGCGATTTGACTCAAACAGATTGAGAAAATTTCTCAAAATCAACAATGAACAGATTCAAGTGCTCAGAAATGTCAACGAAATCTATGGAACACTGTTTTTCATCTTTATTCTAATTGGAGTGCCCTCCAATGCGATCTTTATCATGACGCTGGCGTTGAATTCAAATTTAACTTTGTTGATCAAATTGTATTTTATCGTATTCATATTAATCGAAATGTTGTTTCTGTTTGTGGCTCACCTGTGTGCAGCCATAATGGCACTCAAATTTCATTGGCCTGCTAAAATTATTATGAAAATGTTGATAAACGATTGGCCAAATGGAAATTTACGATTAAAACTCAAGCTTGTTCGTTATTTTGAGCAGTTTCATACAAACAATCCATACACGATGAATTATGGTAAATATGGCCAAATTACGCTCGCTTCCTTTAGAAAGGTATTTCACAAATGAGCAATTGAAATTGTATAACTTAAATCTTAATATTATTTGACAGCATCTATTCTTTTATTTGAGATTTCTGATATTTTCTTATAAAATTTTAATCTACTTGAAATGAAATGTAATTTATTTTTAAATTAAATTTAAAAACCAAAATTTATTCACGTTCAATCTTGATTCATTGGAATGCACATTAGTGGCAAAACAAATGGGTAAAAACAACAATTTCGCATTACTAGCGTAAACAAAGTGATATATTTGAGTCAATTTCAAATGTGTAAGGATTTGTCCTTGTGATCAATATCTAATGGATGACCAGACTGTAGACATGCACGGTGAAATAGTCCTCTAGTGAGCGGTGATAGAATTAGTGCTCCAACAATTATAAAACCAGAAGAATTTCCGAATATTGTCACCGAGTTTGGGTTGCCACCAAATTTGGAAATATTTTCCTGGATCCATTGAAGGCCAAGAATCACGTCGTGACGACACAGGTTTGCCGCCTTCTTGATCATCTCCGAACATGAAACAAAACGGTCCGAGAAGGTAGTTGATCGTCACCCCAATGACATCACCTCTATGAGCGATCCATCGTAAATCGTATGTCAACTTGTAAATGGATCCAGTCTGGTATTTTCCTCCGAAAATGTATACCATCACTGATCGAGGTGTTGCCGACTCTCAAATAGGCTTCCACACATTCAACATGAGACAATCTTCACTGATTGTGAAGGAGAAATAAGCTTTCAAAGGTATTTCAACGCCCAATTGAGGTGGATTGTCCTGAGGGGTGGTCGCATTGAACACTCCGGTCCATGATTCTACAGCAAGGATGCGGAAACCGTGGACATTGGTCCACTTTTGCCCCAGGAAGTCCACTATTATTGAACTACCAAAGTAGGGGAGTAGACTTTCTCTCAAAAAGTTTCCTCACCTATGTTCTACAGGTTTAAGTTTTTGGAATTTGCATTACCTTAAAAATATCGAAAGATGTTAAAAATTACAATCGATAAAGCTATATTCATCATATCTGATTCCTAGGTAAAGATAATTCTCCGAATAATCGACTTATCCATTATCGAAAATTTGATACTTATTAAACTTAAAATAAAACTGAAAAAATAATTAATTATTCAGTAAAGAATAATTTTGATTTTTTTCAATTATTATTGATTTTTGTCAATTGCAATTTTTAATTGATTGCATTTAAAAAAGAACATTAATTTGATGGCCATTTAAAGATATAGTAGAATTACACTATTTAGATAGGTTCTATTTAAATTTTTAATAGATTTCGAAAGATTTCTATTTGTATGGCGTAATTTTCTTAGGAAATAGTTTGTCATTCCAGAAGTCGCACATTTCCTTATAGTATCCACTGACCATCTTTGATTCATATCCAAATGCCATAAATTTTGTCGAGAAATTTTCATGCTCCACAGCAGGCATCCATCGTTCATTACCAACAGTTCCAGGGTCTCCATTTTTTGCAAATTGAGTCCAAGCTTGTATCATCTCGTGACTCAGTTTTACATCCTCGGGTTTTCTTTGTCTAGGTATTCTGAAAAGGTAGAATAACTCGTCTGCGTGATATACGCCCGGAAATTTTGGCGACCACGGAGTCTCTACCTGAACTTCTGCAGGTTGGACCATTTGCAAAGCAAAAATTCCACGGCCATGCACAATCGAGTGTCTGGCATGATGCTCACCGGTGAGAATTACACCAGCGGTAAAGACATGATCACCATAAACTTGGAATATCAATTTCCTGGAAAAGATTTAGTTATATTAGTAATTTTAATTGTCGTTACAAATCAAACTTACATTAAATCTTCTCTACTCGATGTTTCATTCAAACGATATTTGCTAATATAGAAATCAGCAGCCGCATCTCCATGTTTATTTCCAACAATTTTGACCACATATTCTCGAGTCTTTTCAAGTGTGAGTTCAAAATGTTCATTGCCCAATTCATCATAAGGTGTAATAAAGATGCCTTCATCACGAGTAGTTCCATACAGCAGGTCAATGTCTGTATTGTAATTTCCACTGAGCAGCGCATCCTCTGGACTCACTGGCAGTAGCTCATCGCCATACAACAAATCGTATACAATGTGATATCCTTGTGCTGCATTCAAAAGTTCTTCAATAGTTTTGTTTTTGAAAATCTTAATTATTTCTTTGATTTCCAAATTGTCATCACAATTTAGATTTTTGGCAATATACTTGATGTAGTCAAATGATTTGTGTTTGAATCCGAGTGCATGTCCAGACAGAAGAATTGCTCGCTGGAATAGACCTTTGGTGAGTGGTGATAGCATTAACATTGCCACTGACATTGAACCTGAGGAACAGCCAAAGATTGTCACCGAATTTGGATTACCACCAAATTTAGCAATATTTTCCTGTACCCACTGGAGTGCAAGAATCTTATCGTGCAGTCCAAGATTTGCAGGCGCCACTTGATCATCACCATACATGAAACCAAACGGTCCGAGACGGAAGTTCATTGCAACCACAATTACATCACCTCTATGAGCGATCCATCGTGAATCAAAATATGACATGTAGATGGATCCTGTCTTAAATCTTCCTCCAAAAATGTACACCATTACAGCTCGAGGTGTACACGATTTTCGGATAGGTTTCCACACATTCAACATGAGACAGTCCTCGCTCATTGTCTTTGACACATGTTCCATATCGGGATTTTCAATGCCCAATTGAGGTGGATTGTCTCGAACAGTGGTAGCATCGTACACTCCGCTCCATGGTTCCACAGATTGAGCTTTTTCGAAACGATTTGCTCTGCCTTGAATTGATTGGGAGATTTAATAAAATATATAAACGATTTGAGCTCTACTCACCATATCTGATTCCTTGGTAAAGATATATTTCTGAATCATCCACCTCTTGCACAATTCCACGTACAAGTCCTTTGTCGAGTTGAACAATTGGCGCATACTTCACAGACATGGCTGAGTTTGTCATAGATGACACGTCTCTACTGAAATATAAAAGACACGTATATATATAAAGCCACATTTTGTGAGTATGTCATATGTATCATATCATGTCATATATGTCATGTATATATGTCCACATGTCTGTATTCATGTGATATTAAATGATGCATCATTATCGTTATGAGCAATAATAATATCAGTGACCTGATCAAATGCTAATGTCATAAAAAACGCATTTCGTATGCTTGGAAAATACACCGTTTATCATCGATTTTTCGTTTTTAAAATAACTAAATGACTTTGACATTTACCTAATTGATTTTTTTAATTTTTTTAATTCAATAAATTTTCATTTGAAAATAACATTAATATAATACTTTTTTAAATTTACAAAGATATTAGGTAAATTTACAGTTTTAGTCAAACTTTACTGGAAATTTAATTCTATATTTCTTAATTGTTTAAAGAGAAAAGTTTCTCATTTCAAAAGTCACTCATTTCAAGAAAGAATCCACTGACCGTTTTTGAATCATATCCAATTTCCATACATATTGTAGAAAAATCATTTTCACTTTCCACAGCAGAAACCCACCGTTCCTTTCCGACAGCTCCAGGAAATTTAGATTAGGTTTTAATTAGATTTTAATTTTGATTCCGTTACAATTGTCTTAGAAAATAGTTTGTCTTTCCAAAAGTCACACATTTCCTGATAGTACCCACTGACCATCATAGATTCATAACCAAGTGCCATAAATTTTGTTGAGAAATCTTCATGATCCACAGCAGGCATCCATCGTTCCTTACCAACAGTTCCAGGGTCTCCATTTTTGGAAAATTGAGTCCAAGCTTTGATCATCTCATGACTCAGTTTTATATCCTCGGGTTTGCTTTGTTTGTTTATGGTGAACAGGTAGAAGAGTTCGTCTCCATGATAAACGCCTGGGAATTTAGGCGACCACGGAGTCTCTACCTGAGCTTCTGCAGGTTGGACCAATTGCCAAGCAAAAATTCCACGGCCATGCACAATCGAGTGTCTGGCATGATGCTCACCGGTGAGAATTACACCAGCGGTAAAGACATGATCACCATAAACTTGGAATATCAATTTCCTGGAAAAGATTTAGTTATATTAGTAATTTTGATTGTCATTACAAATCAAACTTACATTAAATCTTCTTTACTCGATGTTTTATTCAAATAATATTTGCTAATGTAGAAATCAGCAGCCGCATCTCCATGTTTATTTCCAACAATTTTGACCACATATTCTCGAGCCTTTTCAAGTGTGAGTTCAAACTGTTCATCGCCCAATTCATCATAAAAATCATAAAGTGTAATAAAGATGCCTTCATCACGAGTAGTTCCATACAGCAGGTCAATGTCTGTATTGTAATTTCCACTGAGCAGCGCATCCTCTGGACTCACTGGCAGTAGCTCATCGCCATACAACAAATCGTATAGAATGCGAAATCCTTGTGCTGCATTCAAAAGTTCTTCAACAGTTTTGGTTTTGAAAATCTCAATTATTTCTTTGATTTCCAAATTGTCATCACAATTTAGATTTCTGGCAATATACTTGATGTAGTCAAATGATTTGTGTTTGTGTTTGTATCCGAGTGCATGGCCAGACTGAAGAATTGCCCGCTGGAATAGACCTTTGGTGAGTGGTGATAGCATTAACATTGCCACTGACATTGAACCTGAAGAACAGCCAAAGATTGTCACCGAATTTGGATTACCACCAAATTTAGCAATATTTTCCTGCACCCACTGAAGTGCAAGAATCTGATCGTGCAGTCCAAGATTTGCAGGCGCCACTTGATCATCGCCATACATGAAACCAAACGGTCCGAGACGGAAGTTCATTGCAACCACAATGACATCACCTCTATGAGCGATCCATCGTGAATCCAAATATGACATGTAGATGGATCCTGTCTTAAATCTTCCTCCAAAAATGTACACCATTACAGCTCGAGGTGTACTCGATTTTCGGATAGGTTTCCACACATTCAACATGAGACAGTCCTCGCTCATTGTCTTTGACACATGTTCCATATCGGGATTTTCAATGCCCAATTGAGGTGGATTGTCTCGAACAGTTGTAGCATCGTACACTCCACTCCATGGTTCCACAGGTTGAGCTTTTTCAAAACGATTTGCTCTGCCTTGAATTGAGTGGGAGATTTAATAAAATATATAAACGATTTGTTTAACTCACCATATCTGATTCCTTGGTAAAGATATATTTCTGAATCATCCACCTCTTGCACAATTCCACGTACAAGTCCTTTGTCGAGTTGAACAATTGGCGCATACTTCACAGACTTGGCTGAGTTTGTCATAGATGACACGTGTCTACTGAAATATAAAGAAATAAAAAGACACGTATATATCAGGTATTCGCATAAGTTTTTCGGCAGCCCCATCTCATTTTTATAAAGGCAATTGTAGGATGTCAGTCTATCTGTGTGATTAATTTATGCCTTTGTCTTATATATTAAACTAAAGTCCCATTTTCTATGTCAGTATTCATGTGAAATTAAATGATGCATCATTATCGTTATGAGCCATGATAATATCTAATATCTGTGACCTGATCAAATGCAAATGTCATAAAAGACGCATTTCGTTTGCTTGGAAAATAGGCCATTTATTATCGATTTTTTTGTTTTTAAAATGACTAAATGACTTGTATGGTAAAATCATAGATTTTACAAAAAATTGAGTTTTTAATTAGCGCTCTAAAATGATATAAACTTGAATTCGCTCTAAAATGATATAAACTTGAATGCGCTCTAAAATGATATAAACTTGAATGCGCTCCGAAAGGAATAAAACTTGAATTAAATCCTTGTTTTGTTGCTATAATTAAAAACTCAGAGAGCCAGCCATTTGACCACAGCGGTTTGTTTGTTTTATTTTGATTAGACGCTATTCAGTTTCAATGCGATAGTTATTTTGGTGACGGCTTTCTTGGTTTTGTTGACGGCGTTCTTGGTTTTATGCTTCATTTTCATGCTTTCTTTGGTTGTTACATGGTTGGAAAATGAAACCTGGATATATTAATAACGATAATTACTCAAATCTCAACATAACCACCCCAATCACTATATATATTATACAATATGTTTTGATATAATGTTGAATATCTGAATCAAATTCAGTAAAAACCACGATAACTTTTGTATCATTACAAATAATGCATATCACTCCTTTGTTTTTTCAAAGCATGATATCAAAACGTAACATTCAATTTGTGATAACTTAACTCTTCGATGAAATAATTTTCTTTGCTTGCCAGCGGCGGAAATTTGCAAATTGCTGGCTCTCTGAGTTTTTAATTATAGCAACAAAACAAGGATTTAATTCAAGTTTTATTCCTTTCGGAGCGCATTCAAGTTTATATCATTTTAGAGCGCATTCAAGTTTATATCATTTTAGAGCGAATTCAAGTTTATATCATTTTAGAGCGCTAATTAAAAACTCAATTTTTTGTAAAATCTATGATTTTACCATACAAGTTTTCATTATTTTCGCTATAAGAGTTGTGATAACTACAGTGAACATATGATCAAACCCCAATTGTTTGGACTCACTAATAAAAACAAGTCTGAATCCATCCCCAATGCCTCGCTGCTCTCAATGTCAGCCCTTTTTGGGATGGTATTTTATTGACCTCATAGGCAAAATTAATTCCAAATGTAAGCTAAGGAAAATACTGACAATTACAGTACAATTACAACTTTCAATTACACTTACCATTATCATAAAGAAAGTTAAAATACGAAAACAATGTTGTGTTCTAAATATTAACTACAATACCAAATTTAGGTACCAAGAGCCTTGATTGCTATTGCAAATGCGCTTTCTCCATTTAATGTTACATTGTAACAGTTACAATTATAATGATTTGTTTCCTCTTTAGCTCATTTTTACGTTAGTTGGTTGGGTCGATTGGCTGTTGTGGCTCAAATGAATCACTTTTTTGTGCGTCAATTTTTGTCGAGAAACATACATTCTGATAAACAAACCTTTCACAGCCAAATATAGAGTACATTTAGCATATTATATTGGCGGTAGAGCACATTACACGACTTAATGACATTTGCACAGATCGTTTGTCTACAAAACACAATGACAACAAGAATGTAATTCATTGAGAAATTTTCAAACCCAAATACACGGCACACCTTGAGTATCGAGTAGAGCATAAAGTGAATATAGAAACTACATTCACATCACGATTAAAATTCTTAAACATTTTCTTATAATCACCTTGCATACCACAATGAGCATTACTGTCGATACGAGACCATAATGTTGAGAGGAAATCATGCGAAAGTGAACAAATCAACATAAAACTTAATCATCATCACAGCACGAACCACATTTATATTTTGACTAGACTTGAGCACATTCTGCTGCTGATGACGTCTTTTGCCGTACATTTGGTGACCGATCAGCTGGTGTGTTTTGGTTTGTATTAGTTTCGGTTAAGGCAAGGATTCTCACCGTTAGGATGAGTGTCAAGTTTGAGGTCAACAGAGTACGGTAATTCAAATTAACACAAGAGAAATCACAACAAAAACAAGATACCGTAGTGTTGTCAGCTGTGATCTACCTTGGTCACAACAAAACACCCAGCCGCACCAAGCACAATAGAGGTAGTGGTGGAGATTGGGATCACGAGAGAACCCAACTCGGATCAAATTCTCCTGATTTTCGTGGATCAAAGAGCAATTCCTTACACATTTGCAAACATCAACGCAATTGTAAACAAAAGCACTGTATGAACTTGTTTCTTATGACGAATGAAATTGCATGAAAAACAAATAGTTCATACAGTGTAACTTGTTGCAGTGACGCTTTTTTCGATTCTTCTGCGGAGATTTGGTATCAATGTATTCAGAATACGTAACGTAATTTTGAATAGAGCATGATGGGCTTTTTATGGAGTGCAGCCCACATTTTTTACTTTCACTGTATTAGAGGTTTTTGCTACTGTTGGCTTAACAACGAGATTTTGTCAAATTTTTTTGCGTGCGCCAGTGCACACCACTGCTGGAAGGCTGAAAAAAAGGTCTGATCGCAGTCGTTTTAATTAAAAACTCATAATCATAACTTTGACATTTACCTATTGTATTTTTACAGGTTCTACAATTAAATTATTTTTTTTTAATATTTTTATTTTTTATAAATTTTATTTAAAAATTACATTAATTTAATGTTTTTTATATTTTCAAACGAATTTGGTAGATTTACAGCTTTTAGTCAAACTTTGTTGGAAATTTAATTCCATATTTCTTAGTTTTTGAAGAGAAAAGTTTGTCATTCATAAAAATTAAACTTAATGCTATTATCGAGGTCAAAACCATTCTGAATTTTTTTTTCATAGTGATCTGAGAGTCCACATAAAAGTGGTCTTGTAGTGAATCTGCCTTCAAGTGCCACCACTTGGAACATTTATTCGAGTGAAAGTTAACGCAAATGAGCAGAATCCAATGAAATAATTCATGAAAAGAATTTATCTTTCCAAAAATTTGACATTTCCCGAAAGAATCCACTGACCATCTTTGGGTCATATTTAAGTTCCATACATTTTGTAGTGAAATCATTGTCAGTTTCTATAGCAGGCGACCAACGTTCCTTACCAACAGTTCCAGGATCTCCATTTTTGGCAAATTGAGTCCAAGCTTTGATCATCTCATGACTCAGCTTCAAATCCTCAGGTTTGCTTTGTTTGCAAATGGTGAACAGGTAGAAGAGTTCGTCTGCATGATAAACTCCTGGGAATTTTGGTGACCATTGAGACACTAAATGAACTTCTGCAGGTTGGACCAAATGCCAAGAATAAACTCGCCGGCCATGCAATTTTGAGTGTTTGGCATGATGTTCTCCAAATAGAATTACACCAGCGGAAAACACATGATCACCATAAGCTTGAAATACCAATTTTCTGTAATAGATTTTATATGTTAATAATTTAGAATAACATTAAACAAACTTACTTCAAATCTTCTTGACTCGATGTTGCACTCAATCCATTTTTTCCAATATAAAAATCAGCAACCGCATTTCCATGTTCTTTTCCAACAATCTTTATGACATATTCTCTTGCTTTGTCAAGTGTGAATTTAAAATTATCCTCACTGAATTCGGGAAAATTGAAAGACACTTGAACTATTCCTTCATCACGTACCGTTCCATACATGAGGTCAATGTCTGTATTGTAATTTCCACTGAGCAGTACGTCCTCTGGACTAATCGGTAGAATTTCATCTCCAAAGTAGACTTCGTTTGCAGTTTTCAATCCTATTGCGGCATTCATAAGTTCTTCGATAGTTTTAGTTTTAAGTGCTTTAATTACTTTTCTGATGTCTGAATTGTCACAATTGAGATTTTGTGCAATTGATTTGATGTAGTCTAATGACTCATCTTTGTGTTTAAATCCGAGGGGATGGCCTGACTGGAGAATTGCTCGCTGGAATAGACCTTTGGTGAGTGGTGATAGAATCAATGCTCCTACTGATATTGAACCAGAAGAATTTCCAAAAATTGTTACCGAGTTTGCTTTTCCACCAAATTTGTTTATATTTTCCTGTACCCATTGTAGTGCAAGAATCTGATCGTAAATTCCTAAATTTGCCGGCGCTTCTTGATCATCGCCGTGCATAAAACCAAACGGTCCGAGACGGTAGTTCATTGTTACCACTATGACATCACCTCTATGAGCGATCCATCGTGCATCATAGTATGACTTGTAAATAGATCCAGTCTGAAATCTTCCTCCAAAAATGTAGACCATCACTGTTCGATGTATGCTCGATTCTCGAATAGGTTTCCACACATTCAACATGAGACAATCTTCGCTAACTGTTTTTGATAAAAATCCTTTAGAAGGTATTTCAACGCCTAATTGAGGTGGATTGTCTCGAGGTGCTGTCGCATCGTACAGCCCGGTCCATGGTTCTATAGGTTGGGGTTTTTCAAAACGATTTGCTTTGCCTTGAATAGATTGAGTTGAAAAAATTAAATAATATTTTAGAGTTTTACTCACCATATCTAATTCCTTGGTAAAGATAAATTTTCGAATCATCAACTTCCTGAACAATTCCACGTACAAGTCCTTTGTCGAGTTGAACAATTGGCGCATACTTCACAGACATGGTGAGTTTGTGAGGCAAAAATATATTGATTTAACCAATTTAAAAAATCGTAATAAAAATCCTTGAACTATAGTTCTCTTCATATTAAATTATGCGCCATTGTCGTTATGGCTAGTAATTTAGTAGACCGGAACAAATTGAGTGGTTTTATTTCTCGAAAATGTGCATATCGATCGGAAAGTTTTGACAACTGAAATTCTTTACTTTAAAATGCCTAATGTTCTCCTTGACATTTGCCTAATTACTTTTAATATTTATAACTTTGGCATTCCAACAAATTTTATTTGAAAAACGACATTAATATGATGTTCATTTAAATTAATCATAAAAAATATAATTAATTTTTCTATTTAAGATAGAATCTATTAAAATATTAAATAGATTTTAATTGGATTTTGATTTAGATTCCGCAATAATTGTTTTAGAAAATAGTTTGTCTTCCCAAAATTCGCACATTTCTTGATGGAACCCACTGACCATTTTCGAGTCATATCCAAGTGCCATAAATTTTGTCGAAAAATCGCCACTTTCCACAGCAGGCATCCATCGTTCATTACCAACAGTTCCAGGGTCTCCATTCTTGGCAAATTGAGTCCAAGCTTGGATCATCTCGTGACTCAGTTTTACGTCCTCGGGTTTGCTTTGTTTGTGTATTCGGAACAGGTAAAACAGTTCGTCTGCATGATAAACGCCTGGGAATTTAGGCGACCACGGAGTCACTACCTGAGCTTCTGCAGGTTGGACCAATTGCCAAGCAAAAATTCCACGGCCATGCACAATCGAGTGTCTGGCATGATGCTCACCGGTGAGAATTACACCAGCGGTATAGACATGATCACCATAAACTTGGAATATCAATTTCCTGGAAAAAATTCAGTGATATTAATAATTTTAATTGTTATTACAAATCAAATTTACATTAAATCTTCTTTACTCGATGTTTCATTCAAACGATATTTGCTAATGTAGAAATCAGCAGCCGCATCTCCATGTTTATTTCCAACAATTTTGACCACATATTCTCGAGCCTTTTCAAGTGTGAGTTCAAGCTGTTCACCGCCCAATTCATCATAAGGTGTAATAAAGATGCCTTCATCACGAGTAGTTCCATACAGCAGGTCAATGTCTGTATTGTAATTTCCACTGAGCAACGCATCTTCTGGACTCATTGGTAGTAGCTCATCGCCATACAACAAATCGTATACAATGCGAAATCCTTGTGCTGCATTCAAAAGTTCTTCAATAGTTTTGGTTTTGAAAATCTTAATTATTTCTTTGACTTCCAAATTGTCATCACAATTTAGATTTTTGGCAATATACTTGATGTAGTCAAATGATTCGTGTTTGTGTTTGTATCCGAGTGCATGTCCAGACTGAAGAATTGCCCGCTGGAATAGACCTTTGGTGAGTGGTGATAGCATTAACATTGCCACTGACATTGAACCTGAGGAACTGCCAAAGATTGTCACCGAATTTGGGTTGCCACCAAATTTAGCAATATTTTCCTGTACCCACTGAAGAGCAAGAATCTGATCGTGCAGTCCAAGATTTGCAGGCGCCTCTTGATCATCACCATACATGAAACCAAACGGTCCGAGACGGAAGTTCATTGCAACCACAATTACATCACCTCTATGAGCGATCCATCGTGCATCAAAATATGACATGTAGATGGATCCACTACGACATCTTCCTCCAAAAATGTTCACCATCACTGTTCGAGGTGCGCACGATTCTCGAGTAGGTTTCCACACATTCAACATGAGACAGTCCTCGCTAATTGTTTTTGATAAAAATTCTTTTCCGGGATTTTCAATGCCCAATTGAGGTGGATTGTCTCGAACAGTTGTAGCATCGTACACTCCGCTCCATGGTTCCACAGGTTGAGCTTTTTTGAAACGATTTGCTCTGCCTTGATTTGATTGGGAGATTTGATAAAATATATAAACGATTTGAGCTGTACTCACCATATCTGATTCCTTGGTAAAGATAAATTTCCGAATCATCCACCTCTTGCACAATTCCACGTACAAGTCCTTTGTCGAGTTGAACAATTGGCGCATACTTCACAGACATGGCTGAGTTTGTCATATATGACACGTCTGCACTGCAATATAAGACACGTAAGACACTACTTACCTCTAAATATATATTAAACTAAAGCCACATTTTCTATGTCTGTATTCATGTGATATTAAATGATGCATCATTATCGTTATGAGCAATAATAATATCTGTGACCTGATCAAATGAAAATGTCATAAAAAACGCATTTAGTTTGCTTGGAAAATGGACCGTTTATTATCGATTTTTCGTTTTTAAAATGACTAAATGTTGTTGACATTTACCTATTGGGGTTTTAATATTTTTTATGCAATTAATTTTATGTAAAAATTTCATTAATATGATACATTTTTAAATTTGCAACGAAATTAGGTAGATTTACAGTTTTTAGTCAAACTCTATTGGAAATTTAATTCAATATTTCTTATTTGTTTAAAGAGAAAAGTTTCTCATTCCAAAAGTCACACATTTCCCTATAGTACCCACTGACCATCTTTGATTCATATCCAAGTGCCATAAACTTTGTTGAGAAATCTTTGTCACTTTCCACAGCAGACATCCATCGCTCCTTTCCAACAGTTCCAGGGTCTCCATTTTTGGCAAATTGAGTCCAAGCTTCGATCAAGTCATGACTTAGTTTTACATCCTCGGGTTTGCGTTGTCGCGTGATGGTGAACAGATAGAAGAGTTCGTCTGCATGATAAACGCCCGGAAATTTAGGCGACCAGCAAGTCACGATATGAACGTCGGCAGGTTGAACCAATTGCCAGACAAAAACTTGACGGCCATGTACTTTTGAGTGTTTTGCATGCTGTTCACCGGTTAGAGTCATACCTGCAGTAAACATGTGATCAGCATAAACTTGAAATACCAAATTACTGTAAACAAATTTTGTTATAATATTTTCAATTGACATTAAATCAAACTTACATTAAATCTTCTTGACTCGATGTTTCGCTAAATGCATTTTTCCTAAAATAGAAATCAGCCACAGAATCTCCATATTCATCTCCAACAATCTTTTTGATGTACTCTCTAGCTTTTTCGATTGTGAGTTCAAATTTCTCATCATTAAATTCAGGAAAATCCACCAGCACATGAACGATTCCTTCATCACGAGCCTGTCCATACATGAGGTCAATGTCTGTATTGTAGCTGCCACTAATCAATGCGTCCAATGGCTTCATCGGAAGAACTTCATCTCCATAGACAACTTCAAAGTTGAGTTTCAATTCACGAGTTGCATTCAATATTTCTTCAATTGATTTATTTTTGAGATTTTTAGCCAGTTGACTCATGTTTGAATTGTCATCATCACAATTTAAATGCTTCGCAATTGACTTGATGATGTGTAAAAATTTGTTTTTGTGCTCAATTTCCAGTGGATGACCAGACTGCAGACTTGCTCGGTGAAATAGTCCTCTAGTGAGCGGTGATAGAATTAGCGCTCCCACAATTATGGAACCAGATGAATTTCCAAAAATTGTCACCGAGTTTGGGTTGCCATCAAATTTGGAAATATTTTCCTGAATCCATTGAAGGCCAAGAATCAGATCGTGAAGACACAGATTTGCGGGCGCTTCTCGATCATCGCCAAACATGAAACCAAACGGCCCGAGACGGTAGTTGATCGTCACCCCAATCACATCACCTCTATGAGCAATCCATCGTAAATCGTTTGTCAACTTGTAGATGGACCCAGTCTGGTATCGTCCACCGAAAATGTACACCATCACTGCTCGAGGACTACTCGATTCTTGAATCGGCTTCCACACATTCAACATGAGACAGTCTTCGCTAATAGTGCGAGAGAAATAACCTTTAGAAGGTATTTCAACGCCCAATTGGGGCGGATTGTCTCTAGGTGTGGTCGCATTGAATATCCCAGTCCATGGTTCTACAGTTTGCGGCTTTTCGAAACGATTTGCTTTGCCTTAAATAAATTGAGAAATGAAGCAAAAATATATAATCGAGTTACGATCTACTCACCATATCTGATTCCTTGGTAAAGATAAATTTCTGAATCATCAACATCTTGCACAATTCCTCGTACAAGTCCTTTGTCGAGTTGTACAATTGGCGCATACTTCACAGACATGGCTGAGTTTGTGATGCAAATTTATCCAATTTCAAAAATTGCATTATGTAATTGATTTGTTTCATGGTTTATATAGCAAATTGTTATGTAATGAATTTCATTTTTTATATTATATTAAATTTACGTATACAATGGAAATCCCCGATAATATCAAAACATCAAGTTCAATTTGAATGTCCGTGTTCATTGATATATCACGAGGGGTTTATTCTAAAAAGAATGTATAATATCATAACCTTATCATTGTCCGAAAATGTAGTGCAAATTTCATATCAGAAATTTTTAAGAACTAAGATTGCAAAAATGAACTGAACTTGAATTGTAAGCTTATCAGTGTGATTGATAATAATGCAAGTTCAGTTCATTTAATAAAAAATTTTAGTTCGTAAAAAGCAGCCATTGTCCGAATATTGTTGTTTTCAAACATTAAGATTGTTTTAGTCTGTTTTACATCTATATAAATGCTACAGTTATTATCATCAAGTCATTTTGAGTTCGATTTTTCTTATTAATTTGTAATATCTTAAATTATACGGACAGTTCATTTTTGGCGCCAGTGTACATGCGATATCAAAATTACATGCGTTGCATCGTTGTAAAAAATAATATCTGCAGACTGGATCAAAATGCTGACGAAATTGTCGCCAAATAGCGGTCGACAGCAAATATCGATTCGAACCTTTAAATAAAAAAAAAGAAACCCCCCACTTTCAATCGATTTTTATTTTTCCCGGGAAGAAATGATTAATTTCTCATTTTGACATTTGACAAAATTACTTTTTAATATGTTTTTAAAATATTTGCCAACAATAGAAATGCTTTATTATATTTTAATTTATTATTAATGGTCACATGTTATTTGAATAAGTATCATTTAAAGAATTTGTAAAGAAATATTAAAATTTTACAGTAGTACAATAGATGCTGTTAGGAAGTTTAGATAGAAAATTAAATATTTGTAAATTGATTAACAATTTTGATTTGCATTTTACAAACCTTTGCACAGGAAGCATAAGTAATAAGACCATATCTTCCATAGGTAATGCCATACTGATTTGCGGTATGAAATTGTTCAATGTATCGAGTCATTTTCAATTTACTTTTAATTGTATGGTACTTTCGAGAAACAAGGTACATTGTGATCAACCTTTTCGCGGGTTTATGCAATTTTATCGAGGCTTTAGCTAATCCAAAATGCAGCGCAAACATGAAACAGAGTTGAATAACTGCTAGTGCTGCCACCACGTGCTTCCTAGACGGTTTTATCATATCAAAAGCGACCATAATGAAGGCGATTGAATTGATTGGTGAGTAAATGAGGAAAAAGGCAAAAACTGCTCGACCGTATACTCGATTTATGTCAGACACTAGTCGCAGTGAATCGGCATTGTAGCCCAGAAAGAGGCGGAACTTCCAAATGTGGAAAAACTTCACATTACTCATCATTACAAATTGATAAATTTGATCGAGCTTTAAATGTAAAATTATCATGATGTAACTGCCAAAAATTGCCACCAGCGAATCGATATAAATTTCCATCGAAATTATTAACACTTCTTTGATGGCAAAAATTTGACCGGTAAAGTACAACAAATAACTTTTGTAACTATTGGATTCAAATACCAGACGTTTTACAATTTCATACTCAAACAAAGCAATTTCTAAATCTTTAAATAAATAAAAGAATTATTAGATTTATTAAAAACATAAAAAAACTCACAAAATACTAGAGACCAAAAACTTTGCAGCATTCTTGCATTCAGAAGAGTCACTCGCTTAATTTCTTGGGCAATTGTTAGTTTCCGAAGTTGAAGCAAATTTAAACATTTTTCATAAAACTTATTATGCCAAATTGGAACTAAGAAAAAATTGTTTTGTTCTCTTACCAAAATTTGAAATATAATTTTGGAACTATATCCACAATTTTGCAAATATATCAATTTAAGATAATAATAAGCAAGTAACCAAGCTATAGCCATGCCCAGGTTGAGGCTTGAGCTGAGGCCCTCATTATTAAAGGGCATTTTTGGTAACCCGAAATTGACATTGCGTAACGTTGTATATGAACAGGCATGTTATGTTCTTGCAAATCTGTGTTGTTTAGAATTGGCTCGGTTCTTGTCTCGATTCCTCTCACTCGCGCTTTTTTGCTGCTGCTAATCAGTTCGAGCTGTCTCGCCACTTCTTGTGCCCGTGACTTTTGCGTTATCGCACCCCCGCCTCTCCCCGAGCTGTCCTGGTTGTTTGCTATCAGATCTTTGATCTAGCTGCAATTTCAGAAGAAACAGTACTTTTCAGTGCTATTCCCCTCGTTGGGTTTGTCGATTTCTGTGTGTCTTCAAGGTATTTTTTGATTTGTTTTTAATATTCTCTATAATGCTCACTTTCATTTGTTAATTAACAGACAAGAGTCCATTTGGACAGAGCTTTGGATTGTGAGTCTCTCGACTACTTTCCCTTATCGATTCCGTTTCGGTAAGTTATCATTCACCGCATCCATCCCTCTAACTTCTCTCTCAACAGGCAGTTCGGTACGGTTCGACCAATCCGTCATTTTATTTTGCCATTTTGGCTAGTAGTTATTCACTATTCTCAACATGGATCAGCCAAAACCAATCACACTAGTTGAATTACTAAATCAGCACTCAGAGTCGCTTATTGTACGAGAAGAAGACGGAGGAATTAGTTGTGTCACGTGTCAACATAATTTCTCTGTGAACAAACATTTCTCGTGTGTTGTTAGTCATGTTAGAAGTGAAGACCATTTAACACTTTTAAATTGGGACCCCGAAATCGAATTGTCAAGAAAAGAATTTATTCAAATGCACACCTACCATAAGAATTACAAACAGTTTATCGACATTAGTGGCAATCGATTAGTTTGCAAAGTCTGTGACAACAAAGTATTCGACTCGTCCAAATTCTCTGCAGTCAAGTATCATTGCAACAGTGTCCATTCATTCAAAGTGTCTCAGTCTACAGGCAGTACTTTGGGTGATATAACCAACGTATGCACACCAAAAGTCAGCTTCCCACTGGGTATTCCCGGTTCATCTAAATGTGTAAAGCACAAATATGCAGATAATGAAAAAGAGATGGCAATGAATGCCGAATTAGATCGAGAAGAGAACAAAGACAAACCACTCGAAATTGTGGACAACGAATTGATGTGCACGGAATGTGCAGTCACATTCAATCCTCCAAAGTTATCGAGTTACTACAACTCAATTCGGAAGCACTGGAAATCAACGCTCCATCGGAAATCTGTCATTTCCAATCGATCAAGTTCAAACTACGACAAGCGACAGCAATACAAACTCGAATGCATGCGGAATAATCAACGATTCAAGGGTGATGGCAAATTGACACCGCCAAAGATACCCAAGATTGGTCCACACAATCGATGTATTCCCACGTCCACCAAAGTCGAGGCGGCTAAGATTATGATCTACGGCTGCCATCCACTCAAAACAGCCAACAATTCAATGAGGGCCTGTTTGGTGGCTCTCTTCGACCGAACACTTTCACCGACCTCGATTGACGATGGAATCGATCGATGCCTTGATGGTAAGTTTAGCTTTTATGTTAATTCATAGGTTGGCTAATTGATTCATTTGCAGCTGCAGTCATTGCCAGGCGTAACTTTCTGATGGATGAAAATATCTACATCTCCATCGATGACACTACTCAAAAGTGGAACTGGGCGGCAATCGAAATTGGGGTTCTGGGTCCAAACATGGAACGGTTCCCCATTCATGTCAAGATGGTCACCGACAAGAAAGGTGAAACATTTGCCGCGTCCATCGAGGAAGTATTGCTCCAAATTTGGCCTGATGGGCCGCCGGTCGACCAAGTGCGCCTTCTCCTCACTGATGGGGCAAGTCCCATGATCAAGTGCGGGGAAATATTAAAATCGAAATATCCCAAGATGTACCAAGTGCTTTGTATGGCCCACAAAATGCACAACATTGCGGATGTGATCAAGAAGAATTGTGCGGTGGTCTATGAGTTCACTGGGCTCGTCAAGCAAGTTCTGGCTCGATCTAAAAAGAGGAATGATCTCTTTGTGAAATGCACTGGTGGTATGTTTGCAGTTTGTTTAATTGGTTAATTTGATTTTAAATGGTCAATTTATTCAGGTGTTAAGTTTCCCGTCCCACATGATATTCGTTTCGGCAGCTGGATTCGTACTGACAATTTCTGCTTCTACTTTCTGCCTGAGATATTCAACTTCATCGAGTTGCTTCCCTCTGAAAGGACAACTAAGCAAGAAGGCAAAAGTCGTGTAAATGAATTAAAAGATTTCATTAACGACGAACAGAAAGTGGCACAACTGAAGGAATATCTACAGTTCATACACGAGTTCTACAGCGAGTTGCCGATGTACATTTACGAGATTGAAGGCTCTCAGGTTCTTTTACAGAAATCAATCGAAATTATCTACAAAGTTAGGGATATTTTGAAATTTGCTGTTTCGAACTGTAAAGAAGAGCACCGAAAGATTGCTGAAGATATTTTGAAGAAATTCGAATCTGACATGGAATTGAACAAAGATCTTTGGTTGATGGAAAAGGATTGTCAAAGTGATCCAAATTCGATTTACCGCTTTGCTCCTGTCAATTCGTGTGGAGTCGAGCGAATGTTTGCACGTTTTCGACTCGAATTTTGTCATCCTAAATGTCATTTGAGCCCAGCGCAAATGACAAAACAATATGCAGTCAAAGTAGCTTTTCGAGCAGACAACTTTGTCTACGGCAAACTTGAATATTCAAATGCAAGTTTAGACCAACCAGAAGGAAGTGATTATATGGAAGAACAAGACCAAGACGTAGAATACTGGCAACTCAAACAACAACAAATCGAAGCACAAGTTGAGCAAACCAGAAAATACAAATTGGTTCTGTTTGGAGCAAAGTACGAGAAACCAGTCACACCTAGTTTGGATGAATTGACTTCAATGCTCAAAACTGAGAAAACATCCATTCCAGCAGCCATTTCCAAAAAACGCAAAAACAAAGAAAATACCAAACCCAAAAAGAGAACCAAAGTTGACCCACCACGTGCTTCGATATCCACGAGTCAGCCTGTCAACACTACTTTAGATACACCAAAGACCACAACTTTAACTACAAGAAGCGGGCGAACCGCACGACGATTTCTTGCTTTTTAAGCATAATTATTCTATTGTATTCGAGTTTTTCTCTATTTATATTACAATTTTTGATTAAATTTTGATTTTAAATAATTGGAGTATTTGAGTTGTCAGCCAGTGGCGCTAAATAATTCAAACGCAAGCACGCTTGTGTAGTTAAGTGGACTGACAGGCTGTGACAGCTAGTGCACTCAGAAACATCAGTTCAAAGTGCCCCTTCATAAAGGACGTTGTGAGCAGGCCAATTTCGGGTTACCGAAAACTCGCTTTAGTCATTATAGACAATATTGAATTGAATAAAATTTTCCAATTCTGACAGTTGATTTTGATAGAAGAACAAAAATGTATAATGACAAATGTTGATAATCATAAAAATTTTACAAAGTGACAACAAATTCAAGTAGCGACGATTTTTTGCCTTAATTTGAGAGATTGTTTCAAAATAATTTGAGAAAATATTTTCGTTTGAAAACAATTTAAAAGTAGTAAGGAATTTTTTGATGATTTGCTTCATTTGATACAAATTTTCAATCACAAGTTGAAGAGCCATTTTTACAAAATTTTGAAAGTCACAAATCTTTAACTTTCAAGCGAAGACTGAAATAAAAATATTTAAACTTTAAAAATTCAAATTTGTTTTTAAAATTTTTTTCTTAAAAGCGAAGCAAAAGTAAATTATTATTATAATTTAAATTTTAAAAATTCACAAAACTATTGACTTTAATGACTTCGTTAATTACTTTTCAAGTTAAATGTTGTGCTAATTTATGTTACTTTTGATGTAGTTAATTTTTTAAAGAATTCAAAATTGCAAAACAAATTGCCAAATTACAAATTATAATTTGAGTTCTAAAAGTTAAATTATAACAATAATTTTACCAACAACAACATAAAAAACTGGGAACAAATGACAATCTATTGCAACACACAATTGGAAAGTAATATTACACAATGCTTATCTCAAAATTATGTAAACAATCAGACTAGGCGTTTTAATTTTAGTAAATTGTACAAAAAGGTGTAAATTAATTGAAAGCATGATTTTAATTTAATTGTTATTTGTCGTTTGCAATTTAAAAAAATTATGTCGCAATTAAAGATTCTATGGTGCATTTTGTTTGCGATTGTTCAAATTAATCCTAGTTTTAGTGCCGGAGTCAAAGTTCACGATGTTAAAATTTCCCTTCAACCGAAAAAATTTTCTTTACACCAAAAATTTGTCCCAACTTGTTTGGTTTCGTTTACACCTCAAAGCATCTCGTATTCAGTCACCTTTTACCATAATGAATCCGTGATTGCGCAATATTTTTTGGCTCGTAAGATTTTATTTAAATATTTCTAATATATAAATTAATTTAATTATTTTTATTTTTATATTTAGCGAACCGAATAACCATTTTCTATACAAATAAAACGGCAATCACTTATATGGCTGTAGCGGAAGGCATATTTACGTATCCGAATTTCACAATTTCTGGTACTCCTTTCAGTGACGCTGTTTGTGGACAGTACCAGTGCTCATTGACGACTAATGATGGAACTGCAAATTCAAGCAAATATTACTCAAATGTTTGGAATGTTAACAGCGTTATTTCAGCTTCTCAAGGAATGGCCTCGTCAATGAGGATTTTGTTAATTTGTTTTTGTATTTTAAATATTTATTAGATTAATATTAAATTTAATCTTTGGAGTTAGATTAAATATCTAAAGTAAATATTTCTGGCTAATAGCCACTTGGCACCTTTTGATGCATTTTGTATTGTACATTTAGTGGGAAAATGTATTGCAAATGACGTTTATAAAATTATCTCAATCCTTGATGGATGTCTCCTGATTGGATGGATTGATAATTAATTAGGCAATCAAACAAAACTATTTCAATGATAATTTATTAAATTTTTATCAACCAAGATTAACAACCACCGGATTTGCAGAAGAGTGCTCGCTCTGCGGCTCGTCGTCGGACCAATCCCTGCAACACTCGACCACCAGCGTGAACCCATAGGCTGAATTGACCTGCCGCAGCTTTGTAGTTTTTAGCCTTGACGTCTTTGCCCAAGGTGGATGAGGTCAGTGAGCCACAGCCCAAATTGTACACAAACGAAGTGAGAGCGGCGAATTTGTCATCATCGATTCCGGGGGCATAGGAGTTGACACAGCTTTCGAATCGAGTCAAATCTTGCAGCAGCAATGCACTGCCTTGGGCCTCGGTTAGGGGTGGGTGAATTTGACTGCAATCGCTCGAGTGACAAGCGTGGCCATAACCAATGGTTCGGATGCCCTAGAAATTTAATAGATTTAACATCTTTGCCCTTAAAACAAACGCAATTCAACTTACCACAGCATCATTGTAAAAGTTAGCTCGAAAGCCTTCGAAACTCTTGATCAGAGCCAAGCCTTCGCTGTTGATTTGTCGGGCAACGATGCCACCGACCAACAGGAGAACAAGTGCGATTGGTTTGTACATTTTGAAGATTTAAAATAGAATAACTGCCAAACAATCTCAAGTAGAAAGTTGCTTTTTTATATGACAACTTAAAACGGAATAGTAAGATAAGTAACCGGGATGTTTGATAGTCACGTGATTAATTAACGGATACAATCGATCGATACTTTGATTGATGATGACAACTAAAGGACATTAGATTCACTTTAGGGTGATTATGATCTAATTATTATGCTGCTAATTGTTGTCATATACGCTAATGATCGAGAGAACGTAAGTCAAGACTCCTGATCAAATGATAAAACAATAATGCGGTTGGTGTGAGGTCTTTATCGAAGCTAATCACATCACTTACCCGGATGAAGTGGCAAACAAATGATGAACAAGACATTTAGGACAAATTGTTTGAAAATATTAAAATAATATAAAAATGACTATGATTTACTTATTTAATAATTAATACTTCTTTTAAATTAATTTATTAATTGGTCTTGTAAAAATATCATTTCTTAAAATAGCAAATTGAACTTTTAGTTCAATAATCAAAGTTGAAATAATTTTCACGAACTACCTTTGCAGGGGAAAATTGTCACTTTAAAAAACAAAAATCATGAAAACTGTCACTTTGAAACTTTTAATGATCTTTGCTTTCGAGTAGATAAAATAGATCATTAACGAGAGTGATTTAAAAGCGATTTAAGACGACACTTAATATTTTTACGAGAATTTAATATATATTTCTTAGAAATAAATATTATATTTGAATAATATTTTTAAATCTGAAAAACTTATATTTTTCAAGATAATAAAAGTTTTATTGTTATTCCCCAAAAATGAATTGTTTGCCAAGTTCAAATGAAACTACGCATTTGAAATTGGATCTAGTAACATAAAATAAGAATTGATATATTCTCTGACATTGACTTGAAATTGAAGCTCAAAATGGCTGCTTTGTTATTCGTATTCGCGAGACTGTATCAATTTGTCACCTTTCCAATAAGAAATCATTTCATGTGTCTCTACCGGCAATGTGATCCACTACAGCCAAAACAGCAAAAGCCAAATGATCCAGTTGTTCACTGGTACTATGCACTGTTGGTCTTCTTGTTTCTGCTTCTATACGGAATGGTCGGCTTTCAATACTATGCCACCTTGACGGTAGCATTACCGTTAACCAACAGTCCGTTCATTTTCGTTCATCAAATTGCACCACGGGTGGTATGGCCACAGACCGACATTGGCGCTGCTCTGGACGTCTGGAATGCGGTGGCCATTTTTGTGGTGCTTATCGTTAATCGGCCAATCGTGGAACGATTCAAGTTGACACTTGATGAGGCAACTACTACTCGTGTTCACATTGGCTCTGTTGCGGTTCAGCGAAATGTATCCCGCCAAATGCTGCTCTACCGCAAACGAATCAAACTGACACTGATTCTATCATTGATTGGCGCCTTTGTAGTGGGCCATTCCGTTTTCTTATTACACGTCTGCTTTCTTAGTGAACACAAATTCCTCAATTGGTTCACTATTCCATTTTGGATTCTATTGCTGCCGCATTTTACACTGTACATTCTTTATGGTAAGTGAACTTTTACTAAAAGTGGTTCACCGTGACTAAGAAGTGTTTTCAAATTTTGACATGTAATCTTTACCATATATCTTCACAGCAATCTTTGCTTTGGCCATTCATGTCACGCTTGCAAGCGTCTACATTCAGATCCTACAGAAAGCACTTCTCCATCAAACTGCGAGGCTCAGTAGTGGCCATCGTCAACTGGTCACACGCAAGTATTTGCACATCAATCGCAAATACATTGAACTGTGCGCAATCATTCACGCCTACAGCGACTACTGTTCGCCATTTCTTTCGGTTCTATTTCCAACTTATTTCTCCATTCCGTGTTATCTAGTGTACGCGAATCTGTACGTTCGCTCAACACCGCCCATAATGAAGCTACTCTTTGACATAATAATCGTTGAGCTCAATGTATTTCTATTTCTATTCACGCGACAGTGCGCTAAAGTGACCCAAAATAATCGACGATTTACTCGGCTTAATCGGACTTTTTATCACAACTCATTTGTGAAGCCCTTTCAGGTGGCTCATTTTGGGCCAAAATGCATGTTAAAAGTTATGTAGTATATGAAATGCATGTTCACAGTCTGAATCTTAATTTCTTTTAGGCTGAAGCACTACACAATGGTAAACGATTGAAGCCTTATTCCTTTCGAGTGTTTGGTAACTTTCGTATCACTTCAAACACATACGTTTTGGTATAGTGAATATCACAATTTTTGAGGTCTATTTTAAACATTCCCATTTTAGATTGTAACTTACATCAGTGGCTTCTTTATGTTTCTGTGCAAGAGGAGATTTAACAATTCTGTTTGAAAGCGATGATTGTTTTTGGTTATGAACCATTTCCAGATGATTCAACTTTTCCCTATAGTCAAATTATGACTGTTTGCGCCTATCCTGAAGAGTTGAATCATTCTGTGATTGAAGAACGGGAAAATTGGTTCAATTTGGATGTGTTCAATAAAATTACGTAATGACAAACAAACAGTGTACAATGCATGCCAAATTGTTAACAAATATTTTGAAACAATTGGACACGATTTATTGAAGAATCTTTTATATATTAAAATTAGAGTGTCACCCAGTTTTAATTAATTTTATAATTATATTATTTAAAAAATCAAAATTCTAAGAAATGTGTTTTTTCGTTCGACGAAGAACATAACAATAAAAGTTTTGACAGAATAACAAATTCATTAAAATTGCTAATTTCAGAGAGGTAAAATCTAATTTGAGTCTGTTTTCTTGAAAGTCAATCAAGTTGTTGTTGAGGATCCAGTTGAAGTTCAAGTACAAACTCGCCTCCGAAGCAATAACAATAAAACAAAGTGTATTGCATGATTTTATTATGGAGGGCCAATCTTTCACCAAACCTTATGGATTTAATGCATATTTGATTATAAAATCAATTGGGTTGTAAGATTAAACCGAATTTGTCAAACCAAACACTGCAATACTGTCCATATTACTGTCACAATCGTGCATAATAACAATAAATAAGTGTGTTTCAAAACACGAACATGATTAGTAGTTCTAGGTAGAACAAACAACCAAATTGCAATAAAATTTTCACAATTTGACGATACAAGACCACGAAATTGTACTTACTTTGTCAGTCGTTCTGTTTGTTGTATCGTTGAGCAACAAATTTATGGGAAACCCCAACTTTTTAATGGTTATTTCGGTTAACGATAAGTCAACAGCAATAACAATATAATAAAGTCATTAGCCATTTTGCCTTATGATCAACTTGAGAATTTGAGTTAACCTTGGAAATACCTGGAAACTGGTGCATGAAATCCTGTTCCAGAACATTGTCAGCCCATTAATTTGTCCGAATTTGGTTTTTATTGCAATGCAATTAATCTCATGTTGACGAAGGGGCAGCATAATAAAATCGCGGTTGCCAAAATATATATTATTAAAATTATTAAATTCAAATTCAAAAACCGAGAATAATCGATAAATTCAATTTGGGTTTTACTATAAAAACATGCCAAAGTCAGGCAGAGTTTCAAGTTGTCTAACTGTCCCGATTGTGTCTTCGACTTCAAACCTGCTTCCGCTGCTGCAAAATGTTGGCCTTTGTCATTTCATTCGTTTTGGTTCTGTACCGCAAGGCCAAAACACTCATCCGAAAAGTGTGTTTCCATTTCAAGGATTTCTACTTTGACTTGGATCCAATAAAGGATTGCGCTTGCTTGGCCGACATGGCCAAGTTTGCATTCGATTGCAAGGATTGGCGACCTTTCGTCAGATCGACTCGCTTTCCGTGGTTTAGAGTGAATTTGCACTTTTTGGTCGGCGGCCTGACGATGCTCTACTTCCAGCTGGACAATGTGTACGTGATTATGTTCATGTATGGCGGCCATTACGAATCCACAGGGCTGCCCGAACTCATGTCCCACCGCTACTCGGCCACCGTCTTTTGGGACATTGGTGACTACATCCTGAACGCTGGCATCTGGCAGGAGATGCTCATCTTTTTCTATCTCTCTCAATTTCCCGATATTGGCGAGGAGTATTACATGTATGCCGTCTGGAATCCGACACTTCAGAAGCGGACAATCTATTGTCGTGGAAAGTGTAAGTGTTGTGTTGAGATTGTTTTGAAAGTATAGGTTAGGTTATGTTTGCTCGAAGTTGAGTGAGGTTAGGTGACTGTTGCTAGAAGTTAGCTGAGGCTGGGTAATGTTTGCTTGAAGTTAGGTTAGATTAGGTTATGTTTTCTTGAAGTTGGGTTAGGTTAGGTTTGCTTGAAGTTTGGGTTAGGTTAGGTTAGGTTTGCTTGAAGTTGGGTTAGGTTCTGTTAGGTTTGCTTGAAGTTAGGTTAGATTAGGTTATGTTTGCTTGAAGTTGGGTTAGGTTAGGTTAGGTTAGCTTGAAGTTTGGGTTAGGTTAGGTTAGGTTAGCTTGAAGTTTGGGTTAGGTTAGGTTAGGTTTGCTTGAAGTTGGGTTACGTTCGGTTAGGTTTGCTTGAAGTTGGGTTAGGTTAGGTTAGGTTTTCTTGAAGTTGGGTTAGGTTAGGGTTAGGTTTGCTTGAAGTTTGGGTTAGGTTAGGTTAGGTTTGCTTGAAGTTGGGTTAGGTTCGGTTAGGTTTGCTTGAAGTTGGGTTAGGTTAGGTTATGTTTGCTCGAAGTTGAGTGAGGTTAGGTGACTGTTGCTAGAAGTTAGCTGAGGCTGGGTAATGTTTGCTTGAAGTTAGGTTAGATTAGGTTATGTTTTTTTTCTTTTTAAATTAAATTTGCTAATATATCTGTTTGTTCAAAGTTTGGAAACAGGACAAATCGGATCGTATTTTGAAGAAACGCGCCAGACTTAGGCAAATCTACAAATTTGCCATGGTGATCATCTTTGTGCAACTCTTTCTCTATGTCCAGCTGACGCACTACTTTCATGGCGACTATTGGACTCCTCGAAATGTGTTTATCACATTATACACCAACATTTGGTGCTTCTACACTTGCTATGGTTGAGTTTTTCTACATTTCAATATTTTACATCTTAAAATTTTATACTAATTTGTATTTTTGTTTGTTTGGTTAGGTGTCACATGCGTCACCTTCTACTTCCACATGGTGTGCGTGTACATTCAGTTCAAACAACAGGCCAAGCTGGACAAGATCAACTCACTGATTCGCGAGATGGCCCTGGTCAGTATGGGCAAACATCCCAACAAGAATTTGGTCCAATTGCGCTCGATAATGTGGGACAAATTTGCAGTGTGCCACGGCAAACTGCTGGACCTATTCAAGGAGCTGAACGCTTTCAATCGCTTTTGGAGCTTCCACCTGACCGTGATTGTGTTTGTTTACATTTTCAACATATGCTTCTTTGCGTATGCGGTCTTTCTGGGCGAGTCGGACACTGTGTTTAAAAAGTCGTTTTACTTTTATTATTTAATTCAATTCTTCACTACCATCATGCTGATTACGGGCGCCTGTTCGATTATTGTGCGCAAGAGTGTGGCAATCTACAAAAGTAATCGTCGATTTGCTTACGCATTCTCGTCCACCCTCCACCCCACCAATACTCAATTGCTGCGTGTAAGCAAATATCATGCTCCAAAATTACTAACTAAATTTAAAATTAATTTTCTATTTCGTTTATATATTTAGCTCAGCAAGATCATCTCAAATTACAAAGGAACCCGCAACGGCTTTCGGTACCTCAACAATGGCATAATCGACTCGAGAATGTTTGAAATTGTAATATATTGCACATTTTGGTTAATATTTTCTATATAATTTTTTTTATTTACAGCTATTTCTTTCAATTTCGGTTTTGTTTATTAAGATTTTCAAAAAGAAAATCATGGGCAAAGATTTTGTTGGGTAAATTTTGTTGGCTGGGTTTTCTTCAATCTTCAATTCTTGTCGAATGAACGATCAAATTCGTCACGCCCTCAACTTTTCTCGTCACTCCCCACCAATCAAACTCGTCACTTCCCCCTTAACCAATCTCATCACTAAGTCTTATATTAGGTTGATTAATGCAGAATATTTAGAAAAACACTTTTACTTAAATACATTAAATAGATTGTTTAATTTAAATTTATTTAGTTACACTAATTTGTCATCTGTTTTGTGTGTTTCGAGTGTTTGGTAACTCACACCGAGATCACTTCAAACACATACGTTTTGGTAAAGAGCGTCACAATTTTGTGTTTTTAATATTCTACTTTTTAAACATTCCCAAATTTATAGATTGTAACATCAGTGGCTTCTTTATGCTTCTGTGCAGGAGAAAACCCTTCAATTCTGTTTGAAAGTTGCATATACGTAAATCAATTCGATTTTAGATTTTAGACTGTTTAGTTTAATTTCATATTATATTATATACACTTTTCAGCGTCTTATTGTGCAAATAAAGTAAATTTAAATCTATGATGGGGGTTATAGAATGTACCATGCTTTGTGATTTATGCAACCAACAGGATTTACATTGGCTTTGTTGCGGTTCAGCGGAGTGAATCGCAAAAAATATTGTTTTACAGCAAAAGAATTAAACTCGGCTTAATTGTGTTACTGGTTGTGATAGGGCTGCTGGTCTATGCAACATTCATAATACACGTCTGCTTTCTTACTGTACAGTGTACACAAATTCCTCAATTGGTTTACGATTCTATTTTGGATTCTACTGCTGCCGCAATACGATTTGTATGTTTTCTTTGGTAAGTGAAAAGGGTCTCTAAAAATTATTTTGCTTCGTCGAGAATATAAACCTTAACATAGGACAAAATCAATTAACATTTTTAGTCAAATTAAACAAATGCGATATTAATTACATGCGACATTTTTAGTCAAATTAAACTGTGCAAAATCATTCACGCTTACAGCAACTATATTTCGCCATTTCTTTCGGTTCTATTTCCAACTTAATTCTCCTTTCCGTGTTATCTGTTGTATGCGAATCTGTACATTGGCTCAATACCAACCATAATGAAGCAACTCTTTTACTTGCCACATTTAGAACCAAGTCATAATATGTTATGATTTGGAAAATCCAAATACATTATGACTTTCTTGTCAAAGTGCATTTTGACTTATTTGTCATTATGTACTATCACTTTTGATGCTTTTTAGTTCTTACTGTTTGTCATAATGTATTATCACAATTACTGAATTAATCTGTTTATTAAGCGTAAATTTAAATTGGAGTATACAAAATAAAGTAACCAAAGAGTACGAATAATACTAAAAATAATAATTACTAAAAGTAAAGGAATTTTGAACTAGGACTTGAATTGTTGCACCAGAGATTCGAATTAGTCCTTCTTGGCACTCTTTTGTTTTTCAAAATACTTGTTGACTCGCTTTTGGCTCTGATTTGGTCTTATAATCTTTTACTTTCCAAGTCGCCGTCGCTTTTCTTAACCTTTCGAATCTTGATAGATGTCTTGTGAGTTAGTTTAGACAGCAACAATTTCTATATTTAAAGATAAAAACAATCAAATGAATACCTTTCATATAATCAAATTGCTGCAATAACTTACATTGATAGAACCAAACCAAGTGCCGTCAGTATAAGACAAATTGAAGTAATGCTGACCCAGAGTAATGAAATCATGTCCAAAAGCGCCCACAATGTCAGCAATAATGTTTCGGTCTGGTCGCTTGTGGCATATCTTATAAGAAGTTGATCGTAGATAGGTACAGCAATCTTCTTTTGGAATTCGTGTCGGATAAACTTGAGATCTTCACGTAAAGAAATTGTCTGCAGTGCCGGCAATCAGCATTCGCGACAGTGGTCAGGTCCTCATCGAATAAATGTTGTAAACATTTCCAAAATGTCGTCCCAGGTTTCCCAGATTCGTCAGTTGCAGTTTCTACATTGAAATAGATTGGCATGCCACTGTATACTAAGAACGTTCTAAATAAATAAAATAGATTTAGATTAGAAATATTTAAAACAATACAAACAATACATAGATTATATATTCAGGATATTTACCTTAAACAGCGGATACCAATTCTTCAGATAAGTAAAGTTGTCTCGCAGTGTTAAATATTTTCTGGAAGTTGGAATAATTCACTGCAGTGACCATGGTTCATCGGAGAATAGAACACAAATGTTTGTTGTTATTCAGACGTTTCAAGTTAAGGAACGTGGAGGTTAAAATAATATATTTCCTTGTTGATTCAGTAGTGGTAGACACAGGCACAATGTTAAATCACACTCAACACATATGTATAATAAATTGTAGTTACGATAACGAATCAGAATAATTAAATCAGAAATAGATCAATTGAAACGAAGAAACTAGACGAAATATCACAAAGTCCTGCATGCAGGCAGGCAGGCAGCAGCAGTAACACAACGGACAAATCGCGCTGTTTACTAACTGCCATACACGCTCACAACACAAAGCACACCGAGCGCGCACACACGCACCAGTCAGACAGCATACGTTAAGTGAGGTGTCGTCATCATGCACACATGCGCAGTTCATTCAAAATTCAAATTTGAAATCGATTGTTACAATCGATGTGTATTTATGATTTAACTGTATTTAGAATTGTTAATTAATAAATATTTATGACATCAAGCGCAAACTAAAATGTCAAAACGAGTCATAACACACTATTACTTTGATCAGTAGATCAGATAACAATTGACTGTTTGTCAATATGTACTATGATATTTACTTATCAAAATGCATTATGACCGTTATCATATTATCATATTACATTATGATTTTAAAATCAAAATACATTATGACAACCTTAAGTCATAACACGTTATGACATTGATCGATAGTTCGAATCACTTTTGACTTATTTATCAAAATGTATTATGACTTTAATTTGTCATAATGTACTATGACCGATATCATAATACGTTATGATTTTTGTCAAAATATAATATGACAAACAAATATCATAATGCATTTTGACTAAGGTCATAATACGTTATGACTTGGAGGATAAAATCATTATGCATTATGACTCGTTGTTAAGTGTGTGGTAATCGTTGAGTTCAATGTATTTCTATTCTTGTTTACCCGTCAATGCGCTAAAGTCACAAAAAATAATCAACAATTTACTGGACTTAATAGATCATTTTACAACAACATGTTTGTCAAGCGCTTCCGGGTGGCTCATTTTGGATCGAAATACATGTTAAAGGTTATGTTGTATATGAAATGCATGTTCACAGTCTGAATCTTTTTTTTTCTTTTCTATGCTGAGGCACTACACAATGGCAAACGATTGAAAGTGTATTCCTTTCGAGTGTTTGGCAACTTTCGTATCACTTCAAACACATACGTTTTGGTATTATAAAATATCACAATTTTGTCTTTTTTAATTTTTTTTCTAAAACATTCACAATTTACAGATAGTAACTACTATTGTAGAGAAATACAATAAACTTTTATTGTCAAAATTTGGACAAACGGGGATAGAAATCAATTCTGGGACATGATAAGAAACTACCAGAATTTTTACAAAATTTTTGGATCAGGTTTTGGGACTGCAGGGATTCGGTAAAGTTCCTATGGGAAAATACATGGGAAAATGGTACAAATTTGAAAATAATTTTTTCTCGGTCGTTTCTTGACCGATTTTGATGTTCTATATTGCAAAACTCGTTAGAATATGAACTACCGAAACTAGGAAAAATTTCCCAGATTTTTGGCAATGTGGAAATGGGTGCAGGAATCCAACAAAGATTCAACATAACCCGAAATGCCCAAAAACCCCCATGTTTGGGGTCAAAATAACCGGATTTTCAACCAAAATCATTATGGGAGCCATGCATATGCTTCATCATCATCCTAAATTGACGAATCAGGGAAGTTTCCGGAGCCACAACCAGATCCATTGACCTAATTAGAGGTTGATTCTATTAACCCAATTGGGATATATTCCCAGGACTATATATTGATAGAATATGATGAATGACTTTAGGCGACCACACTGGCCATGAAACTTTGGATAAACATTTCCTCCTCGTACTACGAGGTCTAATGCGACCGCCATGATCGGCGGTCGAGTTCTCTCTCTCCGATGTATTCCAATCACATTAATGTTGCCAATAAAGTCCATCTAGTCAATGCTTGCGTTCGATCATTCTTAACCATTGGTTTAGCTTGACCATCGGTCAAGCCACCTCCACACTGGTGACCCGGACGAGATTGCTGAATTTGGTTGTTGCTGTTTGCCAATGTTGTTGGTTTTACGATGTAATTTCGGATGTTTATAGTTGATGCTCGAGCCATACGTTTGGCTGATCGTCGATGAGTTGACGTTTTATGCTGTCAAGTTGCCATTGTGCGTTCATATGCGATATGCGTTCATGTCCCATTTTAGAAATTTGTTTGCCAGGATGTGATTTCATCTCAGACGTTTATTTTTGAATAATTTTTGAATTATTAACAATCAAAAATAAAAGAATTTCATTTTTATTTAGCATGATTTATTTTAAATCATTTATTATTACACTTTCCAGTGGCTTATCGTGCAAGTAAAGATAATTTAGACAAATGTTTATCTACGATGGGCTTATCGTATACACCTGGGTTTCTGGATCTGACCAAAACAGTTTACAACCATGGGATCATAAACTTCAATTCAGTGCGCACTAACAAAGTAAACTGTTAATGAACTGCAAAAAAAGAGTTATATAATATATTTAATGTCACAAGTTTGATTATAAGCATAACTGAAAAGCTGATTGCAAATTTTGTGACCAGATCAAGGTTTACCACATGATGTGACGGATAACACAAACATCAATGTTAACATAAACTTGGATATAAACAATCTTTTGCAATGTCTTTTACAATGGCGTCCAAGATGAACTTGATTTTAACAAGTGCAATTTTTTATTAGTATCCTAAACACGCGGTTTGATGCTGCAAATTAATTCCAGATTGTAGAAATCATTTTTGCTATATATACCACAAAAATGACGCTGCAAAATTTCACCTATCAATTTTCTTCTGATTTTTATTGGCATTAATCGCAAAATCAAAATGAATTACCTGACGGTTTCTTTTTGTGTGTATCTTTGTTTGTTTCATTTTTGCCAATGGACTACTCACAAATAAGTCCGAAAAAAATTGTTGGTGGTGGTCGAATCGTACATGGAATCAACCATTCTAGTGATGGGGCCGATGTCTCACTGCAGTACACCAGTACTGGACGTCATTTTTGTGGTGCAACACTTGTTACGAAACATCATTTTGTCACAAGTGCCAATTGTTTGTTGAAAGACGGTCATTTGTGAGTATATTTGATTCGTAAATAGAAAAATAAGCAAAAACTAAAAAAATGTATATTTTAAAGCTTAAAGCCTGAAGAATTGGGCGGACTGGCAGGCACTGAAAGCTTGTCAAGTGGTGGAACGCGATATGCGATAGAAGCTGTGCACACTCACCCTCAATTCAACAGAACAGATTTGAGTTTCAACATTGCAGTGCTTCGCACCAAGCAACAGGTCACAGTAGGCCGTCCAGAGGAACTTCCTACGAGTGATCAAGCCGATGACGAGGGGAGACCTATTTATATGTATGGATTTGGTGGCACAAGTGCCAATTCTAGCATTTCAGATCATTTGCAATTCTATCGCTTCTATGTTACGAGTTATGACAGATGTAAAGCGTTTTTAGAACTGTACCACAGTCCTTTTGCCTTTGAACGATGGGCTCAGTTCTGTGTATATAACAGAACTAGTGGTAGTGGTCTCTGTAATGGAGATTATGGTTCTTTGGCCATTGTCAATGGCTTTGCTGGAATTGCCTCTTATGGAGGACCGTGTATGAATGGATATCCCAATGTCTATACCAATGTCTATTACTACAAGAGTTGGATTGCAAGTCACTTGAATTGAAAGTGAATGGCAAATGTGCATCCAAATGTCAGACAAATTTCTTAGCCCAAAATCAACAATTTTTTAAAAGTTGTATCCTTTAAAATATTTATTTATTTATTAACCAATTAGCTGATTATTTTGAGACAATTATTGACTTGTATAAATTAAAAGAATAAAAATTTAAATAATTTTTTTAATGTTATTTTTATTTAAACGAGGTAAATTTACTCAAAAAAAAGATCGACAAATCAATCAGAGCAGCACTGACAATTGCCCGGTCCAGCATAGTTTCCACGAGCACGTCCACGACCAATGCAAAAGTTGGTACAAATTAGTGCACTTCCCGGATTCATGATTTGTAGATTTCCAGCAACTGTGAATCAACGAGCAGCTTCTGTTTGGGAGACAAAAGTGGACACACTGATTAGCAACATAATCAATAAAATCTGGTTGGAAAACATTTTTGAACGCAGAAATCAAAAATATTCCTCATAGAAAAATGTGAATTTCAATTGACAATTTATCCCATATTTATACTATTTTTGAATGTACTGGCTCTCTTTGTCAATAGAAATAATTGCAAATAATCGAGCAACTGAAAAAAAAATCGTCGCATAATATCAGAAACATCTTTGCCTATTTCTTAGTTTTCCCAAAATAAATGCAAGAAGAAGATATTAATCAATTTATTGAGAAAAATGTTATCTTGCCAAAAACATATTTGCATTTACAAAATTCAAGTCGAACAGCACTGACAATTACCCGGCCAGCCATAAATACCGCGAAATATTTATATTTTATTGATTTTATTGGTCGACCAAGTATTGCAAATTATATATAATATATATGTGAAATCAACAAATGTTCCATCAAGTATAACTAGCTTTATAAAAAAAACAATAAAAATGCTTAAAAACCAAAAAACCTAAAATTAGTGATGAAATGCGATGCAACAAATGGTTCGTTTTGTCAAATCGTTTCGAATCAAGAAATCAAATCATTTATTCAGGCACATAAAAGATAAATATTTATGAACGAATCTTTATTGAGGCTAAAAAGCATAAATAGTAGTCTACAAGTGTAGCAAAATGTTTCATTATGTGTACATTTTGTGGTGAAATTTTGTGTTCTTAATAGTAGAAATCACAAGTTTTATCTTTGCAAGCAAGTCATGAGAAAGTTGACAATCTTGGTTGTGGTGATAAACGCTGTTGGTCATGTGAACGCCTGTCTTGGCTCAACAGTGGCACTGCTCAAACATGGACATCGAGTCATTTTTGTGTTCAACAAAATGTTCCAAGGAAAAGCTACAGCACTGGGTTTCGAAGAATATGTCTTCACTTCTAAAACTCGCGAAGAAGAAGAAAACGAAAAAGTTGGCCAAGAAACTCCTGGAGAGGAACATGCAAAGCAACTGCTTGAATCCAAAGTTATTGGTCCATTCTCAACCGAGGAAAAATCCATAAAATTCTGGGAATTTCTACTTTCTGATCAAAATTTGAAAGAATTCATTGCTTTTAACAATGCGACAAAGGAAGCAATCGCCAAGTACAAACCTGATTTGATCTATTATGACAATGGAAAATTGTTGCCAGAGGTTTACAATTCGGGTATTCCGTGGATTCGACAGATTAGTATGGTGCCCTCATTTTTGATTTATGATGAGAGGCTGCCACCTGGTGGGTCAGGTTGGTAATTTTTAAATTTTAGATTAATTTTTTTTAATTTTTAAATAATTTTTTTAATTAAGGTTTTCCAACTGATGGAGATTGCTCCAAATGGACTGAATTTAACGAAAATTTTAGAAAACCCGTGACAATTGGTTCAAAAGTAATGAACGAAAAATTTGTTCGTCAACTTGGATATGAACCATTTCCGGGTGATTCGACTTTTCCCGATAGTCAAATACTGACGGTTTATGCCTATCCCGAAGAGTTGAATCATTCGGTGATTGGAGAACGGGAAAATTGGTTCAATTTGGAAGTGTTCAACAGAGTACCGAAAGAAAGTGTTGATTTAGAAAAATTGGTTCCATCTGAATTTTTATCGAATACGTTGGATGGACAATTCAGTGGAAAGTTGATTTATGTCTCGATGGGTTCAATGGGTTCGGTTGATTTGGATCTAATGAAGCGGTTGATTGAAATCCTAGGTAAAACCAACCACAAGTACATTGTCTCAAAGGGACCTCGCCATTCCGATTACGATTTACCCAGCAACATGTACGGCGATCGTTATCTGCCTCAAACCTCAATCATCCCTCACGTAGACCTGGTGATAAGCCACGGAGGCAACAACACAGTAACCGAGGTATTCGCAGAAGGCAAACCAATGATCATTCTACCACTGTTTGCTGATCAATTTGACAATGCACAGAGACTTGAAGAAACCGGCTACGGTGCTCGAATTGATCCGTACAATTTTACGGAACAGGAACTTGTCGACACGATTGATAAGTTAAGATTTGATGAACAGTTGAAGAAAAGACTTGAGATTGCTTCAGGACGAATTCAATCACAGAATCGACACGAAGAATTAGTGAAAAAAATTGAAAATTTAGTTTTTTAAACTCTTTGATTTTTTTATATTTTATAGACCAAATTGTGCAAATTGTATGTGAAGTCAACAACAATTCCATTCCAAGTATGACTAGTTTTATAAAAAAAACAAGTTATAAAAAATGCTTGGAAACCAAATAGTCCTAAAACTAGTGATGAAATGCGATGCAACAAATGTTTCGTTTTGTCTAATCGTTTCGAATCAAGAAATCAAATCAATTCATTTCAGGCACACAAAAGATAAATATTTATGAACGAATCTTTATTGAGGATAAAATGTATAAATAGTAGTCTACAAGTTTAGCTAAATGTTTCATTATGTGTACATTTTGTGGTGAAATTTTGTGTTCATAGTAGTGAAAATCACAAGTCTTATCTTTGCAAGCAAGACATGAGAAAGTTGACAATTTTGGTTGTGGTGATAAACGCAGTTGGTCATGTGAACGCATGTCTTGGCTCTACAGTGGCACTGCTCAAACATGGACATCGAGTTATCTTTGTGTTCAACAAAGTGTTCCGAGGAAAGGCAACTGCATTGGGTTTCGAAGAATATGTTTTCACTTCTAAAACTCAAAAAGAAGAAGAAAACGAAAAACGAGAAACTCCCGGAGAAGAACATGCAATGCAACTGCTTGAATCCAAAGTTATCGGTCCATTCTCTACGGAGGAGAAATCTAAAAAGGTTTGGGAACTTCTACTTTCTGATAGCAATTTGAAAGAATTCATTGCTTTCAACAATGCGACAAAAGAAGCAATAGTCAAGTTTAGACCTGATTTGATCTATTATGACAATGGAAAATTGTTGCCAGAGGTTTATTATTCGGGCATTCCATGGATTCGACAGTTTAGCATGGTTCCATCATTTTTGATTTATGATGAGAGGCTGCCACCTGGTGGTTCAGGTTGGTAATTTTCGATTTATAAATCCATTAATTTTTTACTTTTAATTTTTAATTTTTAATTCAGGTTTTCCAACTAATGGAGATCGCTCCAAATGGATTGAATTTAACGAAAAATTTCGACAACCTGTGATTAGCTCAAAAGTAATGAACGAAAAATTTGTTCGTCAACTTGGATATGAACCATTTCCAGGGGATTCGATTTTTCCCGATAGTCAAATACTGACAGTTTATGCCTATCCTGAAGAGTTGAATCATTCGGAGATTCAAGAACGGGAAAATTGGTTCAATTTGGAAGTGTTCAACAGAGTACCGAAAGAAAGTGTTGCTTTAGAAAAATTGGTTCCATCTGAATTTTTATCGAATACGTTGGATGGACAATTCAGTGGAAAGTTGATTTATGTCTCGATGGGTTCAATGGGTTCGGTTGATTTGGGACTGATGAAGAGATTGATTGAAATCTTAGGTAAAACCAACCACAAGTACATTGTCTCAAAAGGACCTCGACATGCAGAATACGAACTACCCAGCAACATGTACGGCGATCGTTATCTGCCTCAAACCTCAATCATCCCTCACGTAGACCTGGTGATAAGTCACGGAGGCAACAACACAGTAACCGAGGTTTTCGCAGAAGGCAAACCAATGATCATTCTACCACTGTTTGCTGATCAATTTGACAATGCACAGAGACTTGAAGAAACCGGCTACGGTGCTCGAATTGATCCGTACAATTTTACTGAACGCGAACTTATCGAGACGATAGATAAGTTAACATTTGATAAAAATTTAAAGCGAAAATTGGAGATTGCATCATCACGAATTCAATCACAGAATCGACATGAAGAATTGGTCAAGAAAATTGAAGATTTAGTTTTTTAAACTCTTTGATTTATTTGTGAATTATTATCATAAACATTTTGTTTATAATAAAAATGAAAGTTGCTGTTGGGAATGAAAAAGGTCGTTCTCTATCGTCCTGGGCCGGTGTGGTGGCCTGGGTTGGTTGGGGTGTGGGGGTTGTGTGGGTTGGTTGGGCTGGTCACTCGATGGTTGGCAGCATCAATCAAACCTTGCAAGGTCAACTCATGTCGAGCCAGAGAAGCCTCATCCTTGGCCAAATCAGCAGCAGTTGGCTTAGCCTCGATCTCCTTGATCAAATGCTCAATGGAGGTGATTTCCCGCTCAATCGAGTTGCCCTCTGGAGCATGTCGATGCACAGCAAGAGCAGCATGAGCTTTGGCCACCAATTCTTTACCGTGAGCAACCAATTGAGTGTTAGTCTTGCCGGTGGACTTGTGGTTGGAAATGATGTCGTTCACAACCTTCAACTCCTGAGAGATGGCATTCTCCAAATGCAACAAATCCTCTTCGATCACGTGCACTTGAGAGGATTGGAAGGTGGCGGTCTTGTTTGCGAGTTGAGCCTTGAGCGAGATGACGAAACCATCGGCGAGGGTCAGATCGTTGTCGAGGGTGGTCAACAGGTGAGCGTGATCCTTCTTGAGGGCATCGAACTGGGATTGAGTCTTGAGCAGCAGAGCTTCGGCTCGCTTCTCGAGGCTCTCAACCAGGAGTCGATCGTCAGCTAAACAAAAAAAAAACAAACCCATCATTAATTGAATCCTTAAAAAAGAAAACAAAACCCAAATAACTAACCGAAAACTGCGCCAACCAAAGCGAGCAAACCAACGGCAAAGATGAACTTCATTTTGAGGTGTTCGTAATGTTAAGTGATTCAATCAATTTAGAATTAACTCACAACTTTACCAACAAGTGACAATTGAGTTTATATATCACTTTAAACAGGATTTAGCTGTCATTATGCCTGGATGACCTCCAAATTTCTCAATGTTTATGTTGTTCTATGGATTTGCGACCAATTGAACATTGAATCTTATCGCCAACGTGCCTGAGAAGTGTTTGAAGTAGCAACAAAAATTGATCAATCGATTGCAAAACTCAAATATACCAAAGTACATTTTGTTATGTATGCTGATTAAGATCATGACCACTTTAAATAAACTCTAAAATACATCAACATTAGAGATAATATTATAATTATTAGTAGTTTGTTTTAATTTTCAAGTGCTGCAGCAACCACTTGGTGCGTCAATTCTAAGCGTGAGATTGATTTTGGGTTTGGATTGTATTGGATTGTAATCTTGTAAAAGTATCATCAGGATATGATAAGATACTGGATCCAGGGCTATGTTTTGGTTTAGGGATAGGACAATTTGATTGTGTCAATGATAATAATTTGTTCAATTTGAAATTTGTTTTTTTCGAATATTAAATTGATTCAGAAAATTTAATTAGTAAATAATTTTTCGCTTATTAACTATTTAACTATTTAACTATTTAACTATTTTTAAAATATTTTTTGAATTTTATGAAACTTTAACTTTCTCTGACTGGGACAAAGATAAATGTTTTGGTAGCTTTGAAATATTTTATTGTGCTTTTACAAATATTAATTAGTTAGACCATATTGTTGGTGATAAGTTCTCAATTCAAATCATTCAAAGACCAGTTGGAAGGCCGGGAATGTGTGGCAACTTGGGCAACTTGATTGGCAACTTAATTCGGTGGCCTGCTTTGGTGATTTCCTTCTCTAATGTCTTCTCCAATCGAGCCAACTGTTCCTCGTCCTTCTTCAGCTCGGTAGCGTCAGGCTTGGCCTGGATAGCCTTGATCAGCTTCTCAACCTCAGCAACTTCCTTCTCAATAGTTGCGGCCTCCTTTGTGTTCTTGTGCTTAGCCAGAGCCTCGTTGGCCTTCTTGATCAACGCCTCGCCCTTGGTGACCAAGTCTGAGTTCTTGGTTGCGGTGGGCACGTGGTTCTTGGTCTCTTCGATGGTCTTGATTTCCTCTGAGATGGAGTTTTCCAGATGCTTCAAGTCCTCCTCGATGACATTCACCTGAGCGGTCTCGAACTTCTTGGTCTTGTCGGCGAGTTGAGTCTTGAGCGAAGTGACAATACCATCAACCAATTCCAATTCGTGTTGCAAGTGGGAAATCAAGTGAGCGTGATCCTTCTTCAGGGCTTCCAACTCAGTTTTTGTTTTGGTAGCCAAAGCTTCGGCTCGTTTCTCCAAACTCTCAGCGACGGTTCGATCGTCAGCTTAAAAATTTAAAAATTAGAAAACAGTTTGAAAATCAACTTTTAGACCTTACCGGCAGCATAGCCGACCAAGAAGACAACTGCAAGTGCGAAAGCGAATTTCATTTTGTTGCGTTTTACGGAGTTTTAAGTCTAGGACTAAGAAAATTGTAATATTTGTTCATAATTTTGGACCGTTATTTATATACTCAATTTTTGCTTTATTTGGTTCTTCAAATCGACATCGAGTTTACAGGACACAGAACATATCACAATAAGATATAGATCAAAAATCTTCTGAGCACTTGAAAATGTACTTACTCTTAAGACTAATAATATCTAATGACTTAATCGTGACAAAGTGGTTTGACCACTTGAGTTCCACGCATGAAGGGTCTCAAATCAGTCTGATAAATATTTATAACTGGGTAGTACAAAAATCTTTGTAACTCCGAGTACTTGAAAATAGTCAAAAGTAGTTTCAGAAAATTTTTGCCTATCCCAAAATGTCAAGAGTAATTTTGTTTATACTGATAATCTCGTGTTGATAATCAATTGATGCAAATCATTTGTGTATCGAATATCCTGTTCATAATATGGCTTTATGGAATTAGAGATTTTTGGGTCCATTTTTCGGTTGTGACGGTTTAGAGAGATAACTTAACTCGAGATGTTTGCTAATTGTCATATGACTTGTTTGGCGGATTTGTAAGATTAGATTAATTTTGGATAAATCTGATTTCATTTTATTTCTGTCAGTTTAAATATGCAAATGATGCTATTTAGCAATTAGATGGAAATTGGAAACAATTGAATAATCAATTTAATTAATTTATTGGATATTATATCAAAAACCTAAATCAAAACCCTGGAGGGGCGCGAATGTTGAGCAATTTCAGTAAGCTCATTACATCAACCTTCAGCTTCATTTCATCCAGCTCAATTGGAGCTCCAGAATTCGATCGAATTTTCTTGGTAAACCGCTCGATTTCGTCAACTTTCAATTTCACATCAGAAGAATCAAACAATTTATCATGACGAGTTTGCAAGTCTTGCCTGGCTCTAGCAACCTCCTGCTCAGCAATTACGACCATTACAATTGGCATAAGAACTTGCAAACTTTTTTCGTGACGAGTGAGCTCTAGATCTGTCTGTTTGAGTTTTGTCTGATTTTGTGCGTTGTCTTGAATTACATTACGCAATTTGTGGACATTCTCCACTTCCACGTAAAGCAAATTTCCAATACCCATTTGTAGGTTAATGTTACGACGAAGGTACAGTGTTTCACCATCCACATTTGTGACACGAGAAAGTAATCTATTTTGATCTAAATTATCAGAAGACTTTTCGGTTAGGGAAACGTCTTGAATAATATTAATTTCATGCGTAATCAAATGCTCCAAATCTTGAATCTCAGTTTTCAATGTCTCGACAGGTTTCAACTCAAACTTGTGCGCAACATCAGCAAGTTGACCTTTCAGAATTTTATCCAACAATTTCACCAAAGCCAATTCATGTTCCAAATGAGCTGTCAAGGGTGCAGTAGCGCTATGCAACTTCAAATCTGTCAATGATTTTTCGGTTTGCGAAATCAAAGTTTCAGCTTGCTTTTCAACATTAAGAGCAACTGATCGGTAATCAGCTAAATAACAAAACTAACTTGTTAAAAATAAAACATTTAAAAGAAAATTTTTTACCAGAAACGGTCGAAATCAGAAACAAAATTTCAAGCGACAAGATTCATTTCGTCATTTTGTATGCGTTCTTTGAATTGTGCAATTAGATACTTTGTCAGGTGATCATATGTGATCATTGACAAATAATGCTTTAAGTGATTATTTATTTAATGGGCTTATCGTCAATTGATTATTGCTGCCAAACAAGGCATCGCATAGTGTGATTTACCTTTGCATGTGATCTTCCTTTTATCAATTGTACTAAGATTGCAATATTTAATCGTCTGAGGTATTTGACAATCAATGCAAAATTGACAACTGACGTCTTTATTTGTGTATTATTAATTAGAAATCAAAAACATGATTTTTGCATTGAATCAAATAATTTTAATTTAGTTAAATTTCACAAACATAAGATTACTTAAGCACTGGAACATTTTCCATGGTTGATCATATCGAGCAACCGAATGACCATATCCTCCACTTTTTCTTCAAATCACATGAGGTTAGATAACACTAGAACATTTACCAAAGTTGACCATATCGAGCAACAGCAGAATCTTGCTCTCCACTTTCCTAACCATCTCATCAGTCGGTGTCTTCAGCTGAATGAAATAATTGAACGAACAAATCTTTTCTCCACCAAAAAGTCCCAACTCCTGCTTGAGGCCCTCAGTTTGAGATTTGATTGAAGTAGAGTACTGCTTCAACTCGGCACAAGTTTCCAAGGCTATGGTTGCTTTAGCGATTGTGTCTTCCATCAGACGTACTAAAGCTTTTGGGATTAGTGAGATTAGAGTTGTGGAATGGAGTTCCAACTGTTGATCTATCCGACCCAATTCGGTTAGATTGATTTTCTTTTCGTGGGCCAGCTCATTGATAAGTTTCTCAATGTCTTGCGCTTCCAGATCCACTAATTTTGATGCTTTATTCAGCGGATCACTGTGACGTCGGACAAACTCTGCTCGGCGAATCAATTCATAGGCACGACTAATTAAAGGGTTCGACGTTTGAGCATTCTGAACCAATTGCTTTAGAGCAGTGAACATGTGTTCGAATTCAACAGCGTCAGTTCGAATCACTGCAACTGGAGCAAAGTCTTCAAATTGATTCTTTGGATCGGCGATTTGAGCCGCAAGATTGTCTGCATAGGCTTGCATAGCAGCCTGAAGATGCTTCAATTGACCAGTCAAGTGAGCCTGTCCGTTTTGAGTTAAGATTTCAGTGAAATTTCCAACTTCCCCGGCCATCTTTTCAAAGTCTTTTTGGTAGTGAATAAAATACGATTTGTTGTAATAAGATGCGTCTAAATAAAAATGTTAATTAAAATTTGTAATATTAAATACATGAAAACTTACCAACAATTGCAAGAAACGCTAATCCCAAAACAAAAATCAGCTTCATTTTGAAAATATTTTTGAATATCTCTAATAAAGTAAAACAAAATGATTGCACTTGTTTAGCAAATTGTAAAGCAATTTATACATTTATTAATTATCGGTCACAAGTACCAAGTTTGAACTTGAGATGGAGATTTTTTGTTTGATTATTAAGACAAATTAGCATTCCAATCGTGTGTTGCACATTTATATTACAATTCAAGTGTCTACTGATAACAAGTTGACTTGCAAGGGTAGCCAACTCTTTCGTCATAAATTCGCTTACAAAAGTTTGTTTTCAGTGTAAAAAATTATTTAGTAGATTGATTTATTAAAAATCCATATTTTGGAAAAATTTTAAAATAATTTATAAAAAAAGATTTGAAATCAATAAATAATTTTATTTAAAAATTAATGTTCCATTTAATTCCAAATATTAATTTTTAAATAAACAAATCCTTAATGTCACTTATCGGCCTGGAAGACGGGGGTTTCGTGGATTAAGTCGGTGACCAGCTCGGGCAATCAAACCTTCCAAGGTTCGTTCGTGTCGAGCGAGTTGTTGTTCATCTCGGACCAACTCTGAGCCAGTTGGCTTAGCCTCAATAGCCTTGATCAGTGCCTCAATGGCGGTGATTTCGTGCTCAATTGCAGAGGCCTCTCGGGTGGCTCGGTGAAGGACCAAAGCATCGTTGGCTCGTGCCACAAGGCTCTTGGCACGGGTGACCAATTGGGCGGAGTTTTCGCCTCGTGGAGTTTGGGTCTTTGCGCCATCGATGTTCTTGATTTCGTCAGAGATGGAGTTCTCCAAGTACTGAATGTCCTCCTCAATGACGTGCACTTGGTGGGACTCGAAAACCTTGGCTTTGTCAGCGAGTTGAGCCTTCAGGGAAGCGACCAAACCCTCAGCCAGGACCAATTGGTGTTCCAAATGAGCGGACAAGTTGGCGTGATCCTTCTTCAGGGCTTCAACCTCCTTCTTGGTCTTTTCCACCAAAGCTTCAGCTCGCTTTTCCAAGGCCTCAGCGAGGACTCGGTCATCGGCTAAATAGAAATTTTGTTAGAAATATTAAAACCAATAAAGACAAACTTACCGACAACAGCGCCAACCAAGAAAACAATAGCGAAAGCAAAGACAAACTTCATTTTGTGTTTGTTGGTTTGTTAACTTGTCAAAGGTCTGTAAAACTCGACTTGTGATTTAATTTGTTATTCTCCGTAAGCTTATATACTTTAAAATTGGACTAAAGTGGATTCATATTCCTGGTACAAATCTTTCCTTTTGGCAAGAAGCTAAATCAGATATATTCAACACAGGCAATCTATTCCCGGATTGTTTGATTCACCTTGAAACCTTGTGTAGTCATAAAAATCAAATAAACACTCGCATTTGTCTATGTTTTTAAGATCTGTGACAATCTTATAACAATCTATCATTTATGTCTAAAGGTACTAAAGGTAATCTCGAGTACTTTTTCGATCAACCGGATTCTGATATTTCTTGTGTGCACAATCTTTGCAACTTGTCACGTTAAGATATTGAACGATTACTTACTTTGAAGTGTTAAGATCCTATCAGCATAATTGATTGCCTGGATGTAATCGCTGTATACGTGAGAGATACTTCTAGAATAATATATCTGTTTGATTGTTTAATTTTGTTGCTTCTCAATAGGTCAATGGATATATCCTGAAAATGACAAACTAAAATTTTTGCAACAAGTAGGATAGTTGTGTACATATATACAGACAGGTCCTTAGTCAATGGCTGGGGCGAAAACGGTTGCCCAATTGAATATCTCAGACAAATACGTCAAATAATAATGAATCACTACCGGTAATGTTTTTTTTTCAATCGGTTCCAATCTAGCAAATATCTCTTTAAATTTTCTTGAACATTCCAGTATAATACCATAAATTGTAATGCGTCACTACCGGTAATGTTTACTTGCATTCGTCCCAATCTAGCAAATATCTCATTTCATTTTCATGATTTCCTAATTATAAAATACATTTAAGATCCCAAAAATAATTGAATATTTCAAATGTACAAAGTCATTAAGAAGAATTTGCTTGCTTTAACTTTGGTAACTGAATCTGGTAGATAATCCCAGATGTAGTCGAAATATGAAACGTAGTTTTGTCTGTATAGCAGTTCAATATTGGGAACCAAAAGTACTTTCCCATTCATTAATTAAGATTTCAATGCAAAATGTAAAATAGTTTAATGCACGTCCACTAGATGGCACTATCGCTTAATACATAAATGCAACAAAAAACAGGAAAAATTTATAAAGTTTAACATAATGATTGTCATCTGTCAAACAAATACCTTGGAACCTTGTGTAGCTCTAAAAATCTGCAACATTTTTATTCAAATCTATCATTTGTCCAAAAAATAATAATTAAAATCTCGAGTACTTTTCTAGTTCCACCGGAAACCGATATTTTTGTGCACTAATAAATAATTTAATATTTTTATCAAATTCACTCACTTCAAATTATATCATATGACTTGCCAAAAATCTATACGAAAAGCGTATGTAACAATTTTAAACTTTATTAATAATTAATGGGCCAAACATAGCTTAAGCAAAGTACAATAAAACATTCCCTTCGTTTCTCAGAATTTAATTTTTGAAAATAAAATATTTTAACAAAATAAAATCTTTGGAAAACAAAATTGAGAAAAATCTATTTAAAAAAAATAGTCATAATGGAACTCAATAGATTTCGTTGTTATTCCATACGGAATCTTTCCACAATCTTTCAACTTCAAATCCGTCACATTCTGATCTATGTTGGCCGAGTCCATCACGCTCCAACTCAATTCTACCAGAATGACAACTTTCACCATCTTCTAACCTACCGACAATTTGGCATTTATCAAATCGCACTATTCTGGACATTCCTACTCACCATGATTGGAATAGTCTTGAAACGCCTTCCAACATTCAATGTGTTCATTGACATTTGTCAACGCTCATTTGGTATTCACAATTATCAAAAATTCTTAGCGCCAACAGTCATCAGTTACTTTTGTGTAGAGAAAATCTGTCTTGGAGCATTGTGGGAAATTGTTAATCGGAAAAATGGAATGATCAAAGTCGCACTTGAATTGGGCGCAAAACTGGACAGAGAGTTGAACAAAATTGAAAAGGAAAATTTTGTAAACTTTTTCCACAAAATTTCAAAATATTCTGGAATGTTCTACAAAGTAAATGCAATTGGCTGTGCCCATCTTGGAGTACAACTTTCAGTTTTAAGTGTAATTGAATTTTGGAATTCTCGAATCGACTTTGTTCAGTTGCTTCTCTATTTATGGTTTTCAATCTCGATGGGTGTTAACGCATGCGTGGTGCTTGGCATCAATTTTGTATACATTCCCCACAATATATTGACAATCAAAGTTTTCCGTCTCAAGCTGATCAAATGTGTGAAATCTCATCAATTTGCTCGACTCGAATGTTTCTGGACAAATTTGCTGACGAATTCATTCGCCTCCACCGTTACGTTCAAATGTACAACTCGTCTCTACGGGATCAACTCGTGATGTATGATGCTACGTTTAAGTTGGCTTGAATAGTTACCGCGCTAATCTACATGATGCAACCGGAAAAGATTGGCGTTTCCGGTTATTTGGTTATGGCACTCTTTGGTTGCCTCTACACGTTTCATCAGTTTCTGCAAAGTAGACTTACGTATTTCCCTAAACAAAATTTGGTTTGTCATTCTGTTCTGGCTAGTTTGAGTGCTCGCAATCAATTTGCTCAAAGATTTAGATCCAAGAAAGTCGGTAGTTTTTCGAGAATTTCAATTGATAATTTCCGGTATTTGCATAAATTGGACTTTCTGAGCGACTTTCTGGGTAACAATAGTTTCGGCTTCACATTTGGGCGAACCTATTTGATCAACAAGATGCGCATGTTTCAGGCTTTTATGGCCAATCTGTACATGTTGACACTGTTTTATAAGAAACTTTCTGTTTGAAAATATCTCGAGAATACGATTACTGCATTCTGAATCTCTACTAATAAAAATTATTCGTTAATGTTGAACAATTTAAATTAAATAAATTCGTTTTACAATTCATTTGAAAAATTGAACCTAAAAAGCACTTTTTGTCAATCACCTTCTAAAGTTCAAAAGGGCATCGATGAACTGATTGTAAATAATTTAGTATTTCTTTTTGCATTATTAAAAATAATTCACTTATGGCACACGCAAAAAAGATCTCCTGACTTTATTTAAAAATCAATACATTCCAGGCAGAATTTGTATTTTCCGGCAAAAAATTTGTTCAAGAATTGTATCTAGGAGAGCTAATTAATAATTAATAATAGCATTCAATCGGATTCAGGTTTCTAAGTGAATTTAGTCTATTTCGCGTTACTCTAAATTTAAACTTGTAAAAATTTAAAAAAATCTTTTATAATTTATATTTCAAAATGGAACTCAACCGATTCCGTCCCATTTCAGTCCCAAATCTATCCACGATCTTTCAACTTCAAATTCGTCACATTTTGATCTATGTTGCTCGATTGCATCATTCACCCACTGAACAGCAATTCTACCGCAACGACAATTTCCACCATCTTCTAACCTATCGCCAGTTGGGCTTCTACCAAACAGGATTTTTCTGGATTTTTCTCGCAGTCATGATTGGAATATGTCTGAAGCAACTTCCACTATTTAATGGATTTATTCGCATTTGTCGACAAGCAAGTGGCGTGAACAACTATCAACAGTTTATGGCTGCGCCCATAATTGGATTTATCATTTGTGACAAACTGTGGTGGTCTGCATTGACACAAATAATCTACCGTCAAAATGGAATGATTAAAGTTGCCCTTGAGTTGGGCAGAAAATTGGACCGAGAATTGAGCAGAACAGACAGACAAAATCTTATTGATTTGTTTCGAAAAATTTCTAAATATTCAGGAACAATCTTTAAACAGAATGCTCTTGGTTGTGCACTCATGGCTGTGCAATTTACGATTCTTTGTCTTGTTCAATTCGCTAATGCTCGAATTGATTTTGTCAAGTTAATTTTGTATCTTTGGCTTTCACTGACAATGTCCGCCTACGCCTGTGTGGCCCTTGCAGTTGATTTTGTCTTTATCCCTCACATTATATTTACAATCAGAATTTTCACTTTCAAAATGTCCAAATGTGTGAAATGGCTTCAGTTTGCTCGTACTGTCAATAATCAATATATCTTGACTAAATTTTGCACCAAATTGATGGATCTTAATCGGTTGATTCAAGTGTACAATGGAACACTTCGGGATCAGCTGGTGGCTTTCGATGCCTCCTTCAAGCTGTCCGGAATAATTGCGATTATAATGTACACGATGCAGAAGGAGAAAATTGGAATTTCAGGCTATGCATTATTGTCACTGTATGGACTGGTCTACTCGCTTCATCAACTCGTACAAAGTAGGCTAACATACTTTCCAAAACAAATTTTGGTTTGTCATCGTGTTCTGGCCAGTTTGAGTGCTCGAAATCAGTTTGAGCGAAGATTCGGCCAAAAGAGAGTTAGGTTTCAACGAATGACAATTGAAAATTTCCGTTATCTACATAAATTGGACTTTCTCAGTGACTTTCTGGATAACAATCGTTTCGGTTTCACCTTTGGACGAAGCTATTTGATCAACAAAATGAAACTCGCCCAGGCTTTTATGGCCAATTTGTACATGTTGACGCTGTTTTATAAGAAACTTTCGGTTTGAGAAGTTTGTCGTTTTATTAAAGATTTAATTGATAAATTGAATTATAAAAATAATGTAAATTAATTTTCAAAGTTTGACAATTTAAATTAAAAATAAAATGCCTTACAAATTAATTTTGTTACTCAAAATGCACTTTTTGTCAATCGCTTTCAAAAGTTCAAAATGTCAGCGATGAACTAATTGTAAATAATTTAGTATTTTTTTGTATTAAAATTAATTCACTTATGGCTCACACACACAAAAGATCTCCTGACTTTTCAAAATCGATACATTCCAGGCAGAATTTCATTTTTCCTGCAAAAGATCAAGAGTTGTTCAAAAATTTTATCTAGGAAAGCAAATTAATCATTTATGGCATTCAATCGCATTCGGGTTTCAAAGTGAATTTCTGTTTCGCGTTACTCAAAATTTAATTTGTAAAAATATATTAAAAATCATTTTTATATTTTAAACTCAAAATGGAACTCAACCGAATGCGTCCCTACTCCTTCCCGAATCTTTCCACAATCTTTCAACTACAAATTCGTCACATTCTGATCTACGTTGCACGACTCCATCATTCGCCCACTGAACAGCAATTCTACCATAATGACAATTTCAACCATCTTCTAACTTATCGGCAACTGGGCTTCTACCAAACTGGATTTTTCTGGATTTTCCTCTTAGTAATGATTGGAATATTTCTGAAGCAACTTCCACTATTTGATGGATTTGTTGAAGTGAGTCGACAGGCAATTCGAGTCAACAATTATCAACAGTTCATGGCTGCACCCATAATCGGCTATTTAGTTGTGGAAAAATTGTGGTTTTCTGCACTTAACGAAATTGTTAAGCAGAAAAATGGAATGATCAAAATTGCACTAGAGTTGGGCTTAAAACTCGATAGAGAATTGAACCGAATTGAAAAACAAAACTTCGTCAACTTTTTCCAGAAAATGTCTAAATATTCAGGATTGATTTACAAACAAAATACATTTGGTCTTGCAATTTTAGCTGTTCAACTTTCGGTTCTGCTTACCGTTGAATTTTTGAATTCTCGTATCGATTTTGTTCAGTTATTGCTCAATCTATGGCTTTCACTAACGATGTGTGCCTACGCCTGTGTGGTACTGGGGGTTGACTTTGTCTATGTCCCTCACACTATATTCACAATCAAAATCTTCAATTTCAAAATGTCCAAATGTGTGAAATCGATTCAATTTGCTCGTACTTTCAAGAATCGATATTTCTTGACTAAATTTTACAACGAATTTATGGATCTTAATCGTCTTATTCAAGTGTACAATGGATCTTTGCGAGATCAACTCGTGGTTTTCGATGCAACTTTTAAGCTTGGGGGATTAATCACGATTATAATGTATGCGATGCAAAAGGAAAAGATTGGAATTTCTGGTTATCTTGTGATTTCACTCTACGGAACGGTTTATTGTCTCCATCAGGTCGTTCAAGGTGGTCTCACTTACTTTCCTAAACAAAATTTGGTTTGCCACAGTGTTTTGGCTAGTTTGAGTGCTCGTTATCAGTTTGAGCAAAGATTTAAACAGAAGAAAGTTGGGCTTCAACGAATTTCAATTGGAAATTTCCGTTATCTACACAAATTGGACTTTATGAGTGACTTTCTGGGTAACAATAGTTTTGGTTTCACCTTTGGACGAGCCTATTTGATCAATAAGATGAAACTTGTTCAGGCATTCATGTCCAATCTGTACATGTTGACGCTGTTTTATAAGAAACTTTCTGTTTGAAAATGTTTTGTTATTAATAATTATTTGGTTATTGTTTAGTAAATAATAATAATTACACCTTAATGTTGGACAAATTAATAAAATATTATTAAAAATTTATTTGGCAATTTATAACCAGGAAATTGCCCTTTTTGTCATTTTCACTTTCTAAAGTTCAGGACAATGATGAACAAAAAAAATAAATTGTTTGAATTTCATTAGCATTTTGCTGAATTTTTGCTTTATTGTTTTAAATTACAAAATTACTTCAATTAATGAAGTAAATCAATCAACGTTTTTCAACTTTCACCTCAAATGGTAACGAAATGCGCAATGGTTGGCCTTTTTTTAAAGTCAATTTCTGTGGAGTTTTTGGCGTCACAGAAAAGCGATACAGCCTGACAAGTCGAGAGATGCACAGTTTAATCTCCTGCTGGGCAAATCGCATTCCAATACAATTACGAGGTCCGGCACCAAAGGGCAGAAAGGTGTACGGCACAAGAAGATGCTTGTTTTCGGGCATAAATCGTTCTGGCTTGAACATATCCGGTTCGGGATAGTATTCTGGATTGAGATGCACTGCCGCTGAAGATATATAGATTCCGTCATTTTTGGACAGTCTCACCTGGCCCAGCTGATAGCCCTCGGTTAGACAGAGTCGATGGAGCTCATTCACGGGTGTGTACAGTCGAAGTGTCTCCTTGATCACAGCTTCTAGGTATGGAACGCCACTCAGAACTGTTGCCAAATACTGCTCTGAGTGATCATCGCTTTCAAATTTGTCCAAAGCCTGACTGAGCTCTTGGTGCAGTCGCTCTTGAACATCGGGATTGTGTACAAAAATGCAATAAAATATCGTCGAAGAAGTGCTCTCAAAGCCCGCCGTGAAGAATATGATCATGTTGGCAATAATTTCCGTGTCTGTTAGCTGATTATTATTATTATTTTCTTTTGTGGTTGAGCTTCTCGTGACACTTTTCTCCCCATTTTCATTTTTGTTAGCAGAAAGTTGTTCATCATTGTCTACCTTGGCCAGGGTTTCCTCATCCAAACTTGCATCCATAAGAAGTTGAACAAAGTCATTCTGTTTCTGAACACCGCTCGAGCTACTGTTGATCAGTTGTCTACGTTCACTCAGAATATGTCGTGTTAGTTTGATGAAAAAATCGAACGATTTTGGCTCAAATGGAGTGTCAATGCCGAGAACATCCAACACAAACGTGGGCAAGACTGCCATTGCAATCAGTCGCATAATTGGAAAGTTGAATATTCGATTGCCATATTTCATGAAAAGCGCGTCCTCTGGCCGATCACTGTTGGCATTGGTTTCAAGTGCAAACACAGCACTAGCAATCACATCAATAGTGAAACCGTTGAAAACTCTGTTTTCCACCACACCGTCTTCGGATGCAATCAAGCGGTCCAAATGTTGTTCCAATTTGTGCACTGCTTTGATCATCAAGTGATGCATTCCGCGCAGCTTTCCTGACGTGAAGGTTGGACTCACAATCGCCCGAATGCGCTGCCAATTTTCGCCCTGAGACAGAAATAAATTCTGATTCCACATTTCATGGTAGATGGGGAAATTGAAACGATCCATAAAATGGTGAAAGTCCTTGATTGTCACCTGTTTGATCAGCTCCGGATCTGTCACCATCAGTGCAGGCTGAAATGCCTGATAGAAACCAAACACTGGACCATACTTGCGGGTCCACTCAATGTTGAGTTCGTTTAATTCAGAAAATGTTCTCTCGAGGAAATTTCCAAATATAAATCGCGGCGCTGGGCCTGAAATGCCCTTCTTAGACCAGTAACTCTGATGGCGCTTCGATGCCCTTCAATTAAAGTATTAAATATTAACATAAAAACTAATATTTCAACACAAACTTACCAGTATGCCCATATTGACGCACCAATTACAAGCGAAAAAACACAACAAAGTGAGTGAACAAAATTCCATTATATATATCTCCCACCAAAACACAAATGAAGCAAAGTCAAGCCAATGAATGATACATTCTCACAGTTGTGACCATCAAATCATTTATGCCAGCCACAGTCTGTGCTTATTGAGCTAGCCAAATCCCGTAAAATTTGTCAGCAACAATCGTAATCTCGTACTGCACTACGTTTGCATCCACTTGGTGTGACACTGTACGTTGTAATTACCCATTTAATTTGTTATATGTCAATCTCAGTGCAAACTCACTTTCCGGTGCTATACCATCAGTTAAAGTCGAGGGGTAACATCCGAGCCAGTTTCACCGTTCAAGCGGATTCACAAAGCGATGATAGGATCTACAAAAGAGTGCACTGAAAGTTTATACAACCACGACAACACAGGATTTTATTGTATCCTTTTTCCCATTTGTTATCAATGTTCATTTATTATGAAAATATTTTATTTGAACATTTAATAAAACGTTTTCCTTTATTATGCCACTCTTCGATTAGTATATTTCAGGCGCACGATATTTTATTTTTGATTGGAGAAGAATGTATTTCTTGTCTTTATTTTTCTTGTTTCATTAATTTCAAAGCGTTAGGTTTGTTTTAGCTTGTTTTATCAATTTTCACGCGCTAATCTAAATATCAAATAAAATATCTATCCTAGAAATCTTCGATTTTAAAAGTTTCTATTGCATCGATTTTCAAATTGAAAATTTCAAAACATTTTTAATGAGTTCCGAAGCTGATTTCCTAAGACAAGTCCAAGCACGATTTCTTTCGAAAAATTTCGCAAATAGCTCACCAGACACAATATGGCTTCATTCTAGCGCATAAACTAAAAAAAGACCAATTCTTATCGCAAATTGCTCGTAAGGCATAACGCAATTCCTATTTAGTACAGAAATCTAAACCAGAAATTCCAAATAATTTTATCTGTATAATTACAACATCATAATGATCCCAATGGCATTGAATTTCATGCCATTTGGATGTAGTCGGAGCGTGCTCTATAAATACTCATTTGGGGCCAATACATGTTCATCAACCACTACTAGGGCCACCATCATGGGCATTATTATTTTTGTGGCCGTATGGGATTTGTGAACGGCATTTCGAACATTGTTAAAAGTTTGATTTGTTGCAACAAAGATCGGCATGCAACAATCGAATTTTGTAATGTTGAAAGAAATAAGGCCACGTCATCAGTGACCAAAGTGCCCGCAAACCATAACCTAATCTTTCCGACCCGCAGCAGGCTGCGGGCCGGAAACATTAGGTTAGGTTTGCACCCCACCCCTAACCTACCTAATCTAACTTAACCTAACTAACCCCAGACACAATAGAATCCCAGCGTTATCTATCTAGTCATATCCAGTTGCATCTAAGGTCTAGAGCACACCTGGATTGCTCGCAAACCATAACCTAATCTTTCCGACCCGCAGCAGGCTGCGGGCCGGAAACATTAGGTTAGGTTTGCTCGTCCCACCCCCGTCACACCCTACCTAATCTAGTCAAATCCAGGTGTATCCAGGAGTATCCTAAGTGTATCCTAAGAGGTAAAACAGTTTTCTACTTGGGGTTTACAACGGGATAATTTTGTTCGACTGAAAATTATCAAATAGAATTGTTAGAAATGCTGTTGATGGGTTCCTCTTGTGCCTTTGAAACATAATATCTTCATGTCTTTTAACCCAACTTAATGTCACTAAATAGCATGATTTAGCACATGACTCAATTCATTATTGATTTATCTTTGTCCAATGGTTTCCAAGAATATTGATGATATCACTACTTGCAACCTGAATTCTTTTGGCAAGTTTATTGTTCTCAGCAGTTCAAGCCTTGTTGGTTGTCTAAAGCCTTATCTGTTGTCGATTTTTGGAAAAATTGCGACCGGCCGAATTGAGTTCAACCAAACTTTCATCGAATTCACAGTCTTTGGGCGCTGCATAAATAACTGTTGAATCAGTGATGATCTTCAGCAGTGCGTCTAGGACCTGGTGACATTGTCGATGTTCAGTAAAACTCTAGGAATCTCTTCAAAGTAACATTGTTATATTTAAAACAGATGCAAATTGCATGTTTTAGCGGCAGATTGATGAAGCAAAATATAGCTTGAATTTCAAGCATTGAAATGAAGAGACACAACCCAATCTGGATAGCAAAAAGAGCAAACAAACAAACAGAAACTGCTCAAAACATCTCGAACTATGGTCACAGGAGCAACAACTGACAACGCAACTATGTAAACAAAGCGAAGCATACTGCACTCTCGCTGTCATGTGAGAAAATAGCAACGACAGCCTATTTCTTCGCAACCAGATTATCGAGTGGATCGATTTGATTCGAGTCAAAATAATTTTTTACAGATGCAATGTTACTTACAATAAACAATAACTGTTAGTTGCAAAAGTCACCAGGTGGCGCCACCCGTCTTATCTAATCTTTGAGTTTTTCAGGAAATCACCTATTTTTCGCACCTCTCTACAGCATCCTGAAGATGTACCAAAAATCTTGTGCAATTTGATTAAGTAGTTTTTGAATGATAATCCGTACAAGAAGCGCCAAAAGCTCTGGTATAGTCTCCGCTGCGCTTCGCACGCTCCGACAACAATTTACTAGTAAAAATTAAAGGTATCAATGCGATCTTGTAAAAACATAGCAAATACAGTATTCAAAAAGCTTGCTGATTAGAATCCACAGGTAAATAACAACAGATGGAAAAGTGAGCATAAAGCATGAAATTGCACTTTTTGTCATTTACACTTCCTAAAGTCCAGGACAATGATGCAAAAAAGTAAATTTTTTGTTTTTCATTGCCATTTTGCTTAATTTTTGCTTTATTGTTTTAAATTACACAAAAATTACTTCAACTAACGACTAAGTGAATCAATCAACGTTTTTCAACTTTAACCTCAAATGGTAACGAAATGCGCAATGGTTGACCTTTTTTGAAAGTCAATTTCTGTGGAGTTTTTGGCGTGCCAGAAAAGCGGTACAGCCTGACAAGTCGAGAAATGCAGAGTTTAATCTCCTGCTGGGCAAATCGCATTCCAATACAATTGCGAGGTCCGGCGCCAAAGGGCAGATAGGTGTATGGCACCAAAAGATGCTTGTTTTCGGGCATAAATCGCTCTGGCTTGAACATATCCGGTTCGGGATAGTAGTCCGGATTGAGATGCACTGCCGCTGCGGATATAAAGATTCCGTCATTTTTGGACAGTCTCACCGGGCCCAGCTGATAGCCCTCGGTAAGACAGAGTCGATGGAGCTCATTCACGGGTGTGTACAGTCGAAGTGTCTCCTTGATCACCGCTTCTAAGTAGGGAACGCCACTCAGAACTGTTGCCAAATACTGCTCTGAATGATCATCATTTTTAAATTTGTCCAAAGCTCTGCTCAGTTCTTGGTGCAGTCGCTCTTGAACATCGGAATTATGTACAAGCGCAAAAATGCAATAAGATATCGTCGAAGAAGTGCTCTCAAAGCCCGCTGTGAAGAATATGATCATGTTGGCAATAATTTCCGTGTCTGTTAGTTGATTATTAGTAATTTCTTTTGTTTGACTTTTCGTGACAATTTTCTTCTCATTTTCCACCTCATCTTTAACAGAAAGTTGTTCTTCATAGTCGGCCTTGTTGTCCAAGGTGTCCTCATCCAAACTTGCATCCATAAGAAGTTGAACAAAGTCATTCTGTTTCTGAACACCGCTCGAGCTACTGTTGATCAGTTGTCTACGTTCACTCAGAATATGTCGTGTTAGTTTGATGAAAAAATCGAACGATTTTGGCTCAAATGGAGTGTCAATGCCGAGAACATCCAACACAAACGTGGGCAAGACTGCCATTGCAATCAGTCGCATAATTGGAAAGTTGAATATTCGATTGCCATATTTCATGAAAAGCGCGTCCTCTGGCCGATCACTGTTGGCATTGGTTTCAAGTGCAAACACAGCACTAGCAATCACATCAATAGTGAAACCGTTGAAAACTCTGTTTTCCACCACACCGTCTTCGGATGCAATCAAGCGGTCCAAATGTTGTTCCAATTTGTGCACTGCTTTGATCATCAAGTGATGCATTCCGCGCAGCTTTCCTGACGTGAAGGTTGGACTCACAATCGCCCGAATGCGCTGCCAATTTTCGCCCTGAGACATGACCAAATTCTGATTCCACATTTCATGGTAGATGGGAAAATTGAAACGATCCATAAAATGGTGAAAGTCCTTGATTGTAACCTGTTTGATCAGCTCCGGATCGGTCACCATCAGTGCAGGCTCAAATGCCTGATAGAAACCAAACACCGGACCATACTTTCGAGACCACTCAATGTTTAGTTCATTTAGCTCGGAAAATGTTCTCTCGAGGAAATTTCCAAATATAAATCGCGGCGCTGGGCCTGAAATGCCCTTCTTAGACCAGTAACTCTGATGGCGCTTCGATGCCCTTAATTAATTTAATTTAATAAAATAAAATGACTAATATTCAGAAAACACTTACAAGTATGCCCATATTGACGCACCAATTACAAGCGAAAAACACAAATAACTGAGCGAAAAACAAAATTCCATTATATATCTCCCATTAAAACACAAATGAAGCAAAGTCAAGCCAATGAATGATACATTCTCAAAGTTGTGACCATCAAATCATTTATGCCAGCCTCAGTCACTGTTTGCTCATTTGCGCTGTATTGAGCTAACAATTATCGTAAATAACTCTATCGTTATCAGACTGCCACTGCGTTGGCATGCACTTGCGGCGTGATAATGTACATGTGCTATTTTCCATTTAATTAAATGTCAAACTCAGTGCAAATAAGTCAACATCCTGTGTAAGCCTTTTCATGTATGTGTAATGTTATAATATCTTAAGGCTCATTTGGAATTATGCCCTGTTGAATAGTGCCTGGTAGAAGTGGCACTGATATTGACTCATTTAATAATTGAACCTAAAATGAACTTTTGTCAATTACTTTTTAAAGTTTCTAAAGTTCAAAAGGTGACTTAGATGAACTAATGAATAAATTAGTATTTTCACCGATTCTATAACTTTGCAAACTCTTGACTTTCAAAATCAATACATTCCTGACTGAATTTCATATTCAAAAGATCAAAAGTTGTAAAATTGTTTTCGAGTTGTTCAACGCGAAGTTCAGTTTTTGCATTTGAATTCAAATTTTGTTTTGTAAAAATGTAAAAATCCTTTACATTTTAAATTCAAAATGGAACTCAACCGAAGGCGTCCCTATTCCATTCCAAATCTTTATTCAATCTTTCAACTACAAATTCGTCACATTCTGATCTATCTTGCTCGAATTCATCACACCCCCCACTGAATTCTACCACAATGACAATTTTCGTCATTTTCTAACCTACCGACAATTGGGCTACTATCAGACTGGATTTTTCTGGATCTTTCTCGCAACTATGATTGGAATATTCTTGAAGCAACTGCCACTATTTGATGGATTTATTGAAATTTGCCGTCAAGCAAGTGGAGTGAACAACTATCAACAGTTCATCGCTGCGCCAATAATCAGTTTTATCATGGCGGAAAAACTGTGCTGCTCTGCATTTGCAGAAATATTCAAACGACAAAAATGGAATGATTAAAGTTGCGTTTGAGTTGGGCACTAAATTGGACCGAGAATTGGGCAGAATTGACAAACAGAATTTTGTAAATCGGTTCCAGAAAATGTCCAAATATTGTGGATTGATCTACAAACAGAGTGCACTTGGACTTGCTCTGATGGTCGTTCAATTTACGGTTCTGTGTTTTGTTCAAATATGGAATGCTCGAATCAACTTTGTCCAATTGATTCTGTATCTTTGGCTTTCATTAACCATTAGCGGTTACGCCTGTGTGGCTCTAGGAATCGACTTTGTCTTTATTCCCCACATTATATTTACAATCAATATTTTCAAATTCAAAATGGCTAAATGTGTAAATTCGCTTCGATTTGCTCGTGTATTAAAAAGTCGATTTTTGCTGATTAAATTTTCAACTCAATTTATGGATCTTAATCGGCTCATTCAAGTGTACAATGGATCTCTTCGGGACCAGTTGGTGGTATTCGATGCCTCATTCAAATTGTCAGGAATAATTGCGTTTATAATGTACACGATGCAGAAGAAAAAGATTGGAATTTCTGGTTATTTGATTATCTCACTGTATGGATTTGTTTACTCTTTTCATCAGCTCGTACAAAGTGGACTCACTTACTTTCCAAAACAAGTTTTGGTTTGTCATCGTGTTGTCGCTAGTTTGAGTGCTCAAAGTCAGTTTCAACAAAGATTCGGTCCAAAGACCAAAGTTGGTTTTCAGCAAATTGAAAATTTCTGTTATCAACACAAATTGGACTTTCTTGCCGACATTCTGGGCAACAATAGTTTCGGTTTCACCTTTGGACGGCGATATTTGATCAACAAAATGAAACTGGCGCAGGCTTTTATGGCCAATCTGGGCATATTGACGCTGTTTTATAAGAAACTTACTGTTTGAAATTAATTTCGCTTATTGACTTATTAACTCTTTAATTAACCCAATTATAATTTAAAAACTGAAATTCAAAGAAATTTAAATTCCATAAAAATGTTCATTATTAAATACAAAATTGAAATTAAATTGATTTTCACTGTATTTGACTTTTATGTTGTAAATCCGAAAATATATTTTAAATTATGTCCAAAATTAATTAATAATAAATGTTTGAATTCAATTTATTAAAATTATGTTTTAATTTTGAAAATTTGAAATAAATAAAAATACTTTTATTTTTTAAATACAAAATAATTTTGTTACCCAAAATGCACTTTTTTGTCAGTCACTTTCTAAAGTTCAAAAGGGCATAGATGATATAATAAATAATTTAGCCCTGATTTGAAAAATCAATATATACCAGGCAGAATTTCATTTTTCCGGCAAATATTCAAGAATTTTAAAATTTTTTTTAGGCAATCTATTTAATTTAGCTAATTTGGACTTTTTGAGTGACTTTTTAGGCAACAATTATTTCGGTTTCACTTTTGGACGAAGTTATTTGATAAACAAGATGAAACTGGCTCAAGCTTTCTTGGGCAACTTGTACATGTTGACGCTGTTTTATATGTTTGAAATTGATTTTAGATTAATTAAAAATTTATTATTTAATTAAAAATTTATTTATTTGTCTATTTTTAAGAAATAAAAGTCAAAACATTAAAATCACATATATCTTTCTCTGTAATTAATGATTAATCAATTAATTATATTAAAATTTTAAGAAAATTGGAAATTTCCGATGAAATTCAATTGAAACTAGAAAATAATTTGCAATTTGTAAAAAGTTTTCAAAACTAAACTTGACAAAACAGGAAGCTATAAATTGATTTTACAATTCCTTCTCGAAAGTAGAAAACAGTTTGTTCAGAGTTGTCAAATAAGACAGTCATTCAAAATGGAGCTCCACCGATTCCGTCCCTATTCCATCGAGAACCTTTCTTTAATATTTCAACTCCAAGTTCGTCATCTTCTGATTTATCTTGCACGAATCCATTATTCTTCTTCAGAAATCCACCAAAACGACAATTTCGACCATCTTCTAACTTTTCGACAATTTGGATTCTACCAGACTTTACATTTATGGATTTTCCTCATAACCATGATTGGAATATTCTTGAAACAACTCCCTATTTTTGACGAATATGTAGAAGCAAGTCGGCAATCAATTCACATCAACAATTATCGACAATTCATGATTGCGCCCATAATTGGGTATCTATGCGCAGAGAGAATTTGGTTTTTTGCTTTCAAAGAAATTGCTGATCGTAATAATGGCATGATTAAAGTTGCGCTCGAGTTAAGTGAAAATTTAGACCGAGAAATGAGCAAAATTAAGCGTAAAAATTTTATAAACTTTTTCAAGAAATTATCAAAATATTCAGGAGCATTCTTTAAGCAAAATGCTTTGGGGCTTGCATTGCTGGCAACTAAACTTACAGTTTTGTGTTCAATTAAATTTTGGAAAAATCAAATTAATCTAATTCAGTTAATTTTTTATCTATGGTTTGCCCTCACAATGTGCACCTACGCATGCGTCGTATTGTCCATCAATTTCGTCGTAATCCCTCACATTATATTTACAATCAGAATATTTCGTTTCAAAATGTCCAAATGTTTGCTTGCGCTTCGATTTGCTCGAGCATTTCGGAAACGATTCTTTCTCAACATTTTTTCAGTAGAATTTATGCGGCTTCATCGACTCGTTCAACTGTTCAACCGCTCACTTCGACATCATATTGTCATTTATGATGCTTCGTTTAAGCTGCCTGGAATTATGACGATACTAATCTATACCATGCAGAAGGAAAAGATTGCCATTCAAAGCTATATGATTATCGCATTGTACGGTTGTATGTATGTGCTTCATCTTGTGGTACAAAGTGGTCTCACTTACTTTCCTGAACAAAATTTAGTTTGTCATCGTGTTTTGTCAAGTTTAAGTGCGCGAAATCAGTTTGTTCAAAGATTCGGTCCAAGGAAAACAAGATTTCGAAGAAATCCAATTGAAAATTTCTGTTATCTGCATAAAATTGATTTCCTGAGTCACTTTTTAGGCAACAATAGTTTCGGTTTCACTTTTGGACGAGCCTATTTGATCACCAAGATGCAACTGGTTCAGGCATTCTTGGGCAATCTGTACATGTTGACACTGTTTTATAAAAAACTTTCTGTTTGAAAATGTTAATACATTTAGTTCATTTTTATTGCTTTTTGTATTAATATTATAGTTGTTTGTAAATTTGTTGTTTCTTTCGAAAAAAATACTAAAATAAAATAAAGTTTGAGTTTGAAATATTGTTTCAACATCAAAATCTCATTAATCATTCGATGATTACTTTTGTAATTAATGATTAATGTTGAAATAGAAGGTAGAAACTTCCGTTAAATTTCAATTTATCCAAACCAGAAAACAATTTGTCAGAATTTTTCTAAACTAAACTTGACGAAACAGGAAACTATAAATTGATTTTAATTTCTTATCGATGGAACGTAAAAAGTTTGTTTCGAGTCAGCAAACAAAATAACAATCCAAAATGGAACTCAACCGATTCCGTCCCTATTCCATTCGGAAACTATCCACAATCTTTCAACTTCAAATTCGTCATCTTTTGATTTATCTTGCTCGAATACATCATTCTACCACTGAGCCTCAATTCTACTATAGCGATAATTACCGGCAATTTTTAAGTTACCGACAATTTGGATTCTATCAAACTGGGCTTTTCTGGATTTTTCTCATAGCCATGATTGGAATATTCTTGAAGCAACTTCCAATATTTGACGGATTTGTCGAAGCAAATCAAAGAGCACTTCGAGTCAACAATTACCAACAGTTCATAGCTTCGCCACTAATTGGTTATCTTTGTGTTGAGAGAATTTGGTATTGTGCATTCACGGAAATTGTCAAACAACAAAATGGAATGATCAAAGTTGCACTCGAGTTGGGTGAAAATTTGGATCTCGAATTGAACAAAATTAAACAGAAATTTTTTATTGAATTTTACCTGAAAATTTCGAAATATTCCGGAGCCTGTTATAAGTTGAATGCACTTTCACTTGCAATTTTAGCAGTAGAACTTACAGTTCTATGTTCAATTCAATTCCTGTATCATCGAATCAACATTTTTCAGTTAATTCTCTATTTATGGTATTTACTCACAATGTGTTCCTACGCATGCGTGGTTCTGGGAATTAATTTTGTCTTTATCCCTCACATTATATTTACAATCAAAATTTTTCGTTTCAAAATGTCCAAATGTGTGCTTTCGCTGCGATTTGCTCGCGCATTTAGAAATCGGATTTTCCTGGATAAATTTTCATTTGAAGTTTTCCATCTTCATCGTCTCGTGCAAATGTACAATCGTTCACTTCGACATCAAATTGAGATTTATGATGCCAACTTTAAATTGTCCGGACTAATATCAATTTTATTCTTCGTGATGCAGAAAGAAAATATTAGCATCGCTGGTTATTTGATTATTTCACTGTATGCGTGTCTTTATGTGCTTCATCTTGTGGTACAAAGTGGGCTCTCACTTATTTTTCTCAACCAAAATTTATTTGTAGCTGTTTTCAGTTTAGTGCCGAATCTTATCAGTTTTTTCACAATTGTCCTTTGAGCTATTTTAGTACAAGTATCACTTATATTTTCTCATTAATTTTATTTTGTCAAATGTTTTGCTAGTTTGGGTGTGAAATATTTGATACAAAGTTCAAAAAAATTAGATTTTTTAAAAAAATAATAAAAACTTTTTTTTTCAAAATTGTTCCTGAGATTTTTTTTAAAATTGAATATTTGTTTCATTTGGAGATTTTTTACCAACAACTTTAACCTTTTTTTTAGTTTTTATATTGTTTTTTTAATTTTTAATTATATAAATTGTTTGTTAATAATAAAATTAATTATTTTGGTTATTGATTTGTTTTGTGATTTAAATTTATCATTTTTAGTAGAAATGTCATTTTTAATTGTTATGAATACCGAAACTTTTTGAACCACAAATTAAAATAATTCTTGAGGTTTAGTCAACTAACAGTCAAAGAGTGCAATTACAAGTTTGACAAATGCCATATCAGTGTGAATGCAATCAAGTTACCGGTCGAAAGTTGCAACACTACATTAGCACTTAACTTGACCTCTATATTGATGCAATAGTAAGCTATTTGAATTGATTTTTGACCCCATAAAAAGGTCAATGGGGAATGGGACGATTTAATACGAAAAAAGCAAATATCCAACAAGGCAATAAAACCTGCCAAAAAGTGATCTACGAGTTGGACATTTTTATGTCATTGCTACTGCAGTGTCGTGCTCGTGCTGTGACTGTAATGATCGTTTTGGGCTTTTTCAAGTACAAGAGACATGAACCACATCGTCAGTATAGACTGACTGCTACTACTATCAGAAGGATGGAGAAGGCCGAAAGATATCGACTCGGACAACCACCAATCTGAGCTATTTAAGAAACTTAATTCATAGGATGGACTTTAAACTATTTGCGAACATGGCTCGATTAAAAGAACAAATCGGAATACTTTGAAAAAATGCCTTTGTTTATTATTTACTTATTTTGTGTGTGTGTGTGTGCAATTATCGGAAATGAACATTATTGAGCAATGAAATTAGCTCGTCATCAGAATGAACTGAATGAAAAAAAACGTGAAATTCGAGAATTGAAGAGAAGAAGCTTCGTCGTTCCTAGAGATTGCCATTGATAGTGGAAATGAATCAACTTGTGAATCAATCAATCATTTCAAGAAAAGAGTGTTGGAGGAGAGCGACTACGAATTGGTACGAAACGGTTTGGTCGATTGGTGTTGAGTCTCCGGAGAATATCGCCTCACCCAAATCGGTCTTTTCGAGAATTTGTTCGTCAATTACTCCTTCTTGTTTTTTTCCGGGTCCTTGGTCGATGATCTTTTCACACGCTTCCTTCATTTCGTACAACACAAAGTTGCTGATTTTGCTCATTTGTTGTCCTGTCAAGCTTCTTATAGCTACAGACATTAGGTTGAACAGCGCCTTATTGCTCAGACCTCCGTAATGCATGTAGGTCACTTTTTCGGCTTGATCGATTCGCCGATTCACCTCACCAATGGCTCAAAACATGGTTTCAAACCCTAACTGGGTCTCCTTGGCAAATTTTTCCACAAATACAGTCAACTTTTCTTGTTCGCTTTGTTGACTTTTCTCAACCTGTCCGTCTTCTTGATAGTAACTTGCACTATCTCCGTCGTTGTTCAATTCAGAATCGATCCATTCAGTCGGCAGCTCACGTGCTCTTCAAGTTCATCTTGAAGGAGACTAATTTCGTTGCTTAAAATGTCAATTTTGGCATTCTATTGTACGCACACACACAAAATAAGTAAAATAATAAACCAAATAAAAATTTTCAAAGTAATCAGATTTTTTGGCTTTTATCGAGCCATGTTCAAAAATCGTTTAAAGTCCATCTAATGGATTTAGTAGCTTAAATAGCTCAGATTGTTGTTAACGTAGTGTGGCTGTTTTTCTCAAACTCCATCGCTCCTGTAGCCAGTCTATATTCATGTTGTCGTTGCATGTCTCTTGATATTACCCAACACGGTCATTTCACTCACAGCATGAGTCATGACTGCAGTTGCAATGACATTAATGTTTAATGTGAAGATGAGGCACTTCAAATGAGGCAGGAACTTTTATTGCCTCATTTAATTTTTGAACCTTTCGTTTTAAATGGTTCCATGACCTTTACCACGAAGCCAAAAATCAATTGAAATAGCTTTCGACCTCAAATTGGAGGTCAAGTTGAGTGCTAGTGCAGTGTTGTAACGAGTCTCGACCAGTAACTTGATTGCATTCACACTCATATTGCCATATTCGGTTGTCCATCAGGTGGACAGTGTTGTAGACAACTCCTCTACTAGCATTTATAAAATTTTTAAATAATTTTACTAATTTTAAATTTCAAATAATAATAATAAAAATATAAAACCATCAATAATTTAGTATTTTTGATTCAAATTACAAAAAAATATATCAGGTAAAAACAAATCATTAATAAATTATCTTTTTTAAATTTAAAAAAATATTTTCGAGAAATGGCAAAAATTTGGTAACAAATTTTCGGCCGGAAACTAGTTAATAATTCAAAACAAAATTAATATTTTATTCAAAAGCATTAATAGCAAAAGACAGTTTGCCTTCTCTTCAAATAAACTAAATTGAATTAAAATTGTGAATTTATTTTCTTAAAATTTTACGATTCAAAATGGAACTCAACCGAATCCGCTCTTATTCCATCCCGAATCTATCTACAATCTTTCAACTTCAAATTCGTCACATTCTAATTTATCTTGCACGAATTCACCATCCCACCACGGAAAATCAATTTTTCCGTAATGACAATTTTAACCAACTTCTAACCATCCATCAATTTGGCCTCTATCAGTGCGTGAATTTCTGGATTTTTCTTGTAATCCTGATTGGAATATTCCTGAAGCAGCTTCCAACATTTGATGGATTCGTCGAAGCAAATCGACGCGCAATTCGAATTCAAAATTACCAAGAATTTTTGGTTTCACCAATTGTGGGCTATTTGTGTGTGGAGAGAATTTGGTTTTGTGCTTTCACGGAAATTGTAAAACAACAAAACGGAATGATCAAAGTTGCGCTCGAATTGAGCACAAAACTTGACCGAGAAATGAACAAATTCAAACGTAAAGGTTTTATTGATTTTTTCCACAAAATGTCAAAATATTCTGGGGCATTTTTTAAATTCTATGCTTTTGGCTGTGCCACCTTTTTAGCCCCCAAACTTGCATTCTTTATTGCAATTCAATTCTGGGAAAATCGAATCGGTTTTGTTCAATTAATTCTCTATCTATGGTTTTCGATCACAATGTGCATTTATGCAGTGGTTGCAATTGGCATCAATTTTGTCTTTATTCCCCACGTTATATTTACAATCAAAATATTTCGCTTCAAAATGTACAACTGTGTAAGATTGCTTCAATTTGCACGTGCGCTTCAAAGTCGAATTTACTTGAGTAAATTTTCGCGAGAATTGTTCAATCTAAATCGGCTTATTCAAATGTATAACAGATCACTTCGAGAGCAAATTGTGGTTTATGATGCAAACTTTAAGCTTTCTGGCATTATATCGATTCTGTTTTACATTAAACAGACCGAAAGTATGGGAGCTTCTGGTTATATTACGATAATAGTGTACGGATGTCTGTATGCGTTTCATCTTGTGGTGCAAAGTGGTCTCACATACTTTCCGGAACAAAATCTGATTTCTCATAGAGTTTTGGCTAGTTTAAGTGCTCGAAATCAGTTTTATCAAAGATTTGGATCAAAGAAAAAAGTTAAGTTTCAACGAGTGTCAATTGAAAATTTCCGGTATTTGCATAAATTGGACTTTCTGAGTGACTTTCTGGGTAACAATAGTTTTGGTTTCACTTTTGGGCGAAACTATTTGATCAACAAAATGAAACTGGCTCAGGCATTCATGTCCAATCTGTACATGCTGACGCTGTTTTATAAGAAACTTTCTGTTTGAAATTGAAATTAATAATTTTGTAAATTAATTTAATTGAATCCTAACTCATTTAAACATACAAACGCTGTATTATAGAAACGTAAATTGCATAAAAATTATTAAAATTAAGTTAAATTAAAATTTTAATTGATTTGCACTGAATTTGACTTTTCATTTCGAAAATCAGAAAATGTGCTCAATTTATACCCAAATTAATTAATGGTTGTCAGGTAATTGAGATTATATTCAATTACGTAAATGCAATTAAGATGTACATGTGCCCAACATATGTGGATTGAATTAATATATAAAATGGTTAGTGCGGAATAAAGTTTATATTACAATTTTATTTTTAATTTACAAACATTTTTAAATTTAAAAAGCCATAAAATGAAATTTGTAATTGTTTTTGCTTTTGTTGTCATGGTCGGAGCAGCTGTTGGTGAGTGTTTAATATTTAAATTTTATTAATTTTACAATTTAATTTTGATCTAGTTGACCAACGGTCAATTGCTGAAACTCTTTTAAAACAAGCAGAGGATCTGTATTCGAAAACCAACACTCGACTTTACGGAATTCGACTGGCCAACTTTGGCCATTTGGGCACTCAGTTGGAGCATCAACTGGTACTGCTTGAGTCACTGATCGGAGACTTGAAGATTCAATTCTCAGACAAAGCCTTTTCCATTGAATCCCATCACATTCATGTGATCGAAGAGGAGTTGCTCCATCTCGAAAACACAATCTCGGAAGAGGTGAGCCACATTGACACCGTAAAGGACACTCATCTCCACCGAGGTGATACTGGTGCTGTGTTGGTATCGAAAAGTGAAGCTCTCGCTAAGAAAGCTAAGGACTTTTTGACTACTCATAAGGCGGCTAAAGAAGCTAGTGCAATTGAACACGAAATTGAAAATGTTGAAAAGTTGATCAAGTCCCTTCAGGCTGTGCCACGACCGCTGGGATCGGATTTGAAACGAGATGAACAGCAACTGGCTCGACATGAGCGAACACTTGAAGGGTTGATTGCAAAAGCCACTGCTCGAGGTGCCGCAGCTTAAAAATATTCTGTAATTTGAAACAATTTATTTGGATTTAAAATAAATAATTAATCATTTTGGCAATAATAATTTTTGTTGCTTAATTATTAATTTCCGCAATAAATATGACTTGAACTTTATGAAATCGATTTATGGAATTGACAAACTCCGAATTGTTTCACTTGAAAAACATTATCCAAGTAGAATTTAGCCACATTGATACCATGAAGTGAACTGAGAGGAGTTTGGGTCAGGGACGGTTCAATTCTTCTTCATATGACGCACGAATCTTCTAGTCCTTCAAATAAATAATTAATCATTTTGTTATTTTTGTCATTTTGTTGTTCAATTATTAATTTCCGCAACATATGACTTTGTAAAGCTATCTTGCTTCAACTCATGACTTGAACTTTATGATATATTGATTTTTAATTAAATTTACTCTCTTTTGAGTTCAAGAGTTCATTTTGTATATATCAAGCGATTCAACTGACTCGTGTAACTGGAAATATCAAGTGAGGAAGTGGCAACCGCTTTTTGATGGGTTTGGTTAAAATCGAATTCAACCTGGATCAAACCAATTAATTATTAAACGTTCGTTGTCATTTCCTTAGAACGGTTCGAACAAAAAAAAATTGAAAAAAACTTGGAAAATTCTTGGAAATTTAAAATCAAAAATGGAACTCAACCGAATGCGTCCCTATTCCATGCGGAATTTGTCCGTCATCTTTCAACTACAAATCCGTCACATTCTAATCTACCTTACACGAATCCACCACACTCAAACTGAAGATCAATTTTACCGCAATGACAATTTCCACCATCTTTTAACTTACAGACAATTTGGCATATACCAAACCATCAATTTATGGTTAATTCTCATCGCGATGATTGGAATCTATCTACGGCTTCTACCAATATTTGACCTTTACGTGGACAGTTGTCGTCGTGCGATGCGTATTAACAATTATGAACAATTCATTGTGACGCCCATCATTGGCTTTTTGGCTACGGAAAAGTTTGTCTACGATGCGTTCACTCAAATATTGGCTCGAAAGAATGGAATGATCAAAGTTGCGCTTGAGCTAAGCACAAAACTTGATCGAGAATTGACGGGAAACGTTGAGAAACAGAATTTGATTTCGTATTTCTGTAAACTTACTCACTTCTCTGGAATTTGTTATAAAGTTAGTTGCGTTGGTTGTGCACTTTTGGGTGCGCAACTTGCAACTTTGAGCGTAATTCATTTTGCCGACCATCGAATCAACTTTCCTCAATTGCTACTCTATCTATGGATATCCATTCTGATGAACGTGTACGCATGCGTAACAATTGCCATCGTATTTATCATAATACCTCACATGGCTTTTACATTGAAAGTTTTCCGTGTAAAACTGAGCAAATGTCTCAAATTGCTTCACTTTGCAGAAGCATTTCACAATCAGAATTATCTGGCACGATTTGCAAAAGAATTTCTCCATCTTCATCGTCACATTCAAATGTACAATCAATCCTTCCGAGATCAAATTCTGCTGCACGATTCTGTGTTTAAACTTTCAGGAATTATCACGATTCTCTTCTATTTGATGCAGGAACAAAAGTTGTCTCACTTTAGTTACTTCATAATGTTCCTCTACGCTTGTACGTATGCATTCTTGCAGGTTCTTCAAAGCAAAATTGCCCACTTTCCCAGAAAGAATTTGGTTTGCCATCGGCTGATGTCAAGTCTTGCTGCACGGGCTCAGTTTGCTCTGAGGCGGAAAGTGAAGAAAGTTCCATTTGGATTTAGGCTGAAATTTACAAATGAAAACTTTCGATTTCTGCATAAAATCGATTTTCTGTGCGACTTTCTTGGTAACAACAATTTCGGTTTCACTTTCGGGCGAATGTATTTGATCAATAGGATGCGAATGTTTCAGGCATTTATGGCTAATCTTTACATGTTGACTCTGTTTTATAAAAAGTTGTCTGTTTAATGTTATTTAAATAAAAAAAATATATAACAAAAATGAAGTAAACAATTTTATAAATTCGCTAAATTAATTTAAATTTTACTTTTACCAAACTTTTACCTCCAAAATGTAGCCATATCTGGCATTTCATTAATCTCTATGGCAGGCTCTGTCTAGCCCCCTTGAAGCTCCCCTTACAGCACATCCCTGACTGGCACAACTTACTAAAGGATTTATCAACAAATCTAAAGCCAATCCCCCAGACTTCTACAGGCACGTGTAAGTCTAATCAGTGGCATAATATGTGCACTACACGTTTGTCATTATCATCATCTAAGCAAACCTAAGCACATTTTCACAAACCAGTGAAAACTTGTGCTAACTCAACTGATATACACGTGAATTGGCTTTATCAACTGCACGAGATGCACCGAACAATCGATGAATGTGTAGTAGTGTAAAGCTATCAAATATCATAATTTTACATTCAGTGATTCAAGTCTACCATGTAGAAAATATGTATAAATTCATTATAAGATATTTCGCGTGATTTTCCCTTTTGGTTGGATGTCCTTGATGGTGCAAGAAAGCACATGATTAATATACATTTTGAATGATGATACAAATCACGCACAAAATATTAGATAACATAAAAAATGTATTGCTACAAAGTATATACGTACTACTACTTGTCGAGTTATATCAATTGAGATTGGATTACATTACTGACAGTTGAGAAATTGAAACAAAAGTGCTCTTTTTTCTGACATGTCATATCGAAAATTACTGATTTACGGTTGATTTTTAAATAAACTCCGCAGTATAAGAGCCACAAGAAATGGCTAAAAATTTTTAGCACCTTCTAGTGGATCGTGCATAAAATCCGGAAATATTCAAACATTTTATTTTAAGTTTTAAGGATTTTATAAAAAAAAATTGAATCCAACTATTTTGGGAATAATTGATTTAAAAATGAAATGTTCAAGTTTTTGCTGACTTTATTTAAAAATTATTGTCTACATGATTTGAGTTTGAGTGAAGTGATGACGATTGATTGGGTTTGAACGACGATTGACAAAGTCTTCTTTTCCACATGTCGTCGTCTCCTTGGAGAGTGACCAGATTGGTGATATCATGCAAACTTTTTTGGGGTTGCATATGATAAGACAAGAAGAAAGCAGAAGGAGAACGAAAGGGGAAAGTGAAGGGTGTTTGCGCAATACGAGAAAGGGAAAGTTTATTTACCCCCGATAAAATTGAGATTGAGATGCTTTTTTGTGGAGTAATAAAAATTCACACAGTCTGCTTTAGATAAACATTTGGAATATATTATATATTTATTATCGTCAAACGTTTTACATGACATACAGGAACATACAGAAATATTTTGAGTCATATGACAGTAACACTAAATGACGCAATTTTTTTGCGGTCATATCTAATTTCAATCGTGAATGGCGTGATTTAGTTTTCCCGATATCGAATTGATATTGAGAAAGAGATATTGGTCAGTCTGAGAAAGTTTGATTATTATGCGCTACCATCACCAATCAGTGCTTCGATCCTATCAGCCAGTTCCTCGTGTCTCGCCGATTGTGATCGAATTCTCTCGGACGCCTGACTCAACTTTCGGTGCAGTTTGCCATTGTACAGCAGTCGATTCACCGCAAAGATCAGTTCATCACTGGTGAATTGGTAGGTGTCGAGCCGGGCGCCGTAACCAGTCTCTACCAGTCTCTGTGCATTGTCGAATTGGTCTGCGAACAGAGGAAGGACAATCATCGGTTTACCCTCGGCAAAAGACTCGCACACTGTGTTGTTTCCTCCGTGGGTAATGACTAAATGCACATGAGGAAGAAGTTTCACTTGAGACACATAACGATCGCCCCACATATTACGAGGCAGATCAAATTCAGTAAAACGCGGTCCTTTTGACACAATGTACTTGTGATTTGTTGTACCGAGTACTTTTACCAGGCGTTTCATTAGATCCAAATCCACTGAACCCATTGTTCCCATAGAAAGGTAGATGAATTTCCCACTGAATCGTCCATCGAGAGTATCGTTCAAAAACTTTTTAGGAAGCAAAGAATCTAGATCTTGATCTTTTGAGCTGATCAGTTCGTTCTTGTTAAACGCTTCCAAGTTGAACCAACCTCTTCGTCTAATTGCGGGATAGTCCAGCTCTTCAGGATAGGCGTACACAGTGAGGACTTGAGTGTCGGGTGAAAGTAGATCGTCTGGATAGGGCGCATAACCTAGGCCCTCAATGAAGTTGTCGTTGTAGCGTTTTGAATGGACCACTTCGCGTCGAGCTTTTTGAAAATCTTCCCATTCGTGAGGATCGGCATTGCTTGGCAAACCTAAAATAGGATTAAGAATTAGCCTTTTTGAAGCGATTTTTGTTTAAAATACAACAAACCTGAACCCCCAGGCGGTAGCTCCTTATCCAGTATAAAGAAAATGGGCGTCGTACTAATATTTCTTACCCACGGAATGCCCGAGTACTTGATCGCAGGCATCAGTGCACCACTGTCAAAATAGATCAAATCAGGCTTGTACTGGCCAATTGCATCACGAATTGCACTGTTGAATCGCGTGTACTCCGCTCGATTCTCATCCGAATACATAAACTCGACCATATTTTGAGTCTTCTCAATTGCACTGTAGGGTCCAATGATTTTCTTTTCAAACAAAAAGTTTGCCATCCACTCTCCAGGGTTTTCGGATGCAACTGCTGTTGAATTTGGATCAACTTCAACTTCTGGTTGAGCATGGTAGATATGTTCGGTGTAACCAAGCGGCGCCTTCGAGCCCTTGAACGCAGATTCGAGTACAAAAATCAGTCGATGGCCACGACGAAGTAGGGGAAGGGTTGCACCGGTGCAGGCATTCACATGACCCACTGCATTTGTAGCAGCAACTAGGATGACAAGTTGTTTCATTCTTTTTTTCGTAAATCAAAATTTTAAAGACAAAAACAAGAACAAAACAAAATAGTGTAGAGTACCAAAGGAAAAAATCCCCTCACTTAAATATACTTTCGCAAGTGGCAATACGCTTGTGCGCCCGCGCATCACTTAATCATATGCAAAATCTGATGGGGGATGCCTTGGGTATGATGATGATGGCTATACTGATGGCCCTCACCGGTGTGTGTATGCTGAATGCATAAAAAATAAGTAGAAAATCTCAACGTACTTCTGTACACACACACACACAAAGACCAATAGACTAAAAGGACACTAAAAGGGGGCAGGGCCGGGTGGAATGACTTAAACATTTTCTTCTTTCCTACTTTTTGTGTGTGTGCACTACTAACATGACCAGTTTTATCAGTAATAATAATAATATCTTCTCGCACTCCAACTCGTGTAGATCTCGTTGAGCAAAATAGTGTCGCTGTACGTACGATAAAAACTTGTTCTACCAAACAAGTGTGTGCTCAGTGTGGGTCTGTGTGCAAAATTGTGCAATCTTGTGAACATGTAGCTATACAAAAAGATGCCAAATAATGGACGATTGGGCTGAACAAGTGCATGTAGATGCAATCGCAGACAACACGCTCGAACACCTAAATTAACGTTGCCTTCGTATATATAGAATAAGTGCGAATGCACAACTGCACACAGGACCAATGACCATCTACTCTTCCCAATGTATGCTCAAGTGTCTGTCAAACCAGACAAGGAGGATGATTCTTAGAAGAAGAGAGTAAAGTGAGAGTTGACTTCTTATTAGTAAGTCAGTCTGACAGGGGGTTGCATAGTTGCACTTAAACTTGGGGGAACTTTTAGTTTGCTCAGTCTGTCTGCACAGCTCAAGTGGTTGAACCTGTGAGCCTCGTAGGAATGAACTCGTAAAGTCATGATTGCAGGGGGTAACGTAACATATGACAACGTTGCTGAGGTAATAAAGTTTACCTTTGTAATGAAATACAAATAATATCAACTCAAATATCTAAAAATCTAGTTTAGATTTGTATCGTATCTTTTTTTTGTAATGAAATCGCGTGAAAGATCAACCGAAAAAAATTGTTGTTGGCCTAACATAGGTAGTATTATTATGATGACATTTCAGGGCCTTTTCCTAATCAAATCAACATAATCTTTGGAGCCTCTTTTAGGATGTTGTGTTGTTTTTGTTGACAAACAAACTCGTGTTTTTCGTGCACAGTGTTTTGCGAACACAGGCCTCTTTAGGCCTGTTTATGCAAACATGTTTTTGTATATGCTATAATGTCAAAATGCGAACATTTTTCTGGGAGTTGGAAAGAGGCCCACTAAATTTTGTGTGTGTTAGGTCACTTGTCCTCAAAATTGTGAAGTATCAGCATCATCATCATCCGCTTTCATCTCTCTCTACACCATTGACACCAAATGCCAGCCACGTGTGTCAAGAGGCCCACAATCTCACAAACAGACCTCATCATCAACATCCATCAATCATATAAAAAAGAGATTAGCATTTTGTGTTTATGTGCGTTATTATTGTGCACACTCATCACAAATATGTGTGTGCAATCGTCATATGGGCAATTGGATTATGTATTGATAGATATGCGAAACATAAATAACATAAAATACATTAACCAATTAATTAATTGATTAGTGCAAATCTATTTGATTTGAATCATTTAAAGAGTTAATTTGTTTCTACTTAATCGTACTTATACTAATGAGTTGGACAAATTACGTTCATTTTGAGAGGCCCTTCATAATAATAATTTTGTGAGGCTCTGCATATTATAATGAGAGGTGGATGCGAATGCTGGTAAAAGAGGCCCACAAGTTTGTTTTTGGTTTAAGTCGCAAACAAAAATGAGGCACCAAATGCACCAAATGCACAATGCAACTTAACCATCAACCCAAGAGGCCTCAAACTCAACTCAACTCCACTCTAGTTTGAATGAGGCACCAATGCATGCACACACAAATACCAGACACGTGTGTCGAGGGGCCCTAATGTTTTTTCTGTGCATTTGCAATCGAAATAGTAGTCATTGTCAATGACTTGAGTAGTCCAAAGACAGTGGAGGATATAGACATTAGACTACTAAAGTTATTAGTAGTCAAGGATGTTTCGTTTTGCGGACTCATTTTTACAGGTACATTGAGCATAAATTGTTTAAGCTATTTTGCATTTATGTATGATAAAATTTAAAATTTAAATTATCATTTGAACAAGACAAGAAGGATGTTGCCGTAATGATTACCATTGTTGGAACAATTTCTTGATGAGAAAACCACCCGCAAAGTAATCAAAGTCTCGCCCATGTGTTGTGTTCTCATGGGTTTTGGGTTTAAAATTCCTCAAAATCTCAAGAGAGATTAGATCTAGAAAAAGCCATAAACCGGTTGAGATGATTGTTGTTTGTGCCAAATTTTCTGTACATAATGCGTCAAAGTTGTAATTTAGACATTACTGTCTCATCTAGATAAAATGGAAAGATTATTTGTTGCTTCCATTTATTAGCATTTATGAGTCATGCTGTCTAGTTTGGAAAGGATCAAAGTGTCTTTGTCCTTGACACAAATTATTATGCGGAACTCGAGGATTAAACTTCTTGGTTTAAAAGATTACAATACTATTAGGCAAGTTAGCAAAACTGAGCTTTGCGTCAAAACATTTAACGTCACAAACAAAATGAGTCACCTTTGACAAACAGACCAACAACAATATTTTACAAAGAAGCCTTAACACCACTCTATAGTACGTATGATGCACCAAATGTACAAATACCAGACACGTGTGTTGGGTTGACCTAATGATTCTCTTTAATTTATTAGTAATCATCGATTACTAATTAAGAAAGTCATTGTCAAGAGTGGTCAATGAACTTTAAGTATTAATTTGAGTACACAATTACGTAATTCATAATGTACAATGATTAACAAAATTTGCTTACTAAATGAATATATGATGAACCTTTTTTGAATGAACTAAAATCTATTTCATCCAACAAAATCTTTTCCCATAATTTTCTTGCCCAAAATTTTCATGTACAAAATCGAAATTGAAAAAAAACAACTAAAAATTAAGTATTAAAAAAAACAATAATAATTCAAGACATACAATTTCAAAAATTCGCGAATCGATAATTCCATTGTTGATGTAACGAAAGCCGGCTCGAGTTCCTTTGTAGTTTGAGATAATTTTGTTGAGCTAATAAATTTAAAAAATACTTTAGAATTAATTGGTAATTTTATCCTACCTTTAACAATTGGACTGCAGTTGGTCAAAGAGTTCGTGTGAAAAGATAGGCAAAACTTCGATTTTCTCTGTAAATCGCCACACTTTTTCTTACAACCATTGAGCACTCACGAGTAATCAAGAGAATCATAGCCAAAAATTCAATAGAAAAGAATATTTGAAGCGACTTCTTGAGAATTGTGTCCACTTTGCCTTGCAACATAGCATAGGCGAGAAAGCAAATCATGATGACGTAACCAAAAACATAGAATGTCAAAATCCAACTAAAAAAATCGATTGTAATGGGCAATCTCTTTGTACATAGTGATTATTCTGCGATTGTAAATGCAGAATTTGAGCCAAATTTTCGAACGAATTTGAGGCAAATTTCGGTTTCGATGTTTATCTTTCGCAAGGAGGGACACTTCGTCAGTCAAGGCTTTCATCTTGTTTAGCTTGTACTGTTGCTTAAATTGTAGATAATTGACCACAAGATGAAAGTAATTTGACAAATATATGTCACCTGAATAATAATTTAGTCTTTAGCATTTGGCATTTTGTAAGTTGGCATTAGGCATTAGGCATTAGGCATTAGGCATTAGGCAATTTGCTTGTACATAATTTAAATTATTAGAAACTTACTGTACACAATGTAAACGCACCAAAAATGCATATAAAAAGTGATCCACATATTTCGAAAAGTCAAGAGGTCCCCTTTCAGCAGATGATACAGAACATAGTACAGATACAGTTGCCAGAAGAACTGTGCTTGGCCTTGTGGGACGACGACGACGACTTGAAGACATACTTCCAGCAGAGGAGGCCACCAACCAGGAGAAGCAGTACGAGCGCAACCACACCGATGACCCAGTAGGGGAATGGGGCCTTGGGGGTTATGAGGGCTTCGGTAGTGGCCATAGGGGTCGTGGTGTTAGGCACGGTTGGGGTGAGTGTAGTAGGACAGCTCAGGTGTGGACACAAACTTTTCCATTGTCCGCACATGCCGGTAGAGCCGACCATAGTGTCCAATTGGGCCTGTTGGTCTCCAATCCAAATTAGCTTCGAATCGCCGGGACATTTTTGACATGCAGCCGGAGTTAAGCACGAGGCTTCCTCGAATTGCCACTTACAGAGGGTGTCATCATTGTGATCCGGAAATTTTTGAGTTGCTTCACTTTGACAACGCGTTTTGTCGCCACTGATCAGATGATCACAGACAGAGTCCTTCAGGTTGGTCAACTTTCCTCCGAAATGACCAGAACGACCATACTTGACGGTACTCGAGGCGGCTTGACAGATAGAGCAGGGCAGCAAGATGAGACTCAGCACCAACATCGAGACCAACCCACCACTTGACCAGAGGCGACTTGCCGACATAGGAGAGAGAGTGAGCTTGGGTTCTTGCTTGTTGAGATGACAGAGGGACTTGTGATGAACACAGCACTAGAGCACAATCGAACTTAAGCCCACGAAATCGAAAGTACAAATGAAGCGTTCCACAAACTACAGTTTGCTAAGTTTAGATTTGTTTCGAATTGTGGAATTCGACATTTCTGTATGTCGACTAAGAAATGAGAACTTTTGCAAACTGATGACAAACGAACAAAATCATATTTTAATTATTGTTATTATTAATATGGATTATTACATATTTTATATAAAACATACATTAAACTGTAGCGCAATGCATTGTGGCGAAGGGAAGGGAGTGATGCTGACGACAAGAACCGATTGCTTCGATCAGATAGATCACTTCACAAGGGACCCTCGCCAAGTCACAATGGGGAAATGGATTAAATTTGTTATCGATAGATTCAGATGCGCTAAAAAAACAATGAATTCATATGCCAAAAGCGTGATTTCAATCTGACAACCGGCTGATGGGTAATAACCAAGTCGTACATTACGCTGTACAGTGTACACTGTGTACAGTGTACAGCCACTGTACACATTAGTCAGCACACACATTGTTGCTTGTTACGTTGTGTCCTGCTAACTGTTGATGCTAAAATGTCCATGTTTTACCATGTTCAGGTCTATGTTTTTGTTACTAATGAATGAAGCTTGTTTAGCTTACAAATCGACACTTTGGCATTCTTACATTGGCAAACCACTGCATCGCTTTTGTTGGTCAACGAACAGAAGTTGATCTACAAAACTTTGAGTTGCTGGATATACTGATCTCAACACTGTTCTCATATCTGGTGAATTGAGAATCACCGAAATTTCTTTTGTTGGCGTGATTTTCTCGACCACCTTGTACCTCGTGACTTGAATGTGGGATTTGTTAGAAAAAACATACGAATAAATCCAATCAATCAGATATATCATTCTCTAATAGTGGTGATGATTTGATCTGTGTTGCTCGTGTAGGATATCATATGTGGCTCATAAGGCACACATGTAAGTTTACGTGTTGTGGAACATTATCATTACCCATCAGCTGGTTATCAGATTGAAATCACGCTTTTGGCATATGGATTCTTTGTTTTTTAGCGCATTTGAATCTATCGATAACAAATTTAATCCATTTTCAAATTGTGACTTGGCGAGGGCCCCTTGTCAGTGGTGAGGAATGGCACAGTTGTGGTTCAGTTTGGGACAATCATTCAGTCATACAATCAATTCACATAGAAACAAGATAATGATAAATTAAAGTTTATTGAACACAAAAGTTCATTTGCCACAATATAAGCAAGGGCGAAAAGTTTCATCCCAATGACGTAGAGTCTTCCCACAACCGCAGAAGTGGATTTTGTAGTTCATAGGATCATAGGATCCTCCAACCTGAAGTCTGACATTTTGAGGTTGGGTAGAAGTGGGCACCTCGATTGCATTCTTGATGACAGTCAACGGTACATCAGATCAGATCAAATTTTTATATAAGAGTACCCTTATATATTCTTGGCAGTCCACTATTGGAACACCTTCCTGGAACAGTTTCCACGTCCATGTTTTCAATAAAGAAAAATTGGTGATATGAGTCACAACGATGATGTTTAAATGAGGTAAACAAGAAAATATCTTTTTATTGATATTACTCAACTATGCTCCATAGAATGATTCACCTAATGTACAAAATACCTGAAACGTGTAACGAGGTAACCTAATGGTTCTCATTAATTTAATGTAATCATCGTTTACTAATTAAGAAAGTCATTGTCTAGTGATCAATGATCTTTTAGGTTAATTTGAGTGCACAATTGCATAATTCATAATGAGTAAGCAAAGTACTATGAATGAACTAAAATTTAGCCAACAAAGTCCTTTCCCATAATTTTCTTGCCCAATATTTTCATGTACAAAATCGAAATTGAGAATAGCAACTGAAAAGAAATTAATTTTAGGAAGAACAAAATTTAAACACAATTTAAGACATACAATTTCAAACATGCGCGAATCGATAATTCCATTATTGATATAACGAAAACCTGCACGAGTTCCTTTGTAGTTCGAGATGATTTTGTTGAGCTGTATAATTTTAAAATATATTTAAACATAAAATCAAATTAAGCGTTTTACTTTTAACAACTGAATTGCAGTTGGTCGAAGCGTTCGTGTGAAGAGATAAGCAAAACGTCTATTCTGCTTGTAAATGGCCACACTTTTGCGTACAACCATTGAGCACTCTCGAGTAAGCAACAAAATCATAGTCAAGAATTGAATGCAAAAGAAAATGTAGAGTGATTTCTTGAGAATGGTGTCCACATTGCCCTGCAACATAGCATAAGCGGAAAAGGAAATCATGATGACATAGCCAAAAACATAAACGGTCAAAATCCAACTCCAAAATCGATTATAATGCGACAACTCTTTGAACATGCTTATAATTCTGTGATTGTGCGCACAGAATTTGAGCCAAATTTTAGAGCGCAATTGAGATAGATTTACTTTTTGGCGTTTGCCTTGCGTTCCCGTGAGGGACAGCACTTTTTCCACGGTCAGGCGTTTGAGTTTGTCGAGTTTGTACTGTTGCTTGAATTGTATGCAACTGACCGCTAGGTGAAAGTTGAATGCCATAAATACGACACCTACATAAATATGATAATGAATGTGTGTGCTTTTTATGTGTGTTACCGTCCAAACGCGAAATTTGTCATTCCGTGGATTGCCTAGGCAAATCAGGAGAAAAATGATTAATTTTCTAATTCCGTCATTTGACTAGGCAGTCTAAGAATTGACTAGACATTACGCGCTTAAAAATACTCACTATAGGCAAAAGTGAAAATAACTATTTTTTATGTTGTTTTGCCTAGGCAAACCACGGAATGACGAATTTCGCGTTTGGACGGTAACATGTGCATTAAAAACTCACTATACGCAACGTAAACTATCCAGAGATGCATATACACAGTGATCCACACATTTCGAGCGCTCAAAATGTTGCCCTTCATCAGATGGTGTGGAATATAGTAGGAATACATCTGACAAACACACAAAGGCATACAAATTGTATAGAATCGCTTCAATTTTGAACGACGTTTAAGAAGTTGGTCTGATTTTGCCTGTCCCCAAACTTTAAGAGTAGGAAAAATTTAATTGTTACGCAAATCGGAAATTTGAGTTAAAAACTTACATTTTCCTTTGTAGTAGATAGTCCTCTTCTGGGTGGAATCATTCCAAACCGCATACATGAAATAGTCCGAATTTATGGTTGGCTTTCGTGAACATAGATGAACAAATATGAGCATCGCCTGCATAGTGCCAGTCGATAACACAACATCCATAATGTCCCAGAAAATTTGCTGTGAAATTCGATGAAGTAACAGTTCGGGCATTCCAGTGGCATTGTAGTGTCCACCATAATGCACAAAAGTGACATACAGATTGTCGAGATGAAAGTAAGCCGTCACTAGAGCTGCTGGCAAATAATGTACATTCATCTTGATCCAAGGAAACCAAGTAAAACTTGTCAACGGACGGGTTGCTTTTAGTTTAGCAATTTCATCCAGAAATTTGCAATCTTTTATTGGATCAAGGTCAAAGTTGAAAAACTCTCTAAAGTGAATGTAAATTACTTTGAGAAATTTTTTGATTTTCTTGAATAAGGTCGAAAAGAACCAAACTAAAAACATTTTTCTTTAGTAGTCTTAACACAACAGAAGCCAAAAGTGAAATGATCACTTTTTCAATTTTACTTTTAAATTAATTTTAATAATTCAATTCTCGATCATTCAGAAGTGGCTTAATATTTGGCTTTATCGATTAAATATGTTTAGCAATCTACAGTGGCAATTGTTTGCCGATAAATCGAGAGATGAACCAATAAAAATGGGCTCGAACTTTAATTGCATTTCAAGGTGTTGGGCTGAATAGGAAACGATTGAAATTGTCTAAAAATATCACATAAAGTCTAGTTTTATTGGTTTCTCTTCCTAACTAAAATATATTTTATTTGGGCCAAATATCCGCTGTAATGCGTCAAAGTTGACATTTAAACATTTTCAACTTTTAACGTATATAGACAATTCATTATGTGAAATTATATTAAGCAAACAACTATTGATGATTTAATGCTCGATAAGCATTTTGCTTTAGTGAACTAAAGAACTTAACCAACAAAGTCTTTGCCCATGATTTTCTTGCCCAAAATTTTCATGTACAAAATTGAAATTGAGAATAGCAACTGAAAAGAAATTAATTTATGGAAGAAAAAAACATACCACAATTTAAGACATACAATTTCAAACATTCGCGAATCGATAATTCCATTGTTGATGTAACGAAAGCCGGCTCGAGTTCCTTTGTAGTTTGAGATGATTTTGTTGAGCTAAATTTAAAAAAAAAATTAAATTTAAATCATTTAATAATGTTGTCCTACCTTTAACAATTGAACTGCAGTTGGTCGAAGTGTTTGTGTGAAAAGATATGCAAAACGTCGATTCTCTCTGTAAATCGCCACACTTTTGCGTACAACCACTGAGCACTCGCGAGTAATCAACAGAATCATAGCCAAGAATTCAATTGAAAAGAATATTTGTAGTGACTTCTTGAGAATGGTGTCCACCTTGCCTTGCAACATAGCATAGGCGAGAAAGCAAATCATGATGACATAACCGAAAACATAGAAAGTCAAAATCCAACTCCAAAATCGATTATAATGACCAATCTCTTTGAACATGGTGATAATTCTTTGATTGTAAAGGCAGAATTTGAGCCAAATTTTTGCACGCATTTGGGGTAGATTTCGGTTTCGATGTTTACTTTTCGCAAGGAGGGACACTTTGTCAGTCAAGGCTTTCATCTTGTTTATCTTGTATTGTTGCTTGAATTGTAGATAATTGACCACAAGATGAAAGTATATTGTGAGATACATGTCACCTGAAAAATAATTTAGTCTTTAGCATTTGGCATTTTGTAAGTTGGCATTAGGCATTAGACATTAGACATTAGACATTAGACATTAGACATTAGACATTAGACATTAGACATTAGACATTAGACATTAGACATTAGACATTAGACATTAGACATTAGACATTAGACATTAGACATTAGACATTAGACATTAGACATTAGACATTAGACATTAGACATTAGACATTAGACATTAGACATTAGACATTAGACATTAGACATTAGACATTAGACATTAGCCATTAGACATTAGGCATTAGGCATTTTGCTTGTACATAATTTAAAATATCTTAGAAACTTACTGTACACAATGTAAACGCACCAAGGATGCATATAAAAAGTGATCCACATATTTCGTATAGTCAAGAGATCCCCTTTCAGCAGATGATACAAAACATAGTACAAATACATTTGCCAGAAGCAAGTCACCATCAGAATCGAATGAATTTTCCTCAATTTTGAACGAAGCTTCAAAATTTGGTCCGATTTTTCCTGACTCCAGTCTTTGAGGACAAAAGTTAAATTTTAAAACGACATTGACTCAAACACTTACACTTTCCCTTGAAGTAAATTGTCCTCTTCTGGATGGACTCATTCCAAACTGCGAACATGAAATAGTCCGGATTGATATTAGGCCGCAAAGTTAGGTAGACAAAAATGAAAATCGCCTGATGCATACCAGCGAAAACCACAACATCCATAATGTCCCAGAAAATCTGCTGAGTAATGCGGTGAAGCAGCAGATCAGGCATTCCAGTGGCATTGTAGTGTCCGCCATAGTCGACAAAAACTGTATACAAATTGTCCAGAATAAAGTAAATTGTCACCAAAGCAGCTGGCAAATAATGTAGGTTTATTTTGAACCAAGGAAACCAGCTACAATTTGTCAACGGACGGGTTGCTTTCAATTTAGGAATTTCATTCAGGGACACACAATCCTTGATTGGATCGAGGTCAAAGTTGAAAAACTCTCTAAAATGAACATAAATTACCTCGAAAAAATTATTGATCTTCTTGAATAAAGTCGAAAAGAACCAAATTAAAAAGTCAAACATATTTCTCGCAGTTGTCTTTACACAGCAGAATCGCAAAGTGAAATGAAATTAAACTATTTTTCTCCGACTTGAAATTAATTTTAATTTTCATATTAAAATATCATTTGGAACTGGCTTAATGTCACTGGATCAAATATGTTTGGCAATCAAATTGCCAATTGTTTCAAAGAAATCGTAAAAGAAATCGAATCGAAAAGTGAACCAATAAAAATGGGCTCGGTTTAATTGCAATTTCAAGGTGTTGGATTCAATGGATAAAGATCAAAATTGTCGGAAATTATCGAACGAATGCCACTTTTATTGGTTCCACTATCTATTTAATTGATATTTTATTTATATTTTAAAGATCAGAATGTCTCGATTTTTTGAATTTCGACAACAATTAACAATTAAAGCAGTCCAACTTATTTTATTGGCAAATCAACAAAATCAATAAAATAAATTTATAATTTCTGAAGCTTTTCTGTGAGTTGCTCAATCTTAATCGCCAATTCCTGATGATGGTTAGTTGAGAGAATTCTCTCGGAAGCTTTCTTTAGTTTTTGTTGAAGTTCTGTATCATTGAGCATTCTTTCGATCGTGTCCACCAGTTCCGACTCGGTAAAATCGTATGGATCAATTCGAGCGCCAAGTCCAGTTTCTTTCAGCCTCTGTGCATTGTCGTATTGATCGCCAAACAGCGGTAGAACGATCATAGGTTTTCCTTCTGCGAAAACCTCCGTTACGGTATTGTTACCACCGTGGGTTATAACCAGATCAACATGAAGGACAATTTGGGTTTGAGGAAGAAATTCTGATCCCCACATGTTTTTACCGGTTAATTCATATTCGTCATGTCGAGGTCCGGTTGAGATGATGTACTTGTGATTAGTCTGTGCCAAAATCCCCACCAATCGATTCATCAAATCTAAATCAACCGAACCCATCGAACCCATTGAAAGGTAAATCAGCTTTCCACTGAATTTTCCATCTAAATCATTGTCCAAAAATTCTTGCGGAACAATTTTATCCAAACTCTCAATTTTCTTGGTTGTATCGCGAACATTAAACACTTCCAAATTGAACCAATCAGATGCGCGTATTTGTGGATAATTCATTTCTTCTACAATTCCGTAGACTCTGAGAATTTCAGTTTCAGGATATTTATTGTCCGGGTAAGGAGGATAGCCCATCTCATTGAGTAAATTAAGGAATCCTTTTGGGAACATGATCTCCTGGCGAAGTTTATTCCATTCAGGCCACTCGGAACGGTCGCCATCTACTGGTAGCCCTTTGAAATATTTTTGATTATTTTTGATTTTTATTAGTAACAAAATAAAATTTACCTGATCCTCCTGGAGGCAAATTGTCATCAATCATATAAAACAGTGGCATTGCACTAATATTCTGAATCCACGAAATGCCCGAGTAATGAATCGCTGGCATCAGTTGACCATCAACATAGAACAAGTCTGGTTTGTACAGTTCGATCACCTTCCTCAACTGTTCGTCATATCCTCTAACATCATTGGCTCCGAAGGAGCATAGTCTGAGCGGGCGCGCCACCTTCCCCCACTCCAACTACCCGAATATATATTTTCGGATAATTCAGATGTACTACTATCAGATGAAGTTCATTTTGGACGACTCCTTTTCTGTCAACTGGATTCATTAGAAGAGCAAAAGTTGTTTCAATAACAGATTCAACGTCATTGTGATTTCTGCCATGCTCAGACGAATCTTAAGTGTGGTCAGCATATGTTTCAAGATATTAAGGTTTGTGATCAACTCGTAATAGCACAAAGTCCAAATTGTGTATTCTGTTGAGCTTCGATAGATTCGTTATGTTGTTGCCGATGCTATTGCACAATTATTCTGAACAATTCTGCACGATTGCATGACCTGTTGCGAGCGCCTAGTCTTTGTGTTAAGACCTCTTCCTGGTACTCAGGCTCTCTCAGTACTCTCCCTTATGGTCTTCTTTTAGGTCTTCCATTCATTGAAACGAAAAACAATAAAATTGATGCAATTTTGAAATTTGGATTCTAGAATGACAAAACAAAACACGTCTGGCATGTGAGTGATTACACTATGATAAAAGTAACACATGCATTAAAATGGTCATTTCAGCTGTTGTTGTCAATAGAGCCAATTAGGGGTGCAAATCGGTAATCGGTAATTATCATTTATCCATAATTTTGCTAAAAATTTTATTATCGATATTTACAAAAATTGTCGATAATTCACTATTGATAATTTTCAGTTAATTTTGATATAATTGAAAGGAATAGTATATAGTGATTTTTTCAGTATTTTTTACAGTAAACCTCAAAATAAATTCAAAGGCGCATTATTAATAGCAAACGCGCTTTTTACCGTTGCATTTTTTGCATTTAAATTAGGTCTGTCAGGTGTTTGCTTTTTGGGTATTTTTGCTTATTAAATGTGATCATCATGATTTTAATTCGACATCAATTTAATAGAGAGGTGAAAATTTAGATGCGTAAAGATTTAATTCTACAATTGTATTGTGCAAATTACAAGCTTAACTTAACTTTACTTTGTTCAGCATTATTTTAATTAATAATTTGATTAATTACTATATAAATGTCAATTATCGTTTTATTGATCGATTTATCGATAATTTCAGAATTTTTATCGATAATATTTTTTGGGAAATTATCGATAATTTTGCACCCCTAGAGCCAATAGTTACAATTCTCAACACCAGGTGGCGCTGCATGTTTTATCTAATCTTTGAGTTTTGAGACAGTCTACTATTTTTTAGACACTCCGCCATCGTAACATGAGCTTAACCTGAAAATTTGGTGCAATTTGATTCAGTAGATTTTGCACAATTTCTGTTACAACAAACACAAAATGTCATGGTAGAAGTCTTTCGCTTTGGCGAAGCTTCGCTTCGCCCCCGCTCAGACAAATATCTTTGAGTATTTCTGGCGAATCAAAGAGCTTCAACATGTTTTGCATCTTCTCTTTCGGTGAGTAGGGACCGATGATTTTGTTTCCCAGAAAGACTGCAGCAATCACCTGTCCCGGATTTACCATTTGATGGTTAAAAACGTCATCATGGGCTGAGAAGACGTGCTCTTCGTAACCGAATTTTGGCAACTTTACCTTCAAACATTTTGGTTAGTAGAAAAATGACCCGATGTCCTCGTGCAAGGACTCCGGTCAAGGCACCGGCACATGATGTAACATGACCGACAGCTTGAATGGAGGATACCACTATTGTAAGCTTTTTCGGCATTTTCAACTGGAAATCCGTGAACACCAATAGCAACAAGTCAAAGCCATAAAACGACCTAAATACGAAACCTACAACTCAAAAAGTTACATCAAGTTTGCATCACATTGACAAGATATTTCAAATTGCACAGATAAAATTGCCTAGAGCACACAATAAATGATACACATGTGTTTGCAGTTTGACCTTCAATGCGGATCACCATATCAGCAATGTATTCTATGTCTGATTTGATATGCATAATAATGTATGAGATACTATTACTATGTTTGATTTATACTGTTACATTTTATATATGTCGGTTGAGATAAAAATCTATGGCATTGAAGTGGACTTTATTGTGATAAGATTTTATTGTTTCAATAAGTTACATTAGTTACAATATACATTACCAGATACATACATAGAGTCGTTGAGTTTCAGCGAACTAAAATGTCTTTAATGGGCAGAACGTTTGAATTAAATTTGAATTTAAATTTTTTAAAATTGATAAAACAATCTCATTTATGGAGCTTCTCTGTGAGTTGTTCAATTCTGATTGCCAATTCCTGATGATGATTAGTTGAGAGAATTCTCTCGGAAGCTTTCTTTAGTTTTTCCTGAAGTTCTGTATCGTTTAGCATTTTTTCAATAGTGTTCAACAGCTCCGAGTCGGTAAAATCGTATGGATCAATTCGAGCGCCTAATCCAGTTTCTTGCAATCTCTGAGCATTGTCGTACTGATCACCAAACAGAGGTAGCACGATCATAGGTTTTCCTTCTGCGAAAACCTCCGTTACGGTATTGTTACCACCGTGGGTTATAACCAGATCAACATGAAGGACAATTTGGGTTTGAGGAAGAAATTCTGATCCCCACATGTTTTTACCGGTTAATTCATATTCGTCATGTCGAGGTCCGGTTGAGATGATGTACTTGTGATCCGTCTTAGCCAATATGCCAACCAATCGATTCATTAATTCCAAATCAACCGAACCCATCGAACCCATTGAGAGGTAAATAAGTTTTCCACTAAAGTTTCCACCTAAATCATTATTCAAAAATTCTTTTGGAACAATTTTTTCCAAACTCTCATTATCATTGGTTGTATCGCGAACATTAAATACTTCCAAATTGAACCAATCAGAAGCGCTGATTTGTGGATAATTCATCTCTTCTGCAATTCCGTAAACATTTAGGATCTGAGTTTCGGGATATTTGTTGTCCGAGTAAGGAGGATAGCCCATCTCTTTGAGTAAGTCATTGTATCCTTTTGGGAAAAGCGCTTCTTTTCGAAGCTCATTCCATTCTGTCCACTCGGACCTATCGCCATCTACTGGTAGACCTGTGAAATAGAAAAAATGATTTTAGTGTTTATTAAAATAAAAATCGGTTTTACCTGATCCCCCTGGTGGCAGATTTTCGTCGATCATAAATAACAATGGTTGTGGGCTAATATTCCTAATCCACGGAATGCCTGAATAGTGAACTGCAGGCGGCAGGAACCCATCAATGTAGAACAAATCAGGTTTGTACAATTCAATCACATTCCTCAACTGTTCATCATATATTTTAACATTTTCAAAAGACCGAGGATTGTCCGAAAGTTTGTACAAGTTTCTCATCTTCTCAATCGGCGGGTAAGGTCCAATGATTTTGTTTCTTTGGAAAATTTCCGCAATCACCACTGCCGGATTGACCTTTTTGCTGTTGTATTGCTCGTTCTGGGCGGGGAAAATGTGCTCTTCGTAACCAAGTTTTGCGAGTTTACCTTCAAATAATTTGGTTAGCAAAAAAATTACTCGATGACCACGGGCAAAGACCCCTGACAGAGCACCGGCGCATGCCGTGACATGACCAACAGCTTGAATCGATGACACAACAATTGTAAGTTTTTTAGGCATTTTTAGATCTTGAAATTAAAATCAAAATTGAATAACAAATTAACCTAAATGACCTAAATACAGAAAAATCTAGTTTATATTTCAAATTTTACTGATTAATCTAAATCTCTCAATACACACAAATGAGTGCAGTTTGCCCTTCAATCAAAGCAGCATCACCATAACAGCAATCTCTCTGATTTGATATACATACTCGCTATACATTGGTTTAACCCATTTATTGCATACAATGTACAATTTGTGTCTTCTATTGATAAGATTTCACCGTTCGTTCCTTGTTCAATCTTGATAAACCAATTATTACAACATTTGTCGCGAAACGTAATTAACGAACTAAAATACGTTACGTTAAGGATTTCGTCTAACTAAAAATAAACATTTGTAAAATACAAATTTAAAATTGAACCGGAAATATGGAATGAACCACAAATCCACTCTAAGATTGTTAAGAATTTCTATAAATAAATCCATTTGCGTCTGTTCAAAGTTTACCTTGATCTAATTTTAAACAAATATATATATGTAAATTGCACTTTTGACTCATAAAACCATAACTTTGTTTAATTATCCTAACAAGCTAAATAGGTTAGGTAACTCAACGGAAACTTCTGTGCTTGCCTACTACTAGTATCAATATACTAATCTCATATTGCGTACATGAGACTCATTTACGATTAATTTATGAGTTGCATTAAGAAAGTAAAAATTAGGTTTGTAGGACCAGGACCATTTATTGTGCGTCTTTGGGATCAAGGTAATCCATGGCTTTGGTATATCATGTGTTTTTTTGGTACTATATAATCTAGATCGATTTCAATGTTTAGAGCATCTAAAGTTTTTAATTTAGTTTTAAGTTTGTTGAAAATTTTGATTAAGAATGAGCAAAATGTTTAATTTTGTTGTTGTATTTGTTGTTATTTGTGCAGTTGTGAAGCAAACTGTCGATGCAGTTGACTTCACCGACTGTGGTCCAGGAACTGTTCGTCAAATTTTGATCGACGGCTGTGATCAAGATGCTACGGCTTCTCAATGTTTCGTCGCTCGTGGTCAACTAGTTTCGTTCAGAGCTTTGTTTGTTCCTGGTATTTTTTGTCTGTTTGTAACTAAAATGTACTAAAATTCATATTTTTCCCAATACAAGATTCAAACTATGCCTCGGTCGAAGCAGACGTTGAAGCCCGAATTGGCTTTCTGCCACCACTTCGAGCAGAAGACAAGAATGCTTGCAACACCTTTGGCCTGGCATGTCCTCTGGTGCCACAAACGCCCTACTGGATCAACACCACTCTCACCATTCCAGGCATACTTCCAAGGGTAATGCCTAAGCTTTGTTATCATGTATCATAAAATTGAACATTTTTCTTTTTGAAACAGCTTCGCAACATTAAGGTTACTGTAAAATTGACCACCTCAACTGGCAACAACAGATCACCTCAAGTCATTGCCTGTGGTCGGGCAGTGCTGAATCTCAAATAAAGTTAGTTCACAGTATATATATTGAGGTATTCCCCAATTTAGTAAACAGTATTTTAATTTTTTGTAAGCAAAAATTATTGGATATGGTATTCAAAAACAATAACACATTAATCAAAATGTCAAAATGTTCAAATTTTATAAAACTTTTTTATGTTTATAAATTTTTAAGCACATTTCTTGGGAACTGAAGAAGAATTTCAAATTTTAATATTTTTAATAATTTTAATAATTTTAATAAAATTAATGATTTGTCAATATGGAGGGCATTAATTTGAATTATTTATTGACAGACAGTTTAAGAACCATTATTCATTTTAATATTAAAATTTAAAATTCGAGTTAAATTTTAATATTTTTGTCTGGGAATCATTTAGTTTACAAAATATTAGCATTTTAAAAAGTGCATAAAATAAAATTTGAAAATAAAGTTGTTAAAAAGTTAAGTTAGATATTTGTGTGTGTGGAATTGAGTTTCAGAAACCCATTTCATTATTTATATTTCAACAATCAAACATTTGAGATTAGAAAAATGTTTAAAAATTTCAAATCCAAATTTTCAATTATCTGTAAACCGAATCACTATGCTCACAATGATCAGTTCGATGTTATTCGGAGTGGAGATTGTGATTACAGTCACAAAGTGATCCGAAAATGTTATGTGTTCACACTTGTGCTGTTCATTGGGACTGTTGGCTATGGAATTGTCGGTTTGGAGTGCGAATCACGACCTCACTGTCACATCGATTGGGAAGGGCTGCCATCGAGTCCGTACAACATGTACCATCAAATGACTCCCCAAGTTATATGGCCTCTGGTCCATCCATCGGTCCTTACAGCAATATTTTTCATTATTGGCTGTATGATAGGCTTTGCGATAAATCCGCCCATTGACGAGAGTTGCCTAATTTATACCAATAAAAAGCAAAAGTTGAATGTTGATGTGGACAGAATGTGTGCATTTCAAAGTCGCTTCCTCAAGTTAGCCAATTACATGAAAATGATTGTGTTTCCTTGCGTTTTTGCATTCGCATACATAAATGTTCTGTTCACAAATTCTGTTTACAATTTCAACTTGACATCTTTTGGGTTTTGGCTTGTGCTCAATCCATTTCACATGTATTATATTCTTCACTGTAAGTTTTTTTAAGTTAAATTTTAAATATTTTATTGTTATAATAATCAAAATAATTTAGATCTTTACATGGTTCCATTTTATGTAATTCTGGCAAGCAAATACGTGACCATTCAGCAGAAAAGGCTCAAGGACAGATTGATAAAACTCAATGTAAAACTTAACAAGATTAGAAAACCAAATTTGGCCTCAAATCGAGTGCTTCGCACTCGTTACTTTTTAGATTACTTGGCGGTGAACAAACAAATCTGTGATCTGTGCAGCCATCTTCGTGAATATGCTCGATTCTGGTCACCATACTTGACGATGCTGTTTGCGTCTCTCATTTCATTGGAATGTTACATGTTCTATATGGCTTGGTTCAAGCAAATGTCTTTTGTCTTTTGTTTGCTTCTTTTGCTCATAGTTTTAGGTCTAGTGTTGGATCAATTTGTGCTCGTGCACAAGTGTGCCGCTGTGGTGACCAATTTCAAACAAATCACAAAACAAAATCGTATTTTCTGCTTACTTTACAGAAGTAGACAAGGGGTTAGTTTTTCGATTTTGGCTCGAAATTTGGTCAAGGTAAGTGACAAAGGCATTAACTGATTATTTTCTTATTTAATATACAATTCTTTAGGCTGAAGGTCTACAACACAGTCGACTGCTACACAGTTATGCATTTCGTCTGTTTGGTAACTATCGAATCACCAACAAATCATTTCATATTGTAAGTCAAAAAAAACTAAATTTTAATCTGCTAATTGAATTTTACAACTAGCTCATCTCATACATTAGTTTGTTCTTTTTGTTCATTATCAAAAATAAACATTAAATTTGTTAATTAATAAACATTTATAACAATTACTAGCTACTAATTATAAGTTTTTAATTGTAATTTAAATAAATCAAAGAAAAAACTTTTGAGAATATTTCTTGAGTACCAACAAGATAGCTTTGAAATGGATATCTTAATTTTCATTTCATTTCACTAAAAATTAATGATTTATTCACGTGCCTGTCAAATTAATGGTCCATTAACTTGAATATTGAATGATGAATTTCCGGAAACAATAATTTAAAATTCATTATTTACTTAAATTATTAGATTGATTTTTTATATTATTATTTTAAATTGCTTATTAAATATTTTTATTTTGAATTAAATACGATTAAACTTCAAAACAAAGTAATCAAAAAGTCATTTTCAGGCTTCAAAACTTGTTTGTGACTTGTTTTAAATATTTAAATTGAAAACACTTGGAATTATTTTTATATATTTTTCATCACAGCATTCTAACATTCAACTTCTCAAAAAATGTTTGAACATTTTAAATCCAAATTCTCATTCTTGTACAAACTGAATCACTATGCTCACAATGATCATTTCGATGTTATTTGAAGCGGAGATTGTGATTACAGTCAAGAAGTGATCCGAAAATGTTATGTGTTCACACTTGTGCTGTTCATTGGGACTGTTGGCTATGGAATTGGAGGTTTGGAGTGCGAATCACGACACGAGTTCCAATTCGATAGGGCTGAATTAATCTCAAGTCCTTACAACATGTAACACCAAATGTTTCCTCAAATTGTTTGGCCTCAGTCCCATACATTAGCTTATTCAATAGTGTTGTCTGTGGTCTGCTTTTTTGGTTACGTTTATGATTAATCCACCGATTGAGGGACGTTTCCTGTTTTATCTCAAGAAAAATCGAGGAATTAACTTTGTTTTGAAAGACGATGTTGACAGAATGTGTGCATTTCGAAGTAGCTTTCTCAAGTTGGCATTTTGGATGGAGAAAATAGTCATTCTTTGTGCTTGTATCTTTGCCTACGTGAACATTCTGTTTGTAAATTGTGTTTACAATGTCAACTTGCCATCGTTTGTGTTTTGGCTTGTTCTCAATCCATTACACATTTATTATATAGCTCTCTGTAAGCGATTTTGGGCATATCTGATGATGTTTTAATCAATATCTGACAATTTAGATGTACACATATATGGTTTCTTTCTATGTTGTTCTGGCAAGCAAATGTATCACTATTCAGCAGAAAACACTAGTAGATAAATTGAAGGAAATCAATGCGAAACTAAGCAAAAATTCAAAATTCAAATTTGGCCTACAATCGAATGCTTCGCAATCGTCTCTGGTTGGAATATTTGGGGACAAACAGACAAATTAGTGACCTTTGCAAGCATCTGCGTGAATATGCTCGATTCTGGTCACCATACTTGATCATACTCTTTGCATTATTCATTCTATTAGAGTGTTATCTCTTTTATGTTGCATTGTTCTACAGACAATTGCCTTTAGGTTTGCGGTTAATGCTTTTGTTAATTGTGATCGTGTTCAGTGTTTGTTCAGTTTGTGCTCGTCTACTATTGCGCCGCAGTGGTGACCAATTTCAAGCGAATCACAAAACAAAATCGTACTTTCTATCAATTTTACAGAAATAAACAAGAAGTAGGATCAATTTTGGTTCGAAATTTGGCCAAGGTAAATGACCAAAAAATGATTGATCAATTAATTTCATATTGCCAACTTTTTTTAAATTTAAATAATTGTACAGACTGAAGGCCTGCAGAACGGTCGACTACTTTACAGTTATGCATTTCGTTTGTTTAAAAATTATCGAATCACCAACAAATCGTTTCATATTGTAAGTGTTAAAATGGTAAAATTTTGTGAATAATTTCTTGAAATTTGCCAGCTTATCACATAGATAAGTTGAATCTACTGGATTTCTGTATTTCAATTGTATAGAAAAATGTAAGTGTAGATGTCACGGGATTCCCGAAATCAGTCATTTCGACAAATCTTCCGTCAAAGTAAGTAAAGAATTGTTTTGGCAAAGTTTTTTTAATTTGCCTAATGAATTCGCGATTTGACTAGTCATTTCGAGATCTGACAAAATATGCTACGGCAAAGTAAAATTATTAAAATCTTTTTAATTTAATGACGAAATATTAGACATGACTAAAATATTTTAATCACTCTTATAAATCATATAAAAAACTTTAGAGCAAGTTAAAACCAAATTTAAAGTGGAAATTTTAATAAAAGTTAATGATTTACACACACGTGTCTGTCAATAAGTGGACCATTAATTTGAAAATTAAATGATTGCCCGAGGTAATAATTTTAAAACTCATTTTATTCATTTGAATTTAAAGATTATAATTATTTTTTTGAAATAGTTTATAAAATTTAAATAATTTTGAAGTAAATATTATTTACTGAATAAGATTAAAAAATTGAAAATCAAATTAATCAAAAGACCATTTTGAAACTAAAACTCGTGTGCTTTGAATATATTTAAATTTAAAAAATCCAAAAAATTATTTACGCCTCAGTTGAACATTTGAGTTTGAATATAAAAGTTCAAATTAAAATGTTTGCAAATCTCAATTCCAAACTATCAAACCTATACAAAGTGAATCACTATGCCCACAATGATCAGTTGAATGTTATCCGAACAGGAGATTGTGATTACAGTCACGAAATGATCCGAAAATGTTATGTGCTTACTCTCGTGCTGTTCATTGGGACTGTTGGCTATGGAATTGTCGGGTTGGAGTGCGAATCACGACCTGAATGTAACATCAATTGGGAAGAGCTACCCTCAAGTCCCTACAACATGTACCATCAAATTTTTCCAAAAATTGTCTGGCCTCCATTACGTACATTGGCTTATTCAATAGTGCTCACTGTTGTCGGCATTTTAGTTATTTTTTATGAGAAATCCACCGATTGAGGGGCGTTTCCTGATTTATCCCAAGAAACCCCACAAAATCAACTCTGCTTTTGATGAAGATGAAGTTGACAAAATGTTCGCATTTCGAAGTCGCTTTCTCAAGTTGGCATCTTGGATGGAGAATATAATTTACCTCTTTGCTCTTATTTTTACTTACGTCAGCATTTTGTTCATAAATGCTGTCTACAATGTCAACTTGTCATCGTTTGTGTTTTGGGTTGTTCTCATTCCGTTTCACACTTACTATATGGCTCACTGTAAGTGCTTATTAATAATGTAATAATATTTTCTACATAACAATTTAGATATATTCATGGTTCCATTCTATGTCATGTTGGCAAGCAAATGCATCACCATTCAGCAGAAAACACTGGTGGACAAGCTGAAGGGAATTAATGGGAATCTAAATAAAATTCAAACTTGCAATTTGTCCAACAATCGAGTGCTTCGCAATCGTCTATGGCAGGAATATTTGGGACTAAACAAACAAGTTTGCTTTGTGGGCAAACAACTTCGGAAATTTGCTCGATTCTGGTCACCATACTTGACGATGATTTTTGCATTGTTCATTCTATTGGAATGTTACCTCTTTTACGTGGCTTTGTTTTACAAACAGTTGCCTTTAGGTTTGCGGCTAATGCTTTTGCTAATAATGTGCGGTGCAGTGTTTGTTCAGTTTGTACTCGTCTATTACTGTGCCACAGTTGTGACCAATTTCAAACGAATCATTGGACAAAATCGTACATTCTATCAATGTTATAGAAGAAGACAAGGGATGGGATCGATTTTGGCTCGTAATTTGGTCAAGGTAAATGGACAAACATAACATAAACTAATTAATTTCATATTTTAAACTACAATCATAAAAGGCTGAAGGTCTGCAGAACAGTCGACTGTTGCACAGTTATGCATTTCGTTTGTTTGGCAACTATCGAATCACCAACAAATCGTTTCATGTTGTAAGTGTAAAAAATGTCTAAAAATCTGAACTTTTGTTAATTGTTTCTTAAAATTCACAGCTCATCTCCTACATTTGTCTATTTTTTCTGTATATTATCAAGGACAAACATTAAAGTTGTTTATTCAGAAAATCCCAATGAATCCAATTTAGATCTATTCTTTTTATTGCTCAGGTTGGATCATTTCATACTCAAAGTATGGAAACGCAATTTCTGATGGACTTTACCCAGCCATTAAGCAATCTATCTATATATTTGCCTGCAAAGTTTTCGCTTTGTTTTACCGAAAATTTTAGTTTAACTGACAATTGTCTAAAATTAATCAAAAACAGGAATGTAAAACTTTTAAAATAGTTTTTGAAAGCTTGAGAGCGTATTTCTTGGAAACCACTATGACGGGTTTAAGATGGAAAATTTTAATAAAAGTAAATGATTTGCACACGTGCCTGAATATAAGTGATTTATTAATTTTGATATTGATTGATAGACAGAAAAGGCAATTTTAAAACCATTAATAGCCTGAATTTTCTGAATTTAGATTTTAGATATCCTGAGAATTGTCAATTAGCTTATAATTTAAAAGTATAAAAATATAGTTTTTGACATCAAGACAATTTAAAAACGATTTTCAAGATCGGTTTTTGAATTTAATTATTTAAAGTTGAATTTATTTTTATTATTTAAATTTAAAGAATCGATATTATCAGTCAAACCATCTGCCGAGCCTCGTTGCCTGTAATTATTACTTTTATAAATCACTTGAGCTTTTCAGTGGAAATTTTTATGAAACTTAATAATGACTCTGAGTAAGTGGATAATTAATTTGAAGATATTATTGATTGACAGAAATAATAATTTTAAAACCATTATTCGCTTAAATTTCCATAATAAAAATTTATATTTATTAAATATTTTAATTTTGAAGTAAATAAGATTAAAACTTTAAAAACAGAGCAATAAAAAAACAATTTTCAAGTTAAGATTCGTTTGTGATTTGTTTTGAATATTTAATTTGAAAACTTTTGATTTTATATTATCATAAATTAACTTCAAATCAGCAAAACCTTTGCGTTGTCACAAATGTTCGAAGATATCAAATCCAAAATTTTACTTTTGTGCAAACTTAATTTTTACTCTCACAATCATCGTTTCGATATTATTCAGGATGGAGATTGTGATTACAGTCACGAAGTGATCCGAAAATGTTATGTGTTCACACTTGTGCTGTTCATTGGGACTGTTGGCTATGGAATTGTCGGTTTGGAGTGCGAATCACGACACGAGTGTCACATCGATTGGGAAGGGTTGCCCTCAAGTCCATACAACATGTACCATCAAATGTCATCCCCAAATTGTTTGGCCTCAGTTGCATACAATGGGCTATTCTGTTGTTTTGTCAGTTGTAGGCTTTTTAGTCACGTTTATATTTAATCCACCGATCGAGGGGCGCTTCCTGATTTATCCCAAGAAAGAACAAAAAAACAACTTTGTTTTGAAAGATGAAGTCCACCAAATGTATGCATTTCGAAGTCGCTTTCTCAAGTTGGCATTTTGTTTGGAGAAATTGGTTTTTCTTTGTGCTTTTACTTTTGTCTACGAGTATCTTGTGTTCATAAATTCTGTCTACAATGTCAACTTGACATCGTTTGTCTTTTGGATTGTGCTCAATCCGTTTCACATGTATTTTATGATTCACTGTAAGTTTTTGTTTTCTGAATAATTATAATATTTTTCAAATAACGATTTATTAGATGAATATATGGTACCATTCTATGTCATGTTGGCAAGCAAATGCATCACAATTCAGCAGAAAACATTGGTGGATAAGTTGGAAGAAATCAACCGGAAACTGAGCAAAATGCAAACTTCAAATTTAGATCGTAATCGAGTGCTTCGCAATCATCTGTGGTTCGAATACATGGACGTGAACAGGCGAATTTGCTTGGTGTGCAAACAACTCCGAGAATATGCTCGATTCTGGTCACCCTACTTGACCACACTGTTTGCATTGTTTATTCTAATGGAATGTTATCTCTTTTATGTGGTTTTGTTTTCCAAACAGTTGCCTTTGGCTTTGGTATTGATGCTTTTGCTAATAGTGATCGGTCTGGTGTTTGTCCAGTTTGTACTCGTCTACCATTGTGCCGTGGTTGTGACCAATTTCAAACGAATTACAGGACAAAATCGCATTTTTTACATGTGTTACAGAAGTAGACAAGGGGTGGGATTGATTTTGGCTCGAAATTTGGTCAAGGTTAGTGAATTCGAAATGATGAATTAATTTCATATTTTAATATATAATCATAAAGGCTGAAGGTCTACAACACAGTCGACTGCTTCACAGTTATGCGTTTCGTTTGTTTGGCAACTATCGAATCACCAACAAATCGTTTCATATTGTAAGTAAAAAATATTATGCTTTTTTTGTTAATTGTTTCTTGAAATTCATAGCTCATCTCATACATATGTTTATTCTTTCTGTATATTGTAAAAGACAAACATTAAAGTTGTTCACTCACAAGATCTAAATAATGTTGGTAAATTCATTTTTAAATTCTTTTATTTATATTTTTTTTATAGCTCAGGCTGAATTAATTTTTTTAAATCGTACACGAATTTTTGTCTAATTAAATTTATTTTTAAAATCCCAATTATGATCAATGAAATTTTAATTTTAAAGTTTAAAAACTATAAAAGTTGAAATATTTTAAATCTTTTTTATTGTACCAAAAAAGCACTAATTTTTAATGATTTTAAGAAATAAATGATATTATTAGGGAATTTTAATGCATAAAATAAATTTGAATTTATAAAGTTAATGATAATTAGTCAAATAAATGATTGTTCTACGATAGTTTAAAATATATTCAAATATTCAAAAAAAACTTAAATACTTGGTAGATAGTTGAAAAGCTCTTTTAGGGAAATGTTTTTCGTGTGACTTGGCCTAAAATTGTCATTTATCTTCATCTATTCCTATTCATCTTGTTGTCCAAAAGTTTGACTCACTTCACTGCATTGCATTACGTTAAATTTTTTGTTCGAGTCTCAAGATTAAACAAAAAAACGTTTCAACGCGGAAACCATTCATAAATAAAACTGTCAAAACGCAATAAAAGTACCTTCATGATTTATTCAAGTTTGTCACTAAGTCCATTAATTTAAAGATTGTTGACTTGCAAAATAATTTTAAAACTTTTTTATTCGATAGAGTTTTGGCATATTAGATAATATAGCTTAAAATTGAGTTTGAGTTTCTGTTGATTATTTTTAAAAATTTGAGTTTCAAAAATGTTTGGAAAACTCAACTCCAAAATATCAATCCTATACAAACAGAATCACCATGCTCACAATCATTATTTCGACGTTGTTCGCAGTGGAGATTGTCACTACAGTTTTGGTGTGATCCGAAAATGGTACTGGTTGACACTTGTGCTGTTCATTGTTGCTATTTTCTACGGAAATGTCGGTTTGGAGTGCGAATCACGACCTCAGTGTGACATCGATTGGGACGCACTATCAACGAGTCCATACAACATGTACCACCAAATGTATCCTCAAGTTGTCTGGAATCAGGCACATCTAATAGTTCTAATTGTACTGCTTTTGGTTGTTGCTTGTTTGGTCATGTTTTCGATTAATCCACCAATTGGAGAACGTTTTCTACTTTATCCCAACCAAGAAACAACAAACATTGTATTCAAAAGCGAATTGGACAAAATGTGTGCCTTTCAAAAACGTTTTCTCAAGTTTGGCAATTGGCTGAAAGTGGCAGTTTTCATTGGTGCCCTCATCTTTTGCTATGTGAACATTTTGTTTACAAATTCTGTTTACAATGTCAACGTGTCATCGTTTCTGTTTTGGCTTGTGGTCAATCCATTTCATTTGTATGTTATCATTCATTGTAAGTGTTTTTAGCGATACGAAGTCGAAGTCTTATAGTTTCACCCTGTCTGTCTGACTGTTTGTCTGTCTGTCTGTCTGTCTGACTGTTGCAGGCTTGGGAGAAGAAACCATTGCACGTATGCACCCACAGCAATCAAATTTGGCACCCATTTTCCACTCCATATAAAACCGTAAAATTCAAAAAATCAGCCTTTTAGGTTATCTGGTTGCAAAGATATGAGAGAAAAGGATCACAATTTTGTTGTGTGTTACACAGTGTGTAAACAGATGCGACTATTTCTACACATGTGTGTGTGGTGTGTATTTCTACTCGGCATTGGTGTGGAAATAGTTGAGACAGTCACTCAGTGGCTGATAGTGGCAAACGCTGGGAAACATATGTATTACATACATTATATTATGTAATATATTACTTACTTGCTATATTTACATATTGAAATTTAGATCTTTACATGGTTCCATTCTATGTCATACTGGCAAGCAAATACGTGACCATTCAGCAGAGCACTCAACTCGACAAATTGAAGGAAATAAACTTGAAACTGAGCTCAATTCGAAATGTAAACAAGGCCTCCAATCGAGTGCTACGCAGCCGTCTTTGGTTGGAATACTTGGCCGTGAATAGACAAATTTGTGGCATGTGCCAACAATTGCGCGAATATGCTCGATTCTGGTCACCATTCTTGACGATGCTTTTTACATCTTTCATTTTAATCGAATGTTACGCCTGCTATGTGGCTCTGTTCTTTGTAGAACTGTCGTTTGGCCTACGTTTGATTCATATGTTTTTTGTTGTCTGTCTATTGTTTGTTAAGTTTGTACTTGTTCACCAGTGTGCTGCAGTGGTGACCAGCTTGAAACGAATTACTGGACAAAATCGTGCTTTCTACCTGGGTTACAAAAATAAAGGCGAAGTTGGCTCGATTTTGGCACGAAATTTAGTCAAGGCAAGTGAATACAAATTTAGTTGATCAATTTTTGATTTTGTTTAAAATTCTTCACAGGCTGAAGGTCTCCAACACAGTCGACTGTTTCACAGTTATGCATTTCGTCTGTTTGGCAACTATCGAATCACCAACAAATCGTTTCAAATTGTAAGTCAAAGCGACAAATTGGATAAATTATTCTCTTTATTCATTTATGAAAATAGCTCATCTCATACATAAGTGTATTCTTTCTTTATATTGTTAAAAAATAAACATTAAAGTTGTTTATTCAAAATTGGTTTCAATTTTGGTGGATCTTTTTATTTAATGTCCTGGTTGAAAACAACATTTGCTTGCAATGCAATTGACTCAAAGGGCAACGGAGTAGTGACCCATTGAAAATTCGCTATTTTATACAGAAATGTGTTTGCCTAAAATGCTTTGCCGAAATGCTTACACAACTTTTGACATTTTATTGAATCATTGAAAATTGTTCCTCACTATAGTGAAACTAGAAACTTCCTGGATACACTACTGCACCTAACAATTAGACCCAAAATTAATTTAGTTTTGCGGATTGTGCTTTTGTTTGTTGTAATCGGTGCGGTGTTTGTTCAGTTTGTACTCGTCTACTATTGTGCCGCAGTGGTGACCAATTTCAAACGAATCATTGGACAAAATCGTACATTCTATCAAAGTTATAGAATTAGACATGGGATGGGATCGATTTTGGCTCTTCGATCTTGTTGGAGTCTAGTTTGGCTAACTTCACTGCATTGCATTACCTCGGAAACCTATTCAAAGTTCAATAAAACGTTCTTTATAATATTTTCTTGCCACTGTTCATTCCACAAACCAACAAGCACACATACTGTCATTAATATTTATAACAATTTATTTTGTATTCAATTCAATAAATCATAGAACAAACTTTTGGCAAAACTTTATGATTTATGCTTGTGTTTGTCAATAAGTCAATTAATTTGGTAGTATTGACAAACAGAAAACAAAATTCATAACTACGATTTTATTGAATTTTCTATTTTATTTAGCAAGACTTGAGTTTTTGTAAATTATTCTCACAACAATCAAACATTTGAATTTTGAAAAAAAATGTTTGAAACTCTCAAATCCAAACTCTCAATCTTTCTCAAACAGAATCACTATGCTCACAATGATCAGTTCAATGTTATTAGAAATGGAGATTGTGATTACAGTCACAAAGTGATCCGAAAATGTTATGTGTTCACACTTGTGCTGTTCATTGGGACAAATTTCTATGGAATTTTTGGTTTGGAGTGCGAATCACGACCTGAATGTAATATCGATTTGGACCTGCTGTCCTCAAGTCCCTTCAACATGTACCACCAAATGTCGCCGCAAGTTGTATGGACTCAGTTGCATACAATGGCATACTCTATAGTACTCGCTATTGTTGGATTTTTTGTTACGTTTATGATAAACCCACCGATTGATAGCCGTTTCCTGATTCATCCCATTGAAAAACAAGAAGCAAACTTGATTTTGATAGACCAATTCAACAAAATGTGTGCATTTCGAAGACGCTTTCTCAAGTTGGCATTTTGGATGAATAAAATAGCTTATCTTTGTGCTCTTACCTTTGCTTACGTGAACGTTGTGTTCTTAAATTCTGTCTTCAATGTCAACTTGACATCGTTTCTGTTCTGGGTTGTGTTCCATCCAATACACGCCTATTATATGAGTAACTGTAAGTGATTTTTTCTATATATTTAATACTAATATATATTTACTAATAATTTAGATATAATCATGATTCCATTTTATGTCATGTTGGCAAGTAAATGCCTCACCATTCAGCAGGAAACACTGGTGGATAAGTTGAAGGAAATTAATGGGAAATTAAGCAAAATTCAAACTTCAAATTTAACCCGCAATCAAATGCTTCGAAATCGTCTCTGGTTGGAATACTTGGGGACAAACAGACAAATTAACGATCTCTGCAAACAACTTTGGGAATTTGCTCGATTCTGGTCATCATACTTGACGATGATTTTTGCATTGTTCATTCTATTGGAATGTTACCTCTTTTACGTGGCTTTGTTTTGCAAACAGTTGCCTTTAGGTTTGCGGTTAATGCTTTTGCTAATGGTGATCGGTGTGGTGTTTGTTCAGTTTGTACTCGTCTACTATTGCGCCGCAGTGGTGACCAATTTCAAACGAATCACTGGACAAAATCGTACATTCTATCAAAGTTATAGAATTAGACATGGGGTGGGATCGATTTTGGCTCGAAATTTGGTCAAGGTAAACATAACTTTTATTTCTTTGATATCATATATTTGTATTTAAAATTCTAAAGGCGGAAGGTCTACAGAACAGACAACTTCTACGCAGTTATGCGTTTCGTTTGTTTGGAAACTATCGAATCACCAACAAATCGTTTCATATTGTGAGTGTAAAATTATACATTCAAACTTTCATTAACTGTACTATTTTAAACCAGCTCATCTCATACATAAGTTTATTCTTTCTGCATATTGTCAAGAGCAAACACTAAAGTCGTTCATTCTATTTTCAAGTAGAATTATTCTTTTGATTGCTCTTGATTAAATAAACCTTTGCATGCTTGATCATATTGCTGCTAGAATAAAAATTCCCGAATGTTCGAATGAATTGGTAGTATTTTAAAAACTACAATTTCAAACCATTTTAATGCAAATTTGAATTTATTGTAAAAATTAAAGCATTCCAAAAAAATATTTTAACAAAATATCCTTGCATGTTGCATTAAACATTTTGTATTTAAAAATATTGAATATTAAAAATAGTATTAGAGTATTGAAATCTTTTGCAAATTTATTAACATTTTATTCGATTCAATAAATAAATCAAAAATGTTTTATTTGATGATTTATTATTGCCAGGACTAATTTACATGATATCAAGAAATATTCTCAATACTAAATAAATCATAATTTAAATAAGCACATGATGTCCTAAGGACTCGAACGCTGGGGATTTTTAAAAGGTCCAATCACGAATGAACAGTTCTAGTGTTTATTTTTAACAATAAACAAAAAAATAAACTTATGTAAGAAATAACCTAGTTGAAAAATTAATCAATTCAAATTGAATTTGTCTTTGTTGACTTACAATGTGAAACGATTTGTTGGTGATTCGATAGTTGCCAAACAGACGAAATGCATAACTGTGCAACAGTCGACTGTGCTGTAGACCCTCAGCCTGTGGAAATATAAATTTAAAATGAAATTAATCGATTGATCGTTTTGGCTACTAACCTTAACCAAATTTCGTGCTAAAATGGAGCCCACTCCTCGTCTACATCTGTAACTCATGTAGAAAGTACGATTAAGTCCTGTGATTCGTTTGAAATTGGTCACCACTGCAGCACATTGGTGGACGAGTACAAACTGAACAAACACAATACCTACAACAAAAAACAAAAATATTAAACGTAGCACCAACGGAATTTGCTTGAAAAACAGAGCGACATAGAAGGCATAGCATTCCAATGAAATGAATGATGCAAACAGCATCGTCAAGTATGGTGACCAGAATCGAGCATATTCACGCAGATGTTTGCACAGGTCACAAATTTGTCTGTTCAAGTCCAAGAATTCCAACCAGAAACAATCACGGAGCACTCGATTGCAGGTCAAATTTGAATTTTGAGTTTTACTCAGTTTTTCGTTGATTTTCTTTAATTTGTCCATCAGAGTTTTCTGTTGAATTGTAACGTATTTGCTTGCCAGTATGACATAAAATGGAACCATGTACATATCTAAAGTTTATTAGAAAATATAATAATTATGATTTTTTAAACACTTACAGTGAATTATAACATATACATGGAATGGATTGAGCACAATCCAAAACACAAACGATGACAAGTTGACATTGTAAACAGAATTTGTGAACAAAATGTTCACATAGCAAAAGATTATAGCACCAATGAACACTGTAGCGTTTAACCATTTGCCAAACTTGAGAAACAGTTCTCTAAATGCATACATTTTATCCAATTCAGCTTTAAAGATAAAAATTGTCTTGTTGTCATTTCTGGGATAAATTAGGAAACGCACTTCAATTTGTGGATTGATAGAAAACAAAAACAAACAACCAACAGCGTGGAGTACTGCAATTAGAGCAATTGCACGCGTTTGAGGCCAAACAACTTGTGGATACATTTGGTGATACATGTTGTATGGACTTGTTGATAGTGCATCCCAATCGATGATACACTTGTGTCGTGATTCGCACTCCAAACCTCCAATTCCATATGCAACAGTCCCAACGAACAGCACAAGTGTGAACACATAACATTTTCGGATCACTTCGTGACTGTAACCACAATCTCCATCTTGAATAATATCGAAATGATCATTGTGAGCATAGTGATTCTGCTTGTAGAGGTTTGATAGTTTGGAGATGAGATTTGCAAACATTTCTTATAAGAATGTTTAATTTTAGTGAGAAGTTATCATGACGTAAAATTTGACTCATTGTCAACTGTCAAGTGCAAATATCGTTGCAAGTGCAATTTAGTTTATTCAATGTCAGTACAAAATGCGTTCAAATTTATAGGATTCTGATTATTAAATGATATATCCGGTGCCCTTGTATATACCGCCTATTAGGACCATTGGATTCTATCTCTCAATTGGTTGCTTTGGGAAATTTCCATTTTTACCCAAGTTGCTCAATTGTTTAGTTGGCGAATCCACCTATTGATAGGAAAAGCATAATTTATCCACAGAAAACAATAAAAAGAAATTTTGTTGATGTGGACAAAATGTGTGCATTTCAATGTCGTTTTATCAGCTTAATATTTTTTGATAATTTATCACCGGAATATTTCTCAAGTAATCTGTAAGTAACTGAAAACCATTTTACATAACAGAAATCATAGAAATGTCACAACTCCTTCCACAAATCTACTTGTGCAACATTTAGTACCGAGCCTGTACTGTAAATTAACTTTTATTTCTAATAACAAATTATTGATTTGCCAATAATGAGTGCACTCATTTGAATTTTTAATGACAAGGCAATAAAGAGCAATTAAAAAATCATTAGTCATTCCAATTTTGAATTTTTCTTGTGAATTATTTATTAGTTTAAATATTTAACATTATTTTAAAGGGCCACAATAAAATAAAACTTGAAATGAAAGTTGTCAAAAAGTTGACTTTTGAGCAATACATACTTCATTTGTGGAATTGAATGGTCATTATTTCCAAAAAGAAAATTATTTCAAGTTTTATTCTCACTAAAATTAAACATTCTTATAAGAAATGTTTGCAAATCTCATCTCCAAACTATCAAACCTCTACAAGCAGAATCACTATGCTCACAATGATCATTTCGATATTATTCGAACAGGAGATTGTGATTACTGTTGCAAGTTACTACTTCGACCGATGACTTGAACTGTGGTTTGGTCGTGTTTAGTCATGTCGATGACTGGACATTGAACGTTATGTGTCGCTGTCTGCCTCGATCGTGTCAACGACAGACATCTCGGACGGTATAAAGTCTCGCATCTCGCATTGCTCTCATTGTACAGTTGGACTGTTGTGAGACTTGCTGTCTATTGTAAGTTCTCCTGAAGTTGTGTGTCTGTCTACTGATCACTAACTTGCCTCCTTCTGTCCCCAACTAGGTCTGTTGACAAACCCTATTTATTGTCGTGCTACCTATTTGAGACGTTACCGAAGCTTTATTTCTGTGTTTTACCTTTTATATTTTATCCTAGAACAGTGTATCTGTATTACTGTTATTTTATTTGTCAATAAACCTAGCATTTTCATTAGATTATGAGACTTATCCTCGTTTTCTAACTTGAAACCTGCTCAGGTGACTATCTTTCACTCTCACTTTATCTGTTAGTCTATTCCCACCTTGTTAGTCTGTGTGCACTGCTGCACGTCTAGATAGTCTGTGTTATTTTCCTTTCTGTTGTGTGGAGGCAAGCGTGTGAAGACAGTCAGCTCAACAACCCGTCCTATCTGGTGCCGTGCTGGTGATCTGTGCTTTGACGTTTGTGCAAGTCTAACTCTACTGGATTGCAATCCTACAACGAAGTTCATCTCTGCGTCTCTATCTCGTCTTTGATGAATCGACGGAAGAAGGATACGACTGAAGACTCTGAACTTGGTGAACCGGAGACTGACGACGACCTCGACATTAAGGCCGAAGAAAGTGAAGACGATTTCAAGGACGCTGCCGCTGATCAAGAAGTGACTAACTCTTCTGTGAAGGCAACTGTGGAATCGAGTGAAACCGTCAACGGAGAAAGCCCTGTCGTCACAGGCAAATCTGTATCGAGTGACGCTGTAGCCAGTGATTCTATTCCAACGACTACGACGTCCGCATCGGTTGGTGGTTCGCGTGACTCGACGATCACCACGATGGCTGTCAATTTACCGGGAGTCAACTTGGTGAAGTTGAACATGAAAAATTGGACTACTTGGAAGACTCAAATTACGGACTTGTTAGACGCTCTAGACGTCAGTGATGCTATCACCAAGGACAAGTTAGTAACCGACAAGAAGATGAATGGTATGGCCAGACTATACATCAATATGAATATTGAAGATGAAGGTCTACGTTCAATGCTGCTTGGTATGGAGTCTGCCCATTTGATGTTCCAGAAACTGAAGGACAAATTCGAGAAACCGGATTTGTATGCTGCTCAACGTATTCGTCAACGTATTGCGCAGATCAAGTTTGATGATCCTGCCCGTACTGAAGAAACGATGAAGAAACTCGAGCAAGAAGTGAATCAACTAAGTCTAAAGGCAACCGTTACCGATGAGGAGAAGTTCACCATCTTCGCTGTGGCTACTATGACCGAGAAGTTTGGTAACATCATGATAATGGTGGAATCCTTGGAAGCTGCTGGTACTAAACCTAAATTGGAGACACTGAAGAAGATGATCCTTCATACCGGAAATTCTGCGTCTCACGTGCCCACCAGTTTCAATGATAATTCATTTGGACAGATTCAACAAGTCAAAGGAAAGTGCTACAATTGTCATCAAGAAGGGCACTACAAGTCAAGTTGTCCCGAGCTGAAGAAAGGTAATTCGAACTCTACGGATGGTACTTCTTCATCTCAGTCTACAAGGGATGACTCAAGGTCGAATTCGAAGTTCAAACGTCGTGTTAACGAAGGAAGAGGACGATCGATTAAGAAGATCGACATTCCTGCTGGCATTAATCCTCGAAGGATGGTATTGACCGATGTCATTTCTAAACGACGCCGTGTCAAGAAATCAAGTTTTATCCTGGATAATGGTGCTTCTGACCATTTTGTGAATGACGCCAATCTACTGACCAACATTCACGAGGTACCTACTTCTGCCTTCTCTGGTATTTACAAGAAAAGTGATGCCATCTTTTACTCGAACATCTGCGGTACTGTTAGTATCAAGTCTGAGGATGGATCAACTTTTAGTTTTCAAGCCTACTTTATCCCCGAGCTTGAAGATAACTATTTTTCCCTGAGTGTCTTTGGCAAGAAAGACAACGAATTTATCGTCATAAACTCTAGTGTGTGTCGTATCCAATATGGAGAATCGATTATCTGCATTGCTCATCTGATGGATCTCAACACCTATGTTACGGAGTTTGAAATTGTCTATCTACCGGACAAAGAACTGAAACGTGATGTCAAGAAAACGTATTGTGACAAGGCTCGAACTGTGTCTACTAGAAATATGTCATCTATCAACAGGATTTCTAGGCAAGCGATCATTGAGAAGACTTCTAACGTCGCAAGTGATTGTAATTGTCACGAGAGTCAAGACATCTTTCTACCGTTCCACGATACTGGTCTATCTATGAATGAAACTTCAAAAGCTGTTTCAGTTGCGGAGGAGTCTAATCCGACATCTGCTGGCAAAGTTGATGTGAAACTTGTGTCCTCGGAAGCAAATGTTCAAGCAACCGAAAGTGAAGTGAAAACATGTGTGAATGAATTTGAAAATTCTGAACCTGCCGAATCCAATCTGAATGTGGCGGAATTTTGGAAATCTCTTCGGGAAATGCTTCGCCAACCGAAGATTGAAAAGTGTTCTCTCGCCGAAAGTGTTGTAACTACGGAACCTAATTACGAATTGGATACTGCTGATGTGTCTGTGCTTGTTCCCGTCTATCAAGAACAAGGCGAATTTGTGAATTCTGAACAGACTGTTCATCAGACTGATGATCTCAAGTGTAGTGTATCTACCGACCTTATTGAAGATAACGCCAAAGTTGAACTTGCAACTTTGTCTATTTCTGAAACACCGGATGGAATGGACATGGATTTGTCGCTGCCAACAAGTCATGATGTGGTTCATTCTGTGATCGAGTCTACTCAAGTAATCGATGTCTATCTACCGACAATCGAAGCAAACGAATCAATCTCAAATGTTGCAACGGATTTGTGCAATCCTGATTCGAAGAATGAATTTGATGAAGCTAACATGAAGCTGATTGACTCTTTGTTTAATGAATCGATTATGGAAAATGTTTTGGATTTTCCCGCACTCAAGCAAAGTCAATCGGAATTAACTTGTACTGGTCAACCTACTGACGCGTACTGCCCTACTGCTGATTCGATGGTCTCGAACTATCTACAAGCCGATCGAATGCCTCCTGACCGATTACGTGATCAACTGGATATAGTTGAATCGTATGGTACTGTCTATGTTGAGTCGGAACTCAACGGTGCTCAAGCTGATGTTACGTTGGAACTTGGATCGTTTCCCTGCCAAGTGGAATTGAGCGTCCCAACTAATTTCGAACCGAAAGCCCCGGATCCTTGTCATCCTACTGATGTGGTCATCTCTGGTATGGATCGTTCAAGTATCTGTCGCGGAGGAGTGTTGAAAGTTACTACTTCGACCGATGACTTGAACTGTGGTTTGGTCGTGTTTAGTCATGTCGATGACTGGACATTGAACGTTATGTGTCGCTGTCTGCCTCGATCGCGTCAACGACAGACATCTCGGACGGTATAAAGTCTCGCACCTCGTATTGCTCTCATTGTACAGTTGGACTGTTGTGAGACTTGCTGCCTATTGTAAGTTCTCTGAAGTTGTGTGTCTGTCTACTGAACACTAACTTGCCTCCTTCTGTCCCCAACTAGGTCTGTTGACAAACCCTATTTATTGTCGTGCTACCTATTTGAGACGTTACCGAAGCTTTATTTCTGTGTTTTACCTTTTATATTTTATCCTAGAACAGTGTATCTGTATTACTGTTATTTTATTTGTCAATAAACCTAGCATTTTCATTAATTACAGTCACAAAGTGATCCGACAATGTTATGCGTTCACACTTGTGCTGTTCATTGGGACTGTTGCGTATGGAATTGTCGGGTTGGAGTGCGAATCACGACACGAGTGTAACATTGATTGGGATGCACTACCAACAAGTCCATACATCGCATATCATCAATTGACTCCTCAAAGTATTTGGCCTATAATTCCACCAGTGATTCTCAATGCAATACTCTTCGTTGTTTGCTGTATAGTTGTGTTTACAGTAAACACACCAATCGACGAGAGTTGTTTGATTTGTCTCAAAAAGAACAAGAAAATAGATTTCGCCGAAGTGGACAGAATGTGCGCATTTCAAAGTCGCTTCCTCAAGTTGGCCTATTGGACAGAAAGCATTGTATTTGCAGGCTGTTCTATCTTTGCAGGCACAAATATTCTTTACCTAAATGCTGTTTACAATGTCAACTTGACATCGCTTCTGTACTGGCTTGTTTTCGCTCCATTTCATTTGTATTATGCTATTCATTGTTAGTCATTTTCAAATGTAATTTTAAATATTATTAATTATTTTAAAAAATTAGATATTTACGTGGTTCCATTCTATGTAATTCTGGCAAGCAAATATGTGACCATTCAACAGAAAACATTGATGGACAAATTGGCGAAAATCAACACGAAACTAAACAAGATTCGTAGTCCAAACAAAGCTTCCAATCGAATGCGCCGTAATCGTCTCTTTTTGGATTACTTGAAAGCGAACAGACAAATCTGTGACCTGTGCAGCCATCTGCGTGAATATGCTCGATTCTGGTCACCATACTTGACCATGCTGTCTGGAACTCTCATTTCTATTGAATGTTACGTCTTTTATTATGCTTTGTTTGGACAAATGCCGTCAGTTTTGGGCTGGCTTCTTGTATATTTTGTTGTCAGCTTAGGGTTTGTTCAATTTACGCTTGTTCACAATCTTGCTGCTGTGGTGACCATCTTCAAGCGAATCACAAAACAAAATCGAACTTTCTACATGAGTTACAGAAGTAGGCGGGAGGTTGGCTCGATTTTGGCTCGAAATTTGGTCAAGGTAAGCAGTAATAAAATCGATAGGTTTTATTTATAATTCTTCACAGGCGGAAGGTCTGCAAAACTGTCGACTGTTGCACAGTTATGCATTTCGTCTGTTTGGCAACTATCGAATCACCAACAAATCGTTTCACATTGTAAGTCACATATACTGATTTACATTTATTGTAACATCTACAATTTTTCCTAACCAGCTCATCTCATACATTAGTTTGTTCTTTTTGTATATTGTTAAAGAATAAACATTGAATCTTTGTATCGTATATAGTCACATATATGAATGAAAATAGTTAAAAGTCATTTCTTGTCGTCGTACTGTACTAAATTTAAACTAATTAAATTCGTCGTGTTGATATATTGCCCAATTTAGTTCACAAATTGTCAAAAATTATCGGAACCGGAGATCTAAAACATTAAAAATTTGAAGAGAATTTTGGCAATGATTTACTTTGTTTTAACTTCTAGGGATTGTTGGTACCATAAGTTTGGATGTACAGTCAACTTTCTGTAATTTAGAATTTTTTGGAGTAAAATCTCAAAATATTTTCAAAGTTGTAAATTACAAAGGAGTGAAATTTGGGTTAAAATGTAAAAAATTTGGTTTAATTGCAATAATTAACTCGACTTGAAAGCAAGTTTGAATTTTGAGTTTTATTCATTTTTTAGTTGATTTTCTTTAATTTGTCCATCAAAGTTTTCTGTTGAATTGTCACGTATTTGCTTGCCAGTATGACATAAAATGGAACCATATACATATCTAAAGTTTATTAGAAAATATAATAATTATGATTTTTTAAACACAATGACAAGTTGACATTGTAAACAGAATTTGTGAACAAAATGTTCACATAGCAAAATATGATAGCACCAATGAACACTGTAGCGTTTAACCATTTGCCAAACTTGAGAAACAGTTCTCTAAATGCGCACATTTTATCCAATTCAGTTTTAAAGATAAAAATTGTCTTGTTGTCATTTCTGGGATTAATTAGGAAACGCATTTCAATTTGTGGATTGACAGAAAACAAAAACAAACAACCAACAGCGTGGAGTATTGCAATTAGAGCAATTGCACGCGTTTGAGGCCAAACAACTTGTGGATACATTTGGTGATACATGTTGTATGGACTTGTGGAGAGTGCATCCCACTCGACGTGACACTGAGGTCGTGATTCGCACTCCAAACCGACAATTCCATAGCCAACAGTCCCAATGAACAGCACAAGTGTGAACACATAACATTTTCGGATCACTTCGTGACTGTAATCACAATCTCCATCCTGAATAATATCGAAACGATGATTGTTTGTGTAGAAATTCAGTTTGTAAAAGTTTGACAGTTTGGAGCTGATATGTTTAAACATTTTTATTTGTAATTTTGATATTCAAATTTTTAACATTTTGAATTCAAATAAATAAATTCAAAAGCCAAATTAATTTCATCTCGAAAATCGTTTGTTAACTGTCCTTGTTCCAATAATAGTATTGACTTTACAATTATAAACTAATTGACAATTGGCAAGAAAACTGAAATATATAAATTTAGAAAATTCTGCCGATTAATGGTTTTAAAATGGCCTTTTCAGACTATCAATCAAATATAGAAATTGAATAGATCAACTTATTTTCAGACACACGTGTATAAATCATTATATTTTACTAGAAATTTCTAAATTAAATTCTTCTTGCTAGTTTTCATGCAATAAAATCAAAATTTGAAAAGTTTTATATTTTTTTAATTAATTGTTGTTAGAATTTAAAAAAAAGATATAGGGCGAATTAAAAATAAAAGTTTACTTCATGGAAGTAATGACTTACACACGTGCCTTTCATGTGTGTGGACCATTAATTTAAATATTGACTGAGAGTCGTTAATTTTAATTTTAAACCCATTATAAGCTTGAATTTTAAGATTAAATTATTTGAAATACATTTATCAAAAAGTCTTTGTCAGTTACTGGCATGTGATTGTTCTAGAACATTTAAAATCTAAGACAGAATACTACTGCAGAACATTCATTTCTGTAGAACAATCAGACAATTTAATTTTGGGAAATGTTTGCAAATTTAAAGTCATAACTTGCCATACTTGACCATACTGTTTGCATCTCTCATATCAATGGAGTGTTACACCTTTTATGTGTCTCTGTTTTTTCACAAAATTGCCTTTAGCGCTTCGTTCAATGCTCTTGCTGGTAGTGATAGGTTTAGTGTTTGTCCAGTTTGTGCTTGTCCATCAAAATGCTGCAGTTGTGAAGAATTTCAAACGAATCATCGGACAAAATCAAACTTTCTACCTGGGCTACCGCAGTAGACAAGGAGTTCGATCAATTTTGGCTCGAAATTTATTCAAAGTGAGTGACAAAATTGATCGATTAAAATTGTTTTATTTCATAATTCTTCCACAGGCGGAAAGTCTACAAAACAGTCGACTGTTGCACAGTTAAGCATTTCGTCTGTTTGGCAACTTTCGAATCACCAACAAATCGTTTCACATTGTAAGTCACAAAAGCAAATTGAAATACTCTTAATTTAATTTTTTGTAACATAGATCATCTCATACATATGTCTATTCTTTTTGTATATCACTATATACTAATATTACAAGGCTCGTAAGGGTACACGCCCTGTAATATACAGTAGAAGGCATATGGGACGAAACGTATTGATCGGATGAAAGTGCAGTGGAAGGCAAAAGTGGGACGAAACATATTGATCGGATGTTAGCGCAGTGGAAGGCAGAAGGCCATCCTTACTGACGCGTGTCTTATTACATTTACACAGCGAAAGGCAGAGGCACCATAAAATCTTCTGAGTACGCCAGCGCAATTTACCACACACATGCTTTGTTTACAAATGTCAGCTGTTCTCGCTCTGGCAATGCAGGCTCCTCGTGCACAAATAGTTCAGAATTGTTTTGAATTTTTCTTTTTCCTACGTTTGTTTTTGTTTCGATCTAAATGCACGTGTCAACCAAATCACCACGAACGAGTTGAATTCATCAAATTCTACCAAACTCATCCAAATCTACCACGTTAGCAATGTTATTGGTGTGTTTGGTATGTTTGTTTTACATTGTATGGTTATTGGCCACAAGAGTGCAACACATTGCTCAAGAACCTTTCTTTTCAAAATCACCTAGATTTGTGCTTTTTGATATTTCTCTGCAGTGCCGAGCGAGTATGACAGTGCGCTTTCTCATGACAGCTTCAGTTAAACACACTGGTTTGTTTTGATGCAAATAACTTGATTGCAACTTGCAATTTTCAAGCATCTCCAGAACCAGAACTCTAGATTTATTCAACTTATCACTCAACTGATTTGCCTCATCTATCATCAAACATGATCACCTTTATTTTCAGTCTTCCTTTCTAATGTGTTTTGCCATTTTATTTTTGTTTTGACACCAAGTATCAAAGAAACATCAAAGAACGCTTTACTTCAAGAGCCTGAAGAGATTCGTTGTAAAGAAATTAATTAGTCATCGCCATCTTTTTCTCGTCAATTTACAAAATAAAGTATTTCAATTTAATTCTTCACAGACAGATTTTACTCACCAATTGGTAAAACAGACATATTTTACTAATTCTAAAATAAACCTGTTTTTTTCTAGACTTTTATTATTTCAGATTATAGCGATTTGGTTAACTTGCCTCTATTGCCTTGATTCGTGAATGCTTAAAATATGTCATTTGAATGAATATCTTCACGTTTGGTGTATAATACATATATGTAAATGTGATCCAATCCGTACACGACGAATAGGACACAATTCAAATGTCGCGCTATGAGCTGAAATGATTTGGATGATGTTTTCCTGGGTGGTACTGCCCCAAGAAGGTGATTTTGGTGAAATTGAACTCGAAATAAAGAGATGAACGCTTCAAAGTTGATATGTACAAAAATATTATTAAAAATTGATCACAGAGGTAAAAGTAAACAACAAAAATGACCACTGGTCAATGAATATGAAAGAAAAAATGAAAATAAATTGAAATTAAATCAAAAATAAAAGAAAATGTTGACTTGACCGAACGCATCACGTGCTTGTTTGTTCGTAAGTGCCTCCCAAGTTGCTTGTTGTCTTCCTTTTATGCGTTTTCGTGGTGTGCTCGACGTTTCTCGAAGCATCTCGAAACACCTCGAAAGCTCACTGAATTGTCAAAGTGAGAGGAAGAGGAGCACTGATTTGTGTTGAGAGGGTGAGTGCTCGTGTCAGCACTGTCAATGAGGTGAGAATTTGGTTCGGCTAAATCAGCTGTTCCAGGACTGATCCGATGGGGATGAGGTGATCCATCGATGGTAGTGATCACGATAGGAATCCTGGTCAGGTTGATTATCTTGTTTCACTGAACTGAATGGTCTACTATCAAATTTCGTGTTACATCATTGTGATCCGACTAATTTGGCTATTTGTATGCTAATTACAGGTGAACAAAGGTAATGAAGGTGTGTAAATGTTAGCCAACTAGTCATAACATAATCAGATAACAAATAAGATAATTAAAAGTAACCTTGGGCATTGGAAAATGTGAATTTCGCGCTTTGTTTACAAATTTGAATTTGGAGGCATGTTCACAAAGGACGTAACTGAAATTTCTAGAAAAATCAAGAAAATTGAAGAATTTGAAAGCGCAAAATTTGAAAAAAGGACTGTTCAAAGAGGACGAGCCACTCACATTTACATGTCCCCCTTTCTTTTTACAAAATTTAGTGAATAAATTTTGGCGAAAAGAATAATCATTTGCCCAAGGGTGTGTGTATGTGTTTGTATAACTGGGAGATCACTCAAAATAAATGTTTCCATCAAAATAAAAAGTAATAGTGATAGGGGAAAGGAAACAATCTGAATATAAACTATCTATTTTTTTTTTTGTGTTTTAGGATTATATTTTTTTTTGTATTTTTAGAATAGATAATATAGAATAGGAAATATAAGAATGAAGGTAAAGGTTGAGTACAAATGATAGGTTTATAGAATAAAGATGAATTAAATTTGATTGATAATAACTCACAAGAATACAGATGAATGGTCCCGAGAATCGAGACGTTGACTCAAATGGTAGTTAACCGTCACTGAGGCATTCGGCGATAGTACCCGCCGTCCGAGTTGACCATCCTGACCAGGCGGCTCAGTGTCGGCTTCGACCAATCGCTCACGTTGACCCGGTGCAACACGATGAAACTGAGCACCATCCCGCTGACCAAAACCATGAAATCCGTTTTCCTCGGCGCGACGATAAGCACCGAACACAGCACGACTGATCACACGAGAACCATAAAGGAATCGATAATCCTGAAACAAATACGAACGGTACTCGGTGAGGTGATAAAGATGCATGGCCGTTCGGCCAAGAGTGATCTCAGTCGGTGTAAGCGAGCTAATGACCAAGGATACGTTGCGAGTAATAAAACCAATAGTTAGCTGACCAACCACTTCGACCGTGTTCATACCCCTCATGCTGGGCACAGTGTTCTCAATCAACAGTAACCCACGTCGGGCGAGGCGTTGGGCAGTAGAAGACGAAATAGTCCACTCGTTCACAATGGAAGGATCAATGACAGCAGTCAGGTCATGTCCCACCAAAGCACAGGGAAGCAAATAGAGACGCTGAGCCAAAAGTTCGGGTTGCCCGCCAGGTTCGGGTCGTTGACCAGCATCAACACGTCGATCCTGTCCTCCCTCAACCACATTATGTTCAACACCCGAGACAGGCACAGGACGATCCCGTTCGGGCACCACTCGGTGCATCATTCCAAGCGATCGCCGCGGTCCACGATACAGGTTCACATCACCAGCATGGTAAGGTTGAACATCACCAGCCGGCTCAGCACCACGTTCAGGAGTAGAGCGGCGAAGAAAAGAACCAGTAGAAGAGGAAGACGAGCCCTTGAAGTTGCCACCGAAACCATAAACACTTTCGTCACCATCTGAATCGGTGACAATGATAGTAGAAGGGCCACCATCACCACTAGAACTGTCCACCGAAATAGTCGACGATGTAGAATCATCAGAGTCATCTTCAGGATTATCATTAACATTGTGGACCCCAGGCGACATCTGTTGAGTATGACGCAGTAGGACCGACTCGTCCAAATCCAAGGCAGAAGCTTCCTGTCGAACCAATCGATTGTTCGCTTCACTAAGCTGCTCCAAATTGAACTGAATAGAATGAAGTAGATGACGGTCCCTATCGAAAACGTTAAAGACCCGCAGCTCGTGACCCATTTGGCTCACACGCAGACCATGAGCCGCCAATCGGTAAAGATGCCACACAGAAGGGCTGAATATAGCATCAACATACTGATAAAAATCAACCACCAGAAGAGGCAATGAATGCTCGATATGACCGATCCGGACAGTAGCCACAACAGTCCGCTCAGGATCATAATCTTCAATAAATTCCGGCCGTCCCGTAAAAGATCTACCGGGAAGGAAGCTGATTCGCTCCAGTGCGCGCTCACTGATAGTGTTCGGACGATTCAGTGCCACTTGCACCATGGCCACGCAGTACGAGCCACCGATACGAACATCCAAGTCAAAATAAGCAGGTTGGGAAGGATCGGCAACCAATTGCGGTGCTTGCCCGGGATGGCCCCGGTTGGCATAGGCCGCCACAGACCTCTGAGCTGAAGTGTCGGCTGAAACATTAGTGAGGTCAGATATTTTAGGAATGACACACTTACGGAGATTCTCTACGCAATGCTCGCGCAGACCGTTATCCATCTTGATAAGATATCGTGACTTAGAGAGGACTCTCTCCACCAGGAAGGGACCAGACAAGATCGGGGCTAGTTTGCCCTGTCGGTTCAACTTATTTCGGTCGTCCACGAGGACAGTGTCACCAACCGAGAACTGGACGTCTCTGTGAGTCCTCTCACAGCAATGTCTGTTTAGGTTAAAGCTATGGTTAGATCGGTCATGAGCTCGCTCCAAGGCATCAGCTATGTCGACCCGATCCTGTGAACGACAAACATCTTGACGGGTCATTAGGTAAGCAGGAGGAAAGCCTGTCGAAGAGTGGACAGTCTGATTGTACTGACTCACTACGCCGCGAGCAATGTTTGTCCAACTTTGCATACGATTCCTTGGGTCGTTGTATAAAGTACGAACTCGGTCCACCAGAGTCTGTCCAACACGTTCCACCAGACCATTGGACTTGCTACTATTAGGTGGAATATGATTAAGTTTAATGTCCTTCCGATGAAGGAACTCATTAAAGGCAGTGCAGGTGTATGAAGGATGCCTGTCGGTCAGAATGGCCCTCGGCTTTCCAGACTTCATCACCTCTGTAACAAGATTTCGAGCATCACTCACTCTATTTGTTCGGGTAAAAACAGCCCAAACATACCTGGTGAAATGATCGATTGCAATTTGAAAGTGCTGTTTTGCACGTCTACCATGATACTGAGAGAAACCACCCACCGTGTCCATTGAGACCATATCGAAAGGCTGTTTAGTCTCAATCTTCTCGATCAGACCGGGCTTGGGAGCACGGTGTATCTTTGTAGAGCCACACATCTCACATTGCTCGGTGAACTGACGAATGTCCCGGTCCATTCCGTCCCAGTAGAACAAATAAGCCAATGAGACCAACATCGAGCCAAGACCAGGATGTCCCATTAGCTCATGAAAGTTGACCAACAACCGATTCCGTAAATCCCTAGGGACGAAATCACGAGCAATAGCACGACTCAGGTTCTGTACTCGCCCATCAATCACAACACAATTGACTGGGACAGAGTCTTGATCGATCAAACCCTTATGATAAGCACCCAGTACAGACTGAAAGCCATTTAGAAACTGTTCAAGTCTATTTACACCGATCGCCGCCAAAAAGTGATCATTCGGAATATTGTCAGGCAACGGTCCATCACCAATCGGATTACGAGACAAATAGTCGGCACCGGCATTCAACTTGCCAGGAATGTGCCTGATAGTAAAGTTGTAAGGATGAAGCTGAATGGCCCATCTAGCGAGACGCACTTTTGGGTCCTTTTGAGTAAACAACCATTGAAGAGCACGATGATCAGTGCAAACAACAAACTCCTTGCCATACAAGTAGTAATGCCAATTATTAATGGCAAGAACAATAGCTAGACACTCGAGCTCTGTAACGATATAATTACGTTGATAAGGCAAAAGCTTATGAGAAAAATAGCCTACCGGGAACCACTCTCCATCGTGTAATTGGCGAAGAACAGCACCAACACCGAGTTCACTACTGTCAGTGACCAATTCAGTCTCGAGAGCAGGATCAAATATACGGAGCACTGGTTCACTAGTGAGGATGCGCTTGACCTGTTCAAAAGACTTGTGTTGGTCATCACCCCACTCAAACTTGCTCTCTTTTCGTAACAAACGATGAAGTGGTTCGAGTAACTCAGTAGCATTAGGGAAAAATCGTCGATAGTAATTAATTTTGCCCAGAAACTGTCGAACACCACGGAGATTCATAGGAGGCGACAAGTCCTGAATGGCACGAACATTGTCAAATAATGGAGTAATTGAATTAAAAGAAATGGAATGGCCGAGAAAGTCCACTCTGTCCTTGAGGAACTCGCACTTGGACAGTTTCAATTTGACTCCTTCACGGCGCAAAGCTTCAAACAGTTTACGAAGAATGATCAAGTGTTGAGCCACCGTCTCAGTGTAGACAGTGACGTCATCCAAGTAATTCATGCAATTAGTCAATAAATTGTTACGTCGAAGTAAATGATAGATCGATCGTTGAAACATCTTAGGGCCTGACTTGAAACCAAACGAAAGTCGATTGAATTCGAATAAACCAAATTTAGTTATGAAAGCAGTCTTGTGTTTGTCCTGCTCAGCAATTCCAATGTGGTAATAACCATTCGAAATGTCCACTTTAGAAAACACTCTACAACCCTTGAGGTTATCGAGAATGTCACTAATTCGAGGGAAAGGAAATTCCTCATCAACTATCTTAGGATTGAGTCGTCGATAGTCCACACACATTCGAGAACCCTTCCCCTCATCCTTCTTATCAGCCATGACCACAGGAAAGGCATATCTCGAGGTAGACTCTCGGATAATACCGTGTCTCAACAATTCCTGCACAGTATCGAAAATCTTCTTATTAACAACGTCCGAAACTTGATAATAGTTTTGAGCTATTGGAAAGTCATCGGTGAGACTGATTCGAAACTGATCTGATTTAATTAAACCAATGTCAAACTTGTGCTTAGCAAAAATGTCGTCAAATTCCTCTACTAACTTGTCAATTTGAACACGTTCCAAAGTGGACTTGTCACTAGTCAAAGAGCAACCACCAGCTCCACCAAACAGAGCATCGAAACCGGTGTCGTCATAATCTGCGCAATCAGAAATAAAGTCCACCTTGCAAGGAAGAGGTTCGTCACCGCACTGAACAGCAACAGTGGGCTCAACCAAGTGTGGGACCGAATCGCCTCTTCTGACATCAAAAGTAATCGCATCAGACTCGTCCTCTTGAATGAACTTCTCAAGGTTAACATGGTACGGGCCACGAATCTCCTTCTGTGGAATATCGAATTCGCCCTGCTTAACAGTATTATTAATAATGTCAAGTTTGAATATACGTCGAGCATTCTCACCAATAATAACATCAGTGAAAAGATCATCGCTAATGGAGAAAACGCCAATCGAGGCAACACTGCCAACCTGAACTAAAAGAATAGCTTGCTTCATAGGCTCGGAGCAACAGCTATTAGCATTGACAGCACTAACATCATTATGCCTGTCAACATGAACAACCTTGATGTAGGGAAGCATTCGGCGGTGAATAACAGAAAAGTTGGCACCGGTGTCCAGCAAGGCAAACACAAGTCGACCACCGAGCAGCACTCCAATGTAAAGATAGTTAGGCAACAGGTTCCAGTCTGCGAAATTCATATGCAAACGAGGCTCTGCCTGCTCCTTATTGAAAAGCACACCATAAGAACGACCACCCTGACCACGAGATCGGTCAGTCTGAGGAGAAGGGCAAAGTTCAGTTCGATGCCTCTGGTGACAATTATTACAAAGTTTGTTTGAACTGCAGTGCTCAATGGAGTGACCATCACTGAAGCACAAGTGACAGATCTGCTTTCGGTCGAGCAATTCAATTTTCTGGTCCCTAGTGGTCGAGTGGCAAAAGAGTTCCACGTGGCCACGATCACCACAATAAACACACGGAAAACGAACAGGTTGTAATGCAGACTGGGAATTTGAATTATTTTGATTAGTACTCTCTTGATTAGAATTACGCAAAATACTAACATTACCATAAGTCAACTTAGGCACAGTAGAAGCAGGACCACGGTTGTCATAACGACCAGAATTGAAGCGGTCCTCCTGTGGAGCAAATCTGACCATTCGTGGAGCCGCCGGAGGTGGAACAGTCAGAACTCGAGCACAAGCCCGGCCAAACTCAGGAGTCTTAGAACACTCAATGAAATCAGTAGGATCATAATTAGAATAATATTCCCTCTCATCAACTTGACAATAATTCATGCACTCAGACAAGTGCTCAATACGATCAGTCAAAATTGAGGGCAAAGTGTCAATCTCTGAGCCCTTCTTGATGAAAATGTTCAATAACTTTCGGGACAACTTGTTGGCAATGGCTCCTTCAATCCTATAACGCTTACGTGAGGGCATTGCATCAAGAAACGGCAAAATGTCCTGTAGAGCACCAAGGAAATCACGCAACTGCTTGACAGTGTGGTGATCATTTAGTTTGGGCAAATCAGAGACAGAGTCATTCACAAACGAAGAAAGACTACATTCGTGATTCATGTAGTTCAAGAAACTGTCATACAACACTTGGTACGGAACGTCAGTCGGACACTCGCGTAAGAATCGAGTTCGAAAAGGCTCCTCAAGAGAAGCGAGAAAAATAAACTTCTTATTCTCATCATTGTAAGAATCACTTTTGTGGACCATTGCCTCGAACACATGAACAAAGCCAAACAGATTTTTACAGTCACCATTAAAACTCAAATTGGGCACAGTCCCAGGTGGCTTGGCAGCATTGCAGGCACCCGCGACTGGGGCAGCTAGACCAGTCTGAGCATGTTGAGTGCTCAGGCCAAGGCTCGTTAAGTCAGAATTCAAATCCATAATAGCCCTCTGAAATTTATATTTATTTTGATTAGAAAGGTTAGAACTAATTACAGAACCAATTAAAGCATCCAAACGTTGTTGAATAAAAGTGCGAAGAGTATCGTCGTGAGTAGCACCATACTGACTTACCTGTCTGGAAATATCAAAAAATCATATCACTAAAGAAGGTCTCAGTCTGAGAGGCAACACCCTGAGAGGGCATAGCAGGTGGAGCACGAGGAATTGGCCCCTGAGCAACAGGAACCTGCCCCACAGTCGACGTAGGAATGGACTGAGAATGACCAGCAACAGCAGAAGCACCCTGGACTCGAGGGCGAGCACCCTGCCTGTTCCAGCGGGCAAACGAATCATCCGCCGAACCACGACCAGGACCACTGCCAAACCGAAGGCCACCACCAGGAGAGAAGGCAATCTCGGGTGACGGGCAAAGTGGCGGACGAGCAGTTCCAATGGGGGAATTAACTGCAGAAGGGGTTCCAGGTATAAAAATGTCCCCTTGTCCGGTAGTAATAGGGACGTCACTTGAATCTTCATTAGAAATAAATTGGTTCGGCTGAAATTGACCAAAAGGAAACGATTGTACTGGCTGCGACAGCTTCAATAAATCAGAACTGAAAAAAGAATTAGAAGACACAGGCACTCTCACCTGTGCACCGGACTGAGTAAAGAGAGGCGATGACTTCAGTCCGTGAGACTGACCAGTATCCAAAGGAGTTGCAGAAGAAACCGATGGCCCCGGACCAAAACGAGGCGAAAATGTCCGGGAAGCAAAATGAGGAGATACATTACCCGGACTGAACGAACCAACACCGGGCTGTCGAACAAAAGGCACAGAAGCGGCAGACGGCGAGAGTCGGCCAACTGACAAACGAGGCAAAGACACACCATGAGTAGTGACGGTTTCAGCTAAAAGGGGCAAACTTGCACCAGAAGTGGACACAACCGGCGCGGCATCACCAGCACTGGTGACTTGCAATGTGTCCCCTTGAACAGACTCGTCTGTTCGACTACCAGCTATTCTGCTACTTCTACGAGGATTAAACTTCGACATGACTAAATAAGTCTGAACAAACAATAGTGTCAGCATGAACTAAAACTAAATTAAATTGTACTCTGAAAGAAAGAAAGTGAATGTAAATGTCTAATGTAGTGTAAACAATAATCTAACAAAATAAAAGAAAAGGACAGAATAGATAGGGAAAATGTTGATTAGAGGCAATATAAAAAGAATATTTGATGGAAAGAGCATTTAAGTGACCTTACCTTACAATAATTACTAACTTGTGATAAATGGATAAATGGCAATACCAATCGACAAATGAGACCACTCAGTAGTGATGATTCGGTGTGAGCCAAAATGCGAACGATAAGGTGAGCGATGAATGGTAGCGATAACCACCAGTTGACTATTTCGGGTGAAAGGTGACAGGTGATGAATTGAATGCTGAACTAAATGATGAAGCTTCAGTTAATTGTAATGATGAATAAAGGACTTCAATGATAAAGGCAAAGTGGATATGTGAAAAGTTAATTTGAACGGTATGAAGAGGAGAGGAGGCCAAAGGCAACACAAAGGGCTTGATGTGAGAGGTGACCAAAACTACGCAGCAGTTCGAGCCGATGAGAGGAGAGAGCGAGAGAGCGACCGTGGCGGCAGCACTATCGACAGTGTATGTGAAATATACAGAAATTGATGGAAAAATCGAGAAAAATATGTAAAAATTAACAAATAGTAATGAATCTCAACTAACTAGACTTAATTGACAAATGAATAATGTTTTTTTTGTTTGTTTTTAAATGAATGAAAATAATAATAATGTAATAATGTGGATGGCTTGTGTTGATGATGATGATTTGATTATTTGACAATCACGGACCTCGGGCGTTGGCGGTGCAGACGTGGGACGTGTACCGAGGGGCCAGGTGATTATCCTGCCGTCTTGTAAATGTGATCCAATCCGTACACGACGAATAGGACACAATTCAAATGTCGCGCTATGAGCTGAAATGATTTGGATGATGTTTTCCTGGGTGGTACTGCCCCAAGAAGGTGATTTTGGTGAAATTGAACTCGAAATAAAGAGATGAACGCTTCAAAGTTGATATGTACAAAAATATTATTAAAAATTGATCACAGAGGTAAAAGTAAACAACAAAAATGACCACTGGTCAATGAATATGAAAGAAAAAATGAAAATAAATTGAAATTAAATCAAAAATAAAAGAAAAATGTTGACTTGACCGAACGCATCACGTGCTTGTTTGTTCGTAAGTGTCTCCCAAGTTGCTTGTTGTCTTCCTTTTATATGTTTTCGTGGTGTGCTCGACGTTTCTCGAAGCATCTCGAAACACCTCGAAAGCTCACTGAATTGTCAAAGTGAGAGGAAGAGGAGCACTGATTTGTGTTGAGAGGGTGAGTGCTCGTGTCAGCACTGTCAATGAGGTGAGAATTTGGCTCGGCTTAATCAGCTGTTCCAGGACTGATCCAATGGAGAAGAGGTGATCCATCGATGGTAGTGATCACGATAGGAATCCTGGTCAGGTTGATTATCTTGTTTCACTGAACTGAATGGTCTACTATCAAATTTCGTGTTACATCATTGTGATCCGACTAATTTGGCTATTTGTATGCTAATTACAGGTGAACAAAGGTAATGAAGGTGTGTAAATGTTAGCCAACTAGTCATAACATAATCAGATAACAAATAAGATAATTAAAAGTAACCTTGGGCATTGGAAAATGTGAATTTCGCGCTTTGTTTACAAATTTGAATTTGGAGGCATGTTCACAAAGGACGTAACTGAAATTTCTAGAAAAATCAAGAAAATTGAAGAATTTGAAAGCGCAAAATTTGAAAAAGGACTGTTCAAAGAGGACGAGCCACTCACATTTACATATATGTACTGTATATGTTTTCGGACTCGTTGTTGGTGACAGCTGCAAACTTGCTCTAACGTATTATTGGCTACTAATTGTTTGGTATATTATGTAGCCACAAGTTTAATGTTTTTCAATCCTGCACTGGTGGACATTGCCCGCATTTAGTTACCCACCTTCCTTAAGTACCCCATTCGTGTGGGCTATTGTGCCGATATTACTAAGGTTACAATGCTGGTCAGTACAAGAACAACAAGTGACTTGGTTTCTGGAATCAAAATTCTTGATTTCGGAAGAATGATGAATTTCAGAAATAATTTGATCAGATCAGAACCAGCCCGCAGATCATGTATCAAGTTAAGATTGTCTAAAGTAAGTTGTCGTGAAATCGCCAGTTCCTACATCAAATAGTCAAATGCCAAACTCAAGTCCGAATGAACAATAACTACTACGAGCACAAAGTTGCTATTCCAAAAGTACGACTTCTTACTTCACTGTTATCAGTCTATATTTATTATTCGGTTTCTGATCATTTGGGCAATTCACAAAATCAATATTAAACAATTTTTTTGTTAAATTCAATGCTGTCATTTTCTCTTTTGCCATCCACCACACCGATCAAAACTTACAAGAGTTTCTGCTTGAAATAACTCAAATGAGATTTTTGAATCACCCCAGTCTAAGAAGGAAATGCACAATCGCAAGGAAAACGTTTTTTGTCTATTGTGATTGAAGAAACCGAATAAAATACGTTGCACTAACTGCAACTCTGTCACCAATTGCTATCATACAAATGCATACAAAAAGAGAATAATTCCACAAACTCGAGCTTTTCAACTTTGCCTATTATTTTATTTTTTGTGCATTATGTTCCGGAAATCACTATTTGATCTAAAGTTTCGATTCTAAACAAGAAATCATATATCACTTAAGGTTCGAATCAACACCAATCAAGCCTCAATTTGTTTTTTTTAACTTTTAATTTATGAATTGGGCTATGAGCTCACCCGAAGAGTTTTTACAAGGAAACGTTTGCGCAGCAACAAATGACTTTGTGACCTGTCACAAAGTCATTTGAGTTTCCTTGTAATTGAATTCAATTGTCGCTAAAACTTTTTAAGCTATTTTTACTTGACATTGACATTTGTTAACTTAGCAATAAAACAGACTCTCATAAAAGTCAAATGCGGCGCAGTAATAAATTTTATATGTTACCTTAATTAAGATATCAAGACATTAGAGCCAAACTGCAGTATTTTCTTGTTGTTAAGAATAAACATTAAAATTCGCTAACGATGGTGGATATACAAAGATTCCAACGATTTCGTTTCAAATATCTCATCTCATACATTAGTTTGTTCTTTTTGGTTTATTATCGAGAATAAAAATTAAAGTTGTCAATTATTGGAGGAGCGACCGCAATCACTCACGCTGAGCGAGCGAAGCGAGCGAGGTGTGAGTGATTGCGGGAGCGACGATATATACCCGAGAAAAATGTAACTTCAGTCATTTCTTGTTAGCAGAACTCCTCCGAAACTACTGCATGGATCGGTCTGAAAATTTAACACAGTGTTCTGGTTGGGGTCTAGATGTGCTGTATAGTTTTGGGGACATATAGGTCAAAGGTCAAAGGAGTAGCGATTTTGAGAAAAATCCGAAATTTTGTATTGAAATGTGAAGGAATCGAGATGTCAACACTGTGAGTGTCCCTCTGTGGCACAGCCAAGCACACACTTTCCCTGGCACGACCACTGTGCGCAACAGAGATGCGCAGTAGCAAGCACACTCAAAGGTGATCCCAGGAGATGGATGTGGACTATTTGACTTGAGTGCAGGAGTTGGTGGGTATTTGTTTACATTTTGCCATATATTTGAGAATTGTTATTACCACATTTAATTGGTCCGAAATTTTAAACCTAACAATTTTATTTTAAATAATGCAGTGATGCTCATCTAATCATTGACATATTTAGTATGTAGCAAAGAGGCATAAAATATTGATATTTCCAATAGACTATTGGAAATATTGGCAATAGTAAAAATTAAATTTTTGCAATATTGACTATTTTCTCACCAAAATGTCTTGCTGAACTACCCTGACAACCATTGACATTGTATTAGATCTATAGAAAATGTCACATAATTAAAACCGCTGGACGTACCATTGCAACCTAACAATGATACGGAACATAAAGATAAACAAGGACAAGAACAATGGCACAAATGTGATTTCTAGATGAGAGAATCTATCATCGGATCTTGAAAATAGTTGAATTTCTATTTGGATTTGTGAACCGAGTACCAATTTTCGATTTTTTGCTTTATTATTCTCTTTTAGAATATTTTTTTACTTTTGAAAACTATTTGAATCTGTATATTGAATATAAGCGACTGTTTCTGGGCATGATCGCCCAAAACATATGAAATAAGAAACAATAAGAATTGCTGGCTGTGACCATAAAAAAGCGATGTTTATGATCTAAAGTCTATGACGTGATGTAAATCGAGAATTATTCTGTGATATGAATTGCTTTTAACTGAATGCGATGATCTGTGTATTTAGGTACATCGTTTGCATGTGTTTGATGAAGAGAAAAATTAGATTGATACATTGAACTTTTAATTGTGCAACCAAAGAGTCATGCCCAACTCGGCACAAAGGCCATATTTTATGCAGGTCCCACATGGACAAATAAAGTACCAAATTAAAGGTTATGACCTCTAGAATAATTTGGTAAAAATTCCAGACTGATCCGAGCTAATTTACTGGAAATATCCGCAAAAGAAGTTTAATGCATTTCAGTAGAGTAAAGTCCTATGTGGATGGGCCATATAATGCACATCTAACACATTGCTATGCTAAAAATGGCGACCTCGGATCATCCTGCAAATTTCGCAAAATGATTCTAGAGATCATAACCTTTAATTTGGTACCTCACGTGTCCATAAGGGACCTGCCTAAAATATGATCTCTGTGCAGGGCCGATTTTTAACGCATTTGGGCATGACTCTTTGCCGAAATTGAATTTTCGATTTTAATGTGACTGAGTGATTTTAGCGTTTCACACACTCTCGCTCCGACTTTCATGCCAATGGCATTACCTATTTTTATTGATGATAGCCATAATGTTTCAAAATGCCAGCTGCTGGTTCAAATACTAGTTTACAAATATTTCAATCAATAAATTCCTTCCAAAATGCACACAGCAGTGTTTCTCTTTTTAAATTCCACTGAACTTCAGTTACTCTGGGAGCATATAACGTTTCCAACTCAAGTTGTCATATCATTTAATATAATTTCTTATTTTTTGTTCAAATTTTACTCTAAAAAAATTTGAATTTTTCAAATAAATTTAAATTAAAAATTAAAATTATTTATTGTTTTGCTCCAAGGAAGCATTAATATTTAATAACGTTATTAAATTGAACCCTGATATCTGTGAATTTTTAAATTAGAAAATAAATTTGAATTTATTTGAGTTCATGACAATTAATCAAATTAATGATTGTTCAATTACCAATATTTTTTCCTTTTGAATTATTTTAATATATTTATTTAAATATATTCAGAAAACTAAAATTCATTGCTTGTTGTCTCTTGTCTTGTTGGAGTCTAGTTAGGATAACTTCACTGCTTTGCATTATCTCGAAAATCAATTCAAAGTTCAATGAAACGTTCTTAACAATATTTTCTTGTCACAGTTCATTCCACAAACCATCAAACAAATACTGTAAATTATTATTTGCAACAATTTATAATATAAAATTGTATTCAATAAATCATTGAAAAAACTTTTCAGCATATGAAACACTCTATTACTGAATTAAATTGGATTTTTTAAATGAAACTTTATGATTTATGCCCGTGTTTGTCTATAAGTCAATTAATTTGGCAATATTGACAAACAGAAAACAGAAAACAAAATTCAAAACTTCAATTCTATTGAATTTTAATTTTATTTTACAAGACTTGAGTTTTGTATATGGTCCTTCCAACAATCAAAATTTTTGAATTTGAAAAAATGTTTAAAACACTCAAATCAAAGTTTTCAATCTTTCTCAAACAGAATCAGTATGCCCACTCTGACCATTTTGATGTTATTCAAGATGGTGATTGTCATTACAATCACGAAATTGTGAGAAAATGTTATATGTCCACACTTGTGCTGTTCATTGGTACAGTTTTGTATGGGATTTTTGTGTTGGAATGCGAATCACGACCTCAGTGTCACGTCGATTGGGAAGTGCTGCCCTCAAGTCCATACAACATGTATCATCAAATTTTTCCTCCGGTTGCATGGCCCCAGGCTCATGCAATGCTTTGTTCTGGATTACTTTTTATTTTTTGCTGTTTTGTCGTATTTTCCGTTAATTCTCCGATTGAAAGACGTTACTTGATTTTTCCCAAGAAAACTAATGAAACAAGCCTTGTTATCAAAACTAAAGTTGACATAATTTGCGCATTTCGAAGTCGTCTCCTCAAGTTGGCCTATTGGACGGAGTTGTCAGGAGTTGTTGGTGGTCTCCTTTTTATCTACGTGAACGTTTTGTTCATAAATTCTGTCTACAAAGTCACCTTTATTTCGTTCGTGTTATGGCTTGTATTCACTCCTTTCCAAGTTTACTATCTGATTCACTGTAATTTCATAGATTGCTTTCGATTGTTCTTAATATATTTAAATTTAAAATTTAGATTATTTCATGGTTCCACTCTATGTCATTTTGTCTAGCAAATGCATCACCATTCCTCAGAAAACACTGGCAGACAAATTGAAGAAAATCAACTCAAAACTAAGCAAAATTCAAAATTCCAAATTGGCCTCCAATCGAGTGCTTCATCGTCGCCTCTGGCTGCAATACTTGAAGGTGAACATTCAAATCTGTGACCTGTGCAGCCAACTGCGTGAATATGCTCGATTCTGGTCACCATACTTGACCATACTGTTTGTATCACTAATCTCAATTGATTGTTACATCTCTTATCCTGCTTTGATTTTAAAACAATTGCCCTTTGGATTACGTTTAATATATTTGTATTTTGCTGTGGGTTTAGCTATAGTTGAGTTTGCGCTTGTCCATCACTGTGCTCGAGTTGTGATCAATTTCAAACAAATCACAAGGCAAAATCGTACATTCTGCCAGTTTTACCGAAGTAGACAAGGTGTGGGCCCGATTTTGGTTCGAAATTTGCTCAAGGTATTCGAAACAAAATAATTATTTTAGTAATTCAATTAATTAATTTAATTTAATTAATAATTTTACAGGCTGAAGGTCTACAGCACAGTCGACTGTTTCACTGTTATGCATTTCGTTTGTTTGGCAATTACCGAATCACAAACAAATCGTTTCATGTTGTAAGTCTCAACAAAACAAAAACAATTTAACCTTATTTTGTTAATCGATTTTTACAAATAGCTCATCTCATACGTTAGTATGTTCTTTTTGTTTATTGTCAAGAGACTGTAAACATTGTTAATTCACAAATATTTCAATCAATAAACTCGTTTCCATATTCGGACAGCAGTGTTTCTCGGTCGTACTTTACCCGCAGATTGATACAATCTGTGAGTATAACTTGAAAAGCCTATCTCTCAGTTGGTTGCTTTGAGAAATTTTCATTTTTTTTTCAAGTTGCTCAATTGTTTAATCGGCAAATCCACTTATTGATAGGAAAAGCTTAATTTATCCACTGAAAACCATAAAAAGAAATTTTGTTGATGTGAACAAAATATGTGCATTTCAAAGTCGTTTTATCAGCTTAATATTTTTTGATAATTTATCACCGGAATATTTCTCAAGTAATCTGTTAGTAACTGAAAACCATTTTACATAACAGAAATCATAGAAATGTCACAACTTCTTCCACAAATCTACTTGTGCAACATTTAGTACCGATCCTGTACTGTAAATTAACTTTTATTTCTAATAACAAATTATTGATTTGCCAATAATGAGTGCACTCATTTGAATTTTTAATGACAATAAATGGCAATAAAGAGCAATTAAAAAATCATTAGTCAATCCAATTTTGAATTTTTCTTGTGAATTATTTATTAGTTTAAATATTTAACATTATTTTAAAGGGCCACAATAAAATAAAACTTGAAATGAAAGTTGTCAAAAAGTTGATTTTTGAGCAATATATACTTCATTTGTGGAATTGAATGGTCATTATTTCCAAAAAGAAAATTATTTCAAGTTTTATTCTCACTAAAATTAAACATTCTTATAAGAAATGTTTGCAAATCTCATCTCCAAACTATCAAACCTCTACAAGCAGAATCACTATGCTCACAATGATCATTTCGATATTATTCGAACTGGAGATTGTGATTACAGTCACAAAGTGATCCGAAAATGTTATGTGTTCACACTTGTGCTGTTCATTGGGACTGTTGCGTATGGAATTGTCGGGTTGGAGTGCGAATCACGACACAAGTGTAACATTGATTGGGATGCACTACCAACAAGTCCATACATCGCATATCATCAATTGACTCCTCAAAGTATTTGGCCTATAATTCCGCCAGTGATTCTCAATGCAATACTCTTCTTTGTTGGCTGTATGGTTGTGTTTACAGTGAGCACACCAATCGACGAGAGTTGTTTGATTTGTCTCAAACAGGACGAGAAAATAGATTTCGCCAAAGTGGACAGAATGTGCGCATTTCAAAGTCGCTTCCTCAAGTTGGCCTATTGGACAGAAAGCATTGTATTTGCAGGTGGTTCTACCTTTTCAGGCACAAATATTCTTTACCTAAATGCTGTTTACAATGTCAACTTGACATCGCTTCTGTACTGGCTTGTTCTCGCTCCATTTCATTTGTTTTATGTCATTCATTGTTAGTATTTTTCAAATTTAATTTTAAATATTATTAATTATTTTAAAAAAATAGACCTTTACGTGGTTCCATTCTATGTAATTCTGGCAAGCAAATACGTGACCATTCAACAGAAAGCACTGGTGGACAAATTGGTGAAAATCAACACGAAACTAAACCAGATTCGTAGTCCAAACAAGGCTTCCAATCGAATGCGCCGTAATCGTCTCTTTTTGGATTACTTGAAAGCGAACATACAAATCTGTGACCTGTGCAGCCATCTGCGTGAATATGCTCGATTCTGGTCACCATACTTGACCATGCTGTTTGAAACTCTCCTTTCTATTGAATGTTACCTCTTTTATATTGCTTTGTTTGGACAAATGCCGTCAGTTTTGGGTTGGCTTCTTGTATTTTGTGTAGTCAGTTTAGGGTTTGTTCAATTTACGCTTGTTCACAGTCTTGCTACTGTGGTGACCATCTTCAAGCGAATCACAATACAAAATCAAACTTTTTACATGAGTTACAGAAGTAGGCGAGAGGTTGGTTCGATTTTGGCTCGAAATTTTGTCAAGGTAAGGGGTAATAAAATTGATAGGTTTTATTTATAATTTACACAGGCGGAAGGTCTGCAGCACAGTCGACTGTTGCACAGTTATGCATTTCGTCTGTTTGGCAACTATCGAATCACCAACAAATCGTTTCACATTGTATGTCACCTAAACTGATTTACATTTATTGTAACATATACTATTTTTCCTAACTAGCTCATCTCATACATTAGTTTGTTCTTTTTGTATATTGTTAAAGAATAAACATTGAATCTTTGTGTCGTATATAGTCACATATATGAATGAAAATAGTTAAAAGTCATTTCTTGTCGTCGTACTGTACTAAATTTAAAAATAATAATTTAATTCGGGGTGTTTAGATATTTCCCAATTTGATTCAATAATTTAATAATTTTTTTGTCACAAATTAACGGAACAGAAGATCGAAAACATAAATCATAATATGACATTTGATCATTTTAATACTAGTTGGCCCTGCAGGGTGCTATATTTGAAACATATACTGCATTAGTTTCAATAATGTCCCCAAAATTTGAGATTATGGGTAATAGTCGAGCGTTTGCGTTTTAAAAAGAACCACACCTACCTAACCTCCTAACGTCCTAACCGACCAAAACCTTAAGCACACTTTGATCGGCCAAAATAAATCTCTCATTAAAGCGATTATGAAAATTTTACTTATTTTGGCAGATTTTGTTTTTTTAGAAGACTCTCAAAATGCCTAAGTATTTATCTTAAATGATTGTTTTACTCACTTTATTTGTTATCTGAAATACTTAAATTAGCACAATAATAATTAGCATAATAATAATGATTTAAACTCAATTAAAGTTGAAAACAATTACAATTTAGATGAAATTATGAGTTGAGAAAATTCAAACCAATGAAAATGGTGGTTGTCTGTGCCTCTGCGGTTCACTTTCTATTTCGATCAATATGGCAAAGTTGGGAGCGTTCGATTTAATGCCAAAAAGTAAATTAATTTAAAAAACAAATATAATAATATTATTTTTATTGGCTAAGTTTTGAAATTTAAAATTCTGCAAATGAGCTTTTGATTAGTTTGTGATGGCTTAATTAATTTCAAAACTTGAAAACAACAAGTTTCATCAAATAACAACACATTTCGAAATAGACACAAGATCACATGAGCATTCTAATGATCATATTATTTATTTATTAACTTAATAATGATCGTGCGTTAGAAACGAGATTAACTCTGTGTGTTTTGGCTGGCTCATTTTGTGCTTGTGCTTTTACTCTTGTTAGTCGACAAAATACAAAAAATGTTGAAGCGCATTATTGTCCGAATGGTAGCTTTGTGCAAGCTCAACTTTTATGCCCACCACAATCAGTTTGACGTGATTCGTCTGGATCAGTGTTACCCACCCGAAATTGTGCACAAATGTTATGTGCACTCACTTGTCTACTTTGTATTGGTGGCTTTGTATGGCATTATTGAACTCGAGTGTGAATCACGGCCTCAATGTCAGCTCAACTGGACCGAATTGCCTTCAAGTCCATTCTTCAGTTGGCATCAAATGTTTCCCCTGGCCTTCTGGCCACAGATGGACATGTTGGCCCTCAATCTAACTGTGTTCTGCACTGGTTGTTGGATTAGTTTTCTGTTCAATCCACCAGTTGACAGTCGCTTTTTAATTTTCACCGATCGTGCCAGAGACTACAGAAAAAGTATGTTTTATTTCTGCCATATTCTATTTGCATTTTTTTAAATGTATGTATATTTCTTTGTGAAAGGCGTGCTCGAACAAATGTGTGCATTGCAAACAAAATTTATCAAGTTGGCCTTAGGAATGGAGTTCACACTGTTTACCACTGGCTTGTCGTTTTGTTATGTACACGTTTGGTGGGTGAATTCAGCTTTTACTACGACCGTGACATCGATACTCTTTTGGGCTGTTTTCAATCCACTATACCTGTATTTTATAATTGTTTGTAAGTACTTAATTTTTGCTAAAAACAGGAAGCGAGCAGTGAGCGGAGTGAAACGCCGCGAACGCGAAGCGTTTGGGTTAACTTGTTAAATTCAATTTAAATTTTATTTTTTGTAATTTGTTGGTAGATTTCTTGTGTAAATTCGTGCTTGAAAATAGGGTATTGCATTGCAAAAATTTTCCTCACCCGACCCGCACCCGCAACCCGCACCCGTATCTTCACCCGCTTCACCCGCATGCGGGTGAGAAAGCGGGTTCACCCGCAAAATTAAAAAGTAACAGAATTATCACAAATTTAGCTCCCAGATTCTTTCCTCCAATTGAAGAATCCAAAATATATTTATTTTGAACCTTATCCCAAAAGTGGTAGTCTTATAAAATTTCTTAACTGAGTTGATTAATCTCTCATGATTGAATTAATTGGTTTGTCAATTGATTTGACAGTTTTTTCCGTCAATTAGTCGAGTACGAAATATTTTTATCAAATGGTCGATCATTTTAGTCCAACAAGTCCATTTTAGCTATCTCAAATTAAAATTATAATGATTTCATGGCTAATAATACAAACATATCGATATATCACCATTTTACCATCTTGATAATATAATCAGAGATAGAATATATCATATCATTAAAGTTCAAATTTGAATAAGTCGTTTGTCAGACGGTTTGATAAGGAGTTTCTATTTCATTTGTTCTATTTTCGATTTTGTTTGCGCGTCGGTGTTTCGATTTGTTTCTACTTTCATTTGCATTTGTGGTCTCTACACGAACAGTCTAGTTCGAACTTGTCCCAAAGTAATTTATTGTGAATTCTGTCTTATATCATGTCTGCTCAATCACCTACTGAATCCAACATGGAGGTTGACGGACATGAACCAGTACTCGACGTTGATGGGGAGCGCAAGCTAAAATCGAAAAAGGTTGAAGATATTGAAGCAAAACTGCCTGATTCGAACCTATCCAATTCTGAAATTGTTCTTTTAATCGAGGTCAAAAGCAAATTGATCAAAATAGATGCCTCATCCGGAAAGCGTGGAAAGGTATTTTTAATTGAATAATTTTATACATGTGTTTTAATTTATTTTTCTGATTCGTTTTTAGGACTGGAAACATTTCGATGAATTGTTTTGCAAAGGCATTGACAAAACTGAATGGAGTAAAGCAAATTATGCCATTTGTAAGCCATGCTATGAGAAGCAGAAAATTTCTATTTACCGAACTGTTCTGGCTAACGGGAGGAATGCTGGCACGGGAAGTTTGGCTGGTCATATCAAGTCAGCACACAAAGGCATCGATGATCCAATCGACTCGCAAACTAGCAACATTGCCAAAACTGAATCAACTCAACCACTGATTACGAAACATATCATCCGAGAAGGCACATTGACCAGCAAAATAAAGGATAACCTTACTTACACTTTGGTTGTTGGCTTGGCACTAGGCAATAGACCTTATAACATGCTCAATGATATTGGTTTCCGAATGGCAATGAAAGCTGTCAATGTGGCAACAGTTCAGTTTGGGGGACTTTTTCGACATCGATCACGCCATTTGCGAACCATCGACTGCATCTCGTCGTTTAAAAACAATTCACGCTGAAGGAATAGAAGAACTTAAATCTACTCTGAACACATCATCAATTCTCGGAATAAGCATCACAAGTGACCATTGGAAAGGTGGAAATAAAAAGTATTTCCTAAGCTTTACTATTTCGTACTCAGACATGCAAAAGGAATACATCGTCACACGTTACCTCTGCCTCGAATTTGTCGAAAATAAGCAAAATCTCACTACCACAACTCGTACCAAGAAAATCGTTAAAGACTTCAATTTGAGCCAATTCGAACTTTCGTATACCACTGACAATGCAATGGAAGGTTCTTACGAGAAAGAACAGCACAATGCCTGCCTCGCTCACAGTTTGGCACTATTTCATCGTAAAGCATTCTACAACGCAACTACAAAATCAAAATCACAACAGAAAACGTCAATCGAAATTGTTCATAAGATTAACCGAAAGACTGAAAATATCGATGCAAAAGTTGAAGCAAAGTTTCGGAAGCAATACTCCAAATGTGTTCACCTTATTGGTCAACAAGCAAAGTTAGAACTGATGAAAATTATCAAATGTATCATGCTTGCTAAGATGCTTGTAAGTTTTTATTTTGTATAAATTATCATTTGTTCCTAATATATTTGTAATTTCAGGTAAGTTACCTGAAACATTCTGGTTTAGAAGGCGGTTTGACAAGACGACTACAACAAGAATGTGACATCAGGTGGGACACAATGTTCGACATGATTAAATCCATCACCGATATCGAAGAGGAGTTGAAGAAAAAGTTTACTGAAGGACATGCTTTTGAGATCATCAACTTAATCGACTTTGAATTTACCAGACAATTTCAAGAATTCCTCAAAACGTTCAAAATGGCTCGACTTAGCCTGAGCAAACAATCTAAACCATCAATGGTGTATGCGCTTGCTACTTGTTACCGTCTCTACGGGGACATCGACAATTCGGATCTATTTCGACACAGCAAATCGGTCATATTGGACATATTTCAAACTGAGGTGCTCGATCGTCTGAATGACACCCACAGATGTGCTTCCATTTTCAGTCCTTTTGGTCTATTGGTTCTTCAATCTGAACGCCAGCAGTACTACACACTAGATCAAACTCAACTCGCGATTATCGAACGAAAACTGCTACAAATTGAACCTAAATTAAAATCGGATAACACCGAAACAAAATCTTCAGAACCAAAACAACCACAGACCTCGAATAAAACTTCGCAAAATCTTTTGGTCCCACGTGGCTTTTCAATGTCTGATTTTATATCGAAAACTCCATCTAAACCAGTTCAAGAGGACCAATTGTCGATCGTAACCGAGTTCAGGAACTATTTGAGTCAACTTCAGGACATCGTCAACGAATTCTACCAAACAGAAGAAGAGGAAAATTTGTTTTATATTTGGAAAAGTCTTAAAATTCGATTTCCTAAATTGTACCAAGCATCGACAATTTATCTCAGTATCCAAGCAACCCAAACTGTGAGTGAGCGCATCTTCAAGAGAAGCAAAATCGCTATAAATAACCTCTCAAACCAAATTGCCACTGAAACAGTAAATCGAAAACTGTTCATCTATCACAATCCAGATCTGTTTGTCTTTAAGGTACTACAAAAGCTGTCCATCAAAAGTGATAACAAATTTCACATCGATTTATCGAAAGAAGTCAAAGATCGAATGCAAAAGGAAATGGACGATTTGAAGAAATTGGAAAAAAGAAGAAACAGAAGAAGTTCCTGTTGTCGATCACCCCGAATCAAGTCAAGTGGACAATTTAAACTGTGATGATGACTACTTTGAAAATGATGACGAATTTATGGAATCTATGCAAGACTATTTAGGTATTCAACAAAATGTGGGAATTCTCGAAGAGGCAGATTTAGATAGTCAAGACGATTGATTCATCTAATAAATTATATTTACATACATTTACATTCACACTGTTCAAATTTTAATTTCTTACACAGATTAACTACCTAATAAATATATTTATAAAATCTAAGATTAAAATGATAGATTTTTTATTTGCGCTTGTAAATGATTGAAACAAGAAAATGCGCTTGAGAATGTTGAAAACATGAAAATTACCACTTAGGTAATGTTTGAGATGTTCTTTAAATAAAAAACCAGGCGGCGGACTACCTCAATCCCTTCGTGGTTCCTTGTCAAAAACTGACATTTTCGTGGTTAAACTTGCCCAATATAAGATGACCTCATCCTTATTAAGGCTTTGTTTCACTTAATTTTGAGTTATATATTCCAAAACATTGAATCGATATCTCTTAATCTTGTACTTCTAGAAGTAGTTAATTATAAATTCACACATTCGTATTGAGGATATAAAATCCATAAATTTCTTTATTAATATTTGTTCAAATTCTATTCAAAAAATGAATATTATTATATTAAGAAAACGCACAGAAGTACTTAAGCAGAATTACAATTTATAATTAGAAGTTTCTGTTCAGAATTTGGATATATATTCTCACTTGCTAACTACATTGAAAAATTTTTTGAAAATAAAATACCCCACTATCAAGTGGTTCTCATAAGTATAATACCGAATGGAATTACTCTTTGACGATACTTTCTGGGTTCAAATTTTTATATAATTAGTAGATAGGCTTTTATAATTTTGCGAATTCAAAACTCACTAAAATTATCAGAATGTTCTTTTGCTTGACAAAGTCACAATTTCAAGATATCCGGTATTCTTCGCCGCCTGATTTTTTATTTAAAGAACATCTCAAACATTACCTAAGTGGTAATTTTCATGTTTTCAACATTCTCAAGCGCATTTTCTTGTTTCAATCATTTACAAGCGCAAATAAAAAATCTATCATTTTAATCTTAGATTTTATAAATATATTTAAACCATTTTCAATTTAAATATTATTTGCAGTACAAAATATATAATTAGTTTTTCAAAAAATAAAACGACTCAAACACAGTCAAAGTTCATACAGATAATTTCTCAAATTCTCAAATCTCAAATTCCAAAGCTGAAATCCAAAAACCGTGTTTGGTCTACAAACAAGTCAAGTCACGATTAATATTCTTGTTTGCACTTGTTGAGACTTACCCCGTTTACCAAAATCAGTTTTGAAGTTTGATGAACTAGTCAAATCCAGTCTCATATCTAATTTAAATTGACTACGAATTAAAGTTGTATCGCAGTGAAAATAATTCCAATTCTTTGACCAGAAATATTTCTGTATGAACTTCATAAAATGGCGATGATAATTTTCTGCCAAAAATCACATAATCATGCATTCAATAGATAATTATTACGGATACCACTTATTCCTGTAACAGTATAAAGATAAAATTAATAAGTTTCAATTTGTGAAATATATTTAGCATACCGTATAAAACATAAGGTGTAAATCAAAATAATCCAAAACAATTCCGAGCATGTGTTGTTGTTTGAATAACATCAAAACAGATTGTTTACAGACTGGTATTAAAATCGTGAAAAGATACTTCGATTCCTGTGTGGGTTATATAAAAACAATAGAATTTAGAGAGAATTAAATATTTAATGTCATCAACACAATAATATTACCTACATGAAGAGTATATTGAATCAGAGCAATTACCAAAAGCAACACACCACACAAACACCAAAACAAAAACAGCTGATCGACGTAAGGACGGTGTTTTGATTGTAACACGAGTTGAGTTGATTCTAAGATTGTGTGTTGGGGTTAGATGTTGAATGTCGTAAGGTAACGATGATGGACGGTTTCGTGATGTGCTTGGTTCGGTTGAATAGGAGAATAATACAACTCAAAACAGTACCAAAGTGAAATCACAACAAACAACACTCAAACACGTACACACAGAGAGACACATTTGTTGATGTTAAAAACAAGGCTCAAAACAGTAGAATAAGCGTTTCTGGACAACATAGCCTCCGAGATAGCTTCGAATTGATCCACAAATGTCCCAAAACACGAGATCTCAATCACAACAACACACGTAAAGCACTGTTTGTACTGCTGACAGTAGACTTTCAAACTGTACAGCGAGAGATTAGCAATGTGTTCAGAAAACACATATGTTGGGGGCACGCCACTGAAAAGGGCGGTGTTGCACTCTACACTGAACGCTACGGTGCTGATAAGCTAACTTCCACTGCACACTTGAAAAACCTTCCTTGAGATGTACAAAACCGAATGGTATGATTTTTTGGGGGCAATGCTTGCCTGCATTACACTCCAATGTTTTAAAGGGGAAACCCTTTGAAAAAGCGTTACTTACTCTGCCAAACTCATAAAAAATCTATAATAACCTCATTAAACATTAAAATATTGACGTTTTTCAAATATTTTTTTTGAAATGCTCACCCGCATCACCCGCATGCGGGTTGCGGGTGGCGGGTGAGCAAATGCAACACCCTACTTGAAAATTCGTGATTTTAATTCTCTGACGCACACACACGCATAGGCTCATTAATATAACCATTACTACCAAATAAGAAACTACCGTAGTTAATAAGTTAATAAATAATATGATCATTAGAATGTGATCTTGTGTCTACTTCGAAATGTGTTGTTGTGATGAAACTTGTCGTTTTCAAGTTTTGAAATTACCAAAATCATTACAAACTAATCAAAGTCTCATTTGCAGAAGGGAATTGTTTATTAGTTTGCTAAAGTTTTCATTTCAAAAGTTCAAAGAAAATAAGATTAAATTTGAAAACAAAGTAATCAAAATGTCATTTGCAAAAGTAGATATTGTCGCCACAAAATGGAATATTTAAAACAACCGAATATTTTATTGTGGACTATTCTCCCAACAATAAAACATTTGATTAATCGAAAATGTTTAAAAGATTGAACTCTAAATTATCAAACCTCTACAAGCAAAATCACTATGCCCACAATGATCAGTTCGATGTTATTCGGAGTGGAGATTGTGATTACAGTCACAAAGTGATCCGAAAATGTTATGTGTTCACACTTGTGCTGTTCATTGGGACTGTTGGCTATGGAATTGGAGGTTTGGAGTGCGAATCACGACCTCAGTGTCACATCGATATGGACGTCATTCCATCGAGTCAATACACAATGTATCACCAAATGTTTCCGAAAATTGTTTGGCCTCAAGTCAATACAATGTCCTTTATAGTGATACTCACTGTAATTGGCAGTTTGGTAGTGTTTTTAATTAATCAACCAATTGAAGAACGTTTCTTGATTTATCCAATAAAAGTTAAAGAAACAAACTTTATATTAAAAACTGAAGTGGATAGAATGTGTGCCTTTCGAAAACTATTTCTCAAGTTTGGCAATTGGATAAAAAGAGCAGTGATCATTGGTTCTCTAGTTATGTGCTATTGGAGCATTTTATTCCTAAATTCAGTTTACAATGTCAACTTGTCATCGTTTGTGTTCTGGGTTGTGCTCAATCCAGTTCATATAAATGTTATGACTCATTGTAAGTATTCTTAAAACTTATTTTTGACCTCTACTTACGTCTAAATATTTACTAATGAAATCAAGATGTTTACATGGTTCCATTCTATGTAATTCTGGCAAGCAAATACGTTACCATTCAGCAGAAAACCCTTGTTGACAAATTGACGCAAATCAATGCAAAACTTTGTAACATTCGAAATCCAAATTTGGCCCGCAGTCGAGCTCTCCGCAGTCGTCTCTGGTTTAATTACTTAGCCTTGAATACACAAATAACTGACCTGTGCAAACATGTGCGTGAATATGCTCGATTCTGGTCACCATACTTGACCATGCTCTTTGCATGTTTCATTTCAATTGAATGTTACGTCTTTTATGTTGCTATGTTTTTCAAACAAATTCCTTTGGTCTTGCGTTTGGTGCTTTTCTTTTTTTCTTTTGGCATTGTGATTGTTCAGTTTGTGCTCATTCTTCACTGTGCTGCAGTAGTGACACATTTCAAACGAATCACTGCACAAAATTGTGCTTTCAACTCGATTTACAAGGCTAAACAAGGCGTGGGCTCAATTTTGGCTCAAAATTTGATCAAGGCAAGGCAATAAAAATGATTAATTTCATAATTTATTTATAAATACATTTCTTCACAGGCAGAAAGTTTGCAGAACAGTCGACTGTTTCACAGTTATGCATTTCGTCTGTTTGGCAACTATCGAATCACTAACAAGTCGTTTCACATTGTAAGTGACAAAAAACAAACTTTCTTATATTAATTGGAATTAATTAATTTTGCATCTAGATCATCTCCTATATCAGTTTATTTTTTCTGTATATTGTTAAGAATAAACACTAAGATTTTTCATTCGTCATTGGAGACTACTGTGATCGGCTTTTTTCGGCGGTTCAAGATATAAGAGAACTGCAGCTTCAAACCAATTTAAGATTAGCTTATATGAATTTTATGGCTTTCTCTGAATTAGTTATTTGATTTGATTTTCACTGCATTGCCGTCTAGTCTGGCCTTAATCAATTTGTCACTTTTTAATACCAATAGATCCGTATTGTCTTGGACCCGCCTGAACCCATGTCAACTGAATTATAAATAAACTAGTATTTGAACCAGCAGCTGGCATTTTGAAACATTATGGCTATCATCAATAAAAATAGGTAATGCCATTGGCATGAAAGTCGGAGCGAAAGTGTGTGAAACACTAAAATCACTCAGTCACATTAAAATCGAGAATTCAATTTCAGAAAATTTGGTTGGACAATTAAAATTCAATGTATCAATCTAATTTGTCTCTTCATCAAACACATGCAAACGATATCGTATGTATCTAAATACGCAGATCATCGCATTCAGTTAAAAGCAATTCATATCACAGAATAATTTTAGATTTACATCACACATCGTAGACTTTTGATAATTAACATCGCTTTCTTTATGACCACAGCCTGCAATTCTTATTGTTTCTCCTTGGGGAAATCTTAATTCGACCACAAGAAATGCAAAAATAGCCATAAAAACATTTTATTTTTACCATACTGAAGTTTACCATAAAAATTTCTATTTCAGCCATAAAAAATCTTAGTTTTGCCATTAAAAAATTAATACTAGCCATAGTCCCATATACTGCCAGTTAGTATACTATAGTTCAAATATGCTCAACATTCAAATAAGCGCCGCAGTTTTTGTATAGTAAACCTAGTTTTATTGAATATATTTTAGTTTTAGTATACTACCTTTTTAAGGTACTTTGATTGACAAAATTAATTAAAAAAATTATATTGGTGTAATTCATCTGGATAAAGCAGAAGTCGCTTTTCGGGGTCTTCCCGCCTTTCGGCGCCCAATCAAACTACGCTCCTTTGCTTCTGGTTTCACCTTGAAATGTGTCTGCCTTACTGCCACAGCGATTATGTGTTTACAAGTGTATTTCTTGAGAAAATGTGAACAATCACATTTGGAATTTTGCCAGTCAAGAACATCGTAATGCACAACGGTCATCCTTTCAGTAAAAGTAACGTACTTTTGGAATGATCTAAAAGAATTTGGAGGATAGTCGGATTTTCGAAGATATGTGTTGATGTCCTCTTCTTTTAGCTTAGGGTTCTTTTCGTTTGGGATAAAGAACAGCAATTGGTTTTCTGTAACTTGTCGCTGTTTCATTTGGATGCGATCATTAGTGGCGATTCGGTAGGCCTCTGCTTGAATTGCTGTAGAATGATTGGCAGTTGTGAAAAATTCTTTGTGGAACCCAAAATCCGGGTTCCTTTCTTGAGACCAGTCTCGTACTATGGTCATTGCCACCTTAATGAAGTCTCGAAGAGAAAGTCGTTCACGCAGTGTGTATTCCTTCTTAATTATCGAATTAGTTCCTTCGAGAGCATTGTCGGTAGAAGGATACCCAGGTATCGCACCTTCATACCAATTGGCACGTTGGTCAATATATTCGCGCTGGAAGTACTCGAGAAAAACATTCAAACCATCAGCCTTGTTCCACTTGAGGAAGAAACAAGATGTTGCACATTCGAATTCAGCTCGAGATTTTGCTAGTTGCAACTTGTAGATATCATTCTTGACCAACTGTCGAGTTTTTTTCATCAATATGTGTCTTGTCAAGTTTAGTATCAAGTTTGGCACTAACATGATACCAACAATACCCGCGTTGGTAAGCTTCTTCACTCTCATAGCCAAATGCACTTTCAAAACCTCGAGAAATTGCAGGAGCGCAATCAGCTATTAAAATATTCGGTCGATAAGAAGAATCAGCTTCCAATAACGCTTCAAATGTGAATTGATACGATTTTGAAGTTTCGTTTGAAACAAGACTCAAGCCAAATGGGTGAAAGTGATTCTGCTTGTCGGTAGTACCCACAATTTGCACAGGAAAATCTAGGTAGTTCAACTTGTACGTTGAATCGGCGTGAATTGACCAAGATTTATCAGCAAATGACAATAGAAGCGGAGTTGACCAAAATACTCCGAAATTCTGCGAATCATGATCAAAGTAGCTACTGACCACAAAAGCATCGTCATCACCGGATGGAATTTGTGAACTTCAACAACTTACAAGTTGTCCAATAACTTGATGTATAGTGACTCGGGGGTCTCTTGTTAGGAATTTGCGAACAATTGTTTGGTTGATCACGTGAATTCTTAGAATCAATCAGATCATTATTAGAAATGGCATCCGAGGTTGAAAACAACGGACGGAAGTTGTCGTTCGTGAAATTACCAAATCCAGTTCCAAACGAAACAGATTTGTCAACCAATTGGTCATAACAACCATTGCTCGGAAAATTGTCAGCATAATTATCGCTAGGGCGACAATTGCTAGTACCTTTGTTGCGTTTTCTAGACTTTTTAGGTTTGTTTTTATTTAATCTAGAATCGTTAGCACGAATTTCTTGGTCAGCTGCCCAAACAGAGTCCATCAACTCGGAATAGGTCAGTTCGTTGAGATAATTCATATTATTGAAAATTGGCTTATCAATCAAAGGAAGAGTGAAAGCTATAAGTTCAATTTTGGACAAATCGCCAAAAGCAACCTCAAAGAAATCGCGCAATCTGATGAGATATTTATGCATTTCTTCATCAGGCTCACAGATAAACTGAGCATAATATTTGTAAGATTTGTATAATGGCGATTTTGCATGTTTCAAGGAAAACAGAAGTTTGTCCATTGTATTGATGGAAATTGAATTGTTTACAGTCACTGATCAAAAATGTTCAGTTGCATTAATTTGTGCCATTGTCTGGTAAATGTGCTCATTTACCGGTAAAAGTGTCATGTTCTTCAGTGAAAGTTAAAACTTTGTACTTTTACTGGTAAAAATGCACATTCTCCAGTTAATCTGCACATTTACCAGAACGTCTTGGTAAAAGCCTTTAACCTTTAATCTCTAGTTAATTTGCAATGTGCAAACCTGTGACATCTGGTTTATTGGTAATTGACAACAGAGAAAGTATTCAAAGCTTCGTAAATAAAACCGTCTAATGATCTTGTAAATCATATTAGAAACCTTAAGAGCGTGAATATTTCTTGAGAACAGATAAGATAAAGTTTGTGTGGAAAATTTATTAAAAGTTAATGATTAACACACGAGTGTCTTCCAAATAAGCGGTCCATTAATTTGAGTATTGACTGCTAGTCGAAAGCAATAATTATTAAAAAACCATTATTCACTTAAATTTTTAATATTCAAATAAATTTTTAGTAGTTGTTTATTAGATTATTAAATCTTTAAAAATTTTGAAATAAATAAAATTGAATTCGTCAACAAAGTAATCAAAAACCGATTTTCAAGCTAAAACTCATTTAGTGTGCGGTATGATTTGAATTTTTAAATATTTAAACAACTTTTTATTCAAAGCTTCCAGAGTCGAAAAATTGAAGTTTTGAAAAAATGTTTGAAAAATACAAGTCCAAGCGATCATACTTGTATAAATTGAATTTCCATGCTCACAATCGTCATTTCGATGTTATTCGGTCTGAGGGCTGTCACTTTAGTCTTGAAGTGATCCGAAAATGCTACATGTTTGCACTTGTACTGTTCATTGGCACGGTTCTCTACGGTAATGTTGGTTTGGAATGTGAATCACGCCCAGAGTGTTACATAGACTGGACTGAGATGTCATCAAGTCCCTATAACATGTATCACCAAATATTTCCGCAAATTATTTGGCCTCAAACTCATGCATTGGTACTGGCTGCAATAAGCCTATTTGCTGGTTGTATGGTAGTCTTCTCGTTTAATCCACCTACAGAAAAGAAGTCCTTAATTTTCACCAAATCAGAAAAAAGAAATAAACTTTGTTTCCAATGTTGAGGTCGACAAAATGTGCTCATTTCGATTTCGCTTGCTCAAATTTGCATTTTGGGTTGAAGCAATTGAACTTCTGGGCGCCCTTGCCTTTTGCTACTTTAACGTTTTGATCACAAATTCTGTTTACACTGCAAACTTGACATCGTTTGTTTTTCTGGCTTGTACTCAATCCGATTCATATTTATTGTATGGCTCACTGTAAGTACTTGATATATTAAATATTTTTTTGTAAAATTACAAATTTAGATTTAATTTTGGTTCCATTCTATGTTATTCTGGCAAGCAATTACGTGAATATTGAGCAGAAAACGCTCGTTTACCAATTAAAGGATATCAATGAGAAGTTTAGTAAAATTCAAGGTTCAAATTTAGCCTTGAATCGCATGCTTCTCAATCGTCTCTGGTTGAAATACATTGGATTGAACAGACAAGTCTGTGACCTGTGCATCCATCTGCGTGAATATGCTCGATTCTGGTCACCATACTTGACAATACTGTCTGCAGTTTTTATTTCCGTTGAATGTTACATTTTTTATTCGGCAATGTTCGTCAAACAAATGCCACTATTCTTGCGTTTGATTCTTCTGCTCATAGCGATAGGTGTAGTGTTTGATCAGTTTGTACTTGTCTACTTTTGTGCAGCAGTGGTGACCAACTTCAAGCGAATCACTGGACAAAATCGAACTTTCTGCATGCGCTACAAAAGTGGACATGCGATGGGCTCGATTTTAGGTCGAAATTTGGTTAAAGTAAGGCAAAACAAAATCCTCAAAGAAATTTATTGTTTTTTTTGTTTCATAATTCCACAGGCTGAAGGCCTGCAGCACAGTCGACTGTTTCACAGTTATGCATTTCGTCTGTTTGGCAACTATCGAATCACCAGCAAATCTTTTTTATATTGTAAGTCAGAGTAACAAAATTAAAGTTTAAAAAATGATTTTTGATCAATTTCAAAGCTCATCTCATACATTAGTTTATTCTTTCTGTATATTGTCAAGAACTCCAATCATTAGTTAATTCGGCAAACATTAAAAAGCAAATCATCATCTAACCCACTTCTTGACGTTTGACAATGTTAACTCATCAATATCAAAATCGAATCGAATCGTTTCATTTCGTAAGTCACAATTTGACTAATTGGAGTAATTGATTAATCAATTTTTTATTAATCAAATTAGCTCATCTCATGCACTAGACTACTTTCTGTATATTGTCAAGGATAAATAACATTAAAGTCTTTCGTGATGATAAAATTGATACAATCTAATGAATAATTTGAGCTTATTAACAATTTAGCCAAGCATGCTAATAACATTCAAGTCGATAACATATTTTTCATAAAGTGACAATTGATCAAACTTTTTAATTTGTTTGTCAGTTATGACGCACATTGACGACTGGCAAAGCGAATTTAAAATGGAAATTGTTGCAAAAGTTTATAATTTATGCACGTGCTTGTCAATAAGTCCATTAATATTTGAATGATGATTATTACCCGTATAAAAATTGAAACCATTATTCATCTGCATTTTGAGTTTGAATTTTGAAATCATAATTTATTTGAAGTAAAACTGAAAAAATTGTTTTAAATTGTTTTTTTTGGCGAACATTTGCCGTTTGCCTTAAAAAGAATGTTTGCAAATCTCATCTCCAAACTGTCAAACCTCTACAAACAGAATCACTATGCTCACAATGATCAGTTCGATGTTATTCGAAGTGGAGATTGTGATTACAGTCACGAAATGATCCGAAAATGTTATGTGTTCACACTTGTGCTGTTCATTGGGACTGTTGGCTATGGAATTGTTGGGTTCGAGTGCGAATCACGATCTCATTGTAACATAGATTGGGACGCACTACCTTCAAGTCCCTACATCATGTTTCATCAAATCTATCCACAAGTTCTTTGGCCTCAGGCTCGTACAATGTTTCTTTCCGCAATACTATTCGTTATTGACTGTATGGTTGGCTTTTTGGCAACTCCGCCGAATCTTGAGAGTTGCCTGATTTATCATCACACGAAATATGAAAAAGAAACAACAAACATTTATGTTTGCAAAGCTGAAGTTGACAAAATGTGTGCTTTTCGAGAGCGTTTCCTCAAATTTGTCCATTGGTTGGAAAGCATAGTATTTCTTGAAGGGCTCATCTTCACTTACGCAAGCCTTCGCACAAAATCACTTTACTATGTCAATTTGACATCGTGTCTGTTTTGGACTGTTCTCTTTCCTGTCCACATTTACTATATGCTTCACTGTAATTGACAATTGAGTTTTACAAGTTGAATCATTATTTTTTAAATATTTTTTCATATATAACATTTAGATTATCTCTTGGTTCCATTCTATGTAATTCTGGCAAGCAAATGAGTTGCCATTCAACAGAAAAACGCTTGTGAATAGATTGAAAGAAATCAACTCGAAACTAAGTATTTTACGACATTGTCTAAATTTGAAATGCAAACAAGCGCTCCACCGCCATCTCTGGTGCGAGTACTTGGCCGTGAACAGGCAGCTTTGTGCAGTGTGCAGCAATCTGCGTGAATATTCCCGATTCTGGTCAACATACTTGACCGCCCTCTTTGCATCACTCATTTCGCTGGAATGTTACGTCATTTATGTTGCACTGTTGCTCAAACAAATGCCACTGGGCTTTAGTTTGATGCTTTTGTCTTTTGCTGCATGTTTGGTGGCTGTTCAGTTTGTGCTCGTCCACCAGTGTGCCGCAGTGGTGACAGCTTTTAAGCGGATCACTGGACAAAATCGTACTTTCTTCATGGACAGAAGTGGAAATGGCGTGGGCTCAATTTTTGGCACGAAATTTGGTTAAGGTCAAAATGAAGCTTTATAGATTAATTTCATATTTTTGTTATGTTTTTTTCTCCACAGGCAGAAGGTCTGCAAAACAGTCGACTGCTGCACAGTTATGCATTTCGTCTGTTTGGCAACTATCGAATCACCAACAAATCGTTTCATATTGTAAGTCACAAAATGATAAATTAAACTTTAATCACATTTTTCTCCAATTAGCTCATCTCATACATTAGTGTGTTCTTTTTGTTAATTAATTGTTAATATTTGTTAATTATTAATTTTACAAATATTTAAAATCAATAAATTCGCTTCCAAATACGAACAGCAGTGTTTCTCGGTCGTATTTCACCCGCAGACTGATAGAACCTGTGCGTATAACTAGAAAAGCCGTCGTACGTTCCCGAAAAGACACCAATACCCGAACTCCATCCGCCAACCTGTAGAGTAATGTTTTCCCATTTACCAGGACCTTCCGTGTAAGAGTAGGGACCTTGCCGTTGAACTTCAGTCACTCTGGGAGCATGTTCGTTCTGATTAGATCCAAAAGAACCCGAACCTCCGCCTTCAGCACGAAAAAACAATCCTGCATACGCACTTGTATCATCTTGCCAGTAAACTCCAGGCCAAATTGTCCTAGGATCAGCTTGACTAGGCAGTTGAACATAGACAAATCCAATTGGAACTGAAATGTAAGGAAAAGCATACAATTTAGGTGATTAACTACTAGATTGTACGATTAACTTTACCTGGATTTTTTCGTAAATTCTGTATTTCAATCTCCGAATCAGACAAACGATTTTTAGTGGCGACCAGTTCTGCGGTAACAGAATCGAGTGAGTCCGAAAATTCTTTTCTAGCTTCGAGAAAAGCTTGTTGCAACTTCAAGAAGGACCATCTCTGCTTCTTTTGACACACAACATAGGCCACTCCTTCACAAGTGACATCTTTCCATTTACCATTTTCAGTACGCAAATCTTTTGACCTTTCCGAAATGTTCAAATGTTTCGTATACTTTGACTGCATCCACAAGCAGCTTCTTTTTGTATCATCCGATGGACTGTCCACACCCCAATCCGAGTATCCATCCAACCCAGTTCCATCTTGCCATTGGAAATTTCCACTTTCCGATCGATTAGCCCCAAGCCAGACTTGGACTTTAATTCCGGATTCTGTTTCGTTATATATGAAATTAACGAGAAATTCTTGTTCTTCAGCAGACTTGATCGATGCCAGTGCGGGCACGGATGCGTCCGATTGAAGGTACTCGTCCTCACAGCGGAGTTTTGCAGCACTGGGCGAATACCAATTTTTGATCGCTTTGTAACACTGTTCATCTTTGAAGGGCACCCAGCCAGTACCGTCACAATAGGTTTGCGGAACTAGATCTTTAGTTTCTTTAAGTTTCTTAGTTGCAGAAACGATGGCGAAAAGCAACAGAATTACAAAACAAATATTAAATTGATGCATTTTTATTTTGAAACAATCAACTTGATTCAAATAGACCACAAAAGCATTTGAGTTTCATATTTTATATTACAGTTGACATTGGTGAGAACATATTGCTACTTTTTAGCTAGAATTGACGTCATGTAATGTAAGGATTTACTTTTATGGTCTTTATGGAATGTAACTCGTTTGATGTTTCAGTACCAAAACATCTAAGCCTTTTTACTTTATCTCTGTAAAGGAACAAAAAATACTGCAATTTGGTGATTAATTTGATGTTTTAATTAAGCGTTAACATAAAACTTTATTACTGCGCCGCATTTTTATGAGAGGCTGTTTTATTGCTAAGTTAACAAATGTCAATGTCAAGTAAAAATATTTTATAGAGATTTGCTAACAATAGAACTCAATTTCTGGTAAAAAATAGTTTCAGAAATTAATCAGCCAATGTAGTAGTTTCAAATCTAGGTCGTTGATTACGTCTGGTACCGTTTCGGAAACGTCTGCCAGTTTCATCGGTTCGGTTGAAACGAGTTCCATTGAAGTTTCCAAAATTGGGGAATCCGCGTCGTCCTCCTCTTCCTCGTCCTTCACCTCTGGTCCGATTGAATGGCTGAGTTCCGTTTGCTCCGAATGCTGCTCCATTATTGAAGTTTGGAAATTGGCTGTTTCCGCCATTTTCGTCATTTTCATCTCCGTTTGAAGGTCGATTTCCTCGATTTCCACCAGTCCGTCTGCCACCATTTTGTCGTTTCTGTCTTCGATTGTCGTGAGAGTTTCCGTAATTTTGAGTTCCGGGCAATCTTTCAGCATCATTACGAGGATTTGTTGGAAATGGTGCGGAAGTTGTACGAACATCTCGGTTACGGTCATCATCTTTGCAGTCGACTTCAGTCCATAAGTCGATAGTCATCACCACTAGAAGGGTGACAGCAAAGATAGCTTTAGGAAGAATCATTTTGAGCTTTAGCTTTAGACTTGAAAGATGAAACTGAAGTTTGAATTGATAAAATTGTTCAATTTTTCGGCTGTTTATATACAAATTTTCTATAAAGAATGACTCAATACTGGTTGTGTATGACTCATTTCAATGTCCCGCATCTGTTTTCGATTTGTTACTTTGACATTTCACAACATCGTTTAACAACTGTTCATTTTATAAATGTATCAATAACTAACGGTGAAGCGCATCAAGAAACGTTTTCCAAACGAATATTCACATATGTGCTGTTTATAATGACGTCAAATTTTGACTCATTGTCAACTTTCAAGTGCCAATTTCGTTGCAAGTGCAATTTAACTTATTCAGACCAATGTCAGTTCAAAATGCGTTCAAATTTGTTGTAACAATTAAACAAATATTAAAAAGTCCTTCTATATTCGCCTTATTTGACCAAAGGATCCCATCTCCAAAATTGGAAGGTCTGAAAAATTAACCATTAGGTTATTGAATTGTGCTGACCGTTTAAAACAAAAGGCAATAAATTAAAATATATTCTTAGTACCAACACTGGGTTTTTTTAAACGTGGGATGGTATCTCGGGTATTTCGAATATTTAGCATTGTTGTAATTGTGATAAAATTAGTAACTGTGGTATTGGTACTCTTCAAATATGTGACCTGACAACGCAATTTTATGAATTCTTCCGTTCCATCAATTAAGGTATAAGATCGATCAATTTAATTTGGAAAATCTTTAGATCTGACTTTGTGTCAAAAATTATGACTTGATTTAGAATATAGAATTTGCATCTTGTTTGTTATAATTATAATTTAGTATTGATTTTTATGTTCCTTATTGAATTCTACATATCGGATGTTTGAATTCAAAAAATCTATGCTTTTACTTATCTTTGTATAGAAATAGAAAAATAAAGTGTTTTAATTTAATTGAAATAATCAAACAGCATTAAAGAGCAACATATAATGTTTTTGAGATGTTGATTTATTGTAATTGTAAGTTAACAAATGTCAATTTCAAATATTAAAAAAGGTCAAATAGTTTTGATAACAATTGAATACAATTTCTGATTTTGAAAAGTTCCGACATTAATCTGACAATGTAGTAGTTTCGAATGTCGGTCGTTGACGTCTAGTACTGTTTCGGAAACGTCTGCCAGATTCGTCGGTTCGGTTGAAACGTGTTCCATTGAAGTTTCCAAAATCGGGAAATCTTCCTCGGCCTCCTTCTCCGCCACCTCCTTGTATTCCTTGGCTTCTTCCTCCGCCTCCTCCTCTTCCTCCTTCGTTTCTTCCTCCGCCTCCTCCTCGTCCTCCTTCAGCTCTTCCTCCTCTTCCTCCACTTCCTCTTCCTCCACTTCCTCCTCTTCCACTTCCTCCTCCTCCACTTCCTCCTCCTCCACTTCCACCTCCTCCACTTCCTCTTCCTCCACTTCCTCTTCCTCCACTTCCTCTTCCTCCACTTCCTCTTCCTCCACTTCCTCCTCTTCCACTTCCTCCTCCTCCACTTCCTCCTCCACCTTGAGCTTGGCTTCCAAATTCTCCATTGTCGAAATTTGGAAATTGGTTGTTTCCACCATTTTCACCATTTTCATCTTCATTTGAAGGCCGTCTTCGATTTCCACGTCTGCCGCCATTTTGTCGTTTTTGCCTTCGATTTTCTTGTTGAGAGTTTCTGTCATTTTGACTTTCAGGAATTCTTCCTCCATTGATCCGCGGAGTTATCCTTGGAAAAGTCTTTGGAGTTGTACGAACATCTCGATCACGGTCACCATCTTTGCAGTCGACTTCAGTCCAGAAGTCGAAAGTCATCACCACGAGAAGGGAGACAGCCAAAATTGCCTTAGGAAGAATCATTTTTAAGTTTAGACTTGAAAAATGAAATGAAAGGTTGAATTGATAAAATTGCTCATAAATTTGGCAGTTTATATACCAATTTTTCTAAAGCCAATGACTACAGTATTGGGCATGTGACTCATTTCAATGTTTCGCATCTGTTTCTGTTTCGACTTGTTACTTTGTACCATTTTGCATCATCATTTGACAACTGTTCGTTTGATAATTGTATCAATTTTAACTGTGAATACTCCAATGCAACGTTTTCCAAACGAACATTCACACAACACAAGTGTTATTTATCCGGACGTTTGACTCATTCTCATTTGTGACAGGTGCAAATTGCGTTGCAAGGAAATGTTCCTTTATTCAAGGCTAGTACAATATGCGTTCAAATTTATTGTAATTTAAAAATCAATTAGATTATCAATTAATTATGACAGGATTGAGGAAATTAAAATAAATTTGTAAAATTTGTAAAATTATGAATTAATATCACAAATTTTTTTATTAGTTTTCATGAAATGCAAAAATAAAATAATAAAATTATTATTTTTTAAATATAACTGAAATTAGTATTAGTTCACTCAACGTAGTAGTAATATTAAAACATAAATTTTTCAATCATCAATTTTTAATTCAATTTTGGATTTATTTACAAATTGTTTCTATTCAAAGATTGTTTTTATGAATGAATGAAAATTTAATATTAATAAATTGAATTGAAATATAACTTGAATCTCTAATTTTGTTAGTAGTTCAAAAAACAAGTTTTTTATCAAACAAAAAATCTTCACAAACATTGATGATAAGATTTCAACATTAGCAAAAGATCGTACCTCTACCCCATTTGAGTACATGGGTACGCAATTTTGTGCTCATTTGTCTGTTTACATCCAAAACAAAATGACATCTAAACCAATTCTTGGATACTGGGACATACGTGGAGTGAAGTTTGAGTTTAAAAATTATTAACTTTATAACAACTTTGTAATTAAATAGTATGGTGAACCAATTCGATATCTTTTGACATATCTGGGAGTGGATTTTGAAGACAAACGTTACGATACAACTCAACGTGATGCATGGTTTAATAAGGACAAATTAAACCTTGGTTTGGATTTTCCGAATGTAAGTTATTATAAAATTTTCCTAACAAATTAAAATGTTTTAAAATTAATAGCTACCTTACTATATTGATGGTGATGTAAAATTGACCCAATCGCTGGCCATTCTGCGCTACATTGGTCGTAAATACAATCTCAATGGTTCAAATGTTGATGAAAAGAATATAATCTCACTGGTGGAGCAGCAAGTGAACGATCTCGATCGAACTCTGATAACACTTTGCTACAATCAAAACTATGAAAAACTCAAATCTGACTATCTTGAAGCACTGCCCAGCCAACTGAAATCACTATCTGATTATCTCGGTGATAAAGCATTTGTCTGTGGACCAAACATTTCATATGTGGATTTTCGTTTGTATGAGTACGCAAAAATGATGAACATTTTCGTTCCTGGTTGTTTGGATCAATTTGAAAATTTGGTTAAATTTTTAGCACGAATTGAGTCACTACCACGATTGTCCAGTAACATCAAGAAGCAAAGTCCAAAATGGTTTCACGATTTGGATGCATTTTGGAATGCACAACTTTAATTAAATAATAATTTGACAATTTGACAAAAGTTACAGTAAACATTCACAAATGAAACGATTTTCAGAATAAATCAAGAGCTATATTATAATGATCGTTTTCTATTTTAAAAAAAGTTTGAAAACTCCTTAGTGTTTGTTCTTAACGATATACAGAAAGAACAAACTCATGTATGAGATGGTCTAAATTAAAATTATTAATTAATTTTGTATTTTTAATTTTATTTTTTTTAGTTACAATTTCAAATGATTTGTTGGTGATTCGATAATTTCCAAACAGACGAAATGCATAACGGTGTAGCAGTCGACTGTGCTGTAGACCTTCAGCCTGTAAAGAATTGTAAAACAAAACAATTAAGAAATTAATTATCAAATTGATTGTTTTGTTTCACGTGCCTTGACCAAATTTCGAGCCAAAATTGGGCCTACATTTTGTCCATTTCCGTAGGCTAGACAGAAAGTTCGATTTTGCACCGTGATTCGCTTGAAATTGGTCACTACTCGAGCACAGTAGTGGACCAGCACAAACTGAACAATCACAGTGCCGAGAGCCAAAAACACCAATAGAAAACGTAGGCCAAAGGGCATTTGATTGGTGAACAGAGCCACATAAAACATGTAACATTCAATTGAAATGAGAGATGCAAACAGTATGGTCAAGTATGGTGACCAGAATCGGGCATATTCACGGAGATGTTTGCACAGGTCAACAGTTTGTCGGTTCAGCTCCAAGTATTGCCACCAGAGACGATTGCGTACCACTCGATTGGAGAGCTTGTTTAGATTTCGAATTGAACTTAGTTTTGCATTGATTTCCTTCAATTTGTCCAACAGAGTTTTCTGCTGAATGGTAATGTATTTGCTTGCCAGAATGACATAGAATGGAATCATGTACATGTCTAAATTTTAATAAAAAATATAATCAACAATACAAAAAAAACACTTACAATGAATAATAAAATATAGATGAAATGGATTGAGCACAATCCAAAACACAAACGATGACCAGTTGACATTGTAAACTGCATTTATGAACAGAATGTTCACGTAGCAAAAAATTAGACCACCAATGAAAATGGTAGTTTTCAGCCAATTGCCAAATTTGAAAAATTGTTCCCGAAATGCACACATTCTATCCAATTCCGCTTTCAAAGCAAAGTTTGTGGCTAGGCTTTTTCTGGGATAGATCCTAAAACACTCTTCAATTGGTGGATTAACAGAAAACGCAATTAAATAGCCAACAGTGAAAAGCATTGAAAGTAGTCCCAATGAATTACCCTGAGGCCATGCTACTCGAGGATAAAATTGATGATACATGGTGTATGGACTTGAGGGCAGGACATCCCAATCAATGTGACACTGAGGTCGTGATTCGCACTCCAAACCGACAATTCCATAGCCAACAGTCCCAATGAACAGCACAAGTGTGAACACATAACATTTTCGGATCATTTCGTGACTGTAATCACAATCTCCACTTCGAATAACATCGAACTGATCATTGTGAGCATAGTGATTCACTTTGTAGAGTTTTGACAGTTTGGAGTTGAGATTTTCAAACATTTTTTTCTAAACCTCAAAAATGCTTTATTGTTGATAATTTCAAATAAGAGAATAATTTGTAATAAAATAATATTTTGTCTAAATAATAAATATTCAAGGTGGCACACGAGAATAATATCAAGTTTTTGAAAATGACTTTTTGAGTACTTTGTTTTCTACTTTCGATAGGAATAAAGTTTTTGACAAACTAGTAAACAAATTTCCATTAATTTATTTGAAATTATATTTTTTAAATTTTAAATTTAAGCAAATAATGATTTTTAAATTATTCACCGCAATCAATCAATATTCAGGTAAATATGCGCATAAATCATTAAATTTTATAAAAGTAATTCCACTTCAAAACCGACCTCATAAAATATTGTCATGAAAGTTTCATTTTGATTAGCCACAATTAATTTTGAATCGAAAATAAGACACAGAGCCAAGATAATATCTCAAGTACAATTAAATAAAACAATAAACTTTGTAATGAGAACTTGCAAATCAATATACATCTCGAGTACGATTATGTTTAGTGTTGTCTTAATAAACAGGAGCTTGAGTGGAGGTCAATTTTTATCAACAAAAAATACATTGGAATTATCCCACGGCTGCTTATCCTTGGTCTAATTATAAATGAGAAATGATAGCATTTACATAAGCAATGAAGCATAAAACATAACATAGCGGACATATCCATGCATATAAAAACAATATGATCCATTGTATTTTGTTTTTAAGTTTTAAAAACATTAAAATGAAGTTTATGATTGCTTTCGCATTGCTGATCGCCACGGTATCCTGTGCAGTCCCTTGGCTGGCCCTAGAACGTGCCCCAGACTATATGCCCGCGGGTGCATGGTTGGCCAAACACGCACAACTACTTGCTCAAACCAAGGCCCATGCTGGCCAGGTAAAGGTTGTGTTTCTGGGTGCGTCAATCATGGAATTTTGGCATGCAAATGGGCGACATGTTTGGGATGAACACTATGCGCCTCGTGGTGCGTACAACTATGGCATCGGTGGCGACCAGACTCAGCATGTTTTGTGGCGTATTCAACAGGGCGAATTCGAAGAAAGATTCCTGGACAAGAACCCCAGAACTAATTCTGCGACTCATCGAGGAGAACAACACCTCAATCATCGGTGAGGCAACTGCTTAAGAATTACAGACTGTTACAGATATGTATGTCAAAGGTCTCTTCTTCGACGGAGATTACATACAAGTTTTTGATTATTCTGATTCGATGTCAAGAAATGAGGGTATTGAGGAGATGCTTGACGATGTGATTTCGGGTCTTGAATCATCGAACCAAACCAAAGAAACAATACAATCTCTTTACAATCATGTTTGCTAATATCAGTTCCTTCTAAAGAGATTCGATCTTGAGATTCGTCATATGATCAAACTCGTGTCAAATACAATGTTGCTGTTTTTTGCATATCTTTTTATCAGAAAATAACCACTTCTCGCCAGCAGTATTTTCAATAAATAAATGTATAACGAGCAAAAGTTAGCATGTGTAGGTCATGAGATGTCAATGATAAACATAATTGTTTGACTTCCGCTGGCGTGTGTGCTTCCGAGCAACTCGGTCGCACACACCTGAACAGAGACTCGGAGTGCGTCACTTGCCAGAAGCGGGCCAAGTTGCGGGCAAGGAATAAACTTTGGAATTTTATAACTCGAGAACCTATGGCCATTCTTTCATAAAAATTTAAAATTAGTCTATTCACATGGTCCTAAACATCTTGAATTTTTTTATTAGAATCTGAGTGTCCGCGCATAAACCATCTGGTCGTCAATGCAAGCGTCATCTGTGGACAATTAGGAGTTACCACCCGCTTGGACACGCTTTGAGATGGACACACGCACTTGCTGAAACCCTGGCATAACGAAGGTTTGACGCTTCTCCAATTGGTTGCCCAACTGGACGATCCTCAACGTGACGCCCATGCTGCCGCCCTGGCCCCCAGGGAATGTCGCAAGTCGAATTGCGACTGGGGAGTTCTATTCTACAAGCCAAATTTCGAACCTTCCGTCCTGACCCTATTTAAGCCCTCTGCTGGACTGGTCCAGAGGTGTTCAGTTTTCTTAACCTTTCACCAGTGCTCAATAAACTCGTGTGAGCTCAAGTCGTCCGTATTCACTTCTTTTCCCTAGTGTCAGCGCCGAGTCGCGACAAAATTTGATAGTTTAGAATTTAAATTTCCGAAAAATTATCTTTGTCTCTAAAGTTTGAGTGTAGTGAGAAAATATGTGCATTTAAATTTTCGGTTCTTTTTAATTATTAAATATTCAAGGTGACACTCGAAAATATCTATTTTGAAAATGGTTTTTCGATTACTTTGTTTTCGAATTTAATTTTATTAACATTTACACAAACTAATAAACAATTTCCTTGAGTTTATTTCAAATTATCATATTTTAATCTTGAAACTCAAAATTTAAACGAATTAATAATACTCACATTAAATTGTTCTTTTAGACCATCAATCAATATTCAAATTAATGGGCCATTTATTGACAGGTATGTGTATAAATCATTAACTTAAATCTAACTTTAAATTTGAAGTTGCCTGCTTTCAGAAAATACTTTTATGTATATTTCCACTTGAAGCTTTAACTTGGCAATTAATCAAGAAATATACTTAACAAATAAAGCATTTGAATGATAAAAGATGGATGAATTTATTATGGAGATACTTTGGATTACTTATAACTGAAAAGTTTAAATTAGGCAGAGAAAATTATAATAAAATTCCGATAAAATAATTTTAAATTATGTTTTTAATTAAAAAATTAGTTTTAAGCCGCATATATCTTTCCCGTTAGTCTCAGGAGTCTCTAATCCTAGTGTTTATTCTTAACAATATACAGAAAAAATAAACTGATATAGGAGATGATCTAGATGCAAAATTAATTAATTCCAATTAATATAAGAAAGTTTGTTTTTGTCACTTACAATGTGAAACGATTTGTTAGTGATTCGATAGTTTCCAAACAAACGAAATGCATAACTGTGAAACAGTCGACTGTTTTCCAAACTCTCAGCCTGTAAAGAAATGTAATTTATAAATAAAATATTGAAATTAATCATCTTTATTCCCTTGCCTTGATCAAATTTTGAGCCAAAATCGAGCCAACTCCTTGTTTAGCCTTGTAAATCGAGTTGAAAGCACGATTTTGTGCAGTGATCTGTTTGAAATGTGTCACTACTGCAGCACAGTGAAGAATGAGCACAAACTGAACAATCACAATGCCAACAGAAAAAAAGAAAAGCACCAAACGCAAGACTAAAGAAATTTGTTTGAAAAACAGAGCAACATAAAAGACGTAACATTCAATTGAAATGAAACAAGCAAACAGCATGGTCAAGTATGGTGACCAGAATCGAGCATATTCGCGAAGATGTTTGCACAGGGCAGTAATTTGGGGGGCGTACTTTAATCACGTGATCAAGAAAATCGACTTTTTGAACTCTCCCATCCCCCATGTGATCAGGTCGTGAGCAAAGGCCAGACCCCCCCCTAGATATACACTTTTTGATCAAGCCGAATTTCTACCCATTCCAACAAATAAGCTATTTTAAAGATTACCATATAAATTTTAATCAAAATTGGCAATTAAATCCCAACAAAACCAAATCAATCATTTATGATCATAATGACTATAGTTAGTATCGGCTATGTCAATGTCGTCTTCATAATCGGAGACTATGATGATTTAAATAGACTCATTGCTATCTCCTCACTGATCATCACCAAATTCTTCAAAAACAATGGCTAAATTATTTCTATTTTTAAGAAAATTGCCATTTAAAAGATGATTTGGATTTGATCTGACCCCCTCACTTTTTTCGTGATCAATGTGTGATCATTTGCCAAACCCCCCTTCCCTCCAACCCTTGATCACGTGATTAAAGTACGCCCCCTTGTGTATTCAAGGCTAAGTAATTAAACCAGAGATGACTGCGGAGAGCTCGACTGCGGGCCAAATTTGGATTTCGAATGTCACCAAGTTTCGCATTGATTTGCTTCAATTTGTTAACATGAGTTATCTGTTGAATGGTCACGTATTTGCTTGCCAGAATGACATAGAATGGAACCATGTAAACATCTTGATTTTATTAGTAAATATTTAGATGTAAGTAGAGGTCAAAAATAAGTTTTAAAAATATTTACAATGAGTCATAACATATATATGAACTGGATTGAGAACAATCCAGAACACAAACGATGTCAAGTTGACGTTGTAAACAGAATTTAGGAATAAAATGCTCCAATAGCACATAACTAGAGAACCAATGATCACTGCTCTTTTTATCCAATTGCCAAACTTGAGAAATAGTTTTCGAAAGGCACACATTCTATCCACTTCAGTTTTTAATATAAAGTTTGTTTCTTTAACTTTTATTGGATAAATCAAGAAACGTTCTTCAATTGGTTGATTAATTAAAAACACTACCAAACTGCCAATTACAGTGAGTATCACTATAAAGGACATTGTATTGACTTGAGGCCAAACAATTTTCGGAAACATTTGGTGATACATTGTGTATTGACTCGATGGAATGACGTCCATATCGATGTGACACTGAGGTCGTGATTCGCACTCCAAACCTCCAATTCCATAGCCAACAGTCCCAATGAACAGCACAAGTGTGAACACATAACATTTTCGGATCACTTTGTGACTGTAATCACAATCTCCACTCCGAATAACATCGAACTGATCATTGTGGGCATAGTGATTTTGCTTGTAGAGGTTTGACAGTTTGGAGCTGAGATTTGCAAACATTTTGATAATCAAATTGTCTATAGTTCTGAGGATACTGCACTAGAACTTGACAAAACTAAAGGTTTAATAACGTTTTAAATTAAATATTCAAACGAATAACATTTTTAAATTTAAAATTTAAACTTAACATTCTGGCAATCAATCATTATTCCAATTAATGTACTTATTAACTTATTATAACAAAACACATACATAAATCATCTAGTTTACCAAAATTTAAACTTTAATTGCATTTTTGACAGTTCAATTATTTAGGATTCTTATATTATTATATTAATGTTTTTTTTCATTAAATTTTGAACTAAAATCTAGGTAATATTACAAAAATTATGCAATGCAGTGAAGTGAATCAAACTGGTGATTAACGAGAAACAACTTTTTCAGTCTTTCTGCGGAGAAAACTAAAAACCGTTTCCGAATTACTTATTTCGGAAACATTTGGTGATACAATGTGTATTTTGCTGTCAAATTTTGAACTTTTGACAATTTTTTCAGTAGCGGTATTCCAGGGGAGCATGCTCCTAAATTTTCAAGTCTATAGCTATTGTGGCTCGTCCTGGGCACCCTGCCCAAAATGACACCATGAAGAGGTGAAACAACCAATATATTTGTCCAAAATTGGCTAATTTTTTTAAAATCATTGTTACAAGTACGCTTTGTTCTGACATGCATTCAAATTAAACAATTCTAGTGTTTATTCTTAACGATAAGCAGAAAAAACAAACTGATATAGGATTGTTGTTGATTCGATAGTTTCCAAACAAACGAAATGCATAACTGTGAAACAGTCGACTGTTTTCCAAACTCTCAGCCTGTAAAGAAATGTAATTTATAAATAAAATATTGAAATTAATCATCTTTATTCCCTTGCCTTGATCAAATTTTGAGCCAAAATCGAGCCAACTCCTTGTTTAGCCTTGTAAATCGAGTTGAAAGCACGATTTTGTGCAGTGATCTGTTTGAAATGTGTCACTACTGCAGCACAGTGAAGAATGAGCACAAACTGAACAATCACAATGCCAACAGAAAAAAAGAAAAGCACCAAACGCAAGACTAAAGAAATTTGTTTGAAAAACAGAGCAACATAAAAGACGTAACATTCAATTGAAATGAAACAAGCAAACAGCATGGTCAAGTATGGTGACCAGAATCGAGCATATTCGCGAAGATGTTTGCACAGGGCAGTAATTTGTGTATTCAAGGCTAAGTAATTAAACCAGAGATGACTGCGGAGAGCTCGACTGCGGGCCAAATTTGGATTTCGAATGTCACCAAGTTTCGCATTGATTTGCTTCAATTTGTTAACATGAGTTATCTGTTGAATGGTCACGTATTTGCTTGCCAGAATGACATAGAATGGAACCATGTAAACATCTTGATTTTATTAGTAAATATTTAGATGTAAGTAGAGGTCAAAAATAAGTTTTAAAAATATTTACAATGAGTCATAACATATATATGAACTGGATTGAGAACAATCCAGAACACAAACGATGACAAGTTTACATTGTAAACTGAATTTAGAAATAAAATGCTCCAATAGCACATAACTAGAGAACCAATAATCACTGCTCTTTTTATCCAATTGCCAAACTTGAGAAATAGTTCTCGAAATGCACACATTCTATCCACTTCAGTTTTTAATATAATGTTTGTTTTAACTTTTATTGGATAAATCAAGAAACGTTCTTCAATTGGTTGATTAATTAAAAACACTACCAAACTGCCAATTACAGTGAGTATCACTATAAAGGACATTGTATTGACTTGAGGCCAAACAATTTTCGGAAACATTTGGTGATACATTGTGTATTGACTCGATGGAATGACGTCCCAATCGATGTTGCACTCTAATCGTGATTCGCACTCCAAACCTCCAATTCCATAGCCAACAGTCCCAATGAACAGCACAAGTGTGAACACATAACATTTTTGGATCACTTTGTGACTGTAATCACAATCACCATAATATTGCGTCTTTATAGTTTTCGAGAAATAAAATGACAAACTTACAAAAACTATTTGAAAAGTAATAAATTATTGTCTTTGTTTAATTTTAGTGATTTAAGATCAATTTAATGAGACTAAAATGTGTATACTACAAAAGATTGATTCAACCTGTGCTATATAATAAATAAAAATGGCAGAATATTAGATCTTTCGAATGAACAACTTTAATGTTTGTCTTATACAATGTATAGAAATAATAAACATATGTATTAGATGAGCTATGAATTTTATGAAAAAATTGACAAAAATTTTAATTTTTTGCTTACAACATAAAACACTTTGTCGGTGATAGAAAATTCCGTAGAATAACCAACAAATTAAGGCATTCAGTTTGAGTTTAATTATTCATCTCTGAAGTGACACTACTGTCCAACTATTGTATGAAAGATAATTAACTATTGAATGTAATTTATACTAGTATAGAACCAGCCGCTGGTATTATGAAACCTTTTAGCTATCATAAATCAAAATAGGTAATGCCATTGGCATAAAAGTCGGAGCGAGAGTATGTAAACCATTTGTTTCTCGTTTGATCAGTTGTGTCCCAACTCATTTCATGTACAACAAAACTATTTTCTGCGTCTGGCCACAAAATAACCTTTTTGTTTTTTAAATAGACACACAGATCCATCCAAACAATTTTATAAACTTCAATTGCCAATTGATATGAGATTTTAAAAATTCCGGTTAAAACTGAAATATAAGTCAAGATATTTTTGCGCTAATTGTGGGATTATGAAATAATGCCTAAAACATGTTCAATATAAAATAAATTTTGATACTGGATCATTAGGAAATATTTCAATGGCCAATTGTTGGCATTTGAGTTTTCTAAATGGGGTCATTTAACAATTAGTAGCCTACCTCTGATACATTAAAACATATAATTTTAATTATTAAATATAATTAAATAATATCCAAGATTTGATTACAAACTAATTCTCTCTAAATTCTCTGAGCAAAGAACTCTAAATTTAGTTTAATTGGGGTTAGGTTATACTATATATATATTGGGAGTTTTGAGAATAAATTCATGTTCTTAATTTCAATCTAAATTGTCATATATTTACATTTTAAAATTATTAGATATTATTAACTCTTTGTACATTTTTAGAATCAATTTCTGAGCCTAAATAAATCATATCACATCTCGTATAATGAACTAAATTCAAACTCAAACAAATATTAAATATTTGTTCGGATCACAAATACAAATTCACCATTCAACAATCTTCGAGGTAGCACTTCAAGATCTGATTGATCGGATAAACCTCTGTAATCAAATTTTCCTTATTGTTATCACACAAATCCATAGTGCAGGATCCACAAAATTTTTAAAGATGGACAGAATAATTTTGTATTTTACGGAAAATCAAATTTTTTTTCAAATAATTAAACAAATGTATGTTTTCATGATTGCTTTCTGATTAGTTCGGATCTTACTATACCCGAAAAATATTAATTATTACAAAACATTTCACTTAATTTCTGTGTTCTGTGTCGTATTATTAATACCCTTAGATGTCCCCTAACGGTTAGTGATTATTGGTCAGCACAGAATATGTTTGAAAACGTAAACAAACATTCGGACAAACCTGCATTCTATTCAAATTGTCCGCATCCAACTCACTGATTCACATTTGGGTGTGCTTGCTACTGCGCATCTCCAATGCGCACAGCGGGCGCGCACGGGAGAATGTGTGCTTGGCTGTGCCACACAGAGACACACACACAGTGTTGACACTCAATCTCAACACATTTCAATACAAAATTTTGAATTTTTTGAAAAATTATTATTTCTTTGACCTTTGACCTTTATAGCCTCAAAACTATACAGCAAATCTAGACTACCAGCAGAACACTGTGTTAAATTTTCAGACCGATCCATGCAGTAGTTTTTGATGAGTAGCGCACACAAGAATTGCCCCAATTCCCTTTTTTCTGGCAGGGAATCGTCACTCCCGAAATCACTCACACCTCGCTCGCTTCGCTCGCTCAGCGTGAGTGATTTCGGTCGCTCCTCCAATAAAATAAATTTTGATACTGGATCATTAGGAAATATTTCAATGGCCAATTGTTGGCATTTGAGTTTTCTAAATGGGGTCATTTAACAATTAGTAGCCTACCTCTGATACATTAAAACATATAATTTTAATTATTAAATATAATTAAATAATATCCAAGATTTGATTACAAACTAATTCTCTCTAAATTCTCTGAGCAAAGAACTCTAAATTTAGTTTAATTGGGGTTAGGTTATACTATATATATATTGGGAGTTTTGAGAATAAATTCATGTTCTTAATTTCAAAGTTCTAAATTGTCATATATTTACATTTTAAAATTATTAGATATTATTAACTCTTTGTACATTTTTAGAATCAATTTCTGAGCCTAAATAAATCAAATCACATCTCGTATAATGAACTAAATTCAAACTCAAACAAATATTAAATATTTGTTCGGATCACAAATATAAATTCACCATTCAACAATCTTCGAGGTAGCACTTCAAGATCTGATTGATCGGATAAACCTCTGTAATCAAATTTTCCTTATTGTTATCACACAAATCCATAGTACAGGATCCACAAAATTTTTAAAGATGGACAGAATAATTTTGTTTTTTACGGAAAATGAAATTTTTTTTCAAATAATTAAACAAATGTATGTTTTTATGATTGCTTTCTGATTAGTTCGGATCTTACGATACCCGAAAAATATTAATTATTACAAAACATTTCACTTAATTTCTGTGTTCTGTGTCGTATTATTAATACCCTTAGATGTCCCCTAACGGTTAGTGGTTATTGGTCAGCACAGAATATGTTTGAAAACGTAAACAAACATTCGGACAAACCTGCATTCTATTCAAATTGTCCGCATCCATCTCACTGATTCACATTGTGTGCTTGCTACTGCGCATCTTCAATGCGCACAGCGGGCGCGCACGGGAGAATGTGTGCTTGGCTGTGCCACACAGAGACACACACACTTTGTTGACACTCAATCTCAACACATTTCAATACAAAATTTTAAATTTTTTGAAAAATTATTATTTCTTTGACCTTTGACCTTTATAGCCTCAAAACTATACAGCAAATCTAGACTACCAGCAGAACACTGTGTTAAATTTTCAGACCGATCCATGCAGTAGTTTTTGATGAGTAGCGCACACAAGAATTGCCCCAATTCCCTTTTTTTCTGGCAGGGAATCGTCACTCCCGAAATCACTCACACCTCGCTCGCTTCGCTCGCTCAGCGTGAGTGATTTCGGTCGCTCCTCCAATCAAGAAAACTATTTTTTTAATTGTTTTCGTTTGATCAGAAAACAAAAATTCCTATCAAATACATGGTATCAATCAATTACTTGAGTAATCGTTTTTAGACTTGTTTGTTTGTTTTGATATGCATTCGAATTAAACAATTCTAGTGTTTATTCTTAACAATAAACAGAAAAAATAAACTGATGTAGGAGATGATCTAAATGCAAAATTAATTAATTTGAATTAATATAAGAAAGTTTGTCTTGGTCACTTACAATGTGAAACGATTTGTTGGTGATTCGATAGTTGCCAAACAGACGAAATGCATAACCGTGAAACAGTCGACTGTGTTGTAGACCTTCAGCCTGTGAATAATTGGGATTTATAAACAAATTATGAAATTAATCATTTTTGTTCATTACCTTAATCAAATTTCGAGCCAAAATCAAGCCCCCTCCTTGTTTACCACCGTAATACGAGTAGAGAGCACGATTTTGTCCAGCGATTCGTTTGAATTGGGTCACCACTGCAGCACACTCGTGGATGAGCACAAACTGAACAAACACTAGACCAACGGTAAAAGACCCAAATATCAAACGCAAGACTGAGGGCATTTGTTTAGTGAACAAAGCAACATAAAAGGTGTAACATTCGAGTGAAATTAAAGCAGCAAACAGTATAGTCAAGTATGGTGACCAGAATCGAGCATATTCATGCAGATGGATGCACAGGTCAGTAATTTGTCTGTTCACGCCCAAGTATTCCAACCAGATACGATGACGAAAAACTCGGTTGTTTGCCTTCGAAGAAATTCGAATTTTGCCTAATTCTGCATTCATTTCCTTCAATTTGTCCACCAGAGTTTTCTGCTGAATAGTCACATATTTGCTTGCCAAAATGATATAGAATGGGACCTTGTAAACATCTAAATTTTATTTATAAATGAGCCAAAAATAAACAAAATACTCTTACAATGAATCATAAGAAAGAGATGAAATGGATTGAGTAAAATCCAAAACACAAACGATGACAAGTTGACATTGTAAACAGAATTAAACAAAATGTTCACATAACAAAAGATTAAAACACCAATAAACACTGCAATTTCTATCCAATTGCCAAGTTTGATGAGAATTTTTTGAAATGCAAACATTTGATCTACTTCAGATTTTACTAATACAGAGTTTGTTTCTTTGTTGGGATAAATCAGGAAACGCTCCTCAATTGGTGGATTAACTGAAAACATAATCAAACTACCAACAGCCGAGAGTGTTCCTGAAAGAGCCATTGTATTGGCTTGAAGCCACACAACTGGAGGAAATATTTGGTGATACAAGTTGTAAGGGCTCATTGGTAGGGCGTCCCACTCGATGTTACACTGAGGTCGTGATTCGCACTCCAACCCGACAATTCCATAGCCAACAGTCCCAATGAACAGCACAAGTGTGAACACATAACATTTTCGGATCACTTCGTGACTGTAATCTCGAATGCGAATAACATCAAACTGATCATTGTGAGCATAGTTGACCAGTTTGTAAAGATTTGATAGTTTGGAGTTGAAATTTTCAAACATTTTTTTCCAGCACTCAAATGTTTAATTTTTGGGAGAATAATTTTCAGAAATTTTTATTTGGTCTAAATAATAAATATTCTAGGTGGCACACGAGAATAATATCAAGTTTTGAAAATGGCTTTTTGATTACTTTGTTTTGATAAATTTAATCTTATCTACTTTCAACTGAAATAAAGTTTTTAACAAACTAATAAACAATTTCCATTAATTAATTTGAAATTATATTTTTTAAATTATAAATTATAAATTCAAGTAAATAATGATTTTTAAATTAATCACCGCTATCAATCAATATTCAGGTAAATATGCTCATAAATAATATAGTTTCATAGAAATTTCCAATTCAAAACAGCCTCATAAATTGTAGTAGCTCAAAAGCCTCACAAGACATAAAAGACATAAAAGTTTCATTTTGATTAGCCACAATTTGAAATTAACAATTAAATTCGAAAATGAACGACACAAATCCAAGATAACAGATCTCACAAGCACAATTAACAAAATAACAAACTTTGGATTGAGATAACTTGCAAATCAATATACATCTCAAGTACGATTATGTTTAGTGTTGTCTTAATAAACAGGAGCTTGAGTGGAGGTCAATTTTTATCAACAAAAAATACATTGGAATTATCCCACGGCTGCTTATCCTTGGTCTAATTATAAATGAGAAATGATAGCATAAAACATAACATAGCGGACATATCCATGCATATAAAAACAATATGATCCATTGTATTTTGTTTTTAAGTTTTAGAGACATTAAAATGAAGTTCTTGATCACTTTCGCGCTGCTCATCGCCACCGTTTCCTGTGCAGTTCCATGGGTTCCCTTGGAACGTGCCCCAGACTATATGCCCGCGGGCGCATGGTTGGCCAAACATTCGCAGTTACTTGCTCAAACCAAGGCCCATGCTGGCCAGGTAAAGGTTGTGTTTCTGGGTGCGTCCATCATGGAATTTTGGCATGCAAATGGGCGACATGTTTGGGATGAACACTATGCGCCTCGGGGTGCGTACAACTATGGCATCGGTGGCGACCAGACTCAGCATGTTTTGTGGCGTATTCAACAGGGCGAATTCGAGGGAGTCCATCCGAAATTGGTCGTTTTGCATATTGGTACGTATATTCTCAATCATAGCTTTTTAAACAAAATCTTCTTTAAGGATCTAACAACATTGGTCACAACACCGTGGCAGACATTGCCCATGGCATTCGCGCTGTACTCGACGCTTTGCACGCCAAAATGCCCAACACCAAGATCCTCCTATTGAGCATCTTTCCACGAATGCCACTGCATGTCGATGAGCAAGTGCACGACATCAACAAACTGATTGTAAATTTCGCTAACAACCAGACTGTGCACTATTTTGATATTAATGCACACTTTGGTACTGCGGTTGGACACGAGATTGCCGATCTGTACGTTGCGGACAAGGTGCACCTCACTCCCAAAGGTTATCAAGTTTTTTATGAGTCGATGGAGTCAACTTTTAAAACTTTGATTGCTTAATGCTAAATGATTGGCAGATTCATTTTATTTTAAAGTAACAAACAAATAAATCAATCAGCCATTTGTAAATTGTAGAATTTATAAAACCATGAATAGAACAAGTCAACACTTATGAAAACAAATCAATTTAGAGAATTTGGTCACATTTTTTATAAACTAACTAAACTAGTAAATTTATTCACGGTCAAGATTGTTCGGTTCAATAAAAAAAAGTAAAACTGAAATATTTTCAAGATTTAGACATGTAGTTGAGAACAAACGACTTTAACGTTTATTTCTTAACAATATGCAAAAAGAATAAACTTATATATGAGATGAGCTAGTTTTATAAAATAAATTTATTAAAAATAAGATATATTATGTTTTGACTTACAATATGAAACGATTTGTTGGTGATTCGATAGTTGCCAAACAAACGAAATGAATAACTGTGCAACAGTCGACTGTGTTGTAGACTTTCTGCCTGTTTAAATAAATAAAAATATGATTTTGTTTGAAAATTATAGCTTTTTCCTATTTACTTTGATCAAATTTCGAGCCAAAATTGAGCCCACCCTTTGTCTATTTCCATAATCCATATAGAAAGTACGATTTTGTCCGGTGATTCGCTTGAAATTGGTCACCACTGCAGCACAATGGTAGACAATCTCAAATTGAACAAACACTTGGCCAACAACAAGGAACATAAAATATCAAACGAAAGCCTACAGGCAATAGTCTGGAAAACAGTGCCACATAGAACATGTAACATTCCAGTGATATTAAAGCTGCAAAATGTATGGTCAAGAATGGTGACCAGAATCGAGCATACTCTCGGAGATGAAGGCACAGGTCGCTAATTTGCCTGTTCACGCCCAAATAATCCAACCAGAGACAATTTCGCACCATTCTATTGGATGCCTTTGTTTGATTTTGAATACTGCTCAGTTTTGCGTTGATTTCCTTCAATTTGATCACCAATATTTTCTGCTGTATTGACTGAAAACAAAATCAAACAACCAACCACAAAGAGTGTCCCTGGAAGGGTCATTGCATTGGCCTGAGGCCAAGCAACTGGAGGTAACATTTGATGGTACATGTTGTATGGACTTAAAGGCAGCCCTTCCCAGTTAATGTAACACTGAGGTCGTGATTCGCACTCCAACCCGACAATTCCATAGCCAACAGTCCCAATGAACAGCACAAGTGTGAACACATAACATTTTCGGATCACTTCGTGACTGTAATCACAATCTCCATCCTGAATAATATCGAAACGATGATTGTGAGAGTAAAAATTAAGTTTGTACAAGAATAAGATTTTGGATTTGATATCTTCAAACATTTGTGACAACTCAAAAGTTGAACTGATTTGAAGTTAATTTATGAAATTTATATAAACTCGCAAGTTTTCAAATTAAATATTCAAAAAAAAATCACAAACGAATCTTAACTTGAAAATTGGTTTTTTGATTGCTCGGTTTTTAACCAAAGGCAAAAAAGATATGACACGATAAAGGGTCTCAAGTCGGCTATTTTTCACATTTTGACCTCAAATATCTCGGGTCAAAGGTCATTTGTGACCCAAAAGAAAAACGCGTATCGATTTTTTTGGGGTCATGAATCGATTAGAACGATTTTCAACTTAATTCGTTTTGGCGGACTGAAAGGGTTAAAATTACATTTGAATCACAAGAAAAATTTAAGAATTTTATTTAAACTTGAGCCGGTTAACACACAAAAATGCTTCTAAAAGAGGAGGAATATATTTCTCAAAAAATAAATTTTGAAATGAATTTTAGGAGGAAATTTTCATAAAAGTTAATGACTGTCAATAAGTGGTCCCTTAATTTGAATATTTGATTGATGGCCCAAAACTTCCGTTCCAAAACCATTTTCATGAATAACTAACAAGTCAGTTGAAATTTTATTTAATTTTATTGTCTCAACGGGCATTTGAAGAACATAGGTTTTATTATAAAATATTCAACCCGTAAATATCAAGTTAATAAATAACAGAACAACAGTCAAAACATAAAAACGTTTAGTCAATTCAGGTTTGTTTATGTCAAATTAGGGAAGTTTTTTGATTCACTGATGGTCCGCTTAAATAAAACCGAGAATCCAAAAAAGTATCCAAATTTGAACACATCTTGCAATATCAGGCTTCAATATTTATTCTTAGCAATAAACAGAAAGAATATACTTATGTATGAGATGAGCTGCGTGAGAGACAATTAACAAAAATTCAAATAAATCATTTTGCGCTTACAATGTGAAACGATTTGTTGGTGATTCGATAGTTGCCAAACAGACGAAATGCATAACTGTGAAGCAGTCGACTGTTCTGCAGACCTTCAGCCTGTGAAGAATTATAATTAAATTATTAATTAAAAATACTAAATTAATTGTTCTATTAATTTAGTTTCAATTACCTTGATCAAATTTCGTGCCAAAATCGATCCCACCATATGTTTACTGCTGTAACACAGGTAGAAATTACGATTTTGATTTTTGATTCGTTTAAAGATGGTCACCACTGCGGCACACTGGTGGACGAGCACAAACTGAACAAACACGAGACCCACAACAAAATACAAAAATATCAAACGCATTTCAAATTGCATATGTTTGGAGAACAAAGCAATATGAAAAATGTAGCATTCCAATGAAATGAAAGATACAAAAAGCATCGTCAAGTATGGCGACCAGAAACGAGCATATTCCCGGAGTTGTTTGCACAGGTCACAAATGTGTCTGTTCACGCCCAAGTACTCCAACCAGAGACGACGGAGAAGCACCCGACTGGATGCTAAATTTGGATTTCGAATTTTGCAAAGCGTTGCGTTGATTTTCAGCAACTCACTCTCCAGTGTTTTCTGCTGAATGGCAACGCATTTGCTTGACAGAATGACAAAGAATGGAACCAAGTAATAATCTAAATTTTGAATTAAAAAATATTAATACTAATTCAAGCTGTTCAAACTCAACAATTCAATTACAGTGAAGCATATAATAAGCGTGCAAAGGATTGAGCACAAACCAAAACACAAACGATGTCAGGCTGACTTTGTAGACAGAATTTGTGAACAAAACGTTCACATAGGAAAAAATAAGAGCACATAGGTATACTGTGGTTTCCATCCAATAGGCCAACTTGAGGAAGCGATTTCGAAATGCACAAATTTTGTCTACTTTAGTGTTGGAAACAAATTTTGTCTGTTCAACTTTTTGGGGGAAAATCATAAAACGTCCCTCAATAGGTGAGTTAGTCAAAAATCCAACCATACAGCAAACAAAAAAGATTATTGCAGAAAGAATCATTGCATGAGCCTGAGACCAAACAACTTGCGGATATATTTGGTGATACATGTTGTACGGGCTCGATGGCAGAGCGTCCCAATCAATGTTACAACCACGTCGTGATTCGCACTCCAAACCGACAATTCCATAGCCAACAGTCCCAATGAACAGCACAAGTGTGAACACATAACATTTTCGGATCACTTCCTGACTGTAATCACAATCTCCACTCCGAACAACATCGAACTGATCATTGTGAGCATAGTGATGCAATTTATAAAGATGGGATAGTTTGGAGTTGAGTTTTGCAAACATTTTCAAAACTAAAATGTTTGATTGGCTATAGAAAGATTCACAAAAATGTGTTCAATCCTCGTTCTCGATGATTACTAAATATTTAAGATCACAAATAAAAATATTTATCATGAAAATGGGGTTTTGGTTTGTATTTGATTTGTAGTTGGTTTTATAACATAAAATTATTTTTCCAAAATTAGTTCAATTTTTTACTCAAAATTTAAGAAAATGATATTGTTTACGACTATAAATTCATTGAACAAATAAGTGCTTAAATCATAAAGTTTTTATCACAATAATAATTTAAGATTTATGATATTCTGTTTGAAAACTATTGCATGATTTATTTGCCAATTTAAATTTTTAAATTCACTTTAATAATGGTTTTGAAATTGCAGTTTCAAAAGATCAATCAATGTTCAAATTAATGGCGTATTTATTGGCAAACAAGTCTATAAATCATTAAGTTTTACATGACAAAATGCCCTTCTGAAACTTTAATTTATTCAGTATAAATTATAAAATAAGAGAAGTCACCCCGTTTTAGAGAGTAAAGTCATTAAAATGTCTTATTTTGCATTTATGTATTGTTTGATCACTTCACTTGTAAATCGGGCCAAGTGGAAATTTTCATAAAAGTCTATTACTGTCAATAAGCTGTCCAAATAATTTGAATATTTGATTGATGGCGCAAAATGACAGATAAAACCCATTTTCATGAATAACAAAGTTAAAATTTTAATTTCCAAGTTCCGAGTCCGAAAATTAAAACTAATGCCGAGTAAATCAATACAAAAGATCACACCCTTCATCGTTGACTTTACTGTTTTTACTGTTGGAACACATAAGATTTCTATTATATTTCCTAATATGGAACGCGACATTAAACAAAGTAACGCAATTTGACCAAAGTGCTACTTATTTGCAAACTAACAGTATTTAGTGCATTAGAACTTTTGTCAAGTGGCCAAGCTGCTTCAGTAACTGTTGCGGACATATTCTATATGTAACTGTCAAAATAGTTGCTCCCTCTCTACTCAACCAATCACGGCCATGCACTACTCATCACTTGGTCATCAACTAATGTGCACATAGCCGACAATCATCACATGGGAGTGACTCAGCACTACTGCTTTCTCTCACTATATAAGTCTGCTGACTGAAGCAGTCAATCATCGTGTGCTTTGTATGTTTAGGGATGATGTTCTCTTTTACTTAGTGATCTCTTCTTTTGTAGGTAACTACCGAAACCTCTTACTGGTCTCTCTCTTCAGTTGTTTGGACAACTGTCACCTACTCAAGCCCGATCACCATTTTCTATGTTGGACACGAAGATTTGATTCTCGTGTACTCCCCGCCCCGAAGATCTGATTCTCGTGTATTTTACTTATTTATTCCATCAATAAAAGCTTTTAACCTAACAGTAACAAGTATGTTTCCAAACTGTCTCTTTGTCACTTCGCTTTAACAATGTGATTTGATTTGATTTGTATGCTTGTGCAACATATGAGCTTATATGTTCGACTTTATAAGGAGTCTTGTGAGTCTTTTGAGTTATCTGGCAAATAAAAATGCGAAAAATGTCTTCAGTCAGTGGGCATCTCAATATGCCTTGATTGGAATGTCTGATGATTACCAAAAGTAATTATTGTAGTTAAATATTTTGACTAATTGTATCAATAAATCAAACTAATCATTATAATTAATGGAAATTTTTTAATTGGTTTATCATTAATTTAAAATAATTATAAATACGACAAGATATTACTTGAGTTAAATACTGTTTTCGGTGTTGTTTTCAAATGATTGAACATGTTCAAAAATATGATTTTGAATACAGACACTAGCTGTTTTGTGTTGGTTTTCATTTTAATCATTACAAAGTCGAGGCACACATTTGAAAATGAGCCTCCAAGTACCGTAAATATTGAGAAAATCTGATTGTTGTTAAGCGCAAAAAAATATTAGTAATTAGTGGTAAAAACTGGATCCAAGTCGGCAAAGGTAATTGGCCCGAGCCGGATCTCCGGGATGGAGATCAGAAAGACAAGCCATTCTATGTGTTTCACCAAGATGACCTCAAAGAATCTCTCAGTTTGAACAAAGCCATCATTGAAACCACAAAGACTCCAATTTTGGCAGCACCGGATCTAACTTTTCGGGTAAATTTTTTCCTAAATTATATGGTTATTTTCTAATATTCACTCATTTAGTACTGGGTCAATAGTGATCTTGACCGCTTACGTTTTGGCGCCGACACCAAAAATATACCAAGAGATGTAATGCTTGATCAAGTGGGCCAATGGACAGCGGTACAAATACCTCAAATAAGCAAAAAAGCTTGGACCACCGCTGGTCTGTTCACTGGTTCGGCCAACAATGTGTTGGCACTTAAAGACATTGAGTGTAAGTGTTTGTTGCGCCATCTGGTTAAAAAATATCCAAATATTTTTTAATTTAAAAGTAAAATACATTGAAAAACTTTCAATGTCAAAACTAGATCATTCTCAGATTCACGGATACAAGTCAAAACAGGAGCTAACCAAAAACATAGTTACAAATCGGAATCCTTCAAGTATAGTAGCAATGTCTGGTAAAAAAGGAAGAATTGAGTTTCAGTTTCAAATCAATTTTCAATAAACGGCCCCGCATGATTCAATGAATCGTGCAATAAATAAATAAATAAATAAATCATTTTTTTGTAAATTGTTGATTTATAAAGCCAAGAAATAGAACCAATTATAGTATGAAGCCAACTCAATTTAGAGAATTTTGTCACATTTTTATAGCCTAAATTGATTGACGGTACAATTTGTTCGGCTAAATAAAAAGTAAAACTGAAATATTTTCACGATTTAGACATGTAGTTGAGAACATACGACTTCAATGTTTATTTCTTAACAATATGCAAAAAGAATAAACTTATATATGAGATGAGCTTGTTTTATAAAAACAAATTTATTAAAAATTAAATATATTATATTTTGACTTACAATGTGAAACGATTTGTTGGTGATTCGATAGTTGCCAAACAGACGAAATGCATAACTGTGCAACAGTCGACTGTTTTGTAGACTTTCGGCCTGTTTAAATAAAAATAAAAATAAAATTTTGTTTCAAAAATATCCCCTCTTACTTTGATCAAATTTCGAGTCAAAATTGCGCCCATCCTTTGTCGATTTCCATAACCCATATAGAAAGTACGATTTTGTCTAGTGATCCGTTTGAAATTGGTCACCACTGCAGCACAGTGATAGACGATCTCAAATTGAACAAACAGCTGGCCAACAACTAAATACAGCAGAATCAAACGCAAGCCCAGTGGCAATAGTTTCGAAAGCAAAGTCACATAGAAGATGTAGCATTCCATTGAAATTAAAGCTGCAAAATGTATGGTCAAGAATGGTGACCAGAATCGAGCATACTCTCGGAGATGAAGGCACAGGTCGCTAATTTGCCTGTTCACGCCCAAATAATCCAACCAGAGACAATTTCGCTTCATTTGATTGGATGCTTTGGTTTGATTTCGATTACTGCTCAGTTTTGCGTTGATTTGCTTCAATTTGATCACCAATATTTTCTGTTGAATTGCGACATATTTACTCGCCAAAATAACATAGGATGGAACCAGAAAATAAACTAGTAAATATATTTTTTATTTGAAAATATAAATTCAAAATTCAAATTCAAGTGCACTTACATTGAACCATGACAAATAGATGAAATGGATTGAGCACAAGCCAAAACACACACGATGTCATGTTGACAGTGTAAACAGAATGTACAAATACAATGTGCATATAGCAAAAGATTAGAGCACAAAGAATCACCATTTTTCCCAACCAGTTTGCAAACTTGAGGTAGACTTTTCGGAAGGCGCACATTCGTTCAATAGCAGCCTTAAAGGCAATGTTTGATTTTCCTTTATTTTTTGGATAAATTAGAAAACGCTCCTTAATCGGTGGATTAACCGAAAACAAGATCAAACATCCAACAACCAGGAATACTCCTGTAAATGACAGTGTAATTGTCTGAGACCAAGCAGCTCGCGGTAACATTTGAAAATACAGATTGTAAGGACTCGATAGAAGTTCAGTCCATTCGATGGCACACTCAGGTCGTGATTCACACTCCAAACCGACAAATCCATAGAGAACAGTGCCAATGAACAGCACAAGTGCAAACAGATAACATTTTCGTATCTGTTCAAAGCTGTAAAAACAATCGCCATCCTGAATTACATCATAATACTGATTGTGAGCATAGAAATTCAGTTTGTAGAGGTTTGATAGTTTGGAATGGAGTCTTTCAAACATTTTCCTAAGCTTCAAATGTTTGATTGTTTTGAGAAAAGTTTGCATAAAAATTTTCAGTTTTACAAAATTTTCGCGTTATTACGCCGAGCTGATAACGTTATCAATCAAACCTCTCATACGTGCTTTTTATTGATAAAACGTGGTGCACCGAAGAGCACCATCGGCGTAATGAATATTCAAAGTTAAAATCGTAAAACGCTTCGATTCGAATAAATAGGGGTATAAATCATAAAGTTTTGCAATAGTTTTAACTTTAATTCAGTTTTGATAGTTCAATTATTTATTGGCTTCATGGGTTCAAAAGTATTTTTTTCTTTGATTTATTGAATGAAATCCCCTACCCTCTAAAAAGAGGTCGTCACTTTCTCCCTCTATGACAGAAATTGATTTTAGTTTTTTGAATATTGTGCCAAAACTATAGATCCTATATAGAAAGTAGTCTTCGCTCACGCTCAGACAAAGATAACTTTAATTTCGAATTTAAAAAAAACATTTTGATCTATTGCAACTTGAACTGTCAATTGTTTTTAAACTTGAATGATTGATAGTTGTGGTTCGAAAAAAACGAAATATCACAAACTTTTGAAATCATTCTACTTGAATTTAATTTTCAAATTTGACTACCACATTAATCATAAATTAGTTTGGATTTTTTAAATTAGAATATATTAATATTTTTTTTATAAAATTTCATTTTAAAAAGAAATCAGTCGGTTCATTGAATTTGTCAAAACTTAATAAAAATGAATTTCAAAATTTATTTCAACACCAAACTGAAGCGTTGGCTCTACTTCTGGCAAATTGCCAACAATGTCCGTCTTTATCTCGAGGACGTGTCCAAGCCCGACTTGTCCCTCTGCTCTCAATTCACATTTAGGGCTATACTCACAATTTTGACAGTCAAATTTGTGCAGATAATTGCGCTCGGTCTCAGTACGGAACAATCCACCACAGTTCGTCTCCTCAACTATGATTTCTCACTCTTTCTCCACTGTTCTCAGTCGTTTAATTTGATTCTTGTATCAACATCCGCTCAGCAGTTGTTCTTTCTGTGTTTCATTTATAGAAAAAAGTTTCACAATTTCCCACCATTTCTTTTGGTGCATCAAATATTGTTGAATAAAGATGATCACTTCTTTCTGGCAAAGTATTCATCAAGACAAAAACATGGCCGAGTTAATGTTGGCGATCACATTCGCAAGTTGGTCAAGTATTACATCTGGCTATTGAATTATTTTGCGCTTTTTATGGGTTTGTGTACTCAATCAAATGTTTTAATTTGTTTTAGTTTAATTTTGTATTTATTAGTATACATGTTGGTGACTTATTGGCTCAATTCAGTGTACTTTGTTGTACTAGATTGGAAATATTATTTGTTGGAAATTGATGGTTTCGCTTGTTTGATCACCATTCCCATAAACCATCTGATTGTGCATTTGTATAATTCAACTTATGCAATTATCAGCGAAATTATCAATACAAACTGTCTAACAAGCACTTTGGCCGTGTTCACTCAACTTCGACTAGCGAATCAACTGTTGTCGAGTAAGGCACAGTACTCCACTCGTGTATTTAGTCTCTTCAAACGAACACACACAAGCGTGTTGACCTTAATTTTAATTGGCAATCGTTTCTATGGAGTTATGCTTGCTGCCATTTTGGCAATTAACCTTCCTGCCAATACGATGCTCACAATGTTTCTCCCTAAAATGCGACTATCCTGGAATGCTTTGGCAGTTTTTGGTCACATTGCTTTGTATCAGTATGTTCTAATATTTGGCTTTCATCTGCTCGCTGTAATGTACAGCCAGCGGATTCATTCGTGCTCCAAACTGTTGTTGCATTACTATCACGTGAAGAATCGCCACTTTTCTCCAGTTCAAAGATTGCGCATTAGCTTTTATATTGAACGAATACACACCAAGAAAAAGTATGGAATAACATACGCGGACTATGGCTTGGTATCAATGGGATCGTTCTTTAAGGTACATTCAACCGATTGTATATTACAAATTGTCTAATTTTTGTTTTTTTATAGTTTCTGTTGTTTTATTCCGAATTAATAATGTACTGGCATCAGTTGGTTTAAGCTTGGAACATAGTTTAATTGAATTGACTTAAAATGAACTTTGAACTTTGATTCTCGTGTAAGATTTAATTAGGAGTAGATTCTTTGAATTACTATCTTCATAAATTGTTTTCAAAAATTTTGCTGTTGTTTATTTGCCCCACCGACTTCACTTTGTCCTTGTTTGGCTTGATGAGTGATGAGAACAATCTTATCGATCTAGCTTGCATCATTGACCCGCTGGCCAACTTGAAGCAACTCGACCTCAAAAGATATTTTTCAAAGACACTCAAATTGTTACCATAAACTTTATCTCATCTCATCTACTTTTCGTACTACAGCAATATTACCTCTAACCATTTTACCAATAGTTATCCCAATCATATTTATCATGTCGGACAAAGCTCGTTTATGGCTCGATGACTATTTCCTTTGTTCCATCGATGTGGTTATTCAATTAAACTCATGTGAGTTTTATGATGGTGAAAAGAGGACAAGATCAGGTACTGCCTTATGTGCACGAATAATCGAGATTTTATATTCTCTTTTATTCATAAGTTTAATTTTGTTTCAATCTAAATGCACGTGTCCATCCAAATCACCACTTCAATTTTCTTCGATATTTTATTTAACTTTTCGGCATCCAGTTCAGTGATAGTCAACTGTTATTAGGTTCGGCTAAAATTGAACAAAGATTTACTGAAGCTTGCAGCCCAATTGGACAGAATATGACAAAATGTCTTTTCGTTACTGAGAAAAAGAATCAAAACTATAAGTGCCTTTTGTCATGTGACCAAAAAAACAGTGAAAAACGTCACTGTGGATTCGATTGATGTGAGTATTCGAGCCTTAAAACTAATCCCCAAACTAATTTTGTCTTCTTTAGTACTGTTCCAATCCGTTTCTTTGTGGATCAAACTTTATAAACTCTCAGTGCAAGCCAAAAACTGTTTCCGATGCAAGCCTTTTTGAATGCCTCTGTGATGAGTCTCTCTTCAATGTGGAATCTTCAGTTTTATTGTCATTTCAAAATCACAGCCTTCGAATGCAAAGTTGCAAACTTAAAAATTTGTGCACAGAGCAAAAAGATAAGTATGGTTGTGCAGATCCCCCTTGCCTAATGTAATATCTCGTTGGATTCACACAATGAAACCTTTGTACCGCAAACTTTCTGTACATGTTCAAATTCAAGTTTGATTTTGAACCATCAAACTCAAATTTGTTCTAATACTTGTGATGGTTACTGCAAGATGGGTGATTGTGCACAGGATGTGCATAATCCGGAGAGGATTCTGTGTCATTGTCCAAATGGATTCACAGGAGAGAGATGTGAGTTGGAAACAAAGTTGGACAAACAAATAACCGAGCCAAATCACATTTATGAGAAAACTTTCAAAATTGCGACAATTGTTCTTTCGATTGCTTTGGGATTGACATTACTGGCGATTCTTGGATGGTTGATTTATGTTTACATTATTAAAGTTAAAAACGATTAGTTTTAAAAATATGTAGAAAAAATACAAATGTACTAGAAAGGCACTTTAATTTGAATAATAAATTATGTAATATAAAAATTAACATTTCATCATCAATCATTAAGAGTTTGTCTGTGTTTGACAACTTTGGGAATTCCATGACAAAAGTTCGACAGAATAATTTAAATAATTCTTCCTCATAAAAATTCTCATGCATATTTTTTACATTTCAGTTTGATAAAGTCTTAAAAATGTTCAAAATAATTTTCCAGAAACCAAAAGAACCTTTTCTTTTTCTGCGAACAAGCGATTTGGTCAATTTTTGTGTTGCCAAAAATGAAAAACCGAAACAAATCTATTTTCCAGAAGTTTTGATTTACTTGTATGGCCTGCTGTTCACTGTCCGACTATTGTACATCAGTCGCCTATTGAAGCACCAAGGCGCATGCGCACTCCATCACAGCCATCACATCTACTACGACCCACTGTTCAGTGTAATTGTACTGAATTATAGTTTCTTTGATCATATCACCACAGTTGGAGAAGCCTTCTTGTCTTGGAATGCTGTCTACCTGCATCATCTTCTTTTTTACAGTAAACTCGACAGTTCACTTGTGAACAGTTTGGCTGATTTGATCATTCGAAATTGTGCAAAATTCTTCGAGTTGAATCGAATCTCTGTTAGAAGTCCAATTGAAGCATTTCTGAATATGAAGGCAATTTGGAATGGATTCTCAAATAGGATTCAGCTTCATTCACGATGGTTGAGCCGTTTTTCGTATGTTTCGAAGCGAATTCGTGCACGAGCTGTGCTGTTTTCCACTGGGCTTGATTGGATATTTGGGTTGAACAATTTGGTCCTTTGTAAGTAGTACCTTAGACAAAATGTAAATGTAAATCTGTTTATCTATCTCGTATAGTAATTGTAGGTATCATTGTGGGACCACTCGCATATGCAATGCTATACCAAACCCTCCCATCCCTTCTCCATCAGTTGATCACCGCACTCGACTGGTTCATCTTGTTGTACTTCATGTGGAGCATCTTTCGGCTGACCATGTTTGTCCTCCACTTTGCTCTGATCATTTCATTTGTCCATCGTGCCCATCTAACCGAACTTGGCCACTCCCTACTGTTCACCATTTATCAGTACCGTAAACTTAAAAGTGCACGTAATCGCTTCCTACTCGAGTATCAACTCAAATTTGTCTATCATGAACGATGGAAAGTTTTACAGTTTTGTATTCAATTGAATCGTTGTTTGGTATCGCCATTGATTGCAATTTCATTTCTGTCCTACATGCCAAGCAATGTACTGATGGTCTCAAAGTTGATGTCCCAGTTTTCACTGTCCCGGGTGGAGCAAACAACCTTGTTCTTCTTTAGTGCACTCGAAATTGTTATATCAATTTGTGCCTGTTCGATGCTCATTTCATGGGCAGCGTGCTTGTCTGGGCTGAATCACCATTTACTCGAATCACAATTTCTACTAAGCAATTCAATTAAAAATCAAAGCAACTATTCAACAACTACAATTCAATACAAACTCAAATTGATGACTTTCTACGAGTTGACCCACTCGAAGAATCGATTCCAATTTACAATTGGTCCATTTGGCAAAATTACGAGAAAGTCACTGTACGAGGTAATGTATTGAAATTGTCCAAAAAAAATTATTAATAGTTTTTTCAATAGTTTTTCCTACTCTACAGCGCATATCTAATGTATGCGCTGAAATTTGTGCACAAAAACGATAAATTGAAAAACGAAATGACTTTTAACTAATACTTTGCATGTTGAATATTTATTTTTGCTTTATGATTATTTATGAATTTTGACTCAGTTTAGAATAACCAACTTTAGTGTTTATTCTTGACGATATATAAAAAGAACAAACTTATGTATGAGATGAGCTTATATTTAAAAAATAATATAAATTAACAAAAAGTTTAAATTGTTTTGATGACTTACAATGTGAAACGATTTGTTGGTGATTCGATAGTTTCCAAACAGCCGAAATGCATAACTGTGAAACAGTCGACTGTGCTGAAGACTTTCAGCCTAAAGAATTTTTTGAAATTATGAAATTAATCATTTTGTAACTTACCTTGACCAAATTTCGAGCCAAAATCGAGCCCACCTCTTGTCTACTTCTGTAGCACAGGTAGAAAGTACGATTTTGTCTAGTGATTCGTTTGAAATTAGTAGCAACTGCAGCACACTCGTGAATGAGGCCAAACTGAACAAATATAATACAAACTGAAAATAACAGAAATATTAAACGCACGGCAAACTGAATTTGCTTGAAAAACAGAGAAACATAAAAGATATAACATTCAATTGAAACGTTGGCTTCAAAGAGCATCGTCAAGTATGGTGACCAGAATCGAGCATATTCACTCACATGTTTGCACAGGTCGCTAAATTGTCTATTCACTAGTGATGTTAAATGCGACTAAAAATTCGAATAACTTCGACTCGACTAAAGCTTTAGTCGAGTCGAATCAATTCGATACGACTCGAAATTTTTTTAGTCGAGTCGTATCGATTCAACTCGACTTAGTGCTATAACTGTTTTTAGTCGAATCGTCTTATTCGACTCATTGGCGAACTACATTGTTATAACTATAGTTTGGTGTGGTTAGGGGTTACCGTAATTTCGCGACAATAGCCCGTAACCAGTATATAGCCAGCAGTTTTCTAATTTAAAAAAAATTGTGAATTGCTTGCACCTAAAGTTACCAAAATTAAGAAACCCGAGACTGGTCCATTTCAATTATTACTACACCACAAAGTTGTTACCATTCGTGATAATACTTCAATAAGGTCCAAAAAGTCAAACTCATTTGAACATAAAATGCTTGCAATGATGCACAGAATGCGACCAGAAGATCAATCTCCATTATATTAAAGGAAAGATGAAAAAAGTGGTCGTCGTCGTCGTCGTCGTCGTCGTTGGTGATGGTAATGTACTGTAGAGGTAGAACAAGATGAGTACTCGATGACGTGGCAATAGAAAACTGATTATCTACAGTAGAAGTTAGGATACTGTGGAAGTAGACAGACAGAATGAGTATAGTATGACTCATACTGCACTGTAGGAGTTAGAATATATTATTCAGTGGACTGATTAAACACACACACAAATGCACTGCTCAAAGGCGGGAAATGATATTCTTTGATGAATTTGAATTTACACTAAGAATCTATTTGAGAATAATTTTATGTTAAAATCGATTCTTATAGTATTTTTCATGCTGAATTCAATGGAAAGGGAGAATGTGTTCAATGCCATGCACATTGCCGGAAAGTTTACCTTCCAATGGATTGTTGGGCTAATTCTGAAACAAATAAACTCAAGTTTATGCTATATAATCAGTTTTTATTGCGTGTTTCACGATGGAGTACATCAACAGCCTAACTCCAAATGTATATCTTCGCAACATCTTTTGATTCGAAAAAATGGGTAGTGATTCTTCTGTGCAATTTAGATGCATTTAGATGGCCCTTCTAATTCTAATATTTTACCAATAAACAATACGTTTGCTTAACTTTTTGTGACATTTTTTGCCGATAGAGATGGAGTAGTGGAGGGGGCGGGTGTGGGGCGGGGGTGGGAGTAAACCCGCCAAAGGCGGGTTTTTTAACAAGTCAACTGCAAACCCGGAGCAGTGAGCGGAGTGCAACGAAGCGAGCGCGGAGGGTTTGGGTTGACTTGTTAATAGAAAATTAAAAGCAGATCACGATTTCACTATATTGTACAAACTCATGCTGGACATAAGCCTGCCAACTTGAAAGTTTATTTATTTGGTTTTTCTAAATTGTCCAATATATTAGTTTATTTGTGAATCTATTAAAAATTATTTTTTAAAAGCAATATTTTTTGTTTTTTGTAATGAAATTAAATATTTTGTCAATCACAAGATGACCGTAATTGGTAAATCGATGATTGAATTCAAAATTAATTTTTGCAAAATGGAAAAAAGAACAGTTTTTTTAAATAAAAAAATAATAAACAAGATTACCTGAAATATTCACTAACAAAATTAAAATAATCAAGTTTTAACAATTTTGGAATGAATTCTGGCTGGGATGAGTCGAATGTATTAAATCAAGTGGCATTTATGTATTTATTCATTGCCACACCCTGGGAAAGCACATTTGAACCAGAAAAAGCCAGCTTTTGTATGGATTTTTCAATTCTTAAATTATATGACAGATCTCAACTATTCAATAATTAAATAATGAGCGTTTCGTTAATTCACGAACGGAAACGCTCATTATTTAATTATTGAATAGTTGAGATCTGTCATATAATTTAAGAATTGAAAAATCCATACAAAAGCTGGCTTTTTCTGGTTCAAATGTGCTTTCCCGACTGAGTGAGTGAGTGTGTGTGTGTGTGTGTCCAATGAGCATTTGGTATATGAAGGTTGTTTAAAACGATCTTTGTCAGGTTGGTCACAATACACAACAGTAATCATCACCACATCAGTGTGTGTGTGTGTGTGTGTCCAATGAGCATTTGGTATATGAAGGTTGTTTAAAACGATCTTTGTCAGGTTGGTCACAATACACAACAGTAATCATCACCACATCAGTGTGAGTGTGTGTTTGTGTCCAATGAGCATTTGGTATATGAAGGTTGTTTAAAACGATCTTTGTCAGGTTGGTCACAATACACAACAGTAATCATCACCACATCAGTGTGAGTGTGTGTGTGTGTGTCCAATGAGCATTTGGTATATGAAGGTTGTTTAAAACGATCTTTGTCAGGTTGGTCTCAATACACAACAGTCATCATCACAACATCATTGAGTGAGTGAGTGTGTGTCCAATGAGCATTTGGTATATGAAGGTTGTTTAAAACGATCTTTGTCAGGTTGGTCACAATACACAACAGTAATCATCACCACATCAGTGTGTGTGTGTGTGTGTGTGTGTGTGTCCAATGAGCATTTGGTATATGAAGGTTGTTTAAAACGATCTTTGTCAGGTTGGTCACAATACACAACAGTAATCATCACCACATCAGTGTGAGTGAGTGTGTGTGTGTCCAATGAGCATTTGGTATATGAAGGTTGTTTAAAACGATCTTTGTCAGGTTGGTCACAATACACAACAGTAATCATCACCACATCATTCAGTGAGTGAGTGTGTGTCCAATGAGCATTTGGTATATGAAGGTTGTTTAAAACGATCTTTGTCAGGTTGGTCACAATACACAACAGTAATCATCACCACATCAGTGTGTGTGTGTGTTTGTGTCCAATGAGCATTTGGTATATGAAGGTTGTTTAAAACGATCTTTGTCAGGTTGGTCACAATACACAACAGTAATCATCACCACATCAGTGTGTGTGTGTGTGTGTGTCTGTGTCCAATGAGCATTTGGTATATGAAGGTTGTTTAAAACGATCTTTGTCAGGTTGGTCACAATACACAACAGTAATCATCACCACATCATTGAGTGAGTGAGTGTGTGTCCAATGAGCATTTGGTATATGAAGGTTGTTTAAAACGATCTTTGTCAGGTTGGTCACAATACACAACAGTAATCATCACCACATCAATGTGAGTGTGTGTGTGTGTGTGTGTCCAATGAGCATTTGGTATATAAAGGTTGTTTAAAACGATCTTTGTCAGGTTGGTCACAATTCACAACAGTAATCATCACCACATCAGTGTGAGTGTGTGAGTGTGTGTCCAATGAGCATTTGGTATATGAAGGTTGTTTAAAACGATCTTTGTCAGGTTGGTCACAATACACAACAGTAATCATCACCACATCAGTGAGTGAGTGTGTGTGTGTCCAATGAGCATTTGGTATATGAAGGTTGTTTAAAACGATCTTTGTCAGGTTGGTCACAATACACAACAGTAATCATCACCACATCAGTGTGAGTGTGTGTGTGTGTGTGTGTGTCCAATGAGCATTTGGTATATGAAGGTTGTTTAAAACGATCTTTGTCAGGTTGGTCACAATACACAACAGTAATCATCACCACATCAGTGTGTCTGTGTCTGTGTCCAATGCGAATTTGGTATATGAAGGTTGTTTAAAACGATCTTTGTCAGGTTGGTCACAATACACAACAGTAATCATCACCACATCAGTGTGAGTGTGTGTGTGTGTGTCCAATGAGCATTTGGTATATAAAGGTTGTTTAAAACGATCTTTGTCAGGTTGGTCACAATACACAACAGTAATCATCACCACATCAGTGTGAGTGTGTGTGTGTGTGTCTGTGTCCAATGAGCATTTGGTATATGAAGGTTGTTTAAAACGATCTTTGTCAGGTTGGTCACAATGCACAACAGTAATCATCACCACATCAGTGAGTGAGTGAGTGTGTGTCCAATGAGCATTTGGTATATAAAGGTTGTTTAAAACGATCTTTGTCAGGTTGGTCACAAAGCACAACAGTAATCATCACCACATCAGTGTGTGTGTGTGTCTGTGTCCAATGAGCATTTGGTATATAAAGGTTGTTTAAAACGATCTTTGTCAGGTTGGTCACAATGCACAACAGTAATCATCACCACATCAGTGTGTGTGTGTGTGTGTGTCTGTGTCCAATGAGCATTTGGTATATGAAGGTTGTTTAAAACGATCTTTGTCAGGTTGGTCACAATGCACAACAGTAATCATCACCACATCAGTGTGAGTGTGTGTTTGTGTCCAATGAGCATTTGGTATATGAAGGTTGTTTAAAACGATCTTTGTCAGGTTGGTCACAATACACAACAGTAATCATCACCACATCAGTGTGTGTGTGTGTGTGTGTGTCCAATGAGCATTTGGTATATGAAGGTTGTTTAAAACGATCTTTGTCAGGTTGGTCACAATGCACAACAGTAATCATCACCACATCAGTGAGTGAGTGAGTGTGTGTCCAATGAGCATTTGGTATATAAAGGTTGTTTAAAACGATCTTTGTCAGGTTGGTCACAATACACAACAGTAATCATCACCACATCAGTGTGAGTGTGTGTGTGTGTGTGTGTCCAATGAGCATTTGGTATATGAAGGTTGTTTAAAACGATCTTTGTCAGGTTGGTCACAATACACAACAGTAAT